>OX940791.1:23334097-24584097 GCA_954870985.1 Trifolium fragiferum | reverse complement strand
AGAACAACTGCTATCTATGGATTCCTGATGAAACTGCTCACTCTACTACATGTCTTATTAGTCAGGAAGAAGAAGTTAAGCTTTGGCACCAAAGACTTGGTCATTTGAATCTAAAAGGAATGAAGAAGATTATGTCCAAGGAAGCTATTAGAGGACTACCAAAGCTTAAGATTGTTGAAGGAAGTATCTGTGGTGAATGTCAAGTTGGAAAGCAGGCTCAGATGTCACACCCAATGTTGCAACATCAGGTGACATCCAGAGTTCTTGAACTGCTACATATGGACTTGATGGGACCAATGCAGGTAGAGAGTATTGGTGGCAAAAGATATGCCTTTGTGGTTGTAGATGATTTCTCAAGGTTCACTTGGGTTAGCTTCATCAGAGAGAAGTCTGACACTTTTGATGCATTCAAAGAACTATGCCTTAGACTACAAAGAGAGAAGGATAGTGGCATTGTTAGAATCAGAAGTGATCATGGGAAAGAGTTTGAAAATTCAAGATTCTCTGAGTTTTGTGCTGATGAAGGAATTGGGCATGAGTTCTCCTCACCAATCACACCCCAACAAAATGGTGTAGTTGAAAGGAAGAACAGAACTTTGCAAGAGGCTGCAAGAGTTATGCTACATGCTAAGAAGCTACCTTACTATTTCTGGGCAGAGGCCATGAGTACTGCATGCTATGTACACAACAGGGTGACTCTGAGAAAAGGTACTTCAACCACACTGTATGAGATATGGAAAGGAAGAAAACCAACTGTCAAACACTTCCATGTCTTTGGTAGCAAGTGCTATATCTTAGCTGACAGAGAGCAAAGGAGGAAGATGGATCCCAAGAGTGATGAAGGAATCTTTCTAGGCTATTCCATAACCAGCAGAGCCTATAGAGTCTTCAACAACAAAACAAGAACTATGATGGAATCCATCAATGTTGTCATAGATGACTGTTCAGACAATGTGCCTGATGTTGATCCTGATGTGGACACATCTCACCCCCTGCCTGAAGACTCTGAAGTTATAGAGATTCCTGAGAAGACTGATCAGCAAGAAGATGTGACTCCAGTGAACAAGGGTCCCTCTGTTAGAGTTCAAAAGAATCATCCAAAAGAACTCATAATAGGGAATCCTGAGTCAGGGGTTATGACAAGGTCAAGAGAGGTTGTATCCAATGCTTGTTTTGTGTCAAAGGTAGAACCAAAGAATGTGAAAGAAGCCTTGACAGATGAGTTTTGGATTGAAGCTATGCAAGAGGAGCTGAACCAGTTCAAGAGGAATGAAGTGTGGGATTTAGTTCCTAGACCTGAAGGAGTCAACATCATTGGTACTAAATGGGTTTATAGGAATAAATCTGATGAAAGTGGTGTTGTGACTAGAAACAAGGCTAGGCTTGTGGCTCAAGGTTACTCTCAGATTGAAGGAGTAGACTTTGATGAAACATTTGCTCCTGTGGCACGTCTTGAGTCCATAAGGTTACTTTTGGGAGTAGCATGTATCCTGAAATTCAAGCTATTCTAGATGGATGTGAAGAGTGTTTTCCTCAATGGCTACTTGAATGAGGAAGTTTATGTGGAGCAGCCCAAGGGATTTGTTGATCCAAATTATCCAGATCATGTCTACAGATTGAAGAAGGCATTATATGGATTAAAGCAAGCTCCTAAGGCATGGTATGAGAGGCTAACCAAATTTCTTGTGCAGCAAGGTTATAGAAAAGGAGAATCAGATAAAACCTTGTTTGTCAGAGAAGAAAAGGGCAAGTTCATGATTGCACAAATCTATGTAGATGACATTGTGTTTGGAGGAATGTCTGATCCAATGGTCAAGATGTTTGTGAATCAGATGCAGTCTGAATTTGAGATGAGCCTTGTAGGAGAACTTACCTACTTTCTTGGTCTGTAAGTCAAACAGATGGAAGATACAATTTTCATCTCTCAAAGCAAGTATGCCAAGAACATTGTGAAGAAATTTGGAATGGAGAATGCAAATCACAAGAGAACTCCTGCAGCAACCCATCTCAAACTTTCTAAAGATGAGCATGGTGTCAGTGTTGATCAAAGTCTATACAGAAGCATGATTGACAGTCTACTTTATCTCACTGCAAGTAGACCTGACATTAGCTTTGCTGTTGGTGTGTGTGCAAGGTACCAAGCTGAGCCTAAGATGAGTCATCTGAATCAAGTCAAAAGGATTCTTAAGTATGTCAGTGGTACAAGTGATTATGGAATTCTCTACTCTCATGGTGAAGACACAAGATTGTTGGGTTATTGTGATGCTGACTGGGCAGGTAGTGCTGATGATAGGAAGAGCACTTCTGGTGGATGTTTCTTTTTGGGAAGCAACCTTATATCATGGTTCAGCAAGAAACAAAATTGTGTTTCTCTTTCTACAGCTGAGGCTGAGTATATTGCAGCAGGAAGTAGTTGCTCTCAGCTACTTTAGATGAAGCAGATGTTGGGTGAGTACAATGTGCATCAAGATGTGCTCACATTATACTGTGACAATCTAAGTACTATAAATATTTCCAAAAATTCTATCCAACATAGTAGGACAAAGCACATTGATATACGTCACCATTTTATTAGAGATCTTGTTGAAGACAACATTGTGACTCTAGAGCATGTTGCCACAGAGAATCAACTGGCAGATATTTTCACAAAGGCTTTAGATGCAAATAGGTTTGAGGTGTAAAGGGGCAAACTTGGTATTTGCCTCTTTGAGGATCAATAGCCATAATAGCTATTCCGGCGTGCAACGATTACCTGTCTTTCCCTCCATCCATAGTTGCACGCAATCCAAAGGCAATCATTACAAAAATATTTCCAACGGCTATTTCGCGATCAAAACTCCAAGAAATCCGTTTATTCAAGATTTTCTCTTATTGCCTACCACATTGATCACTACATTCATCTCTCTAACACTCAAACTATCTGGCCGATCTCTCTCTCAAAACCTCTGTTCATCTTTCTGCAATTTTCTTTGAAATCTTCATACCAAATCATCATCATCATCATGTCTACTGCAACCAAAACATCTCCTTCCACAAAAACAAACACTCCTCCATCATCACCAAAACCTAGTTCCCCACATCAAGAAGATATTCAAGGTGACATGATCGTCGATGCCGCTCCTGTCTCAATGATCAAACCATCTGGATCAAAGAAGAAGAAGTCTAAACGATCAAGAAGGGAATCAACCCCCATTGCTGCAGAGGAAGATGTTGTTCCTTCTCCTTCCACAGAAAAACCAAAGAAGAAGAAGAAGAAAAGCAAGAAGCCAAAGACTGGCTCACCCAAGAGGGTTCACACCATGGAAAGCCTGCACATTGATCCCCTTCCTGCTAAATCTGGTGATGCTGGTGCTGAAGCATCTGTGGGTATAGGTTCTTCAAACCCTAACCCTGAGAAGGCTGCTGTAAAGATCTCTGAGGGCCAAAGACACCCCTTGACTCAGAAGATCATTGATTCTGTACTTCAGGCCCTGCAAGAGCCTAATGTTGTGGCAGATGTTAGCACATCATTGCCACAAGGTGAAGAAGAGTCTCCTGCTGAAAAAGATACTATTGTTGCTGAAGAACCTGTTGAAGTTCCTGATTCTCCAGAACAGGAAATTGTTGAAGAAGATCAACCTGCTGAGGTTGAAGAACCTGAAGATGATACCCAGTCTGACAAGGGTAAAGAAGCCAAAGGTTCTGAAGATGTGGAAGACTCCAATCCTTCTGACAAGGATGTTGATAGAGATACAATTGTTGTGGATGTAGAAGGCTACAATTCTGACATCCCTTTAAAGAAGATTGCTGAAGATAGCATAGCTAGAAGGACTAGAAGTGGAAAAGGTCCTGCTACTATTAGTGAATCTCCTACTGTTGCCAAGGAGAAGAAGAAGCCTGTCAAGAGGCAAGTTCTGTATGGTCCCAAGAAGGGATTTAGTAAAGCTGTGGTTCCACCTGCAAAGAAGAAGACTCAGAAAAGAAAAGAGCCACCTACAAGTGACTCAGAATACGATGTGGAGCAGGATGTAGCTCACATTAGTGAGTCTGAGGAAGAATCTGCTGAGGAGCAGAATGTGGACCTTGATGCAGTCCACATTGAGTCTGTTGTGAAGAAGAGCTATGGGAAGAAGAAAATTCCTCAGGGAATTCCTGACATCCCAGTTGATTTGATTTCCTTCCACAACCCTGCACATGCTGGAAAATGGAAGTACATTGCTCACAGAAGGTTAGCTCTGGAGAGAGAGCTAAGTGCTGAAGCCTTGCAGTGCAAGGAGGTTATGAGGTTGATCAAGTGTGCTGGCTTGATGAAGACTGTTACTGGGCTGAGTGACTGCTATGAGAAGGTAGTCAAAGAATTTTTGGTGAATTTCCCTGCTGGCTGTGATAATCATTTGGACAAGGAGTATCAGACAGTCTTTGTGAGAGGAAAGGAAATCCACTTCTCTCCCACTATTATCAACAAGTATTTGGGCAGAAGTGAGGAGCCCTATGCTGAGATGGAGGCCAATGACAACTACATAATCAAGGCCATCACAGCTGGAAAGGTCAAGACTTGGCCTAAGAAGGGAAAGTTGCAAGCAAGCAAACTCACTCCAATCTACAACATCCTGAATAGGATTACTGCTGCTAACTGGGTACCTACCACACACAACTGTGATGTGGCTACAGGTTTGGCTAGGTTCATCTATACTGTAGGTAACAAAATTAACTTTGATTTTGGTACTTATATTTTTGATCAGACTATCAAACATGCCAAAACCCTAGCTGTCAAACTACCCATTGCATTTCCTTCCCTGCTGTGTGGAATCATATTGAGCCAGAGACCTGATGTTCTGGGCAAAGATGATTTGTCTTGCAGAAGAGAGTCTGCTATTTCTTTTAGTCTCAAGCAGTCTGATGTGACTCCTGATGTGGGCACATCCAGCTCAAACAATGCTATGTCTAGGACATACATGATTGCTGCTTTAAAGGAGACTTGCAAGGCTCTGGATGAGAAGAAGGCCAAGCTGGAAGCAGTCATTGCTGGACTGGAGCTTGAGGATGAGCAAACAATGGCTGAGGATGAGGAATTGGAGGAGGAGGAGCCCAATGAATCTGAAGCTGAGGAAACTGATGGGAGCCAGGATATTTGAATTTCTGTAATTCATTAATATTTCCCTGTACTCAGTATTTCCTTTGTGTTTGCTTGTATGTTGTGGGCTATGCCCTGGATTTATGATGCACCTTTGTGTGCTTGTTCTTGTACCGCTGCACTATTAATGGCCTGAGTGCCTTTTTCGGTTCATGCACCATCATCTCTACATCTCATGCTATCTGCATTCTATGGTGTTTTACTCACTCTCTGTGTGTTTGACTATATTTGTCAAAATTTATGGCTAAAAAGGGGGAGTAAAAATGAACAATTCTTTGAAGTCAATTGAAGTCTTAAAACTGCAGCAAATTGTGATGTGTGGCACATCTGACTACACATCTGGCATACATGCTTATTTTTCTTCAAAAGTTTTCTCAACAACTTTTTGAAGAATTAGTTTTCTAAAGCATGTTTTTCTGTACGTTTTCAACTGGGTGATGCATTCTTAAGAAGTCCAATTGAAGATGTTATCTAATTTCTACATGGTGATGCATTCTTAAGAAGCCTGTAGAAGTTGTTTTGTGTGATGTTTGACACATCTGTGAGTTTTAACTTGGTCATGCATTCTTAAGAAGCCAAGTTTAAAACTTCTCTATTTCTCTCTAGGTCATGCATTCTGAAGAAGCCTATAGGGAATATGAGATTTAGGGGGAGTACATGGAAAGTGCTCTAGTTCAAAGGGGAGTAGACTACTACTGGGTTTGCTACCCTCCCTTATGTGTGCATGGAATCTCATGCTTGTATGTGTCTGAGAATTTATTTTTCTCAGTCTTTGGGAATTTATTTTCCTATCTTGTGAGAGTTTAATTCTCTCTTTATTTGTGAGGCTCTGATCCGCTGCTGCATGCCTCTGATGTGCCTACACATCTCTCCAAGTTTTGTTGCGTGACTCAAAGATTATTTTAGCCCAAAATTTGCCAAAGGGGGAGATTGTTGAGGATTTTAGGGTGTTGGCTTCATTTGGTAAAATAAGCCTGATTCCATGATGTGGAGCAAGATGTGTGGCACATCAGGTTTCACATCTGGACGCCCTAGTTGGACGCGCTTTCTTTTAATTTACACGCGATCTTTTGAAAAGATTTGTTTTTCAAATTAAATCGTGCCAGCTTGCGCGCCAAGGAACAAGATAATCTTTCATGGTTCTGTTTTATTTTATTGGCCGACTTTGATCAAAAAGATTTGAAACAAACAATTAAAAGATTATGATCAAATAAATCTCAAGGAGAATTAACAAAGGCCAGCTGTCAACATTGAAGATCCAAGCCCATGAAACTTGTTCTATATAAAGGAAGACTGAAGACACTTTGAAGCACGAAGCCAAGAGTTGAAGAAATCGAGTCTTAGGTCTTAGTCTGTTTATTGTTCTTTGTGAGCCTTCACTTGAATCATAATTTTGATACAAGTAAGGACTGAGTTTGATAGAGTTGTAATCTCTAGTGTTCTTTCTCCAAAGCTTTGAAGCAAGGAGTTAGAGTGTGCAACACTCAAAGCCTTTAGGTACGAGTGCATAGTTTTCTAGGAGTGTGTCTCCAAACTGAGTTTGTTATTAAATCCTTACTGGGTAAGGTTGAGGGGGAGTGAGCAGAGGTTCTCATATCTAGGAGTTCCTAGGTAGAATTAGCACGGGTAGTGATTAAGTGATAAGTTGTAAACGGGGGAGTTTAGCTTTGAATTGATACTACCATAGTGGATTCATCCCTGGATTGGTATCCTCCAGATTAGGGCTTGTTTAAGCGCCGAACTGGGTTAACAAACTCACAGTGTTTTATTGTTTCTTGCACTTTAATTTGTTTACTTGTTCATCAAGTTCAGCATGTTCACGATGTTGACACATTAGGCTACACATCGTACGATTCCTAAAGTGTACACATCGTGCTACACATCTGACACTTGCCACCAGAATTTCAATTGGCATTAGAGCAGGCACCCTGCCTGTTTGAGGGTGAGCTCCAGGGAAGTTACTTTCTGGAAACATGGACAAGGATGGAACAACGGTCAACAAACCACCCCTCCTGGATGGAACTAATTATGACTACTGGAAGCCAAGGATGATTGCCTTCCTAAAGTCACTTGACAACAGGACTTGGAAAGTTGTGCTCAAAGGCTGGGAGCATCCCAAAATTTTGGATGCTAATGGTGTTGACACTGGTGTACTCAAGCCAGAGGAAGATTGGTCAGCTGCAGAAGACACTGCATCACTTGGAAACTCCAAAGCTTTGAATGCTTTATTCAATGGAGTGGACAAGAACATGTTCAGATTGATCAAGCAGTGTACTGTTGCAAAGAATGCTTGGGAGATACTCAGAACCACTCATGAATGCAATGCCAAGGTAAAAAGCTCAAGAATCCAACTTCTCAACACTAGGTTTGAAAACCTCAGGATGAAAGAAGAAGAATCAATTCATGACTTTCACATGAATTTGCTTGAGGTGGACAATTCCTTTGAGGCTCTAGGTGAGAAATTGTCTGAAGAAAAGCTTGTGAGAAAAATGCTTAGATCCCTACCCAAGAGATTTAACATGAAAATCACAGCTATTGAAGAAGCTCAAGACATCCCAAGTATGAAACTTGAAGAACTTGTGAGCTCTCTTCAAACTTTTGAGATGAACTTAGGTGAGCAAACTGAGAAGAAAGGAAAAGGTATAGCCTTTGTATCTTGTGCTGGTGAAGAGGAAGAAGCTGGTGAGTCAGATGATGATCTCTCAAGTGACATAGCTATGCTAGGAAGACAATTCAACAAGCTTCAAATGAGGGTGGATAAAAGACCAAGGAGGAATGTGAGGAACATCCAGACTGACATCAGTAAACTAGGTAACACTTCAACAAAAACCAAAACTGATGATAAGTCAACTCAGAACAAGGGTGTTCAATGTCATGAATGTGAAGGCTTTGGTCATATAAGAACTGAATGCGGCACATATCTGAAGAAGCAAAAGAAAGGCCTAACTGTATCATGGTCTGATGAAGACTCTGACACTGACTCAGAGAATGTTGCTGCTAATCATGTGAGTGCCATGACTGGTGTGTGTAGTACTGATGTTGATTCTGATGATGAAGAACTCACCTTTAATGAACTAGCCTCAGTCTACAAAAAGCTATTCATCAAAAGTAAGGAACTGTGCAGAATCAATGAAGAACAGAAGGTGGTTATTAGTCAACTAGAGACAGAGAAGGCTCAACTGCAGAACCAAGTAGTTAGTCTTGAAAGTGAAGTCAAGTTACTGTCAACTAACTTGAAGAATATGACCAAGTCTGTAAAGATGCTCAATACTGGAACTGACATGCTTGATGAGATTTTGAAAGTGGGAAAGCATGCTGGTGACTCATCTGGTGTAGGATTTAAGAACAAACATCACAACAAGAATACAAATACTATGTTTGTTCCTGCTCAGAAGAAACCTGACCCTGGCAGAATGTGGACACATCACACCCCACATCAGAGACCTGCTGGCAAAGAGAAGTTTAATGCTTGGAGATGCCACTACTGTGGGAAGAATGGTCACATCAAGCCCTTCTGCTACAAACTCTATGGGTATCCCAAGAAAAGGCCTCAGGTCCAAGCCAAATCAGCAAGGGTCACTCCTAAGAAGATGTGGAAGCCAAAAGTTTCTGAAACTGCTCATATTGCTCACACTTCTCTCAGAGCATCTTCCAGTGAAGATTGGTATTTTGATAGTGGTTGTTCTAGGCATATGACTGGTGTTGAGAAATTTCTTACTAATATCAAGCCTCATACAACAAGCTTTGTAACCTTTGGTGATGGAGCAAAAGGTGAAATCAAGGGCAGTGGTAAACTCAGCAGCAAAAGCTTACCTGACCTAGATGATGTGTTACTTGTTAAAGGCTTGAAGGCTAATCTTATCAGCATAAGCCAACTGTGTGATCAAGGTCTTAAAGTCAACTTCACAAAGAATGAATGTCTTATTACTTCTGACCAAGGAGAATTGTTGATGAGAGGATCTAGGTCAAGAGACAACTGCTATCTATGGATTCCTGATGAAACTGCTCACTCTACTACATGTCTTATTAGTCAGGAAGAAGAAGTTAAGCTTTGGCACCAAAGACTTGGTCATTTGAATCTAAAAGGAATGAAGAAGATTATGTCCAAGGAAGCTATTAGAGGACTACCAAAGCTTAAGATTGTTGAAGGAAGTATCTGTGGTGAATGTCAAGTTGGAAAGCAGGCTCAGATGTCACACCCAATGTTGCAACATCAGGTGACATCCAGAGTTCTTGAACTGCTACATATGGACTTGATGGGACCAATGCAGGTAGAGAGTATTGGTGGCAAAAGATATGCCTTTGTGGTTGTAGATGATTTCTCAAGGTTCACTTGGGTTAGCTTCATCAGAGAGAAGTCTGACACTTTTGATGCATTCAAAGAACTATGCCTTAGACTACAAAGAGAGAAGGATAGTGGCATTGTTAGAATCAGAAGTGATCATGGGAAAGAGTTTGAAAATTCAAGATTCTCTGAGTTTTGTGCTGATGAAGGAATTGGGCATGAGTTCTCCTCACCAATCACACCCCAACAAAATGGTGTAGTTGAAAGGAAGAACAGAACTTTGCAAGAGGCTGCAAGAGTTATGCTACATGCTAAGAAGCTACCTTACTATTTCTGGGCAGAGGCCATGAGTACTGCATGCTATGTACACAACAGGGTGACTCTGAGAAAAGGTACTTCAACCACACTGTATGAGATATGGAAAGGAAGAAAACCAACTGTCAAACACTTCCATGTCTTTGGTAGCAAGTGTTATATCTTAGCTGACAGAGAGCAAAGGAGGAAGATGGATCCCAAGAGTGATGAAGGAATCTTTCTAGGCTATTCCATAACCAGCAGAGCCTATAGAGTCTTCAACAACAGAACAAGAACTATGATGGAATCCATCAATGTTGTCATAGATGACTGTTCAGACAATGTGCCTGATGTTGATCCTGATGTGGACACATCTCACCCCCTGCCTGAAGACTCTGAAGTTATAGAGATTCCTGAGAAGACTGATCAGCAAGAAGATGTGACTCCAGTGAACAAGGGTCCCTCTGTTAGAGTTCAAAAGAATCATCCAAAAGAACTCATAATAGGGAATCCTGAGTCAGGGGTTATGACAAGGTCAAGAGAGGTTGTATCCAATGCTTGTTTTGTGTCAAAGGTAGAACCAAAGAATGTGAAAGAAGCCTTGACAGATGAGTTTTGGATTGAAGCTATGCAAGAGGAGCTGAACCAGTTCAAGAGGAATGAAGTGTGGGATTTAGTTCCTAGACCTGAAGGAGTCAACATCATTGGTACTAAATGGGTTTATAGGAATAAATCTGATGAAAGTGG
The DNA here is from genome assembly GCA_954870985.1 of Trifolium fragiferum. Taxonomy (NCBI): domain Eukaryota; kingdom Viridiplantae; phylum Streptophyta; class Magnoliopsida; order Fabales; family Fabaceae; genus Trifolium; species Trifolium fragiferum. The sequence continues at coordinate 24,573,658 of OX940791.1, read as the reverse complement.
TGTTGTGACTAGAAACAAGGCTAGGCTTGTGGCTCAAGGTTACTCTCAGATTGAAGGAGTAGACTTTGATGAAACATTTGCTCCTGTGGCACGTCTTGAGTCCATAAGGTTACTTTTGGGAGTAGCATGTATCCTGAAATTCAAGCTATTCTAGATGGATGTGAAGAGTGTTTTCCTCAATGGCTACTTGAATGAGGAAGTTTATGTGGAGCAGCCCAAGGGATTTGTTGATCCAAATTATCCAGATCATGTCTACAGATTGAAGAAGGCATTATATGGATTAAAGCAAGCTCCTAAGGCATGGTATGAGAGGCTAACCAAATTTCTTGTGCAGCAAGGTTATAGAAAAGGAGAATCAGATAAAACCTTGTTTGTCAGAGAAGAAAAGGGCAAGTTCATGATTGCACAAATCTATGTAGATGACATTGTGTTTGGAGGAATGTCTGATCCAATGGTCAAGATGTTTGTGAATCAGATGCAGTCTGAATTTGAGATGAGCCTTGTAGGAGAACTTACCTACTTTCTTGGTCTGTAAGTCAAACAGATGGAAGATACAATTTTCATCTCTCAAAGCAAGTATGCCAAGAACATTGTGAAGAAATTTGGAATGGAGAATGCAAATCACAAGAGAACTCCTGCAGCAACCCATCTCAAACTTTCTAAAGATGAGCATGGTGTCAGTGTTGATCAAAGTCTATACAGAAGCATGATTGACAGTCTACTTTATCTCACTGCAAGTAGACCTGACATTAGCTTTGCTGTTGGTGTGTGTGCAAGGTACCAAGCTGAGCCTAAGATGAGTCATCTGAATCAAGTCAAAAGGATTCTTAAGTATGTCAGTGGTACAAGTGATTATGGAATTCTCTACTCTCATGGTGAAGACACAAGATTGTTGGGTTATTGTGATGCTGACTGGGCAGGTAGTGCTGATGATAGGAAGAGCACTTCTGGTGGATGTTTCTTTTTGGGAAGCAACCTTATATCATGGTTCAGCAAGAAACAAAATTGTGTTTCTCTTTCTACAGCTGAGGCTGAGTATATTGCAGCAGGAAGTAGTTGCTCTCAGCTACTTTAGATGAAGCAGATGTTGGGTGAGTACAATGTGCATCAAGATGTGCTCACATTATACTGTGACAATCTAAGTACTATAAATATTTCCAAAAATCCTATCCAACATAGTAGGACAAAGCACATTGATATACGTCACCATTTTATTAGAGATCTTGTTGAAGACAACATTGTGACTCTAGAGCATGTTGCCACAGAGAATCAACTGGCAGATATTTTCACAAAGGCTTTAGATGCAAATAGGTTTGAGGTGTTAAGGGGCAAACTTGGTATTTGCCTCTTTGAGGATCAATAGCCATAATAGCTATTCCGGCGTGCAACGATTACCTGTCTTTCCCTCCATCCATAGTTGCACGCAATCCAAAGGCAATCATTACAAAAATATTTCCAACGGCTATTTCGCGATCAAAACTCCAAGAAATCCGTTTATTCAAGATTTTCTCTTATTGCCTACCACATTGATCACTACATTCATCTCTCTAACACTCAAACTATCTGGCCGATCTCTCTCTCAAAACCTCTGTTCATCTTTCTGCAATTTTCTTTGAAATCTTCATACCAAATCATCATCATCATCATGTCTACTGCAACCAAAACATCTCCTTCCACAAAAACAAACACTCCTCCATCATCACCAAAACCTAGTTCCCCACATCAAGAAGATATTCAAGGTGACATGATCGTCGATGCCGCTCCTGTCTCAATGATCAAACCATCTGGATCAAAGAAGAAGAAGTCTAAACGATCAAGAAGGGAATCAACCCCCATTGCTGCAGAGGAAGATGTTGTTCCTTCTCCTTCCACAGAAAAACCAAAGAAGAAGAAGAAGAAAAGCAAGAAGCCAAAGACTGGCTCACCCAAGAGGGTTCACACCATGGAAAGCCTGCACATTGATCCCCTTCCTGCTAAATCTGGTGATGCTGATGCTGAAGCATCTGTGGGTATAGGTTCTTCAAACCCTAACCCTGAGAAGGCTGCTGTAAAGATCTCTGAGGGCCAAAGACACCCCTTGACTCAGAAGATCATTGATTCTGTACTTCAGGCCCTGCAAGAGCCAAATGTTGTGGCAGATGTTGGCACATCATTGCCACAAGGTGAAGAAGAGTCTCCTGCTGAAAAAGAGACTATTGTTGCTGAAGAACCTGTTGAAGTTCCTGATTCTCCAGAACAGGAAATTGTTGAAGAAAATCAACCTGCTGAGGTTGAAGAACCTGAAGATGATACCCAGTCTGACAAGGGTAAAGAAGCCAAAGGTTCTGAAGATGTGGAAGACTCCAATCCTTCTGACAAGGATGTTGATAGAGATACAATTGTTGTGGATGTAGAAGGCTACAATTCTGACATCCCTTTAAAGAAGATTGCTGAAGATAGCATAGCTAGAAGGACTAGAAGTGGAAAAGGTCCTGCTACTGTTAGTGAATCTCCTATTGTTGCCAAGGAGAAGAAGAAGCCTGTCAAGAGGCAAGTTCTGTATGGTCCCAAGAAGGGATTTAGTAAAGCTGTGGTTCCACCTGCAAAGAAGAAGACTCAGAAAAGAAAAGAGCCACCTACAAGTGACTCAGAATACGATGTGGAGCAGGATGTAGCTCACATTAGTGAGTCTGAGGAAGAATCTGCTGAGGAGCAGAATGTGGACCTTGATGCAGTCCACATTGAGTCTGTTGTGAAGAAGAGCTATGGGAAGAAGAAAATTCCTCAGGGAATTCCTGACATCCCAGTTGATTTGATTTCCTTCCACAACCCTGCACATGCTGGAAAATGGAAGTACATTGCTCACAGAAGGTTAGCTCTGGAGAGAGAGCTAAGTGCTGAAGCCTTGCAGTGCAAGGAGGTTATGAGGTTGATCAAGTGTGCTGGCTTGATGAAGACTGTTACTGGGCTGAGTGACTGCTATGAGAAGGTAGTCAAAGAATTTTTGGTGAATATCCCTGCTGGCTGTGATAATCCTTTGGACAAGGAGTATCAGACAGTCTTTGTGAGAGGAAAGGAAATCCACTTCTCTCCCACTATTATCAACAAGTATTTGGGCAGAAGTGAGGAGCCCTATGCTGAGATGGAGGCCAATGACAACTACATAATCAAGGCCATCACAGCTGGAAAGGTCAAGACTTGGCCTAAGAAGGGAAAGTTGCAAGCAAGCAAACTCACTCCAATCTACAACATCCTGAATAGGATTACTGCTGCTAACTGGGTACCTACCACACACAACTGTGATGTGGCTACAGGTTTGGCTAGGTTCATCTATACTGTAGGTAACAAAATTAACTTTGATTTTGGTACTTATATTTTTGATCAGACTATCAAACATGCCAAAACCCTAGCTGTCAAACTACCCATTGCATTTCCTTCCCTGCTGTGTGGAATCATATTGAGCCAGAGACCTGATGTTCTGGGCAAAGATGATTTGTCTTGCAGAAGAGAGTCTGCTATTTCTTTTAGTCTCAAGCAGTCTGATGTGACTCCTGATGTGGGCACATCCAGCTCAAACAATGCTATGTCTAGGACATACATGATTGCTGCTTTAAAGGAGACTTGCAAGGCTCTGGATGAGAAGAAGGCCAAGCTGGAAGCAGTCATTGCTGGACTGGAGCTTGAGGATGAGCAAACAATGGCTGAGGATGAGGAATTGGAGGAGGAGGAGCCCAATGAATCTGAAGCTGAGGAAACTGATGGGAGCCAGGATATTTGAATTTCTGTAATTCATTAATATTTCCCTGTACTCAGTATTTCCTTTGTGTTTGCTTATATGTTGTGGGCTATGCCCTGGATTTATGATGCACCTTTGTGTGCTTGTTCTTGTACCGCTGCACTATTAATGGCCTGAGTGCCTTTTTCGGTTCATGCACCATCATCTCTACATCTCATGCTATCTGCATTCTATGGTGTTTTACTCACTCTCTGTGTGTTTGACTATATTTGTCAAAATTTATGGCTAAAAAGGGGGAGTAAAAATGAACAATTCTTTGAAGTCAATTGAAGTCTTAAAACTGCAGCAAATTGTGATGTGTGGCACATCTGACTACACATCTGGCATACATGCTTATTTTTCTTCAAAAGTTTTCTCAACAACTTTTTGAAGAATTAGTTTTCTAAAGCATGTTTTTCTGTACGTTTTCAACTAGGTGATGCATTCTTAAGAAGTCCAATTGAAGATGTTATCTAATTTCTACATGGTGATGCATTCTTAAGAAGCCTGTAGAAGTTGTTTTGTGTGATGTTTGACACATCTGTGAGTTTTAACTTGGTCATGCATTCTTAAGAAGCCAAGTTTAAAACTTCTCTATTTCTCTCTAGGTCATGCATTCTGAAGAAGCCTATAGGGAATATGAGATTTAGGGGGAGTACATGGAAAGTGCTCTAGTTCAAAGGGGAGTAGACTACTACTGGGTTTGCTACCCTCCCTTATGTGTGCATGGAATCTCATGCTTGTATGTGTCTGAGAATTTATTTTTCTCAGTCTTTGGGAATTTATTTTCCTATCTTGTGAGAGTTTAATTCTCTCTTTATTTGTGAGGCTCTGATCCGCTGCTGCATGCCTCTGATGTGCCTACACATCTCTCCAAGTTTTGTTGGGTGACTCAAAGATTATTTTAGCCCAAAATTTGCCAAAGGGGGAGATTGTTGAGGATTTTAGGGTGTTGGCTTCATTTGGTAAAATAAGCCTGATTCCATGATGTGGAGCAAGATGTGTGGCACATCAGGTTTCACATCTGGACGCCCTAGTTGGACGCGCTTTCTTTTAATTTACACGCGATCTTTTGAAAAGATTTGTTTTTCAAATTAAATCGTGCCAGCTTGCGCGCCAAGGAACAAGATAATCTTTCATGGTTCTGTTTTATTTTATTGGCTGACTTTGATCAAAAAGATTTGAAACAAACAATTAAAAGATTATGATCAAATAAATCTCAAGGAGAATTAACAAAGGCCAGCTGTCAACATTGAAGATCCAAGCCCATGAAACTTGTTCTATATAAAGGAAGACTGAAGACACTTTGAAGCACGAAGCCAAGAGTTGAAGAAATCGAGTCTTAGGTCTTAGTCTGTTTATTGTTCTTTGTGAGCCTTCACTTGAATCATAATTTTGATACAAGTAAGGACTGAGTTTGATAGAGTTGTAATCTCTAGTGTTCTTTCTCCAAAGCTTTGAAGCAAGGAGTTAGAGTGTGCAACACTCAAAGCCTTTAGGTACGAGTGCATAGTTTTCTATGAGTGTGTCTCCAAACTGAGTTTGTTATTAAATCCTTACTGGGTAAGGTTGAGGGCGAGTGAGCAGAGGTTCTCATATCTAGGAGTTCCTAGGTAGAATTAGCACGGGTAGTGATTAAGTGATAAGTTGTAAACGGGGGAGTTTAGCTTTGAATTGATACTACCATAGTGGATTCATCCCTGGATTGGTATCCTCCAGATTAGGGCTTGTTTAAGCGCCGAACTGGGTTAACAAACTCACAGTGTTTTATTGTTTCTTGCACTTTAATTTGTTTACTTGTTCATCAAGTTCAGCATGTTCACGATGTTGACACATTAGGCTACACATCGTACGATTCCTAAAGTGTACACATCGTGCTACACATCTGACACTTGCCACCAGAATTTCAGTTAGAAAATTGACGACGAAAAGAATATTGAGCAGAACGAGTTCTTCACCTCTGGAGCACGGATTTCATTGTGGAAACACATCCAATCCATCCTTGTAATGAATTATTTCCACTTAATTGATGTAATTGATTGTTTAATTATGTCTAGCTATGCTTTTATGATTGGGTCCTAGGGGATTCTAGTTGTTTTTACTCTTGAACCATGTAGTTTCATTTGACTTATTTATTGAATTACGAAGTTAGTTCCAGTCGTTTATTCCTTATGCTTAATGCTTTTCATGATTTGGCCAATTGTGTAATGAATCAAATTGTTTGTTTACTAAGACATTAGAGGCAATCAATCGAACTAGGAATAACCGTTCAATTAACTCTCTCTTTAGAAATATAGGGTTGTTAATTGAGAATTAAAAGATTAAAGGGCAAAAACCTCGATTGATTATAGGTCATTCTAAGACATTAGAGATCGATAATCAATTGAGAGGATTATGTGCCAAGACATTGGACATAGTTACTATTTTTAATCGAATCGTGGAATTAAATTTGTAATTTGTTGATAAGCATGAACTACCAAGATAAAAGCAATTAGATGAACCAAAGTGATCCAATCGCCTTCCGTAATCAATTTCTACAATACTTTTCTATTTCCTGTGTTTATGTTAAGAAAAACTTCAATAAAAAATACCCCTCTTGTTCTATTTAATTTTGAGTTACATATGTATTATCCTATTGTTCGCGTCTAATTCGGAACAATCCCTGTGGAAACGATAATAAAAATAAACTTGCTTTTGTACTTCAACAAAATGGCGCCGTTGCCGGGGATTGTTGAGTGAATCAACAAGATAACGGAACATACGCTGAGAATCCTAATCTGGGTTTTCAGCCAGCAAATTCGGTGTCCTTTGACATCAAAAACACTGTCTTAAATGCTCTTAAGGAAGATCAATTCACCGGGTCAGAGACGCAGTGTCCGATTATTCATCTGGCACATTTCTTTGAAGCTTGCAGCTACACTGATCCAACTGGCATAACTGAGTTAGACAAGAGGCTAAGGTTGTTCAAACTGTCTTTGGCAGGGAGAGCACGTGACTGGATCGACACTCTACCACCAGGGACGATCACCACTTGGACAGAACTAGAGATCAAATTTCTGGACAAATATTTTCCTATTCATAAATTTCTTGAGAGAAGAGCAGAAATTACAGGTTTTGAACAAGGGGATGCCGAGTCACTATATGATGCTTGGGAAAGATTTAAGCTATGTTTGAAGAAATGTCCAAAGCATGGTCTTGATAGTCATCAACAAATGCAGTACTTTACTCAAGGCTTAAGGCCTCAGACTAGGATGTTATTGGATGCGTTATCCTGTGGATCCCTGAAAAATAAGGATGAAGGTGAAGCGAGGGAGTTGATAGAATCCATGGCCCAGAACGAATGAGCGGGGTCCAAAGAAGAAACCTGGAATGCTGGAGCTTGATACAGGAAATGCTATCTTAGCTCAACAAACCAAGATGAACAACACAATGGAGTCCCTTTTAAAGGTTTTCACTACTACTCCTAATCCACAGGTGCAGGCAACGGCGATTCAAGGTGAAACTTGTGATTTTTGTGGTCAGGGTCATGCCAATGGTGAATGCTTCCCAGCTGGATCGGAGGAAGCTAATTATCTTGCAAACTTCAAAAGAGGCAACTCTAACTACAATCCAAACTCTAACACTTACAACCCAGGGTGGAGAGACCATCCAAACTTCGGTTGGGGTGGCAACAAGAACCAGAATGCTACTCAATCAAATCAACAAGCTCCTCCTCCTTCCAACAATCAACAGAAAGCTACCAGTCCTTTAGAAGACACACTCTCTCAATTCATTAAATTCACTCAAGGGAGTTTTGGAGCTGTCAAGATCAGTCAGGATCAGATGAAGGCTAATCAAGAAATTGCTAACAAGAATCATGAAGCCTCCATCAAAAATTTAGAGAATCAGATTGGTCAGTTGTCTAGACAATTTGCAGCTTCCCAGAACAACGGGTTTGAAGGCTCGGCAAAGGATAACCCAAGGAATGAAAACTGTAAGGCTATCACTTTAAGAAATAAGGCTGTTCCTTCACCTGAAGTAGTACCTAAGAGAAAGAATGCGAGTGAAGGAGAAGTTGAAAAGAAACTGAGCGAGGAAGACGTTGAGAAAGCTGTGAGTGAGGGCGAAGTTGAAAAAGAGTGGGAAGTAGTAGAACCCAGTGAGAGTGATTATGAGGATGTAGTCGAAAATAAGAGGGAGAAAAAAATTGAAAAAGGTAAAGGTGTGGAAGAGAGTGAAGAAAAATCACCACATGCGAGGTTACCATACCCTCCACGGAAGAAGAAGGTGAAAGCTAAAGATCACCAAAACTTTAAAAAGTTTATGAAGATGCTTCACAATCTCTAGGTGAACATACCCTTTGCCGAGGCATTAGAACAAATGCCCGTTTATGCCAAGTTTATGAAGGAGCTATTGACAAAGAAGCGGAAACCTCTCGATGATGATACGGTTGACATGACTGAAGAGTGCAGTGCAATAATTCAAAAGAAGCTTCCTCAAAAGAAAAAAGATCCAGGAAGTTTCACCATACCTTGTTCCATAGGTAATATCACCGTGGGTAGAGCTTTATGTGACTTAGGGGCAAGCATCAACTTGATGCCCTTATCTATGATGAAGAGAATACCTGGTGCAGAGGCAAAGCCTACCAAGATGCAACTGTCATTGGCGGACCGCTCCATTGTACATCCGTATGGCATACTTCATGATGTTCTGGTGAGAGTAGCAGAGTTTGTTTTTCCAGCTGATTTTGTCATTCTAGATATGGAGGATGATGCCGAGGTTGAACCTTTGCTTTTGGGTCGTCCATTCTTGGCGACCGGAAGAGCGTTAATTGATGTAGAGATGGGAAAACTGATGCTAAGAACCCATGGAGAAGAAGTTATGTTTAAGGTGTTTGAGGCTATGCAACAACATAATGATGAGCCTCAATGTTTCAGTGTGGATGTGATAGAAGAAGTAGTGGAAGATGTACTAGTTGAAGAAACACCTGTGCCTCCTTTGGAAAGAGTAATTGTTAATTCCATTGATGATCTAGAGGAGGAGTGGGACAAAAAGATAGAGATTTGCCTCCGTCAACTTGAGGCAAGTCCCATAGAAGAAACTTCAGCGGTGGAAGAAGAGGTGTCCATTCAAGAAACAAAGGGAAGTGTCGAAAAAGAACTGAAGGTTACTATTCCTGAATTAAAAGAACATCCCTCTCATCTCAAATATGTTTTCTTGGGAGGAAAGTCCTCACACTCGGCAATTATTAGTAGTGCGTTGAGTTCTCTAAAGGAAGAGAGATTGGTTAGAGTTTTACAAGCCAACAAAGATGCCATAGGTTGGAGCATATCTGATTTGAAAGGTATTAGTTCTGGGTTTTGCATGCATAAAATCAACATGGAAGATCAGTACAAACCAGTGGTTCAACCTCAGAGAAGACTTAACCCCACGATGAAGGAAGTTGTAAAGAAGGAGGTGTTGAAACTCCTTGAAGCTGGAATGATATATCCAATCTCGGATAGTGCTTGGGTGAACCCAGTGCATGTGGTCCCTAAGAAGGGTGGTATGACGGTTGTGAGGAATGAAAAAAATGAGTTGATCCCTACTCGCACCGTCACTGGTTGGAGAATGTGTATTGATTACCGGAGGCTGAATTCGGCAACGAGGAAGGATCATTTTCCTCTTCCATTCATGGACCAGATGTTGGAAAGGCTTGCGGGGCAGGCCTACTATTGTTTTCTAGATGGATATTCCGGGTATAACTAGATTGTAGTGGACCCGGCAGATCAAGAAAAGACGGCCTTCACATGCCCTTTTGGGGTGTTTGCTTGTAGAAGGATGCCCTTCGGGCTATGCAATGCACCGGCTACTTTCCAGCGGTGCATGTTGTCTATTTTTGCAGATATGATGTAGGACACAATCGAGGTATTTATGGATGATTTCTTTGTTTTCGGTAAATCTTTTGATAATTGCTTGGCCAATTTAAATGCTGTGTTGAAGAGATGCATAAGTACCAATCTCGTTTTGAATTGGGAAAAATGTCATTTTATGGTAAAAGAAGGTATTGTGCTTGGACACAAAATCTCTTCAAAGGGCATTGAGGTTGACCAAGCAAAGATAGAGGTTATTAAGGAATTGCCTCCTCCCGTTAATGTGAAGGGAGTTAGAAGTTTTTTAGGACATGCCGGTTTCTATCGGCGTTTCATAAAAGATTTCTCTAAAATAGCAAAGCCTCTGAGTAACCTCTTGATTAAGGAGAATGAATTTAAGTTTGATAATGATTGTGTGAATGCTTTTACTGTGATTAAAGAAAAGTTGGTCACCGCGCCCATAATCGTTGCACCTAATTGGGACCTCCCATTTGAATTGATGTGTGATACAAGCGATTATGCGGTTGGAGCGGTGCTTGGCCAACGACACGCGAAGTTTTTCCATGCAATTTACTATGCGAGCAAAGTTTTAAATGATAACCAAGTTAATTACACCACGACTGAAAAAGAATTGCTCGCAGTAGTGTTTGCTTTGGAAAAATTTCGCTCATATCTAATCGGTTCCAAAGTGGTAGTGTTTACAGATCATTCAGCACTAAAGTACCTCCTCACAAAAGGCGACTCAAAGCCTAGACTCTTGAGGTGGGTGCTACTCTTGCAAGAATTTGACTTGGAAATAAAGGACAAGAAAGGTGTTGAAAACGTGGTGGCTGACCATTTGTCACAGCTGGAGAATCCGTTGGGGACCAAGAAGGAGAAGTGCATCAATGAGGAGTTCCCTGATGAAAAATTATTTGCAGTTTCTACCAGGCCTTGGTTTGCTGACATGGCTAACTTTAAGGCAAGCAATGAGATGCCAGGGGACTTTTCGTATCAACAAACAAAAAAGTTCACTCGAGATGCAAACTCCTACTTTTGGGATGATCCATACCTATTCAAGGTGGGCCAAGACGGTCTGATTAGAAGATGTGTAGCTGAGCATGAAGCTCAACAAATAATGTGGCATTGCCATAGCTCACCTTATGGTGGACACCACAGTGGGCCAAGGACTGCGGCCAAGGTGCTTCAAAGCGGCTTCTTTTGGCCGACATTATTTAAAGGCTGTGTTGAGCTTGTGAAAAACTGTGACAATTGCCAGAGGACCGGCAATGTTTCAAAGCGGGATGAGATGCCTCTCAATGGCATGCTGGAAGTAGAACCATTCGATTGTTGGGGGATTGACTTCATGGGACCTTTCCCTTCATCTAAGTCAAATCTCCATATTCTGGTATGTGTAGACTATGTGACGAAATTTGTTGAAGCCATTGCTTGTAGAGCTAATGATGCCCATACAGTTGTGAAGTTCCTTAAGAATAATATTTTCACTCGGTTTGGGGTGCCAAGAGTTCTCATTAGTGATGGAGGTAAGCATTTCTGTAACAAGTATCTTGAGAATTTATTGGCAAAGTATAACGTTAAACACAAAGTGGCAACCCCATACCATCCTCAAACAAGTGGGCAAGTCGAGGTGTCTAACCGCCAGTTAAAGCAAATCTTAGAAAAGACAGTCTCGTCGTCAAGAAAGGATTGGTCTATGAAGTTAGACAATACTCTCTGGGCTTACAGAACTGCTTTCAAGACTCATCTGGGGTTTTCACCATATCAGCTAGTTTATGGCAAGGCGTGTCATTTACCGGTTGAACTTGAGCACAAAGCCTATTGGGCTGTTAAGTTTTTAAATTTCAACGCAGGTCTGACTGGTGAGAAGCGGTTTTTAAAACTGAATGAGTTAGAGGAATGGAGACTCCAGGCGTATGAGAACGCCGCAATCTTTAAAGCTAGAACTAAGAAGTATCATGACAAAGAGGGAGTTTCGTGAAGGACAGCAAGTCTTGTTGTTCAACTCTAGATTGAAGTTGTTTCCGGGCAAGCTAAAGTCCCGTTGGTCTGGTCCGTTTGTTATCAAAGAAGTTTTTTCTCATGGGGCGATAGAGATTTTCCCACCAGGAGAGGAAGACATAGCTTTTAAATTTAATGGACAGAGATTAAAACTTTACAAAGGAGGTGAGTTTGACCGGCAGAAGGTGGTTTTACCATTCCATGACCCTTGAGGTCAGGGGACGTCAAGCATCGGGACGTTAAACAAGCGCACGGCTAATCTGGTAGTGGACCGTCAAGCTATTGACGTTAAAAGAGCGCTGCTTGGGAGGCAACCGAAGGTTTTTTTACTAATAAATAAAGTTATTTTGTTGTGCTTAGTTGTGGTGCAGGTTGAGCAGGAACAGAGTCAGAATTATCAGTTAGCGTGGAAAAATTTTCAATTGCGCGCGGCGCAGGGTCGAATAAATGGTTGGGTGACCCGATTTTCTACAGAATTTTCCTTCCTCTTTCAAAACCCTAACCGCCGAAACTCATCTTCCTCACCGAAATTCCACTCCCTCAAACGCAAACCACCATTAACAACCACTATCATCACAACCTTCCTATCTTCCAATCTTCACCAACTCTTCATTCTTCAAATCTTCACTAACCTTCACTAATTCACACCCAAAACTTCCATTCAACACAAACATCAAACATCTTCTTCAACCACAACCAAACCCACGAAAATTCTCCCCACACACTCAACCCTCCACAAATCCTCACTCTTTTCCAAAACCCATTACTCAAAAACCTCAAATTTCATCCCCTTCACATCATAATACCGTCACCAACGAAAATTTCAACAACAACCATTACTCACCACCATATTTACAAGGGGGAAGAAGCAAGCTACCTCATCTTCTGCAGAAAGACCTTTGAAGAAATCCAAAGCCACAAAGGGTAGTTCGAAATCAGGTCCAGGAGGCACGTCAAGAGTTGCTCGACCACGGCCACCAATTCCTCGACCGCAATTTGACGACAGGTTTACCTCTGAAACTCATGCTAAAAGATATGAGCAAATAGTCACTTTGAATTTTGCACAAGAAAAAGAATTTTCAACTGAGTTGTTAGGGGCTGTTCCTAAAATTTATCATGAGTTGAAGAGGAGGAATTGGGAGAAGTTTAACACCATCCTGCAGAAAGTGGAAAGTCTGCCTGGTAATACCACTCTGGTAAAGGAATTCTTTGCAAATTCCTTCTCTAATGTTGAGGAGGAGTCCGATGAGGATGAGGATGCCTATGAGGAGGCTGCTAAGTGTGCCACCGTAGTGAGAGGGGTGAAAATCGATTGATCACCGGCTGCATTGAACGAATTTTTGGGTACTGAAAACAAGTGGCCTTGCCCCCTCTTTGACGCAAGAGCTAAAATGGGACGTACAGGTAGTCAGGAAGGAGATTGATCAAGGATTTTCTATGTCGTCCGGGTACTCCTTGGTTGAAATGTTCAACCATACCCACGAAGGTTCAATTGACACAATTCAAGCCAATCTGTCGTGCATGGGGTGAATTCTTTGTGAAATCTGTCTCTGGATGCTCCAATTCATTCGAAGTCCAGCTTGATGATGCGGTGTCGGTTAAGATGATAGTGGAGGGTATTGATTTTGACCTTGGTTATACTTTGAACGACAGTATTCATAAGATGGCAAACAACCAAGAAAACTCTTTCACTTTAGGGCACGGGAATTTGATTACCGCCCTCTACAAACACAACAAGGTTCCGGAGTATGCAAATGATCTAAAGCAGTATTCCATCAGAGCCCTCACTGTCGGTCAGTTCCAAGGGTATGACAAGAAGACGGGACCCCAGCCTGCGATTGCAGCCCATGATGAAGACGAGGCGGAAGAGATGAATCAGTTTGAAAGTGGTACTCATCCACAACAGCAGCAACAGATGCAGCATTCTGACGATGACATTTCGGCCTTAATGACACAGCTGGCCATTGCCAAGGCGTGCCACGTACCTCACACCTACTACAGTGAGGAATCGTCTCTATATCAGGCAGCCATGGCACGAATGTCAGAATACCAGCCTCCACCCATGTACCCTACCTATGAGTCGCGGGAAAGATTTGTAGCTCAGTAGGGAGTTGAGATTGCCGAGGTGACGGCTTGTCATGCTGCGCAGTTACAGACATTTGATGAGGAGTATCTGGCCTTTCAGCAGAGGCAAACTTTTTATGAAGCTGACTGGAATTTCGGAAGTGGACAGGATGGGAGCGGACCTTCTCATCCTCAGTAACTTTGTGGTATCATCTTTCCCTTGCTTGAATTTTATTTTGTTCTGTTTGAATGCATGTGTCTGTATGAAAATGTGTGCACTATTGAATATGGTTTGTTCATGATGATCTAGTTGGTTAGGTTAACAGTCTCTTATATATGAATGTGTGAATCCCATGCTTGACTTGTCTTGTATATTTGAATATTGTTAGAAAAACTTAGGAAATTTCTCAAACATTGACCACTCGATAATCCGGCGGGCCCAGCCGTGAGGACTCGAGCTCAAACACTTAAAATACATTTTTCTTCTATTATGAGAGATTCCGCAGCATAGTTTATTCTCTAGAACTAGTTTATGTTCTTGTTTTTGATTAACTGTTTTGAAATACACACCGAGGCACTTGATTTTTACCCTGAGCCTTTGTAGCCTACATTTAATGCATATATCCTTTGCTAGCCCCCTTGAGCCTTAAAATGACAAATTTTCTTTGTGTTGTGATCTTACCCAAGTTAATTACCAATAAATTTGGGGTTGCCTTTGGGATTTGCAACCAATTAAGTTTGGGGTGGGTACACATTAATAGAGAACCTTGAGCACATGATAATCTGCAACCTTAAAGATAAAGAGTGTTAAAAAGGTCACCGAAAAAAAAAAAAAAGAAACAAGAAAAAAATATATACTCAAAAGAGAAAAATGGTGACCTCCTTGAAACACAATGTGATATGTGAAGGTAAAGCAATAAGCAGATAAATACCTGAAGAAGGGCTCTCTAGTTCAGCTTTTCGGGGATTGGGCTTTGTTATCATTCATATAGGTGTCTCCAAGCTTTTCTACTCACTATCCAGAAACACCTACCTTAACCTCAGCCCCATTATAACCCGTTAAGTCCTCAAAAGGTATGAATTCATTTACATGTTGATTGATTGTTAGAATGTTTACAAGCCTATGGTAGATTGGCTATGCTTGCGTCGATTGAGTGGGATGATTAGCAAAAGTAAACAGGAGAGAATGTGAGGGAGTGAAGCGATTATGGCTTGGTCAATGTTTGTGTTAAGTTCTTTTTTTTTCAATGATATTTAGTGTGCAAGTAGATTCATAATAGGGATGATCACTGTAATGTTGATTAGATTGCTGACCTGACTGAATTGATTTTTGTTGAATGAAACTGTCGAAATAGTGCTGGATTTTCTCACAGATGCAGATATTCCTTGAGGACAAGGAAAGGTTCAAGTTTGGGGTTGTGATGACTTAGTGTCATTACAAGGTTTTGCACTACGAATTAAGCACTGTTAGTTAGTTTTATTATGTATCAGCATTGAAATAAGAAGAAATTGCATCAATTACAAGTCTGGAATCACTAAGAAGGAAAAGAGAAAAAAGAGCTAAGCTTGCTTATTGCGCGCGGCGCAGGCCCAATGGCGCGCGGCGCAATAGCAAGAAAAATTCACAGTTCGCTACTGGAGACTCTGCACACGGCGCAGGATTTATTGCGCGCGGCGCAGGTACGGGATTTAGACCTATATATTCTGATTTTTCTGTCAAAAGAAGGGTTAGAAAATTGACGGCGAAAAGAATATTGAGCAGAACGAGTTCTTCACCTCTGGAGCACGGATTTCATTGTGGAAACACATCCAATCCATCCTTGTAATGAATTCTTTCCACTTAATTGATGTAATTGATTGTTTAATTATGTCTAGCTAAGCTTTTATGATTGGGTCCTAGGGGATTCTAGTTGTTTTTACTCTTGAACCATGTAGTTTCATTTGACTTATTTATTGAATTACGAAGTTAGTTCCAGTCGTTTATTCCTTATGCTTAATGCTTTTCATGATTTGGCCAATTGTGTAATGAATCAAATTGTTTGTTTACTAAGACATTAGAGGCAATCAATCGACCTAGGAATAACCGTTCAATTAACTCTCGCTTTAGAAATATAGGGTTGTTAATTGAGAATTCAAACATTAAAGGGCAAAAACCTCGATTGATTATAGGTTATCCTAAGACATTAGGGATTGATAATCAATTGAGAGGATTATGTGCCAAGACATTGGACATAGTTACTATTTTTAATCGAATCGTGGAATTAAATTTGTAATTTGTTGATAAGCATGAACTACCAAGATAAAAGCAATTAGATGAACCAATGTGATCCAATCGCCTTCCGTAATCAATTTCTACAATACTTTTCTATTTCCTGTGTTTATGTTAAGAAAAACTTCAATCAAAAATACCCCCTTGTTCTATTTAATTTTGAGTTACATACGTATTATCCTATTGTTCGCGTCTGATTCGGAACAATCCCTGTGGAAACGATAATAAAAATAAACTTGCTTTTGTACTTCAACAATACTCTTATAAATTCTATTGGTCATTATCTATCACACCACATTTAAAATAGGGTTAATAAGTTTTTACCCTTGCAAAGTGTTAGGTGTAATTCATATTAGCCAATTGTACTTACTTGTGTATCAAGTTAGTTAGTTAGTTTAAGGTTGTTATTAGTTTGTTACTAGTTTGTTGAGGGACTTGTTATGCAAGTAATATACCTATATATATACCTATGTAAAGTGATATGAGTAGAGTATGTGTAATATAGTGAAATAGTGCAAGTGTGTGGATTATCAATTTGATAATCCCTTTTCTAAGTTTATTCTCTCTTCTCTCTTCTCTCATTCTCCAATTATGTGTGTGTTTACTTTCTTCAATTAAGTTCCAACAGTGGTATCAGAGCCTGGTTATTGATCCATGGGGTTTCAATTAATGGCTTCCGCAAAAGGAGACTTTTCAATCAAGAATTGAGAAGTGGGTGGTGAGGATACAAGAAATCTTTGGTTTCCGGAGAGTGCTGGAAATGGTGCAAAGAAGTATCCAAGAAGAGGAAGATAGTGCTTCCTGCAAGAAATCCGAGAAAAGAGTGAATTTTCAAAGGAGTTCTTCTACCAAAAGTGCAAAAGAAGCGTCAAAAGATTCAATCAAAGCTCACGGTGGAGCTGTTCTAAATAAAAAAAAAAGGGGTTTCACAAAGTGGAGAACTTGGAATCACATGTTGCTGAATTGAAGATTAAGAAGTCATATGAGTCGATGAAGGTGATTGATGAGTTGAAGGAGAAGACTGATATGGTGGTGAAGGAGAAAGAAGAGGCTGAGATTACTAACAGTACTTAGGGGACAAAGATTTTGAATCTTGAAATTGAGCTGCAGCATGTTAATGATCTTGTTGGTGGTATTCTAGAGGTGGTATGTGATAAATTATATTGTAGTAGAATTTAGAGTAAGAACATATTTTTGGGGCTGAATATTCTTGTATTTTTCTTATCTCAAATGCATCTCATACACAGAATATATATAGCATGAGTAGTGATGGTTACAACTATCAAAGAGTCACCACTACTAGGTGCTTAATTCATAATTAAACACTCCACTAAGCACTAAGTGCTTCCAGTAACAACAATGACAATTTACTCATGTAACTCTTCACTTACACTAGATAATTTCCACTAACTTAACATATTCAATCAGCACATTAACTAACATACTCCCCCTTAATGTGCTGCTCTTTAACTCCCATTGCTTCTCTAAGTTGTTGAAATCTTCCTCTTGGTAGTGCCTTAGTAAAAATATCAGCAAGCTGCTCTTGTGAACTGCAGAAAATCAACTGCACAACTCCTTCTTCAATCACACTTCGAATGAAGTGATGCTTTATGTTAATGTGTCTGGTCCGGCTATGAAAAACGGGATTCTTTGCCATAGCAATAGCTGATTTGTTGTCACAATAAAGCTGTAGACTTCCCTCTTGCTTCTCTCCAATGTCTTCTAATATTCTTCTCAATCAAAGTGATTGTTGTGTAGCCAAACCAGCTGCTAAATACTCAGCTTCAGCTGAAGATTGCGCCACGGTATCTTGCTTCTTTGAGCACCAAGAGATCACGCCTGAACCAAGGTTGAATACATAACCTGAAGTACTCTTCATATCATCAATACTTCCGGCCCAATCACTATCACAATAGCCTTTAGTTTCAAGTTTAGAATTCTTCTCAAATCTGATTCCATACTCTATGGTTCCCATGACATACCTTATAACTCTTTTTGCTGCCCCAAGATGTAAATGACTTGGTTTACTCATGAATCTTGAGAGTAAACTAGCGGCAAACATTAAATCGGGCCTTGAAGCTGTAAGATAAAACAAGCTTCCAACCAAACTTCTATACATGCTTGCATCAACTAATCTTCCACCATTTTCTTTCTTTAATTTTTCATTCACCACTAAAGGAATATCAACAGGTTTGCAGCCATACATGCCAAACTTTTCAAAATATTTTCAGCATATCTCTTTTGACAAATAAAAACTCCATATTCATCTTGGTAAACCTCAATACCAAGAAAATGATGCAGCAAGCCAAGATCACTCATCTCATATTTTTTCATCATTTCTATTTTAAAATTTTCAACCATTTTCTTGTTGTTACCCGTATACACCAAATCATCAACATAAAAGGGCAACAAGAAGGATATCATCTTTACCTTGACGTTTCACATACAAGGTAGGCTCACTTTGACTTCTTTGAAATCCTTGCTGAATGAAGTAGCTATCAATTTCACTATACCACGCTCTAGGGGCTTGTTTCAACCCATAGACAGCTTTCTTCAACTTGTAAACTTTTTCCTCTTGGCCTTTAGTCACAAAGCCTTGAGGTTGCTGCACATACACCTCTTCTTTTAACTCTCCATTCAACAAAGCTGACTTCACATCAAGTTGGTACAAATTCCAACCTTTTTGAGCTGCTACCGCAATGATTGTTCTCACGGTGTCCAAACGTGCAACCGGAGCAAAAGTCTCACTATAGTCAATTTCAAGCTGTTGTGCATAGCCTTTGACTACTAATCTAGCCTTGGCTCTTTGGATTGAACCATCTGGATTATGTTTCAATTTGTACACCCACTTTACCCCAATAGCTTCTTTGTCATTTGGCTTTTCAACAAGCTGCCATGTTTTGTTCTTCTCAATTGCATTTATTTCTTCTTGCATGGCATTCCTCCAAACATCTTCTTTTGATTGCTTCATCAAAATTTTCTGGTTCCATAACACAATAGTCGCACCTTGCATAAATATCACTCAAGTCCTTCAATTTTATTGGAGTTGAGCTTGGAGATGATGAACTTGAACTTGGTGAACTTGGAGAGGATGAAGAACTTGGTGTACATGGGGCTGGTTGCTCACTTTCAACTGCTGAATCTTGTTGTAATAAAATTGCAGGGACTGTTTTCTCCTTCATTTTGTCTTCTTCCCAATTCCAAGAAGTCTTCTCATCAAATACAACATCCCGGCTAATGATCACCTTGTTTGTCTTCAAGTTGTAAAGTCTATAGCCCTTTGACATGGAACTATAGCCAATAAAGACACATCTATCACTTGTTTCTTCAAGCTTTGTCCTCTTTTGTTTAGGAATTTGAGCATAGCAAACACACCCAAAAACTTTAAGGTGGTTCACTGAAGGTGTTCTTCCACTCCAAGCTTCAAATGGAGTCTTATTCCATACAACCTTTGTTGGACATCTATTCAGCAGATACACAGCAGTATTAACAGCCTCGGGCCAAAAGGTTTTAGGCAAACCTTTCTCAAATAGCATAGACTTCGCCATCTTCATCACAGTTTGGTTCTTTCTTTCAGATACACCATTCTGTTGAGGTGTATGGCCAACGGTTAGTTGTCTTTCAACACCTTCATCTTCACAAAATTTGTGAAATTCATTTGAGGTGTACTCCTTCCCCCTGTCACTTCTCAACATTTTTATAAACTTACCACTTTGTTTCTCAACAAAAGTTTTAAACTTCTTAAAAATTACAAAAACTTCAGATTTTTGTCTCATAAAGTATACCCATGTCATGCGGGTAAAATCATCAATAAACAAGATAAAGTACCTGTTTTTGCCATGAGACAAAGTATTCATAGGGCCACACACATTCTGTTGAGGTGTATGGCCAACGGTTAGTTGTCTTTCAACACCTTCATCTTCACAAAATTTGTGAAATTCATTTGAGGTGTACTCCTTCCCCCTGTCACTTCTCAACATTTTTATAAACTTACCACTTTGTTTCTCAACAAAAGTTTTAAACTTCTTAAAAATTACAAAAACTTCAGATTTTTGTCTCATAAAGTATACCCATGTCATGCGGGTAAAATCATCAATAAACAAGATAAAGTACCTGTTTTTGCCATGAGACAAAGTATTCATAGGGCCACACACATCTGTGTGTACAAGTTCCAACACTTGTTTGGCTCTCCATGCTCCTCCCTTCGGAAATGGTTGGCGGTGGTGTTTGTCAAGCATACATCCTTCACACACACCAGATTTTTCTTCAATCATTGGCAGCCCATACACCATCTTCTTTTGGTAAAGCAACTTGAGACTATTGTAGTTCAAGTGCCCAAGTCTCTTGTGCCACAAACATGAGTCATTATCTTCTCTAGCCATCATGCTGAAATTTTTCTCATAATTAAGAGAAAGTGGAAAGCTTCTATTGCTGGTCATTTTTACAACAGCAACATTTCTTCTCTTTGAATCAAAAATTATGCACTCTCGATTCTCAAAATTTAGAGAATAGCCATGCTCCAAAAGCTGACCAATGCTTAGCAAGTTCTCATCTAAGTCTGGCACATAAAGAGTGTCATGAATGACTTTGCTTCCTTGCTTTATTGTAACTCCAATGCTGCCTTTGCCTTTTACTTCAACATGTTCTCCATTACCCAATTTAACTTTTGAGTTAAATGAAGAATCAATGTTGATAAAAGCTTCTTTCTTTCCAGTCATATGATTGCTACAACCGCTATCCAAATGCCACACATTTTTATCTTCTTGAAATGCTTTTTGACAAGCAAAAAACAAATTACCTTCATCATTTTCTCCTTCTGCAAATGAGGAATGTTGTTGATTGCCAAAATGACAATCTTTTTGAATGTGTCCGAATCTCTTGCAATTGTAACATTGTTGTTTGCCCTTGTTCCAGCAATCCTTCTCGTTATGAGTGTTACTCCTACAAATATTGCACCATTTATTTGATGCTCCGTCATGCCATCTTCCGCCATTTGCGCCTCTTCCTCGTGAATTTTTTCCTCTACCTCTGCCTCTTCCAAATCTGCCACCTCTAGAAGACTCACCTCTATTTTGTGTTGGGGGCTTATATTCACCATTGTTGGGCTGAATGTTGAGTTTAGATTGAAAGGCACTCTCAACTGATTTTTCTGAGCGCCGTAACAACTTTTGTTCGTAGGATCTTAAAGACCCCATCAACCCTTGAACAAACGTAGTTGATAGGTCTTTAGTTTCTTCTATAACAGCCACCATAGGATCAAACTTTTCCGTCAAACTAATCAGAATTTTATCGACAATTCTGCGATCATCTATTGTATCTCCATGTGACTTCATTTGATTCACCAATTCAGAGAGTCTATTAAAGTATTCATTCAAACTCTCATTCTCTTTCATTCTTTCATTTTCATAGTCTCTTTTAAGAGATTGAAGTTTAACAGTTCTCACCTTTGAGTCTCCTTCAAACTCTTGTTGTAGAATATTCCATGCTTCCTTTAATGTTTTTGCTCTCATAATCCTTGGAAAAATGGATAGAGAGACTCCTCTTTGAATCATCCCGAGAACTCCAGCTCTCATAAAATGTTGTTTTGTTTTACCCCAGGGGGTAAAATGAACTGCGAAAAAAAAATAAAAACACATTGTAGGGGATAATATCAAAAAAAAAATTATTAGGGATAATGCAAAACTCGGCTACTTTACAGGGAGTAAAAGTCTATTAACCCTTTACAATATTAACAATATAAATATTTTATAAAACTACAAAACTTAGAAGAACAATGTAAAGAACAATTCTAAAAATTTTCATGCTATATTATAAAATGTTGAAAACTATTTATATCCCTCCCAATGACACAAAAGATTGGTGAATAATTTTGTGTCAGTTACCTCTAACTGATCTCCAACATTGACTACAAAAGCATTAGGGAGGGGATTGATAGGAATCCATAATCCATCTTTTTTTATTTGAAGGCCTTGCATTTCATTGACTTGGAGAAGGATGGTAAGTGCACTATAGCATCAGAATGTGGATTAAGTCCAATGACTGGATCTCTACCACTATTTTGGGTTACAATAGCACTAATTTAATAGCACTTTTATAGAAGTGTTATTAAATATCCCACTCAAATGCTAATAATAGCGCTTTACTATCAAAAGTGCTATTATAGATAGTGAAATTTTTTTTCATAAGCCTTTAATAGCACTTTTAGTGCGAGCGCTATAAGAAAGTATCAGCTACGATAGCATTTCTTACAAAAGCCCTATTATTGGGCTTAGTGATAAAAAAAATAATTTCATTAAAATTTCATTTGGCTTAGTCGAAGCTTTCACTTTTCACTCTTTCAGCATCCCTTCAGAACGCACAACCACTTCACCATCCCTCCGGATCCGACCACCACTCCAGATCCGGCCACCGTCCCTCTAGTCGTCGCCGCTCCACTCTTTCACCATCCCTCTCACCTCCTTCACTTCTCCTCCGTCTCAGAACCACCACTCCTCCACTTCACTGTTCCGACCATTACCTTTCTTAAATCAAGTTTTAGTACTTCTTTTCTAGTTGGAATGTGTGGGTTTTAATTATGAACATAAGTTTTAGTACTGCATTTCTAGTTGGAATGTGTTGGTCTGTGGCCATCAAACCCTTCGATGCTTGATCCCTCTGTCTCAAATCGTTAATCGATCCTAGGAGCTACCAAAAAGGTCATCATTTTTGTAAAGAGTGTATATTCTCGAGTGATTGATAATTTGACTTGCTTTGTTGGGTTTGAAATTTGAATCTTTAGGTTGTAGTTGTGGTGGGTTCTTAAAATGGGGCAATCAGAGTTTTGATCTTAATTCAGGCCCTGGTGATGCAGATACCGAGCGCAAAGATGACAGATTGCCTTCAGGATTGAGACAGATTCTTGTCCCCAGTCCATAAGCCTTGATGGAGGATCACTTGAAGATGTTTCAGATGGCCGGTGCATTAAAAAGAAAAGAACCTGACGGTGGTTCGGATGGAACTGATAGATTCAGTTACAAACATCCCTCATGACTGCAGTTGGATAATGGCTCTTCAAAGCATTTTTTAAGAGGTCAGCCCCTTGTAAGCTCTTTGACCCTCGAGCATTTTTTAAAATATTTTCAACACCCTGATTCCAATCATATTCAAGCTGTGGAATAAGACGTGCGAATGGCACACAAACTACTTACTCAGAAGATCAACTATTGTAACTATTTTTCATGTTCCAACTCATCTTATACTAATTCTTGGAGTAAAAAATTTGTACATTAAATCATATGTCATGTATGGATATTTGTTGAGATACATAACAAAATGGCATCATTGTGATGTATGGATATTTTTCACAATTAATTCATATAGGTTCAACATTAGAGCCACTTTTAGTGTTTTTAACAAATTAGTGTTTAAAAAACTGAGTGTTGAGCCACTATAAGTCGCTGGAAAGTAAACCACCAAGTGTTTAACCTTAAATCATTCATGCTTCATGAAACATTAAATCAAATACTAGTTGTGCTATGCATTTAAAATCTAGTAATTAATTACCAATTAAAATCTAGTTAAATTGTAGTTAGTACTAGGATTTTGGTTACCAAATGTCCAATTCCCTTTTGAGTTCCACCAGTTGGAATATTTTATTATATTCCAATAATATTATGTGAGCAAATATCTTTATATAATTATATTAGCTATTTATCAATTAAGAGCCTAATTGATTAAGTGATCAAATAAAGTTAAAAGGCTAATTGGATTTCTATTTATGAATTAATTTGATATGGGCTCAATATGAGTAGATGTCATGATGGCCCGTTTCAGGATAATGAGAACCCTAATTGGCCATCACACTACGCTTAGGGCATAAAGAGTCTCGGTTGAGGAAGAATCACAAGCCACCGGGTGTTCGTCATCCGTCTCTCCTTTCTTTTCAGGAATATCATCCATGGTTAGTTCATCTAATGATTCTTCTATCCAGGTATTTCTAATACCGATCTTTGATAAATTAACATGTTGTAGATCCTATTTCATATACATGCTCATATGTTTATTTGACTTCCGCACTAAAGTAAGATTATATATTACCAATCGTTAGTTGGTTCATTGGTGATTGGCGCTGAACTTGGTAGGGAGGACCACGGTTCGATCCCCCGCAACTGCGATCGGGAGGGGGCTGGAACCACTTGATGCCAGAACTGACCCCCGAACTAGATTCAACTGATGGTGAAAACCGAAAAAAAAAAAATAAAGTAAGATTATATATTTAATCTTTATTGTTGAGCATGTGTTATATGATTAATTAGTAAATGAGAATTGATATTTTGACATCCAATTTGGAACAACTTTTGACAAGTTTCTCTCTTATACTCTCATTGTATTCCCACTCTCTCTCTCTCCTCCTTTCACTTTATTATTTTTATTGCCAAAGAAAATGATAGTTGTCCCAAAAAGGACAACTTTTTGGATGTACAAATAACACCACTCTTAGTAAATTAATTTCATCAAGTGGTATCAGAGCGGGTCTTCATGTTTGATTTATCGAGTTATTAGAATTTTTGGTCAATTGATATGCCTGATATTTGCTAATTTCGATCAAGCAATTTTGATATACATATGTATTTATTAATACCTATGCAAATATATATAAAATTGTCTTCATGAACAAGATGCTTTAGGCAATACTAATTAATATTTGCTTCAAAAAAAAGGCAATACTAATATTTTTCGACTGATGCGAGGGAAAATAAGGTTTGTTCCAGAATTTGTTGAACTTTATTGATTCAATTTGTGTGCCTTTGGTAATTGGAACCGTGATGGTTTCAATAATTTTTGGTTGATTTTGCTTTTGTTAAGAATGTTAAATTAAATTGGACATTTTTTATGTGATATGTTAAGTACCATATTTGGCGTGATTCTGTGACCATAATGTTTTTTTCTTTGAAATTTTGGAATTCTAGGAAATCAAGATATGGAAATATTGTGTTTTTTTTTTTTTTTATCTAAGTCAATTTTCCCCTAATGTTTGTTTTTCTTTTGTGATGAAAGGATTATTTTGATTTATTATTGCTTTGTATTCATAGTAAAGTGCATCAGTATATGAGTGGAAAGTTGAATCTTTTATGGTTGTTACATGAAATCGATTTGTGTCATATTTAATTTTAAATCAAATCGTTTAGTTTGACTTATTTATAAGGGTTGTTACCTAAAAATAAGAATTTAGATTTGATTCTGGTAATTAAGTTTTCAAATCAAATATTCCGTTTGACTTATTTATAAAGTTGTTGTAAACACAGTTTATTGCCTAAAATAAATATTTTGAGTTTAATTTGAGTTATTTGATTTGAAATTAAAATTGATTCACATTAACTTTGTATTTAAAGTTTATTTTGAGAAATAAGACATATAAGAATTTAGTATATATATTCGGTTATAATATATTTTGTACAAAACTAATTGCCGTTAAATAACAATTAATAAGGATTCTCAAAATATTTTAATTCAATCCGGTATGTACAAATTAAAGTTATGATTCTTTAAATTTTTGGAAAATAAAGATTCTATAATTAATTATTTATTTATAAAATATAAAGTTTTATTTTAGAAATCATTTATTCTAGAATTTTTTGTCTATTTACAGAGAGATAAAGAATTATTTCATTTTAATTTGGTAAATATGATTCTAGAATTAATTGTTTCTTTATTTAAAGAATCATCGGATACATGTGAATCAATTGTGGCAATAATACTTTTTTGGTATATCTAAAGATTTAATTTTATTTGATTCAAAATTAAATGTTTGGTTTATAGCATGATGACATCTTTGAGTTTATTGTTATTAAGTTTCTACAATAATTTTATTTTGTCATGCTCTTCGAATAATTTTTATGCCAATTTTAGTTTGATGGTGAGAATTTATTCTCACATAAGGGATGTCATTTAATCTTATGATTATCAAGCGACATCATAAAAGAATACGGCCTACATTTTGTGGGTAGTGTCTTGTAAATTTAAGACTTTTCCCATTTAATTTAACAAATTGTTAGGTGATTTTGATTGAGTTGGTTGAAACAATATGTTGCAAAAGTAACCTCTGTTGTGTAGATTTGATTCAATTGGAATCACAAAATACGTATAAAATTATTCATGCAAGCTATTTTGGTCTGCCAAAAGGTAGACACAGTTTGACCGAATAATTATACATATGTATTCAATTTATTAAATTGTCTAGTAATTTTGATTGAGTTGGTTGAAACAACAAGTTGCAAAAGTAACCTCTGTTGCGTAAATTTGATTCAGTTGGAATTACAAAAGATGTGGTGTGAAATTATTCATGTGAACTGTTATAGTCGGCCAAAAGGAAGACACAGTTTGGCCGGATAATTTCATTCCTGTGATGGTAAATGTGTGGTGATTATTAAGTTTTTTTCCATGTGGGTAATGGTTGGTGTCAAAGACGCACATTATCTGACAGGACTTATTACCAATGTTTGATCATTACGTTGATAGTACCGCTTGCAGTTAATTCTTGGCAATCAAAGATTGTGTATTAATGGTGCGTTTGGTATCTTGTTTTGTCTTATAATTTACAAATAAAGATCTGCATGTCCATGTAATAATTTATTGACATGCATGGTAAAATTGTGTAAGTGTAAATCCGTACAAGTATTTAGTGGATTGCATTCACACTATAATGGTAAACATGTGACGATCATAAGGATTTATTGTTTGTCAATATTGATTGTGAGTGTTTGATCATTGTCACAAAATACCAATAGCAATTGATGTAATTTTCTAAGGGTTTGACATCAATGGTGTACTAGGTATTTTGGTGAGTAATTTTTATTCTCTATAAACTAATATAGTTTATGTATCTGCAAAATAACGTTGAAATTTAAATTCTTAAAAATTCTAACTCTTTGGAATAAAAGAAGAACATTATGTTCTTCGATAAAGATGGAGAAATTCAAATTCTCTCACAATTTAGTAGATTTAAAGTGAGAATCAAGTTTAGAAAGTGAGTATACTCCTAATCACGTAGGTCGTGTGATCATAAAGTTTTGTTTTCCAGAGACATTAGAAGTGTTATTTAAGATGACATTAAGTTTTTTTCATATTTTCTTTGCTTAAATTAAAGTGCTTCTAAAGCAATAAGGCGAAAGATAAGCTCTCATTGGAGAGATAATATTTCATTAGGATCATTGAGCAAAGAAAATATCAGGAGCACATTAAGTAATTATTTAATCTTGCTAAAGCGTTGTAGTTTCAACAATCAGGTGACTTGGTCGAAAATATAGCGTTTAGTGTTCTCTTTACACAATTAGTTTTATCGTTATTAAAGTTAGAAATGAATCTTTGAAATGATCATTTCATAAAGTGTGCAATAAAGAAAATATTGAAGCAAGAGAAAATAAAATAGTGCTCATTATGTAAATACCTCAAAGGATAAGGACAAATAAAGAATAATAAGAAAATATGATCTAAACTGACAAATCTCCATTGATGTTGAAAGACACATCAATCTAGAGGGGAAATAAGTCGGTGAAGATTGATGATATTTCAACTATTTGTTAGATTTTTGTTACTAACTTATATTTGTATTTAAAAGCCAACTTGTGGATCATTATTTGAATTTAGTTTTGTTTTAATTCTTTATTATTATTTTAAAATGAGGGATCCAATATGTCTTTTAAATATAAATATTATATTATAGTTAATTCAGTTATTACTTGTGACAGTCTAGAATTGTTATAACTTTTAAGAAATATAAACTTTGGTCTCATGTTAATGAACATTTTGATATAGAAACTTCAAAGTTTCTTGAAGATATTGAGTTTGGGGGAGAGATATGGTAAAAGAACAAAATTGAGTGAGGAAGAATTGGTTTTATACCAGTTCATAAAGTTTCTATTTATATTAGAAATTTGGATCCTCATAAAGACATTAATGTTCTTCCTCTCAATTAAGTTAAAAAAATAAAATAAAAATTAATTCATAGATATGAAACTCAATACCTTCAAGAGTTGTGGCGTCGAGTGTCATAATTGTGGCGTCGAGTGTCATAAAGTGTTGACTGAAAAGAAAAATCATATATTTTTTTATTTGAAAACTCTATTAGGATAGTCACGACACTTCTTAGTTATTATAATTTTGGAGCTTCATATGATGGATATCAAGATATTATTTCTTAATGACGACATTATGAAATACAATAAGGTGCAATAAGAAAAATTTTGTGTTAATAGACACAAAGTAGATGGTTGGAAACAAATGAAATCCATTTATGAGTTTAGAAAGTTGTCTCCTTAATGGTACCACAAAAGTCTCATAAAGTAATTGTCTCATTTGGTTCTGAGATGTATATTATGGAGAGTTGTGGGTCATACACGTCCAGTGGGATTATGTTTATATTCTTAGTTTTTATATGTCGATTTGATTTTATCAAGTCAACAGTGATATATGATCGTTGTGCGAAACCAATATATCACTAACAAAAGTTTAGTGACAAAAGATCTTGGGCACACCTCTTTTGTATTAGGAAATTTGATACTTAGAGATCATCCTCATTGTATCATTCTGTTTTTCAAAAGAGTTATATCAATAAAGTTGAAAGTAAATTCGACATGAAAGTCGATGAACTAAGGGATTGTTTTAATCATAAAGGGAGACTGTTTAAAAGTCTCAATAATTGCCCAAAAGAAAATCTTAAAATTTAAAAAATAAAAAGTTTTTTTAATATGTTTTAGCTTTGAGAAACTTATGTATAATCTTACTTATATGCATCCGGAAATAGCGTATCATTTGGCAGATATATGATCAATTCAATATTTGAATTGTTGAAATGAAGCAACCATAAGGATTGTTATAGAGAACAAAATAATTTGTGCTCACATATCAGAGATCGAACAATTTAGATGTCTAATAGACATCCTAAATCAAGAAGTGACTCTACGTAACTATTTATGTCACTTGGTTGCATAAAGTAAAGGATTTCTGAAAAACAAGTCAAGTTATATACTGTGACATAAATTAGTCAGTTAATGTTTCAACAACTATTTTATGAAGATTATCGATCTATAAGTTGTTGAAGAATAGAACATATAGAGAAACAAGTTTATGCTAGCTAACTCACTAATCGAAGACTTGACAACTAAGGTCTTTCATATTATTATTTTTGTTACTAAGGATGGCTTGGATTAGTGGGAGTCTCTAATTCGTCATGTTCTAACTTTGTTTTTTATACTTTGTTAAGGTTTTCTGCAGAAATAAAATTTAAGGTTATTATTGTTATAACCAGTTCTGTATCTTTTGTGCAAATATTGAATTTGCAAAATTCAGTTTGATCTCACTAAAGATTTAAGTTGGACCAGTTGGAAATAGGCATGATATAAAGATCACATTACATGAAATTTCCATGCCACTCATCCATATCGATTTATGTCATCAAATTCATTGGTGTGGTGGTCGTCGGAGTTCCGTCACGTTATACGTCAGTGACGACAGCCGCGGCGGTCCCATTATTGATGTATGGGGTGGACCAGATTGTAAAGTTGAAATCTAAGGATAAATAGCATTCGGATGCGCGCCTAAAGAATAATGATATAATTATTACGATATATTGCCCAAGTGGGAGATTGTTGGATATTTTATTATATTCCAATAATATTATGTGGTCAAATATCTTTATATAATTATATTAGCTATTTATCAATTAAGAGCCTAATTGATTAAGTGATCAAATAAAGTTAAAAGGCTAATTGAATTTCTATTTAGGAATTAATTAATTAATTAATTTGATATGAGCTCAATATAAGTGGATGTCATGATGACCCATTTCGGAATAATGGAAACCCTAATTGGCTATCACACTATATATAGGCTATGGTTCCCAATATATTAGACACACTACATATCGCTTTTTCTCCCCATCTGAAGAGCGCTTAAGGCATAAAGAGTGTCGGTTGAGGAAGAACCACAAGCCACCGGGTGCTCGTCATCCGTCTCTCCTTTCTTTTCAAGAATATCATCTATGGTTAGTTAATCTAATGATTCTTCTATCCAGGTATTCATATAATCATTTGATCTCAATAAATCAACATGTCGTAGATCTTATATTTTATACATATGCTCCTATGTTTGTTTTGGCTTCCACACTAAAATAAGATTAAGGTTTTAATCGATAGTTTGAACATATATTATGTGATGAATTATAAAATAATTCCAACACCACCTTCTCTCGGTTCCTTGTAATTTTCAAATTTGTCCTTGGCATATGTGGCCATCCTTGTGTATGTACGTAGTTGTATTTGAACTCCCTCTCTTTGTGAGTATGTAACCAGCCTCTTACTACATTGTTTCACAAATTTATGCTACAAATTTTTTGGAAATTTCTTTACTCAAATATATTTTTTCTATGTGTAGATTTTTTATTGATAGTTTTGACATAGTTTCATGTGCAGATTTTTTATTCCTAATGACAGGTTCTTGGTCTGCTTTGACAAAATTAAATCACTGGACAATGTTAGGGTAAAGATTGGGTACCTTTTCCTCAAGATTATTTGTCCAGAGTTTGTATAAAAATATAGATTATTTAGTCTTTTGTAAATAGGTTATCAAGGTTATGAACATCATCTAGTGGCTGGCTTAGGTTAATTAGTTTGTCTTATTTTAATTAGTGTTATGAACATTAAGAACATCATCCAGTGGTTGGGTTAGGTAAACTAATTAGTTTTGAAAATGGCATGTGAGCTTATTTTGTGAATGTTGTAGTAAACCAAATTTTGGTACTTATTGTGTGTTTTGTGACTTATGTTAATTTGCTTTTGTCTTGGAAAGAATTGGATCCGTTTTGTGGCTTATGTAATTTGATTATACTATAATTAGCCTTTCTTGTGCCTTTTTATATTTAATAGGACCTTTTATTATTGCTATGTTTTAAGTTTCATGTCACTAATTCAAAAATCAAAATTAAGTTTTAGGTTGTATAAGAAAGAGAGCTGATGGAAAAAATAATTAAATTGAAGCATACAATAGCGGTTTTTCGAATTTTTTATAAATTTACTAATAATTTCTCTTTTTTATACAGCAATGATTACATTTCTTAATTTGTATAATATGGTCAAAACGACTTATATTTTGGACGGAAGGGAGTAATACTTTATAACATAATTGATAACCGAAGTTTCCTTCAAATCTATATTTTTTTTTTTTTTCGGTTTTTCACCACCAGTTGAATCTGGTTCGGGGATCAATTCTGGCATCAAGTGGTTTCAGGCCCCTCCCGATCGCAGTTATTTATTAATGCTAGTAACATACATTTTTCAATACACATTTTTTTATTTTAAATTCCAACGTACATATAGGTACTTCATGTACTCTTGTTAACCAAATTTCCTGAAAATCTCAGGTACTCAATTCACAATTAACCTCCAAACACTAGTGATAAACGAAATTCACTTGTTATAGAGGGATTAAAACTCAAAACTTCAAAACACAATATTATTTCAAATTTTAAAGTGATGACAACCAAACACAATCTTTTACTAGGACCAAAAGCCAAAGTCCTCTTATTACATATATGTTATAAAAGCAAATTTAGAAGTTATATCTTGAACCGAAATTATTCATGAATCTTGTCTTTTATCCTAACAACATCCAAGTATGATTTCCCCTTTATCTTGCTCGCAAGGTATCCTTCGACATATTCTTCAAGGGTAATTGTTTTGTACAATGCAGGAGTTTCAGGAGTAACAAGACTGCGCGCCGGACCTAGATCTCGGCCCATTTGAATATTATGAAATGCAGCAACTGAGAGCCTCTCCTTCTCTGAATTGACTGTTGCTCGATGCTCAATACTCCGATAAATTCCATTGGTCATTATCTGTAACACCACATTTAAATTATTAACAACAATTTTATTTCATATACATAAAAAGAATTATCACATTACTAAAAAATCGAGGATAGATATAGTGTATACTTTAAAAAAATTGAAGTAAAATTTATACGAGAACTAAAACAGACAATACCTTGAAAATAAAATATAAGGAATAATTCTAAAAATACTATAACTTTTTTTTTGACAAGTAAAAATACTATAACTATATATTCTAAAAAGAAGATTTGTGAATAATTTTGTGTCATTTACCTCCAACAGATCTCCAACATTGACTACAAAAGCATTAGGGAGGGGATTGATAGGAACCCACAATCTATCTTTTTTTATTTGAAGGCCTTGCATTTCATTGACTTGGAGAAGGATGGTAAGTGCACTAGCATCAGAATGTGGATTAAGTCCAATGACTTGATCTGGTTGAGGACATGGAGGGTAGTAATTCATCCTTATTGATTGATCTCCCTCTTCAAAGAAATCTAGCAATTCACTTGGTTCTTGGATCTTTAAAGCTTTTGTCATAAACTTAATGATTGTAAAACATAGTTTTTTCATCTCTAGAGAATAGTTTTCAAAATTGTCTCTGCAGTGTATTAAAGTAAATTTTATTAGTTATCAGAATTAAGAGTTGGACCTAACTCAATGATACAAAAACACTTTGTAACTTAAACCTTGTCCTCATTTATAAACACACGCAATCGATGTGGAACTTTTTAACATTTGTTACTTATATAATATTAACCATATTATATTTAAGAATGATAAATGTTTGTGGTAAATCCACCTGAATGGTTGTGGCATATAAGGAATTAGATGAGGAAGCCTTATGTGTAATGGAAATGATTTAACGTAAAACATATCTCCCCATCTTAGCTTTTGTTCGTCTAATGCAACATAGACTTGTCCAAAACCTTGCAGTTCTTCTTCTGTTTGCCAAAATTTCTTTTTTTCTTCCATTGGAAGGTTGAAGAATTGTTGAACACCAATTTTCACACTTTCTACTAGTGCAGGTTCAACTCCATGATTGATTAGCTGTAATTAATATATATATATATATATATATATATATATATATATATATAGCTTATAGTTATTTTCATTCATTTAAAAAAACCATAAAAAGTGGTGCTTTAATTAATCCTTATCCTGTGCAATCTTGCACTTGCACAGGTTAGGAAAATGCTTTATATAAAATAACTTTAAACGACATTTATTTTGAAACGTTAAAGAAGAGACGCAAAAAATTGATCTAAACCTGGAAGAAACCCCATTCCTTACAAGCTTGGTCTAGTTTCTCAAACTCATTATCATCTTCAGATAATAATTTATCAAAGTTGATAATTGGAAGTTCTGTTAAAGAGGTTATGTTAGAAACAAGAACAGGGTCTTGATTTGGTTGAAGATATTGTTCTGGAACTTTTTGAATGCCTTGTTTTGCCAACTCTTGGACTGAAGGAGCAAGGATAGAAGTATCACCCATTTGATGAGAAAAATTTTCTGCTTTGAAAGGATTTGATGTGGAGAATGGATATGTAGTTGATGTTTATAAAGGAGGGGAACTAATTATTTTGTTAAAGGGTCATACTAAACAGTGCATTGTTTAGCATTTTTCTTTGTTAAATTATCACAAGTGTCTTTTTTTTTTAACCAACTATTGCCAACGTCCGATATTAAATGAATTATTTGATCATTTCATATAATTTACGAAAAATATAGGGTTAAATATGTTTTTAATCCCTACAAAATAGTGACCTTCTAAGTTTAGTCTTTATTTAATTTTTATTAAATTTTTAGTCCCTGAAAAATTATCATGCACTCAGTTTTGGTCCATACTGATAAATCAACATGTATTTTTGAATGATTTTTTCACAGGTATGTTTTGATCATCGTAAAAAGTTCCTCCAAAAAAAAGAGCTCGAAATTTGATTTCTAAATCATGATTTTCGTTATTTTTATCTTGAAATTTTTCTATTTGAAAATTTCATAATTAAAAAATTCTAAATTTCAATAAATAAGTTTTATACGATATTTTAAACATGCCCATAAAAAAAAATCGTTCAAAAATTTAAGAGTTTAATTATAATTAAGAAAATTTAGTTTTAATAGGGACTAAGTCTATATGCAAGCAATAAATTATAAGGACTAAAGATATAATAAAAATTAAGTATGGACTAAACTTAGAAGGTCCGCATTTTACAGGGACCAATAACATATTTAACACTTAATAATAATATTATAAAAACGATTAAATTATAAATTAAAATATTTTTGTAACCAACAAAAATTTAATGTAACACTTAATTTTAGAATATTTTTTATTTAATACGTGTAAACAATACATATATGATTAAAGAATTTTGTAAAGTATTGGAATATTTTGGCATAGATTAAGTACAATAAATTAATTTGACATACTAACCCATCAATCCATCATAGTTCAACTGAATTGCAATTATTTTGGTCTTCAAACCATTGCGTCAATACTCGTGATGTGTCAAGCAAATGCTTGATCAATACTTTGATCCATTATATATATATATATATATCAAAATCAACTTTTTTCGAGTTACAAAGATTAACCTTCGTGTGGTTTAAGCGGGTTTGGTGACTGCTCTGGTAGTCTTGAATCTGTGGGATGCTTCTTTGTTTTTGGGATTAGGAGTTGATTTTTGATTAGGTGGTGTCTGTTTAGGAGTTTTTTTCCTTTGGGTTTTCCGCATATACACGACACCGATGTTATGTAGTTCCTTTTTACCGGTCTCTGTTCGTCTTATGCATAGACTTGATTATTAATAAATTTTGCCATTTAAAAAAAAAAAAAAAACCTTCGTGTGGAACTGAAAGCAAATGCTACAAAATACAATTATACATACGATTATTGATACCACACGTCTACATTGTTATAACGACAAAAACAACAAATAATACCTGATATACTAATATTTCTTACCATAAAGATAGTTTGTATCATAGTCAGGAGCAAATGATGGAACATGACTTTCAATCAAATATATATCGGAAAGAACGTTTTTCAATTTGTAAAGTTTAATTTTCGTGTGGAATTGAAAGGTTAACTTATACTCATGCCTTGTAGTACGGTGTATAAATTAGAGTGCGGCACATTGTACTGTGTATTTTGTTTCTCTAAATAATAAGACATTAGAATAATATATTACAACAAAAATATCGGTTACAATTTTATGACAAAATATCGGTTACAACTTTTGCTATGTAACGTTTAAATAAATATAATTTAAAATTATACTGTAACAGAAATATATTTATAATCATTAAAAAATATATAGAAACAGTTAATGCATTGATTCTATTTTGTATTAATATAAATATTTTTTATTTTAATTATTAATAAAAAATATAACGTCGTCAATTATTAAATAAAATGAAATGTAATAAATAATAACATAAATTTTTTGCATTTTCGTATTTAATTAAAAATGAAACATCATAAAATATTAAATAAAAATTAATGTATTAAATAATTTAAGAAAAAATGACACTAAGCTTCTTATAAATGGGGTTCCATTTATTTATAATATAGATTGATCAAAACATTGACTACAATTTGAATAGAGTATTGTACTTTTCTTTATTAATGGGCTAAGTGCTTGATATACTTTAGTTCATCTATATATATATATATATATATATATATATATATATATATAGCTGTTAACAATGTTTTATGAACGCATGTTTTAAAGTTAACACCCAGCTGACAAACATACGGTCTACCTACCTTTTTTTAAAAAAAAAAATAAGATAGTGCTTAGTTATGGAAATAGCTTACCAAAAATTAATATAATGCCTAAGATGCTTAGTAATATAATATAATACCTAAGATGCTCAAGTGGAAATGAGAGTTATGGAAATAGTGTGTATAGTTGGTCAACTTTTGGATCAATTTTTTTATGTGTTCATTTTATACGAAAATCAATTTAACATTTATCAACATTATTTTGAACACTATAAAATTTTTTTTCATTAAAATATTCATAGAAATAAACCCAATTTCGTAAGAATTGTTGTATTTAGTTTTGTTTGTAATTTAGAAAATGGTCGGAGAAGGTTGGAAGATGAAGATGATAGAAGACATGGTGCAATGATCTAATTTAGGGTGGAATATTTGGATAAATCTTTCCATGGGACCAAGCTAGAGAATAGAAAGGGAAGTAGCACATGGTGGAGTGGCCCGACCTGCATACATGTGAAAGGTGTGCATCAACATTGGGTTTCCAAATTTTTTAGTTCTCATTTGAAATTTTGAGGCTCTCTATTATTAGTTATATTTATTTATACTTATAAAATATTAGATATGTATTAATAGATTAATTTTGAGACTTTAAAATAATAGTTATATATTGTTAATGTTCATAAAATATGATATGAGTATCAATAGATTAGTTATCCATACTCATAAATATAGTTTTAGTAAATTTCAATTTTTACATAAATTTTAATCTTAGATGTCTCTTTTTGACATTACTTGATAATTATTTTTTATGTGTTTTTTATGTATAATTTAAATAGAGGATGATTTTTTAATTGTTTTGTATTGTTTTATTAGGATCTATTTTTAATATTTAAACAGAACCTCCAAATAATTGGGATCGGGCCTCATGGTGGATTGGTAACCACTCTTATAAAATATAAAGCAAGTAGCAAGTGGTTGAGAGGAAAAAATTATTGAGAAAACTATGATGGGGGAAGCAAGTAACCAAACCACTCAACAAACGATTTGGATTAAAAGCAGTCGCTGCTTCATGCAGTCGACTGCAGTCATCACATCACAACCGTCCGATTAAGATCGGACGGTTTCTGTTTAAAAGAACTTTTAATTTTTATTTAATATTAACTTTTTTTGATCAAATCATAACCGTTTGATTTTAATCGTACGATTGATAAGTTTTGACTGCACGCAGTCACACTGATTTGTGACTGCTCATAACCCATATCCCCTCAACAAAACACCACACGACAAAATCGAGAGGGAAATTGGGTCACATCTATATGATATAGATTTTGACTCCACGTTTTGTAC
Organism: Trifolium fragiferum; assembly: GCA_954870985.1. Classification (NCBI taxonomy): domain Eukaryota; kingdom Viridiplantae; phylum Streptophyta; class Magnoliopsida; order Fabales; family Fabaceae; genus Trifolium; species Trifolium fragiferum. The sequence continues at coordinate 24,536,803 of OX940791.1, read as the reverse complement.
TTTATGACAACAATCCATCCAAATGATAAATTCTATTATAGGCACAACTCCAAATCAATAATATTTAGGTACATACACATCAAAATGAAAAAATTAAAGATAAATAATTATGTCACATCAACTATCATAAATCAATTCTTTTATATTTAAATTTTTTAAAAGTATGTGAGTGTGCCCAAATGACAAGTGTTAGGATTGTGCCCAACCAAATCTTCCTCCCAAATAAAATGATGTGCGAAACAGAATCAATATTTTTAATGTAAAAAGATAAATAAGTATCAAATAAATAAGATAAAATATATGTAAAAATGAAAAAAAAAATAAAAATCAAAATAAAAAAATCAAAATCATAGTTGTATATCTGCTTCGAGAATAAAATAACACAAACTAATTTAATTACCCCCATTGCATTGTATAAAATAAGCAATAGTATCATAGAGCACCATAGTCCATAGGTTATTTGTGTTGCCATCTACGTTTATTACTAGATTAAAGCAAAGGTGGTACAATTACAAATCTAAGGAGTATTTTGAAGGTTGAAAAACACACAAGAAGGGGGGGGGTTGAATTGTGTGAGACTTTTTCTAAGTTAAAACAAATTGCAGCGGATAAGGTATAACACACACAATATATGAGGATAGGGTTAGAGAGAGATGCTCAGAATTTTTATACTGGTTCCTCCCACTAACAGGAGTAGTCCAGTCCTCTTGTCCTTCACAAGAGATTTCACTATAATCACTCAGATTACAAATGCTCAAGCACTAAGCAAGAGACTTCAAACTGCTCAAGCACAAAGCAAGAGACTTCTAACTGCTCAAGCACAAAGCAAGAGACTTCCAATGCTCAAGCACAAAGCAAGAGACTTCCAATGCTCAAGCACAAAGCAAGAGACTTCCAATGCTCAAGCACAAAGCAAGAGACTTCCAATGCTCAAGCACAAAGCAAGAGACTTCCAATGCTCAAGCACAAAGCAAGAGACTTCTAACTGGTTTTAATGTTAATAAAGATAAGAGATTAACACTTGATATACAATCAGAGGTGTTTACAAAATACAACGCAGTTACAAGACTAACTTAGAAAATTATCACAAAGTTTCTAAGTGTTTGATAGCTTCAGAATTTGACAGAGTTTCAGCACGTTCAGAAGCTTAAGTCTTGATTACATTTCTTCACAAATCTTCTTCCTTTTATAGATGATAAAATGAACGTTGAAGATTATAGCCGTTTGAAGAATTGAGACGCTCCTTTGTATAGATCAGTGAGCTTATTAGCTGTTCTGATTTGCAGTAGCTTAGGAGCTTAACGTTTACTACAAAATGAGAGATTCCTTTTGGCTTTTGATATTTGAACCTTGGTGAAAGCCAAATAAGGAAATAATCGTTTCTGAAGCCTGACTTGAAAAGGACCTTTCCATGGTCAAACCTTTTCATTCTTGGTTTCTGCGTTTGGACTTAGTCAGGCACAGTCTTCAATAAAATTGTACTCTCAAATGTAGCTTAACACTTATATCTGACGAGCCTTCAGATTTTGATAGGCTCAGAATTACTTGTTTCAGATCTGGTGAGCTCAGATGTTCTTCAGATTTTGATAGGCTCAGAATTACTTGTTTCAGATCTGGTGAGCTCAGATGTTCTTCAGATTTTGATAGGCTCAGAATTACTTGTTTCAGATCTGGTGAGCTCAGATGTTCTTCAGATTTTGATAGGCTAGGCTCAGATTTACTTGTTTCAGATCTGGTGAGCTCAGATGTTCTTCAGATTTTGATAGGCTCAGAATTACTTGTTTCAGATCTGGTGAGCTCAGAAGTAATTCCTTCAGAAATTCTAAGGTTCAGATAATAACTTCAGAGTTTCACAGGCTCAGAATTACTTGCTTCAGATCTGGTGAGCTCAGAAGTAATTCCTTCAGAAATTCTAAGGTTCAGATAATAACTTCAGAGTTTCATAGGCTCAGAATTACTTGCTTCAGATCTGGTGAGCTCAGAAGTAATTCCTTCAGAAATTCTAGGGTTCTTTAGTACGCAAATTTTAACTTTTAATCCTGCACACTGAATTAAATTATTAGTACTCCAATTTAACCTTAAATACATTGTTATCATCAAAATCAATTAAGGAGATACAAAATCATAATTTTGTTCCAACAATCTCCCCCTTTTTGATGATGACAACTATATGTATTTAAAATCAATTGTTGTTGTTTTTATTTAACATCTTGACTTCAGGTTCTGAGGTTTGCAAGCTCCCCCTGAGTCTGATAAGCTTCAAAAGTTTATCAATGATAAATATAAAACAGTCTAAGAGTAATATTTAATGTCAAATATAATTTCATATATTCTACCTTCAGAATTAGAGGTTTGCAAGCTCTATTTCTTCAGATTGACAAATATAAGATATGGTTTGCAAGCGTATCTTATATTATATGAATTTATGTTGGACAAAATCTATTACTCCCCCTCATTAAAAGTTTAAAAGACTTTAATATAACTTAACAAGAGTAGAGTTCAGAAAATGTGATCTTTAGAGCTTCAGAAATAATTTCACTGCCATAGGAAATGAAATAATATTTTCTCCCCCTTTGTCATTATCAAAAACGGGTCAGTCAAAGCACAAGTTACAGGGTAGTAAATGCACACAGCAAACAACCACCAGCAGTAAATGCATTCAACGGTAAAAGGGAATTGTTAAGTACCATGGTGAAACAGGGAATTGTTTCAGAATGAAGACGAGTTTCTTCAAGATCTGAATCAGTTCCAGGAAAAGGTGGAGTGGTTTGAATGGATGAGGGGTTTGGTTCAGAAGTGGTTGGCTTAGGAGATGAAGTCTGAAGGGGTTCAGTTTGGGATTCAGCAGGGACTTCAGAATTTTGAACATTTGAGGGTTCAGATTGGTCTACGTCCATTGCTATTGGGGTAGACTCAGAATCTTTAATAGGAGATTTCTGAGGGGATTTAGGAGTGTCAGAAATGGTTATAGTGGAAGTTTCAAAATATTGAAAACGTGAGAAGTGATAGTGACTAGTGTGTAGTTAAGTGATTATAGTGGAAGTTTCAAAATATTGGGGAAACAAGATAGTGACGTAATGGGGGCTTGGCAGTTACTTTTAATAAAATCATCATTAGCTCTCCTTCATTACCCAGCGGTTACTAGACATGATGGGAAGTTACACAGATAAGTAGTGTTTTCAGAAGCCAGCTGTCAGTTAGAGAAACTGAGTGGTCAACTAACACTTAGAGTAGGTATCTGAGTCACAAGAAATCATATTTAATAATAAATAATTCTGATTGCTTCAGATGAGAGAGTGCTTCAGAACCTATATAATAGTTTCTGAGCCGTCCAAACTTCTGAGGCCCTTCAGAACCAGTTTATTCATTCAGAGTTAACAGCATTCAGAGATATCATTCAGAAATAAAAACCATGTTCAGATTTTTCTTGATAAAATCGAAACGATCAATAGCAAGAGGTTTGGTAAAGATATCAGCCCATTGATGCTCAGTATCAATGAATTGAATCTTAATTACTCCCTTCTGAACATAGTCTCTAATGAAGTGATGTTTGATCTCAATGTGTTTAGCTCTTGAATGCAAAATAGGATTCTTAGACAAACAGATAGCAGCAGTATTATCACAGAGAAGTGGTATACTACTTATCCTTATCTGATAGTCCTCCAACTGATGTTTCATCCAGAGCAATTGCGTGCAACACTTAGCAGCTGAGATGTACTCTGCTTCTGCTGTAGATAGAGCAATAGTTGCTTGTCTCTTACTAGCCCATGATATAAGGTTTTCACCTAGAAATTGACAGTTTCCACTAGTGGACTTCCTTTCAATTTTATCACCAGCATAGTCAGCATCACAGAATCCAATAAGCTGATAATCTAAGGATTTCTTATAAAGTAATCCAAGATTAGTGGTTCCTTTCAGATATCTAAAGATTCTCTTAACAGCAGTTAGATGAGACTCTCTAGGATCTGATTGAAATCTAGCACACAAGCATACACTGAACAAGATATCTGGTCTAGATGCAGTGAGATAAAGGAGGGAACCAATCATACCTCTGTATAATTTCTGATCTACTTTGCCTTCAGATTCTTCCTTCAGAAGACAGCTAGAGGGATGCATAGGAGTTGACATTGGTTTACAATCTTCAAGACCAAATTTCTTCAGTAAATCCTTTGTGTATTTGGTTTGATGCACATATACTCCTTCTTTTCTTTGATTGATTTGAATTCCCAAGAAGAATGTTAGTTCTCCCATCATACTCATTTCAAATTCATCCTGCATAAGCTTAGAGAAATTCTTGCAAAGAGAAGCATTAGTTGAACCAAAGATAATATCATCAACATAAATCTGAACAATCAAAATATCAGTTTTTAAGGTTTTTCTAAAGAGAGTGTTATCAACATGTCCTTTTTCAAAACCATTTTCTAGAAGAAATATACTTAACCTTTCATACCAAGCTCTTGGAGCTTGTTTCAAACCATACAGAGATTTCTTCAATTTGTAAACATGATCAGGACACTTTATATCTTCAAAGCCAGGAGGTTGTTTAACATAGACTTCTTCATAAATTACTCCATTCAGAAATGCACTCTTAACATCCATTTGAAATAGAGTGATGTCATGATTAACTGCATAGGACAAGAGAAGTCTAATTGCCTCAAGTCTTGCTACTGGTGCAAAGGTTTCAGTGAAATCTATGCCTTCTTGCTGACTATAACCTTGTGCAACCAGTCTAGCTTTATTTCTGACAACTTCTCCCTTTTCATTTGACTTGTTTCTGAATACCCATTTTGTTCCAATAATGTTCTTGTGTTTGGGTTTTGGTACCAGATCCCAAACATCATTTCTTTCAAATTGATTGAGTTCTTCTTGCATTGCAACAATCCACCCATCATCTGAGAGTGCTTCTTCTATGTTTGTGGGTTCAATTAATGAAATTAACCCAACTAGGGATTCATCCTCTTTGAAAGCAGATCTGGTCTTTCTTGGGCTATCCTTGTTACCAACAATTAGCTCTTCAGGATGAGATGATCTATACTTGAATTTACTCTTAGGTGGAGCAGGTGTCTGAGAGGGTTCAGTTTCTGAAGGGTCTTCAGTTTCAAGGCCTTCAGAGATATCTTCATTTTGAGTCTCAGATGGATATACAGCAATGGAGAGATCTTCACACTCAGAATTTGAGGAAACTTGAAATTCTGCAAAAGTCTCAGCTTGCTCTGACATTTTATCGTCAGGCTCTTTATCATCAAATCTAACATGTATAGATTCTTCAACTGTGTGAGTTTCAGAATTATACAATCTGTATGCTTTTGAGCGTTCAGAGTAGCCTATAAAGGTACCCTTATAAGCTCTAGCATCAAATTTCTTTCGATAGACCTTGTTGTCTAGAATATAACAAGTACATCCAAACTGATGAAAATAAGAAATATTGGGTTTTCTTCCTTTGAACATTTCATAAGCAGTTTTGTTCAGAATAGGTCTGATGTAGATTCTATTCTGAACATAGCAAGCAGTACTCACGGCTTCTGCCCACAAGAACTTAGCTAGGTTAGACTCAAGCATCATGGTACGAGCCATTTCTTGCAAAGATCTATTCTTTCTTTCTACAACACCATTCTGCTGTGGTGTTCTAGGAGAAGAGAATTCATGGATTACTCCATGCTCTGAGCAGAAAGATTCGAAAGAGTCATTTTCGAACTCTCCCCCATGGTCGCTTCTAACCTTCAGAATCCGAAGATCCTTTTCACTTTGTATTTGTGTGCAGAAGTCACTGAACACCACAAGTGCTTCACTCTTAGAACGTAGGAATTTCACCCAAGTCCATCTACTGAAATCATCAACCATGACCAATCCATATTTTTTACCATTGATAGAGGCTGTCGAAACAGGACCAAACAGATCAATGTGAAGCAATTCTAAGGGTCTGGAAGTAGAGACAATATTTTTAGACTTGAATGAAGTCTTAGCAAATTTTCCTTTTTGACATGAGCCACAAAGTGCATCTGAGTGATAATCAATGTCAGGCAAACCACTAACAAGCTTTTGTTTGCTAAGCTTAGAGATCAACCTCCAGTTAGCATGACCAAGACGCTTGTGCCATAGCCATTTCTCATCACTCAGAGACAAAAGACATATAATCTTTTGGTCAACCAAATCAGAAAAGTTTACTTTATAAACATTGCCAACTCTCATTCCCTTGAATACTACAGATTTGTCAGAGTCTTTTGATACAGTACATGATTCCTTATTAAATGTAACAACACACCCATTGTCACAAAATTGACTAATGCTCAATAGATTGTGTTTAAGTCCATCAACTAACCAAACATCTTTAATGGAAAGAGAAGAATTACCAACTGTACCTGTACCAATGATCTTCCCTTTTTGTTTTCCTCCAAATCCCACAGAGCCTCCCTCTTTCAGAGTTAGGGTTTGGAACATATGCTTTTCTCCCGTCATATGTCGTGAGCAACCACTGTCCAGGTACCAGGGCTGCTGTTTTACCTTTCCTTGCATGAGCATCTGAAGCAAACATTATTTCAGATTTTGGTACCCATATTCTGATGGGTCCTTTAGAGTTAGTCTTCTGAATAGTATTCCTTCTTTGTTTTCTATGATCAACACAAGATCTAGAATTAATTAAGCTTTGACAAGAATGTTTAGGCTTAATTTGATTCTTGGATTTTGATCTGGAGTATATCACAGTTCCAAAGGTCAGGCAAGGATCTGAAGTAACTTTACCTTGATTTCTCAGAGGTTCAGATGACTTCTGAGCCTTAACTTGAGAACTTTTGGACTCAGAAATTTTAGGTTCAGAAGAACTTGGAACTTCTGAGTCTTTGGGTTCAGGTTCAGAACCTCCTTCAGAGTTGGATGCCTTCAGATCAAGTGTACCACTTTTAACAAAGGTAGAGAATAATTCAGGTGGAGTATCATCCTCACTATATGATTTCAGAGGTTTATCCCAGTTCTTAAACCGAGAATAACCAATGCCTTCACCATAGTTACGAGTCATATGATAAATCATGGAAGCCATTTTACTCCTATTGAAGGTACAACGAATAAATTCGTGAAGAGCATCTTCATGATCATCATTGAGCTTGTCTGCCAAGACATAGTTAGATTCAACATGACAAATACGAATGTTTAACGATTCATTTTCATCATAAAGAATCTTGGCATCCTTTTTCAATGATTCATGAACATTCTTCAGAATTTTGTGTTGACTTACTATACGAGAGTAATGTTTCACGGCAATCTTAAGAGAATCAATTAATTCAGATTTAGTCATGTTAGAGTATACCTCATTTTCATCATCTGAGTCATCTTCAGAATCTCTATCAGAGTTGTTACCTTCAGAAGTTCTTGCCATTAAAGCCAGATTGCCTTCTTCATCATCTTCTCCTTCAGAGTCATTCTCAATGGTCTCCCAAGTGGCTAACAAACTCTTCCTTACCTTTTCTTTGTACTTTTCTTTCCCAAAGCTCTTATTCTTTCCTTTGTCCTTGGATGACATTTCTGGACAGTCCGCAATGAAGTGTCCAGATTTCTTGCAGTTATAGCAGTTGTTCAGTTCTTCCTTTTTGTCCTTTGAAAAGGAACTTCTTGAGTTGTTTCCTTTGTTTGGAAACCTTTTGTATTTCTTGTTCCATTTCTGAAACCTTCTAACCATTAGTGCCATTTCTTCATTCTCAGAATTTTCATCCATCATATCATCAGAAGTTTCTTCCTCTTGTTCAGACACTTTGATCTTTGCAGCTTTTGAGGAAGTCTGAACAGAGCTTAGAGCCAAGGACTTCATCTTCTTGACAGGTTCATCTGACATAAGTTCTAGCTCATGACTTCTGAGTGAGCTTATTAAATCTTCAAGAGTCACATTGTCCAAATCCTTGGATTCCTGAAAAGCTGTAACTTTTGGTCTCCATTTGGAAGGTAAGCTCCTCAGAATTTTCTTCACGTGATCAGATGCAGTGTAGCTTTTCTTCAGAACTTGAAGACCAGAGACAAGGGTTTGAAACCTTGAATACATGGTTTCAATATCTTCATCTTCCTTCATTCTGAACAGCTCATATTGATGAACTAATAAGTTTGCCTTAGCTTCTTTGACTTGCTTATTTCCTTCATAGGTGGAACATAGAGAGTCCCAGATAGTTTTGGCACATGACTTGTTGGATATTTTTAAATACTCAGCATGAGATATTGCACCAATAAGCATATTCTTAACAGTATGATGCTTCTTATACTGTTTCTTCTTTTCAGCATCAAAGAACTTTCTGTAGGTATTTCTTACAACACCTTCATCATCCATGTGTTCAAAATGTATACCATCTTCAATGATATCCCATAACTCATCATCGGTCCCAATGATGTAACTATACATCTTGGTTTTCCAGAAAGGAAAAGTAGTAGGATCACTGTTGAAGTAAGGTGGTTTGTCTCTGTGATTATCACTGTTCCTTTCCCTATCATAGTTGTGAGGAGGTGGAACAGCAGAGTGATCAGGTCCAGAGGAAGCAGAAGGAGAGGTAACACCAGACATGTTTTTCAACTAAGTACCCCTAGATCTTTTACTGTTTCACTGTTAAGTGAAGAGCAACAGACCGGAGCTCTGATGCCAATTGAAGGTTGAAAAACACACAAGAAGGGGGGGGGGGGGGGGGGGTTGAATTGTGTGAGACTTTTTCTAAGTTAAAACAAATTGCAGCGGATAAGGTATAACACACACAATATATGAGGATAGGGTTAGAGAGAGATGCTCAGAATTTTTATACTGGTTCCTCCCACTAACAGGAGTAGTCCAGTCCTCTTGTCCTTCACAAGAGATTTCACTATAATCACTCAGATTACAAATGCTCAAGCACTAAGCAAGAGACTTCAAACTGCTCAAGCACAAAGCAAGAGACTTCTAACTGCTCAAGCACAAAGCAAGAGACTTCCAATGCTCAAGCACAAAGCAAGAGACTTCCAATGCTCAAGCACAAAGCAAGAGACTTCCAATGCTCAAGCACAAAGCAAGAGACTTCCAATGCTCAAGCACAAAGCAAGAGACTTCCAATGCTCAAGCACAAAGCAAGAGACTTCCAATGCTCAAGCACAAAGCAAGAGACTTCTAACTGGTTTTAATGTTAATAAAGATAAGAGATTAACACTTGATATACAATCAGAGGTGTTTACAAAATACAACGCAGTTACAAGACTAACTTAGAAAATTATCACAAAGTTTCTAAGTGTTTGATAGCTTCAGAATTTGACAGAGTTTCAGCACGTTCAGAAGCTTAAGTCTTGATTACATTTCTTCACAAATCTTCTTCCTTTTATAGATGATAAAATGAACGTTGAAGATTATAGCCGTTTGAAGAATTGAGACGCTCCTTTGTATAGATCAGTGAGCTTATTAGCTGTTCTGATTTGCAGTAGCTTAGGAGCTTAACGTTTACTACAAAATGAGAGATTCCTTTTGGCTTTTGATATTTGAACCTTGGTGAAAGCCAAATAAGGAAATAATCGTTTCTGAAGCCTGACTTGAAAAGGACCTTTCCATGGTCAAACCTTTTCATTCTTGGTTTCTGCGTTTGGACTTAGTCAGGCACAGTCTTCAATAAAATTGTACTCTCAAATGTAGCTTAACACTTATATCTGACGAGCCTTCAGATTTTGATAGGCTCAGAATTACTTGTTTCAGATCTGGTGAGCTCAGATGTTCTTCAGATTTTGATAGGCTCAGAATTACTTGTTTCAGATCTGGTGAGCTCAGATGTTCTTCAGATTTTGATAGGCTCAGAATTACTTGTTTCAGATCTGGTGAGCTCAGATGTTCTTCAGATTTTGATAGGCTAGGCTCAGATTTACTTGTTTCAGATCTGGTGAGCTCAGATGTTCTTCAGATTTTGATAGGCTCAGAATTACTTGTTTCAGATCTGGTGAGCTCAGAAGTAATTCCTTCAGAAATTCTAAGGTTCAGATAATAACTTCAGAGTTTCACAGGCTCAGAATTACTTGCTTCAGATCTGGTGAGCTCAGAAGTAATTCCTTCAGAAATTCTAAGGTTCAGATAATAACTTCAGAGTTTCATAGGCTCAGAATTACTTGCTTCAGATCTGGTGAGCTCAGAAGTAATTCCTTCAGAAATTCTAGGGTTCTTTAGTACGCAAATTTTAACTTTTAATCCTGCACACTGAATTAAATTATTAGTACTCCAATTTAACCTTAAATACATTGTTATCATCAAAATCAATTAAGGAGATACAAAATCATAATTTTGTTCCAACATATTTTATTTTCTATCATTATATATCATCATCACTTAACCATATTTTATTAAAACTTACTTGGCACTCATTGCCTCACATTTCATCTTTTAATGTGCCAAATAATTTCATATGTGCCAAGTCCACTTTGTTTTTGAATTTAGAAAATTTTGAAAATAAACCACCGATGAAATTTTCGGGTCAAGTCGCGAATTAAGTCACTATCTTTAAGACGTGCACAATAAAAATCGGGTAGAATTACACCTTCTATGACTACGATGCACCACTCTAATATTGATATGAAAATCAATTTAATATGGAGAGGTCATTCTATGAAACAACATAAAAGAGAAACTTTAGAGATGAAGTGAGCAGATTTGAAACATGCATGTATTTTAATATGTTAAATTGCAGTTTTGGCCTCTCAAATTTTCTAATTGTGTGATTTTGGCCTCCCCTAATTTCAAATGAGTTAATTAAACCCCTCACTTTTTAGGTTGTCCAATATGTGTTACAAAAAAAAATTGTTAAAACAAAAGTGTTAAAAAATATTTCATGCCAACAATTGTTTTGTCAAAATAGTCAAGAGGAGACACGATTTGCAAAAGGGGACAAATGTGAGGGGTTAATTAAATTTGATCATTTAAATCTATGGGGTCAAAATCGCATAATTAAAAAACTTGGAGAATCAGAACTGCAATTTAACCATTTCAATAATTAAATTTTAAAAAAGGAGGGTGTGAATCCACACTTTACTCCCTCCCGTGTGATTGTCACGGGAGACATCCCGTTTCCGAAATATTTGTATGTTAGTTTTATTTTAAAATTAAATGAATTTCTGGACTATTTGTATGTGTGTTTTTATTTGTTATAGTAAAATGTGAAATGTATAATATGTTGAATTAATTAAAAAAAATGTAACACAATATTACTATGCCTTAATTATAACTTAAAGTTTGTATTTTAGATTTATTGAATAAGTTTGAGACGAGCATTTCATCATCCAGATGTTCTGATTTATTTTACTCTTAGGACACGCTGAGAGCCACATAGTAGGTATTTTAAAACCATCTATATACAAAGAATCCCAATTCCCAATACTCTTGGTGTTAAGGAGAGACTAGTTTTGGATGCAAGGCAGCTAAAGAGTGTCCTCCAAACACATATCTTCACCATGAAGAGTATACCTCACAGTTGTCATCTTGCATACTTTCAAAGATTGAAATAAACTCTTTATAAAGTGATTGATGCGCCTAGTTTTGTAGACGCTTGGGTTCAATTGTTGCTTAATTCCCATGATAAATACAAATTCAAATTATTGAATTATAATTTTTTCTTACCTACTACATACATATATGATGTACTTGTACTCAGAGAACAGACATGTTTATTTTTAACACAAATAGTCTTATATAACTTTTGTCACTTACTATTCTCATTTTGGATTCTCATAACATCAAGGCATGATTTCCCTTGTAGCTGTCGTGAAAAGAATGCTTTGTAGTAATCTTCTACAGTAAGTGTTTTAAACAATGCAGGCCTTTCAGAAGTAACAAGACTTGGTGATGGACCTATAACCTTGCTCATTTCAGGTCTGTGAAATGCTGCAACGGAAATCCTCTCTTTCTCTGAGTTAACTGTAGCTCGATGTTCAATACTCCGATAAATTCCATTTGTCAGTATCTGCACAACCATTAGAGATTAGGTGATAATAATTCCTAAACCAAGTGAATTTTTTTTTTAAGCGATAATATTGCTTTGTTTATACATAGCTTCATCTACTAATTGTGCTTGAATTTGATTTTGATTATAATACACTCATAGAACACTTAAAAAGGTTATATAATAAGAGGATATAAAACAAATTTTATAACAAATAATTACCTCCAAAATGTCTCCGACGTTGATTACAAAAGCATCGGTAAGTGGTGTAATTGAAATCCATTGTCCATCTTTTCTTATTTGGAGACCTTCAATCTCATTTGCTTGCAGAAGGATGGTTAAGGCCGCCGCATCGGAATGAGGATTCAGTCCAATGACATTTTCTGGTTGAGGACAAGGAGGGTAGAAGTTCATCCTCATCGATTGAGTTATATCATCAAATAACTCTAGCATTTCATTTGGTTCAACTTTCAGAGCTTTTTCCATATGTTTGATGATTGTGATGCCAACTTTTTCCAGTTCTAAACTATAGTTGTCTAAATTATCTCTGCAATATGAAACAATGTTGGTTAGAGTACTATAACTATAATCACTTTAAGTTGGAGATGGATAGCTGAAGTAGTTTAGAGGAAAACTAATGATTAGCCGATATTGTTCAATAGCGCCGCCGCCAATAGTGGCGCTATAGCGTTGCTGTATTGTGGAATTTTCACATATCATTATTTCAATATAATATTGTCAAATAGCGGCAATAGCAGCAATATACCATTGACGCGTTGCGGAATTTGAACAAACAACTATATTTTCACGATCTGCGATTGACAACATTGTGACTAGCAAACAAAAATAATGAAGTGAGAAAAAGATATAAAACCTGAATGGTTGGGGAATATTTGGAAATAAGCGAGGATTCCTTGCATAGGATGGAAGAGTCGTAGTGAAGAATAAATCTGCCCATTCTAACTTTTGATTCTCGGATACAACAAATAATTGACCAAAGCCCTCAATATCTTCTGGTGTTTGCCAAAATTTCTTCTTCTCTTCCATTGGAAGACTTACGAACTCTTTAACACCTATCTTTAGATTTTCCACCAATGAAGGATTGACTCCATGGTTAATCAGCTGTAATCAATTTCAATTTAAGAAATTTTACAAATTTATGAAAATAGAGTATAATATTAATAACTATATGTAATTGAGTAGTCATTAGGAACCACAAAGGTAATTCTCTTGATTATATTGCATTAACCAGAAAATTTGTCCAGTTGACATTAAAACCTGTCATACAGGACTGCATTTTTCTGCTGAATCATTTAATTAGTGAACCATATATAATTATTGGAAAATGCAGTCCTGTGCTCAACACTTTTCCCCGACAAATACAGATACTGGCACTGCCACCGTTAACGATGGGCCAATGGCTAATATTTGTCGGGAAAAGTGTTGAGCAGATAAGATAAGTTCTCTCCTCTAAACCAAATTTTTTCTACACGCAAGAGCCAGAGATCGAATCTCTGACCACTTGCTTAAGAGGCCCATAACCCTCACCACTTAGACTAATTCAAACAGAACAGTACCAGCTACATTGAAAATAGAAAACACTAGTGCTGAATAAGAAACATACAAGTATCTCCCACAAACAATCTTATAAATTATCAATAAGTCTAAGAATCTAAGTATAAACTCTTATAATTCAGGAACCTCAAGAGTGATTAATTAAATCCATAGATAATATAATATTTCATAATCTCACTCAGCAAAAAATTTCATTTGAGTTTCCTTTAAATTTCATTTTTATTCTGGTGAAAAACATAATTTAGGAGGATTAATAGTTGAAACCTGGAAGAACCCCCATTCTTTACAAGCTTGATCTAGCTTCTCTAGCTCATTTGCATCTTCAGATAACAATTTACTCAGGTCAATGATTGGAACTTGTTGTAAGGAAGTTGCATTTGATACATCAATAGGGTCTTGATTTGGTTGAAGATATTGTTGTGAAACTTGTATGTTGGGCTGCTTTGCAATCTCTTGGACAGAAGGCACTAATAATGAGGTTCCAAACTTCGACATTTTTATTTAAGTGATGAAATTTGTTGCAATTTACTCAAGTGATGATTGATAAGATTTCAATTGTACATATATCCCAAAGAAATGTTAAATACAATATATATGTTGGAGATTGAATTCAATTTTATTTTATTTTTTTTTAATGTCAGTGATTGAATCCAATTTGATTACTTTCTCGGTTTCATTTCATTTGACTTTTTTTTTTTTTTTACAACATTTCATTTGACTTTTAATACAAGTTGGAGATTGAATCCAATTTGATTACTCCCTAATCCCTCCATTTCATTCCATCTAGCTTTACACACTTTAAAAAGAGAAGAGTAACAAGAGATTAATAAAAATGTAGTTTTACACGATTATTAAATAAAAAAATTTATTTTTATAAATTAAGAGCATCTAGTATCTACATATCACTTTAGGAATAGACATGACATCTTAACATTCATATTCTACCTCGGGGTTGAGTTATGATGCATAAGCCCAAAGCTTATGCACCGTGCATAATTGCTATGCACCCCCCCCATATTGCTACGTGCGCCCCCCACCTGCTACGCCCCACCCCCCCCCCCCCCCAAAAAATTGCTACGCGCCCCCCATTTTCTAGCCCCCCCCAATTTCTAGCGCACCCCCCAGTTTTTTTTTTTTTTTTAGATTTCTAGCGCACCCCTCATATTTTTTTTATCACGCTTTTAATTTTGATTGATTGAATTTTATTTTATTGATTAGGGATAAAATTCAGAGTATTATGTATGGTTAATTATTTTAGTAGTTAGTTTTAAACTAAAATCATGCCAAAACCATTTCTGCTGTAGAATGGTTTCAAAGATGTGTACTCCTAAACCATTTGTGCTGTGGAATGGTTTCAGAGATCTGTACTACAAAACAATTTAATTAAAATCATTTTAATTTAATATGATTTTAACCGAAACCATAAGTATAACTTAATGGTGTCACTAGTGTTGTATCTGAAAACCAAAGTAGCTCCTTTATGGTTTCAAATAAAACATTTATATTTAATTTAAAATAAATATTATAACTGAAACCATAAGTGTGACATAATGGTTTCATTAGTTTTGTATCTGAAACCAAAATAGCCCTATTATGGTTTCTAATAAAATATTCATATTTAATTTAAAATAAATATTTTAATCGAAACCATAAGTATAACTTAATGGTGTCACAAGTGTTGTATCTGAAAACCAAAGTAGCTTTCTTATGGTTTCAAATAAAATATTTATATTTAATTTAAAATAAATATTATAACTAAAACCATATTTTATTCATATTTTATTCATAATGATTTTCAAAATAACATTGCATAAATAACCAATGATTTTGTAACAAATCTAGGGGAGAAAAAAAAATAAAATCTAGGGGTGTAAACTGAGTAAAAAAAAAACCAACAAACAAACAAAAAAGGAACTGGGCTTTCAGGCCCAGTAGGCTAAAAAAAACAAAACAGAATGTGTGTGTATCAGCAGAAAAGGGGGTGGGAATAGCGAGTCTGTAGGGGGGGCTGGGGGGCGCGCGTGAGTAATTTTGGGGGGGGGGGGGGGGGGCGTGAGTAATTCTGGGCTTATGCATGGTGCATAAACATCCCCCTTATGCACCATAACCTTGGCCTCTACCTCGGCTGCCCCCTATACCTCATAAATTATTTGAAATAAGAAGAAAAATAAGATAATTATAAAAGGAGACTAGCTATTATCCCAAAGAGAAAAAAAAAAAAAAAAAAAAAAAAAAAAGCTCAAGTATTATTGTATATTTTTCATGTCTTATAAAAAAAGTGAGGTAAAATGGGATGATCATGTTACGGAAATTACTAATGAATTGTGTTGATATCAATGAAAAAATATTATCATGTTACGGAAATTACTAATGAATTATGTCGAACGGAACATTTTTTTCTTGTGACCTTTTATTTTCGCTCCTCTTTCATCCCGCTCATAATTTGCCACTCTCCCTCCTTTATTTTCATTTCTCTCATACATTCAAAATCTGAGAATAAAACTTCTGTATGTTTCTCTCCCTCCAACAAACAATAACTAGATTGATGATCACTGTTATGAATTTAGTAGATTATGTTGTTTTGGTTTTTTATAAACACCATGAGCACTTTAATTGAATTTATATCCTAAAAATAACAATTAAAGCACGATGAGACTAGTCAATTTAATTGTTATTTGGAGGATTTATAAGCTTTAATTGGTGCTTTGTGACTATTGAGCACTTTAATTGTTTTTTTAGGATATAAAATCAATTTCAGGGTGCAAGCTTGAGGTTGTACTCATGTGTGTTGCTGCTGTGTCTTTTTTTGCAGGTTGTGTTTTTGTTCACATCGATCGGTTTGTGCAATAGGCATTGGCATTGCAGGCTGAAAGCTTCCATCAGCTCTTGTTCTGGATAGGCTCTTAAGAAGGTTGATGAATTCATGAGTCGTTGGCTGGATGGATTATGTTGTGTCCTTAGTTCTAGCCAAAATAATTGTTCAAATTGTTGATAGTGAGCCTGATGTTTTCTAGTTCTATTGGTTCTTTTTCTGCAATTTATTGTGTTTGGCTTCAACTCATGTTTTGGCAAGGATATATATATATTTTTTTCGGTTTTCACCACCAGTTGAATGTGGTTCGGGGGTCAGTTCTGGCATCAAATGGTTCTAGCCCCCTACCGATCGCAGTTGCGGGGGATCGGGCAAGGATATATATTTTTGTATAAGCGACTGTGTTTGAGTTTTGGAAATTTTATATATTAGGCTAAAATGCACTTTTGGTCCCTCTATTTTGATATTTATGAAGTTTTGGTCCTCCTATTTTAAAACTCAACTTTTTAGTCCCTTATTTTAAAAGTAACTTTTTTATTAGTCCCCCTCTTACTCTACTGATGTGGCATTGATGAATAGGCAACAAATTTTTTCATGTCATTATGTAATTTCTTCTATGATTTAAAATTTCCATTCTCTTATTTTATTTCTGTGGCAATTGAAATTAAATTAAAAAAAAAAAAAAAGGAAATCAAAGTTAAAAGTTAGATTAAAAAAAAACATCATTCCCAAATTATACAAAGAACTCTAAATTATACCATGAAGTGAAACCCACCTAATCCAAAATCCTAATTCGATGACCCAATCAAAGTGAACCCACCTTTGTTCGTTTCCAATCGCTGTTCGTTCGTTCCTTTCCAATCGTTGTTCGTTCGTTTTGTTATGTTCATGTGGTTACAGATCAAATAAAAGAGGTGTTGATTGCAGATCTGAGAGGGATACAAAACAAAAGTCTTGATTGTTTTAGATCCAAGAAGTAGAAGAGGTGTTGATTGGCCAAAGTGTGAGAAACTGGATTTGGATTAAAAGCAGTCACTGCTACAGTCGACTGCAGTCATCTCATCAGGACCGTCCGATTTTAATCGGATGGTTTCTATTTAAAACAGTTTTTAATTTTTATTTAATATTAAATTTTAATCATTAAATCAGAGCCGTTTATTTCTAATCGTACGGCTGAAATATTGTGACTGCACACAACCCAGATCCGTGAGAAACTAATACAAACAAAACCCAAAACTAAGAATCCCACTAAGCTGAACAACAACACAAAAACACATGCACAAAAACAAAAGCATCGATGCCAACAAACTGGTCCTCAAACAACACCCAGCAGAAAAAGACACATACTACTATCGCCACAAGTTTGCTACGATCAACAAAGCCACAACGAAAATCAAAGCGCAAGTGAATAGCTTTCTATGATGAAGACAAATTAAAGGATGATGAACAACACAGGTGAAGAACGAGTAAGATGAAGACCATGTGAAGGATAAATGCATTTATGGCGGTGGCGGAACCAGAAAAAATTACTTAGGGGGGCCATTAAAATTTTTTAATGTATAAATTAAGTAAAAAATAATAATATATAAAAATATTAGTCATAAAAAGCACAAATATGCTATTTGGCAATTCTAAATTTTAAACTTATAAATTTATATCAAGCAAATAAAAACCTATTTGATAAACATATTTCTTTATATTGTATCATATTTATATATGCTAGTTTAATTGGTAATTTTATCTAATATTATAAATTCAATTAGTTATCTATTATTTTTTGACAAATAAAATCAAAGTTCATTATTATAAAATTAATTTGTATAGCTTAAAATAACACACTACGTAATCATCAATAATATAAACTAATATTTTTACTAACACTTATTCCTTATAGTCATTAAAAAATATACTCTAAATTAATATTTACATTAATATTTGTACAAATATGTATACAGAATTACTTAAAACTATTAATAATAAATTTACACTAATATTATACCTATAAAAAAATTATTTTTTTGAGGTGAGGAGGGGCCGTGGCCACCACCAGCCCCTCCCTGGTACCGCCGCCACTAATTTATGGTTCCTCCAATCCAATTTTCCCTTTTGAATTACTTACTTTTGTTTTTGTTTTAATTTTAAAATTATATAGAAGTAAACTAATGACATGGAAAATCATGTTTCCAATCAGCCTTGCCATGTGAGATGCCACATCATTAAAATGAGAGGAGGACCAAAAAAAATGTTGATTTTTAAAATAGGGGGACTTAAAAGTTGAGTTTTAAAATTGGAGGACCAAAACTTCATAAATATCAAAATATGGGGACCAAAAATGCATTTTAGCCTATATACTATTAGGTTGATTTTGTTCTTGTGCTGGTTGTGACTCTAGTGTTTGGTGAGTGTTGTTGTTTAATTTTATATATTATTTACATTTTAATTAAAAATTAAATGAATTTAATAAATATGTTCAAAATATTTTTCCGTCTCAAATTTGTCCGAAATGGATATCTGAATATTCTATTTGAAATTTGTCTAAAATATTTGTTATCCGTCCGAAATCCGTCTCAAATAATACATGTATTTTGTCTGAAATCCATCTGAAATATTTTCCCTTTCCGTTTGAAATTCGTCTCAAATCATGTGAAAAATAAGACATATTTTGGTTGGAACTTTTGTCCCAAATCTGTCTGAAATCCGTCTGAAACACAGTTTGGACGGAATTTTGGACGGACATTGAAATTTGCGACGAGGGTTTTTGGGATAGAGCCAATCTGTCTGAACTATGTCTGAATAATCAATTCCGTCCGAAATTTGTCCAAACTCCATCCCTAATCCGTCTAAAATTCCGTTTGAAAACACCAAATTTCTAGTAGTGAGTGAACCCCAAAAGTAACCAAAATAAAAAGTAGCACAAAATAACCATCCATACAACGGGAATCTGCAAAGAACTTTAGTTTCCGATTTTCCAATCCTCCTCTCATTTCATAAGGATATGTGAGATTTGACACTTTTAAAACGAGTATTATATGGCTGGTCATCACAACCAACATGTTGCTCTTCTTCTTTTGACTTAGTAATAAAATGGGTGAAAGTTCCGCTCTAATCACCTTATCAAAATCATCATCCTTCAGTATTGCAAGTATAGTGCATGAGGAGGCATCCTTATGCAATGTGTTTGTTTGCTCAACATATCAAAGTCTTCTTCGATAGTTTGATGTGGAGCTTCCGATCAGGAGGACTGTGCAAGACTTAACAGACTCATTTCATTTAGAGAATTTCTTTTCGCACCCCTTGACTTTCCTCAAGCACCCCCTGAAATGATTATTTTGCCCTTCCTCACTACCTAGGATGCGTGCACAGTTCGCGCCTAAAGAGCGAGTGTGTTAATTCCATGACTATTTGAAATGGTTCCACCCCCCAGGTTTGAAATTTAAAAATACACGTTCGCCTTCTAGGTAGTGAAATCTTACTTACCAGTTCGCAAAATCTAATTCTTCTTCCCCCCATTTCAACAATTACAAAAATCTTATCTAAAAAGAAAAAATCTCCCCAAACCCTTGATCATCGAAAAAGTGCACCAAAGTTGAGGATTGTTGCTCGTTCGGGATCAGAATAAGCATACAAGTGAAGACTAATGCAAGGTAATCCACCATTTTCACTTATTTTGCGTTTTTCCTGATTTTTTTTTACGGATTGGGGTTGCTCGCAACTTAGGTAGCGAACAGCCTGTTATATTTCGCGCCTTAGGTAGGGATTAGTACTGATGCAAAATTGATTTTTCATGTTTTGTTGTAACTGTTGGACTGATGAATTGATGTTTATTCTGTATTGTTTAGATATGGCAGGAGGTGATCAAGATAAAAATAAAGACAATCGTCCTAAGAAGATGAAAAGTGCCTCTGTTAGGAGGGCTAATGCAGAGGTGAACCCTCAGATAAAGGGCAAAGGAAGAAAGCGTCTGAGAGTCAGTCTGATGTTGTTGCTCCATCTACTAAAGTAACCGAGGCTCAGACTCAGCCTCAACCACAACCTGAGAGGGAGGATGATGTTGCTCCATCTACTGCTCTCCCTACTGATCATGTGGAGCATGGCGGTACGAGTGAGCCTGCTGTTGTTGTGGAAGAGATGGAGGTGGAAAAACAAATAAGGGAGAAAGGTCAGACTGGTGGTAAGACTGCTAAGAAGAATACATGGGTAGATCCATATGAGGAGTTGCCTTTGCCTGACGTGTTTCCCGGTGGGCCTTCAGAAACATCGATGCTGATCAGTTATCATAGGCATGTGGCCCGATATATATATATATATATATATATATATATATATATATATATATATATATATATATATATATATATATATATATATATGATAGTCATGTAAGTTTATTCATTCATATTTTTTATTTTCATATTATTTAGTGATAATGTCTATTAATTATTCGATGATGTCGATATTATATTTTTTTTATCTTATTAAGGATATTAGTTAATTATTTGACGATTTATGTTATATTTTTTATGTTATATTTATGTCATATGATTTTTTTTATCTTATTGAGGATATTAGTTAATTTTGTTATTTTTTATTAATTATGCAGGAAATTAAGTTGATTACCCCTGTAAGCAACTCAGGCAAATTAGTCTGCTTCCAACATGAGGAGTGGAAGGCAGAATGGCGGGAACCAGCTCTATGTGCTATAGGGTTTTGGGGGGTCATCGCAGACGGGATACATTTTTCTTGATCCCGGTCTGTTGGCGACGTTTGTGGAGAGGTGGCATGGAGACACCAGTAGTTTCCACATGTCGTGTAGGGAGACGAAAGTCACGTTGGACGACATATGTTGTCTGCTACATCTTCCCATTGAGGGACGACTTTTGAATCATGGAGCAATCCCCAACAAGGACACTGGTGTTATTTTGATGATTGACTTGCTTAGCACGACCGATAAAGAAGCCGAGGATGAGGTTAAGAACACTGAAGGTGTACACATTAGATTTGTTTTTTGAAGGATCTAATTACAAGACACTTGAGAGTGATGAAGAAGGCGCTGACGGAGAAGAACCAATAGATTGAGGAGAAGTGCAAGGTGTATGTCATGAGGGCTTATCTGATGTTGCTGGTTGGAACCACTATATTCTCCAACAAGGCCAAGAATTACGTTAACTTAACGTATTTGGATTATTTCAGAGACCTTGATCGGGTTGTTACATATTCCTAGGGCGCAGCTGCACTTGCATTCCTATATCGGGATTGACAAATGCCACAACCCCTAACTGTAAGTATGTGGCTGTGTACATGACACTGTTGCAGGTAAACTTGATTTTATTTAATTTCTTTTGATTTAATTTAATTTCATTTAAACATTAATTATCTTTACACCGATTTTTAATTATATTGTACTTTACTAACTTTTTGTAGGCTTGGATCTATGACCACTTCGAGGGAACTAGTGGCATTTTGTCGGATAAGTACACGAGAGACACGCCCCGTGCTTGTAAGTACGTGCCAACAAAGGGGAAAACAAATGATAAGGCTGCAAGGTTGTTGTTAGATCGGATACTCCCCCAGGACATCACATGGAGGCCATATGAGGATTATCGGGATGTTTTGCCATTTGACGACAAGACACTTTACTCTGGCTGGATTAAGATTGGGCATGTGCAGAGCAAACCCCGTCATCCAGAGGCGGCTGCAACCATCGTGACTCTCCTTGACCATGTTGATCAGCATTGGGGCACTTATAAGGAGCGTGTGCTGACTGTGGAGATGCTCGACTCACATGTTGTCATTCCGTCAGACATTGTGGCGGGCTACATGGATTGGTATGTTAAGATATCACATCCTCACATCATCCCTCCCCTAGAGGGATACTCAAATACTCCATGAATTGGTCCAGATAGGTTGGGTAACATTCAGACCATATTACGCGAGTTGATGGATAGTGATGAAATTGCAAATGACTCCCGTGTGTACCAACGACTGAAGGATGCGGAGGCGTTGACTGTGAACATTACCTATTCGAGGAGGGGTGGATCGAGGTCTGATAGTTAGGTTGGTTTTGTATTTTGGTAATTCACACTCTAGGTGTCTATAATGAGTTCGTATCCATAGGGATCGTGTCAAACACTATTATCTTTATTGAAGTTCGTTGGTTTGCATTCGCTTTGATTTTTGAAAAGGTTTTTATTGAAAAAGCAGCGATATGCTTTGTGCGGAAAAGTAAAATAGTGATTTAGAAAGATAAGGATGGACTAGATAGATAAAATCTCTCCCCTATTCCTGCTTGATAATTGACGCATAATACAACTATGCAGTCTATTGTTTGGCGGATTAATTTATATCTTTTATGGTAATATCCTCATATTACCCTAATACATTAGAAGTTACCATGGAACATATTAACTAGTGCATCTACGGGAGCCTTCTCCGTGTTGTCACGTACCCCCTAGAAAAGGTTTGGTTTAACATACATGCAGTCATTACGTTCAATTAATCCTATTACCATTGGGACTTTGCATCGGAGTTTCCGTTCCTATTTAGTTGTCGCACATAGCGTCAGAGTTTTCGTTCCAAAGTAACCAGCCGTATGATTTATTGTTTGGGACTATCCTATAAGTGTTCCCCGTATCAATGGCTAGAAGTCGGAATTACATCGTTAATTGCATAAAAAATAAGAAACATAGTTATTGAATGATAAAATATTATAAATTTTAGTACCAATTACATGTTCTCAAGCATTCCTATGGGAGTTCATCTTCTCCACCTAAACCTAAAGATATCTAAGCTATTAATCTACATAATTAAATTACAAGCATAAAAACTATGCATACCAATGACGTAGATACTTTGCTGAGGAACTTACCTCTCCTGTGGTTAGGAAAAGTTCTTCACATAGAGAGCTCATTTGTCATCATTGCTCCTAAGAGACTTGAATACTCTTTAGATTACTATTGTATTTTTCTAAATGAATAATAATGAGGGATGAGAGCTCTATTTATAGTTTTCCTAACGGGCTTCAACAAGCCATCGTAGCCATGATGGACCTAATCGTGCCACTAAAATAGTTTTGCGCTCGTTTCCTTGGGCACCATGTCTTCCCATCGCGGCGACGGTGAATGCGCAATTTATCCATTTTTTGCTCCCTTTTGGCATTTTCTTGAATTCTTGTCTTCTTGTGCAAGTAGCTTCGTTTCTTCAGGTTTTTACTTGTAATTGGTCTTCAAAGTCCTAAACAAATACTAATTAAATACTATAAATACTATATAAATTCATATCACCAGTTTGTAACATATAGATCCTTAAAAAATAGGACTAGATGTTACAAATTACAAATTTAAATCACTTATTTGTTACAAATTACAAACTTGAAGGACATAATTGTCATTTAAATAACTTAAAGAACCAATTTGTTATAAATGTAAAACTTAAAGCACTTATTTGTAACTTAAAAAATTTAAAGGACCTATAAATGAATTTTTTCTTTTTTATGTATTGAAGTTTATAATATTATGTCTTGAGAGTTTATAATATTCACTTTGTAAAGTTGAGAAACAAATTTTTATTCTCTATTATGTGTTTTTTTTCCGCCACCCTAAAAAAAAAAATCTGGTTCCATCCCTGACTTTTGGGATAAGCCCATTTAACTTAGTATCAAAGTTTTTGAGATGAGACCCAAGAATATTTAACAGTAATTAATAAGTAACATATTATATATATGCAAAAAAATATTTGTGTTAGTAATCATTAATCAATAATGTATTTCATAAGGAATAAAGTTAGGAAATTCTAAAATACGTTCAACATGTGCTTCACTTCGTTGTCATGCCAAATGTCAAATCTGTACAATACGTTCAACCTGTGTTAACTATGTTTCCATGCCTCAACTATTGTTTTTATTTTAGGTTTTCCTTTTGTATCATCAAAGGTTAAAATGTTAATTAAAAACTAATGACGTCTAGTTATGATTAGCAACCTTTTTATGTAACCTTTTACTAACTATGTTAAAGGGTCAAAAACAACATATTAATATACTTAAAAGACATTTAATATTAACCTAAAAATATATGATCATTATTAAATTATTTTTAGTATTACATCAGATATATACACTATAAAATGCTCAAAATATATGTTCTATTTGTTAGATGCGAATGGAAGAAAAAAAAAATGATTAAAATGATTATTTTTGTTGTGTTTTTATTTCTTATCCTATTACTTGTTACAAAGAATGTTGAGGGTAAACCATTTTTCATCTTTTTCATGTTTCCTTCTTTACTTTATAGTTTGTCCAAAACGTACGTCTTTTATCAATTTTTCCTAACAATATTTTATTATCTTTTTTAGCAATATTTAAATGTGAATCTGATGATGATTGTCCTCCTAGAAGTGGCGAAGACATGCCACATTATAAGTGGAAGTGCATTAACCACACATGTAAATTTGTTATCTTTTTTACCGAATACAACTCCCCAGACCCGAGCATTCATGCCGGGTCCTTTGATTTTTATTAGTTAATAGCATCCAGACGGGCACTTCCATGCTCTTCAGTCTGCTCTTTTTTATTTAATAGGTTTCGTGCTCGTTTGTATGATACACATTTTCTATTATGTTAACTTATTTGTTGCAAAACAGAAGTAAATAAAGATGAGAGGGACATATAATGACATAATATAAAATATGTATCACACAAACGGGTTCCGAAAGTAAATAGAGTTGAAAACCAAAGCTTCAATATTGCTTACTCTGCAAAAGAAAATTGAATGAAAAAATAAAGAAAGTATAAATTAACAAATAAGAAAGGAATAGAATTAGAAAGAGAAGGACAGGAAGTTGTCCCCTTTCTCTTTCTATGTAGTATCATCACTAAGAAAGTAAGCTTCTTGAAAAACCTAAATTGTTATCTCATAGGAATGACCATGCACGCAAGTGGTGCCCAACAATTGCGATATATATATATATATATATTTTTCATTCATTAATTTATTGTTCATGTTTCACTTTATTGTCTATCTTCTCTGTTCCTCTCCCTCTTTTTCTCTTTTTTCCTACTTTCCCATTTACCTCTATCCATGATGCACCTCTTTTATTTCCTTGTTCAACCAAAATAAATATGAATCTTAAAGAGGAAATAAATATTAACATCTGATCAATACTCAAAATTCAAAGAGAGGCTCGTGGTTTGGATCCTTACATAAGCAACCCTTTCTTCCTCACATTGAGGTTGTTGATTCATTATATCCAAAAATAAGGTTCTCCAATATTATATGAGAATGTAATGAAAAAAACCCCATTAAACATATTGAAGATTGTATCTTTTTTATTGCATTGCATATTCTTCTTATCATTTTAAATTGATTAAGCTTCTACCCACTTCCTCTCACTAAACAAATATGAGATTTAGTAACATTTAAAAAATGTTACTAAATCCAAAAAAATGTTACTATTTAACTTTAGTAACATTTGAACACATATTGCATAAAGCCTATATTACTAAAGATGTTTAGTAACACTTCAAAGTTTTATTAGTCTCATATTTCTCGATTTGCAGCAACTGAACTTTCTAGAAAATAAGAAGAAAATAGCAGTCTGAGAATAGGAGAAATAAAGGGAAGGAGACCGCTGCCTAGAGGTTAATTTCTTCCATGAGATGTTGTTTTGAGTGGAGGGATATGAATGTATTTGAATTTTGTTAACAGGGTAAAATAGAAATAAGAAAAAGTCAACAACAAAATCTTTTAACCCCCTTTATATATATTTTTAGATTTATAGATAGATTATAGATATATAGTTATAGATTTAAGTTTGTCATTTTGATTGTTTCATTTTCATGTATATTTTTAAATAAACTATAATGAATATGTTTTAATTATTTAAATTTTTATTCAAAAGATATCAAAAAGTTTATAAATATAAGTTGTTGATTTGTGATAAACATAAATTTCATCTATAATTTTTGTAATAAATTATGATCATCGACTACTTCTCGCAAGTGGACCAGTCAATCGTACGTCGAGTAATAATTCACATTCTAGTTGTCTAAAAAGAGTTCGTATCCACAGGGATCATGCCAAAGCGCTATTAGCGTTATTTAAGTCTCTTTTCGTTTGCATTCGCTTTGATTTTTAAAAAGATTTTTTTGGAAGCTTAGCGATATGCTTATTGAAAAGTAAATGTGTGATTCAAAAAGATAAGGACAGGCAAGATAGATAGATTCCCTCCCCTACTCCTACTTGGCATGATTGGCGCATAATACAACTATTCAGTCTATTTTTCGGAAGATTAATTTATATCTTTTGTGGTGATACAATGGTCTCACCTAATACATTGTAAGTTCCTCTTAACACTTAGCGATTATACCCTATGAGAGCCTACCTCAAGGTGTCATGTATCCTAGCTACATCGCGAGTAAACATACATGCAGTCATTACACTCAATTAACTCTATGGCCATTACGGACTAGTATCGGACTATTCAATTTCTAATAGTTATGTCACTACTGTGTTTGATTCCGTCACTACTCGTCTATCGTTCTGGAGTAGCATTAAAATACTATCCTAAAAGCATTTCCATTTATCAAGCTAAGATTATCGAATTACGTCGTTAATGCATAAATAAATAGAAAACTGAGATTATGAATAATAAAATATTATAACTTATAACCAATCACATGACCCAAGTAGTCATAGGGGAGTTCGTCATCTCCACCTAAACCTAAAGATACCTAAGATAATGATCTACATAATTTAAATTACAAGAATAAAAATCATGCCTACCAATGGCGAAGATGCCTTGCTGAGGAAGTTACCTTTTCCGATGAAGGGGGAAAGTTCTTCCCGTAGAGAACTCTTTTTCCCTTCTTGCTCCTCTTGAACACTTTCAGAGTACTGAAGAGTGCTCTCAATTTCTAAATAAAAAATAATGAATGAGGAGAACTCTATTTATAGTTTTCTGCTTGGGCTTCACCTTGCCATCGTGGCCATGATTTGTGATAAACAAATATCCCAGGTATGATTTTTGCAATAAATTATGATTATCAATGTCAAATATTTATACAATTTCTTTTAAGTATTAGTGATAAATGTTTGTCCTGTGTTATTTTATATTTATCTTCAATTAGAATAAATTCTTCTATTATTTAAAAAATATTTGTGAATGCACAAACTCATTAATTTTTCTTATTATGGCTATGATCCGGTGTATATTTTTAAATAAGTTATAATTAATGTATTATAATTGTTCAAATTTTTATTTAGAATACACTACAAGAAAAAAGTGTTTTTGCAGACAAAAAAATGTCGATGCATATCATTTATATAATTGTTGTTGCGAAAATTTTTGTAAAGACATTTATTGTCACCATCAAAACTGATGCTTTTACAACAATTTTTATTGCCTTGATTCCGAACATACATTACCTCAACCGAACACCCCAAAACAATCCTTCAAGTCTCAACACCTAAACATCAACCTAAAAGTAAATCTTTCCCCAAATTTCACATGCCAATAAATTCATTTTCTCATGCCAATAACTATATGCAACAAATATCATTGCTCCAAAAAAAAAAACCTCAAGTGTTCCACAAGTGTATGTTGCTGTGTAGTTGTAATAAGCAACACTCACTACAACAAATTTGAGATTTAGTAACAAAATGTTACTAAATCAAAAAAATTGTTACTATTTATATTTAGTAACATTTCAACATGTGTTACGTAAAGTCTATGTTACTAAAAAGTTTTAGTAAGTTTTAGTAACACATAAGAGTATTATTAGTAACATTTAGAAAATGTTACCAGTTTGGTAGCTAATTCCTAGCTGATCTGTAGCAAATAAGTTTAGTTAAGACTAATGCATGATTGAGTGGCTAATTTGCTATGAAATAATTTCCTAGCTAATTTATAGCTAACTTTAAATATCAAAACATGAAAAATGTTACTATAGGGATTCTTTAACATTCACTTCACTCACATTTTACTTCCAAAAATGTTACTATATGCCTATCACCGGGTAAATGTTACTTTCAAATAAGTGTTACAAAAAAGTGTTACTTCCAAAAATTTTACTTCAAAAAATGTTACTATATGCAAATTTTACTTCAAAAATGTTACTATATGCAAATAAGTGTTACAAAAAAGTGTTATTTCCACCACAATACTAAGCAACACAAAAAGCTAGGCTATAAGCAGCAAAACCCCAATCAGCTATAGTACACAGGGGTACGTATATACCATTTTTTGTATTTCAATAAAATAATAGAAAATATACCATTATATATCAAAGAGCAGTACCATTCATCTGTGTTCTTCCTACTGACCTGGAAAAATGTATCAGGCACTGCCATTTAAAAATCAAAGGCCAGAAACAATCACATTGTATTGTATATTAAAATGAACACACCTTAGAAAATGAAAATAAAAAGACAAAATCACAAAGTACACGTAAACTAAATTTTCAAACTGTATCAAAAACAAAAATCTGTCAATCTGCCAGAAACAAAAATCTGTCAAGCTGCCAAAAACAATATTCTGTTAAATCTTCACATAAGGGAAGATAACTCTATTCAACTCTCCATTAATAACATCTCACCAGAAGTTTGAATTTAGGTGTTATTGTAGGTCAAAATTGTAAACTAGCAATCTAGCATTACTTAAAGAGACCTAAAATTGCACAGTTCCTCATAAATATGTCACTAACTCTGACTTTGTCATTGCTAAAGCAACTAGAAATAACTCCAGTAGCATATTGAATTGCAGCAAAAAAACAAAAACGAAACAATATAACGCTAAGAAAAATCTTATAAACAGAGCATAAATGCCTCCAAAATGAATGTAATACAATTAAACCTTGAAATGAATGCATGTGTGATATTGGTAAGCAGTGAAATTATGTAGTAAAACATCTTTGTATCGATTTTTGCCGAGATTGACAGTATTAAGAAGCAACATTGCATCTTTTCGTCATCTCACTCAGAATTATCCTGTTATGATAAAGAGGAAATTAATAGGGATTAGTGTGAACCTGAAGTGAATAAACAAGGCCAACTCAGTGTGACCAATATTGTAACAACATCCAATAGCTTACTACACAAATTAGATTCCAATCCCAACAAAGCTGCAAAAAAGCAATCAAGTTATACAAGGTGAGGATTGTTTCATGATAACAGAAATAAATACCAATCTTAAGGCTCTTAATCAAGGTCTACTAGAAACATTGAGTTCTGTTTTGATCCACCAGTCATGTTCCAACAGAGAACATTAATCATAATAACTAAAAAAGCAAAAACATGTTCCTTGAACTCTTAACTTCTAACATTAAGCTTACATAATAGACAGTCCCTTTCCGAGCAGCTCTAGCAAAAGGGGGAAAATTTACTAATACTGACCTTCCGATAACCCCTTCATAAAAAACCAAAGAACCATCCTTGCTATTTTAGACTGTCCCTTTTCGAGCAGCTCTAGTAGCAATTTGTAACACTGTCGCTTTCCGAGTAGCTCTTTCAGACTAGAGAAATCAAGAAACACATTTCCAATAAGAAAAATTAAGTTGAAGAAACGAATCACATAAGAACTAATATGATAAACGCTTAATTAAGCTACTTATCAAAACAAGGCCTAATTCAATGTATAGAAATATATTCAATGTATAGAAATATATGGATATACAACTTATATACCATATGATGTGAAGATTAAAGAATTTGCCTACCTCTAGTACTCGAATTCGGAGTTTCAGATCCCCTGCCTCTACTTGTTTTACAAAGTCCTCTATTGTTTGAACTTTGTAAGGTATTGACATGAAATTTGTTCTTACCTGTGAATGTTACAACAGACTTGTCAATTATAGCTATTACACAATGCTATCATTAAAATAATGCTTCAAAAGATAATTTTTCAAAGAAACAACATCTGGAAGCTAAAATGGAAGTTCCATGAAAAGTGTGGTACATAGCATTGCATAGCATTTTAACCGAGAATGGGAATAATAATAGGTCATACACAATCCGAACCTGCGCATAGGGTCAACAATCTCTGCCATAACAATAACAAGCCAAATTAATAATAGATCAAATATAAACCAGGACTGGAAAACTAAATTTAAATATTATTTCTGATAAATATTCTGTTCAGAGCCAGTGCATAGTATTTGAATTACTCTTCTGCTTCCGACTTTTGTTAATGCTACTAAACCAACATTTCCTCTGAAACAAGAGTAAATCATAACCCGAATAATCAGAGAAAAGAAATTAAGGAATGCCCTTTAATTGATCAAGTTAACAAATCTCTACAAAGCATTCAAGAAGAGAAACACATTGCTATTGTTATTTAATATCCCAACGTTTCTATTTATGGAAATGGTGTACAAAAACCTAGTGTATATGTTGAATAACTCCTGCCTCTCCAATGTATCAAACAACACCCACCCAAGAGTGACAAGAAGCATAATTATAAAATTAAAAAAATCAACAGGAAAGTGCACATACCGATATTATTCCCCAAAGTTCCCAGAATAGATGATTTGCAAGTGTATACTTCTCAACTTCTTGAAGTATAGGTGCTCCACTTCACTATCACTTGGTTGTTCCCCTGCGCTCAAGTCCCATAGTTTCAAGAAACAAAATTACAAAACAAAATTACAGTCCGGTTCATAAGATTGTGTGTGATTATATGAATGATGAAGGGTACATTGAAATATAAATATTGTTATGCAGTATATTCTGAACTAGGAAGCAATTATGAAGCTTTGAACAAAACAATCTCTACACGGCACATGAAGCAAATGTGCTATCACATCTCTACCTAGATAAATACTTCAACTAAATAACTATCACAACAAAAATTCACCATCTAAGCACAGCAGGATCATGATCGACTTCTGCACAATGGAAGAATCGATACCTGAACCAAGAATTTGATTCGTTTCACAGAATCCAAATGTTATTAACGAGCATAGGTACATGAGAATTATATTGCCACTTACCAGACTAAAGAAGCAAATAAAATCACAAGGATTGTGAAGTTCTCTGTATCATGTTCAAACAAGTAGTGCAATATTATTAGTATGAGAAAGTTCACTCAATTGATATTGCTGAATATGAAAGGTAACAAGATGAAATCACTCAAACAATTGAAGTTAGTTGACTGTCATAACAAAGAGTGCCAAACAATTTTGAGCATGAAACTCCTAAAGGTTTTGCAGAGTACAATTATGCTTCAACATCAGTAAAATTGGCGAAATGAGTATAAACTAGTAAAGTGCAGGGGCAGCAGGGCAAACTTTTGAAACAATTATGAAAGTGCACTATCAATCTCATTCATTAAAACCTATCTTGCTTCATTTCATTTATGATCAGCGTACTTTACATAAAGTTTGGTTGAAGCATTTTATCAAACAGAAAATAGGCATTGTACCATGAGGTACAACAACAGCAAAATAATACAAAAAAATCACTTCAATCAACCATTTTTCCAACGTATAAAACCAAAGTAAAAGAAAGAAAGCAAGATATAAGAACAATGAGATTACCTTTGGATGAGAGGTCGGTGAGACAAACCATGGAGAACGGCGATTGAAAGCAAACCGAATCGAGGACGTAAGTGAGTAACACTGAATTGAGTTAGGGATTTTAGAGAAAACCGAATCGAAAGGTAAAATTGCAGTAGCGGAGACGTTAGAATCAATGAATAGGACGCCATCGGAGGAAGGAGGTGGTGCTGATGAGGGATTACTATGAAGAAGACAATGGTGAACAATGCGAAGTCAAACTGGAGAGTAAACGAATTGAAACTGTGATAAAATCTCTTTCTTTGTTCTTCCCTGGATTGATCTTAATCCACGCACGGTGAAGCTTCGAAGCGTGATGAAATCAACAGCACGCCGTTTGCTTCATAACGATCACGGTTGAGAGGAGAAGGAAGTGGAGAGAAAGTTAAAAGAATTGAAAAGTAAAATTTTATTTGAATACAAACATTTTAAGCACTATATTGTAACAAGTGTTACAGGGATGCCACACTTTTTGAGAAATGTTACAAAATCATTTTTATAAGAGGATTGCTAAATAATACGAACAGTTATACAAGAAAAACAAGAATATAACATGTGGCTACTTTAAATAAGTAAAAAATATATATAATTTGTTTTTGGTGGAAATCATGCCCGTGTATGGATGAGAATGGACGGTTGGTAATAATTCTTGCTTTTCGTTGTTTGCTTCTTCGTAAGAACAAGCATTTTGCTTTTTATAAAAGTTGCAATGTGAGTGTTACTAATAGTCAAATATGTAGTAGTGTCGGATGATTCAAATGTACCTAATCCTAATCCCACTTTGGTCTTCAAACCGCGGTAATTTTTCTTATTTAGTGTAAAATTTGTTCATACATACCTCTATCTGCTAAATGTACTTCCATTTGATTTTGATTCTTACATACCGATAAAACACTAAAATAGGCTTATTTTAGCAAATGAAGTCAACCGCCATAAAACCTAACACATGTGCTCTAAGAACCATTTTGACCTGAGCATTGACTTTAGACGTCTCGGGCTCTGATGTAACCAGAACACTCGACTCTATCATCTCTGACTCAAAGGTCTTATAGACCTTAGATATCTCAGGATCTTCTGATCCACCTTTGACAAAAGTTGAGTAAAGTTTTGGAGGTGTTTTGCTGATGCAAATTGAATGTTTTGATTTTTCATAATTGCTTAGTTGTGAAAAACCAATCCCTTCACCTTTGTTTTCATAATTTTTCAGAGCTTTAGAGGATCTCTTTGAGCTGAGAGCTAAAGATTTTAATTTCTTTGTAGATGCATCAACCATAAGTTCCATCTCATGAGTTCTGAATGAAGTAATTAGGCTCTCTAGAGTAACTTCATCCAAGTTCTTAGCTTCTTGAAAAATAGTAATTTTTGGTCTCCATTTTGCAAGCAAGCTTCTTAGAATTTTCTTGACATGATCTGGGATAGTATAACTTTTCTTCAAAAATTGAAATCTTGATACAAGAGTTTGAAACCTCCCGAACATGGTTTCAATATCCTCATCATCCTTCATTTTGAAAAGTTCATACTGCTGAACCAGTAGATTAGCCTTTGCTTCCTTAACTTGTAGATTTCTTTCATAAGTTGAACATAAGGAATCACAAATAGACTTTGCTGAGGTCTTGTTACCTATCTTTACAAACACAACATGCGTAATAGCTCCTATTAAAATTCATTTTACCTTATGATGCTTCTTATACTGCTTCTTCCGTTTAGTAGAAAGCAACTTCCTTGCAACATTATTCAAAATGCATTCTTCATCCATTCTTTCAAATGTAACACCATCTTCAATCAAATCCCACAAATCATCATCAATACCTATGATGTAGCTGTACAATTTTGTTTTACAAAAGGGAAAGGTTGTAAAGTAGCCATTGAAGAAATGAGCTTCTCTCTTTGTTACCATTCCTATCATTTCCATAATCATGAGAAACTTGATTGTACTTACCAGAACCAGTACCATTCAAATCATCACCACAAGACATGTTTTTTCACTGGATCTTTTACTGTATCACTGTTAGGTGATATCAAGGCAACATACCGTGCTCCTGATACCAATTGAAGGTGTGGAAAAACACAAGAAGGGAGAGTTGAATTGTGTTTTTGATAGTTTAAAACTTTTTCAAAACTTAAGAGTTTGTGCAGCTGATTAAAATACAAATCAAAGGTAAAGAGATAGAGAGAGAAAATACACAAGCACATTATACTGGTTCCCTTTACAAATTGAGAGTACTCCAACCCCCTTTGCACTTTCAAGGGTGTTCACTATAATTTTCACAACATTACAATTGCTCAAGCACACTAGCAAGAGACTTCACAATGCTCAATGAAATTCTGGCACTCACAGTGGACAGATGTGCTGACCGATGTTCCAACACCTGTCCAGACAGAGTTGTGAGTGGAGACAGATGTTCCACCACTTGTCCACACTAACGAGACAGTAAAAACAATAAAGCAAGGAAATAGCTGAATATAAACTTGCACGCTATTTGTTAACCCAATTAGGAGCAAACCTCTCCTACTCTGGGGGATACCAATCCATGAATGAATCCACTATACTAGTATTACTTCGAAGTTAAACAACCTGTTTACCCTTCTCACTTAATCCCTACTTGTGCAAATTCTACCTAGGCCCAACCTAGATATGACCAACCCAGGTCACTTCCTAATAACAATGTAAGCACATCACCGTTTTCTACAGTCTATGGGTAAAATACACACACACACACACACACACACACACACAAGTTTTGGAGACACTCTCCTAGACAACTATACACTTTTGCCTAAAGGCTTCAAGTGTTAGCACGCACTAACCTACCTCCTTGCTTAAAAGCTTTGGAGAAGATTATCAAATACAACTCAATAAAACACAGTCCTTAGCATGTATCAAGACAATGCAAGAAAGGCTCACAAAGAGACTCAATAAAAACACACAAAACCCTAAAACCAAACACGGCTAGACTCTCTTAAGAAACTAGGTCTTGGTCTTCACATATATATAGCCCTGAGCTGCTTGGGCTTAAGAAATATTAGGGTTTCAAAATCCTTGCTGGAATAAGTGTGAAAGATCTCTTACAAAAATATTTCTTGATCCAAATATATTATTTCAAAATATATCGTCATATATTTTACAAACAAATATTCCTTATGAAGTCTTTAGCAAGTCAGGAGATTCTCTTCTGTCTTGGCGCGCAAGCTAGTCCTGAATGCAAGGAAAAATAAGGGGTCTAAGAAACGACGCGCTATATGGCGTGTATTAGGGTTTCACATCCAGCTGGCAGTGTTGTTCTTAGATGTGTACCCCATCTAACACCACATCAGGCTAGCATCTTGTTTTTGCAAAATGAAACAAACATATAAAAACCCAACACTCAAGTTCACTTAACAAGAGACTTTTTATGCTAAAGCTCACTAGCAAGAGACTTCACCAACTTAAAATTAATTTAAGAAAGTTTACAAATAACACTTGATATAAATGGAAACCCTAATTGGTCATCACACTATATATAGGCTATGGTCCCCAATATATTAGACACACTGCATATCACTTCTTCTCCCCATCTGAAGAGCGCTTAAGGCATAAAGAGTCTCGGTTGAGGAAGAACCACAAGTCACCGGGTGCTCGTCATTCGTCTCTCCTTTCTTTTCAGGAATATCATCCATGGTTAGTTAATCTAATGATTCTTCTATCCAGATATTCATATAATCATTTGATATCTATAAATCAACATGTCGTAGATCTTATATTTTATACATATGCTCCTATGTTTGTTTTGGCTTCCACACTAAAATAAAATTAAGGTTTTAATCGTTAGTTTGAGCATGTGTTATGTGATGAATTATAAAATAATTCCAACACCACCTTCTCTCGGTTCCTTGTAATTTTCAAATTTGTCCTTGGCATATGTGGCCATCCTTGTGTATGTACGTAGTTGTATTTGAACTCCCTCTCTTTGTGAGTATGTAACCAGCCTCTTACTACATTGTTTCACAAATTTATGCTACAAATTTTTTGGAAATTTCTTTACTCAAATATATTTTTCTATGTGTAGATTTTTTATTGATAGTTTTGACATAGTTTCATGTGCAGATTTTTTATTCCTAATGACAGGTTCTTGGTCTGCTTTGACAAAATTAAATCACTGGACAATGTTAGGGTAAAGATTGGGTACCTTTTCCTCAAGATTATTTGTCCAGAGTTTGTATAAAAATATAGATTATTTAGTCTTTTGTAAATAGGTTATCAAGGTTATGAACATCATCTAGTGGCTGGTTTAGGTTAATTAGTTTGTCTTATTTTAATTAGTGTTATGAACATTAAGAACATCATCCAGTGGTTGGCTTAGGTAAACTAATTAGTTTTGAAAATGGCATGTGAGTTTATTTTGTGAATGTTGTAGTAAACCAAATTTTGATACTTATTGTGTGTTTTGTGGCTTATGTTAATTTGCTTTTGTCTTGGAAAGAATTGGATCCGTTTTGTGGCTTATGTAATTTGATTATACTATAATTAGCCTTTCTTGTGCCTTTTTATATTTAATAGGACCTTTTATTATTGCTATGTTTTAAGTTTCAGGTCACTAATTCAAAAATCAAAATTAAGTTTTTGGTTGTATAAGAAAGAGAGCTGATGGAAAAAATAATTAAATTGAAGCATACAATAGTGCTTTTTGGAATTTTTTATAAATTTATTAATAATTTTTCTTTTCTATACAACAATGATTACATTTCTTAATTTGTATAATATGGTTAAAACGACTTATATTTTGGACGGAAGGGAGTAATACTTTATAACATAATTGATAACCGAAGTTTCCTTCAAATCTATATTTATTAATGCTAGTAACATACATTTTTCAATACACATTTTTTTATTTAAAATTCCAACGTACATATAGGTGCTTCATGTACTCTTGTTAACCAAATTTCCTGAAAATCTCAGGTACTCAATTCACAATTAACCTCCAAACACTAGTGATAAACGAAATTCACTTGTTATAGAGGAATTAAAACTCAAAACTTCAAAACACAATATTATTTCAAATTTTAAAGTGATGACCACCAAACAATCTTTTACTAGCTAGGACCAAAAGCCAAAGTCCTCTTATTACATATATGTTATAAAAGCAAATTTAAAAGTTATATCTTGAACCGAAATTATTCATGAATCTTGTCTTTTATCCTAACAACATCCAAGTATGATTTCCCCTTTATCTTGCTCGCAAGGTATCCTTCGACATATTCTTCAAGGGTAATTGTTTTGTACAATGTAGGAGTTTCAGGAGTAACAAGACTGCGCGCCGGACATAGATCTCGGCCCATTTGAATATTATGAAATGCAGCAACCGAGAGCCTCTCCTTCTCTGAATTGACTGTTGCTCGATGCTTAATACTCCGATAAATTCCATTGGTCATTATCTGTAACACCACATTTAAAATATTAACAACAATTTTAGTTCATATACATAAAAAGAATTATCACATTACTAAAAAATCGAGGATAGATATAGTGTATACTTTAAAAAAATTGAAGTAAAATTTATACGAGAACTAAAACAGACAATACCTTGAAAATAAAATATAAGGAATAATTCTAAAAATACTATAACTTTTTTTTTGACAAGTAAAAATACTATAACTATATATTCTAAAAGGAAGATTTGTGAATAATTTTGTGTCATTTACCTCCAACAGATCTCCAACATTGACTACAAAAACATTAGGGAGGGGATTGATAGGAACCCACAATCTATCTTTTTTTATTTGAAGGCCTTGCATTTCATTGACTTGAAGAAGGATGGTAAGTGCACTAGCATCAGAATGTGGATTAAGTCCAATGACTTGATCTGGTTGAGGACATGGAGGGTAGTAATTCATCCTTATTGATTGATCTCCCTCTTCAAAGAAATCTAGCAATTCACTTGGTTCTTGGATCTTTAAAGCTTTTGTCATAAACTTAATGATTGTAAAACATAGTTTTTTCATCTCTAGAGAATAGTTTTCAAAATTGTCTCTGCAGTGTATTAAAGCAAATTTTATTAGTTATCAGAATTAAGAGTTGGACCTAACTCTGATACAAAAACACTTTGTAACTTAAACCTTGTCCTCATTTATAAACACACGCAACTGATGTGGAACTTTTTAACATTTGTTACTTATATAATATTAACCATATTATATTTAAGAATGATAAATGTTTGTGGTAAATCCACCTGAATGGTTGTGGCATATAAGGAATTAGATGAGGAAGCCTTATGTGTAATGGAAATGATTTAACGTAAAACATATCTCCCCATCTTAGCTTTTGTTCGTCTAATGCAACATACACTTGTCCAAAACCTTGCAGTTCTTCTTCTGTTTGCCAAAATTTCTTTTTTTCTTCCATTGGAAGGTTGAAGAATTGTTGAACACCAATTTTCACACTTTCTACTAGTGCAGGTTCAACTCCATGATTGATTAGCTGTAATTAATATATTAATATATATATATATATATATATATATATATATATATATATATATATATATATATATATAGCTTATAGTTATTTTCATTCATTTAAAAAAACCATAAAAAGTGGTGCTTTAATTAATCCTTATCCTGTGCAATCTTGCACTTGCACAGGTTAGGAAAATGCTTTACATAAAATAACTTTAAACGGCATTTATTTTGAAACATTAAAGAAGAGACGCAAAAAATTGATCTAAACCTGGAAGAAACCCCATTCCTTACAAGCTTGGTCTAGTTTCTCAAACTCATTATCATTTTCAGATAATAATTTATCAAAGTTGATAATTGGAAGTTCTGTTAAAGAGGTTATGTTAGAAACAAGAACAGGGTCTTGATTTGGTTGAAGATATTGTTCTGGAACTTTTTGAATGCCTTGTTTTGCCAACTCTTGGACTGAAGGAGCAAGGATAGAAGTATCACCCATTTGATGAGAAAAATTTTCTGCTTGGAAAGGATTTGATGTGGAGAATGGATATGTAGTTGATGTTTATAAAGGAGGGGAACTAATTATTTTGTTAAAGTGTCATACTAAACAGTGCATTGTTTAGCATTTTTCTTTGTTAAATTACCACAAGTGTCTTTTTTTTTTTTTTTAACCAACTATTGCCAACGTCCGATATTAAATGAATTATTTGATCATTTCACATAATTTACGAAAAATATAGGGTTAAATATGTTTTTAATCCCTACAAAATAGTTACCTTCTAAGTTTAGTCTTTATTTAATTTTTATTAAATTTTTAGTCCCTGAAAAATTATCATGCACTCAGTTTTGGTCCATACTGATAAATCAACATGTATTTTTGAATGATTTTTTCACAGGTATGTTTTGATCATCGTAAAAAGTTCCTCCAAAAAAAAGAGCTCGAAATTTGATTTCTAGATCATGATTTTCGTTATTTTTATCTTGAAATTTTGCTATTTGAAAATTTCATAATTAAAAAATTCTAAATTTTAATAAATAAGTTTTATACGATATTTTAAACATGCCCATAAAAAAAATCGTTCAAAAATTTAAGAGTTTAATTATAATTAAGAAAATTTAGTTTTAATAGGACTAAGTCTATATGCAAGAAATAAATTATAAGGACTAAAGATATAATAAAAATTAAGTATGGACTAAACTTAGAAGGTCCGCATTTTACAGGGACCAATAACATATTCAACACTTAATAATATTATAAAAACGATTAAATTATAAATTAAAATATTTTTGTAACCAACAAAAATTTAATGTAAAACTTAATTTTAGAATATTTTTTATTTAATACGTGTAAACAATACATATATGATTAAAGAATTTTGTAAAGTATTGGAATATTTTGGCATAGATTAAGTACAATAAATTAATATGACATACTAACCCATCAATCCATCATAGCTCAACTGAATTGCAATCATTTTGGTCTTCAAACCATTGCGTCAATACTCGTGATGTGTCAAGCAAATGCTTGATGAAGACTTTGATCCATTATATATTATATATATATATATATATATATATCAAAATCAACTTTTTTCGAGTTACAAAGATTAACCTTCATTTGGTTTAAGCGGGTTTGGTGACTGCTCTGGTAGTCTTGAATCTGTGGGATGCCTCTTTGTTTTTGGGATTAGGAGTTGATTTTTTATTAGGTGGTGTCTGTTTAGGAGTTTTTTTTTTTCCTTTGGGTGTTCCGCATATACACGACACCGATGTTATGTAGTTCCTTTTTACCGGTCTCTGTTCGTCTTATGCAAAGACTTGATTATTAATAAATTTTGCCATTTAAAAAAAAAAAACCTTCGTGTGGAACTGAAAGCAAATGCTACAAAATACAATTATACATACGATTATTGATACCACACGTCTACATTGTTATAACGACAAAAACAACAAATAATACCTGATATACTAATATTTCTTACCATAAAGATAGTTTGTATCATAGTCAGGAGCAAATGATGGAACAGGACTTTCAATCAAATATATATTGGAAAGAACTTTTTTCAATTTGCAAAGTTTAATTTTCGTGTGGAATTGAAAGGTTAACTTATACTCATGCCTTGTAGTACGGTGTATAAATTAGATTGCGGCACATTGTACCGTGTATTTTGTTTCTCTAAATAATAAGACAGTAGAATAATATATTACAACAAAAATATTGGTTACAATTTTATGACAAAATATCGGTTACAACTTTTGCTATGTAACGTTTAAATAAATATAAAAAAATATTTATTATAATAATTTAAAATTATAAATAACGGAAATATATTTATAATCATTAAAAAATATATAGAAACAGTTAATGCATTAATTCTATTTTGTATTAATATAAATATTTTTAATTTTAATTATTAATAAAAAATGTAACGTCGTCAATTATTAAATAAAATTAAATGTAATAAATAATAACA
Organism: Trifolium fragiferum; assembly: GCA_954870985.1. Lineage (NCBI taxonomy): Eukaryota > Viridiplantae > Streptophyta > Magnoliopsida > Fabales > Fabaceae > Trifolium > Trifolium fragiferum. Next base: position 24,496,066 of record OX940791.1, on the reverse strand, counting down.
TAAATTTTTTACATTTTCTTATTTAATTAAAAATGAAACATCATAAAATATTAAATAAAAATTAATGTATTAAATAATTTAATAAAAAATGACACTAAGCTTCTTATAAATGGGGTTCCATTTATTTATAATATAGATTGATCAAAACATTGACTACAATTTGAATAGAGTATTGTACTTTTCTTTATTAATGGGCTAAGTGCTTGATATACTTTAGTTCATCTATATATATAAATAGCTGTTAACAATGTTTTATGAACGCATGTTTTAAAGTTAACACCCAGCTGACAAACATACGGTCTACCTACCTTTTTTTTAAAAAAAAAATAAGATAATGCTTAGTTACGGAAATAGCTTACCAAAAATTAATATAATGCCTAAGATGCTTAGTAATATAATACCTAAGATGCTCAAGTGGAAATGAGAGTTATGGAAATAGTGTGTACTAGACACCATGCCCGTGAATTCGCACGGTATATATATATATATATATAATACGGAAAACTTATTTATAAACAACATTTCCAGCATTGTAACACCCCGATTTTCGAAGCCCAAAAGTAGGCACTTTTTTTTTTTTTTAAAAACAACAAAGACTTTGAAATAAAACATTCACGATCGCACTTAAATTAAATCAGAGTAAACCATTTTCAAAATAATGATCGTAATACAATGCCTCTTTTATAAATTGTTTTCACGAATAAAAGTTTAAGATTAGAACCAAACGTTATGTCTAAACAGACATAGCGACATCATTTATTCCAAATAATTATCGTAATACAATTTCAATATAAATACAGCGGACAATAAATAAGAGCAAACGAGACTCTTAAACTACTACCCCTAAGCTGATCTTTAAACTCTAACTGAAGATGACTGGGTGACGAAGACCCACAGACAGCTTCAGGCCTTGCCGCTTCTCCACGCGGTACAAATAAATCCCTAAAAATGCTCGTAGAGGGTCACGATCTAAAAATAACATATAACCAAAAATACGCAACACAAGATATACAATACATGGCAGCATATACTCATTTATAATATGAATCACACATCATCGAATTTAAGTGCACAAATCGTCTATCAATCACACACAACAATATTTAAATGCACAATTAACCTATCAATGCAGACTCTACATGATTGTGATCACCCTACCCGGGACTGTTTCACATGCATGAATTCCGGAATTTAACCTCTCCGCAGAGAGTCGTAGGTCCAACCCCTACTAAAATCAATAAAATCCCGAAGGATTAGAGTGGATCCATTCCCGATAATCACACACCATGGTCCATTCCCGATAACCACGTATTGGACTCAATAAATCCCGCAGGATTAAGGTGGATCCATTCCCGATAATCACACCCCGTGGTCCATTCCCGATAACCACTTACTATGAATGCATGAGCATACGATTCCCCATATATGCTAATGCAACAAATACATATCTTTCAAGCATATGTAATTCTCAACCACATGCCAATACATATATTTCGCAAAATCATATGTAAGACAAATAACATCATGTACAACAAGATAATCAATCAAGTACATGCATCAACATTTCATATTACTCAATCATATGAAATTCACAACAACCACTCAAACATGTGTAAAATATAGCATGTTCTCAAACAAGTTCTCGTCACGAGAATACATCACAAAACAACCATGCTCATAATTCATATTGCATCACATCAAGCAAATACACATATACAAGCAACAATTACACATGCATAAAAAGCACTCGATATTTCGAGGTATATGAAATCGTTAGAAAGTGCCCTTACCTCGGCAAGCTTCCACTAACTTTTCTCGTACAACTCTACAATTCGCGCTACCTAAAATTTAAGCAGCGTAATGTCAATAAAATACTCCCACTGTATTCTATCGAAACGATTTTAAAACTCAAAAATCTAGAGGGGTCTAAGGTACTTTCTAACACTCTCGGATAGTGATTACGAGACCTCCCTATATTGATCAAAAATTCATGAAGTTTAATGCACTATTTTCGCTACACAAAAAATATTTTTGTTTCAAAACAAACTATGAAACACTTTTGTTTCCAAAGTAATCAATTACACACACTAAAACCATTTGGAAACAACCCATAAATTCTTCGGAAATTTTCACAAAAAAAATAAAGTTTTCTTGCATCGCAAGTTACAAGTTTTTCTCCTCAAATAAAATGGCCATAACTCATACAATTTTTATCCGATTGAGACGAGCCATACGCCAAAATTTTTGTCTCGAAAAGACGGATCATATTGTTAACTTTCAAGGACACAAAAACAATTTTAGAATGACCTAAATGCCCTTGTAAATTTCGGCCAGAATTGGAATTATTTTAAAACCATTGTTTTTCAAAATCAAACATAGCTTAAAACACTTAAACCATCACTACTTTTTCCTCAATGATCAAGTACACACACTTTAAAAATCAAAACAAAAGTTTCTAAAATTTGTTCATCAAACCCTCAAGAACACCAAAATAAAATTTTTCTTGTTTCTCAAAACAACTTAATAATCTAACATCCATTTCTCTAACAATCTCATAAACAACCTCAAAAACAAAATCATCAAACAAAATCTCATGTTCTTGAACAATAAAAATTTTCTCTAGAAACCCTAACATGAAATTCTCATATATGATCATAAACTCGTGGAACTCAACACAACTAAGCTTAATCACACTAGTTTATCACTCATGAACAACTTTCAAGCAAGAGAAATCATTCATCAACAATTTCTCACAAAATCCTCTCAAGAACATAATCTAACAATCCATCAAACTCTATGAGTTTGGCTAGCTAAGGAAAGGAAAGTAGCTTAGTTACCTTAGAGAAGATGATCCTTGAAATTTTCCTATGATCCAACAAGCCTCTAATCAAGTGATTTGGTGAGGAAATGAAATTTTGCTCAAGGAAGGAAAGAAAAGAATGCCCACGGCAAAGGAGAGAAAGAATGAGAGTTTGTGTGATTGTTTCTAAGTCAACAAATGAGCAAAGCCTCCCAAGTCAACAAAAGCCTAAACCTCCTTACTATTCCAAGGTCTTGTAGCATCACAACCATTGGATCAAATAGTGCTAACTTCCTATGATTTAATCCTAGCCATTCATCTCAATCTTGGTCACCAAGTAACCTCACATAATATCTAGATATTATGTGAACTTGCCAACTCATCTCACTCAGTCTCCACGTTCGCTCTTAAATGAGTGGTATTTCGCGTACCGATAAATTTTACCGAAACAGAAAAATTCTACCGTAAACCATACAATTAAAACCATTCACAAACAATTCGAATAAATTTTATTCCGAATAAATTTTCGCTCCTTAGCTCGGAAAAATATAATGAGATCAAATTCACATCACAATCGATATATAAAGTCTCCATTAAAATTTTGACGGAAATCAGAAACCGTACAATTTTCAAACTGCGGGTATATCTTGCTCGTTTTCTCAAAAATCACTAGAAAATTATTTTCAACATTTCGACGAGACAAAAATGTTTCTAAACTCATTTAAAGCTTATAAAATCATTGTGCCAATTTTTCAAATGTTAAACTACGCGCAAGCACAATCTCAACAAAATTCATGTCAGAATAGACAAAAACATGAAACCGATAATAACATAAAGCAAAAACTAATTAATATATCAAAAATCATATTTCTGCTATAGTAATTCTACGGGTCTTACATTACTACCCACCAAAAAGAAGTTTCGTCCTCGAAACTAAAGAAAAGAGTAACAACTCAACAAGTCATTACCAACACCAACAATGGCACAACTGCACCTATCGCAACCCTCTACAAAGTCGCACTGGTTCAAACTCTAGACACAAGCTAGACACCCCTCAAAAGAGTTCAACACTCAAAATCAACTTTACTACGAAGGTTCACAAACTCTAGTTCTTCAAAGATCCTAGGGTCAACACACAAAGTTTCCAAGGTCACCTTTTTCGCTTCCGCGACATAGCTCTTTCCAATAAGTTTACACGAAGTGGTGACTGGCTACTCACCAAAAAGAAGCACCAAAAACTTTCCACACACTACCAAAGCTAGCAAAACGAGTCGATTCCATTCAACACAATTCCGTCTATTATTAACAAGAGATTAAGGATGATCAGTTCCTTAATTTGTCAATAGATAGCCGACAATCATGATGGTGGCTTAGACCATCTTTACCTAACTTTCATAATGCTCCCTTTCACTTGTACTCCAGGTCATCCGAGGCACAAGGGTCTAACAATTTCTTCGAGGTTTTCTTAATGTTTTCCACAACTACTTACTACCCCGATCTCGTCAACGACACACAACCGCCCGAAACACGTCACTTAAACTCTCATGCTTTCACTCACGAAACTTCTGTTAAGTATCATCCAACAGTAAGTACAATGTCACCATCGCAAGTACCACCCAAACCATTATACTCCGAAAAGTTGTCATCTCTATAGTAGAACTTCACAACTTTACCAATATTCATAAGTCCTTAATTTTTCTCCTTTAATCTCATAACTGCGCCGAACTGTACACCTTCACTTTCAAATCTCGTTCTAATCACAATCTTAATAATATCATCCTAACAGCCGGTTGGTTATTACGACCCCACAAATTCTCTCGGCACTCGCCAACTTATACCATATACTTTTCTTTGACAATCCAATTCTCAAACACCTAAAAAAAATAATCTCTTATGCGTTCACATACTTTCCAAATTAATACTGAGTTTACTCACACATGCCTTAGCATAAAATGATTCTCTTCGTTGACTGCCATGGTCTGCACACACAATCCTACATCATATCCTCATTCAATTCCTGAACTCTCTTGTGTCTCTTTCCTCTTACCATTAAATTCTCTTTTCCTCACAAGAGATCATCACTCTATCCATTCTTAATCGTTCCAACATATTATCCTTAGTGTAAATTCCTGCATCCAAAATACATCTAGAGGCATTTCTCACCTCAACTATCATAAGTCACATCTCCATTTGCTTCTCTATCACTTGTTCTTAAAACATCTTCCCAACGACTAACTTTTTCACTTCATTCCTTCGTCCAATAATGATAAGTCATTCTCTTCCTCATCTTGACTTCTAAACTCTTATGTGAAATTCTTCAACATGCTTTTCAACTTCATAATTTCATCGTCCTTGTCCTGAATGTACCATTTTTTTCCAATTTTAATATCTTTTCTCATCTATATTCTTTCGTGCTTTTATCCAACTATGCCTAGTTCCACTTTCATTGGCATACACTCCTCATGTGGTTCCTAACTAAACCTTAACTCCTTACGAGGTACATCACTGTACTCCGTCTTACAATTCCTTTTAACTTTTCCAAGTTAACCAATGAGGTTGTCAGCCTCCCCTTACAACTCGTATTACCTTCTCACTTCCATGCTAACGTACAACGTTAACCATTCCTTTGCGACTATCTTGTCGATGTTATAAACTCTACAAACTCCAATTAGGTCCTCCTCAACGCTCTAGTAATTTGCAACTTCCCAGTTCAACGATTTCTTAGAGTTGGTTCCCAAACCACCATGACCAATAATTTGTTGATTCCAACAACATCTTTAATTCTTCGCACACAATCCAAATACTATCGTTCCATATAATTTTGTATCATGACAAGCATACTCTTCTTCATTAAACCAAAATACCTAATCATCATAACTATCTAAAGTTATAAAGTATGTTCCCGCTGGGAATCAATCTCTAAATCTCAAGTTCTTGCTAACCCTACTTTTTCATCTATACATTCATCGATTTCTCATTCACTTATAACTTTTACTAATGATCACCTCTTTACAGATAGTTATCTCTAAACTTATCCTTGTCACGTCACTGTAATTTACTTCCAAATTGACATATCTTACTCATCCATCAAGTCATTGAACACTCATCTCAAATCTTACTACTTGACTTTTCAAGAACAGCTATCCAAGCATAACAATTTGCTATAATTTCATCCTTAGTACGTTCGATACCCTAATCAAACTCTTGAATCTATTCCTCAAGAATTCTAAATACTTACTACACCATCCAGATTCATCCATTTAATCCTAATATACAATAAAAGTCCTTCTAACTATCATCTTTATTGTCTTAGTATTCTTACTAACAAACTCTTTTCCTACTCATAGCATGACATTCCTAGAAAATCTCCAAAAATTCTCGTCCACCACTTAAATTATTTAAAACTTGTCTATCTCAATTCCTATAATATCATAAATTCAAGGTACTAATTGGTCCTTCAACCATCTTGATCGACCAACATATCGACTTAAATGTCATTCAACACAAGGTCTCTACCGAAATCTTGACTTAATCTCTTCAATCTCCTCAATAAGTCTTAAATAATCCCTAAGAATTACTCAATATGTTTACTTTCTCTTAGGATTTTCCTACCAATAATTAACAATTCTATCTTACACTTCTATAATTCTTTAGGTATTTCCATACTACACATCTCTAGCATCACCTATCATCGGTATATAACTCACTTTCCAAGGTTGAACTTCTCGTTCTTTCCTAAACATCTCTCCAAATGCATCTTTATCCGACAATTAATTACTTAACATTTCATCTCACATTGACATCTATATTTACTAACTCCTGAACTACATATAAATTGTCACTTATCAACGTGATATTTGGTTTCTTATCATCACTCATCACGAGATTCATCCTCAATAATCTCATTTCAGAATCTAATATATCTGACACAACTTAATGTTAACCCTTAAGGTATCCAGCATTCGTATTACTGTCGTCCAAGCTCACTAGGTTCGCTCACTCTTGACGCACAACTCCCTTTAATTCCAATACGAGTCACCCCGATGATTATCCAAACATCAATATTAAATCCAATTGACATCTCTTCCCGACCCACCATTCCATAGTGGCCGCATTCTCTTGACAACCGAATGACTTCATCAAGTCTCGTCCTAAACGCACCAGAATGGATATCCAATATCCTCTTCAAAGATCACCCCAATATGATGCTTACTTGCAATCCTTTATCAGTACGACATCCATTCGTCCATACTCAACACCTATGAGTAATAACAACCAATGCTACTTCAAATCCATTATATTACCTACAAGAATCCCTTGTAGTTATTGTTTACCTCAAGACCATCCACCACGGACCGTCGCATCTAAGGAATTCAGAGACACTTGTCGACTAAATTTGACCAATGCTTGGGGGTTTTAACTATTCCCCTTACTGAAATACTATAGGGAACAATGTTTCAGCAAGAAACTATCAAGTACCTAAGCATATACCATGCTAGACTCAAGAAAACAACCACATAACATGTAAGGAATCAAGCACTTAGTCCCACTAAACCCGACACTTGATCAGCTTAGGACACACGACTCAGAGCCCTTTTGCGAGAATCTACCGCCGAGCTCTGATACCACAATTTAACACCCCAATTTTCGAAGCCCAAAAGTAGGCACTTTTTTTTTTAAAAAACAACAAAGACTTTGAAATAAAACATTCACGATCGCACTTAAATTAAATCAGAGTAAACCATTTTCAAAATAATGATCGTAATGCAATGCCTCTTTTATAAATTGTTTTCACGAATAAAAGTTTAAGATTAGAACCAAACGTTATGTCTAAACAGACATAGCGACATCATTTATTCCAAATAATTATCGTAATACAATTTCAATATAAATACAGCGGACAATAAATAAGAGCAAACGAGACTCTTAAACTACTACCCCTAAGCTGATCTTTAAACTCTAACTGAAGATGACTGGGTGACGAAGACCCACAGACAGCTTCAGGCCTTGCCGCTTCTCCACGCGGTACAAATAAATCCCTAAAAATGCTCGTATAGGGTCACGATCTAAAAATAACATATAACCAAAAATACGCAGCACAAGATATACAATACATGGCAGCATATACTCATTTATCATATGAATCACACATCATCGAATTTAAGTGCATAAATCGTCTATCAATCACACACAACAATATTCAAATGCACAATTAACCTATCAATGCAGACTCTACATGATTGTGATCACCCTACCCGGGACTGTTTCACATGCATGAATTCCGGAATTTAACCTCTCCGCAGAGAGTCGTAGGTCCAACCCCTACTAAAATCAATAAAATCCCGAAGGATTAGAGTGGATCCATTCCCGATAATCACACTCTGTGGTCCATTCCCGATAACCACGTATTGGACTCAATAAATCCCGCAGGATTAAGGTGGATCCATTCCCGATAATCACACCCCGTGGTCCATTCCCGATAACCACTTACTATGAATGCATGAGCATACGATTCCCCATATATGCTAATGCAACAAATACATATCTTTCAAGCATATGTAATTCTCAACCACATGCCAATACATATATTTCGCAAAATCATATGTAAGACAAATAACATCATGTACAACAAGATAATCAATCAAGTACATGCATCAACATTTCATATTACTCAATCATATGAAATTCACAACAACCACTCAAACATGTGTAAAATATAGCATGTTCTCAAACAAGTTCTCGTCACGAGAATACATCACAAAACAACCATGCTCATAATTCATATTGCATCACATCAAGCAAATACACATATACAAGCAACAATTACACATGCATAAAAAGCACTCGATATTTCGAGGTATATGAAATCGTTAGAAAGTGCCCTTACCTCGGCAAGCTTCCACTAACTTTTCTCGTACAACTCTACAATTCGCGCTACCTAAAATTTAAGCAGCGTAATGTCAATAAAATACTCCCACTGTATTCTATCGAAACGATTTTAAAACTCAAAAATCTAGAGGGGTCTAAGGTACTTTCTAACACTCTCGGATAGTGATTACGAGACCTCCCTATATTGATCAAAAATTCATGAAGTTTAATGCACTATTTTCGCTACACAAAAAATATTTTTGTTTCAAAACAAACTATGAAACACTTTTGTTTCCAAAGTAATCAATTACACACACTAAAACCATTTGGAAACAACCCATAAATTCTTCGGAAATTTTCACAAAAAAAATAAAGTTTTCTTGCATCGCAAGTTACAAGTTTTTCTCCTCAAATAAAATGGCCATAACTCATACAATTTTTATCCGATTGAGACGAGCCATACGCCAAAATTTTTGTCTCGAAAAGACGGATCATATTGTTAACTTTCAAGGACACAAAAACAATTTTAGAATGACCTAAATGCCCTTGTAAATTTCGGCCAGAATTGGAATTATTTTAAAACCATTGTTTTTCAAAATCAAACATAGCTTAAAACACTTAAACCATCACTACTTTTTCCTCAATGATCAAGTACACACACTTTAAAAATCAAAACAAAAGTTTCTAAAATTTGTTCATCAAACCCTCAAGAACACCAAAATAAAATTTTTCTTGTTTCTCAAAACAACTTAATAATCTAACATCCATTTCTCTAACAATCTCATAAACAACCTCAAAAACAAAATCATCAAACAAAATCTCATGTTCTTGAACAATAAAAATTTTCTCTAGAAACCCTAACATGAAATTCTCATATATGATCATAAACTCGTGGAACTCAACACAACTAAGCTTAATCACACTAGTTTATTGTCGCGCCGCGAAAAACGCCCGAGCGTCGGAACACTCGGTAATGACACAGAGTCGCCACCGAACTTTATTTATTCCCAAAGGAAAAGGAAAATATCGATAAAACCTAAAAAAAGAAAAATGGTCGTCTCAACCAAATTTCGAGTTCGGGAGTCGATTATGCAAGGGGAAGGTACTAGCACCCCTCACATCCGTTGTACTCAACGGGAACCTTCTTGTTATTTTAGGGTTTTAAAAAATGTTTTAATTTGTTTGCATCTTTCTCTTGATAATTATTAAATATTTACAAGTGGGAAAAAAACTTAGTTTTTTATTATTGTGCTTGACGGTTGTTGGATTCCGCTCCTACGTATTCCCAAGTGCAATGGGAAATTCAAAGCTTACGTAGTTCTTTGTAAAAAATGTTTGTGTGTTGGTCGATTTTAGAGAACGATATTTTAAGTCGCGTTCTAGTGGTTAAACGTATGCTTGTATGCTCGCGCATGGGCGACTCTAAGCGTTGTTTGTATCACGTTAAAAGGATTTAAAATACGTTCGTTTGCGAAAAGAATTTGTTTTTGTTTTTGTGAATGAGCTAAGGCAAAAAATTAATTTGATGTGTTGAGTTTATTTATTATTTTTTTATGTCTTAAAAAATACATATTTTTGGTGTGGAAGACGGATAACCGATAGACAAAGCGCACGCCAAGTCAAGACTATCCGAGAGACGAACGAATGTACATTCGTCGGTCTCTTTTTAATCCACAATTTTTTATGAAAAATGTAGTTTTGCATGAGTTAACTAAAAGAGGAATTAAATGAAATAAAATTGATTTTTCTTTTTTTTTTGTATTTTTAAAGAATATGTATTGTTTTTGGTATTTTAATTTTTTTTGAAGAGACAAGTTAAATATGTTCAAAAGTCATAAAACATTTACATAAAAGGAGTTTGAAAATTTCTCGACGAAAGTCGAGGTTTATTAACAAGAGAATTTTTTTGTGAATTTTTTTTTTAGTTTTCTTAACATTTTTAGTTTTTTTAGACGATAAAATAAAATTCACGAGGATACGTATATTTACACTAATGACAGTATATACGAAACTTACGACAACAATACCACAAACAAAACAAATCACACACATATATTTTTTTTAGCATTTTCATACTTACAAAATAAAACTAAAATTATATAGCATATTTTTGTATTTTTGCATTTTGTGACCTAAATAAATAATATTGCGAAAAGAAATAAACAAACACAAACACAACATATATTTTTGACATTTATCATAACACACAATAAAACAAATATATAAGCACATTAGTTGAAATGACTAAGAATAAAATATAACGAGCAAGTAAAAATACGAGAAAGAATAAAACAGAAAAAAGGTGCAAGGGGGTGCAAACAGAAAAGTCTGGGGTTGCATCAGGAAAACTGAGAGAGGAGAAGAGTTGTTTTTTTTTTAAATCTGGGCCTAAGGTTTTTGTTGCAAAATCAGAGGAGTATATATTTGATTTTTCTGCAAAAAATTTCATTTTTACCTCACCCATTCTCTCTCTAACTCGGTCCTCTCTCTCTAACTTCCTCTCTCCTCTCTCTTAAACCAACCCAGAATCCAGTGAGCATATGAACACCGGCGCGGTGGTCGCCGGTCATCGATGGCGGCGCCACCGCGCCGGAAACCCAAACTTCACCAAAATCAAATCTTTTTTAACAAAAACGCTTCTTTTCAACGATTTAAAACCTTTTCTCAACTCAAAGTTTTTGAAAGTCTTACCGAAGTGGCTAGATCGGAGACCAACGGCGGCAGTGGATTTTGGTTGATGCTTGTTTTCCTTTGCTTCTTCTTCCCTTCCTCTCCGTTTTTCTGACTCGTTTCCGACCGTGTGAGTGTGTGTATTTCGGTTTCGAATGAGTTGTTTGTGGTTGTGTTGGATTTTTTTTGTGATGTTGTTTGTATTGGTGTTTTATGGTTCTGTGATATTTGTTCTTGGTAAAGAGAAGGTTGTGTGAATGTTGAGGGTTTGATTTCTTTTGATTTCTAAGACTTAGGAAATATTAGAATTTTTTAGAGTTCAGTTTGCTGTGATTGTATAAATATTTTTTGCTCTGATGATTTCCTTTTTTCTTCCCCCCCCCCTCTTCTGAGAGTTTTTTGATTCAATTTATACAGCTTCAACAATCAAAGTTGACTTTGATCTTGAGTGTGTGAGTGGGATTAATTTCATGGAGAATTGGAATTTCAGAAAAAGTTTGTCTGCTGATGTTTAATGGTTGTTAAAGTTGAGTTTTTTTTTTCAGAAAAGTAAAGCAAAGAAGAGAAGGAAGGAGGCGCAGCAGTACTGATGCAGTACTATTGCGTGTTGATGCATTTTTTGTTTTTTTTTTTTTGTACTTTTACTCATAATAATAATAATAATAATAAAAAATTAAGAAAAAGTAGGGGGAGGGGAAGAGGACAGCGTGCTGTCTCTTCTTCTTTGTTTCCTTTTTTTTAATTTTTTTTGTTGTTTTTTTTTAATGTTTTTGTTTATTTTTTAATAGTAATAATAATAAAAAGAGAAATCAATATATAATTAATAGCAATAATGGTGAATAAATAAATGTGAATAAATGGAATGATAATTTCAAAATAAATGTGGTAAATAGTAAAATTAGAAATCAATAGTAATAAATGTTTAATGATAAAAAAAAATTGGAAACAAAACAACAATAATGATGGTAATAATTAATAATAATGGTGAAGGAAAGTAATTTCAAAGGAAAGAAAAACAATGGCAATAATAATAGTAGTAACAACAAAAGAAGAAAAATAATATTTAACATATTTTTTGAGATTTTTTTTAAATAAAGTTACTACTAAAGAAAAATTGACTTATTTTTTGGATTTTGGTGATCAAATTAAATAAGGAAATATATTATACACAATAAAAATTAAACATAACAATATTTTTTAAAAAATAAAAAGGTCCTATTATTTTTAAAATGAATTAAAAAAATAGCACAATTTGAGTGCAAGTGAAAGAAAAAATTGGGCAAAATTTGGGGTATAACAGCTGCCCCTATTTAAATATCTTTAGTCAAGAAAAACGAGTGACATCGATACTCGTGTTTTGATAGAAGATAGTTAAATACCAAAAGATCCTAAATTTTGTCCGATTGGACAAAGAAAGTTGCAGACAAAAATATTGTTATCTTGCATGGTGTTTGAACAGAAAGCATAAAAATTGTCGCAGACATAAGGTCGGACGACTGTCGCAGGCATAAGGCCGGACATGTGCTGAAAATAAAATTGTCGCAGGGATAAGGCCTGGCGACTGTCGCAGGCATAAGGCCGGACATAAACTGAAATGTAAAATTGTCGTAGGGACTATCACAGGGAAAGGCCTAGACATAGACAGAAAATAAAATTGTCGTAGGAATAAGGTCTGACGACTGCCACAGGGATAAGGCCTGGACATATACTGAAAATAAAATTGTCGCAGGGATAAGGCCTGGACACAAACAGAAAATAAAATTGTCGTAGGGATAAGGCCTGACGACTGTCACAGGGATAAGGCCTGGACACAAACAGAAAATAAAATTGTCGTAGGGATAAGGCCTGACGACTGTCACAGGTATAAGGCCTGGACACAGACAGAAAATTAAATTGTCGTAGGGATAAGGCCCGACGACTGTCACAGGTATAAGGCCTGGACACAGACAGAAAATAAAATTGTCGTAGGGATAAGGCCTGACGACTGTCACAGGTATAAGGCCTGGACACAGACAGAAAATTAAATTGTCGTAGGGATAAGGCCTGACGACTGTCACAGGTATAAGGCCTGGACACAGACAGAAAATAAAATTGTCGTAGGGATAAGGCCTGACGACTGTCACAGGTATAAGGCCTGGACACAGACAGAAAATAAAATTGTCGTAGGGATAAGGCCTGACGACTGTCACAGGGATAAGGCCTGGACACAGACAGAAAATAAAATTGTCGCAGGGATAAGGCCTGACGACTGTCACAGGGATAAGGCCTGGACATAGACAGAAAATAAAATTGTCGCAGGGATAAGGCCTGACGACTGTCACAGGGATAAGGCCTGGACACTGCTTAAAGATGGTTTTACCCGCTTTGGAGCTATGGGAGGTTGACACCCTTTTGCATGCCATAAATGCATGTTATATGCTTATGCTCTCGTTTATGCATGATTTTTTTTTTTTTTTTTTTTTTTTAAAATGCATATTGTGATTGGATGTGTATGTTACATGTAATGCATGAGATGACATGTTGATTGAAACGTTTCCTTTTTTTTTTTTTTTTTTTTTTGAGTTGGCCAAGCAAGAGTTTGTCCATCGTGGATAGAACCCTCGTTATTTTCTTGATATTAGAACCCTTGATGATTTTCTGTCTAAATCTTTGAGGTGCTGGAGATGCCCCAACTATGCTATAGATTCTAGCAGTTTGTTGCTCTTATTGCAGCATGTGACTTTTGTATTGAGCGGACAATGATGCTTGATGATGAGTCCGGACTTTGATCGACGGATGCAAACCCGAAAGCCAAGGATGAACCTTAGTTACTTAAAAGTAAAAAATTTGTTTTCTTGAAGTCCCTTTTTCTTGAAAATTTTGACATTTTAATGCAATATCAAAAATAAATTAGCATTTTATGAACATGCAAAGACATAAGAGTAGAAGAAAATGAGCTCAAATGAATTTTATTGATTGCTGACCCATGAATGGGTGAGAGTACATAAGGATGTAATTCCTATAAGAGGAGATTACTTGTCAAAGATAAAATGGCAACAAGTGAATGGAAACATGACACGTGCTATTTTCCCCACGACTCATGAATTTACAAAACTTTGCCTCCGGAGTTGATGATTAGACTGATCCTCCTTTGTTGAGCCTTTGTCGCGGAGCCGACGCTTTACAGTCGTTTGTTCCTCCCTTTCGGAGCCGACGCTGTTTTTTTTTTTTAAAAAACCCTAACTTTTGTATGGACCGCCTTTTTCGGGTTTTCAGTCCACCGGGTTATACTTCTTTTTTGATGCCCCTAATTTTTGCCTGGACCGCCCTTTCGGGTTTTCAGTCCACCGGGACGCTCTCTATTGCTTAAGTTGCCTTTTCAGGTTTTCAACTTAGCGAGCTCTTTTTTTTTTTTTTTTTTTTTTTTTAATTTAATTTAATTTTTTTATGCATAATATTTCTTGACTGCGTCAGCGTTCACTGAAAGTGGGAGGTCTTCTCCGTCCATGGTGGTAAGGATTAACGCTCCGCCTGAGAAAGCTTTTTTCACCACATAGGGCCCTTCGTAGTTAGGTGTCCACTTTCCCCGTGGGTCTTTGTGTATAGGCAATATTTTCCTTAACACTAAATCCCCTTCTCGGAACTCTCGAGGACGAACCTTCTTGTCGAAAGCCTTTTTGAGCCTCTTTTGATACAACTGGCCATGGCATAATGCTGTTAGGCGCTTTTCTTCAATGAGGTTTAATTGATCAAACCTTGTTTGTACCCATTCAGCTTCTTCTAACTTGGTTTCCATCAAGACTCTTAATGACGGGATTTCCACTTCAACCGGAAGTACTGCCTCCATGCCATATACCAAGGAAAAGGGAGTTGCCCCAGTAGAAGTGCGGACAGTTGTTCTATAGCCGTGCAAGGCGAAAGGAAGCATCTCATGCCAATCCTTATAAGTCTTTACCATCTTTTGAATGATTTTCTTGATGTTTTTATTGGCTGCTTCTACAGCACCGTTCATCTTTGGTCGGTATGGTGATGAATTGTGGTGTTCAATCTTGAAGTCTTCACACAATTCTTTCATCGTCTTATTGTTCAAATTTGACCCATTATCCGTGATAATCTTGTTGGGAATACCATAACGGCAGATTATCTCTTTCTTGATGAAACGGGCCACCACTTGTTTGGTCACATTGGCGTAAGAGGCAGCTTCAACCCACTTGGTGAAATAATCGATAGCCACTAGGATAAACCGATGTCCGTTAGAGGCTTTTGGCTCGATCATTCCAATCATGTCTATTCCCCACATTGAGAATGGCCATGGGGCTGTCAGAACATTCAGAGGGGTTGGTGGCACATGCACTTTGTCAGCATAGATTTGGCATTTGTGGCATTTCTTGACATATTGAAAGCAGTCAGCCTCCATTGTCAACCAGTAATAACCTGCCCTTAGAATCTTCTTTGCCATTGCATGCCCATTGGCATGGGTTCCAAAGGATCCTTCATGTATTTCAGTGATGAGAAGGTCCGCTTCTCGCTTGTCCACACACCGGAGCAAGACCATATCATGGTTTCTTTTATAGAGCACATCCCCATTCAAGAAGAATTGTGATGCCAATCTTCTTAAAGTTTTCTTATCAATGGACGAGGCATTTTCAGGATACTCTTGCTTTGCGAGATATAACTTGATGTCATGGAACCAAGGCTTGTTGTCGTGTTCCTCTTCAATTACTGCACTCACAGTCGGCTCATCTTTTCGATTCACAATTATCAGTGGTGTTTCATTGTCGAATTTCACTTTGTACATTGATGATACTGTAGCCAATGCGTCTGCAACTTGATTCTCTTCTCTTGGGAAATGATGAAAAGTAATCTCGTCAAAGTGCTTTACCAACTTCATGACATGGGCTCGATATGGGATCAACTTGGGATGTCGTGTTTCCCATTCTCCTTTCACTTGATAGATGACCAATGCCGAATCTCCGTACACTTCCAAGATTTTGATTCTCATGTCAATTGCTGCTTCAAGACCCATGATGCACGCTTCATATTCTGCCACATTATTCGTACAATCAAAGCACAACCTTGCAGTGAAAGGAGTGTATCCATTTCTTGGAGATATCAAAACAACTCCAATCCCGTGCCCCATGGAATTTGAGGCTCCATCAAAGGCGAGTTTCCATCTTGCACCTGGTTCGGGTCCTTCGTCGTCCCCTATAGGTTCTTTGTAACTCAGGGCCATGATGTCTTCATCTGGGAAGTCAAACTGAATGGGTTGATATTCTTCCAATGGTTGGTGAGCAAGATGTTCAGATAATACACTTCCTTTGATTGCCTTTTGAGTGACATATTGGATGTCGTATTCGGATAACAACATTTGCCATCGTGCAATTTTCCCTATGAGTGCAGGCTTCTCAAAGATGTACTTGATGGGATCCATCTTTGATATCAACATAGTGGTATGAGTTAACATGTACTGCCTTAGACGGCGAGCAACCCATGCTAATGCGCAACAAGTCTTTTCAAGAGCTGTGTATCTTGATTCACATTCGGTGAACTTCTTGCTTAGGAAGTAGATGGCATGCTCTTTTCTTCCTGTTTCATCATGCTGCCCCAACACGCAACCCATTGATCCTTCTAGCACAGTAAGATACATAAGGAGAGGCCTTCCTGGAACTGGAGGTGTCAAGATTGGTGGTTTTTGCAAATACTCCTTGATCTTGTCAAATGCTCTTTGGCAATCTTCATTCCATTCGATGGCTTGATCTTTCCTTAGCAATTTGAAGATAGGCTCACAAGTGGCAGTGAGATGTGAGATGAAGCGAGCAATGTAATTCAACCTTCCCAAGAATCCACGTACCTCCTTCTCAGTCCTGGGTGCTGGCATATTTTGTATGGCCTTGACCTTATCAGGATCTACCTCAATTCCTCTTTGGCTGACAATGAACCCTAATAACTTTCCTGATCTGACGCCGAAAGTGCACTTGTTAGGATTCAGGCGCAACTTGAATTTTCTCAGACGGACGAACAACTTTTGTAAATGGACCAAATGATCTTCTTCCCCTTGAGATTTGGCAATCATATCATCCACATAGACTTCTATCTCCTTATGGATCATATCATGAAAGAGAGTAACCATGGCTCTTTGGTATGTTGCCCCGGCATTTTTCAATCCGAAAGGCATTACCTTATAACAAAATGTGCCCCAAGGAGTAATGAAGGTGGTTTTCTCCATGTCTTCCGGAGCCATCTTGATTTGATCATATCCTGAGAAGCCATCCATGAAGGAGAATACTGAGAATTGAGCTGTATTGTCCACCAAGACATCAATGTGAGGTAATGGGAAATCATCTTTTGGGCTTGCTCTATTCAAGTCTCGATAATCCACACACATCCTGACCTTTCCATCTTTCTTTGGGACTGGTACGATGTTGGCCACCCATTCTGGGTACTTGGAAACTGCTAAGAACCCCGCGTCAAATTGCTTCTTGACTTCCTCCCTGATCTTAAGGGCCATGTCGGGTCTTGTTCTTCTCAACTTTTGCTTCACTGGTGGGCACTCGGGTCGAAGTGGTAGCCTATGCACGACTATGTCGGTATCCAATCCCGGCATATCTTGATAAGACCAAGCAAACACATCCACGTACTCTTGCAACAGGTTGATCAAGCTTCTTTTCACGTCGTCTTGCAAAGAGGCCCCTATCTTGATCTCCTTTTTATCCTCGTCGGACCCTAAGTTGATCACTTCCACAGGCTCTTGGTGCGCTTGAATTTCTTTCTCTTCTTGTTCTAAGAGACGAGCTAGCCCTTCGGGGAGCTCACAGTCGTCTTCATCGCCTTCTTCGGCTTGGTTGATTGGAAATTCAAAGTCGATAGGGATTTTAGCTGTGTCAGTTTCAACAAGTTTATTGGTGGATCTGCATGAGGATGATTTTTATTTTAGAATTATTGAAAGAGAAATGGAGGTGATTTAAAAACTGTAAAAATAAATTTTGAAAAGTTGCCATTTTTAGAATAAACAGGAGCAGAAGAAAATAGACTTTGATGAACATAAAATGCATTTTCATTGATTGATAAGATTTAAAACATAGGGGTGCCCTACAAAAGATATCCATTTGCCTTGGGCAGAGCAAAGGATTTTTTTCAAGAAAAACAAAGCAAATTACTTAAAGATAATTTCAGGAATCTCCCAAGCCTTCCAGTTGCACAGGACATCATCCGGATCACATTGATACACCAAGTCAGGTACACCTTCTTCTTCATCTTCTAGATTTGCCACATGCCCCTCGTAGCTAAAGCCCGCACTACGAAATATCCCTTGGATGGTACCCATGCTTCTCGGAGCAAATCTCAACATATCCCTTGTAGTAGGTTGGTACCCCAATCCAAAGCGGTCTTTCTTCTCTTGAACCTTTGGTACTTCGCCCCAACCTGGTGGAATTCCTTCTTCTAATGCCTCCTTCACAGCTCTCCATGAGGTTAAAGTTAAACCTTTTTTCTTCTTAGGCTCACGCCTAGACTTCATAGTGGTAACACTTGCCACTTCTAGTGCTTGAAAAGGGACTTCAATAGCTTCCTCGCCCGCCTCTATGTATTGGAAAGAGGAGAGATGACTCACCATCATATCTTCTTGTCCTGACACGACAATCATCTTATCACCGGTTATGAACTTAAGCTTTTGATGCAAGGTGGAAGTGACTGCCCCAGCAGCGTGAATCCATGGCCTTCCAAGTAGACAACTGTAAGCAGGGTTAATGTCCATGACTTGGAATGTAATAGTGAACATTTGCGGACCAATTAGAATCGGCAAATCCACTTCTCCCATGACTGCTCTCTTGGATCCATTGAACGCCTTCACAATTAGTGCACTTTGTCTCAAAAGCGCTCCTTCAATTGCAAGCTTATCCAGTGTTATCTTTGGCATGACATTCAAAGAGGATCCAGTATCTACCAACACTTTGGACAAGATGTTGTTTGAGCATTTGACTGATATGTGCAATGCTTTGTTGTGGTCTTTCCCTTCAGAAGGAAGCTCATCTTCATTGAATCCCAAGTATCGGCTTGTAGTGATATTAGCAACCACCCCATCAAACTGATCAACCGTGATGTCTTTGGTCACATGGGCCTCGTTGAGGATTTTGAGCAATGCCTCCCTATGAGCCTCGGAGCTCAATAATAGTGACAGAATGGAGATTTTTGAGGGTGTTTGCCCCAACTGATCAATGATCTTGTAATCACTTTTTCGGATGATTCTCAAAAATTCCTCGGCCTCTTCTTGTGGTAATGTTTTCCTTGGTGGCTCAGTTCCTACTGCCACTCCTTCAACAGCTTTTCCTTTATCGGACCCTACAGGTGCATTTGCAGAGTCTTTGTTTGGTGAATTTGGAGAGTAAATCCTCCCACTCCTTGTCATTCCTCCTATTCCGGCAATGTTATCAATGATAGGTTCTATACCGGTGATAAGTTCCCTTCCAACAGACACAGTAGGTTGGTAATTCCATGGCACTTCTTTGGTACTCTTGAAAGAGAAAGGTGCAGGCACATGAAACACCATAGGGTCTATTTTTTGTGCAGGAATTTGGATTTCAAC
The DNA here is from genome assembly GCA_954870985.1 of Trifolium fragiferum. Classification (NCBI taxonomy): domain Eukaryota; kingdom Viridiplantae; phylum Streptophyta; class Magnoliopsida; order Fabales; family Fabaceae; genus Trifolium; species Trifolium fragiferum. Next base: position 24,476,168 of record OX940791.1, on the reverse strand, counting down.
TCTTTGGTAAGGGATCTCAAAAGGTGCAAGACCTTGTGATTCCACAACAGCAATACTTGTTTCCTTCCTTGAGTACCCAATTTGAATCAAGCCTTGATCCATTAGCTTTTGGAGGGTCTCTTTTAAACCTCGACAATTATCAGGATTTGTCGAACAAGCTTTGCAACTGGAGTGTAATTCTTCAAACTGTTCAAAGCCAATCAATCTCTCCCTCATTATCGACAAAGGGGTTCCTATCTTGGATACTTCCTTCAAAATCTTCACATCTTCCATCCCCTCAATAACATTTACTGAGGAACTTGCATGACCTGGCAAAGGATTGGTCTTCACATTCGGACCCTCTTCCTTGAAGGATATCATCTTGCGATCAATCAAACCTTGTACCTTGAACTTGAAAGCTTTACAATTTTCGATGTTGTGCCCGGGCGACCCAGCGTGGTAATCACATCGAGCATTGCTATCGAAACTAGGTGGATATGGAGGCACCATTGGTGGGAGAGGTTTTTGCTCTACCATGCCCTTTTGGAGTAGGTATGGCAAAATTTGCCCATATGACATTGGTATGGGATCGAAACGCACCACTTTCCTTTCAAAGTTTCCTCGAGGCCTAGGTTGATTCCACTGTGGATATGGGTTTGGCTGAGGCTGACCTTGCGGAGGCATCATCAATGGTTGTTGAGGTGGGCGCATTGGATATGATGGCTGTTGATACTGCCCTTGAGCCGCAGCTGCCACATAAGGATAGTGATAATATGGTACTTGCATAGGAGGCCCTTTTGAGGGTCCAACTGAGACAGCGTTGGTCTCACCTTCTTTCTTTTTCGGGGGACCACCAAAGAATTTCTTAACCCCGAATTGAGCATTAGTAGCACCTTGAATCTTTCCACTTTTGATACCCTCCTCTATGCGCTCCCCTATGATGACAAGATCAGAAAAATTTGGGGAAACACTCCCAAGCATCTTTTCATAATACGGCCCTTGCAACGTACTCATGAAGGTAGTAGTCAGTTCTTTTTCTTTCAAAGGTGGTTGCACTCTAGCGGCTACCTCTCTCCATTTTTGCGCATATTCCTTGAATGATTCTCCACTCTTTTGTGTCATTGCTTGTAATTGCATACGAGTGGGAGCCTCCCCTATGTTATACTTGTATTGAGTCAGAAAGGCTTCCATCAGACCTTTCCAAGTTTGGATTTGTGCTCTCTCCAATTGCATATACCAATCTAGAGAGGCTCCACTCAGACTGTCTTGGAACACGTGCATCATCAGTTTTTCGTTGGTCACATGTGCAGACATTTTGGTACAGAACCGCTTTAGGTGAATTTTTGGGCATTGGAGGCCTTTGTATTTTTCAAAATCAGGTGTTTTGAATTTTGGTGGTATAACCACGTCGGGAACTAGGCACATATCTAAGGTATCTAGCCCAAGAGTACTGAAACCTTCAATGGCTTTCAACCTTTCCTCCAAAGCCTTGTACTTTTTCGTCGCCTCTTCATCATCATGATCGACTGCAGAAGTTGCTTGCTCGGGCGTAAAGACAAACGGCATAGTACCCTTTGCTGCATTGCATGGTGTTGCATTCTCATTTTGAGGATTTGAAGCTTCTTGTGGAGCGGAATTTCCATTCACAACCGGTATTGTAAAGGTTACCCCCGGAGGTTGAGTAACACCAACGCCTTCCATGGGAGGAGTATAGTTAGGAGGAAGACCAAACATTGGGACAAAACCAGGTGGGTACCTTGGAGTAGTCTCCTCACTTATGACCGTTGGCTGAGGATTGTTCTCCCTATTAGTTAATTTTTGGATAGCTTCCGTAAGTATAGCAACTTGTTCCTTGATGGCATCAACATCCTCTTTTTGTGCAAACTGACTTGTTGGCGCTGGCTCCATGATTCTTCTTTGGTTAGCTCTTGTCCCGTGTGAATGCCGATAGGCAGACTCTTGGGCCAACTGTTTTTTGGGTTTCCTTGCAATGATGGAAATTCCTGAAGTTCGGAGGAAAATGAAATGAGTTTTTTTTTTTTTTTTTTTTTTTTTTTTTTTTTTTTTTGAAAAAAGATGAAATGCATGTTGTGTTTTTTGATGTAATGCACGCATGTATGTTATGCAAAAAGAATCTTTATTTTATTTGGAGGAAATTTCAAAGTTTCGCAATTTTATTGTATGCATCTAGAATTATGAGAACGAACAAAGTAGAACCAGAACATTGATTTCATTTCATTCAAAAGAGAGAATACATCATTTCATTCATAATAGGGCCTATTACATAATTTCCCAAAATGAGGCCTAATACAACAAAGTTTGAAAAGAAACTAAGACAATCCTAGAGCTTTGCTTTGCGAGCCAAAGCCAAACATAACTTGAACTCTCTCAACATAACCCCACATGATTCAACAAAATCAAACACAAAGGTAGGAGTGTTGTTGGGGCTCATCACAGAATATGCCTTCTTGTGCATGCTAGGGATGCCTCGAACCACATTGTTCGCAAAACCCGCTAAGTTGGAGAACTCTTCTTTCCATTTTAAGACATCTTGGTATTGCTCTCTAATGATAGCTTGGTATCGATTTGAGCGTTCACTTAAACTCTGAAGTCGTGCTTCCATTTGCCTAACTTGGCTCTCTCTAACTTCTAGCTGTTGCCTTTGGCGTTCTTCACGACCCTCGAGATTCCTCATATCTTCGAGCAAATTATTCCACTTAGTGGAGAGCTTGTGGAGCTTTCTATCAGACTCTTCTCGGAGTTGGCATTCATTAGTCACACAGACTTGTGATTCTTGAAGTAATTTAGTGAGATCCAAGATTCGAGCCTCAAACCCTTCCTTCATCTCTTTTTTCTCTTTCAAGGTACGGTTCCATAAGTCCTTCCATTCCTTGATCTCTTTCCAAGCTTGGTCTAATCGGTGGTTACGTTCACGAATCCCATCCGTGACCCCTTCCAAGCATTCGTCCACTCGCTCCTTTTTGGCCCTTTCCTCTTCGACCAATGCCTCGCTCATTTCAAGTTGTCTTTTCTTCTCCTCATAGTTGAACTTGAACTTGTTACGTTCATATGAGGTTTGATGAAGCTTTTGTTGCAAACTCTCATTTTCTTTTTGAAGGCGCTCAATGGTGGCCTTGAGCTCATCAACTTCTTCGACAGAGGTAGGTATTGGCTCAAGTGGGCTAGGTTGAGATGGAAGGATGAGGACAAAAGGAAGCCCAATTACTTTGACACGCTCTTTGATCCAATGAGAGTATGGTTCTTCGATGGGAAGGCTTCTCTTTCTTAGCTCGTTCCCCTTGCGATGCACTTGAGCCCAAGATCGGATGACCCTTTGGAGCATGTTTTGGAAGTTCGCATCAATACCATGAAGAACAAATTCTTGCAATACCCCCTCATTTGGTTTGCGGGCCATAGGATACCCGAGTTGCCTTAGAGCTAGCATAGGATTGTAGTTTATACAACCCTTGGACCCTATGAGAGGTACATTGGGGAAGTCCCCACAACTGACGATCACTTCGCCTTCACTGATTTTCCTAGAGTACCACAAAATGGAGCGCTCGGTGAGAGATGTCAAAGCTTGTGACCATTCTTGACTCTTCATAGCTTTGATAGTGTAGATATCCTTGGAGATTTGAGAAGCAAACCAAGCATACAACAAAGGAATGCAACATAGCATCAATCCCCCCTTCTTCTCATACCGCATGTGGAGGGTATAGTATGTATCGGCCAAAAGAGCGGACACAAGATCTTCTTTGCGAACTCCAACTCCCCAAAATACACTGATAGCTGCGGTATCTATGAAGTTCTTTTGGCTAGGAAAAAGAACTAACCCAAAGATGAGTAAGGCCAAAACCTCCCCTAAAGCTCCCCAATCACGGACTTTCGCGAATTCTTTTGCCTTCTTTTCAAGGTACTCTCTTTGAAAACCATGGGCTTCTCTCTCGGTTTTGTAGTGAAGGTTCAAGTCGGAAGCTGGTATTTTCAATACTGAAGCTAGGTCTTCAAACCTTGGAATTACACCAAGACCCTTGTAGGGAACCATCTTATCCCTTGGAGAATCCAAAATTCGCCCGAATTCCTCTAAAGTAGGTGCTAATTGAAAGTCTTGGAAAGTGAAACATCTCAAAGGAGGGTCGTAGAATTGAGCTAAAGCAGTGACAGCCTCTATTTGCACCGGAATGTTCAAGAGATCTAGGATTTTCCCATACTTGGAGGTGAGATGAGCTCGAGCCAAGTTGCTTAGTTGGCTATTGAGGGCCTTCAAAGTGTTTACCTCGGGTAACTGAGCCTTAATCTGAAGCGTGCTCTTTTTTGTCGAACTCATTTTTCAAGATGCTTAAATAATACTTTTTTTGAAATTTCCTGAAAATGTGAAAAAATGCCAAATGAATTTTAATGAAAAAGAAAGAAAATATGCATGGCATGCAAAAGGAATTGGGATGGGTAACAGGATAATTCTAATTTTTTCCCACCCCTCACAAGGATAATTCTAAGTTTTTTGTTTTTGGTGACCACCAAGATAGTATACCCCACTTGGAATTTTCCCATAAAATTGGACCGGCCAATTCATGGAAAATTTCCGGGGCTTCCCCTAGGCGGACTTTATCGGGTTCTACACAAGGTCCCTAGAGTATTTGATCAACATTCAAAATTTCGTCAAGAGGATGGGCTAGCCAATTCGAGACGAAACTTTGAATGAATCTACTCTAGGCGGAGCTTTCATATATCACCGAATGAGAAGTGCATCTCATGGGCCCATACTACTAGCTCTTAACTTAACTTAGTTTTTCTCAAGCCCGGGTGTAGAGCTTCTCTCAAGAACATATCCCAACCACAATTTATATACATATATCAAATTAATAAACATGGTATAAATGCAAAAATAAACATATATACATATATAAAAAAATATAAATACAAACATAAAGAAAAATATAATGCAAACAAACAAGCATAAATGACCCTAAAAAAAAGAATAGGCTTGACTCTCTTAAGTCCCCAGCAGAGTCGCCAGCTGTCGCGCCGCGAAAAACGCCCGAGCGTCGGAACACTCGGTAATGACACAGAGTCGCCACCGAACTTTATTTATTCCCAAAGGAAAAGGAAAATATCGATAAAACCTAAAAAAAGAAAAATGGTCGTCGCAACCAAATTTCGAGTTCGGGAGTCGATTATGCAAGGGGAAGGTACTAGCACCCCTCACATCCGTTGTACTCAACGGGAACCTTCTTGTTATTTTAGGGTTTTAAAAAATGTTTTAATTTGTTTGCATCTTTCTCTTGATAATTATTAAATATTTACAAGTGGGAAAAAAACTTAGTTTTTTATTATTGTGCTTGACGGTTGTTGGATTCCGCTCCTACGTATTCCCAAGTGCAATGGGAAATTCAAAGCTTACGTAGTTCTTTGTAAAAAATGTTTGTGTGTTGGTCGATTTTAGAGAACGATATTTTAAGTCGCGTTCTAGTGGTTAAACGTATGCTTGTATGCTCGCGCATGGGCGACTCTAAGCGTTGTTTGTATCACGTTAAAAGGATTTAAAATACGTTCGTTTGCGAAAAGAATTTGTTTTTGTTTTTGTGAATGAGCTAAGGCAAAAAATTAATTTGATGTGTTGAGTTTATTTATTATTTTTTTATGTCTTAAAAAATACATATTTTTGGTGTGGAAGACGGATAACCGATAGACAAAGCGCACGCCAAGTCAAGACTATCCGAGAGACGAACGAATGTACATTCGTCGGTCTCTTTTTAATCCACAATTTTTTATGAAAAATGTAGTTTTGCATGAGTTAACTAAAAGAGGAATTAAATGAAATAAAATTGATTTTTCTTTTTTTTTTTGTATTTTTAAAGAATATGTATTGTTTTTGGTATTTTAATTTTTTTTGAAGAGACAAGTTAAATATGTTCAAAAGTCATAAAACATTTACATAAAAGGAGTTTGAAAATTTCTCGACGAAAGTCGAGGTTTATTAACAAGAGAATTTTTTTGTGAATTTTTTTTTTAGTTTTCTTAACATTTTTAGTTTTTTTAGACGATAAAATAAAATTCACGAGGATACGTATATTTACACTAATGACAGTATATACGAAACTTACGACAACAATACCACAAACAAAACAAATCACACACATATATTTTTTTTAGCATTTTCATACTTACAAAATAAAACTAAAATTATATAGCATATTTTTGTATTTTTGCATTTTGTGACCTAAATAAATAATATTGCGAAAAGAAATAAACAAACACAAACACAACATATATTTTTGACATTTATCATAACACACAATAAAACAAATATATAAGCACATTAGTTGAAATGACTAAGAATAAAATATAACGAGCAAGTAAAAATACGAGAAAGAATAAAACAGAAAAAAGGTGCAAGGGGGTGCAAACAGAAAAGTCTGGGGTTGCATCAGGAAAACTGAGAGAGGAGAAGAGTTGTTTTTTTTTTAAATCTGGGCCTAAGGTTTTTGTTGCAAAATCAGAGGAGTATATATTTGATTTTTCTGCAAAAAATTTCATTTTTACCTCACCCATTCTCTCTCTAACTCGGTCCTCTCTCTCTAACTTCCTCTCTCCTCTCTCTTAAACCAACCCAGAATCCAGTGAGCATATGAACACCGGCGCGGTGGTCGCCGGTCATCGATGGCGGCGCCACCGCGCCGGAAACCCAAACTTCACCAAAATCAAATCTTTTTTAACAAAAACGCTTCTTTTCAACGATTTAAAACCTTTTCTCAACTCAAAGTTTTTGAAAGTCTTACCGAAGTGGCTAGATCGGAGACCAACGGCGGCAGTGGATTTTGGTTGATGCTTGTTTTCCTTTGCTTCTTCTTCCCTTCCTCTCCGTTTTTCTGACTCGTTTCCGACCGTGTGAGTGTGTGTATTTCGGTTTCGAATGAGTTGTTTGTGGTTGTGTTGGATTTTTTTTTGTGATGTTGTTTGTATTGGTGTTTTATGGTTCTGTGATATTTGTTCTTGGTAAAGAGAAGGTTGTGTGAATGTTGAGGGTTTGATTTCTTTTGATTTCTAAGACTTAGGAAATATTAGAATTTTTTAGAGTTCAGTTTGCTGTGATTGTATAAATATTTTTTGCTCTGATGATTTCCTTTTTTCTTCCCCCCCCTCTTCTGAGAGTTTTTTGATTCAATTTATACAGCTTCAACAATCAAAGTTGACTTTGATCTTGAGTGTGTGAGTGGGATTAATTTCATGGAGAATTGGAATTTCAGAAAAAGTTTGTCTGCTGATGTTTAATGGTTGTTAAAGTTGAGTTTTTTTTTTCAGAAAAGTAAAGCAAAGAAGAGAAGGAAGGAGGCGCAGCAGTACTGATGCAGTACTATTGCGTGTTGATGCATTTTTTGTTTTTTTTTTTTTTTGTACTTTTACTCATAATAATAATAATAATAATAAAAAATTAAGAAAAAGTAGGGGGAGGGGAAGAGGACAGCGTGCTGTCTCTTCTTCTTTGTTTCCTTTTTTTTAATTTTTTTTGTTGTTTTTTTTTAATGTTTTTGTTTATTTTTTAATAGTAATAATAATAAAAAGAGAAATCAATATATAATTAATAGCAATAATGGTGAATAAATAAATGTGAATAAATGGAATGATAATTTCAAAATAAATGTGGTAAATAGTAAAATTAGAAATCAATAGTAATAAATGTTTAATGATAAAAAAAAATTGGAAACAAAACAACAATAATGATGGTAATAATTAATAATAATGGTGAAGGAAAGTAATTTCAAAGGAAAGAAAAACAATGGCAATAATAATAGTAGTAACAACAAAAGAAGAAAAATAATATTTAACATATTTTTTGAGATTTTTTTTAAATAAAGTTACTACTAAAGAAAAATTGACTTATTTTTTGGATTTTGGTGATCAAATTAAATAAGGAAATATATTATACACAATAAAAATTAAACATAACAATATTTTTTAAAAAATAAAAAGGTCCTATTATTTTTAAAATGAATTAAAAAAATAGCACAATTTGAGTGCAAGTGAAAGAAAAAATTGGGCAAAATTTGGGGTATAACATTTATCACTCATGAACAACTTTCAAGCAAGAGAAATCATTCATCAACAATTTCTCACAAAATCCTCTCAAGAACATAATCTAACAATCCATCAAACTCTATGAGTTTGGCTAGCTAAGGAAAGGAAAGTAGCTTAGTTACCTTAGAGAAGATGATCCTTGAAATTTTCCTATGATCCAACAAGCCTCTAATCAAGTGATTTGGTGAGGAAATGAAATTTTGCTCAAGGAAGGAAAGAAAAGAATGCCCACGGCAAAGGAGAGAAAGAATGAGAGTTTGTGTGATTGTTTCTAAGTCAACAAATGAGCAAAGCCTCCCTAGTCAACAAAAGCCTAAACCTCCTTACTATTCCAAGGTCTTGTAGCATCACAACCATTGGATCAAATAGTGCTAACTTCCTATGATTTAATCCTAGCCATTCATCTCAATCTTGGTCACCAAGTAACCTCACATAATATCTAGATATTATGTGAACTTGCCAACTCATCTCACTCAGTCTCCACGTTCGCTCTTAAACGAGTGGTATTTCGCGTACCGATAAATTTTACCGAAACAGAAAAATTCTACCGTAAACCATACAATTAAAACCATTCACAAACAATTCGAATAAATTTTATTCCGAATAAATTTTCGCTCCTTAGCTCGGAAAAATATAATGAGATCAAATTCACATCACAATCGATATATAAAGTCTCCATTAAAATTTTGACAAAAATCAGAAACCGTAAAATTTTCAAACTGCAGGTATATCTTGCTCGTTTTCTCAAAAATCACTAGAAAATTATTTTCAACATTTCGACGAGACAAAAATGTTTCTAAACTCATTTAAAGCTTATAAAATCATTGTGCCAATTTTTCAAATGTTAAACTACGCGCAAGCACAATCTCAACAAAATTCATGTCAGAATAGCCAAAAACATGAAACCGATAATAACATAAAGCAAAAACTAATTAATATATCAAAAATCATATTTCTGCTATAGTAATTCTACGGGTCTTACAAGCATCATCCATATTTTTATCTATTTCGTCAATTATTAATATTTTCAAGTCTTTCCTTAAAGTTACTCTTGACATTACAATATATAGTTGACCATGAGAGAAAATTAATTGACTGTGGAATATATATACCAACATGTCTATGTTGAAACTTGAACGGAATTCTTTTATATAAAGGAGTCAATGATAACCTAGGAATAAAATCTTTTTCAGCAATATTGTTGTCGGATATCAATTTACCTCAACGACATATGATCCCAAATTTGTAACTATCAATCGTGTACCATTACATAATCCCAAAGATTGTACAATGTTTCTGAGCAATATTATCGGTACTCCAACTTTTAATCTTAACTTATGATTCGGAACTCCATATGCAATGGTGGTGTTTAAGAATTCAGATGTATGAATATCATTTGGTGTGTCAAAATTTGATTTGGATTGACACGAAGAATCATAACTCAAAAACAGTTTTTTCTTCTCCATGAATTAAATCCAAAGCATAATCATTTATTGCATCAACAATTGTATTTTTAGGAGCTAATATAGCATTAATCAGTTATTTTATAAAGAATTTTAAAAAGTTTCATATAAAAACTGATTGAATTTTATAAGCAATGAAACAATTTATAGTATAAAAAGAAAAATCGAGGATATAATAAAAAACAATTGCAATGCCACAAAAAAATTTCAAAAGAAAAAAAAAAAAGGAAATACAATATCGTTCCGTCACAACCAAATATTTAAAAAATGTAGTTCAGGTACATCAAACAACAATAATTGGATTAAAAACAATTGAAAGTGCGATGAAAAATAAAATGTAGTTGATGCATTGAAAATCATAGTTATTAGGTGATGTTACCAACATATTTCAAATGAATTCAAGTGGCTTAGTGGTTGAATATTAAAACTGTATAGAGAAAAATTTCAAAAATAAGAAAGAAAAAAAAAAAGAAATACAATATTGTTCGTCACAACTAAAATATTTAAAAATATAGTTCAGATACATCAAACAACAATAATTGGATTAAAAAATATTGAAAGTGCGATGAAAAATAAAATGTACTTGATGCATCGAAAGTCATAGTTATTAGGTGGTGTTACCAAAATATTTCAAATGAATTTAATTGGCTTAGTGGCTAAATTCTAAAGCTATATAGAGAGGTCATGGGTTCAAATTCAACTTAAACAACTTTTTTATATTATTTTGTCTTCCTATGCAATTCCCTCCAAAATAGCAAATATGATTAGGATTTAGGTAGTAGCATGTTATTCCTATTAGATATATAAAGATAAAGATAGTTGGTGCATAGCACTATTATCATAATGGTCAACTTTTGGATCAATTTTTTTATGTGTTCATTTTATACGAAAATCAATTTAACATTTATCAACATTATTTTGAACACTATAAAAATTTTTTCCATTAAAATATTCATAGAAATGAACCCAATTTCATAGGAATTGTTGTATTTAGTTTTGTTTGTAATTTAGAAAATGGTTGGAGAAGGTTGGAAGATGAAGATGATAGAAGACATGGTGCAATGATCTAATTTAGGGTGGAATATTTGGATAAATCTTTCCATGGGACCAAGCTAGAGAATAGAAAGGGAAGTAGCACATGGTGGACAGGCCCGACCTGCATATATGTGCAAGGTGTGCATCAACATTGGGTTTCCAAATTTTTTAGTTCTCATTTGAAATTTTGAGGTTCTATATTATTAGTTATATTTATTTATACTTATAAAATATTAGATATATATATTAATAGATTAATTTTGAGACTTTAAAATAATAGTTATATATTGTTAATGTTCATAAAATATGATATGAGTATCAATAGATTAGTTATCCATATTCATAAATATAGTTTTAGTACATTTCAATTTTTACATAAATTTTAATCTTAGATGTCTCTTTTTGACATTACTTGATAATTATTTTTTATGTGTTTTTTATGTATAATTTAAATAAAGAATGATTTTTTAATTGTTTTGCATTGTTTTATTAGGATCTATTTTTAATATTTACACAGGACCTCCAAATAGTTGGAATCGGGCCTCATGGTGGATTGGCAACCACCCTTATAAAATATAAAGCAAGTAGCAAGTGGTTGAGAGGAAAAAATTATTGAGAAGACTATGATATGATGGGGGAAGCAAGTAACCAAACCACTCAACAAAACACCACACGACAAAATCGAGAGGGAAATTGGGTCACATCTATATGATATAGATTTTATGACTCCACGTTTTGTACTTTATGACAACAATCCATACAAATAAAAAGAAATTCTATTATAGGCACAACTCCAAATCAATAATATTTAGGTACATACACATTAAAATGAAAAAATTAAAAATAAATAATTATGTCACATCAATTATCATAAATCAATTCTTTTATATTTAAATTTTTTAAAAGTATGTGAGTGTGCCCAAATGACAAGTGTTAGGATTGTGTCCAACCAAATCTTCCTCCCAAATAAAATGATGTGCGAAACAGAATCAATATTTTTAATGTAAAAAGATAAATAAGTATCAAATAAATAAGATAAAATATATGTAAAAATGAAAAAAAAAAAAAAAACATAAATCAAAATCATAGTTGTATATCTGCTTCGAGAATAAAATAACACAAACTAATTTAATTACCCCCATTGCATTGTATAAAATAAGCAATAGTATCATAGAGCTCCATAGTCCATAGGTTATTTGTGTTGCCATCTACTAGTTTATTACTAGATTAAAGCAAAGGTGGTACAATTACAAATCTAAGGAGTATTTTATTTTCTATCATTATATATCATCATCACTTAATCATATTTTATTAAAACTTACTTGGCACTCATTGCCTCACATTTCATCTTTTAATGTGTCAAATAATTTCATATGTGCCAAGTCCACTTTGTTTTTGAATTTTGAAAATAAACCACCGATGAAATTTTCGGGTCAAGTCGCGAATTAAGTCACTATCTTTAAGACGTGCACAGTAAAAATCGGGTAGAATTACACCTTCTATGACTACGATGCACCACTCTAATATTGATATGAAAATCAATTTGATATGGAGAGGTCATTCTATGAAACAACATAAAAGAGAAACTTTAGAGATGAAGTATAACACCCCATAGATAAATCTAGAATAATCTTGGAATATTATTATTGGTAACGGAATTTATTATTATTACAACAAAGTTTATTGCACACGCAGGTGCCAAATACATCGAGAGTGCAGAAAATCAACAGCGGAAACAAAAACAACATGATAAGAAAGTGAGAAAGCATGAAAACTAAATGCAATCCTCCAAGTGCAGCAGCGACTCCAAGACCAACGCTTACCTATTCAACCTGTTTTCCTGTTTCAAATAGGGAGTGGGGTGAGACAGTCACTTCGTCCCAGTGAATTCTACTACCCTCCTAGGCTATAAAGCCGGGGCTCCTAATCAGTCATATCATAATCTATATCCATAGCATAATTATCATAAGCAATAATATAAAGGTGTAACACAAAGTTTATCTTGTTCATTTTAAACCGCAAACCCTCTAAGGTGAGCACGTCTCAGGGGTTCGCCTTATCCGCGAGCAGAAAGCGCTCCGGCATAAAGCTCACATAAATTTTTCTAATGGAACATCTAAAACGAAGTCCATATTGATAACATAATCATATTATTAATTCGACTGATCACTAAATTATTAACATGCTACCAATAATTCCCAAACCCGGGGGCACATGCCATATTCTAAATTTCCTTAAGTTATTTCCCTATGAATTCAACTGTAATTGACCTTCTGTTTGACATCAATCAATATACATTTCTGCAATTAACAATCTTTAACGAGGATATAAAACGAGTATTGCATTTATCTTTGAAAACAAGAAATTAAGTCATTTCTGGGTTAGCTCGCTACGGCGAGTCACCAAGCTCGCCATGGTGAACTAGCAGGTACTGGCCTAAACAACTCGCTAGGCGAGCAGATGCTCGCCATGGCGAAGTTTTTCAGCCCAGAACCTGGAGCTCGCCATGAATGCTCGCTAGCAACTCGCTATGGCGAGTTAAGACAGAAAAGTCTCTGTTTTGCGAAAATCTTCAATTTTACAAATAATACCTACAATCCTCGTGCAAGAAGGTGCAGAAACATATAATAATTAATATAGAACAGAATGGAATGAAATTTGGGAGTTAATTTCATACATACAGTTATTCCTATCATTTTCCTATGTTTGCATGCGTTTCATAATTTGGGAAATACTAACTAAATTAGCCTAAGAACCCACCTGGTAATGAAGCTTTTAAACTTGTTCCTAAGCTTCCTAACTTTTACAGAGCTCCTCAGCTACCCACGACCTCAACTGGACAGGAATTGAAACTTTGACAACTTTGGAAACCCTTCTAAATACTCTACGAAATTGATGATGAGTTGATGGTTTAAACAGCTGATTTGGGTATGTATTTATAGTATGATTTCTGAGGTTAAACAGTAGAGGGAAGGCTCAGTTACACAGTTTGCATGTAAGTTTATTGGTGGAAGAAATGGTGTGATGAAAGGTGTTGTTGTTTAGTGAACTTGTGATGAGTTGGGAATATGATTATCAGAGATTCCTGCTCTGAGGTGGTGCAGTGAGAATCTCTACATTTGGGTTTAGCAAGGGGCTTGTGATAGTGAGATAATACCAAAAACTTGAGTTTGTGAACAATGGAGGATTTTGGAGTTTTCATGTGTTGTTGTTTTGGGCGTGAGTGGGAGAAGGAATTGAGAGGCTTGCTTCTCAGATTTTCTGAACTAGAGTGAATGAATGAGTTGTTAGGTTGCATGTGAAGTGATTTGGAGAAAGGTTAATGGATTAGTGACTCATTCTATAGGGTGAGTTGTTGATGAGGTAGTGTTGGTGAGTCATAGGAGGGAAGGTTTAAATTCTAATGGTGTTGATTATTTTAAATCCATGAGTTTAGTGTTCTAATGTGTGGTTCAAGTCCACAAGAAGTAAGTACTTATTCACACACACTTCACACTTAAGTTCTATGATTTAATTAATCAACCACTACCAAATTAATTCTAATTTTAATAGATTATTTCTAACTAAAATTAATTAGGTGGCTTAGAATTTAGGGATGTTACATGAAGTGAGCAGATTTGAAACATGCATGTATTTTAATATGTTAAATTGCAGTTTTGGCCTCTCAAATTTTCTAATTGTGCGATTTTGGCCTCCCCTAATTTCAAATGAGTGAATTAAACCCCTCACTTTTTAGGTTGTCCAATATGTGTTACAAAAAAAAATTGTTAAAACAAAAGTGTTAAAAAATATTTCATGCCAACAATTGTTTTGTCAAAATAGTCAAGAGGAGACACGATTTGCAAAAGGGGACAAATGTGAGGGGTTAATTAAATTTGATCATTTAAATCTATGGGGTCAAAATCGCATAATTAAAAAACTTGGAGAATCAGAACTGCAATTTAACCATTTCAATAATTAAATTTTAAAAAAGGAGGGTGTGAATCCACGCTTTACTCCCTCCCGTGTGATTGTCACGGGAGACATCCCGTTTCCGAAATATTTGTATGTTAGTTTTATTTTAAAATTAAATGAATTTCTGGACTATTTGTATGTGTGCTTTTATTTGTTATAGTAAAATGTGAAATGTATAATATGTTGAATTAATTAAAAAAAATGTAACACAATATTACTATGCCTTAATTATAACTTAAAGTTTGTATTTTAGATTTATTGAATAAGTTTGAGACGAGCATTTCATCATCCAGATGTTCTGATTTATTTTACTCTTACGACAGGCAGAGAGCCACATAGTAGGTATTTTAAAACCATCTATATACAAAGAATCCCAATTCCCAATACTCTTGGTGTTAAGGAGAGACTAGTTTTGGATGCAAGGCAGCTAAAGAGAGTCCTCCAAACACATATCTTCACCATGAAGAGTATACCTCACAGTTGTCATCTTGCATACTTTCAAAGATTGAAATAAACTCTATATAAGGTGATTGATGCGCCTAGTTTTGTAGACGCTTGGGTTCAATTGTTGCTTAATTCCCATGATAAATACAAATTCAAATTATTGAATTATAATTTTTTCTTACCTACTACATACATATATGATGTACTTGTACTCAGAGAACAGACATGTTTATTTTTAACACAAATAGTCTTATATAACTTTTGTCACTTACTATTCTCATTTTGGATTCTCATAACATCAAGGCATGATTTCCCTTGTAGCTGTCGTGAAAAGAATGCTTTGTAGTAATCTTCTACAGTAAGTGTTTTAAACAATGCAGGCCTTTCAGAAGTAACAAGACTTGGTGATGGACCTATAACCTTGCTCATTTCAGGTCTGTGAAATGCTGCAACGGAAATCCTCTCTTTCTCAGAGTTAACTGTAGCTCGATGTTCAATACTCCGATAAATTCCATTTGTCAGTATCTGCACAACCATTAGAGATTAGGTGATAATAATTCCTAAACCAAGTGAAATTTTTTTTTAAGCGATAGTATTGCTTTGTTTATACATAGCTTCATCTACTAATTGTGCTTGAATTTGATTTTGATTATAATACACTCATAGAACACTTAAAAAGGTTATATAATAAGAGGATATAAAACAAATTTTATAACAAATAATTACCTCCAAAATGTCTCCGACGTTGATTACAAAAGCATCGGTAAGTGGTGTAATTGAAATCCATTGTCCATCTTTTCTTATTTGGAGACCTTCAATCTCATTTGCTTGCAGAAGGATGGTTAAGGCCGCCGCATCGGAATGAGGATTCAGTCCAATGACATTTTCTGGTTGAGGACAAGGAGGGTAGAAGTTCATCCTCATCGATTGAGTTATATCATCAAATAACTCTAGCATTTCATTTGGTTCAACTTTCAGAGCTTTTTCCATATGTTTGATGATTGTGATGCCAACTTTTTCCAGTTCTAAACTATAGTTGTCTAAATTATCTCTGCAATATGAAACAATGTTGGTTAGAGTACTATAACTATAATCACTTTAAGTTGGAGATGGATGGCTGAAGTAGTTTAGAGGAAAACTAATGATTAGCCGATATTGTTCAATAGCACCGCCACCAATAGTGGCACTATAGCGTTGCTGTATTGTGGAATTTTCACATATCATTATTTCAATATAATATTGTCAAATAGCGGCAATAGCAGCAATATACCATTGACGCGTTGCGGAATTTGAACAAACAACTATTTTTTCACGATCTGCGATTGACAACATTGTGACTAGCAAAAAAAAATGAAGTGAGAAAAAGATATAAAACCTGAATGGTTGGGGAATATTTGGAAATAAGCGAGGATTCCTTGCATAGGATGGAAGAGTCGTAGTGAAGAATAAATCTGCCCATTCTAACTTTTGATTCTCGGATACAACAAATAATTGACCAAAGCCCTCAATATCTTCTGGTGTTTGCCAAAATTTCTTCTTCTCTTCCATTGGAAGACTTACGAACTCTTTAACACCTATCTTTAGATTTTCCACCAATGAAGGATTGACTCCATGATTAATCAGCTGTAATCAATTTCAATTTAAGAAATTTTACAAATTTATGAAAATAGAGTATAATATTAATAACTATATGTAATTGAGTAGTGATTAGGAACCACAAAGGTAATTCTCTTGATTATATTGCATTAACCAGAAAATTTGTCCAGCTGACATTAAAACCTGTCGTACAGGACTGCATTTTTCTGCTGAATCATTTAATTAGTGAACCATATATAATTATTGGAAAATGCAGTCCTGTGCTCAACACTTTTTCCCGACAAATACAGATACTGGCACTGCCACCGTTAACGATGGGCCGATGGCTAATATTTGTCGGGAAAAGTGTTGAGCAGATAAGATAAGTTCTCTCCTCTAAACCAAATTTTTTCTACACGCAAGAGCCAGAGATCGAATCTCTGACCACTTGCTTAAGAGGCCCATAACCCTCACCGCTTAGACTAATTCAAACAGAACAGTACCAGCTACATTGAAAATAGAAAACACTAGTGCTGAATAAGAAACATACAAGTATCTCCCACAAACAATCTTATAAATTATCAATAAGTCTAAGAATCTAAGTATAAACTCTTATAATTCAGGAACCTCAAGAGTGATTAATTAAATCCATAGATAATATAATATTTCATAATCTCACTCAGCAAAAAATTTCATTTGAGTTTCCTTTAAATTTCATTTTTATTCTGGTGAAAAACATAATTTAGGAGGATTAATAGTTGAAACCTGGAAGAACCCCCATTCTTTACAAGCTTGATCTAGCTTCTCTAGCTCATTTGCATCTTCAGATAACAATTTACTCAGGTCAATGATTGGAACTTGTTGTAAGGAAGTTGCATTTGATACATCAATAGGGTCTTGATTTGGTTGAAGATATTGTTGTGAAACTTGTATGTTGGGCTGCTTTGCAATCTCTTGGACAGAAGGCACTAATAATGAGGTTCCAAACTTCGACATTTTTATTTAAGTGATGAAATTTGTTGCAATTTACTCAAGTGATGATTGATAAGATTTCAATTGTACATATATCCCAAAGAAATGTTAAATACAATATATATGTTGGAGATTGAATTCAAATTTTTTTTTTTTAATGTCAGAGATTGAATCCAATTTGATTACTTTCTCGGTTTCATTTCATTTGACTTTTAATACAAGTTGGAGATTGAATCCAATTTGGTTACTCCCTAATCCCTCCATTTCATTCCATCTAGCTTTACACACTTTAAAAAGAGAAGAGTAACAGGAGATTAATAAAAATGTAGTTTTACACGATTATTAAATAAAAAAAATTTATTTTTATAAATTAAGAGCATCTAGTATCTACATATCACTGTAGGAATAGACATCCTAACATTCATATTCTACCTCGGCTGCCCCCTATACCTCATAAATTATTTGAAATAAGAAGACAAATAAGATAATTATAAAAGGAGACTAGCTATTATCCCAAAGAGGAAAAAAAAAAAAAAGCTCAAGTATTATTGTATATTTTTCATGTCTTATATAAAAAGTGAGGTAAAATGGGATGATCATGTTACGGAAATTACTAATGAATTGTGTTGATATCAATGAAAAAATATTATCATGTTACGGAAATTACTAATGAATTGTGTTGAACGGAACATTTTTTTCTTGTGACCTTTTATTTTCGCTCCTCTTTCATCCCGCTCATAATTTGCCACTCTCCCTCCTTTATTTTCATTTCTCTCATACATTCAAATTCTGAGAATAAAACTTCTGTATGTTTCTCTCCCTCCAACAAACAATAACTAGATTGATGATCACTGTTATGAATTTAGTAGATTATGTTGTTTTTTGGAGGATTTATAAGCTTTAATTGGTGCTTTGTGACTATTGAGCACTTTAATTGGTTTTTTAGGATATAAAATCAATTTCAGGGTGCAAGCATGAGGTTGTACTCATCTGTGTTGCTGCTGTGTCTTTTTTTGTAGGTTGTGTTTTTGTTCACATCGATCGGTTTGTGCAATAGGCATTGGCATTGCAGGCTGAAAGCTTCCATCAGCTCTTGTTCTGGATAGGCTCTTAAGAAGGTTGATGAATTCATGAGTCGTTGGCTGGATGGATTATGTTGTGTCCTTAGTTCTAGCCAAAATAATTGTTCAAATTGTTGATAGTGAGCCTGATGTTTTCTAGTTCTATTGGATATATATATTTTTGTATAAGCGACTGTGTTGAGTTTGGAAATTTTATACACTATTAGGTTGATTTTGTCTAAAATATTTGTTATCCGTCCGAAATTCGTCTCAAATAATACATGTATTTTGTTCGAAATCCATCTGAAATATTTTCCCTTTCCGTCTGAAATTCGTCTGAAAACACCAAATTTCTAGTAGTGAACCCCAAAAGTACATGGCCATTGAACACAAACTAGTTTTGTTAAAGAGAGTAGATTTGACCATGTGAAGAATAAAAATCAAAATACATGATTTGAAAAAGGAAAAAAAATACCTTTTTGAAGAAAACAACTCTTTTTTGCACAACAAATACTAGGATGATGTTGCCTTTTTTACACTAGAAGTAACATCAGCTGAGGAATCAAATGCAGGTGCACATAGATGAACTGTTTGGCGCTTTTTGGCTAGAAGAAGAGTAAAAATAGCAGGAAAGGAAAAAGGGAAAGTAGCATTTTTTTTAATAATTAAAACTGAATTACATTCATACCCTTTTATCTTCACTTATTTTAAAAAAAAAGTCTGGTTTTTATGACCAAAATAAAAGGTGTAGATTGCTAACAAACACCTTCTTTAAAGGGGATGGATGTAATATATTTATTTTTTTAGCATATATTGATGAGTAATGTATGTAATTTTTTGCATTCTTTTACTAAATTTTGATCGAGTAATATATGTATTTTTTTGGCATATATTGATGAGTAAAGTTATTAATTATACCATCAAGTTCATCAATGGTAATAAGCTTTGTATAAAGATAACTTTAGACAACGATTTAAATAAAATGTGCTATCTAAATATTACATTAGAAAAAATTTAGCGTTTTACACGAAATGGTTTTATCTAAAGATGACATTAGACACCGCTTTAAATAAAAAGCTCCGTCTAAAAATGACATTAGATGGTGCTTTAAAAATAAAGCGCTGTCTAGTGATAACATTAGACTAAAATCAAATATTTTATTATATATATTGAATGGAATATTTATTTACTCAATTCACAATTCACCTCTATACACAAGTGATAAAGGAGATGAAATCATACACATTTATTTCAAATTTTAAAGTGATAAAAGCCAATCACAATATTTTCGTATAGGACCAATTAAACGTCAAACACTACAAGAAATTTCAGTATTTCCCATGAACATTTCTGATGAAAATGAGTTCGTGAGAAAAGAAATGCATTTCCGAGGAACTTTTCGTGGGAACCGTTGTGGCAGACTTTACGCGTTTCGAGGATGCATTTCCGAGGAACATATTCGTGGGAAATGCATATATTTGACCGTTGAATGTCAATCAACATAGAAGACCGTTGGTGCACGCCTTTCATGATGCATTTCTGAGGAATGTTCCTCAGAAATGTTTCTGATTTTTTGACCGTTTCGCAACGGCTGCAGAGAGCGTATATGCGCCTATATATTCAGCTTTCTTCTCCTCCTTCATTTCCATTTTCCAGTTCTGTTTCACATGAAACTCTCAATTCCTTCTCTCTTTTTTCTCACAAACCAATATATATCAAATATATTTTGGTAATCAAATTATTACAACACCGGTTAGTTATGTTAATTTATTTTATGTTTTTTATATGTAATTATTTAATGTATAGTTATATTAATTAAATTAATGGTGTATTTCTAGTTAATCTTAATTTTGTTTATTGTGTAGTGTGATTGTTGCTGTGGGTGTGGTTGCCGTTGTTGCTTGGCAATTTTCGTCATCACATTTTATTTAAGGTTAGTTTCTCAAATTAATTTTAAATTGTTAGTAAAAAAATATAGCTAAAAGTATATTTATTGATAAAAATGTTATTATATAGTTTTTTATAACAAATAAATAGTTAGTACATAAAATTTGTTGTTTCGTATAAATGATTTTTTTTAGTTGTATAGTTAATATAAAAATGTTAATATGTTTAAATTACTAAATAATTAAGTTGTTAGAGAAAATATTGTTGTTGTTATTATTAATATTATTATTATTATTATAAAAGAATATACAAATAAATAAAACTAATTTTAATTAATGTGAATGACATATTAAATTTTTACGCGTAACTCGAATGACAAATAACAAATAAACTAATTAAATTTTTACGCGCAAATTTTTTAATGTAAATTTTTACGCGTAACTCGTATTTAATATATGTTAACGAAGAGTAGTTAATTATTAATTAAATTAATGTTGTACATTTATTTTTAGTTAATTTGAATTTTGCTTTTATCGTTTAGTGTGATTGCTGTTGCTGCTGTTGTTGCTTGGAACTTTTTATCATCACATTTTATTTGAGGTTAGTTTGTCTAATTTATTTTAAATTGTTGGTAAAAAGTATTATTATTTGCATAATATTTATATTAATAAAAAAAGTATTATCATTTATGTATTATTTAGTAGAAAATATTTATTAATAAAAATGTTATTAATTATATTTTAGTTTTTGATAAAAAAAAAAAATTAGTTAGTAAAAAACTTGTTGTTTAAATAAAAATGATTTTTTTAGGTAGTTAGAAAAAAAACATGCAATTTAAAATGGTTTTTAGCAAGAATGTTAATATGTACAAATTACTAAATAATTAGGTAGTTAAAATAATTTTTAAGTAGTCAATAAAAAACTTGTAGTTTTCAATTTAAAAAATTTCCTACACCATTTAAAAAACTTGTATTATTATTATTAGTATTATTATTATTATTATTATTATTATTATTATTATTATTATTATTATAAAAATATATATAAATAAAAAGAAACTAATTTGAATGAATGGTAACGATATACGCAGTAGATGGATCAATATATATCTCGTCGAAGTTGGATGTATGATAGAAAATATCCGGGTGGTAGGACACTTAAAGCGGCTTTTATCGATGGGGTTGAAGAATTTGTTACTTACGCGATGTCACGAGATGTTGTTAAAAGGGATGGAGGAATAAGATGTCCGTGTATTAAATGTACGTGTGGGAGGTTTCGGAGTCCGGAAGATCTCAAAGCTCATGTGAAGAAGTTTGGATTTATGGCTGATTATTATGTGTGGAGACATCATGGTGAAAAAGAGCCGTTGAATATTAATACCGGATTTGGTGTTAATACGGATGCTTCGAGTAGTGGAGTGCAAGCGGAGTATGAAAACTTTGATCGGATGCAAGATATGGTCGGTGGCGCTCTCGGGGTGAACCTGTCTTACGAAGGGGACGATGAAGAGGAAATAATTCCGAACAAAAAAGCGCTGAAGTTTTATGCAATGATGGAGGAAGTAAACAAACTGTTGTATGAAGGGGCGTCTGACTCGAAGTTATCCATGTGTGTGAGACTTTTAGCCGCCAAGTCTAAAAAATGATGTTGGATGCGACTCCGGTAAAAGACAACCTACCAACAAGTTATTACGATGCGAAGAGGTTGGTGTCGAAATTGGGATTGCAAGTTAAAAAGATTGATTGCTGCGTTCAAGGGTGCATGTTGTTTTACGACAACGAGTTTGGTACAAATGATGGTGCGCTGGAGGAGTGTAAATTTTGTAATGCACCAAGGTATCAAGTCCGCAACAGTGACGTTGATCGAAGACAAAAAAGGGTCGCAGTCAAGTCAATGTTTTATCTGCCAATAATACCCAGACTACAAAGATTGTTTGCATCGATGAAGACCGCTAGCCAAATGACGTGGCATTATTACAATAAAACAAATTCAAATGTCATGCGGCATCCTTGCGATGGGTTGGCATGGAAGCATTTTGATGCAATGCATCCTGATTTTGCCGAAGATCCACGCAGTGTGAGGCTTGGATTGTGCTCTGACGGATTCACTCCGTATATCCAAGCGTCGACAACGCCTTATTCTTGTTGGCCGGTTTTTGTTACACCGTATAATCTTCCACCGGATATGTGCATGACAAAACCGTACATGTTCTTGAGTTGTATTATTCCAGGACCGTCGAACCCAACAGATGGAATTGATGTATATTTACAGCCATTAATTGATGATTTGAAGAGGTTGTGGATTGGTGAATTGACGTATGATGTTGCGAGGAAGGAAAATTTCACAATGAGGGCAGCTTTGATGTGGACTATTAATGATTTTCCTGCATATGGCATGTTATCTGGTTGGTCGACCCATGGTAGATTGGCTTGTCCCCATTGCATGGAACACACAAAGTCATTTACCTTGAAAAATGGTGGAAAGGCCTCGTGGTTTGATTGTCATCGTAGGTTCCTACAAGCAAATCATCAATTTCGAAGGAAAAAGAATTTGTTCAAGTTAGAAACAACAGAAACG
This sequence comes from Trifolium fragiferum, assembly GCA_954870985.1. Classification (NCBI taxonomy): domain Eukaryota; kingdom Viridiplantae; phylum Streptophyta; class Magnoliopsida; order Fabales; family Fabaceae; genus Trifolium; species Trifolium fragiferum. Next base: position 24,453,145 of record OX940791.1, on the reverse strand, counting down.
GATGGTCCACCTCCCAATTTCACATCGTATGATGTATTCGATAGAGTCAGTCAACTATTGAGATTTCCAGATGTTGGCAAAAGAATCAAATATGGTGGATACGGGGAATGGCACAATTGGACCAAAAAAAGTATTTTTTGGGACCTCCCTTATTGGAAAGACAATTTACTGAGACATAATCTTGATGTTATGCATATTGAAAAGAATTTTTGTGCCAATATTCTACACACGGTGATGGATGTGTCCGGTAAAACAAAAGATAATGAGAAGGCTAGATTGGATTTGCCATTGTATTGCAAGAGACCAGAAATGGAGCTACAACTTCTTCCAAATGGCAAATATCTAAAACCCAAGGCTGTTTTTAGTCTAACTTCTGATGAAGCGAAATCTGTTTGTCATTGGTTAAAAGAATTGAGAATGCCAGACGGATATTCTTCGAACTTGGCAAGATGTGCCGACGTCAACACAGGAAGATTGCGGGGAATGAAAAGTCACGATTCACATGTTTTAATGGAACGCTTACTTCCAATTGCGTTTTGCTCGTTGCCAAACCATGTCTTAAATCCATTGACTGAAGTTAGTCAATTTTTTAAAGATTTGTGTGCTTCAACCTTGAGGATGGATGAACTTGTTAAAATGGATCATAATATTCCTATAATTCTCTGTAAATTGGAGCAAGTTTTTCCCCCCAGTTTCTTTGATTCTATGGAACATCTTCCGGTGCATCTCGCATATGAAGCTATGCTTGGTGGACCTGTTCAATATAGGTGGATGTATCCTTTTGAAAGGTTCATGGGTGATTCCAAGCGAACGGTGAAAAATAAAGCAAGGGTTGAGGGGTCAATATGTGCATCTTACTTGCATCAAGAAACGTCTCATTTTTGCTCTCATTATTTCAACCACTTGATGTTGACACCAAAAAGTACTCGAAATGAAGTTATCGATGAATGTGAAAGGAGCCCATGGACCTTATCAGTCTTTCGTCTTTCTGGACGTCATTCTGGGGCAGCGAGAGAATATTGGATGAACGATGCAGAGATGCGGTCAGCCACAGTTCACGTGATGATTAATTGCACTAAAGTTGGACTGTACCTTCAATATTTTCAAAGATTAAATATTGGCGACACATATACCAGTTTTCCAGAATGGTTTAAGGATCAACTACAAACAGTTGAAAGGACTCCACAAATTGATCATTTGATAGCATTAGCTAATGGTCCTCGGAGGTGTGTCCTAGAATGGCACACATATTTTGTCAACGGATATAAATTTCATACTCAATCATGGACAGTGGGCAAAAAAACAATCAATAGTGGTGTTTACGTCAAAGGAGTCGGTGAGGGGGGTGAAGATGACTTCTATGGTGTCATTAAACGCATTTTTGAATTGAGTTACCGATATAACAATGTTGTGTTATTTTATTGTGACTGGTTTGACCCACCTAGTGGAACAAAAATTGATCCCAAGCACAAAAATGTTGACATACGAATGGATAAACGGTATAATGCATTTGATCCTTTCATATTGGAAAGTAAATGTTGTCAAGTGTATTATGTACCATATCCTTCTCATTATCGACATAAACGAGGGTGGTGTTCTGCTATCAAGACAAAACCAAGAGGTCAAATTGAAACAGAAGTTCTAGATATAGAAGTGCCTTACCAAGATGATGAAATGTCGAATGTTCCGAATGTGATTGAAGTTGACCCAGTTACAAATTTGGTTGATAGAGATGTTGATGGTCAAGAAATTGATGTTGAAGTGTTGATAGAATTGTTAAAAAACAAGGACAATCAAGAGGATGCAAATAACTCTGAAGACAATGAGGAAGAAGAACATATGCATGAAGAAGACAATGAAGATGATACATATTGTAGTGATGAATAAGGCTTGATGTAACTAGTTTATCATTTTAATGAAATATTTAAGTTTAATGTAACAGTTTTATTATTTTAATGAAATACTTAATTATTGTAGCTAATTATTTATTTATTGCAGTATGCAGAGATGTCTGGGAACGAGAGGGGTAAAAAACATGCGGATGGTATACCTAAGAAGTCGAAGAAGAAATCATAAAATCGCTTCAATGATCTGGACCCAATGACATTGTTTCAAAGTCAAACTCAGGGATTCAGTATTCGGGAGCCTAGTTCCACTCCTACAAATCCACGACCTTCCGGTTCCTCTTCTGGATATCTAGCAGCACCTACACATCCTACACATCCAGCATCACCTGCACATCCTACATATCCAGCGACACCTGGATATTCTGCATATCCCTTATATCAGGGTAATAATCTATTTTATGACAATACCAGATTATTAGAGGCGGTTGGACTTATGCCATATCAGCCACAACCCCCTCAGCCACAACCCCCCAGCCACAACCCCCTCAGCCACAACATCAAGTAGAATATCAGACTGTGCATTGATCACGGCAAAAATACGATTCAGAGGTTCAAGTTTTGGGCACGAGGACCTTAATCTACCCTATGGGTGATGGGTAAGTATTAAAAACAATTGTTACGTACTTTGAATTTTATTTATTTATATTAAAATATATAATTTAATTAACAATTTAAATGTCTAGGTTGGAGCCATCTAAGGATGCGGCGGAAGCTATAAGGAAAACTATCCAAAATTGTTACAATGATTTTTGGCCCACATATGAAATAATGATGAAAGCGAAAGACATTAGGGAAGAACTTTTATTTGAGCTTAAAAAGTGGGCCACGTGGGAACCTCACCACCATCATGAAGTTGAAGAAAATTTGCATTATACAATCAAAGCCCGATTGCCGGGTTTGTTGTATGAAGAAAGAAAAAAATATGAAAAATTTAAACTTCAAAACAAAAACTATCGCCCAGGTTGGATTGGAGAAGAAATTTGGCCAAGATTATTGGACGACTATTAGGCGAAGGACGAGGGTTATTTAAAGCGCTCAGGGGCGAACAAACTTAATAGGAAATCAGCTAAAGGGGGCAACCTGCACACACAAGGATGTGTCAGTGTCTCCGCCCGTGCTCGATGACTGGTAAAAATATAATTAATTTGTATATTTATTAATACAAATTATTCAATATTTAATTATTCATAATTTATATATTTTTTTTGTGTGCGAAATTAGATGAAAAAGAAGGGTGGCGATGTAGAGGGTGGCGAAATAGACATCGCCGAGGTTCACAAAGATAACCATACCTTACGCTCGGGAGGCTTTGTCGATCAGCGGTCTGAGGATACTCAGGTAAAACTTGTAATTTCATAATTTTAAATTTTGTTTTCATAATTACTTTTATTCACTAAATTCTATGTGACTTTATTAATTATTTATTATTTATGTATACAGAAGAAATATTGTAGCCGCATTAATGAATTCCTGCAAGCAAATCATGATCAGTATCCCTCCTACGGTGATATTCCTCCCCTCATCAGATGAGAGATTTGGTTGGAGGTATCCGGAACAGCAAAGAAGAAGAAAATATACGGTTTAGGAAAGCTGGCCCGAAATGTCCATCATCCAAACCTCCTTCATGTTCCCACACATGAAGAGAGCTCTCGTCATGCAACGTTTACCCCTGCGGCCCAGGCGGAAATTCAAATATTGATGCAGCAGTTGGAGGCGCAAAAGGAGGAGATAGCCCGGCGGGAACAAGAGCTGGAGGCAAGGATAAAAAAACATTTAAAAAAGCAATGGCCCAACAAAGAAGAGAAATGAGCGCGTATTTTGAGGAAAGGCTTGCTTCATCATCGAGGAATGCTCCTATTTATGATGACCCGAACGATTCAGGCGAATCTGGCGAGTCAGGCGAATCTAGCGATTGAAATTAGATAATTTATATTATTGTCATGTAATAATATTTTTAACATTGTGTATTAATATTCGAATATCGACAATTGTGTTTTACTTAATATTTTTAAAATCCATTATGTAATTTTGATTTCAAATTTAATATTTTTAGAAATGTTATTATTTTTAATTTTTATTTTATATAAATTAATTTTGGAATTTTAATAAAAAGATTAATTTTGGGAGGGAACACATTTCTTAAAGAAATAAAATTTTTTTGGGAGGGAAAACATTTCCTAAACAAAGAAAATGAAAATTTGAAATATTTAGGAGGGAATACATTTCCCACGAACCTTCCTCAGAAATTCATGGGAAATGGAATCAAAATTTTCACATTCCGTGCGCGGGAACTATAAAATTCAAACTGGACACGTTTCCCAGGAACATTTCCCACGAAACTTCCTCAGAAATGGTGGAGGGAACTTTTGAAATTCAAAATTTCATATTCTCCTCTATATATAACACACTATCTACTACTAATTTTTTCATTCTTTCACTTTTCTTTTTCCATTCTCTTCATACTTTCTTCTACTCTCTTCATACTTTCTTCTACTCTCTTCAATTTTTGTTTCAACACATTCAATTTTTATTTCTTTCATTCTCTTCATACTTTATTCTTCATCCTCTTCATTTTTATTTTCAACATATTCAATATTCTTTTCTTTCATTCTTTTCAACTTTCTTCTTCATCTTTTTCATTTTTTTATTACAACATATACAATCTTTTTTTTTTCATTCTCTTCAACCTATTCATTTTTTATTTCAACACATTCAATATTTTCTACTTTATCATCTTTATATTTTCTTTAATAACAATCAATCCTTTAAAAACTTTTTTTTATCTTTTTTAATACATCAAACCTTTGTTCTTTAAATACTTTCTTTCAACATATCATCTTTTTCAAAATATCATTCTATTTTTTTTTGTTTTTTCAAAATTATTTTTCTCATATTTAGTTTTAGATTTAATAATTTTTTGAAATTTTATATTTTATTCTAATTTCATATTAATTATTTTCGAGTCAAATTTAATATATATTTTGTTATATGTGCAAATAAAAAAAATTTGGGGAAAATTTTAAATTTTGATGCAAATATTGAAATTTCAATTTTTCAAGCCGAAATTTAATAATTTTTTTGGGGCAAAAAGAAAATCTTTTTTTAAAATCTGAATTTTTTTAGCTGGAATTTTTTTTTTTTTTTAACATTTCCGACGAAATGTTACTCAGAAATGCATTTTCGAAAATTTCAAATTTTTGGAGGCAAAATTCAAATTTTTTGCGAAAATTTTGAATTTTTTGGCGCTAATTTCAAATTTTGAATTTTTTTGCGCCAAATTCAAATTTTTTACGAAAATTTTGAATTTTTTGGCGCTAATTTCAAATTGGAAAAATTTAAATATTTTTTTAAATTTAATTTATTTTATTTTGAAAATAATTTTTTTTTAATTAATTATATACATTTGCGAGGAACGTTCCTCAGAAATGTCTGCATATACTGACACGCATTTCCCATGAAACTTTCCTCAGAATTGTGCTGAGTCACACTGACACGCATTTCCCATGAACTTCCTCAGAAATGTCCTCGGAATAACAGCCTTTTTTCTCATGGACGTGTTCCTCAGAAATGTCCTCGGTAATGTAACATTTCCCACGAAATTTGGCCCATTTCTTAGGAATTTTGTCCTCACAAATACATGAATTTCTTGTAGTGAAAGTCCTTTTATTACATATAGGATATAAAAGCAAATTTGAATTTATAATATGAACCAAAATTATTCATGATTCTTTGTTTTTTATCTTAACAACATCCAAGTATGATTTCCCCTTTATCTTGCTTGCAAGGAATCCATCCACGTATTCTTCAACAGTAATTGTTTTGTACAATGCAGACCTTTCAGGAGTAACAAGACTGCGTGCCAGAGCTAGTTGTCCCCCTGTGTAAATATTGTGAAATGCAGAAACAGAGATCCTCTCTTTATCTGAGTTGGTTGTTGCTCGATGTTCAATACTTGATGACTTGGTGTCATTACAAGGTTTTGCTCTACGAATTAAGCACTATTAGTTAGTTTTATTATGTATCAACATTGAAATAAGAAGAAATTGCATCAATTACAAGTCTGGAATCACTAAGAAGGAAAAGAGGAAAAAGAGCTAAGCTTGCTTATTGCGCGCGGCGCAGGACCAATGGCGCGTGGCGCAATAGCAAGAAAAATTCACAGTTTGCTACTGGAGACTCTGCGCGCGGCGCAGTATTTAATGCGCGCGGCGTAGGCACGGGATTTAAACCTATATATTATGATTTTTCTGTCAAAAGAAGGGTTAGTGTTGAGGATTTTAGGGTGTTGGCTTCATTTGGTAAAATAAGCCTGATTCCATGATGTGGAGCACGATGTGTGGCACATCAGGTTTCACATCTGGACGCCCTAGCTGGACGCGCTTTCTTTTAATTTACACGCGATCTTTTGAAAAGATTTGTTTTTCAAATTAAATCGTGCCAGCTTGCGCGCCAAGGAACAAGATAATCTTTCATGGTTCTGTTTTATTTTATTGGCCGACTTTGATCAAAAAGATTTGAAACAAACAATTAAAAGATTATGATCAAATAAATCTCAAGGAGAATTAACAAAGGCCAGCTGTCAACATTGAAGATCCAAGCCCATGAAACTTGTTCTATATAAAGGAAGACTGAAGACACTTTGAAGCACGAAGCCAAGAGTTGAAGAAATCGAGTCTTAGGTCTTAGTCTGTTTATTGTTCTTTGTGAGCCTTCACTTGAATCATAATTTTGATACAAGTAAGGACTGAGTTTGATAGAGTTGTAATCTCTAGTGTTCTTTCTCCAAAGCTTTGAAGCAAGGAGTTAGAGTGTGCAACACTCAAAGCCTTTAGGTACGAGTGCATAGTTTTCTAGGAGTGTGTCTCCAAACTGAGTTTGTTATTAAATCCTTACTGGGTAAGGTTGAGGGGGAGTGAGCAGAGGTTCTCATATCTAGGAGTTCCTAGGTAGAATTAGCACGGGTAGTGATTAAGTGATAAGTTGTAAACGGGGGAGTTTAGCTTTGAATTGATACTACCATAGTGGATTCATCCCTGGATTGGTATCCTCCAGATTAGGGCTTGTTTAAGCGCCGAACTGGGTTAACAAACTCACAGTGTTTTATTGTTTCTTGCACTTTAATTTGTTTACTTGTTCATCAAGTTCAGCATGTTCACGATGTTGACACATTAGGCTACACATCGTACGATTCCTAAAGTGTACACATCGTGCTACACATCTGACACTTGCCACCAGAATTTCAATTGGCATCAGAGCAGGCACCCTGCCTGTTTGAGGGTGAGCTCCAGGGAAGTTACTTTCTGGAAACATGGACAAGGATGGAACAACGGTCAACAAACCACCCCTCCTGGATGGAACTAATTATGACTACTGGAAGCCAAGGATGATTGCCTTCCTAAAGTCACTTGACGGCTGGACTTGGAAAGCTGTGCTCAAAGGCTGGGAGCATCCCAAAATTTTGGATGCTAATGGTGTTGACACTGGTGTACTCAAGCCAGAGGAAGATTGGTCAGCTGCAGAAGACACTGCATCACTTGGAAACTCCAAAGCTTTGAATGCTTTATTCAATGGAGTGGACAAGAACATGTTCAGATTGATCAAGCAGTGTACTGTTGCAAAGAATGCTTGGGAGATACTCAGAACCACTCATGAAGGCAATGCCAAGGTAAAAAGCTCAAGAATCCAACTTCTCAACACTAAGTTTGAAAACCTCAGGATGAAAGAAGAAGAATCAATTCATGACTTTCACATGAATTTGCTTGAGGTGGACAATTCCTTTGAGGCTCTAGGTGAGAAATTGTCTGAAGAAAAGCTTGTGAGAAAAATGCTTAGATCCCTACCCAAGAGATTTAACATGAAAATCACAGCTATTGAAGAAGCTTAAGACATCCCAAGTATGAAACTTGAAGAACTTGTGAGCTCTCTTCAAACTTTTGAGATGAACTTAGGTGAGCAAACTGAGAAGAAAGGAAAAGGTATAGCCTTTGTATCTTGTGCTGGTGAAGAGGAAGAAGCTGATGAGTCATATGATGATCTCTCAAATGACATAGCTATGCTAGGAAGACAATTCAACAAGCTTCAAAGGAGGGTGGATAAAAGACCAAGGAGGAATGTGAGGAACATCCAGACTGACATCAGTAAACTAGGTAACACTTCAACAAAAACCAAAACTGATGATAAGTCAACTCAGAACAAGGGTGTTCAATGTCATGAATGTGAAGACTTTGGTCATATAAGAACTGAATGCGGCACATATCTGAAGAAGCAAAAGAAAGGCCTAACTGTATCATGGTCTGATGAAGACTCTGACACTGACTCAGAGAATGTTGCTGCTAATCATGTGAGTGCCATGACTGGTGTGTGTAGTACTGATGTTGATCTGATGATGAAGAACTCACCTTTAATGAACTAGCCTCTGTCTACAAAAAGCTATCCATCAAAAGTAAGGAACTGTGCAGAATCAATGAAGAACAGAAGGTGGTTATCAGTCAACTAGAGACAGAGAAGGCTCAACTGCAGAACCAAGTAGTTAGTCTTGAAAGTGAAGTCAAGTTACTGTCAACTAACTTGAAGAATATGACCAAGTCTGTAAAGATGCTCAATACTGGAACTGACATGCTTGATGAGATTTTGAAAGTGGGAAAGCATGCTGGTGACTCATCTGGTGTAGGATTTAAGAACAAACATCACAACAAGAATACAAATACTATGTTTGTTCCTGCTCAGAAGAAACCTGACCCTGGCAGAATGTGGACACATCACACCCCACATCAGAGACCTGCTGGCAAAGAGAAGTTTAATGCTTGGAGATGCCACTACTGTGGGAAGAATGGTCACATCAAGCCCTTCTGCTACAAACTCTATGGGTATCCCAAGAAAAGGCCTCAGGTCCAAGCCAAATCAGCAAGGGTCACTCCTAAGAAGATGTGGAAGCCAAAAGTTTCTGAAACTGCTCATATTGCTCACACTTCTCTCAGAGCATCTTCCAGTGAAGATTGGTATTTTGATAGTGGTTGTTCTAGGCATATGACTGGTGTTGAGAAATTTCTTACTAATATCAAGCCTCATACAACAAGCTTTGTAACCTTTGGTGATGGAGCAAAAGGTGAAATCAAGGGCAGTGGTAAACTCAGCAGCAAAAGCTTACCTGACCTAGATGATGTGTTACTTGTTAAAGGCTTGAAGGCTAATCTTATCAGCATAAGCCAACTGTGTGATCAAGGTCTTAAAGTCAACTTCACAAAGAATGAATGTCTTATTACTTCTGACAAAGGAGAATTGTTGATGAGAGGATCTAGGTCAAGAGACAACTGCTATCTATGGATTCCTGATGAAACTGCTCACTCTACTACATGTCTTATTAGTCAGGAAGAAGAAGTTAAGCTTTGGCACCAAAGACTTGGTCATTTGAATCTAAAAGGAATGAAGAAGATTATGTCCAAGGAAGCTATTAGAGGACTACCAAAGCTTAAGATTGTTGAAGGAAGTATCTGTGGTGAATGTCAAGTTGGAAAGCAGGCTCAGATGTCACACCCAATGTTGCAACATCAGGTGACATCCAGAGTTCTTGAACTGCTACATATGGACTTGATGGGACCAATGCAGGTAGAGAGTATTGGTGGCAAAAGATATGCCTTTGTGGTTGTAGATGATTTCTCAAGGTTCACTTGGGTTAGCTTCATCAGAGAGAAGTCTGACACTTTTGATGCATTCAAAGAACTATGCCTTAGACTACAAAGAGAGAAGGATAGTGGCATTGTTAGAATCAGAAGTGATCATGGGAAAGAGTTTGAAAATTCAAGATTCTCTGAGTTTTGTGCTGATGAAGGAATTGGGCATGAGTTCTCCTCACCAATCACACCCCAACAAAATGGTGTAGTTGAAAGGAAGAACAGAACTTTGCAAGAGGCTGCAAGAGTTATGCTACATGCCAAGAAGCTACCTTACTATTTCTGGGCAGAGGCCATGAGTACTGCATGCTATGTACACAACAGGGTGACTCTGAGAAAAGGTACTTCAACCACACTGTATGAGATATGGAAAGGAAGAAAACCAACTGTCAAACACTTCCATGTCTTTGGTAGCAAGTGTTATATCTTAGCTGACAGAGAGCAAAGGAGGAAGATGGATCCCAAGAGTGATGAAGGAATCTTTCTAGGCTATTCCATAACCAGCAGAGCCTATAGAGTCTTCAACAACAGAACAAGAACTATGATGGAATCCATCAATGTTGTCATAGATGACTGTTCAGACAATGTGCCTGATGTTGATCCTGATGTGGACACATCTCACCCCCTGCCTGAAGACTCTGAAGTTATAGAGATTCCTGAGAAGACTGATCAGCAAGAAGATGTGACTCCAGTGAACAAGGGTCCCTCTGTTAGAGTTCAAAAGAATCATCCAAAAGAACTCATAATAGGGAATCCTGAGTCAGGGGTTATGACAAGGTCAAGAGAGGTTGTATCCAATGCTTGTTTTGTGTCAAAGGTAGAACCAAAGAATGTGAAAGAAGCCTTGACAGATGAGTTTTGGATTGAAGCTATGCAAGAGGAGCTGAACCAGTTCAAGAGGAATGAAGTGTGGGATTTAGTTCCTAGACCTGAAGGAGTCAACATCATTGGTACTAAATGGGTTTATAGGAATAAATCTGATGAAAGTGGTGTTGTGACTAGAAACAAGGCTAGGCTTGTGGCTCAAGGTTACTCTCAGATTGAAGGAGTAGACTTTGATGAAACATTTGCTCCTGTGGCACGTCTTGAGTCCATAAGGTTACTTTTGGGAGTAGCATGTATCTTGAAATTCAAGCTATTCTAGATGGATGTGAAGAGTGCTTTCCTCAATGGCTACTTGAATGAGGAAGTTTATGTGGAGCAGCCCAAGGGATTTGTTGATCCAAATTATCCAGATCATGTCTACAGATTGAAGAAGGCATTATATGGATTAAAGCAAGCTCCTAGGGCATGGTATGAGAGGCTAACCAAATTTCTTGTGCAGCAAGGTTATAGAAAAGGAGAATCAGATAAAACCTTGTTTGTCAGAGAAGAAAAGGGCAAGTTCATGATTGCACAAATCTATGTAGATGACATTGTGTTTGGAGGAATGTCTGATCCAATGGTCAAGATGTTTGTGAATCAGATGCAGTCTGAATTTGAGATGAGCCTTGTAGGAGAACTTACCTACTTTCTTGGTCTGCAAGTCAAACAGATGGAAGATACAATTTTCATCTCTCAAAGCAAGTATGCCAAGAACATTGTGAAGAAATTTGGAATGGAGAATGCAAATCACAAGAGAACTCCTGCAGCAACCCATCTCAAACATTCTAAAGATGAGCATGGTGTCAGTGTTGATCAAAGTCTATACAGAAGCATGATTGACAGTCTACTTTATCTCACTGCAAGTAGACCTGACATTAGCTTTGCTGTTGGTGTGTGTGCAAGGTACCAAGTTGAGCCTAAGATGAGTCATCTGAATCAAGTCAAAAGGATTCTTAAGTATGTCAGTGGTACAAGTGATTATGGAATTCTCTACTCTCATGGTGAAGACACAAGATTGTTGGGTTATTGTGATGCTGACTGGGCAGGTAGTGCTGATGATAGGAAGAGCACTTCTGGTGGATGTTTCTTTTTGGGAAGCAACCTTATATCATGGTTCAGCAAGAAACAAAATTGTGTTTCTCTTTCTACAGCTGAGGCTGAGTATATTGCAGCAGGAAGTAGTTGCTCTCAGCTACTTTAGATGAAGCAGATGTTGGGTGAGTACAATGTGCAGCAAGATGTGCTCACATTATACTGTGACAATCTAAGTACTATAAATATTTCCAAAAATCCTATCCAACATAGTAGGACAAAGCACATTGATATACGTCACCATTTTATTAGAGATCTTGTTGAAGACAACATTGTGACTCTAGAGCATGTTGCCACAGAGAATCAACTGGCAGATATTTTCACAAAGGCTTTAGATGCAAATAGGTTTGAGGTGTTAAGGGGCAAACTTGGTATTTGCCTCTTTGAGGATCAATAGCCATAATAGCTATTCCGGCGTGCAACGGTTACCTGTCTTTCCCTCCATCCATAGTTGCACGCAATCCAAAGGCAATCATTACAAAAATATTTCCAACGGCTATTTCGCGATCAAAACTCCAAGAAATCCGTTTATTCAAGATTTTCTCTTATTGCCTACCACATTGATCACTACATTCATCTCTCTAACACTCAAACGATCTGGCCGATCTCTCTCTCAAAACCTCTGTTCATCTTTCTGCAATTTTCTTTGAAATCTTCATACCAAATCATCATCATCATCATCATGTCTACTGCAACCAAAACATCTCCTTCCACAAAAACAAACACTCCTCCATCATCACCAAAACCTAGTTCCCCACATCAAGAAGATATTCAAGGTGACATGATCGTCGATGCCGCTCCTGTCTCAATGATCAAACCATCTGGATCAAAGAAGAAGTCTAAACGATCAAGAAGGGAATCAACCCCCATTGCTGCAGAGGAAGATGTTGTTCCTTCTCCTTCCACAGAAAAACCAAAGAAGAAGAAGAAGAAGAAGAAGAAGAAAAGCAAGAAGCCAAAGACTGGCTCACCCAAGAGGGTTCACACCATGGAAAGCCTGCACATTGATCCCCTTCCTGGTAAATCTGGTGATGCTGATGCTGAAGCATCTGTGGGTATAGGTTCTCTGAGGGCCAAAGACACCCCTTGACTCAGAAGATCATTGATTCTGTACTTCAGGCCCTGCAAGAGCCTAATGTTGTGGCAGATGTTGGCACATCATTGCCACAAGGTGAAGAAGAGTCTCCTGCTGAAAAAGAGACCATTGTTGCTGAAGAACCTGTTGAAGTTCCTGATTCTCCAGAACAGGAAATTGTTGAAGAAGATCAACCTGCTGAGGTTGAAGAACCTGAAGATGATACCCAGTCTGACAAGGGTAAAGAAGCCAAAGGTTCTGAAGATGTGGAAGACTCCAATCCTTCTGACAAGGATGTTGATAGAGATACAATTGTTGTGGATGTAGAAGGCTACAATTCGGACATCCCTTTAAAGAAGATTGCTGATGATAGCATAGCTAGAAGGACTAGAAGTGGAAAAAGGTCCTGCTACTGTTAGTGAATCTCCTACTGTTGCCAAGGAGAAGAAGAAGCCTGTCAAGAGGCAAGTTTTGTATGGTCCCAAGAAGGGATTTAGTAAAGCTGTGGTTCCACCTGCAAAGAAGAAGACTCAGAAAAGAAAAGAGCCACCTACAAGTGACTCAGAATACGATGTGGAGCAGGATGTAGCTCACATTAGTGAGTCTGAGGAAGAATCTGCTGAGGAGCAGAATGTTGACCTTGATGCAGTCCACATTGAGTCTGTTGTGAAGAAGAGCTATGGGAAGAAGAAAATTCCTCAAGGAATTCCTGACATCCCAGTTGATTTGATTTCCTTCCACAACCCTGCACATGCTGGAAAATGGAAGTACATTGCTCACAGAAGGTTAGCTCTGGAGAGAGAGCTAAGTGCTGAAGCCTTGCAGTGCAAGGAGGTTATGAGGTTGATCAAGTGTGCTGGCTTGATGAAGACTGTTACTGGGCTGAGTGACTGCTATGAGAAGGTAGTCAAAGAATTTTTGGTAAATATCCCTGCTGGCTGTGATAATCCTTTGGACAAGGAGTATCAGACAGTCTTTGTGAGAGGAAAGGAAATCCACTTCTCTCCCACTATTATCAACAAGTATTTGGGCAGAAGTGAGGAGCCCTATGCTGAGATGGAGGCCAATGACAACTACATAATCAAGGCCATCACAGCTGGAAAGGTCAAGACTTGGCCTAAGAAGGGAAAGTTGCAAGCAAGCAAACTCACTCCAATCTACAACATCCTGAATAGGATTGCTGCTGCTAACTGGGTACCTACCACACACAACTGTGATGTGGCTACAGGTTTGGCTAGGTTCATCTATACTGTAGGTAACAAAATTAACTTTGATTTTGGTACTTATATTTTTGATCAGACTATCAAACATGCCAAAACCCTAGCTGTCAAACTACCCATTGCATTTCCTTCCCTGCTGTGTGGAATCATATTGAGCTAGAGACCTGATGTTCTGGGCAAAGATGATTTGTCTTGCAGAAGAGAGTCTGCTATTTCTTTTAGTCTCAAGCAGTCTGATGTGACTCCTGATGTGGGCACATCCAGCTCAAACAATGCTATGTCTAGGACAGACATGATTGCTGCTTTAAAGGAGACTTGCAAGGCTCTGGATGAGAAGAAGGCCAAGCTGGAAGCAGTCATTGCTGGACTGGAGCTTGAGGATGAGCAAACAATGGCTGAGGATGAGGAATTGGAGGAGGAGGAGCCCAATGAATCTGAAGCTGAGGAAACTGATGGGAGCCAGGATATTTGAATTTCTGTAATTCATTAATATTTCCCTGTACTCAGTATTTCCTTTGTTTTTGCTTGTATGTTGTGGGCTATGCCCTGGATTTCTGATGCACCTTTGTGTGCTTGTTCTTGTACCGCTGCACTATTAATGGCCTGAGTGCCTTTTTCTGTTCATGCACCATCATCTCTACATCTCATGCTATCTGCATTCTATGGTGTTTTACTCACTCTCTGTGTGTTTGACTATATTTGTCAAAATTTATGGCTAAAAAGGGGGAGTAAAAATGAACAATTCTTTGAAGTCAATTGAAGTCTTAAAACTGCAGCAAATTGTGATGTGTGGCACATCTGACTACACATCTGGCATACATGCTTATTTTTCTTCAAAAGTTTTCTCAACAACTTTTTGAAGAATTAGTTTTCTAAAGCATGTTTTTCTGTACGTTTTCAACTGGGTGATGCATTCTTAAGAAGTCCAATTGAAGATGTTATCTAATTTCTACATGGTGATGCATTCTTAAGAAGCCTGTAGAAGTTGTTTTGTGTGATGTTTGACACATCTGTGAGTTTTAACTTGGTCATGCATTCTTAAGAAGCCAAGTTTAAAACTTCTCTATTTCTCTCTAGGTCATGCATTCTGAAGAAGCCTATAGGGAATATGAGATTTAGGGGGAGTACATGGAAAGTGCTCTAGTTCAAAGGGGAGTAGACTACTACTGGGTTTGCTACCCTCCCTTATGTGTGCATGGAATCTCATGCTTGTATGTGTCTGAGAATTTATTTTTCTCAGTCTTTGGGAATTTATTTTCCTATCTTGTGAGAGTTTAATTCTCTCTTTATTTGTGAGGCTCTGATCCGCTGCTGCATGCCTCTGATGTGCCTACACATCTCTCCAAGTTTTGTTGGGTGACTCAAAGATTATTTTAGCCCAAAATTTGCCAAAGGGGGAGATTGTTGAGGATTTTAGGGTGTTGGCTTCATTTGGTAAAATAAGCCTGATTCCATGATGTGGAGCAAGATGTGTGGCACATCAGGTTTCACATCTGGACGCCCTAGTTGGACGCGCTTTCTTTTAATTTACACGCGATCTTTTGAAAAGATTTGTTTTTCAAATTAAATCGTGCCAGCTTGCGCGCCAAGGAACAAGATAATCTTTCATGGTTCTGTTTTATTTTATTTGCCGACTTTGATCAAAAAGATTTGAAACAAACAATTAAAAGATTATGATCAAATAAATCTCAAGGAGAATTAACAAAGGCCAGCTGTCAACATTGAAGATCCAAGCCCATGAAACTTGTTCTATATAAAGGAAGACTGAAGACACTTTGAAGCACGAAGCCAAGAGTTGAAGAAATCGAGTCTTAGGTCTTAGTCTGTTTATTGTTCTTTGTGAGCCTTCACTTGAATCATAATTTTGATACAAGTAAGGACTGAGTTTGATAGAGTTGTAATCTCTAGTGTTCTTTCTCCAAAGCTTTGAAGCAAGGAGTTAGAGTGTGCAACACTCAAAGCCTTTAGGTACGAGTGCATAGTTTTCTAGGAGTGTGTCTCCAAACTGAGTTTGTTATTAAATCCTTATTGGGTAAGGTTGAGGGGGAGTGAGCAGAGGTTCTCATATCTAGGAGTTCCTAGGTAGAATTAGCACGGGTAGTGATTAAGTGATAAGTTGTAAACGGGGGAGTTTAGCTTTGAATTGATACTACCATAGTGGATTCATCCCTGGATTGGTATCCTCCAGATTAGGGCTTGTTTAAGCGCCGAACTGGGTTAACAAACTCACAGTGTTTTATTGTTTCTTGCACTTTAATTTGTTTACTTGTTCATCAAGTTCAGCATGTTCACGATGTTGACACATTAGGCTACACATCGTACGATTCCTAAAGTGTACACATCGTGCTACACATCTGGCACTTGCCACCAGAATTTCAGTTAGAAAATTGACGACGAAAAGAATATTGAGCAGAACGAGTTCTTCACCTCTGGAGCACGGATTTCATTGTGGAAACACATCCAATCCATCCTTGTAATGAATTCTTTCCACTTAATTGATGTAATTGATTGTTTAATTATGTCTAGCTAAGCTTTTATGATTGGGTCCTAGGGGATTCTAGTTGTTTTTACTCTTGAACCATGTAGTTTCATTTGACTTATTTATTGAATTACGAAGTTAGTTCCAGTTGTTTATTCCTTATGCTTAATGCTTTTCATGATTTGGCCAATTGTGTAATGAATCAAATTGTTTGTTTACTAAGACATTAGAGGCAATCAATCGACCTAGGAATAACCGTTCAATTAACTCTCTCTTTAGAAATATAGGGTTGTTAATTGAGAATTAAAAGATTAAAGGGCAAAAACCTCGATTGATTATAGGTCATTCTAAGACATTAGAGATCGATAATCAATTGAGAGGATTATGTGCCAAGACATTGGACATAGTTACTATTTTTAATCGAATCGTGGAATTAAATTTGTAATTTGTTGATAAGCATGAACTACAAAGATAAAAGCAATTAGATGAACCAAAGTGATCCAATCGCCTTCTGTAATCAATTTCTACAATACTTTTCTATTTCCTGTGTTTATGTTAAGAAAAACTTCAATAAAAAATACCCCTCTTGTTCTATTTAATTTTGAGTTACATACGTATTATCCTATTGTTCGCGTCTGATTCGGAACAATCCCTGTGGAAACGATAATAAAAATAAACTTGCTTTTGTACTTCAACAAAATGGCGCCGTTGCCGGGGATTGTTGAGTGAATCAACAAGGCAACGGAACATACGTAGAGTAACTTTTACTTTTTGTTTTTAATTTTTGTATTTACTTTGATCAAAAAGAAAAATCCAAAAATAATTTCTGAATTCGTTTTATTTCTTTTGTGTAGTGCAGTTACAACTAAGGTATTTCTTGTTTGTGTGCATGCGAGGTAAAGCTCAGGACGACTTACAATACGATCCTGAGATTGAGAAAACTGCAAAGAAGAACAAGAAAGCTGCTAGGTTAGCCCGAGAAGCTGCTCGGCTAGCCACTATCACACAAGAAGAAGGCGAAGGAGAAGTTTCGAGTCCACTCACTTCGGACGACGAAACTAGTACCATATGAGATAATAACAACAACCCACCACCTCCACCACCTCCTAGAAGGACCTTAGGAGACCACGGCCAGAGAAACAACGCTGAGAATCCTAATCTGGGTTTTCAGCCAGCAAATTCGGTGTCCTTTGACATCAAAAACACTGTCTTAAATGCTCTTAAGGAAGATCAATTCACCGGGTCAGAGACGCAATGTCCGAATATTCATCTGGCACATTTCTTTGAAGCTTGCAGCTACATTGATCCAACTGGCATAACTGAGTTAGACAAGAGGCTAAGGTTGTTCAAACTGTCTTTGGCAGGGAGAGCACGTGACTGGATCGACACTCTACCACCAGGGACGATCACCACTTCGACAGAACTAGAGATCAAATTTCTGGACAAATATTTTCCTATTCATAAATTTCTTGAGAGAAGAGCAGAAATTACAGGTTTTGAACAAGGGGATGCCGAGTCACTACATGATGCTTGGGAAAGATTTAAGCTATGTTTGAAGGAATGTCCAAAGCATGGTCTTGATAGTCATCAACAAATGCAGTACTTTACTCAAGGCTTAAGGCCTCAGACTAGGATGTTATTGGATGCGTTAGCCTGTGGATCCCTGAAAAATAAGGATGAAGGTGAAGCGAGGGAGTTGATAGAATCCATGGCCCAGAACGAATGAGCGGGGTCCAAAGAAGAAACCTGGAATGCTGGAGCTTGATACAGGAAATGCTATCTTAGCTCAACAAACCAAGATGAACAACACAATGGAGTCCCTTTTAAAGGTTTTCACTACTACTCCTAATCCACAGGTGCAGGCAACGGCGATTCAAGGTGAAACTTGTGATTTTTGTGGTCAGGGTCATGCCAATGGTGAATGCTTCCCAGCTGGATCGGAGGAAGCTAATTATCTTGCAAACTTCAAAAGAGGAAACTCTAACTACAATCCAAACTCTAACACTTACAACCCAGGGTGGAGAGACCATCCAAACTTCGGTTGGGGTGGCAACAAGAACCAGAATGCTACTCAATCAAATCAACAAGCTCCTCCTCCTTCCAACAATCAACAGAAAGCTACCAGTCCTTTAGAAGACACACTCTCTCAATTCATTAAATTCACTCAAGGGAGTTTTGGAGCTGTCAAGATCAGTCAGGATCAGATGAAGGCTAATCAAGAAATTGCTAACAAGAATCATGAAGCCTCCATCAAAAATTTAGAGAATCAAATTGGTCAGTTGTCTAGACAATTTGCAGCTTCCCAGAACAACGGGTTTGAAGGCTCGGCAAAGGATAACCCAAGGAATGAAAACTGTAAGGCTATCACTTTAAGAAATAGGGTTGTTCCTTCACCTGAAGTAGTACCTAAGAGAAAGAATGCGAGTGAAGGAGAAGTTGAAAAGAAACTGAGCGAGGAAGACGTTGAGAAAGCTGTGAGTGAGGGCGAAGTTGAAAAAGAGTGGGAAGTAGTAGAACCCAGTGAGAGTGATTATGAGGATGTAGTCGAAAATAAGAGGGAGAAAAAAATTGAAAAAGGTAAAGGTGTGGAAGAGAGTGAAGAAAAATCACCACATGCGAGGTTACCATACCCTCCACGGAAGAAGAAGGTGAAAGCTAAAGATCACCAAAACTTTAAAAAGTTTATGAAGATGCTTCACAATCTCCAGGTGAACATACCCTTTGCCGAGGCATTAGAACAAATGCCCGTTTATGCCAAGTTTATGAAGGAGCTATTGACAAAGAAGCGGAAACCTCTCGATGATGATATGGTTGACATGACTGAAGAGTGCAGTGCAATAATTCAAAAGAAGCTTCCTCAAAAGAAAAAAGATCCAGGAAGTTTCACCATACCTTGTTCCATAGGTAATATCACCGTGGGTAGAGCTTTATGTGACTTAGGGGCAAGCATCAACTTGATGCCCTTATCTATGATGAAGAGAATACCTGGTGCAGAGGCAAAGCCTACCAAGATGCAACTGTCATTGGCGGACCGCTCCATTGTACATCCGTATGGCATACTTCATGATGTTCTGGTGAGAGTAGTAGAGTTTTTTTTCCAGCTGATTTTGTCATTCTAGATATGGAGGATGATGCCGAGGTTGAACCTTTGCTTTTGGGTCGTCCATTCTTGGCGACCGGAAGAGCGTTAATTGATGTAGAGATGGGAAAACTGATGCTAAGAACCCATGGAGAAGAAGTTATGTTTAAGGTGTTTGAGGCTATGCAACAACATAATGATGAGCCTCAATGTTTCAGTGTGGATGTGATAGAAGAAGTAGTGGAAGATGTACTAGTTGAAGAAACACCTGTGCCTCCTTTGGAAAGAGTAATTGTTAATTCCATTGATGATCTAGAGGAGGAGTGGGACAAAAAGATAGAGATTTGCCTCCGTAAACTTGAGGCAAGTCCCATAGAAGAAACTTCAGCGGTGGAAGAAGAGGTGTCCATTCAAGAAACAAAGGGAAGTGTCGAAAAAGAACTGAAGGTTACTATTCCTGAATTAAAAGAACATCCCTCTCATCTCAAATATGTTTTCTTGGGAGGATAGTCCTCACACTCGGCAATTATTAGTAGTGCGTTGAGTTCTCTAAAGGAAGAGAGATTGGTTAGAGTTTTACAAGCCAACAAAGATGCCATAGGTTGGAGCATATCTTATTTGAAAGGTATTAGTTCTGGGTTTTACATGCATAAAATCAACATGGAAGATCAGTACAAACCAGTGGTTCAACCTCAGAGAAGACTTAACCCCACGATGAAGGAAGTTGTAAAGAAGGAGGTGTTGAAACTCCTTGAAGCTGGAATGATATATCCAATCTCGGATAGTGCTTGGGTGAACCCAGTGCATGTGGTCCCTAAGAAGGGTGGTATGACGGTTGTGAGGAATGAAAAAAATGAGTTGATCCCTACTCGCACCGTCACTGGTTGGAGAATGTGTATTGATTACCGGAGGCTGAATTCGGCAACGAGGAAGGATCATTTTCCTCTTCCATTCATGGACCAGATGTTGGAAAGGCTTGCGGGGCAGGCCTACTATTGTTTTCTAGATGGATATTCCGGGTATAACTAGATTGTAGTGGACCCGGCAGATCAAGAAAAGACGGCCTTCACATGCCCTTTTGGGGTGTTTGCTTGTAGAAGGATGCCCTTCGGGCTATGCAATGCACCGGCTACTTTCCAGCGGTGCATGTTGTCTATTTTTGCAGATATGATGTAGGACACAATCGAGGTATTTATGGATGATTTCTTTGTTTTCGGTAAATCTTTTGATAATTGCTTGGCCAATTTAAATGCTGTGTTGAAGAGATGCATAAGTACCAATCTCGTTTTGAATTGGGAAAAATGTCATTTTATGGTAAAAGAAGGTATTGTGCTTGGACACAAAATCTCTTCAAAGGGCATTGAGGTTGACCAAGCAAAGATAGAGGTTATTAAGGAATTGCCTCCTCCCGTTAATGTGAAGGGAGTTAGAAGTTTTTTAGGACATGCCGGTTTCTATCGGCGTTTCATAAAAGATTTCTCTAAAATAGCAAAGCCTCTGAGTAACCTCTTGATTAAGGAGAATGAATTTAAGTTTGATAATGATTGTGTGAATGCTTTTACTGTGATTAAAGAAAAGTTGGTCACCGCGCCCATAATCGTTGCACCTAATTGGGACCTCCCATTTGAATTGATGTGTGATGCAAGCGATTATGCGGTTGGAGCGGTGCTTGGCCAACGACACGCGAAGTTTTTCCATGCAATTTACTATGCGAGCAAAGTTTTAAATGATAACCAAGTTAATTACACCACGACTGAAAAAGAATTGCTCGCAGAAGTGTTTGCTTTGGAAAAATTTCGCTCATATCTAATCGGTTCCAAAGTGGTAGTGTTTACAGATCATTCAGCACTAAAGTACCTCCTCACAAAAGGCGACTCAAAGCCTAGACTCTTGAGGTGGGTGCTACTCTTGCAAGAATTTGACTTGGAAATAAAGGACAAGAAAGGTGTTGAAAACGTGGTGGCTGACCATTTGTCACGGCTGGAGAATCCGTTGGGGACCAAGAAGGAGAAGTGCATCGATGAGGAGTTCCCTGATGAAAAATTATTTGCAGTTTCTACCAGGCCTTGGTTTGCTAACATGGCAAACTTTAAGGCAAGCAATGAGATGCCAGGGGACTTTTCGTATCAACAAACAAAAAAGTTCACTCGAGATGCAAACTCCTACTTTTGGGATGATCCATACCTATTCAAGGTGGGCCAAGACGGTCTGATTAGAAGATGTGTAGCTGAGCATGAAGCTCAACAAATAATGTGGCATTGCCATAGCTCACCTTATGGTGGACACCACAGTGGGCCAAGGACTGCGGCCAAGGTGCTTTAAAGCGGCTTCTTTTGGCCGACATTATTTAAAGGCTGTGTTGAGCTTGTGAAAAACTGTGACAATTGCCAGAGGACCGGCAATGTTTCAAAGCGGGATGAGATGCCTCTCAATGGCATGCTGGAAGTAGAACCATTCGATTGTTGGGGGATTGACTTCATGAGACCTTTCCCTTCATCTAAGTCAAATCTCCATATTCTGGTATGTGTAGACTATGTGACGAAATTTGTTGAAGCCATTTCTTGTAGAGCTAATGATGCCCATACAGTTGTGAAGTTCCTTAAGAATAATATTTTCACTCGGTTTGGGGTGCCAAGAGTTCTCATTAGTGATGGAGGTAAGCATTTCTGTAACAAGTATCTTGAGAATTTATTGGCAAAGTATAACGTTAAACACAAAGTGGCAACCCCATACCATCCTCAAACAAGTGGGCAAGTCGAGGTGTCTAACCGTCAGTTAAAGCAAATCTTAGAAAAGACAGTCTCGTCGTCAAGAAAGGATTGGTCTATGAAGTTAGACAATACTCTCTGGGCTTACAGAACTGCTTTCAAGACTCATCTGGGGTTTTCACCATATCAGCTAGTTTATGGCAAGGCGTGTCATTTACCGGTTGAACTTGAGCACAAAGCCTATTGGGCTGTTAAGTTTTTAAATTTCAATGCAGGTCTGGCTGGTGAGAAGCGGTTTTTAAAACTGAATGAGTTAGAGGAATGGAGACTCCAGGCGTATGAGAACGCCGCAATCTTTAAAGCTAGAACTAAGAAGTATCATGACAAAGAGGGAGTTTCGTGAAGGACAGCAAGTCTTGTTGTTCAACTCTAGATTGAAGTTGTTTCCGGGCAAGCTAAAGTCCCGTTGGTCTGGTCCGTTTGTTATCAAAGAAGTTTTTTCTCATGGGGCGATAGAGATTTTCCCACCAGGAGAGGAAGACATAGCTTTTAAATTTAATGGACAGAGATTAAAACTTTACAAAGGAGGAGAGTTTGACCGGCAGAAGGTGGTTTTACCATTCCATGACCCTTGAGGTCAGGGGACGTCAAGCATCGGGACGTTAAACAAGCGCACGGCTAATCTGGTCGTGGACCGTCAAGCTATTGACGTTAAAAGAGCGCTGCTTGGGAGGCAACCGAAGGTTTTTTTACTAATAAATAAAGTTATTTTGTTGTGCTTAGTTGTGGTGCAGGTTGAGCAGGAACAGAGTCAGAATTACCAGTTAGCGTGGAAAAATTTTCAATTGCGCGGGGCGCAGCCTTCTCTACGCGCGGCGCAATAAAGCCAAAAAACGGAGTTTCGCTACTGTAACCCCTGCGCGCGGCGTAGGAGGAATTGCGCGCGGCGCAAGGTCGAATAAATGGTTGGGTGACCCGATTTTCTGCAGAATTTTCCTTCCTCTTTCAAAACCCTAACCGCCGAAACTCATCTTCCTCACCGAAATTCCACTCCCTCAAACGCAAACCACCATTAACAACCACTATCATCACAACCTTCCTATCTTCCAATCTTCACCAACTCTTCATTCTTCAAATCTTCACTAACCTTCACTAATTCACACCCAAAACTTCCATTCAACACAAACATCAAACATCTTCTTCAACCACAACCAAACCCACGAAAATTCTCCCCACACACTCAACCCTCCACAAATCCTCACTCTTTTCCAAAACCCATTACTCAAAAACCTCAAATTTCATCCCCTTCACATCATAATACCGTCACCCACGAAAATTTCAACAACAACCATTACTCACCACCATATTTACAAGGGGGAAGAAGCAAGCTACCTCATCTTCTGCAGAAAGACCTTTGAAGAAATCCAAAGCCACAAAGGGTAGTTCGAAATCGGGTCCAGGAGGCACGTCAAGAGTTGCTCGACCACGGCCACCAATTCCTCGACCGCAATTTGACGACAGGTTTACCTCTGAAACTCATGCTAAAAGATATGAGCAAATAGTCACTTTGAATTTTGCACAAGAAAAAGAATTTTCAACTGAGTTGTTAGGGGTTGTTCCTGAAATTTATCATGAGTTGAAGAGGAGGAATTGGGAGAAGTTTAACACCATCCTGCAGAAAGTGGAAAGTCTGCCTGGTAATACCACTCTGGTAAAGGAATTCTTTGCAAATTCCTTCTCTAATGTTGAGGAGGAGTCCGATGAGGATGAGGATGCCTATGAGGAGGCTGCTAAGTGTGCCACCGTAGTGAGAGGGGTGAAAATCGATTGATCACCGGCTGCATTGAACGAATTTTTGGGCACTGAAAACAAGTGGCCTTGCCCCCTCTTTGACGCAAGAGCTAAAATGGGACGTACAGGTAGTCAGGAAGGAGATTGATCAAGGATTTTCTATGTCGTCCGGGTACTCCTTGGTTGAAATGTTCAACCATACCCACGAAGGTTCAATTGACACAATTCAAGCCAATCTGTCGTGCATGGGGTGAATTCTTTGTGAAATCTGTCTCTGGATGCTCCAATTCATTCGAAGTCCAGCTTGATGATGCGGTGGCGGTTAAGATGATAGTGGAGGGTATTGATTTTGACCTTGGTTATACTTTGAACGACAGTATTCATAAGATGGCAAACAACCAAGAAAACTCTTTCACTTTAGGGCACGGGAATTTGATTACCGCCCTCTACAAACACAACAAGGTTCCGGAGTATGCAAATGATCTAAAGCAGTATTCCATCAGAGCCCTCACTGTCAGTCAGTTCCAAGGGTATGACAAGAAGACGGGACCCCAGCCTGCGATTGCAGCCCATGATGAAGACGAGGCGGAAGAGATGAATCAGTTTGAAAGTGGTACTCATCCACAACAGCAGCAACATATGCAGCATTCTGACGATGACATTTCGGCCTTAATGACACAGCTGGCCATTGCCAAGGCGTGCCACGTACCTCACACCTACTACAGTGAGGAATCGTCTCTATATCAGGCAGCCATGGCACGAATGTCAGAATACCAGCCTCCACCCATGTACCCTACCTATGAGTCGCGGGAAAGATTTGTAGCTCAGCAGGGAGTTGAGATTGCCGAGGTGACGGCTTGTCATGCTGCGCAGTTACAGACATTTGATGAGGAGTATCTGGCCTTTCAGCAGAGGCAAACTTTTTATGAAGCTGACTGGAATTTCGGAAGTGGACAGGATGGGAGCGGACCTTCTCATCCTCAGTAACTTTGTGGTATCATCTTTCCCTTGCTTGAATTTTATTTTGTTCTGTTTGAATGCATGTGTCTGTATGAAAATGTGTGCACTATTGAATATGGTTTGTTCATGATGATCTAGTTGGTTAGGTTAACAGTCTCTTATATATGAATGTGTGAATCCCATGCTTGACTTGTCTTGTATATTTGAATATTGTTAGAAAAACTTAGGAAATTTCTCAAACATTGACCACTCGATAATCCGGCCCAGCCGTGAGGACTCGAGCTCAAACACTTAAAATACATTTTTCTTCTATTATGAGAGATTCCGCAGCATAGTTTATTCTCTAGAACTTGTTTATGTTCTTGTTTTTGATTAACTGTTTTGAAATACACACCGAGGCACTTGATTTTTACCCTGAGCCTTTGTAGCCTACCTTTAATGCATATATCCTTTGCTAGCCCCCTTGAGCCTTAAAATGACAAATTTTCTTTGTGTTGTGATCTTACCCAAGTTAATTACCAATAAATTTGGGGTTGCCTTTGGGATTTGCAACCAATTAAGTTTGGGGTGGGTATACATTAATAGAGAACCTTGAGCACATGATAATCTGCAACCTTAAAGATAAAGAGTGTTAAAAAGGTCACCGAAAAAAAAAAAGAAGAAACAAGAAAAAAATATATACTCAAAAGAGAAAAATGGTGACCTCCTTGAAACACAATGTGATATGTGAAGGTAAAGCAATAAGCAGATAAATACCTGAAGAAGGGCTCTCTAGTTCAGCTTTTCGGGGATTGGGCTTTGTTATCATTCATATAGGTGTCTCCAAGTTTTTCTACTCACTATCCAGAAACACCTACCTTAACCTCAGCCCCATTATAACCCGTTAAGTCCTCAAAAGGTATGAATTCATTTACATGTTGATTGATTGTTAGAATGTTTACAAGCCTGTGGTAGATTGGCTATGCTTGCGTCGATTGAGTGGAATGATTAGCAAAAGTAAACAGGAGAGAATGTGAGGGAGTGAAGCGATTATGGCTTGGTCAATGTTTGTGTTAAGTTCTTTGTTTTTCAATGATATTTAGTGTGCAAGTAGATTCATAATAGGGATGATCACTGTAATGTTGATTAGATTGCTGACCTGACTGAATTGATTTTTGTTGAATGAAACTGTCGAAATAGTGCTGGATTTTCTCACAGATGCAGATATTCCTTGAGGACAAGGAAAGGTTCAAGTTTGGGGTTGTGATGATTTGGTGTCATTACAAGGTTTTGCACTACGAATTAAGCACTGTTAGTTAGTTTTATTATGTATCAGCATTGAAATAAGAAGAAATTGCATCAATTACAAGTCTGGAATCACTAAGAAGGAAAAGAGGAAAAAGAGCTAAGCTTGCTTATTGCGCGCGGCGCAGGCCCAATGGCGCGCGGCGCAATAGCAAGAAAAATTCACAGTTCGCTACTGGAGACTCTGCACGCGGCGCAGGATTTATTGCGCGCGGCGCAGGCACGGGATTTAGACCTATATATTCTGATTTTTCTGTCAAAAGAAGGGTTAGAAAATTGACGGCGAAAAGAATATTGAGCAGAACGAGTTCTTCACCTCTGGAGCACGGATTTCATTGTGGAAACACATCCAATCCATCCTTGTAATGAATTCTTTCCACTTAATTGATGTAATTGATTGTTTAATTATGTCTAGCTAAGCTTTTATGATTGGGTCCTAGGGGATTCTAGTTGTTTTTACTCTTGAACCATGTAGTTTCATTTGACTTATTTATTGAATTACGAAGTTAGTTCCAGTCGTTTATTCCTTATGCTTAATGCTTTTCATGATTTGGCCAATTGTGTAATGAATCAAATTGTTTGTTTACTAAGACATTAGAGGCAATCAATCGACCTAGGAATAACCGTTCAATTAACTCTCGCTTTAGAAATATAGGGTTGTTAATTGAGAATTCAAACATTAAAGGGCAAAAACCTCGATTGATTATAGGTCATCCTAAGACATTAGGGATTGATAATCAATTGAGAGGATTATGTGCCAAGACATTGGACATAGTTACTATTTTTAATCGAATCGTGGAATTAAATTTGTAATTTGTTGATAAGCATGAACTACCAAGATAAAAGCAATTAGATGAACCAATGTGATCCAATCGCTTTCCGTAATCAATTTCTACAATACTTTTCTATTTCCTGTGTTTATGTTAAGAAAAACTTCAATCAAAAATACCCCCTTGTTCTATTTAATTTTGAGTTACATACATATTATCCTATTGTTCGCGTCTGATTCGGAACAATCCCTGTGGAAACGATAATAAAAATAAACTTGCTTTTGTACTTCAACAATACTCTTATAAATTCTATTGGTCATTATCTATCACACCACATTTAAAATAGGGTTAATAAGTTTTTACCCTTGTAAAGTGTTAGGTGTAATTCATATTAGCCAATTGTACTTACTTGTGTATCAAGTTAGTTAGTTAGTTTAAGGTTGTTATTAGTTTGTTACTAGTTTGTTGAGGGACTTGTTATGCAAGTAATATACCTATATATATATACCTATGTAAAGTGATATGAGTAGAGTATGTGTAATATAGTGAAATAGTGCAAGTGTGTGGATTATCAATTTGATAATCCCTTTTCTAAGTTTATTCTCTCTTCTCTCTTCTCTCATTCTCCAATTATGTGTGTGTTTACTTTCTTCAATTAAGTTCCAACAGTGGTATCAGAGCCTGGTTATTGATCCATGGGGTTTCAATTAATGGCTTCCGCAAAAGGAGACTTTTCAATCAAGAATTGAGAAGTGGGTGGTGAGGATACAAGAAATCTTTGGTTTCCGGAGAGTGCTAGAAATGGTGCAAAGAAGTATCCAAGAAGAGGAAGATAGTGCTTCCTGCAAGAAATCCGAGAAAAGAGTGAATTTTCAAAGGAGTTCTTCTACCAAAGGTGCAAAAGAAGCGTCAAAAGATTCAATCAAAGCTCACGGTGGAGTTGTTCTAAATAAAGAAAAAAGGGGTTTCACAAAGTGGAGAACTTGGAATCACATGTTGCTGAATTGAAGATTAAGAAGTCATATGAGTCGATGAAGGTGATTGATGAGTTGAAGGAGAAGACTGATATGGTGGTGAAGGAGAAAGAAGAGGCTGAGATTGCTAACAGTACTTAGGGGACAAAGATTTTGAATCTTGAAATTGAGTTGCAGCATGTTAATGATCTTGTTGGTGGTATTCTAGAGGTGGTATGTGATAAATTATATTGTAGTAGAATTTAGAGTAAGAACATATTTTTGGGGCTGAATATTCTTGTATTTTTCTTATCTCAAATGCATCTCATACACAGAATATATATAGCATGAGTAGTGATGGTTACAACTATCAAAGAGTCACCACTAATAGGTGCTTAATTCATAATTAAACACTCCACTAAGCACTAAGTGCTTCCACTAACAACAATGACAATTTACTCATGTAACTCTTCACTTACACTAGATAATTTCCACTAACTTAACATATTCAATCAGCACATTAACTAACATACTCCCCCTTAATGTGCTGCTCTTTAACTCCCATTGCTTCTCTAAGTTGTTGAAATCTTCCTCTTGGTAGTGCCTTAGTAAAAATATCAGCAAGCTGCTCTTGTGAACTGCAGAAAATCAACTGCACAACTCCTTCTTCAATCACACTTCGAATGAAGTGATGCTTTATGTTAATGTGTCTGGTCCGGCTATGAAAAACGGGATTCTTTGCCATAGCAATAGCTGATTTGTTGTCACAATAAAGCTGTAGACTTCCCTCTTGCTTCTCTCCAATGTCTTCTAATATTCTTCTCAATCAAAGTGATTGTTGTGTAGCCAAACCAGCTGCTAAATACTCAGCTTCAGCTGAAGATTGCGCCACGGTATCTTGCTTCTTTGAGCACCAAGAGATCACGCCTGAACCAAGGTTGAATACATAACCTGAAGTACTCTTCATATCATCAATACTTCCGGCCCAATCACTATCACAATAGCCTTTAGTTTCAAGTTTAGAATTCTTCTCAAATCTGATTCCATACTCTATGGTTCCCATGACATACCTTATAACTCTTTTTGCTGCCCCAAGATGTAAATGACTTGGTTTACTCATGAATCTTGAGAGTAAACTAGCGGCAAACATTAAATCGGGCCTTGAAGCTGTAAGATAAAACAAGCTTCCAACCAAACTTCTATACATGCTTGCATCAACTAATCTTCCACCATTTTCTTTCTTTAATTTTTCATTCACCACTAAAGGAATATCAACAGGTTTGCAGCCATACATGCCAAACTTTTCAAAATATTTTCAGCATATCTCTTTTGACAAATAAAAACTCCATATTCATCTTGGTAAACCTCAATACCAAGAAAATGATGCAGCAAGCCAAGATCACTCATCTCATATTTTTTCATCATTTCTATTTTAAAATTTTCAACCATTTTCTTGTTGTTACCTGTATACACCAAATCATCAACATAAAGGGCAACAAGAAGGATATCATCTTTACCTTGACGTTTCACATACAAGGTAGGCTCACTTTGACTTCTTTGAAATCCTTGCTGAATGAAATAGCTATCAATTTCACTATACCACGCTCTAGGGGCTTGTTTCAACCCATAGACAGCTTTCTTCAACTTGTAAACTTTTTCCTCTTGGCCTTTAGTCACAAAGCCTTGAGGTTGCTGTACATACACCTCTTCTTTTAACTCTCCATTCAACAAAGCTGACTTCACATCAAGTTGGTACAAATTCCAAGCTTTTTGAGCTGTTACCGCAATGATTGTTCTCACGGTGTCCAAACGTGCAACCGGAGCAAAAGTCTCACTATAGTCAATTTCAAGCTGTTGTGCATAGCCTTTGACTACTAATCTAGCCTTGGCTCTTTGGATTGAACCATCTGGATTATGTTTCAATTTGTACACCCACTTTACCCCAATAGCTTCTTTGTCATTTGGCTTTTCAACAAGCTGCCATGTTTTGTTCTTCTCAATTGCATTTATTTCTTCTTGCATCGCATTCCTCCAAACATCTTCTTTGATTGCTTCATCAAAATTTTCTGGTTCCATAACACAATAGTCGCACCTTGCATAAATATCACTCAAGTCCTTCAATTTTATTGGAGTTGAGCTTGGAGATGATGAACTTGAACTTGGTGAACTTGGAGAGGATGAAGAACTTGGTGTACATGGGGCTGGTTGCTCACTTTCAACTGCTGAATCTTGTTGTAATAAAATTGCAGGGACTGTTTTCTCCTTCATTTTGTCTTCTTCCCAATTCCAAGAAGTCTTCTCATCAAATACAACATCCCGGCTAATGATCACCTTGTTTGTCTTCAAGTTGTAAAGTCTATAGCCCTTTGACATGGAACTATAGCCAATAAAGACACATCTATCACTTGTTTCTTCAAGCTTTGTCCTCTTTTGTTTAGGAATTTGAGCATAGCAAACACACCCAAAAACTTTAAGGTGGTTCACTGAAGGTGTTCTTCCACTCCAAGCTTCAAATGGAGTCTTATTCCATACAACCTTTGTTGGACATCTATTCAGCAGATACACAGCAGTATTAACAGCCTCGGGCCAAAAGGTTTTAGGCAAACCTTTCTCAAATAGCATAGACTTCGCCATCTTCATCACAGTTTGGTTCTTTCTTTCAGATACACCATTCTGTTGAGGTATATGGCCAACGGTTAGTTGTCTTTCAACACCTTCATCTTCACAAAATTTGTGAAATTCATTTGAGGTGTACTCCTTCCCCCTGTCACTTCTCAACATTTTTATAAACTTACCACTTTGTTTCTCAACAAAAGTTTTAAACTTCTTAAAAATTACAAAAACTTCAGATTTTTGTCTCATAAAGTATACCCATGTCATGCGGGTAAAATCATCAATAAACAAGATAAAGTACCTGTTTTTGCCATGAGACAAAGTATTCATAAGGCCACACACATTCTGTTGAGGTGTATGGCCAACGGTTAGTTGTCTTTCAACACCTTCATCTTCACAAAATTTGTGAAATTCATTTGAGGTGTACTCCTTCCCCCTGTCACTTCTCAACATTTTTATAAACTTACCACTTTGTTTCTCACCAAAAGTTTTAAACTTCTTAAAAATTACAAAAACTTCAGATTTTTGTCTCATAAAGTATACCCATGTCATGCGGGTAAAATCATCAATAAACAAGATAAAGTACCTGTTTTTGCCATGAGACAAAGTATTCATAGGGCCACACACATCTGTGTGTACAAGTTCCAACACTTGTTTGGCTCTCCATGCTCCTCCCTTCGGAAATGGTTGGCGGTGGTGTTTGTCAAGCATACATCCTTCACACACACCAGATTTTTCTTCAATCATTGGCAGCTCATACACCATCTTCTTTTGGTAAAGCAACTTGAGACTATTGTAGTTCAAGTGCCCAAGTCTCTTGTGCCACAAACATGAGTCATTATCTTCTCTAGCCATCATGCTGAAATTTTTCTCATAATTAAGAGAAAGTGGAAAGCTTCTATTGCTGGTCATTTTTACAACAGCAACATTTCTTCTCTTTGAATCAAAAATTCTGCACTCTCGATTCTCAAAATTTAGAGAATAGCCATGCTCCAAAAGCTGACCAATGCTTAGCAAGTTCTCATCTAAGTCTGGCACATAAAGAGTGTCATGAATGACTTTGCTTCCTTGCTTTATTGTAACTCCAATGCTGCCTTTGCCTTTTACTTCAACATGTTCTCCATTACCCAATTTAACTTTTGAGTTAAATGAAGAATCAATGTTGATAAAAGCTTCTTTCTTTCCGGTCATATGATTGCTACAACCGCTATCCAAATACCACACATTTTTATCTTCTTGAAATGCTTTTTGACAAGCAAAAAACAAATTACCTTCATCATTTTCTCCTTCTGCAAATGAGGAATGTTGTTGATTGCCAAAATGACAATCTTTTTGAATGTGTCCGAATCTCTTGCAATTGTAACATTGTTGTTTGCCCTTGTTCCAGCAATCCTTCTCGTTATGAGTGTTACTCCTACAAATATTGCACCATTTATTTGATGCTCCGTCATGCCATCTTCTGCCATTTGCGCCTCTTCCTCGTGAATTTTTTCCTCTACCTCTGCCTCTTCCAAATCTGCCACCTCTAGAAGACTCACCTCTATTTTGTGTTGGGGGCTTATATTCACCATTGTTGGGCTGAATGTTGAGTTTAGATTGAAAGGCACTCTCAACTGATTTTTCTGAGCGCCGTAACAATTTTTGTTCGTAGGATCTTAAAGACCCCATCAACCCTTGAACAAACGTAGTTGATAGGTCTTTAGTTTCTTCTATAACAGCCACCATAGGATCAAACTTTTCCGTCAAACTAATCAGAATTTTATCGACAATTCTGCGATCATCTATTGTATCTCCATGTGACTTCATTTGATTCACCAATTCAGAGAGTCTATTAAAGTATTCATTCAAACTCTCATTCTCTTTCATTCTTTCATTTTCATAGTCTCTCTTAAGAGATTGAAGTTTAACAGTTCTCACCTTTGAGTCTCCTTCAAACTCTTGTTGTAGAATATTCCATGCTTCCTTTAATGTTTTTGCTCTCATAATCCTTGGAAAAATGGATAGAGAGACTCCTCTTTGAATCATCCCGAGAACTCCAGCATTTGTGACCTTCTTCTTGTTAAATTCTTCAAGTTGTTGGCTTGATGCTTTAGCCTTTTCATTTGTTTTAGGTGCTGGTTCTTCATACCCATCTTTGACGAACTCCAAGACATCCAAAGAGGTGAATAAAGTCTCCATGTTAACAGCCCAAAAATCGTAATTCTCTCCTTCAAACAAAGGAACTTTAACATTGCTATAAACTGTGGAAGGGTTGCTTGTGGAAGCCATATTTTTTGTTGTTTTTGCTACAGCTGCAAGGATCTGCAGCTCTGATACCACTCTGTT
This sequence comes from Trifolium fragiferum, assembly GCA_954870985.1. Lineage (NCBI taxonomy): Eukaryota > Viridiplantae > Streptophyta > Magnoliopsida > Fabales > Fabaceae > Trifolium > Trifolium fragiferum. Next base: position 24,420,355 of record OX940791.1, on the reverse strand, counting down.
GGTGGTATTCTAGAGGTGGTATGTGATAAATTATATTGTAGCAGAATTTAGAGTAAGAACAATTTTTTGGGAGAGACAAAGATAGATGCCCACAGTGCAAGGGAGACAAGGTTGTTCAACAGAAGAAAGTCCTTGAAGTTCATGTGGAGAAGGGAATGTAGAATTCGCAGGAGATTACTTCAACAGAAGGAACATCCCAATTCAAGTGAAAGTGTTGAAGAGGCTCAAAATTTTATGGTGTAGAAACATTAGCTAACATGAATTAGGTGGTGTGTTAGGTGTAATTCATATTAGCCAATTGTTGTGTATCCAGTTAGTTAGTTAGTTTAAGTTGGTTACTAGTTAGTTACTAGTTTGTTGAGGGACTTGTTATGCAAGTAATATACCTATATATATACCTGTGTAAAGTGATATGAGTAGAGTATCTGTAATATAGTGAAATAGTGCAAGTGTGTGGATTATCAATTTGATAATTTCTTTTCTAAGTTTATTCTCTCTTCTCTCATTCTCCAATTATGTGTGTGTTTACTTTCTTCAATTAAGTTCCAACACAAAGTAGGCGAATTTTGCGTTATCCCTTATAATTTTTTTATATTTTTTTGATATTATCCCTTGCAATGTGTTTTTTTTTTCGCAGTTCATTTCACCCCCTTAATGTTGTTTTGTTTTACCCCAGGGGGTAAAATGAACTGCGAAAAAAAAATAAAAACACATTGTAGGGGGTAATATCAAAAAAAAAATTATTAGGGATAATGCAAAACTCGGCTACTTTACAGGGAGTAAAAGCCTATTAACCCTTTACAATATTAACAATATAAATATTTTATAAAACTACAAAACTTAGAAGAACAATGTAAAGAACAATTCTAAAAATTTTCATGCTATATTATAAAATGTTGAAAACTATTTATATCCCTCCCAATGACACAAAAGATTGGTGAATAATTTTGTGTCAGTTACCTCTAACTGATCTCCAACATTGACTACAAAAGCATTAGGGAGGGGATTGATAGGAATCCATAATCCATCTTTTTTTATTTGAAGGCCTTGCATTTCATTGACTTGGAGAAGGATGGTAAGTGCACTATAGCATCAGAATGTGGATTAAGTCCAATGACTGGATCTCTACCACTATTTTGGGTTACAATAGCACTAATTTAATAGCACTTTTATAGAAGTGTTATTAAATATCCCACTCAAATGCTAATAATAGCGCTTTACTATCAAAAGTGCTATTATAGATAGTGAAATTTTTTTTCATAAGCCTTTAATAGCACTTTTAGTGCGAGCGCTATAAGAAAGTATCAGCTACGATAGCATTTCTTACAAAAGCCCTATTATTGGGCTTAGTGATAAAAAAAATAATTTCATTAAAATTTCATTTGGCTTAGTCGAAGCTTTCACTTTTCACTCTTTCAGCATCCCTTCAGAACGCACAACCACTTCACCATCCCTCCGGATCCGACCACCACTCCAGATCCGGCCACCGTCCCTCTAGTCGTCGCCGCTCCACTCTTTCACCATCCCTCTCACCTCCTTCACTTCTCCTCCGTCTCAGAACCACCACTCCTCCACTTCACTGTTCCGACCATTACCTTTCTTAAATCAAGTTTTAGTACTTCTTTTCTAGTTGGAATGTGTGGGTTTTAATTATGAACATAAGTTTTAGTACTGCATTTCTAGTTGGAATGTGTTGGTCTGTGGCCATCAAACCCTTCGATGCTTGATCCCTCTGTCTCAAATCGTTAATCGATCCTAGGAGCTACCAAAAAGGTCATCATTTTTGTAAAGAGTGTATATTCTCGAGTGATTGATAATTTGACTTGCTTTGTTGGGTTTGAAATTTGAATCTTTAGGTTGTAGTTGTGGTGGGTTCTTAAAATGGGGCAATCAGAGTTTTGATCTTAATTCAGGCCCTGGTGATGCAGATACCGAGCGCAAAGATGACAGATTGCCTTCAGGATTGAGACAGATTCTTGTCCCCAGTCCATAAGCCTTGATGGAGGATCACTTGAAGATGTTTCAGATGGCCGGTGCATTAAAAAGAAAAGAACCTGACGGTGGTTCGGATGGAACTGATAGATTCAGTTACAAACATCCCTCATGACTGCAGTTGGATAATGGCTCTTCAAAGCATTTTTTAAGAGGTCAGCCCCTTGTAAGCTCTTTGACCCTCGAGCATTTTTTAAAATATTTTCAACACCCTGATTCCAATCATATTCAAGCTGTGGAATAAGACGTGCGAATGGCACACAAACTACTTACTCAGAAGATCAACTATTGTAACTATTTTTCATGTTCCAACTCATCTTATACTAATTCTTGGAGTAAAAAATTTGTACATTAAATCATATGTCATGTATGGATATTTGTTGAGATACATAACAAAATGGCATCATTGTGATGTATGGATATTTTTCACAATTAATTCATATAGGTTCAACATTAGAGCCACTTTTAGTGTTTTTAACAAATTAGTGTTTAAAAAACTGAGTGTTGAGCCACTATAAGTCGCTGGAAAGTAAACCACCAAGTGTTTAACCTTAAATCATTCATGCTTCATGAAACATTAAATCAAATACTAGTTGTGCTATGCATTTAAAATCTAGTAATTAATTACCAATTAAAATCTAGTTAAATTGTAGTTAGTACTAGGATTTTGGTTACCAAATGTCCAATTCCCTTTTGAGTTCCACCAGTTGGAATATTTTATTATATTCCAATAATATTATGTGAGCAAATATCTTTATATAATTATATTAGCTATTTATCAATTAAGAGCCTAATTGATTAAGTGATCAAATAAAGTTAAAAGGCTAATTGGATTTCTATTTATGAATTAATTTGATATGGGCTCAATATGAGTAGATGTCATGATGGCCCGTTTCAGGATAATGAGAACCCTAATTGGTCATCACACTACGCTTAGGGCATAAAGAGTCTCGGTTGAGGAAAAATCACAAGTCACCGGGTGCTCGTCATCCGTCTCTCCTTTCTTTTCAGGAATATCATCCATGGTTAGTTCATCTAATGATTCTTCTATCCAGGTATTTCTAATACCGATCTTTGATAAATTAACATGTTGTAGATCCTATTTCATATACATGCTCATATGTTTATTTGACTTCCGCACTAAAGTAAGATTATATATTACCAATCGTTAGTTGGTTCATTGGTGATTGGCGCTGAACTTGGTAGGGAGGACCACGGTTCGATCCCCCGCAACTGCGATCGGGAGGGGGCTGAAACCACTTGATGCCAGAACTGACCCCCGAACCAGATTCAACTGATGGTGAAAACCAAAAAAAAATAAATAAAGTAAGATTATATATTTAATCTTTATTGTTGAGCATGTGTTATATGATTAATTAGTAAATGAGAATTGATATTTTGACATCCAATTTGGAACAACTTTTGACAAGTTTCTCTCTTATACTCTCATTGTATTCCCTCTCTCTCTCTCCTCCTTTCACTTTATTATTTTTATTGCCAAAGAAAATGATAGTTGTCCCAAAAAGGACAACTTTTTGGATGTACAAATAACACCACTCTTAGTAAATTAATTTCATCAAGTGGTATCAGAGCGGGTCTTCATGTTTGATTTATCGAGTTATTAGAATTTTTGGTCAATTGATATGCCTGATATTTGCTAATTTCGATCAAGCAATTTTGATATACATATGTATTTATTAATACCTATGCAAATATATATAAAATTGTCTTCATGAACAAGATGCTTTAGGCAATACTAATTAATATTTGCTTCCAAAAAAAGGCAATACTAATATTTTTCGACTGATGCGAGGGAAAATAAGGTTTGTTCCAGAATTTGTTGAACTTTATTGATTCAATTTGTGTGCCTTTGGTAATTGGAACCGTGATGGTTTCAATAATTTTTGGTTGATTTTGCTTTTGTTAAGAATGTTAAATTAAATTGGACATTTTTTATGTGACATGTTAAGTACCATATTTGGCGTGATTCTGTGACCATAATGTTTTTTTCTTTGAAATTTTGGAATTCTAGGAAATCAAGATATGGAAATATTGTGTTTTTTTTTTATCTAAGTCAATTTTCCACTAATGTTTGTTTTTCTTTTGTGATGAAAGGATTATTTTGATTTATTATTCCTTTGTATCTTAATCTTAATACTATACAAATGAGACAAATTTTATAAGGTCTCATTAAATGCTTGCCTTCACCACATTGTTTCTTATAATTTTGTATTTAATTTTGCATTATAAAGGAAACAATTCAATAAAGGAAACAACTCAAATAAAGGAAATAATTCAAATTCAAATTATAATTAAAAAGTATGATTAAAATATTCAAATTATTATTGTTTTCAACTTCAAATAATTTTGATTTTCGTACATGATTAAAATAAAAATAATACTAGGACCAAATAAATAAATAATATTATAAATAAATTTTTTTGCATGATTTGTTTACTAGAAAAATTAATTTTAATTAAATAGATTATTTTAACGAAAACATATTTTGATGCATGTTTTAAAACAATAAAGAAAAACTTTATCTTTTCAATAAAATTTAATAAGTCTAAAAAATGAAAGAATTTGTAAAATATATACTCCCTCCGGCCATAATTATAGGCAAAAAACACTTTTTAGATACATTCAAATATGTTTTTTAATGTATTCAAATATGTTTTTTATTATTTTTTTAGATAAAAAATTATACTATTATTCAGTAGCATTTTATTTTATATAAATATATTTTTGTCTTAAATTATTAGCATTTAATTGATTTATATTTTATGAGATTTTCAATTACATTATTTAAAAAAATATAAATAAAAAAAGTGTATTAATGTATAGTGTATTAATGTATTAATTTTTACTACAAAAATTTTTAACAAAGAAAAACAAATTAGATCCACAAAAATGCGTGCAACTTTCAAATTGTGGTAATAAAATCCTTGACTTGACCAAAACAAAAAATCCTTGATTCTTAAAACTGATAAAGTTAATGGTAATAAAATAAAATTGGTAATAATTTGAAATTAGTTTTCAACATGGTAATTAATTATGATTGCAAAGGAATTGAGAGTACTATTGTGCCTATAAATAATGTCTAATCTCATTTCTATTCTTCACAATATTACATATTCATTTTTTACTCTTCTGAAAAGGTAGTCATTCTCTATTTTTCCTACATTTTTCTTCTTTTTATGTAGCAACGTGCGAGATATATGTAGATTGTAATTTCTTTCAACAATTATATTTTGCTATCGACTAACTTTTATTGATTTGTTTATGTAGATTCATTGAAAGATGGAAATGTGAAATTTCTAGAACTGAAGATGGAGCACATAAAAATTTGTATAGCTTTTTTTTGTTGTATCTGAATAAGATTTGTATAGTTTTTATAGGTTGTAATTTTTTTTTGTGCGAATAAAAATTTATATAAAATTGATTAAAGCTGTAGATTTTATTAAACTTTACATTAATTTGTAGACCTCTGTAATATACTATACATAGCCGGTTTGATTCTCTCTCTAAACGAACCACTCCCACCTCTCTCTAAAAGTAATCTTCAGATCCAAATTTTTCCTTCCCTTTCCAATCCAAACATCACCTTCACGATGTAGCTTCTCCTCCGGTGGTGTTTCGCCGCTTTTGGCCGCACCACCGCCTCACCCCTTTGGGGTTGGTCGAAACCCCTCTTCTCCTGGCGACCGTTTGTCTCGTTTCCCTCGTGTGTCCCTTCCTCCGCCGACGCTTCTGGTTTCTTCGTTTCTTCGTCGTTTGGCTTGGGTCATGGTGGGTGGTGCTTTCAGATGGGTTTCTCGCCGGTGTTGTTAGATTTGGGTTTTGGCTCTTTGTTTCTTTTCTTTTCCCTGTTGTTTGTAGCTTCTGTTTCTGTCACCATCTCTCTTGTGGTGGTAGCAGATGGCTTTTTTGGTGGCTCTTGAGTTTGTGTGCTTGTATCGTTTTTATTTTATTTTTTATCTCTTGTGATGTTTATGTGTTTGTACTGTTTATGTTTTTTTCTTTCCTGTATTGTTTGTTGCGTTCCTGTTCTTATAGAGATTGGGTGTAGCATTTGGTTTCATAAACCCGTTTGGTCGGGTTGGTTCTATTTTAACCCGTGAGGGTTTTTTTCTAACGTGATCGGCTCATTGATCTGAGTTTGTTTGCGTCTGTTTGATTGTGTTGTTGTTCCTGCGCTCTTTGTTTCTCTGTTATTCCAGGTCTGTTGAGTTCTGCAGGTTTCAGGAGCGTCAGGTTTACCTCCAATTCGGCTCTATTTGTGACTGTGTTCACTCTCTTGCTCGAAAGAGCTTTTATGCCTGCTGCTTGTTCAGGGGGTTGTTGGCACGTGGTTCTGGTTTCGTGTTGGCGGCCATTCCATTCGCTATGCTTTAAACCAATGTTGATTTATGCTAATGCTTTCACTCTTCATCTTTTTTTGTAACTTGGTTTCGTGCCCGCACGCGGGTTCGCTGGGTTGCGCGTGTGTTGAGTGTGTGTATAGTTAAAGTTGATTAGGGTTGGTTAACCTAGTTTGTTTTATCATGTTATATTCCCTCTTGGGTTTAACTGGGTAAGGTTTAATGTCCCCCCAGTCTCTGTATCTGTTGTTTTTATTTTATATTATATTTCCTTTCTGTCAAAAATAAAAAAATAAATAGACCTCTGTAATATACATATGTGATTGAAGTGTCTATTGTTAACGGATTACAAGTAGTTTAGTTTATGTTAATAGTAATATTGTTGTGTAGGTATTGATCATTCTAATCATGAGCAAGCTTCTACATTGAGTTTTTCAATTAAATAAATTTTGTGACACATTATTTAATTTGTTGATCAACTTATTCTAAGACAAAATCAATCAATATAAAAAAATATATTAAATATATGAAAAATTGATCAAACTTCCACAAAAGTTTGTTAATTATAATATATATTGTAAAAATGAGTATTTTTTACATTTGCAATCATTTGATATTCATTCAAAACACAGTGATATAAAAATACGAAGAAAAAAATTTGAAAAATAGGAGCAAGCTTCCTAAGTAATACTGAGTTTTATAATTACAACAGAAATTTGGAAATAATATTTAAATTTATTGATTGAGATTCTTTGAGATTGAATTAAAATTGATTAATATTAAAATAAATTTTATTCTAAATGCATAAATAAACCGTAAAGTTTTTTTTTTATTAATTCTATGATTTTTAAGGATTTCAGCAATTTAGAGTTTTATCGCAAGTTTTTTTTTTGTTTTTGTTTTCACCATCAATATCCAGCATTGGATCGCCTAATCTGATTCATGGATCAATTTTGATATCAAATAGTTCCAGCCTTCTTGCGATTGTAGTTGCGAGGTTTTTTATTTTGAAAGAAATCGTAAAATGTTGTTAACATATTTTATTAAGATTGAATAAAGTTATTTGATTTAGAAAAAAAAAATTCAATTAAATATATGAGAATAAAAATCAAAACTATAAGCAAAAAATCTGCAATAAGTTTGATAATTATGGCATAAATAGTAAAATATTATTTTCATTTATTGCTTGAGATCATATAAAATTTGATCAAAGTTTATAGATGCAAATAAAGTACGGGCTTAAGCTCTCATGAATATAAAAAAAAAAAATTTGATGCAAAGTTAATTCAAATCCAATCTTACAAAACAATATATTTGACTCCTACATTACCTTATGAACCATAATTGTGAACGCATTGTTTAAACTAAACCAATCTCAAATATTTTTGTGAGCGCTCAAACATAAAATTTGTAAGCTAAAAAAGAAAAAAGGCATGACAAAAAGATAGAGAACATTAAAATGAAAATAAATGAAATTTAGGTAATGTATATAATGAGAAATAAAATTGGTATAGAAAAATTGAGATGATTTAGCAAATTAACAAGAAGTATTGTGTAAAACATTTCTTATGCATTTTCAAGGTTGATCTACGCGCAATCGCAATGGCTAATCTTTCAAAGTATTTGATATTCCATATTATTTTTTTGGCCCTTAGTTTTCCAACTATATATTAATCAAAAACAAAATCCTTAATAATCCATAATTCGATTATAGGAGATAAGTAAAGTTTGTACAATAACAATTTAATCAAAATTTGAACTAGAATCTTCTCATTAATTTATCTTTAAGTAAAGTTCATTATCTACTTGACGATAAAGTTCACTATCCTTAAGTAGTTTTTCAAATTTATTTTAATTTAAATATTAAGGAATTAAAATAAAGCTTTTTTTTAAAAAAAATAAGCATATATAGGACTCATATAATACATAGGCCTATATTTTTATTTTGCATTTTTATGGCCCGTGTTAGATTTTTTTGTAATTTATACGGTGACTTTTTATTTATTTATATGAAAACTATATTTATATTCATATATTAATATAGTGACCTATTTTTATTTTGTATCTTATATGGTCTTTTTTATTTATAATTTACTCTCTATTGACGGTTTCTTATGGTGGTCCACCTTGCCTAGTTTTACTTACTTAGATTTCTTTCTAGATCGTATTGGGCACACATTTTTTCGGGCCTCTTGACTTCACGCCCGTGGCTTCTAGTTGTTGCTTTGCATTTCTTTCTTTTATGGGTTTGGTTATGCCCCCCCATTTTGTACATATTTTTTCCCCCTTTTTTATATATATTATTATGAGTACTTGACATAGGATTAGAGTCTACAAGGGGTGCCAACATAGTTGGGATGCTTTCTAGTCTCTTTGATGTCATTATACTCTTAGTTCACCAAAAAAAAAAAAATTTATAATTTACTCATATATTAATATGAGGACTATATTTTTATTTAATATAGAGACTTTTTTTGTATATTAATCTAAGAAAAATGTTAACATGTATCTTTAGGGCACGTGTTAATGTATCAAATATGTAAATTGTATCTTAAATAATGTTCATTTGATTTTTTTTGCTTCTCCATATTTTAAGGATTGTGATCATGGTTAGTATTTTGCGACATTCTATCTTATATATAAAAGAGAATTATACCCTTTTTTCTCTTTTATACATCCATGTAAGTTTTGTTATTTGTTTTCTCATCCTATTAATATGTGATCTATATTTATACTCATATATTAATAGTTTTTTTTAAGAAAATTATATATATAGGGTTTATATAAACTCATATTATTTAATATAAAGATTTTTTTTAATTTATACGAAAACCTGTATTTTTTTTTTACACAAATGACATTCATTCATTCAAATTAATAGAGTTCATCGATGCAATACAAATTTAAAATCGCTAAAAACAAAAAAAAAAATGAATTACTCACAGCATACATGTTAATAGCATAAAACGGCAAATTGTTTAAACTTACATATTTGACCAAATTGAAGTGTCCGAAATATTCATGTCTCCGGATCAATAGCGTTGACGGCATCAAAGTCATTGATTTGATTTGCACTACATCGACTTTAATCTTTCAACCTGAAACATATAAACACCACAACAAGACGGGAACACAGAATACACACAAAATATGCCACACAAAGATGAAAAAGCAAAATACTTCGCACTAAAACGAGAAATTAAAAGAAATAACGTCACACTTTAAGACGACGAAATCACAAACATACGAAAGAAATACAATACCAAATATATGTTGAAACCATACTTATATAATCAAAATAGAAGAAAAAAAGCGACTTGGAGGGGTGATTTTATAAGCCTAAATTGACCCTGTATTTATGGTCATATTAATTTGTGTAATTTATATTGGTATTAATATGAAATTCTATATATTTTTTAAAAATTTATAAAAGACATATACTTAATTATACGCATATATTTTTAACACAGGAATTTATATGGAGCCTATATTGTTTGTCATATATTAATAAAAGGCTTTTTTTTTTTTTTTGTAATTTATATTAGACCTATATAAATATAGTCATATTATTAATATGTGGTCCTATTTAAACTCATATTAATATGAGAGTTTATATTTATATATACTCATATATTTATATAAGACCTTTTTTTTTTAATTTTTACATGAACCTAACTATATTTATATATTAATAGAGAAGCCGATTTTGTGTTTGTAATATATATATATATATATATATATATATATATATATATATATATATATTTTTTTTTTTTTTGCTTAATACGAGACCTATCTTTATACTCATATATTAATACAGATTTTTTTTTTTTTATAATTTATATGGGACCTATATGTATACTTTTATATTAATTTGGAGAAGTTTTTTACAATTTATACAGACTTATATTTATACTCATTTTAATAAGGGGCTTATTTTTATCTAATTCCTACAGACATCTATGCTTATGCTCATATGTTAATATAATGCTTTTAAAAAAATTATACAAGACCTATATTTATACTCACAAATTAATATGTCCACCGTAATTTTTATGTACGCGAACCTATATTTGTACCAATTTATTAATATGACGTGTTTTTTTGTAATGTATATGGGTTATACTCATTAATTAATAAATGAGCCTGTTTATTTTGTTTTTAAAATTTACAAGCGGCATATATTTATACTTATATATTTTTACAAATATGTTTTCTTATATTATCAGTACATTAAGCCTTCAAACTTATAAAATAACGTGACTTTCTTACACTATTTTTACAATAAATATAATTTAAATTTAAAACAATTACGACCTATCCTCCTCGATTGTTTTGAAATTGTTCAGACCATAATGGTCAACCATTCAATCTGTGGACCGGTCCATGGAATTTATAAAACATTAAATATTTCTATTGACTTTTGTGTTTATTTTAAATCTATTCTAAATTTATGCTAACTTATGTCCTTAATTTTATTTTATTTTTTTCTGTTTTTTTGTCTTAATAAAATCTTAAATTATGAAAAATTAATTTCGAAATAAAAAATAATACTAATATACAAATAATATAATATTTGTTTAATTTATAAAAAATAATTAATGAATTGATAGGCCGTGCTTGGCACGGGTCTCACACTAGTTCATAGTAAAGTGCATCAGTATATGAGTGGAAAGTTGAATCTTTTATGGTTTTGTTACATGAAATCGATTTGTGTCATATTTAATTTTAAATCAAATCGTTTAGTTTGACTTATTTATAAGGGTTGTTACCTAAAAATAAGAATTTAGATTTGATTCTGGTAATTAAGTTTTCAAATCAAATATTCCGTTTGACTTATTTATAAAGTTGTTGTAAACACAGTTTATTGCCTAAAATAAATATTTTGAGTTTAATTTGAGTTATTTGATTTGAAATTAAAATTGATTCACATTAACTTTGTAGTTAAAGTTTATTTTGAGAAATAAGACATATAAGAATTTAGTATATATATTCGGTTATAATATATTTTGTACAAAACTAATTGCCGTTAAATAGCAATTAATAAGGATTCTCAAAATATTTTAATTCAATCCGGTATGTACAAATTAAAGTTTTGATTCTTTAAATTTTTGGAAAATAAAGATTCTATAATTAATTATTTATTTATAGAATATAAAGTTTTATTTTAGAAATCATTTATTCTAGAATTTTTTGTCTATTTACACAGAGATAAAGAATTATTTCATTTTAATTTGGTAAATATGATTCTAGAATTAATTGTTTCTTTATTTAAAGAATCATCGGATACATGTGAATCAATTGTGGCAAGAATACTTTTTTGGTATATCTAAAGATTTAATTTTATTTGATTTAAAATTAAATGTTTGGTTTATAGCATGATGACATGTTTGAGTTTATTGTTATTAAGTTTCTACAATAATTTTATTTTGTCATGCTCTTCGAATAATTTTTATGCCAATTTTAATTTGATGATGAGAATTTATTCTCACATAAGGGATGTCATTTAATCTTATGATTATCAAGCGACATCATAAAAGAATACGGCCTACATTTTGTGGGTAGTGTCTTGTAAATTTAAGACTTTTCCCATTTAATTTAACAAATTGTTAGGTGATTTTGATTGAGTTGGTTGAAGCAACATGTTGCAAAAGTAACCTCTGTTGTGTAGATTTGATTCAATTGGAATCACAAAATACGTATAAAATTATTCATGCAATCTATTTTGGTTTGCCAAAAGGTAGACACAGTTTGGCCTAATAATTATACATATGTATTCAATTTATTAAATTGTCTAGTAATTTTGATTGAGTTGGTTGAAACAACAAGTTGCAAAAGTAACTTCTGTTGCGTAAATTTGATTCAGTTGGAATTACAAAAGATGTGGTGTGAAATTATTCATGTGAACTGTTATAGTCGGCCAAAAGGAAGACACAGTTTGGCCGGATAATTTCATTCCTGTGATGGTAAATGTGTGGTGATTATTAAGTTTTTTTCCATGTGGGTAATGGTTGGTGTCAAAGACGCACATTATCTGACAGGACTTATTACCAATGTTTGATCATTACGTTGATAGTACCGCTTGCAGTTAATTCTTGGCAATCAAAGATTGTGTATTAATGGTGCGTTTGGTATCTTGTTTTGTCTTATAATTTACAAATAAAGATCTGCATGTCCATGTAATAATTTATTGACATGCATGGTAAAATTGTGTAAGTGTAAATCCATGTAATAATTTTCTAAGGGTTTGACATCAATGATGTACTAGGTATTTTGGTGAGTAATTTTTATTCTCTATAAACTAATATAGTTTATGTATCTGCAAAATAACGTTGGAATTTAAATTCTTAAAAATTCTAACTCTTTGGAATAAAAGAAGAACATTATGTTCTTCGATAAAGATGGAGAAATTCAAATTCTCTCACAATTTAGTAGATTTAAAGTGAGAATCAAGTTTAGAAAGTGAGTATACTCCTAATCACGTAGGTCGTGAGATCATAAAGTTTTGTTTTCCAGAGACATTAGAGGTGTTATTTAAGATGACATTAAGTTTTTTTTTCATATTTTCTTTGGTTAAATTAAAGTGCTTCTAAAGCAATAAGGCGAAAGATAATATTTCATTAGGATCATTGAGCAAAAATATCAGGAGCACATTAAGTAATTATTTAATCTTGTTAAAGCGTTGTAGTTTCAACAATCAGGTGACTTGGTCGAAAATATAGCGTTTAGTGTTCTCTTTACACAATTAGTTTTATCGTTATTAAAGTTAGAAATGAATCTTTGAAATGATCATTTCATAAAGTGTGCAATAAAGAAAATATTGAAGCAAGAGAAAATAAAATAGTGCTCATTATGTAAATACCTCATAGGATAAGGACAAATAAAGAATAATAAGAGGGGAAATAAGTCGGTGAAGATTGATGATATTTCAACTATTTGTTAGATTTTTGTTACTAACTTATATTTGTATTTAAAAGCCAACTTGTGGATCATTATTTGAATTTAGTTTTGTTTTAATTCTTTATTATTATTTTAAAATGAGGGATCCAATATGTCTTTTAAATATAAATATTATTACAGTCAATTCAGTTATTACTTGTGACAATCTAGAATTGTTGTAACTTTTAAGAAATATAAATTTTGGTCTCATGTTAATGAACATTTTGATATAGAAACTTCAAAGTTTCTTGAAGATATTGAGTTTGGGGGAGAGATATGGTAAAAGAACAAAATTGAGTGAGGAAGAATTGATTCTATACCAATTCATAAAGTTTCTATTTATATAGGAAATTTGGATCCTCATAAGGACATTAATGTTCTTCCTCACAATTAAGTTAAAAAAAATTAATTCATAAATATGAAACTCAATACCTTCAAGAGTTGTGGCGTCGAGTGTCATAAAGTGTTGACTGAAAAGAGAAATCATATATTTTTTGATTTGAAAACTCTATTAGGATAGTCACGACACTTCTTAGTTATTATAATTTTGGAGCTTCATATGATGGATATCAAGATAGTATTTCTTAATGGCGACATTATGAAATACAATAAGGTGCAATAAGAGAAATTTTGTGTCAATGGACACAAAGTAGATGGTTGGAAACAAATGAAATCCATTTATGAGTTTAGAAAGTTGTCTCCTTAATGGTACCACAAAAGTCTCATCAAGTAATTGTCTCATTTGGTTCTGAGATGTATATTATGGAGAGTTGTGGGTCATACACGTCCAGTGGGAGAATGTTTATATTCTTAGTTTTTATATGTCGATTTTATTTTATCAAGTCAACAATGATATATGATCGTTGTGCGAAACCAATATATCACTAACAAAAGTTTAGTGACAAAAGATCTTGGGCACACCTCTTTTGTATTAGGAAATTTGATACTTAGAGATCATCCTCATTGTATCATTCTGTTTTTCAAAAGAGTTATATCAATAAAGTTGAAAGTAAATTCGACTTGAAAGTCAATGAACTAAGGGATTGTTTTAATCATAAAGGGAGACTGTTTAAAAGTCTCAATAATTGTCCAAAAGAAAATCTGCAAATTTAGAAAATAAAATGTTTTTTTTTATATGCTTTACCTTTGAGAAACTTATGTATGATCTTACTTATATGCATCCGGAAATAGCGTATATATAAGATCATTTGGCAGATACATGATCAATTCAAAATTTGAATTGTTGAAATGAGGCAACCATAAGGATTGTTATAGAGAACAAAATAATTTGTGCTCACATATCAGAGATCGAACAATTTGGATGTCTAATAGACATCCTAAATCAAGAAGTGACTCTACGTAAGTATTTATGTCACTTGGTTGTATAAAGTAATGGATTTCTGAAAGACAACTCAAGTTATATACTGTGACATAAATTAGTCAATTAATGTTTCAACAACTATTTTCTGAAGATTATCGATCTATAAGTTGTTGAAGAATAGAACATATAGAGAAACAAGTTTATGCTAGCTAACTCACTAATCGAAGACTTGACAACTAAGGTCTTTCATATTATTATTTTTGTTACTAAGGATGGTTTGGATTAGTGGGAGTCTCTAATTCATCATGTTCTAACTTTGTTTTTTATACTTTGTTAAGGTTTTCTGCAGAAATAAAATTTAAGATTATTATTGTTATAACTGGTTCTGTATCTTTTGTGCAAATATTGAATTTGCAAACTTCAGTTTGATCTCACTAAAGATTTGAGTTGGACCAGTTGGAAATATGCATGATATAAAGATCACATTACATGAAATTTCCATGCCACTCATCCATATCGATCTATGTCATCAAATTCATTGGTGTGGTGGTCGTCGGTGTTCCGTCACGTTATACGTCAGTGACGACAGCCGCGGCGGTCCCATTATTGATGTATGAGGTGGACCAGATTGTAAAGTTGAAATCTAAGGATAAATAGCATTCGGATGCGCGCCTAAAGAATAATGATATAATTATTACGATATATTGCCCAAGTGGGAGATTGTTGGATATTTTATTATATTCCAATAATATTATGTGGTCAAATATCTTTATATAATTATATTAACTATTTATCAATTAAGAGCCTAATTGATTAAGTAATCAAATAAAGTTAAAAGGCTAATTGGATTTCTATTTAGGAATTAATTAATTAATTAATTTGATATGGGCTCAATATAAGTTGATGTCATGATGGCCCGTTTCGAAATAATGGAAACCCTAATTGGCCATCACACTATATTTAGGCTATGATCCCCAATATATTAGACACACTGCATATCGCCTCTTCTCTCCATCTGAAGAGCGCTTAAGGCATAAAGAGTCTCGGTTGAGGAAGAACCACAAGTCACCGGGTGCTCGTCATCCGTCTCTCCTTTCTTTTCAGGAATATCATCCATGGTTAGTTAATCTAATGATTCTTCTATCCAGGTATTCATATAATCATTTGATCTCTATAAATCAACATGTCGTAAATCTTATATTTTATACATATGCTCCTATGTTTGTTTTGACTTCCACACTAAAATAAGATTAAGGTTTTAATCGTTAGTTTGAGCATGTGTTATGTGATGAATTATAAAATAATTCCAACACCACCTTCTCTCGGTTCCTTGTAATTTTCAAATTTGTCCTTGGCATATGTGGCCATCCTTGTGTATGTAGGTAGTTGTATTTGAACTCCCTCTCTTTGTGAGTATGTAACCAGCCTCTTACTACATTGTTTCACAAATTTATGCTACAAATTTTTTGGAAATTTCTTTACTCAAATATATTTTTTCTATGTGTAGATTTTTTATTGATAGGTTTGACATAGTTTCATGTGCAGATTTTTTATTCCTAATGACAGGTTCTTGGTCTGCTTTGACAAAATTAAATCACTGACAATGTTAGGGTAAAGATTGGGTACCTTTTCCTCAAGATTATTTGTCCAGAGTTTGTATAAAAATATAGATTATTTAGTCTTTTGTAAATAGGTTATCAAGGTTATGAACATCATCTAGTGGCTGGCTTAGGTTAATTAGTTTGTCTTATTTTAATTAGTGTTATGAACATTAAGAACATCATCCAGTGGTTGGCTTAGGTAAACTAATTAGTTTTGAAAATGGCATGTGAGCTTATTTTGTGAATGTTGTAGTAAACCAAATTTTGGTACTTATTGTGTGTTTTGTGGCTTATCTTAATTTGCTTTTGTCTTGGAAAGAATTGGATCCGTTTTGTGGCTTATGTAATTTGATTATACTATAATTAGCCTTTCTTGTGCCTTTTTATATTTAATAGGACCTTTTATTATTGCTATGTTTTAAGTTTCAGGTCACTAATTCAAAAATCAAAATTAAGTTTTAGGTTGTATAAGAAAGAGAGCTGATGGAAAAAATAATTAAATTGAAGCATACAATAGTGCTTTTTGGAATTTTTTATAAATTTATTAATAATTTCTCTTTTCTATACAACAATGATTACATTTCTTAATTTGTATAATATGGTCAAAACGACTTATATTTTGGACGGAAGGGAGTAATACTTTATAATATAATTGATAACCGAAGTTTCCTTCAAATCTATATTTATTAATGCTAGTAACATACATTTTTCAATACACATTTTTTTATTTAAAATTCCAACGTACATATAGGTGCTTCATGTACTCTTGTTAACCAAATTTCCTGAAAATCTCAGGTACTCAATTCACAATTAACCTCCAAACACTAGTGATAAACGAAATTCACTTGTTATAGAGGGATTAAAACTCAAAACTTCAAAACACAATATTATTTCAAATTTTAAAGTGATGACAACCAAACACAATCTTTTACTAGGACCAAAAGCCAAAGTCCTCTTATTACATATATGTTATAAAAGCAAATTTAGAAGTTATATCTTGAACCGAAATTATTCATGAATCTTGTCTTTTATCCTAACAACATCCAAGTATGATTTCCCCTTTATCTTGCTCGCAAGGTATCCTTCGACATATTCTTCAAGGGTAATTGTTTTGTACAATGCAGGAGTTTCAGGAGTAACAAGACTGCGCGCCGGACCTAGATCTCGGCCCATTTGAATATTATGAAATGCAGCAACTGAGAGCCTCTCCTTCTCTGAATTGACTGTTGCTCGATGCTCAATACTCTGATAAATTCCATTGGTCATTATCTGTAACACCACATTTAAAATATTAACAACAATTTTAATTCATATACATAAAAAGAATTATCACATTACTAAAAAATCGAGGATAGATATAGTGTATACTTTAAAAAAATTGAAGTAAAATTTATACGAGAACTAAAACAGACAATACCTTGAAAATAAAATATAAGGAATAATTCTAAAAATACTATAACTTTTTTTTGACAAGTAAAAATACTATAACTATATATTCTAAAAAGAAGATTTGTGAATAATTTTGTGTCATTTACCTCCAACAGATCTCCAACATTGACTACAAAAGCATTAGGGAGGGGATTGATAGGAACCCACAATCTATCTTTTTTTATTTGAAGGCCTTGCATTTCATTGACTTGGAGAAGGATGGTAAGTGCACTAGCATCAGAATGTGGATTAAGTCCAATGACTTGATCTGGTTGAGGACATGGAGGGTAGTAATTCATCCTTATTGATTGATCTCCCTCTTCAAAGAAATCTAGCAATTCACTTGGTTCTTGGATCTTTAAAGCTTTTGTCATAAACTTAATGATTGTAAAACATAGTTTTTTCATCTCTAGAGAATAGTTTTCAAAATTGTCTCTGCAGTGTATTAAAACAAATTTTATTAGTTATCAGAATTAAGAGTTGGACCTAACTCTGATACAAAAACACTTTGTAACTTAAACCTTGTCCTCATTTATAAACACACGCAACCGATGTGGAACTTTTTAACATTTGTTACTTATATAATATTAACCATATTATATTTACGAATGATAAATGTTTGTGGTAAATCCACCTGAATGGTTGTGGCATATAAGGAATTAGATGAGGAAGCCTTATGTGTAATGGAAATGATTTAACGTAAAACATATCTCCCCATCTTAGCTTTTGTTCGTCTAATGCAACATAGACTTGTCCAAAACCTTGCAGTTCTTCTTCTGTTTGCCAAAATTTCTTTTTTTCTTCCATTGGAAGGTTGAAGAATTGTTGAACACCAATTTTCACACTTTCTACTAGTGCAGGTTCAACTCCATGATTGATTAGCTGTAATTAATATATATATATATATATATATATAGCTTATAGTGATTTTCATTCATTTAAAAAAACCATAAAAAGTGGTGCTTTAATTAATCCTTATCCTGTGCAATCTTGCACTTGCACAGGTTAGGAAAATGCTTTATATAAAATAACTTTAAACGACATTTATTTTGAAACGTTAAAGAAGAGATGCAAAAAATTGATCTAAACCTGGAAGAAACCCCATTCCTTACAAGCTTGGTCTAGTTTCTCAAACTCATTATCATCTTCAGATAATAATTTATCAAAGTTGATAATTGGAAGTTCTGTTAAAGAGGTTATGTTAGAAACAAGAACAGGGTCTTGATTTGGTTGAAGATATTGTTCTGGAACTTTTTGAATGCCTTGTTTTGCCAACTCTTGGACTGAAGGAGCAAGGATAGAAGTATCACCCATTTGATGAGAAAAATTTTCTGCTTTGAAAGGATTTGATGTGGAGAATGGATATGTAGTTGATGTTTATAAAGGAGGGGAACTAATTATTTTGTTAAAGGGTCATACTAAACAGTGCATTGTTTAACATTTTTCTTTGTTAAATTACCACAAGAGTCTTTTTTTTTAACCAACTATTGCCAACGTCCGATATTAAATGAATTATTTGATCATTTCATATAATTTACGAAAAATATAGGGTTAAATATGTTTTCAATCCCTACAAAATAGTGACCTTCTAAGTTTAGTCTTTATTTAATTTTTATTAAATTTTTAGTCCCTGAAAAATTATCATGCACTCAATTTTGGTCCATACTGATAAATCAACATGTATTTTTGAATGATTTTTTCACAGGTATGTTTTGATCATCGTAAAAAGTTCCTCCAAAAAAAAGAGCTCGAAATTTGATTTCTAGATCATGATTTTCGTTATTTTTATCTTGAAATTTTGCTATTTGAAAATTTCATAATTAAAAAATTCTAAATTTTAATAAATAAGTTTTATACGATATTTTAAACATGCCCATAAAAAAAATCGTTCAAAAATTTAAGAGTTTAATTATAATTAAGAAAATTTAGTTTTAATAGGGACTAAGTCTATATGCAAGAAATAAATGATAAGGACTAAAGATATAATAAAAATTAAGTATGGACTAAACTTAGAAGGTCCGCATTTTACAGGGACCAATAACATATTTAACACTTAATAATATTATAAAAACGATTAAATTATAAATTAAAATATTTTTGTAAACAACAAAAATTTAATGTAAAACTTAATTTTAGAATATTTTTTATTTAATACGTGTAAACAATACATATATGATTAAAGAATTTTGTAAAGTATTGGAATATTTTGGCATAGATTAAGTACAATAAATTAATATGACAATACTAACCCATCAATCAATTATAGTTCAACTGAATTGCAATCATTTTGGTCTTCAAACCATTGCGTCAATACTCGTTATGTTTCAAGCAAATGCTTGATCAAGACTTTGATCCATTATATATATATATATATATATATATATATATATATATATATATATATATATATATCAAAATCAACTTTTTTCGAGTTACAAAGATTAACCTTTGTGTGGTTTAAGCGAGTTTGGTGACTGCTCTGGTAGTCTTGAATCTGTGGGATGCCTCTTTGTTTTTGGGATTAGGAGTTGATTTTTGATTAGGTGGTGTCTGTTTAGGAGTTTTTTTTTCCTTTAGATTTTCCGCATATACACGGCACCGATGTTATGTAGTTCCTTTTTACCGATCTCTGTTCGTCTTATGCAGAGACTTGATTATTAATAAATTTTGCCATTTAAAAAAAAAAAAAAACCTTCGTGTGGAACTGAAAACAAATGCTACAAAATATAATTATACATACGATTATTGATACCACACGTCTACATTGTTATAACGACAAAAACAACAAATAATACCTGATATACTAATATTTCTTACAATAAAAATAGTTTGTATCATAGTCAGGAGCAAATGATGGAACATGACTTTCAATCAAATATATATTGGAAATAACTTTTTTCAATTTGCAAAGTTTAATTTTCGTGTGGAATTGAAAGGTTAACTTATACTCATGCCTTGTAGTACGGTGTATAAATTAGAGTGCGGCACATTGTACCGTGTATTTTGTTTCTCTAAATAATAAGACAGTAGAATAATATATTACAACAAAAATATCGGTTACAATTTTATGACAAAATATCGGTTACAACTTTTGCTATGTAACGTTTAAATAAATATAAAAAATATTTATTATAATAATTTAAAATTATACGTAACGGAAAATATATTTATAATCATTAAAAAATATATAGAAACAGTTAATGCATTAATTCTATTTTATATTAATATAAATATTTTTAATTTTAATTATTAATAAAAAATATAACGTCGTCAATTATTAAATAAAATTAAATGTAATAAATAATAACATAAATTTTTTACATTTTCGTATTTAATTAAAAATGAAACATCATAAAATATTAAATAAAAATTAATGTATTAAATAATTTAATAAAAAATGACACTAAGCTTCTTATAAATGGGGTTCCATTTATTTATAATATTGATTGATCAAAACATTGACTACAATTTGAATAGAGTATTGTACTTTTCTTTATTAATGGGCTAAGTGCTTGATATACTTTAGTTCATCTATATATATAAATAGCTGTTAACAATGTTTTATGAACGCATGTTTTAAAGTTAACACCCAGCTGACAAACATACGGTCTACCTACCTTTTTTTTTAAAAAAAAAATAAGATAATGCTTAGTTATGGAAATAGCTTACCAAAAATTAATATAATGCCTAAGATGCTTAGTAATATAACACCTAAAGTATATAGAAATAGTGGGGAAATGAGAGTTATGGAAATAGTGTGTATAGTTGGTGCATAGCACTATTATCATAATGGTCAACTTTTGGATCAATTTTTTTATGTGTTCATTTTATACGAAAATTAATTTAACATTTATCAATATTATTTTGAACACTATAAAATTTTTTTCCATTAAAATATTTATAGAAATGAACCCAATTTCGTAGGAATTGTTGTATTTAGTTTTGTTTGTAATTTAGAAAATGGTTGGAGATGGTTGGAAGATGAAGATGATAGAAGACATGGTGCAATGATCTAATTTAGGGTGGAATATTTGGATAAATCTTTCCATGGGACCAAGCTAGAGAATAGAAAGGGAAGTAGCACATGGTGGACAGGCCCGACCTGCATACATGTACAAGGTGTGCATCAACATTGGGTTTCCAAATTTTTTAGTTCTCATTTGAAATTTTGAGGTTCTATATTATTAGTTATATTTATTTATACTTATAAAATATTAGATATGTATTAATAGATTAATTTTGAGACTTTAAAATGATAGTTATATATTGTTAATGTTCATAAAATATGATATGAGTATCAATAGATTAATTATCCATACTCATAAATATAGTTTTAGTATATTTCAATTTTTACATAAATTTTAATCTTAGATGTCTCTTTTTGACATTACTTGATAATTATTTTTTATGTATAATTTAAATAGAGGATGATTTTTTAATTGTTTTGTATTGTTTTATTAGGATATATTTTTAATATTTAAACAGGACCTTCAAATAGTTGGGATCCGGCCTCATGGTGGATTGGCAACCACTCTTATAAAATATAAAGCAAGTAGCAAGTGGTTGAGAGGAAAAAATTATTGAGAAAACTATGATATGATGGGGGAAGCAAGTAACCAAACCACTCAACAAAACACCACACGACAAAATCGAGAGGGAAATTGGGTCACATCTATATGATATAGATTTTATGACTCCACGTTTTGTACTTTATGACAACAAATCCCAATAAAGAGAAATTTTATTATAGGCACAACTCCAAATTAATAATATTTAGGCACATATACATCAAAATGAAAAAATTAAAGATAAATAATTATGTCACATCAACTATCATAAATCAATTTTTTTATATTTAAATTTTTTAAAAGTATGTGAGTATACCCAAATGACAAGTGTTAGGATTGTGTCAAACTAAGTCTTTCTCCCAAATAAAATGATGTGCGAAACAGAATCAATATTTTTAATGTAAAAAGATAAATAAGTATCAAATAAATAAGATAAAATATCTGTAAAAATGAAAGAAAAAAAAAACATAAATCAAAATCATAGTTGTATATCTGCTTCGAGAATAAAATAACACAAACTAATTTAATTACCCCCATTGCATTGTATAAAATAAGCAATAGTATCATAGAGCTCCACAGTCCATAGGTTATTTGTGTTGCCATCTACTAGTTTATTACTAGATTAAAGCAAAGGTGGTACAATTACAAATCTAAGGAGTATTTTATTTTCTATCATTATATATCATCATCACTTAACCATATTTTATTAAAACTTACTTGGCACTCATTGCCTCACATTTCATCTTTTAATGTGCCAAATAATTTCATATGTGCCAAGTCCACTTTGTTTTTGAATTTAGAAAATTTTGAAAATAAACCACCGATGAAATTTTCGGGTCAAGTCACGAATTAAGTCACTATCTTTAAGACGTGCACAATAAAAATCGGGTAGAATTACACCTTCTATGACTACGATGCACCACTCTAATATTGATATGAAAATCAATTTGATATGGAGAGGTCATTCTATGAAACAACATAAAAGAGAAACTTTATAGATGAAGTGAGCAGATTTGAAACATGCATGTATTTTAATATGTTAAATTGCAGTTTTGGCCTCTCAAATTTTCTAATTGTGCGATTTTGGCCTCCCCTAATTTCAAATGAGTGAATTAAACCCCTCACTTGGAGAATCAGAACTGCAATTTAACCATTTCAATAATTAAATTTTAAAAAAGGAGGGTGTGAATCCACACTTTACTCCCTCCCGTGTGATTGTCATGGGAGACATCCCGTTTCCGAAATATTTGTATGTTAGTTTTATTTTAAAATTAAATGAATTTCTGGACTATTTGTATGTGTGTTTTTATTTGTTATAGTAAAATGTGAAATGTATAATATGTTGAATTAATTAAAAAAAATGTAACACAATATTACTATGCCTTAATTATAACTTAAAGTTTGTATTTTAGATTTATTGAATAAGTTTGAGACGAGCATTTCATCATCCAGATGTTCTGATTTATTTTACTCTTAGGACAGACTGAGAGCCACATAGTAGGTATTTTAAAACCATCTATCTACAAAGAATCCCAATTCCCAATACTCTTGGTGTTAAGGAGAGACTAGTTTTGGATGCAAGGCAGCTAAAGAGAGTCCTCCAAACACATATCTTCACCATGAAGAGTATACCTCACAGTTGTCATCTTGCATACTTTCAAAGATTGAAATAAACTCTTTATAAGGTGATTGATGCGCCTAGTTTTGTAGACGCTTGGGTTCAATTGTTGCTTAATTCCCATGATAAATACAAATTCAAATTATTGAATTATAATTTTTTCTTACCTACTACATACATATATGATGTACTTGTACTCAGAGAACAGACATGTTTATTTTTAACACAAATAGTCTTATATAACTTTTGTCACTTACTATTCTCATTTTGGATTCTCATAACATCAAGGCATGATTTCCCTTGTAGCTGTCGTGAAAAGAATGCTTTGTAGTAATCTTCTACAGTAAGTGTTTTAAACAATGCAGGCCTTTCAGAAGTAACAAGACTTGGTGATGGACCTATAACCTTGCTCATTTCAGGTCTGTGAAATGCTGCAACGGAAATCCTCTCTTTCTCAGAGTTAACTGTAGCTCGATGTTCAATACTCCGATAAATTCCATTTGTCAGTATCTGCACAACCATTAGAGATTAAGTGATAATAATTCCTAAACCAAGTGAATTTTTTTTAAGCGATAATATTGCTTTGTTTATACATAGCTTCATCTACTAATTGTGCTTGAATTTGATTTTGATTATAATACACTCATAGAACACTTAAAAAGGTTATATAATAAGAGGATATAAAACAAATTTTATAACAAATAATTACCTCCAAAATGTCTCCGACGTTGATTACAAAAGCATCGGTAAGTGGTGTAATTGAAATCCATTGTCCATCTTTTCTTATTTGGAGACCTTCAATCTCATTTGCTTGCAGAAGGATGGTTAAGGCCGCCGCATCGGAATGAGGATTCAGTCCAATGACATTTTCTGGTTGAGGACAAGGAGGGTAGAAGTTCATCCTCATCGATTGAGTTATATCATCAAATAACTCTAGCATTTCATTTGGTTCAACTTTCAGAGCTTTTTCCATATGTTTGATGATTGTGATGCCAACTTTTTCCAGTTCTAAACTATAGTTGTCTAAATTATCTCTGCAATATGAAACACTGTTGGTTAGAGTACTATAACTATAATCACTTTAAGTTGGAGATGGATGGCTGAAGTAGTTTAGAGGAAAACTAATGATTAGCCGATATTGTTCAATAGTGCCGCCGCCAATAGTGGCGCTATAGCGTTGCTGTATTGTGGAATTTTCACATATCATTATTTCAATATAATATTGTCAAATAGCGGCAATAGCAGCAATATACCATTGACGCGTTGCGGAATTTGAACAAACAACTATTTTTTCACGATCTGCGATTGACAACATTGTGACTAATAATTGACCAAAGCCCTAAATGAAGTGAGAAAAAGATATAAAACCTGAATGGTTGGGGAATATTTGGAAATAAGCGAGGATTCCTTGCATAGGATGGAAGAGTCGTAGTGAAGAATAAATCTGCCCATTCTAACTTTTGATTCTCGGATACAACAAATAATTGACCAAAGCCCTCAATATCTTCTGGTGTTTGCCAAAATTTCTTCTTCTCTTCCATTGGAAGACTTACGAACTCTTTAACACCTATCTTTAGATTTTCCACCAATGAAGGATTGACTCCATGGCTAATCAGCTGTAATCAATTTCAATTTAAGAAATTTTACAAATTTATGAAAATAGAGTATAATATTAATAACTATATGTAATTGAGTAGTGATTAGGAACCACAAAGGTAATTCTCTTGATTATATTGCATTAACCAGAAAATTTGTCCAGCTGACATTAAAACCTGTCATACAGGACTGCATTTTTCTGCTGAATCATTTAATTAGTGAACCATATATAATTATTGGAAAATGCAGTCCTGTGCTCAACACTTTTTCCCGACAAATACAGACACTGGCACTGCCACCGTTAACGATGGGCCGATGGCTGATATTTGTCGGGAAAAGTGTTGAGCAGATAAAATAAGTTCTCTCCTCTAAACCAAATTTTTTCTACACGCAAGAGCCAGAGATCGAATCTCTGACCACTTGCTTAAGAGGCCCATAACCCTCACCACTTAGACTAATTCAAACAGAACAGTACCAGCTACATTGAAAATAGAAAACACTAGTGCTGAATAAGAAACATACAAGTATCTCCCACAAACAATCTTATAAATTATCAATAAGTCTAAGAATCTAAGTATAAACTCTTATAATTCAGGAACCTCAAGAGTGATTAATTAAATCCATAGATAATATAATATTTCATAATCTCACTCAGCAAAAAATTTCATTTGAGTTTCCTTTAAATTTCATTTTTATTCTGGTGAAAAACATAATTTAGGAGGATTAATAGTTGAAACCTGGAAGAACCCCCATTCTTTACAAGCTTGATCTAGCTTCTCTAGCTCATTTGCATCTTCAGATAACAATTTACTCAGGTCAATGATTGGAACTTGTTGTAAGGAAGTTGCATTTGATACATCAATAGGGTCTTGATTTGGTTGAAGATATTGTTGTGAAACTTGTATGTTGGGCTGCTTTGCAATCTCTTGGACAGAAGGCACTAATAATGAGGTTCCAAACTTCGACATTTTTATTTAAGTGATGAAATTTGTTGCAATTTACTCAAGTGATGATTGATAAGATTTCAATTGTACATATATCCCAAAGAAATGTTAAATACATTATATATGTTGGAGATTGAATTCAATTTTTTTTTTTAATGTCAGAGATTGAATCCAATTTGATTACTTTCTCGGTTTCATTTCATTTGACTTTTTTTTTACAACATTTCATTTGACTTTTAATACAAGTTGGAGATTGAATCCAATTTGATTACTCCCTAATCCCTCCATTTCATTCCATCTAGCTTTACACACTTTAAAAAGAGAAGAGTAACAAGAGATTAATAAAAATGTAGTTTTACACGATTATTAAATAAAAAAATTTATTTTTATAAATTAAGAGCATCTAGTATCTACATATCACTGTAGGAATAGACATGACATCCTAACATTTATATTCTACCTCGGCTGCCCCCTATGCCTCATAAATTATTTGAAATAAGAAGAAAAATAAGATAATTATAAAAGGAGACTAGCTATTATCCCAAAGAGAAAAAAAAAAAAAAAAAAAAGCTCAAGTATTATTGTATATTTTTCATGTCTTATAAAAAAAGTGAGGTAAAATGGGATGATCATGTTACTGAAATTACTAATGAATTGTGTTGATATCAATGAAAAAATATTATCATGTTACGGAAATTACTAATGAATTATGTCAAACGGAACATTTTTTTCTTGTGACCTTTTATTTTCGCTCCTCTTTCATCCCGCTCATAATTTGCTACTCTCCCTCCTTTATTTTCATTTCTCTCATACATTCAAAATCTGAGAATAAAACTTCTGTATGTTTCTCTCCCTCCAACAAACAATAACTAGATTGATGATCACTGTTATGAATTTAGTAGATTATGTTGTTTTGGTTTTTAATAAACACCATGAGCACTTTAATTGAATTTATATCCTAAAAATAACAATTAAAGCACGATGAGACTAGTCAATTTAATTGTTATTTGGAGGATTTATAAGCTTTAATTGGTGCTTTGTGACTATTGAGCACTTTAATTGTTTTTTTAGGATATAAAATCAATTTCAGGGTGCAAGCATGAGGTTGTACTCATGTGTGTTGCTGCTGTGTCTTTTTTTGCAGGTTGTGTTTTTGTTCACATCGATCGGTTTGTGCAATAGGCATTGGCATTGCAGGCTGAAAGCTTCCATCAGCTCTTGTTCTGGATAGGCTCTTAAGAAGGTTGATGAATTCATGAGTCGTTGGCTGGATGGATTATGTTGTGTCCTTAGTTCTAGCCAAAATAATTGTTCAAATTGTTGATAGTGAGCCTGATGTTTTCTAGTTCTATTGGTTCTTTTTCTGCAATTTATTGTGTTTGGCAAGGATATATATATTTTTGTATAAGCGACTGTGTTGAGTTTTGGAAATTTTATACACTATTAGGTTGATTTTGTTCTTGTGCTGGTTGTGACTCTAGTGTTTGGTGAGTGTTGTTGTTTAATTTTATATATTATTTACATTTTAATTAAAAATTAAATGAATTTAATAAATATGTTCAAAATGTTTTTCCGTCTCAAATTTGTCCGAAATGGATATCTGAATATTCTATTTGAAATTTGTCTAAAATATTTGTTATCCGTCCGAAATTCGTCTCAAATAATATATGTATTTTGTCCGAAATCCATCTGAAATATTTTCCCTTTCCGTCTGAAATTCGTCTCAAATCATGTGAAAAATAAGACATATTTTGGTTGGAACTTTTGTCCCAAATCTGTCTGAAATCCATCTGAAACACAGTTTGGACGGAATTTTGGACGGACATTGAAATTTGCGACGAGGGTTTTTGGGACAAAGCCAATATGTCTGAACTATGTCTGAATAATCAATTCCGTCCGAAATTTGTCCGAACTCCATCCCTAATCCGTCTAAAATTTCGTCTGAAAACACCAAATTTCTAGTAGTGAACCCCAAAAGTACATGGCCATTGAACACAAACTAATTTTGTTAAAGAGAGTAGATTTGACCATGTGAAGAATAAAAATCAAAATACATGATTTGAAAAAGGAAAAAAAATACCTTTTGAAGAAAACAACTCTTTTTTGCACAACAAATACTAGGATGATGTTGCCTTTTTTACACTAGAAGTAACATCAGCTGAGGAATCAAATGCAGGTGCACATAGATGAACTGTTTGGCGCTTTTTGGCTAGAAGAAGAGTAAAAATAGCAGGAAAGGAAAAAGGGAAAGTAGCATTTTTTTTAATAAAATGTGCTATCTAAATATTACATTAGAAAAAATTTAGCGTTTTACACGAAATGGTTTTATCTAAAGATGACATTAGACACCGCTTTAAATAAAAAGCTCCGTCTAAAAATGACATTAGATGGTGCTTTAAAAATAAAGCGCTGTCTAGTGATAACATTAGACTAAAATCAAATATTTTATTATATATATTGAATAGAATATTTATTTACTCAATTCACAATTCACCTCTATACACAAGTGATAAAGGAGATGAAATCATACACATTTATTTCAAATTTTAAAGTGATAAAAGCCAATCACAATATTTTCGTATAGGACCAATTAAACGTCAAACACTACAAGAAATTTCAGTATTTCCTATGAACATTTCTGATGAAAATGAGTTCGTGAGAAAAGAAATGCATTTCCGAGGAACTTTTCGTGGGAACCGTTGTGGCAGACTTTACGCGTTTCGAGGATGCATTTCCGAGGAACATATTCGTGGGAAATGCATATATTTGACCGTTGAATGTCAATCAACATAGAAGACTGTTGGTGCACGCCTTTCATGATGCATTTCTGAGGAATGTTCCTCAGAAATGTTTCTGATTTTTTGACCGTTTCGCAACGGCTGCAGAGAGCGTATATGCGCCTATATATTCAGCTTTCTTCTCCTCCTTCATTTCCATTTTCCAGTTCTGTTTCACATGAAACTCTCAATTCCTTCTCTCTTTTTTCTCACAAACCAATATATATCAAATATATTTTGGTAATCAAATTATTACAACACCGGTTAGTTATGTTAATTTATTTTATGTTTTTTATATGTAATTATTTAATGTATAGTTATATTAATTAAATTAATGGTGTATTTCTAGTTAATCTTAATTTTGTTTATTGTGTAGTGTGATTGTTGCTGTGGGTGTGGTTGCCGTTGTTGCTTGGCAATTTTCGTCATCACATTTTATTTAAGGTTAGTCTCTCAAATTAATTTTAAATTGTTAGTAAAAAAATATAGTTAAAACTATATTTATTGATAAAAATGTTATTATATAGTTTTTTATAACAAATAAATAGTTAGTACATAAAATTTGTTGTTTCGTATAAATGATTTTTTTTAGTTGTATAGTTAATATAAAAATGTTAATATGTTTAAATTACTAAATAATTAAGTTGTTAGAGAAAATATTGTTGTTGTTATTATTAATATTATTATTATTATTATAAAAGAATATACAAATAAATAAAACTAATTTTAATTAATGTGAATGATATATTAAATTTTTACGCGTAACTCGAATGACAAATAACAAATAAACTAATTAAATTTTTACGCGCAAATTTTTTAATGTAAATTTTTACGCGTAACTCGTATTTAATATATGTTAACGAAGAGTAGTTAATTATTAATTAAATTAATGTTGTACATTTATTTTTAGTTAATTTGAATTTTGCTTTTATCGTTTAGTGTGATTGCTGTTGCTGCTGTTGTTGCTTGGAACTTTTTATCATCACATTTTATTTGAGGTTAGTTTGTCTAATTTATTTTAAATTGTTGGTAAAAAGTATTATTATTTGCATAATATTTATATTAATAAAAAAAGTATTATCATTTATGTATTATTTAGTAGAAAATATTTATTAATAAAAATGTTATTAATTATATTTTAGTTTTTGATAAAAAAAAAAAAAATAGTTAGTAAAAAACTTGTTGTTTAAATAAAAATGATTTTTTTAGGTAGTTAGAAAAAAAACATGCAATTTAAAATGGTTTTTAGCAAGAATGTTAATATGTACAAATTACTAAATAATTAGGTAGTTAAAATAATTTTTAAGTAGTCAATAAAAAACTTGTAGTTTTCAATTTAAAAAATTTCCTACACCATTTAAAAAACTTGTATTATTATTATTATTATTATTATTATTATTATTATTATTATTATTATTATTATTATTATAAAAATATATATAAATAAAAAGAAACTAATTTGAATGAATGGTAACGATATACGCAGTAGATGGATCAATATATATCTCGTCGAAGTTGGATGTATGATAGAAAATATCCGGGTGGTAGGACACTTAAAGCGGCTTTTATCGATGGGGTTGAAAAATTTGTTACTTACGCGATGTCACGAGATGTTGTTAAAAGGGATGGAGGAATAAGATGTCCGTGTATTAAATGTACGTGTGGGAGGTTTCGGAGTCCGGAAGATCTCAAAGCTCATGTGAAGAAGTTTGGATTTATGGCTGATTATTATGTGTGGAGACATCATGGTGAAAAAGAGCCGTTGAATATTAATACCGGATTTGGTGTTAATACGGATGCTTCGAGCAGTGGAGCGCAAGCGGAGTGTGAAAACTTTGATCGGATGGAAGATATGGTCGGTGACGCTCTCGGGGTGAACCTGTCTTACGAAGGGGACGATGAAGAGGAAATAATTCCGAACGAAAAAGCGCTGAAGTTTTATGCAATGATGGAGGAAGTAAACAAACTGTTGTATGAAGGGGCGTCTGACTCGAAGTTATCCATGTGTGTGAGACTTTTAGCCGCCAAGTCTAAAAAATGATGTTGGATGCGACTCCGGTAAAAGACAACCTACCAACAAGTTATTACGATGCGAAGAGGTTGGTGTCGAAATTGGGATTGCAAGTTAAAAAGATTGATTGCTGCGTTCAAGGGTGCATGTTGTTTTACGACAACGAGTTTGGTACAAATGATGGTGCGCTGGAGGAGTGTAAATTTTGTAATGCACCGAGGTATCAAGTCCGCAACAGTGACGTTGATCGAAGACAAAAAAGGGTCGCAGTCAAGTCAATGTTTTATCTGCCAATAATACCCAGACTACAAAGATTGTTTGCATCGATGAAGACCGCTAGCCAAATGACGTGGCATTATTACAATAAAACAAATTCAAATGTCATGCGGCATCCTTGCGATGGGTTGGCATGGAAGCATTTTGATGCAATGCATCCTGATTTTGCCGAAGATCCGCGCAGTGTGAGGCTTGGATTGTGCTCTGACGGATTCACTCCGTATATCCAAGCGTCGACAACGCCTTATTCTTGTTGGCCGGTTTTTGTTACACCGTATAATCTTCCACCGGATATGTGCATGACAAAACCGTACATGTTCTTGAGTTGTATTATTCCAGGACCGTCGAACCCAACAGATGGAATTGATGTATATTTACAGCCATTAATTGATGATTTGAAGAGGTTGTGGATTGGTGAATTGACGTATGATGTTGCGAGG
This sequence comes from Trifolium fragiferum, assembly GCA_954870985.1. NCBI lineage: Eukaryota > Viridiplantae > Streptophyta > Magnoliopsida > Fabales > Fabaceae > Trifolium > Trifolium fragiferum. The sequence goes on along the minus strand of OX940791.1, from coordinate 24,388,483 downwards.
AAGGAAAATTTCACAATGAGGGCAGCTTTGATGTGGACTATTAATGATTTTCCTGCATATGGCATGTTATCTGGTTGGTCGACCCATGGTAGATTGGCTTGTCCCCATTGCATGGAACACACAAAGTCATTTACCTTGAAAAATGGTGGAAAGGCCTCGTGGTTTGATTGTCATCGTAGGTTCCTACAAGCAAATCATCAATTTCGAAGGAAAAAGAATTTGTTCAAGTTAGAAACAACAGAAACGGATGGTCCACTTCCCAATTTCACATCGTATGATGTATTCGATAGAGTCAGTCAACTATTGAGATTTCCAGATGTTGGCAAAAGAATCAAATATGGTGGATACGGGGAATGGCACAATTGGACCAAAAAAAGTATTTTTTGGGACCTCCCTTATTGGAAAGACAATTTACTGAGACATAATCTTGATGTTATGCATATTGAAAAGAATTTTTGTGACAATATTCTACACACGGTGATGGATGTGTCCGGTAAAACAAAAGATAATGAGAAGGCTAGATTGGATTTGCCATTGTATTGCAAGAGACCAGAAATGGAGCTACAACTTCTTCCAAATGGCAAATATCTAAAACCCAAGGCTGTTTTTAGTCTAACTTCTGATGAAGCGAAGTCTGTTTGTCATTGGTTAAAAGAATTGAGAATGCCAGACGGATATTCTTCGAGCTTGGCAAGATGTGCCGACGTCAACACAGGAAGATTGCGGGGAATGAAAAGTCACGATTCACATGTTTTAATGGAACGCTTACTTCCAATTGCGTTTTGCTCATTGCCAAACCATGTCTTAAATCCATTGACTGAAGTTAGTCAATGTTTTAAAGATTTGTGTGCTTCAACCTTGAGGATGGATGAACTTGTTAAAATGGATCATAATATTCCTATAATTCTCTGTAAATTGGAGCAAGTTTTTCCCCCCAGTTTCTTTGATTCTATGGAACATCTTCCGGTGCATCTCGCATATGAAGCTATGCTTGGTGGACCTGTTCAATATAGGTGGATGTATCCTTTTGAAAGGTTCATGGGTGATTCCAAGCGAACGGTGAAAAATAAAGCAAGGGTTGAGGGGTCAATATGTGCATCTTACTTGCATCAAGAAACGTCTCATTTTTGCTCTCATTATTTCAACCACTTGATGTTGACACCAAAAAGTACTCGAAATGAAGTTATCGATGAATGTGAAAGGAGCCCATGGACCTTATCAGTCTTTCGTCTTTCTGGACGTCATTCTTGGGCAGCGAGAGAATATTGGATGAACGATGCAGAGATGCGGTCAGCCACAGTTCACGTGATGATTAATTGCACTAAAGTTGGACCGTACCTTCAATATTTTCAAAGATTAAATATTGGCGACACATATACCAGTTTTCCAGAATGGTTTAAGGATCAACTACAAACAGTTGAAAGGACTCCACAAATTGATCATTTGATAGCATTAGCTAATGGTCCTCGGAGGTGTGTCCTAGAATGGCACACATATTTTGTCAACGGATATAAATTTCATACTCAATCATGGACAGTGGGCAAAAAAACAATCAATAGTGGTGTTTACGTCAAAGGAGTCGGTGAGGGGGGTGAAGATGACTTCTATGGTGTCATTAAATGCATTTTTGAATTGAGTTACCGATATAACAATGTTGTGTTATTTTATTGTGACTGGTTTGACCCAACTAGTGGAACAAAAATTGATCCCAAGCACAAAAATGTTGACATACGAATGGATAAACGGTATAATGCATTCGATCCTTTCATATTGGCAAGTAAATGTTGTCAAGTGTATTATGTACCATATCCTTCTCATTATCGACATAAACGAGGGTGGTGTTATGCTATCAAGACAAAACCAAGAGGTCAAATTGAAACAGAAGTTCCAGATATAGAAGTGCCTTACCAAGATGATGAAATGTCGAATGTTCCGAATGTGATTGAAGTTGACCCAGTTACAAATTTGGTTGATAGAGATGTTGATGGTCAAGAAATTGATGTTGAAGTGTTGATAGAATTGTTAAAAAACAAGGACAAACAAGAGGATGCAAATAACTCTGAAGACAATGAGGAAGAAGAACATATGCATGAAGAAGACAATGAAGATGATACATATTGTAGTGATGAATAAGGCTTGATGTAACTAGTTTATCATTTTAATGAAATATTTAAGTTTAATGTAACAGTTTTATTATTTTAATGAAATATTTAAGTTTAATGTAACAGTTTTATTATTTTAATGAAATATTTAAGTTTAATGTAACAGTTTTATCATTTAAATGAAATACTTAATTATTGTAGCTAATTATTTATTTATTGCAGTATGCAGAGATGTCTGGGAACGAGAGGGGTAAAAAACATGCGGATGGTATACCTAAGAAGTCGAAGAAGAAATCATAAAATCGCTTCAATGATCTGGACCCAATGACATTGTTTCAAAGTCAAACTCAGGGATTCAGTATTCGGGAGCCTAGTTCCACTCCTACAAATCCACGACCTTCCGGTTCCTCTTCTGGATATCTAGCAGCACCTACACATCCTACACATCCAGCAGCACCTGCACATCCTACATATCCAGCGGCACCTGGATATTCTGCATATCCCTTATATCAGGGTAATAATCTATTTTATGACAATACTAGATTATTAGAGGCGGTTGGACTTATGCCATATTAGCCACAACCCCCTCAGCCACAACCCCCCCAGCCACAACCCCCTCAGCCACAACATCAAGTAGAATATCAGACTGTGCATCGATCACGGCAAAAATACGATTCAGAGGTTCAAGTTTTGGGCACGAGGACCTTAATCTACCCTATGGGTGATGGGTAAGTATTAAAAACAATTGTTACGTACTTTGAATTTTATTTATTTATATTAAAATATATAATTTAATTAACAATTTAAATGTCTAGGTTGGAGCCATCTAAGGATGCGGCGGAAGCTATAAGGAAAACTATCCAAAATTGTTACAATGATTTTTGGCCCACATATGAAATAATGATGAAAGCGAAAGACATTAGGGAAGAACTTTTATTTGAGCTTAAAAAGTGGGCCACGTGGGAACCTCACCACCATCATGAAGTTGAAGAAAATTTGCATTATACAATCAAAGCCCGATTGCCGGGTTTGTTGTATGAAGAAAGAAAAAAATATGAAAAATTTAAACTTCAAAACAAAAACTATCGCCCAGGTTGGATTGGAGAAGAAATTTGGCCAAGATTATTGGACGACTATTAGGCGAAGGACGAGGGTTATTTAAAGCGCTCAGGGGCGAACAAACTTAATAGGAAATCAGCTAAAGGGGGCAACCTGCACACACAAGGATGTGTCAGTGTCTCCGCCCGTGCTCGAGGACTGGTAAAAATATAATTAATTTGTATATTTATTAATACAAATTATTCAATATTTAATTATTCATAATTTATATATATTTTTTGTGTGCGAAATTAGATGAAAAAGAAGGGTGGCGACGTAGAGGGTGGCGAAATAGACATCGCCGAGGTTCACAAAGATAACCATACCTTACGCTCGGGAGGCTTTGTCGATCAGCGGTCTGAGGATACTCAGGTAAAACTTGTAATTTCATAATTTTAAATTTTGTTTTCATAATTACTTTTATTCACTAAATTCTATGTGACTTTATTAATTATTTATTATTTATGTATACAGAAGAAATATTGTAGCCGCATTAATGAATTCCTGCAAGCAAATCATGATCAGTATCCCTCCTACGGTGATATTCCTCCCCTCAGCAGATGAGAGATTTGGTTGGAGGTATCCGGAACAGCAAAGAAGAAGAAAATATACGGTTTAGGAAAGCTGGCCCGAAATGTCCATCATCCAAACCTCCTTCATGTTCCCACACATGAAGAGAGCTCTCGTCATGCAACGTTTACCCCTGCGGCCCAGGCGGAAATTCAAATATTGATGCAGCAGTTGGAGGCGCAAAAGGAGGAGATAGCCCGGCGGGAACAAGAGCTGGAGGCAAGGATAAAAAAACATTTAAAAAAGCAATGGCCCAACAAAGAAGAGAAATGAGCGCGTATTTTGAGGAAAGGCTTGCTTTTTCATCGAGGAATGCTCCTATTTATGATGACCCGAACGATTCAGGCGAATCAGGCGAGTCAGGCGAATCTAGCGATTGAAATTAGATAATTTATATTATTGTCATTTAATAATATTTTTAACATTGTGTATTAATATTCGAATATCGACAATTGTGTTTTACTTAATATTTTTAAAATCCATTATGTAACTTTGATTTCAAATTTAATATTTTTAGAAATGTTATTATTTTTAATTTTTATTTTATATAAATTAATTTTGGAATTTTAATAAAAAGATTAATTTTGGGAGGGAACACATTTCTTAAAGAAATAAAATTTTTTTGGGAGGGAAAACATTTCCTAAACAAAGAAAATGAAAATTTGAAATATTTAGGAGGGAGTACATTTCCCACGAACCTTCCTCAGAAATTCATGGGAAATGGAATCAAAATTTTCACATTCCGTGCGCGGGAACTATAAAATTCAAACTGGACACGTTTCCCAGGAACATTTCCCACGAAACTTCCTCAGAAATGGTGGAGGGAACTTTTGAAATTCAAAATTTCATATTCTCCTCTATATATAACACACTATCTACTACTAATTTTTTCGTTCTTTCACTTTTCTTTTTCCATTCTCTTCATACTTTCTTCTACTCTCTTCATACTTTCTTCTACTCTCTTCAATTTTTGTTTCAACACATTCAATTTTTATTTCTTTCATTCTCTTCATACTTTATTCTTCATCCTCTTCATTTTTATTTTCAACATATTCAATATTCTTTTCTTTCATTCTTTTCAACTTTCTTCTTCATCTTTTTCATTTTTTTATTTCAACATATACAATCTTTTTTTTTTCATTCTCTTCAACCTATTCATTTTTTATTTCAACACATTCAATATTTTCTACTTTATCATCTTTATGTTTTCTTTAATAACAATCAATCCTTTAAAAACTTTTTTTTATCTTTTTTAATACATCAAACCTTTGTTCTTTAAATACTTTCTTTCAACATATCATCTTTTTCAAAATATCATTCTATTTTTTTTTGTTTTTTCAAAATTATTTTTCTCATATTTAGTTTTAGATTTAATAATTTTTTGAAATTTTATATTTTATTCTAATTTCATATTAATTATTTTCGAGTCAAATTTAATATATATTTTGTTATATGTGCAAATAAAAAAAATTTAGGGAAAATTTTAAATTTTGATGCAAATATTGAAATTTCAATTTTTCAAGCCGAAATTTAATAATTTTTTTGGGGCAAAAAGAAAATCTTTTTTTAAAATCTGAATTTTTTTAGCTGGAATTTTTTTTTTTTTTTAACATTTCCGACGAAATGTTACTCAGAAATGCATTTTCGAAAATTTCAAATTTTTGGAGGCAAAATTCAAATTTTTTGCGAAAATTTTGAATTTTTTGGCGCTAATTTCAAATTTTGAATTTTTTTGCGCCAAATTCAAATTTTTTACGAAAATTTTGAATTTTTTGGCGCTAATTTCAAATTGGAAAAATTCAAATATTTTTTTAAATTTAATTTATTTTATTTTGAAAATATTTTTTTTTAATTAATTATATACATTTGCGAGGAACGTTCCTCAGAAATGTCTGCATATACTGACACGCATTTCCCATGAAACTTTCCTCAGAATTGTGCTGAGTCACACTGACACGCATTTCCCATGAACTTCCTCAGAAATGTCCTCGGAATAACAGCCTTTTTTCTCATGGACGTGTTCCTCAGAAATGTCCTCAGTAATGTAACATTTCCCACGAAATTTGGCCCATTTCTTAGGAATTTTGTCCTCACAAATACATGAATTTCTTGTAGTGAAAGTCCTTTTATTACATATAGGATATAAAAGCAAATTTGAATTTATAATATGAACCAAAATTATTCATGATTCTTTGTTTTTTATCTTAACAACATCCAAGTATGATTTCCCCTTTATCTTGCTTGCAAGGAATCCATCCACGTATTCTTCAACAGTAATTGTTTTGTACAATGCAGACCTTTCAGGAGTAACAAGACTGCGTGCCAGAGCTAGTTGTCACCCTGTGTAAATATTGTGAAATGCAGAAACAGAGATCCTCTCTTTATCTGAGTTGGTTGTTGCTCGATGTTCAATACTTGATGACTTGGTGTCATTACAAGGTTTTGCTCTACGAATTAAGCACTATTAGTTAGTTTTATTATGTATCAGCATTGAAATAAGAAGAAATTGCATCAATTACAAGTCTGGAATCACTAAGAAGGAAAAGAGGAAAAAGAGCTAAGCTTGCTTATTGCGCGCGGCGCAGGACCAATGGCGCGTGGCGCAATATCAAGAAAAATTCACAGTTTGCTACTGGAGACTCTGCGCGCGGCGCAGTATTTAATGCGCGCGGCGCAGACACGGGATTTAAACCTATATATTATGATTTTTCTGTCAAAAGAAGGGTTAGTGTTGAGGATTTTAGGGTGTTGGCTTCATTTGGTAAAATAAGCCTGATTCCATGATGTGGAGCACGATGTGTGGCACATCAGGTTTCACATCTGGACGCCCTAGCTGGACGCGCTTTCTTTTAATTTACACGCGATCTTTTGAAAAGATTTGTTTTTCAAATTAAATCGTGCCAGCTTGCGCGCCAAGGAACAAGATAATCTTTCATGGTTCTGTTTTATTTTATTGGCCGACTTTGATCAAAAAGATTTGAAACAAACAATTAAAAGATTATGATCAAATAAATCTCAAGGAGAATTAACAAAGGCCAGCTGTCAACATTGAAGATCCAAGCCCATGAAACTTGTTCTATATAAAGGAAGACTGAAGACACTTTGAAGCACGAAGCCAAGAGTTGAAGAAATCGAGTCTTAGGTCTTAGTCTGTTTATTGTTCTTTGTGAGCCTTCACTTGAATCATAATTTTGATACAAGTAAGGATTGAGTTTGATAGAGTTGTAATCTCTAGTGTTCTTTCTCCAAAGCTTTGAAGCAAGGAGTTAGAGTGTGCAACACTCAAAGCCTTTAGGTACGAGTGCATAGTTTTCTAGGAGTGTGTCTCCAAACTGAGTTTGTTATTAAATCCTTACTGGGTAAGGTTGAGGGGGAGTGAGCAGAGGTTCTCATATCTAGGAGTTCCTAGGTAGAATTAGCACGGGTAGTGATTAAGTGATAAGTTGTAAACGGGGGAGTTTAGCTTTGAATTGATACTACCATAGTGGATTCATCCCTGGATTGGTATCCTCCAGATTAGGGCTTGTTTAAGCGCCGAACTGGGTTAACAAACTCACAGTGTTTTATTGTTTCTTGCACTTTAATTTGTTTACTTGTTCATCAAGTTCAGCATGTTCACGATGTTGACACATTAGGCTACACATCGTACGATTCCTAAAGTGTACACATCGTGCTACACATCTGACACTTGCCACCAGAATTTCAATTGGCATCAGAGCAGGCACCCTGCCTGTTTGAGGGTGAGCTCCAGGGAAGTTACTTTCTGGAAACATGGACAAGGATGGAACAACGGTCAACAAACCACCCCTCCTGGATGGAACTAATTATGACTACTGGAAGCCAAGGATGATTGCCTTCCTAAAGTCACTTGACAACAGGACTTGGAAAGCTGTGCTCAAAGGCTGGGAGCATCCCAAAATTTTGGATGCTAATGGTGTTGACACTGGTGTACTCAAGCCAGAGGAAGATTGGTCAGCTGCAGAAGACACTGCATCACTTGGAAACTCCAAAGCTTTGAATGCTTTATTCAATGGAGTGGACAAGAACATGTTCAGATTGATCAAGCAGTGTACTGTTGCAAATAATGCTTGGGAGATACTCAGAACCACTCATGAAGGCAATGCCAAGGTAAAAAGCTCAAGAATCCAACTTCTCAACACTAAGTTTGAAAACCTCAGGATGAAAGAAGAAGAATCAATTCATGACTTTCACATGAATTTGCTTGAGGTGGACAATTCCTTTGAGGCTCTAGGTGAGAAATTGTCTGAAGAAAAGCTTGTGAGAAAAATGCTTAGATCCCTACCCAAGAGATTTAACATGAAAATCACAGCTATTGAAGAAGCTCAAGACATCCCAAGTATGAAACTTGAAGAACTTGTGAGCTCTCTTCAAACTTTTGAGATGAACTTAGGTGAGCAAACTGAGAAGAAAGGAAAAGGTATAGCCTTTGTATCTTGTGCTGGTGAAGAGGAAGAAGCTGATGAGTCAGATGATGATCTCTCAAATGACATAGCTATGCTAGGAAGACAATTCAACAAGCTTCAAAGGAGGGTGGATAAAAGACCAAGGAGGAATGTGAGGAACATCCAGACTGACATCAGTAAACTAGGTAACACTTCAACAAAAACCAAAACTGATGATAAGTCAACTCAGAACAAGGGTGTTCAATGTCATGAATGTGAAGGCTTTGGTCATATAAGAACTGAATGCGGCACATATCTGAAGAAGCAAAAGAAAGGCCTAACTGTATCATGGTCTGATGAAGACTCTGACACTGACTCAGAGAATGTTGCTGCTAATCATGTGAGTGCCATGACTGGTGTGTGTAGTACTGATGTTGATTCTGATGATGAAGAACTCACCTTTAATGAACTAGCCTCAGTCTACAAAAAGCTATCCATCAAAAGTAAGGAACTGTGCAGAATCAATGAAGAACAGAAGGTGGTTATCAGTCAACTAGAGACAGAGAAGGCTCAACTGCAGAACCAAGTAGTTAGTCTTGAAAGTGAAGTCAAGTTACTGTCAACTAACTTGAAGAATATGACCAAGTCTGTAAAGATGCTCAATACTGGAACTGACATGCTTGATGAGATTTTGAAAGTGGGAAAGCATGCTGGTGACTCATCTGGTGTAGGATTTAAGAACAAACATCACAACAAGAATACAAATACTATGTTTGTTCCTGCTCAGAAGAAACCTGACCCTGGCAGAATGTGGACACATCACACCCCACATCAGAGACCTGCTGGCAAAGAGAAGTTTAATGCTTGGAGATGCCACTACTGTGGGAAGAATGGTCACATCAAGCCCTTCTGCTACAAACTTTATGGGTATCCCAAGAAAAGGCCTCAGGTCCAAGCCAAATCAGCAAGGGTCACTCCTAAGAAGATGTGGAAGCCAAAAGTTTCTGAAACTGCTCATATTGCTCACACTTCTCTCAGAGCATCTTCTAGTGAAGATTGGTATTTTGATAGTGGTTGTTCTAGGCATATGACTGGTGTTGAGAAATTTCTTACTAATATCAAGCCTCATACAACAAGCTTTGTAACCTTTGGTGATGGAGCAAAAGGTGAAATCAAGGGCAGTGGTAAACTCAGCAGCAAAAGCTTACCTGACCTAGATGATGTGTTACTTGTTAAAGGCTTGAAGGCTAATCTTATCAGCATAAGCCAACTGTGTGATCAAGGTCTTAAAGTCAACTTCACAAAGAATGAATGTCTTATTACTTCTGACCAAGGAGAATTGTTGATGAGAGGATCTAGGTCAAGAGACAACTGCTATCTATGGATTCCTGATGAAACTGCTCACTCTACTACATGTCTTATTAGTCAGGAAGAAGAAGTTAAGCTTTGGCACCAAAGACTTTGTCATTTGAATCTAAAAGGAATGAAGAAGATTATGTCCAAGGAAGCTATTAGAGGACTACCAAAGCTTAAGATTGTTGAAGGAAGTATCTGTGGTGAATGTCAAGTTGGAAAGCAGGCTCAGATGTCACACCCAATGTTGCAACATCAGGTGACATCCAGAGTTCTTGAACTGCTACATATGGACTTGATGGGACCAATGCAGGTAGAGAGTATTGGTGGCAAAAGATATGCCTTTGTGGTTGTAGATGATTTCTCAAGGTTCACTTGGGTTAGCTTCATCAGAGAGAAGTCTGACACTTTTGATGCATTCAAAGAACTATGCCTTAGACTACAAAGAGAGAAGGATAGTGGCATTGTTAGAATCAGAAGTGATCATGGGAAAGAGTTTGAAAATTCAAGATTCTCTGAGTTTTGTGCTGATGAAGGAATTGGGCATGAGTTCTCCTCACCAATCACACCCCAACAAAATGGTGTAGTTGAAAGGAAGAACAGAACTTTGCAAGAGGCTGCAAGAGTTATGCTACATGCCAAGAAGCTACCTTACTATTTCTGGGCAGAGGCCATGAGTACTGCATGCTATGTACACAACAGGGTGACTCTGAGAAAAGGTACTTCAACCACACTGTATAAGATATGGAAAGGAAGAAAACCAACTGTCAAACACTTCCATGTCTTTGGTAGCAAGTGCTATATCTTAGCTGACAGAGAGCAAAGGAGGAAGATGGATCCCAAGAGTGATGAAGGAATCTTTCTAGGCTATTCCATAACCAGCAGAGCCTATAGAGTCTTCAACAACAGAACAAGAACTATGATGGAATCCATCAATGTTGTCATAGATGACTGTTCAGACAATGTGCCTGATGTTGATCCTGATGTGGACACATCTCACCCCCTGCCTGAAGACTCTGAAGTTATAGAGATTCCTGAGAAGACTGATCAGCAAGAAGATGTGACTCCAGTGAACAAGGGTCCCTCTGTTAGAGTTCAAAAGAATCATCCAAAAGAACTCATAATAGGGAATCCTGAGTTAGGGGTTATGACAAGGTCAAGAGAGGTTGTATCCAATGCTTGTTTTGTGTCAAAGGTAGAACCAAAGAATGTGAAAGAAGCCTTGACAGATGAGTTTTGGATTGAAGCTATGCAAGAGGAGCTGAACTAGTTCAAGAGGAATGAAGTGTGGGATTTAGTTCCTAGACCTGAAGGAGTCAACATCATTGGTACTAAATGGGTTTATAGGAATAAATCTGATGAAAGTGGTGTTGTGACTAGAAACAAGGCTAGGCTTGTGGCTCAAGGTTACTCTCAGATTGAAGGAGTAGACTTTGATGAAACATTTGCTCCTGTGGCACGTCTTGAGTCCATAAGGTTACTTTTGGGAGTAGCATGTATCTTGAAATTCAAGCTATTCTAGATGGATGTGAAGAGTGTTTTCCTCAATGGCTACTTGAATGAGGAAGTTTATGTGGAGCAGCCCAAGGGATTTGTTGATCCAAATTATCCAGATCATGTCTACAGATTGAAGAAGGCATTATATGGATTAAAGCAAGCTCCTAGGGCATGGTATGAGAGGCTAACCAAATTTCTTGTGCAGCAAGGTTATAGAAAAGGAGGATCAGATAAAACCTTGTTTGTCAGAGAAGAAAAGGGCAAGTTCATGATTGCACAAATCTATGTAGATGACATTGTGTTTGGAGGAATGTCTGATCCAATGGTCAAGATGTTTGTGAATCAGATGCAGTCTGAATTTGAGATGAGCCTTGTAGGAGAACTTACCTACTTTCTTGGTCTGTAAGTCAAACAGATGGAAGATACAATTTTCATCTCTCAAAGCAAGTATGCCAAGAACATTGTGAAGAAATTTGGAATGGAGAATGCAAATCACAAGAGAACTCCTGCAGCAACCCATCTCAAACTTTCTAAAGATGAGCATGGTGTCAGTGTTGATCAAAGTCTATACAGAAGCATGATTGACAGTCTACTTTATCTCACTGCAAGTAGACCTGACATTAGCTTTGCTGTTGGTGTGTGTGCAAGGTACCAAGCTGAGCCTAAGATGAGTCATCTGAATCAAGTCAAAAGGATTCTTAAGTATGTCAGTGGTACAAGTGATTATGGAATTCTCTACTCTCATGGTGAAGACACAAGATTGTTGGGTTATTGTGATGCTGACTGGGCAGGTTGTGCTGATGATAGGAAGAGCACTTCTGGTGGATGTTTCTTTTTGGGAAGCAACCTTATATCATGGTTCAGCAAGAAACAAAATTGTGTTTCTCTTTCTACAGCTGAGGCTGAGTATATTGCAGCAGGAAGTAGTTGCTCTCAGCTACTTTAGATGAAGCAGATGTTGGGTGAGTACAATGTGCAGCAAGATGTGCTCACATTATACTGTGACAATCTAAGTACTATAAATATTTCCAAAAATCCTATCCAACATAGTAGGACAAAGCACATTGATATACGTCACCATTTTATTAGAGATCTTGTTGAAGACAACATTGTGACTCTAGAGCATGTTGCCACAGAGAATCAACTGCCAGATATTTTCACAAAGGCTTTAGATGCAAATAGGTTTGAGGTGTTAAGGGGCAAACTTGGTATTTGCCTCTTTGAGGATCAATAGCCATAATAGCTATTCCGGCGTGCAACGGTTACCTGTCTTTCCCTCCATCCATAGTTGCACGCAATCCAAAGGCAATCATTACAAAAATATTTCCAACGGCTATTTCGCGATCAAAACTCCAAGAAATCCGTTTATTCAAGATTTTCTCTTATTGCCTACCACATTGATCACTACATTCATCTCTCTAACACTCAAACTATCTGGCCGATCTCTCTCTCAAAACCTCTGTTCATCTTTCTGCAATTTTCTTTGAAATCTTCATACCAAATCATCATCATCATCATGTCTACTGCAACCAAAACATCTCCTTCCACAAAAACAAACACTCCTCCATCATCACCAAAACCTAGTTCCCCACATCAAGAAGATATTCAAGGTGACATGATCGTCGATGCCGCTCCTGTCTCAATGATCAAACCATCTGGATCAAAGAAGAAGAAGTCTAAACGATCAAGAAGGGAATCAACCCCCATTGCTGCAGAGGAAGATGTTGTTCCTTCTCCTTCCACAGAAAAACGAAAGAAGAAGAAGAAGAAAAGCAAGAAGCCAAAGACTGGCTCACCCAAGAGGGTTCACACCATGGAAAGCCTGCACATTGATCCCCTTCCTGCTAAATCTGGTGATGCTGATGCTGAAGCATCTGTGGGTATAGGTTCTTCAAACCCTAACCTTGAGAAGGCTGCTGTAAAGATCTCTGAGGGCCAAAGACACCCCTTGACTCAGAAGATCATTGATTCTGTACTTCAGGCCCTGCAAGAGCCTAATGTTGTGGCAGATGTTGGCACATCATTGCCACAAGGTGAAGAAGAGTCTCCTGCTGAAAAAGAGACTATTGTTGCTGAAGAACCTGTTGAAGTTCCTGATTCTCCAGAACAGGAAATTGTTGAAGAAGATCAACCTGCTGAGGTTGAAGAACCTGAAGATGATACCCAGTCTGACAAGGGTAAAGAAGCCAAAGGTTCTGAAGATGTGGAAGACTCCAATCCTTCTGACAAGGATGTTGATAGAGATACAATTGTTGTGGATGTAGAAGGCTACAATTCTGACATCCCTTTAAAGAAGATTGCTGAAGATAGCATAGCTAGAAGGACTAGAAGTGGAAAAGGTCCTGCTACTGTTAGTGAATCTCCTACTGTTGCCAAGGAGAAGAAGAAGCCTGTCAAGAGGCAAGTTCTGTATGGTCCCAAAAAGGGATTTAGTAAAGCTGTGGTTCCACCTGCAAAGAAGAAGACTCAGAAAAGAAAAGAGCCACCTACAAGTGACTCAGAATACGATGTGGAGCAGGATGTAGCTCACATTAGTGAGTCTGAGGAAGAATCTGCTGAGGAGCAGAATGTGGACCTTGATGCAGTCCACATTGAGTCTGTTGTGAAGAAGAGCTATGGGAAGAAGAAAATTCCTCAGGGAATTCCTGACATCCCAGTTGATTTGATTTCCTTCCACAACCCTGCACATGCTGGAAAATGGAAGTACATTGCTCACAGAAGGTTAGCTCTGGAGAGAGAGCTAAGTGCTGAAGCCTTGCAGTGCAAGGAGGTTATGAGGTTGATCAAGTGTGCTGGCTTGATGAAGACTGTTACTGGGCTGAGTGACTGCTATGAGAAGGTAGTCAAAGAATTTTTGGTGAATATCCCTGCTGGCTGTGATAATCCTTTGGACAAGGAGTATCAGACAGTCTTTGTGAGAGGAAAGGAAATCCACTTCTCTCCCACTATTATCAACAAGTATTTGGGCAGAAGTGAGGAGCCCTATGCTGAGATGGAGGCCAATGACAACTACATAATCAAGGCCATCACAGCTGGAAAGGTCAAGACTTGGCCTAAGAAGGGAAAGTTGCAAGCAAGCAAACTCACTCCAATCTACAACATCCTGAATAGGATTACTGCTGCTAACTGGGTACCTACCACACACAACTATGATGTGGCTACAGGTTTGGCTAGGTTCATCTATACTGTAGGTAACAAAATTAACTTTGATTTTGGTACTTATATTTTTTATCAGACTATCAAACATGCCAAAACCCTAGCTGTCAAACTACCCATTGCATTTCCTTCCCTGCTGTGTGGAATCATATTGAGCCAGAGACCTGATGTTCTGGGCAAAGATGATTTGTCTTGCAGAAGAGAGTCTGCTATTTCTTTTAGTCTCAAGCAGTCTGATGTGACTCCTGATGTGGGCACATCCAGCTCAAACAATGCTATGTCTAGGACAGACATGATTGCTGCTTTAAAGGAGACTTGTAAGGCTCTGGATGAGAAGAAGGCCAAGCTGGAAGCAGTCATTGCTGGACTGGAGCTTGAGGATGAGCAAACAATGGCTGAGGATGAGGAATTGGAGGAGGAGGAGCCCAATGAATCTGAAGCTGAGGAAACTGATGGGAGCCAGGATATTTGAATTTCTGTAATTCATTAATATTTCCCTGTACTCAGTATTTCCTTTGTGTTTGCTTGTATGTTGTGGGCTATGCCCTGGATTTATGATGCACCTTTGTGTGCTTGTTCTTGTACCGCTGCACTATTAATGGCCTGAGTGCCTTTTTCTGTTCATGCACCATCATCTCTACATCTCATGCTATCTGCATTCTATGGTGTTTTACTCACTCTCTGTGTGTTTGACTATATTTGTCAAAATTTATGGCTAAAAAGGGGGAGTAAAAATGAACAATTCTTTGAAGTCAATTGAAGTCTTAAAACTGCAGCAAATTGTGATGTGTGGCATATCTGACTACACATCTGGCATACATGCTTATTTTTCTTCAAAAGTTTTCTCAACAACTTTTTGAAGAATTAGTTTTCTAAAGCATGTTTTTCTGTACGTTTTCAACTGGGTGATGCATTCTTAAGAAGTCCAATTGAAGATGTTATCTAATTTCTACATGGTGATGCATTCTTAAGAAGCCTGTAGAAGTTGTTTTGTGTGATGTTTGACACATCTGTGAGTTTTAACTTGGTCATGCATTCTTAAGAAGCCAAGTTTAAAACTTCTCTATTTCTCTCTAGGTCATGCATTCTGAAGAAGCCTATAGGGAATATGAGATTTAGGGGGAGTACATGGAAAGTGCTCTAGTTCAAAGGGGAGTAGACTACTACTAGGTTTGCTACCCTCCCTTATGTGTGCATGGAATCTCATGCTTGTATGTGTCTGAGAATTTATTTTTCTCAGTCTTTGGGAATTTATTTTCCTATCTTGTGAGAGTTTAATTCTCTCTTTATTTGTGAGGCTCTGATCCGCTGCTGCATGCCTCTGATGTGCCTACACATCTCTCCAAGTTTTGTTGGGTGACTCAAAGATTATTTTAGCCCAAAATTTGCCAAAGGGGGAGATTGTTGAGGATTTTAGGGTGTTGGCTTCATTTGGTAAAATAAGCCTGATTCCATGATGTGGAGCAAGATGTGTGGCACATCAGGTTTCACATCTGGATGCCCTAGTTGGACGTGCTTTCTTTTAATTTACACGCGATCTTTTGAAAAGATTTGTTTTTCAAATTAAATCGTGCCAGCTTGCGCGCCAAGGAACAAGATAATCTTTCATGGTTCTGTTTTATTTTATTGGCCGACTTTGATCAAAAAGATTTGAAACAAACAATTAAAAGATTATGATCAAATAAATCTCAAGGAGAATTAACAAAGGCCAGCTGTCAACATTGAAGATCCAAGCCCATGAAACTTGTTCTATATAAAGGAAGACTGAAGACACTTTGAAGCACGAAGCCAAGAGTTGAAGAAATCGAGTCTTAGGTCTTAGTCTGTTTATTGTTCTTTGTGAGCCTTCACTTGAATCATAATTTTGATACAAGTAAGGACTGAGTTTGATAGAGTTGTAATCTCTAGTGTTCTTTCTCCAAAGCTTTGAAGCAAGGAGTTAGAGTGTGCAACACTCAAAGCCTTTAGGTACGAGTGCATAGTTTTCTATGAGTGTGTCTCCAAACTGAGTTTGTTATTAAATCATTACTGGGTAAGGTTGAGGGGGAGTGAGCAGAGGTTCTCATATCTAGGAGTTCCTAGGTAGAATTAGCACGGGTAGTGATTAAGTGATAAGTTGTAAACGGGGGAGTTTAGCTTTGAATTGATACTACCATAGTGGATTCATCCCTGGATTGGTATCCTCCAGATTAGGGCTTGTTTAAGCGCCGAACTGGGTTAACAAACTCACAGTGTTTTATTGTTTCTTGCACTTTAATTTGTTTACTTGTTCATCAAGTTCAGCATGTTCACGATGTTGACACATCAGGCTACACATCGTACGATTCCTAAAGTGTACACATCGTGCTACACATCTGACACTTGCCACCAGAATTTCAGTTAGAAAATTGACGACGAAAAGAATATTGAGCAGAACGAGTTCTTCACCTCTGGAGCACGGATTTCATTGTGGAAACACATCCAATCCATCCTTGTAATGAATTCTTTCCACTTAATTGATGTAATTGATTGTTTAATTATGTCTAGCTATGCTTTTATGATTGGGTCCTAGGGGATTCTAGTTGTTTTTACTCTTGAACCATGTAGTTTCATTTGACTTATTTATTGAATTACGAAGTTAGTTCCAGTCGTTTATTCCTTATGCTTAATGCTTTTCATGATTTGGCCAATTGTGTAATGAATCAAATTGTTTGTTTACTAAGACATTAGAGGCAATCAATCGAACTAGGAATAACCGTTCAATTAACTCTCTCTTTAGAAATATAGGGTTGTTAATTGAGAATTAAAAGATTAAAGGGCAAAAACCTCGATTGATTATAGGTCATTCTAAGACATTAGAGATCGATAATCAATTGAGAGGATTATGTGCCAAGACATTGGACATAGTTACTATTTTTAATCGAATCGTGGAATTAAATTTGTAATTTGTTGATAAGCATGAACTACCAAGATAAAAGCAATTAGATGAACCAAAGTGATCCAATCGCCTTCCGTAATCAATTTCTACAATACTTTTCTATTTCCTGTGTTTATGTTAAGAAAAACTTCAATAAAAAATACCCCTCTTGTTCTATTTAATTTTGAGTTACATACGTATTAACCTATTGTTCGCGTCTGATTCGGAACAATCCCTGTGGAAACGATAATAAAAATAAACTTGCTTTTGTACTTCAACAAAATGGCGCCGTTGCCGGGGATTGTTGAGTGAATCAACAAGGCAACGGAACATACGCTGAGAATCCTAATCTGGGTTTTCAGCCAGCAAATTCGGTGTCCTTTGACATCAAAAACACTGTCTTAAATGCTCTTAAGGAAGATCAATTCACCGGGTCAGAGACGCAGTGTCCGAATATTCATCTGGCACATTTCTTTGAAGCTTGCAGCTACACTGATCCAACTGGCATAACTGAGTTAGACAAGAGGCTAAGGTTGTTCAAACTGTCTTTGGCAGGGAGAGCACGTGACTGGATCGACACTCTACCACCAGGGACGATCACCACTTGGACAGAACTAGAGATCAAATTTCTGGACAAATATTTTCCTATTCATAAATTTCTTGAGAGAAGAGCAGAAATTACAGGTTTTGAACAAGGGGATGCCGAGTCACTACATGATGCTTGGGAAAGATTTAAGCTATGTTTGAAGAAATGTCCAAAGCATAGTCTTGATAGTCATCAACAAATGCAGTACTTTACTCAAGGCTTAAGGCCTCAGACTAGGATGTTATTGGATGCGTTATCCTGTGGATCCCTGAAAAATAAGGATGAAGGTGAAGCGAGGGAGTTGATAGAATCCATGGCCCAGAACGAATGAGCGGGGTCCAAAGAAGAAACCGGGAATGCTGGAGCTTGATACAGGAAATGCTATCTTAGCTCAACAAACCAAGATGAACAACACAATGGAGTCCCTTTTAAAGGTTTTCACTACTACTCCTAATCCACAGGTGCAGGCAACGGCGATTCAAGGTGAAACTTGTGATTTTTGTGGTCAGGGTCATGCCAATGGTGAATGCTTCCCAGCTGGATCGGAGGAAGCTAATTATCTTGCAAACTTCAAAAGAGGCAACTCTAACTACAATCCAAACTCTAACACTTACAACCCAGGGTGGAGAGACCATCCAAACTTCGGTTGGGGTGGCAACAAGAACCAGAATGCTACTCAATCAAATCAACAAGCTCCTCCTCCTTCCAACAATCAACAGAAAGCTACCAGTCCTTTAGAAGACACACTCTCTCAATTCATTAAATTCACTCAAGGGAGTTTTGGAGCTGTCAAGATCAGTCAGGATCAGATGAAGGCTAATCAAGAAATTGCTAACAAGAATCATGAAGCCTCCATCAAAAATTTAGAGAATCAGATTGGTCAGTTGTCTAGACAATTTGCAGCTTCCCAAAACAACGGGTTTGAAGGCTCGGCAAAGGATAACCCAAGGAATGAAAACTTTAAGGCTATCACTTTAAGAAATAGGGTTGTTCCTTCACCTGAAGTAGTACCTAAGAGAAAGAATGCGAGTGAAGGAGAAGTTGAAAAGAAACTGAGCGAGGAAGACGTTGAGAAAGCTGTGAGTGAGGGCGAAGTTGAAAAAGAGTGGGAAGTAGTAGAACCCAGTGAGAGTGATTATGAGGATGTAGTCGAAAATAAGAGGGAGAAAAAAATTGAAAAAGGTAAAGGTGTGGAAGAGAGTGAAGAAAAATCACCACATGCGAGGTTACCATACCCTCCACGGAAGAAGAAGGTGAAAGCTAAAGATCACCAAAACTTTAAAAAGTTTATGAAGATGCTTCACAATCTCCAGGTGAACATACCCTTTGCCGAGGCATTAGAACAAATGCCCGTTTATGCCAAGTTTATGAAGGAGCTATTGACAAAGAAGCGGAAACCTCTCGATGATGATACGGTTGACATGACTGAAGAGTGCAGTGCAATAATTCAAAAGAAGCTTCCTCAAAAGAAAAAAGATCCAGGAAGTTTCACCATACCTTGTTCCATAGGTAATATCACCGTGGGTAGAGCTTTATGTGACTTAGGGGCAAGCATCAACTTGATGCCCTTATCTATGATGAAGAGAATACCTGGTGCAGAGGCAAAGCCTACCAAGATGCAACTGTCATTGGCGGACCGCTCCATTGTACATCCGTATGGCATACTTCATGATGTTCTGGTGAGAGTAGCTGAGTTTGTTTTTCCAGCTGATTTTGTCATTCTAGATATGGAGGATGATGCCGAGGTTGAACCTTTGCTTTTGGGTCGTCCATTCTTGGCGACCGGAAGAGCGTTAATTGATGTAGAGATGGGAAAAATGATGCTAAGAACCCATGGAGAAGAAGTTATGTTTAAGGTGTTTGAGGCTATGCAACAACATAATGATGAGCCTCAATGTTTCAGTGTGGATGTGATAGAAGAAGTAGTGGAAGATGTACTAGTTGAAGAAACACCTGTGCCTCCTTTGGAAAGAGTAATTGTTAATTCCATTGATGATCTAGAGGAGGAGTGGGACAAAAAGATAGAGATTTGCCTCCGTCAACTTGAGGCAAGTCCCATAGAAGAAACTTCAGCGGTGGAAGAAGAGGTGTCCATTCAAGAAACAAAGGGAAGTGTCGAAAAAGAACTGAAGGTTACTATTCCTGAATTAAAAGAACATCACTCTCATCTCAAATATGTTTTCTTGGGAGGAAAGTCCTCACACTCGGCAATTATTAGTAGTGCGTTGAGTTCTCTAAAGGAAGAGAGATTGGTTAGAGTTTTACAAGCCAACAAAGATGCCATAGGTTGGAGCATATCTGATTTGAAAGGTATTAGTTATGGGTTTTGCATGCATAAAATCAACATGGAAGATCAGTACAAACCAGTGGTTCAACCTCAGAGAAGACTTAACCCCACGATGAAGGAAGTTGTAAAGAAGGAGGTGTTGAAACTCCTTGAAGCTGGAATGATATATCCAATCTCGGATAGTGCTTGGGTGAACCCAGTGCATGTGGTCCCTAAGAAGGGTGGTATGACGGTTGTGAGGAATGAAAAAAATGAGTTGATCCCTACTCGCACCGTCACTGGTTGGAGAATGTGTATTGATTACCGGAGGCTGAATTCGGCAACGAGGAAGGATCATTTTCCTCTTCCATTCATGGACCAGATGTTGGAAAGGCTTGCGGGGCAGGCCTACTATTGTTTTCTA
This sequence comes from Trifolium fragiferum, assembly GCA_954870985.1. Lineage (NCBI taxonomy): Eukaryota > Viridiplantae > Streptophyta > Magnoliopsida > Fabales > Fabaceae > Trifolium > Trifolium fragiferum. The sequence continues at coordinate 24,368,132 of OX940791.1, read as the reverse complement.
GATGGATATTCCAGGTATAACTAGATTGTAGTGGACCCGGCAGATCAAGAAAAGACGGCCTTCACATGCCCTTTTGGGGTGTTTGCTTGTAGAAGGATGCCCTTCGGGCTATGCAATGCACCGGCTACTTTCCAGCGGTGCATGTTGTCTATTTTTGCAGATATGATGTAGGACACAATCGAGGTATTTATGGATGATTTCTTTGTTTTCGGTAAATCTTTTGATAATTGCTTGGCCAATTTAAATGCTGTGTTGAAGAGATGCATAAGTACCAATCTCGTTTTGAATTGGGAAAAATGTCATTTTATGGTAAAAGAAGGTATTGTGCTTGGACACAAAATCTCTTCAAAGGGCATTGAGGTTGACCAAGCAAAGATAGAGGTTATTAAGGAATTGCCTCCTCCCGTTAATGTGAAGGGAGTTAGAAGTTTTTTAGGACATGCCGGTTTCTATCGGCGTTTCATAAAAGATTTCTCTAAAATAGCAAAGCCTCTGAGTAACCTCTTGATTAAGGAGAATGAATTTAAGTTTGATAATGATTGTGTGAATGCTTTTACTGTGATTAAAGAAAAGTTGGTCACCGCGCCCATAATCGTTGCACCTAATTGGGACCTCCCATTTGAATTGATGTGTGATGCAAGCGATTATGCGGTTGGAGCGGTGCTTGGCCAACGACACGCGAAGTTTTTCCATGCAATTTACTATGCGAGCAAAGTTTTAAATGATAACCAAGTTAATTACACCACGACTGAAAAAGAATTGCTCGCAGTAGTGTTTGCTTTGGAAAAATTTCGCTCATATCTAATCGGTTCCAAAGTGGTAGTGTTTACAGATCATTCAGCACTAAAGTACCTCCTCACAAAAGGCGACTCAAAGCCTAGACTCTTGAGGTGGGTGCTACTCTTGCAAGAATTTGACTTGGAAATAAAGGACAAGAAAGGTGTTGAAAACGTGGTGGCTGACCATTTGTCACAGCTGGAGAATCCGTTGGGGACCAAGAAGGAGAAGTGCATCAATGAGGAGTTCCCTGATGAAAAATTATTTGCAGTTTCTACCAGGCCTTGGTTTGCTGACATTGCTAACTTTAAGGCAAGCAATGAGATGCCAGGGGACTTTTCGTATCAACAAACAAAAAAGTTCACTCGAGATGCAAACTCCTACTTTTGGGATGATCCATACCTATTCAAGGTGGGCCAAGACGGTCTGATTAGAAGATGTGTAGCTGAGCATGAAGCTCAACAAATAATGTGGCATTGCCATAGCTCACCTTATGGTGGACACCACAGTGGGCCAAGGACTGCGGCCAAGGTGCTTCAAAGCGGCTTCTTTTGGCCGACATTATTTAAAGGCTGTGTTGAGCTTGTGAAAAACTGTGACAATTGCCAGAGGACCGGCAATGTTTCAAAGCGGGATGAGATGCCTCTCAATGGCATGCTGGAAGTAGAACCATTCGATTGTTGGGGGATTGACTTCATGGGACCTTTCCCTTCATCTAAGTCAAATCTCCATATTCTGGTATGTGTAGACTATGTGACGAAATTTGTTGAAGCCATTGCTTGTAGAGCTAATGATGCCCATACAGTTGTGAAGTTCCTTAAGAATAATATTTTCACTCGGTTTGGGGTGCCAAGAGTTCTCATTAGTGATGGAGGTAAGCATTTCTGTAACAAGTATCTTGAGAATTTATTGGCAAAGTATAACGTTAAACACAAAGTGGCAACCCCATACCATCCTCAAACAAGTGGGCAAGTCGAGGTGTCTAACCGCCAGTTAAAGCAAATCTTAGAAAAGACAGTCTCGTCGTCAAGAAAGGATTGGTCTATGAAGTTAGACAATACTCTCTGGGCTTACAGAACTGCTTTCAAGACTCATCTGGGGTTTTCACCATATCAGCTAGTTTATGGCAAGGCGTGTCATTTACCGGTTGAACTTGAGCACAAAGCCTATTGGGCTGTTAAGTTTTTAAATTTCAACGCAGGTCTGACTGGTGAGAAGCGGTTTTTAAAACTGAATGAGTTAGAGGAATGGAGACTCCAGGCGTATGAGAACGCCGCAATCTTTAAAGCTAGAACTAAGAAGTATCATGACAAAGAGGGAGTTTCGTGAAGGACAGCAAGTCTTGTTGTTCAACTCTAGATTGAAGTTGTTTCCGGGCAAGCTAAAGTCCCGTTGGTCTGGTCCGTTTGTTATCAAAGAAGTTTTTTCTCATGGGGCGATAGAGATTTTCCCACCAGGAGAGGAAGACATAGCTTTTAAATTTAATGGACAGAGATTAAAACTTTACAAAGGAGGAGAGTTTGACCGGCAGAAGGTGGTTTTACCATTCCATGACCCTTGAGGTCAGGGGACGTCAAGCATCGGGACGTTAAACAAGCGCACGGCTAATCTGGTCGTGGACCGTCAAGCTATTGACGTTAAAAGAGCGCTGCTTGGGAGGCAACCGAAGGTTTTTTTACTAATAAATAAAGTTATTTTGTTGTGCTTAGTTGTGGTGCAGGTTGAGCAGGAACAGAGTCAGAATTATCAGTCAGCGTGGAAAAATTTTCAATTGCGCGCGGCGCAGCCTTCTCTACGCGCGGCGCAATAAAGCCAAAAAACGGAGTTTCGCTACTGTAACCCCTGCGCGCGGCGTAGGAGGAATTGCGCGCGGCGCAGGGTCGAATAAATGGTTGGGTGACCCGATTTTCTGCAGAATTTTCCTTCCTCTTTCAAAACCCTAACCGCCGAAACTCATCTTCCTCACCGAAATTCCACTCCCTCAAACGCAAACCACCATTAACAACCACTATCATCACAACCTTCCTATCTTCCAATCTTCACCAACTCTTCATTCTTCAAATCTTCACTAACCTTCACTAATTCACACCCAAAACTTCCATTCAACACAAACATCAAACATCTTCTTCAACCACAACCAAACCCACGAAAATTCTCCCCACACACTCAACCCTCCACAAATCCTCACTCTTTTCCAAAACCCATTACTCAAAAACCTCAAATTTCATCCCCTTCACATCATAATACCGTCACCCACGAAAATTTCAACAACAACCATTACTCACCACCATATTTACAAGGGGGAAGAAGCAAGCTACCTATGGTAGATTGGCTATGCTTGCGTCGATTGAGTGGAATGATTAGCAAAAGTAAACAGGAGAGAATGTGAGGGAGTGAAGCGATTATGGCTTGGTCAATGTTTGTGTTAAGTTCTTTGTTTTTCAATGATATTTAGTGTGCAAGTAGATTCATAATAGGGATGATCACTGTAATGTTGATTAGATTGCTGACCTGACTGAATTGATTTTTGTTGAATGAAACTGTCGAAATAGTGCTGGATTTTCTCACAGATGCAGATATTCCTTGAGGACAAGGAAAGGTTCAAGTTTGGGGTTGTGATGACTTGGTGTCATTACAAGGTTTTGCACTACGAATTAAGCACTGTTAGTTAGTTTTATTATGTATCAGCATTGAAATAAGAAGAAATTGCATCAATTACAAGTCTGGAATCACTAAGAAGGAAAAGAGAAAAAAGAGCTAAGCTTGCTTATTGCGCGCGGCGCAGGCCCAATGGCGCGCGGCGCAATAGCAAGAAAAATTCACAGTTCGCTACTGGAGACTCTGCACGCGGCGCATGATTTATTGCGCGCGGCGCAGGTACGGGATTTAGACCTATATATTCTGATTTTTCTGTCAAAAGAAGGGTTAGAAAATTGACGGCGAAAAGAATATTGAGCAGAACGAGTTCTTCACCTCTGGAGCACGGATTTCATTGTGGAAACACATCCAATCCATCCTTGTAATGAATTCTTTCCACTTAATTGATGTAATTGATTGTTTAATTATGTCTAGCTAAGCTTTTATGATTGGGTCCTAGGGGATTCTAGTTGTTTTTACTCTTGAACCATGTAGTTTCATTTGACTTATTTATTGAATTACGAAGTTAGTTCCAGTTGTTTATTCCTTATGCTTAATGCTTTTCATGATTTGGCCAATTGTGTAATGAATCAAATTGTTTGTTTACTAAGACATTAGAGGCAATCAATCGACCTAGGAATAACCGTTCAATTAACTCTCGCTTTAGAAATATAGGGTTGTTAATTGAGAATTCAAACATTAAAGGGCAAAAACTTCGATTGATTATAGGTCATCCTAAGACATTAGGGATTGATAATCAATTGAGAGGATTATGTGCCAAGACATTGGACATAGTTACTATTTTTAATCGAATCGTGGAATTAAATTTGTAATTTGTTGATAAGCATGAACTACCAAGATAAAAGCAATTAGATGAACCAATGTGATCCAATCGCCTTCCGTAATCAATTTCTACAATACTTTTCTATTTCCTGTGTTTATGTTAAGAAAAACTTCAATCAAAAATACCCCCTTGTTCTATTTAATTTTGAGTTACATACGTATTATCCTATTGTTCGCGTCTGATTCGGAACAATCCCTGTGGAAACGATAATAAAAATAAACTTGCTTTTGTACTTCAACAATACTCTTATAAATTCTATTGGTCATTATCTATCACACCACATTTAAAATAGGGTTAATAAGTTTTTACCCTTGCAAAGTGTTAGGTGTAATTCATATTAGCCAATTGTACTTACTTGTGTATCAAGTTAGTTAGTTAGTTTAAGGTTGTTATTAGTTTGTTACTAGTTTGTTGAGGGACTTGTTATGCAAGTAATATACCTATATATATACCTATGTAAAGTGATATGAGTAGAGTATGTGTAATATAGTGAAATAGTGCAAGTGTGTGGATTATCAATTTGATAATCCCTTTTCTAAGTTTATTCTCTCTTCTCTCTTCTCTCATTCTCCAATTATGTGTGTGTTTACTTTCTTCAATTAAGTTCCAACAGTGGTATCAGAGCCTGGTTATTGATCCATGGGGTTTCAATTAATGGCTTCCGCAAAAGGAGACTTTTCAATCAAGAATTGAGAAGTGGGTGGTGAGGATACAAGAAATCTTTGGTTTCCGGAGAGTGCTGGAAATGGTGCAAAGAAGTATCCAAGAAGAGGAAGATAGTGCTTCCTGCAAGAAATCCGAGAAAAGAGTGAATTTTCAAAGGAGTTCTTCTACCAAAAGTGCAAAAGAAGCGTCAAAAGATTCAATCAAAGCTCACGGTGGAGCTATTCTAAATAAAAAAAAAAAAGGGTTTCACAAAGTGGAGAACTTGGAATCACATGTTGCTGAATTGAAGATTAAGAAGTCATATGAGTCGATGAAGGTGATTGATGAGTTGAAGGAGAAGACTGATATGGTGGTGAAGGAGAAAGAAGAGGCTGAGATTGCTAACAGTACTTAGGGGACAAAGATTTTGAATCTTGAAATTGAGCTGCAGCATGTTAATGATCTTGTTGGTGGTATTCTAGAGGTGGTATGTGATAAATTATATTGTAGTAGAATTTAGAGTAAGAACATATTTTTGGGGCTGAATATTCTTGTATTTTTCTTATCTTAAATGCATCTCATACACAGAATATATATAGCATGAGTAGTGATGGTTACAACTATCAAAGAGTCACCACTACTAGGTGCTTAATTCATAATTAAACACTCCACTAAGCACTAAGTGCTTCCACTAACAACAATGACAATTTACTCATGTAACTCTTCACTTACACTAGATAATTTCCACTAACTTAACATATTCAATCAGCACATTAACTAACATACTCCCCCTTAATGTGCTGCTCTTTAACTCCCATTGCTTCTCTAAGTTGTTGAAATCTTCCTCTTGGTAGTGCCTTAGTAAAAATATCAGCAAGCTGCTCTTGTGAACTGCAGAAAATCAACTGCACAACTCCTTCTTCAATCACACTTCGAATGAAGTGATGCTTTATGTTAATGTGTCTGGTCCGGCTATGAAAAACGGGATTCTTTGCCATAGCAATAGCTGATTTGTTGTCACAATAAAGCTGTAGACTTCCCTCTTGCTTCTCTCCAATGTCTTCTAATATTCTTCTCAATCAAAGTGATTGTTGTGTAGCCAAACCAGCTGCTAAATACTCAGCTTCAGCTGAATATTGCGCCACGGTATCTTGCTTCTTTGAGCACCAAGAGATCACGCCTGAACCAAGGTTGAATACATAACCTGAAGTACTCTTCATATCATCAATACTTCCGGCCCAATCACTATCACAATAGCCTTTAGTTTCAAGTTTAGAATTCTTCTCAAATCTGATTCCATACTCTATGGTTCCCATGACATACCTTATAACTCTTTTTGCTGCCCCAAGATGTAAATGACTTGGTTTACTCATGAATCTTGAGAGTAAACTAGCGGCAAACATTAAATCGGGCCTTGAAGCTGTAAGATAAAACAAGCTTCCAACCAAACTTCTATACATGCTTGCATCAACTAATCTTCCACCATTTTCTTTCTTTAATTTTTCATTCACCACTAAAGAAATATCAACAGGTTTGCAGCCATACATGCCAAACTTTTCAAAATATTTTCAGCATATCTCTTTTGACAAATAAAAACTCCATATTCATCTTGGTAAACCTCAATACCAAGAAAATGATGCAGCAAGCCAAGATCACTCATCTCATATTTTTTCATCATTTCTATTTTAAAATTTTCAACCATTTTCTTGTTGTTACCCGTATACACCAAATCATCAACATAAAAGGGCAACAAGAAGGATATCATCTTTACCTTGACGTTTCACATACAAGGTAGGCTCACTTTGACTTCTTTGAAATCCTTGCTGAATGAAGTAGCTATCAATTTCACTATACCACGCTCTAGGGGCTTGTTTCAACCCATAGACAGCTTTCTTCAACTTGTAAACTTTTTCCTCTTGGCCTTTAGTCACAAAGCCTTGAGGTTGCTGCACATACACCTCTTCTTTTAACTCTCCATTCAACAAAGCTGACTTCACATCAAGTTGGTACAAATTCCAACCTTTTTGAGGTGCTACCGCAATGATTGTTCTCACGGTGTCCAAACGTGCAACCGGAGCAAAAGTCTCACTATAGTCAATTTCAAGCTGTTGTGCATAGCCTTTGACTACTAATCTAGCCTTGGCTCTTTGGATTGAACCATCTGGATTATGTTTCAATTTGTACACCCACTTTACCCCAATAGCTTCTTTGTCATTTGGCTTTTCAACAAGCTGCCATGTTTTGTTCTTCTCAATTGCATTTATTTCTTCTTGCATCGCATTCCTCCAAACATCTTCTTTGATTGCTTCATCAAAATTTTCTGGTTCCATAACACAATAGTCGCACCTTGCATAAATATCACTCAAGTCCTTCAATTTTATTGGAGTTGAGCTTGGAGATGATGAACTTGAACTTGGTGAACTTGGAGAGGATGAAGAACTTGGTGTACATGGGGCTGGTTGCTCACTTTCAACTGCTGAATCTTGTTGTAATAAAATTGCAGGGACTGTTTTCTCCTTCATTTTGTCTTCTTCCCAATTCCAAGAAGTCTTCTCATCAAATACAACATCCCGGCTAATGATCACCTTGTTTGTCTTCAAGTTGTAAAGTCTATAGCCCTTTGACATGGAACTATAGCCAATAAAGACACATCTATCACTTGTTTCTTCAAGCTTTGTCCTCTTTTGTTTAGGAATTTGAGCATAGCAAACACACCCAAAAACTTTAAGGTGGTTCACTGAAGGTGTTCTTCCACTCCAAGCTTCAAATGGAGTCTTATTCCATACAACCTTTGTTGGACATCTATTCAGCAGATACACAGCAGTATTAACAGCCTCGGGCCAAAAGGTTTTACGCAAACCTTTCTCAAATAGCATAAACTTCGCCATCTTCATCACAGTTTGGTTCTTTCTTTCAGATACACCATTCTGTTGAGGTGTATGGCCAACGGTTAGTTGTCTTTCAACACCTTCATCTTCACAAAATTTGTGAAATTCATTTGAGGTGTACTCCTTCCCCCTGTCACTTCTCAACATTTTTATAAACTTACCACTTTGTTTCTCAACAAAAGTTTTAAACTTCTTAAAAATTACAAAAACTTCAGATTTTTGTCTCATAAAGTATACCCATGTCATGCGGGTAAAATCATCAATAAACAAGATAAAGTACCTGTTTTTGCCATGAGACAAAGTATTCATAGGGCCACACACATTCTGTTGAGGTGTATGGCCAACGGTTAGTTGTCTTTCAACACCTTCATCTTCACAAAATTTGTGAAATTCATTTGAGATGTACTCCTTCCCCCTGTCACTTCTCAACATTTTTATAAACTTACCACTTTGTTTCTCAACAAAAGTTTTAAACTTCTTAAAAATTACAAAAACTTCAGATTTTTGTCTCATAAAGTATACCCATGTCATGCGGGTAAAATCATCAATAAACAAGATAAAGTACCTGTTTTTGCCATGAGACAAAGTATTCATAGGGCCACACACATCTGTGTGTACAAGTTCCAACACTTGTTTGGCTCTCCATGCTCCTCCCTTCGGAAATGGTTGGCGGTGGTGTTTGTCAAGCATACATCCTTCACACACACCAGATTTTTCTTCAATCATTGGCAGCCCATACACCATCTTCTTTTGGTAAAGCAACTTGAGACTATTGTAGTTCAAGTGCCCAAGTCTCTTGTGCCACAAACATGAGTCATTATCTTCTCTAGCCATCATGCTGAAATTTTTCTCATAATTAAGAGAAAGTGGAAAGCTTCTATTGCTGGTCATTTTTACAACAGCAACATTTCTTCTCTTTGAATCAAAAATTCTGCACTCTCGATTCTCAAAATTTAGAGAATAGCCATGCTCCAAAAGCTGACCAATGCTTAGCAAGTTCTCATCTAAGTCTGGCACATAAAGAGTGTCATGAATGACTTTGCTTCCTTGCTTTATTGTAACTCCAATGCTGCCTTTGCCTTTTACTTCAACATGTTCTCCATTACCCAATTTAACTTTTGAGTTAAATGAAGAATCAATGTTGATAAAAGCTTCTTTCTTTCCAGTCATATGATTGCTACAACCGCTATCCAAATACCACACATTTTTATCTTCTTGAAATGCTTTTTGACAAGCAAAAAACAAATTACCTTCATCATTTTCTCCTTCTGCAAATGAGGAATGTTGTTGATTGCCAAAATGACAATCTTTTTGAATGTGTCCGAATCTCTTGCAATTGTAACATTGTTGTTTGCCCTTGTTCCAGCAATCCTTCTCGTTATGAGTGTTACTCCTACAAATATTGCACCATTTATTTGATGCTCCGTCATGCCATCTTCCGCCATTTGCGCCTCTTCCTCGTGAATTTTTTCCTCTACCTCTGCCTCTTCCAAATCTGCCACCTCTAGAAGACTCACCTCTATTTTGTGTTGGGGGCTTATATTCACCATTGTTGGGCTGAATGTTGAGTTTAGATTGAAAGGCACTCTCAACTGATTTTTCTGAGCGCCGTAACAACTTTTGTTCGTAGGATCTTAAAGACCCCATCAACCCTTGAACAAACGTAGTTGATAGGTCTTTAGTTTCTTCTATAACAGCCACCATAGGATCAAACTTTTCCGTCAAACTAATCAGAATTTTATCGACAATTCTGCGATCATCTATTGTATCTCCATGTGACTTCATTTGATTCACCAATTCAGAGAGTCTATTAAAGTATTCATTCAAACTCTCATTCTCTTTCATTCTTTCATTTTCATAGTCTCTTTTAAGAGATTGAAGTTTAACAGTTCTCACCTTTGAGTCTCCTTCAAACTCTTGTTGTAGAATATTCCATGCTTCCTTTAATGTTTTTGCTCTCATAATCCTTGGAAAAATGGATAGAGAGACTCCTCTTTGAATCATCCCGAGAACTCCAGCTCTCATAAAATGTTGTTTTGTTTTACCCCAGGGGGTAAAATGAACTGCGAAAAAAAAATAAAAACACATTGTAGGGGGTAATATCAAAAAAAATAATTATTAGGGATAATGTAAAATTCGGCTACTTTACAGGGAGTAAAAGCCTATTAACCCTTTACAATATTAACAATATAAATATTTTATAAAACTACAAAACTTAGAAGAACAATGTAAAGAACAATTCTAAAAATTTTCATGCTATATTATAAAATGTTGAAAACTATTTATATCCCTCCCAATGACACAAAAGATTGGTGAATAATTTTGTGTCAGTTACCTCTAACTGATCTCCAACATTGACTACAAAAGCATTAGGGAGGGGATTGATAGGAATCCACAATCCATCTTTTTTTATTTGAAGGCCTTGCATTTCATTGACTTGGAGAAGGATGGTAACTGCACTATAGCATCAGAATGTGGATTAAGTCCAATGACTGGATCTCTACCACAATTTTGGGTTACAATAGCACTAATTTAATAGCACTTTTATAGAAGTGTTATTAAATATCCCACTCAAATGCTAATAATAGCGCTTTACTATCAAAAGTGCTATTATAGATAGTGAAATTTTTTTTCATAAGCCTTTAATAGCACTTTTAGTGCGAGCGCTATAAGAAAGTATCAGCTACGATAGCATTTCTTACAAAAGCCCTATTATTGGGCTTAGTGATAAAAAAAATAATTTCATTAAAATTTCATTTGGCTTAGTCGAAGCTTTCACTTTTCACTCTTTCAGCATCCCTTCAGAACGCACAACCACTTCACCATCCCTCCGGATCCGACCACCACTCCAGATCCGGCCACCGTCCCTCTAGTCGTCGCCGCTCCACTCTTTCACCATCCCTCTCACCTCCTTCACTTCTCCTCCGTCTCAGAACCACCACTCCTCCACTTCACTGTTCCGACCATTACCTTTCTTAAATCAAGTTTTAGTACTTCTTTTCTAGTTGGAATGTGTGGGTTTTAATTATGAACATAAGTTTTAGTACTGCATTTCTAGTTGGAATGTGTTGGTCTGTGGCCATCAAACCCTTCGATGCTTGATCCCTCTGTCTCAAATCGTTAATCGATCCTAGGAGCTACCAAAAAGGTCATCATTTTTGTAAAGAGTGTATATTCTCGAGTGATTGATAATTTGACTTGCTTTGTTGGGTTTGAAATTTGAATCTTTAGGTTGTAGTTGTGGTGGGTTCTTAAAATGGGGCAATCAGAGTTTTGATCTTAATTCAGGCCCTGGTGATGCAGATACCGAGCGCAAAGATGACAGATTGCCTTCAGGATTGAGACAGATTCTTGTCCCCAGTCCATAAGCCTTGATGGAGGATCACTTGAAGATGTTTCAGATGGCCGGTGCATTAAAAAGAAAAGAACCTGACGGTGGTTCGGATGGAACTGATAGATTCAGTTACAAACATCCCTCATGACTGCAGTTGGATAATGGCTCTTCAAAGCATTTTTTAAGAGGTCAGCCCCTTGTAAGCTCTTTGACCCTCGAGCATTTTTTAAAATATTTTCAACACCCTGATTCCAATCATATTCAAGCTGTGGAATAAGACGTGCGAATGGCACACAAACTACTTACTCAGAAGATCAACTATTGTAACTATTTTTCATGTTCCAACTCATCTTATACTAATTCTTGGAGTAAAAAATTTGTACATTAAATCATATGTCATGTATGGATATTTGTTGAGATACATAACAAAATGGCATCATTGTGATGTATGGATATTTTTCACAATTAATTCATATAGGTTCAACATTAGAGCCACTTTTAGTGTTTTTAACAAATTAGTGTTTAAAAAACTGAGTGTTGAGCCACTATAAGTCGCTGGAAAGTAAACCACCAAGTGTTTAACCTTAAATCATTCATGCTTCATGAAACATTAAATCAAATACTAGTTGTGCTATGCATTTAAAATCTAGTAATTAATTACCAATTAAAATCTAGTTAAATTGTAGTTAGTACTAGGATTTTGGTTACCAAATGTCCAATTCCCTTTTGAGTTCCACCAGTTGGAATATTTTATTATATTCCAATAATATTATGTGAGCAAATATCTTTATATAATTATATTAGCTATTTATCAATTAAGAGCCTAATTGATTAAGTGATCAAATAAAGTTAAAAGGCTAATTGGATTTCTATTTATGAATTAATTTGATATGGGCTCAATATGAGTAGATGTCATGATGGCCCGTTTCAGGATAATGAGAACCCTAATTGGCCATCACACTACGCTTAGGGCATAAAGAGTCTCGGTTGAGGAAAAATCACAAGTCACCGGGTGCTCGTCATCCGTCTCTCCTTTCTTTTCAGGAATATCATCCATGGTTAGTTCATCTAATGATTCTTCTATCCAGGTATTTCTAATACCGATCTTTGATAAATTAACATGTTGTAGATCCTATTTCATATACATGCTCATATGTTTATTTGACTTCCGCACTAAAGTAAGATTATATATTACCAATCGTTAGTTGGTTCATTGGTGATTGGCGCTGAACTTGGTAGGGAGGACCACGGTTCGATCCCCCGCAACTGCGATCGGGAGGGGGCTGAAACCACTTGATGCCAGAACTGACCCCCGAACCAGATTCAACTGATGGTGAAAACCGAAAAAAAAAAAATAAAGTAAGATTATATATTTAATCTTTATTGTTGAGCATGTGTTATATGATTAATTAGTAAATGAGAATTGATATTTTGACATCCAATTTGGAACAACTTTTGACAAGTTTCTCTCTTATACTCTCATTGTATTCCCACTCTCTCTCTCTCCTCCTTTCACTTTATTATTTTTATTGCCAAAGAAAATCATAGTTGTCCCAAAAAGGACAACTTTTTGGATGTACAAATAACACCACTCTTAGTAAATTAATTTCATCAAGTGGTATCAGAGCGGGTCTTCATGTTTGATTTATCGAGTTATTAGAATTTTTGGTCAATTGATATGCCTGATATTTGCTAATTTCGATCAAGCAATTTTGATATACATATGTATTTATTAATACCTATGCAAATATATATAAAATTGTCTTCATGAACAAGATGCTTTAGGCAATACTAATTAATATTTGCTTCCAAAAAAAGGCAATACTAATATTTTTCGACTGATGCGAGGGAAAATAAGGTTTGTTCCAGAATTTGTTGAACTTTATTGATTCAATTTGTGTGCCTTTGGTAATTGGAACCGTGATGGTTTCAATAATTTTTGGTTGATTTTGCTTTTGTTAAGAATGTTAAATTAAATTGGACATTTTTTATGTGACATGTTAAGTACCATATTTGGCGTGATTCTGTGACCATAATGCTTTTTTCTTTGAAATTTTGGAATTCTAGGAAATCAAGATATGGAAATATTGTGTTTTTTTTTTTTATCTAAGTCAATTTTCCCCTAATGTTTGTTTTTCTTTTGTGATGAAAGGATTATTTTGATTTATTATTGCTTTGTATTCATAGTAAAGTGCATCAGTATATGAGTGGAAAGTTGAATCTTTTATGGTTGTTACATGAAATCGATTTGTGTCATATTTAATTTTAAATCAAATCGTTTAGTTTGACTTATTTATAAGGGTTGTTACCTAAAAATAAGAATTTAGATTTGATTCTGGTAATTAAGTTTTCAAATCAAATATTCCGTTTGACTTATTTATAAAGTTGTTGTAAACACAGTTTATTGCCTAAAATAAATATTTTGAGTTTAATTTGAGTTATTTGATTTGAAATTAAAATTGATTCACATTAACTTTGTATTTAAAGTTTATTTTGAGAAATAAGACATATAAGAATTTAGTATATATATTCGGTTATAATATATTTTGTACAAAACTAATTGCCGTTAAATAACAATTAATAAGGATTCTCAAAATATTTTAATTCAATCCGGTATGTACAAATTAAAGTTATGATTCTTTAAATTTTTGGAAAATAAAGATTCTATAATTAATTATTTATTTATAAAATATAAAGTTTTATTTTAGAAATCATTTATTCTAGAATTTTTTGTCTATTTACAGAGAGATAAAGAATTATTTCATTTTAATTTGGTAAATATGATTCTAGAATTAATTGTTTCTTTATTTAAAGAATCATCGGATACATGTGAATCAATTGTGGCAATAATACTTTTTTGGTATATCTAAAGATTTAATTTTATTTGATTCAAAATTAAATGTTTGGTTTATAGCATGATGACATCTTTGAGTTTATTGTTATTAAGTTTCTACAATAATTTTATTTTGTCATGCTCTTCGAATAATTTTTATGCCAATTTTAGTTTGATGGTGAGAATTTATTCTCACATAAGGGATGTCATTTAATCTTATGATTATCAAGCGACATCATAAAAGAATACGGCCTACATTTTGTGGGTAGTGTCTTGTAAATTTAAGACTTTTCCCATTTAATTTAACAAATTGTTAGGTGATTTTGATTGAGTTGGTTGAAACAATATGTTGCAAAAGTAACCTCTGTTGTGTAGATTTGATTCAATTGGAATCACAAAATACGTATAAAATTATTCATGCAAGCTATTTTGGTCTGCCAAAAGGTAGACACAGTTTGACCGAATAATTATACATATGTATTCAATTTATTAAATTGTCTAGTAATTTTGATTGAGTTGGTTGAAACAACAAGTTGCAAAAGTAACCTCTGTTGCGTAAATTTGATTCAGTTGGAATTACAAAAGATGTGGTGTGAAATTATTCATGTGAACTGTTATAGTCGGCCAAAAGGAAGACACAGTTTGGCCGGATAATTTCATTCCTATGATGGTAAATGTGTGGTGATTATTAAGTTTTTTTCCATGTGGGTAATGGTTGGTGTCAAAGACGCACATTATCTGACAGGACTTATTACCAATGTTTGATCATTACGTTGATAGTACCGCTTGCAGTTAATTCTTGGCAATCAAAGATTGTGTATTAATGGTGCGTTTGGTATCTTGTTTTGTCTTATAATTTACAAATAAAGATCTGCATGTCCATGTAATAATTTATTGACATGCATGGTAAAATTGTGTAAGTGTAAATCCGTACAAGTATTTAGTGGATTGCATTCACACTATAATGGTAAACATGTGACGATCATAAGGATTTATTGTTTGTCAATATTGATTGTGAGTGTTTGATCATTGTCACAAAATACCAATAGCAATTGATGTCATTTTCTAAGGGTTTGACATCAATGGTGTACTAGGTATTTTGGTGAGTAATTTTTATTCTCTATAAACTAATATAGTTTATGTATCTGCAAAATAACGTTGAAATTTAAATTCTTAAAAATTCTAACTCTTTGGAATAAAAGAAGAACATTATGTTCTTCGATAAAGATGGAGAAATTCAAATTCTCTCACAATTTAGTAGATTTAAAGTGAGAATCAAGTTTAGAAAGTGAGTATACTCCTAATCACGTAGGTCGTGTGATCATAAAGTTTTGTTTTCAAGAGACATTAGAAGTGTTATTTAAGATGACATTAAGTTTTTTTCATATTTTCTTTGCTTAAATTAAAGTGCTTCTAAAGCAATAAGGCGAAAGATAAGCTCTCATTGGAGAGATAATATTTCATTAGGATCATTGAGCAAAGAAAATATCAGGAGCACATTAAGTAATTATTTAATCTTGCTAAAGCGTTGTAGTTTCAACAATCAGGTGACTTGGTCGAAAATATAGCGTTTAGTGTTCTCTTTACACAATTAGTTTTATCGTTATTAAAGTTAGAAATGAATCTTTGAAATGATCATTTCATAAAGTGTGCAATAAAGAAAATATTGAAGCAAGAGAAAATAAAATAGTGCTCATTATGTAAATACCTCAAAGGATAAGGACAAATAAAGAATAATAAGAAAATATGATCTAAACTGACAAATCTCCATTGATGTTGAAAGACACATCAATCTAGAGGGGAAATAAGTCGGTGAAGATTGATGATATTTCAACTATTTGTTAGATTTTTGTTACTAACTTATATTTGTATTTAAAAGCCAACTTGTGGATCATTATTTGAATTTAGTTTTGTTTTAATTCTTTATTATTATTTTAAAATGAGGGATCCAATATGTCTTTTAAATATAAATATTATATTATAGTTAATTCAGTTATTACTTGTGACAGTCTAGAATTGTTATAACTTTTAAGAAATATAAACTTTGGTCTCATGTTAATGAACATTTTGATATAGAAACTTCAAAGTTTCTTGAAGATATTGAGTTTGGGGGAGAGATATGGTAAAAGAACAAAATTGAGTGAGGAAGAATTGGTTTTATACCAATTCATAAAGTTTCTATTTATATTAGAAATTTGGATCCTCATAAAGACATTAATGTTCTTCCTCTCAATTAAGTTAAAAAAATAAAATAAAAATTAATTCATAAATATGAAACTCAATACCTTCAAGAGTTGTGGCGTCGAGTGTCATAATTGTGGCGTCGAGTGTCATAAAGTGTTGACTGAAAAGAAAAATCATATATTTTTTTATTTGAAAACTCTATTAGGATAGTCACGACACTTCTTAGTTATTATAATTTTGGAGCTTCATATGATGGATATCAAGATATTATTTCTTAATGACGACATTATGAAATACAATAAGGTGCAATAAGAAAAATTTTGTGTTAATAGACACAAAGTAGATGGTTGGAAACAAATGAAATCCATTTATGAGTTTAGAAAGTTGTCTCCTTAATGGTACCACAAAAGTCTCATAAAGTAATTGTCTCATTTGGTTCTGAGATGTATATTATGGAGAGTTGTGGGTCATACACGTCCAGTGGGATTATGTTTATATTCTTAGTTTTTATATGTCGATTTGATTTTATCAAGTCAACAGTGATATATGATCGTTGTGCGAAACCAATATATCACTAACAAAAGTTTAGTGACAAAAGATCTTGGGCACACCTCTTTTGTATTAGGAAATTTGATACTTAGAGATCATCCTCATTGTATCATTCTGTTTTTCAAAAGAGTTATATCAATAAAGTTGAAAGTAAATTCGACATGAAAGTCGATGAACTAAGGGATTGTTTTAATCATAAAGGGAGACTGTTTAAAAGTCTCAATAATTGCCCAAAAGAAAATCTTAAAATTTAAAAAATAAAAAGTTTTTTTAATATGTTTTAGCTTTGAGAAACTTATGTATGATCTTACTTATATGCATCCGGAAATAGCGTATATATAAGATCATTTGGCAGATATATGATCAATTCAATATTTGAATTGTTGAAATGAAGCAACCATAAGGATTGTTATAGAGAACAAAATAATTTGTGCTCACATATCAGAGATCGAACAATTTGGATGTCTAATAGACATCCTAAATCAAGAAGTGACTCTACGTAAGTATTTATGTCACTTGGTTGCATAAAGTAAAGGATTTCTGAAAAACAAGTCAAGTTATATACTGTGACATAAATTAGTCAGTTAATGTTTCAACAACTATTTTATGAAGATTATCGATCTATAAGTTGTTGAAGAATAGAACATATAGAGAAACAAGTTTATGCTAGCTAACTCACTAATCGAAGACTTGACAACTAAGGTCTTTCATATTATTATTTTTGTTACTAAGGATGGCTTGGATTAGTGGGAGTCTCTAATTCGTCATGTTCTAACTTTGTTTTTTATACTTTGTTAAGGTTTTCTGCAGAAATAAAATTTAAGGTTATTATTGTTATAACCGGTTCTGTATCTTTTGTGCAAATATTGAATTTGCAAAATTCAGTTTGATCTCACTAAAGATTTAAGTTGGACCAGTTGGAAATAGGCATGATATAAAGATCACATTACATGAAATTTCCATGCCACTCATCCATATCGATTTATGTCATCAAATTCATTGGTGTGGTGGTCGTCGGAGTTCCGTCACGTTATACGTCAGTGACGACAGCCGCGGTGGTCCCATTATTGATGTATGGGGTGGACCAGATTGTAAAGTTGAAATCTAAGGATAAATAGCATTCGGATGCGCGCCTAAAGAATAATGATATAATTATTACGATATATTGCCCAAGTGGGAGATTGTTGGATATTTTATTATATTCCAATAATATTATGTGGTCAAATATCTTTATATAATTATATTAGCTATTTATCAATTAAGAGCCTAATTGATTAAGTGATCAAATAAAGTTAAAAGGCTAATTGAATTTCTATTTAGGAATTAATTAATTAATTAATTTGATATGAGCTCAATATAAGTGGATGTCATGATGACCCATTTCGGAATAATGGAAACCCTAATTGGCCATCACACTATATATAGGCTATGGTTCCCAATATATTAGACACACTACATATCGCTTTTTCTCCCCATCTGAAGAGCGCTTAAGGCATAAAGAGTGTCGGTTGAGGAAGAACCACAAGCCACCGGGTGCTCGTCATCCGTCTCTCCTTTCTTTTCAAGAATATCATCTATGGTTAGTTAATCTAATGATTCTTCTATCCAGGTATTCATATAATCATTTGATCTCAATAAATCAACATGTCGTAGATCTTATATTTTATACATATGCTCCTATGTTTGTTTTGGCTTCCACACTAAAATAAGATTAAGGTTTTAATCGATAGTTTGAGCATATATTATGTGATGAATTATAAAATAATTCCAACACCACCTTCTCTCGGTTCCTTGTAATTTTCAAATTTGTCCTTGGCATATGTGGCCATCCTTGTGTATGTAGGTAGTTGGATTTGAACTCCCTCTCTTTGTGAGTATGTAACCAGCCTCTTACTACATTGTTTCACAAATTTATGCTACAAATTTTTTGGAAATTTCTTTACTCAAATATATTTTTTCTATGTGTAGATTTTTTATTGATAGTTTTGACATAGTTTCATGTGCAGATTTTTTATTCCTAATGACAGGTTCTTGGTCTGCTTTGACAAAATTAAATCACTGGACAATGTTAGGGTAAAGATTGGGTACCTTTTCCTCAAGATTATTTGTCCAGAGTTTGTATAAAAATATAGATTATTTAGTCTTTTGTAAATAGGTTATCAAGGTTATGAACATCATCTAGTGGCTGGCTTAGGTTAATTAGTTTGTCTTATTTTAATTAGTGTTATGAACATTAAGAACATCATCCAGTGGTTGGGTTAGGTAAACTAATTAGTTTTGAAAATGGCATGTGAGCTTATTTTGTGAATGTTGTAGTAAACCAAATTTTGGTACATATTGTGTGTTTTGTGGCTTATCTTAATTTGCTTTTGTCTTGGAAAGAATTGGATCCGTTTTGTGGCTTATGTAATTTGATTATACTATAATTAGCCTTTCTTGTGCCTTTTTATATTTAATAGGACCTTTTTAAATCTATATTTTTTTTTTTTTTCGGTTTTTCACCACCAGATGAATCTGGTTCGGGGATCAATTCTGGCATCAAGTGGTTTCAGCCCCCTCCCGATCGCAGTTATTTATTAATGCTAGTAACATACATTTTTCAATACACATTTTTTTATTTTAAATTCCAACGTACATATAGGTGCTTCATGTACTCTTGTTAACCAAATTTACTGAAAATCTCAGGTACTCAATTCACAATTAACCTCCAAACACTAGTGATAAACGAAATTCACTTGTTATAGAGGGATTAAAACTCAAAACTTCAAAACACAATATTATTTCAAATTTTAAAGTGATGACAACCAAACACAATCTTTTACTAGGACCAAAAGCCAAAGTCCTCTTATTACATATATGTTATAAAAGCAAATTTAGAAGTTATATCTTGAACCGAAATTATTCATGAATCTTGTCTTTTATCCTAACAACATCCAAGTATGATTTCCCCTTTATCTTGCTCGCAAGGTATCCTTCGACATATTCTTCAAGGGTAATTGTTTTGTACAATGCAGGAGTTTCAGGAGTAACAAGACTGCGCGCCGGACCTAGATCTCGGCCCATTTGAATATTATGAAATGCAGCAACTGAGAGCCTCTCCTTCTCTGAATTGACTGTTGCTCGATGCTCAATACTCCGATAAATTCCATTGGTCATTATCTGTAACACCACATTTAAATTATTAACAACAATTTTAGTTCATATACATAAAAAGAATTATCACATTACTAAAAAATCGAGGATAGATATAGTGTATACTTTAAAAAAATTGAAGTAAAATTTATACGAGAACTAAAACAGACAATACCTTGAAAATAAAATATAAGGAATAATTCTAAAAATACTATAACTTTTTTTTTTGACAAGTAAAAATACTATAACTATATATTCTAAAAAGAAGATTTGTGAATAATTTTGTGTCATTTACCTCCAACAGATCTCCAACATTGACTACAAAAGCATTAGGGAGGGGATTGATAGGAACCCACAATCTATCTTTTTTTATTTGAAGGCCTTGCATTTCATTGACTTGGAGAAGGATGGTAAGTGCACTAGCATTAGAATGTGGATTAAGTCCAATGACTTGATCTGGTTGAGGACATGGAGGGTAGTAATTCATCCTTATTGATTGATCTCCCTCTTCAAAGAAATCTAGCAATTCACTTGGTTCTTGGATCTTTAAAGCTTTTGTCATAAACTTAATGATTGTAAAACATAGTTTTTTCATCTCTAGAGAATAGTTTTCAAAATTGTCTCTGCAGTGTATTAAAGTAAATTTTATTAGTTATCAGAATTAAGAGTTGGACCTAACTCAATGATACAAAAACACTTTGTAACTTAAACCTTGTCCTCATTTATAAACACACGCAATCGATGTGGAACTTTTTAACATTTGTTACTTATATAATATTAACCATATTATATTTAAGAATGATAAATGTTTGTGGTAAATCCACCTGAATGGTTGTGGCATATAAGGAATTAGATGAGGAAGCCTTATGTGTAATGGAAATGATTTAACGTAAAACATATCTCCCCATCTTAGCTTTTGTTCGTCTAATGCAACATAGACTTGTCCAAAACCTTGCAGTTCTTCTTCTGTTTGCCAAAATTTCTTTTTTTCTTCCATTGGAAGGTTGAAGAATTGTTGAACACCAATTTTCACACTTTCTACTAGTGCAGGTTCAACTCCATGATTGATTAGCTGTAATTAATATATATATATATATATATATATATATAGCTTATAGTTATTTTCATTCATTTAAAAAAACCATAAAAAGTGGTGCTTTAATTAATCCTTATCCTGTGCAATCTTGCACTTGCACAGGTTAGGAAAATGCTTTATATAAAATAACTTTAAACGACATTTATTTTGAAACGTTAAAGAAGAGACGCAAAAAATTGATCTAAACCTGGAAGAAACCCCATTCCTTACAGGCTTGGTCTAGTTTCTCAAACTCATTATCATCTTCAGATAATAATTTATCAAAGTTGATAATTGGAAGTTCTGTTAAAGAGGTTATGTTAGAAACAAGAACAGGGTCTTGATTTGGTTGAAGATATTGTTCTGGAACTTTTTGAATGCCTTGTTTTGCCAACTCTTGGACTGAAGGAGCAAGGATAGAAGTATCACCCATTTGATGAGAAAAATTTTCTGCTTTGAAAGGATTTGATGTGGAGAATGGATATGTAGTTGATGTTTATAAAGGAGGGGAACTAATTATTTTGTTAAAGGGTCATACTAAACAGTGCATTGTTTAGCATTTTTCTTTGTTAAATTATCACAAGTGTCTTTTTTTTTTAACCAACTATTGCCAACGTCCGATATTAAATGAATTATTTGATCATTTCATATAATTTACGAAAAATATAGGGTTAAATATGTTTTTAATCCCTACAAAATAGTGACCTTCTAAGTTTAGTCTTTATTTAATTTTTATTAAATTTTTAGTCCCTGAAAAATTATCATGCACTCAGTTTTGGTCCATACTGATAAATCAACATGTATTTTTGAATGATTTTTTCACAGGTATGTTTTGATCATCGTAAAAAGTTCCTCCAAAAAAAAGAGCTCGAAATTTGATTTCTAAATCATGATTTTCGTTGTTTTTATCTTGAAATTTTTCTATTTGAAAATTTCATAATTAAAAAATTCTAAATTTTAATAAATAAGTTTTATACGATATTTTAAACATGCCCATAAAAAAAATCGTTCAAAAATTTAAGAGTTTAATTATAATTAAGAAAATTTAGTTTTAATAGGGACTAAGTCTATATGCAAGCAATAAATTATAAGGACTAAAGATATAATAAAAATTAAGTATGGACTAAACTTAGAAGGTCCGCATTTTACAGGGACCAATAACATATTTAACACTTAATAATAATATTATAAAAACGATTAAATTATAAATTAAAATATTTTTGTAACCAACAAAAATTTAATGTAACACTTAATTTTAGAATATTTTTTATTTAATACGTGTAAACAATACATATATGATTAAAGAATTTTGTAAAGTATTGGAATATTTTGGCATAGATTAAGTACAATAAATTAATTTGACATACTAACCCATCAATCCATCATAGTTCAACTGAATTGCAATCATTTTGGTCTTCAAACCATTGCGTCAATACTCGTGATGTGTCAAGCAAATGCTTGATCAATACTTTGATCCATTATATATATATATATATATATATATATATATATATATATATATATATCAAAATCAACTTTTTTCGAGTTACAAAGATTAACCTTCGTGTGGTTTAAGCGGGTTTGGTGACTGCTCTGGTAGTCTTGAATCTGTGGGATGCCTCTTTGTTTTCGGGATTAGGAGTTGATTTTTGATTAGGTGGTGTCTGTTTAGGAGTTTTTTTCCTTTGGGTTTTCCGCATATACACGACACCGATGTTATGTAGTTCCTTTTTACCGGTCTCTGTTCGTCTTATGCATAGACTTGATTATTAATAAATTTTGCCATTTAAAAAAAAAAAAACCTTCGTGTGGAACTGAAAGCAAATGCTACAAAATACAATTATACATACGATTATTGATACCACACGTCTACATTGTTATAACGACAAAAACAACAAATAATACTTGATATACTAATATTTCTTACCATAAAGATAGTTTGTATCATAGTCAGGAGCAAATGATGGAACATGACTTTCAATCAAATATATATCGGAAAGAACGTTTTTCAATTTGCAAAGTTTAATTTTCGTGTGGAATTGAAAGGTTAATTTATACTCATGCCTTGTAGTACGGTGTATAAATTAGAGTGCGGCACATTGTACTGTGTATTTTGTTTCTCTAAATAATAAGACAGTAGAATAATATATTACAACAAAAATATCGGTTACAATTTTATGACAAAATATCGGTTACAACTTTTGCTATGTAACGTTTAAATAAATATAAAAAATATTTATTATAATAATTTAAAATTATACGTAACGGAAATATATTTATAATCATTAAAAAATATATAGAAACAGTTAATTCATTGATTCTATTTTGTATTAATATAAATATTTTTTATTTTAATTATTAATAAAAAATATAACGTCGTCAATTATTAAATAAAATGAAATGTAATAAATAATAACATAAATTTTTTGCATTTTCGTATTTAATTAAAAATGAAACATCATAAAATATTAAATAAAAATTAATGTATTAAATAATTTAAGAAAAAATGACACTAAGCTTCTTATAAATGGGGTTCCATTTATTTATAATATAGATTGATCAAAACATTGACTACAATTTGAATAGAGTATTGTACTTTTCTTTATTAACGGGCTAAGTGCTTGATATACTTTAGTTCATCTATATATATATATATATATATATAGCTGTTAACAATGTTTTATGAACGCATGTTTTAAAGTTAACACCCAGCTGACAAACATACGGTCTACCTACCTTTTTTAAAAAAAAAAATAAGATAGTGCTTAGTTATGGAAATAGCTTACCAAAAATTAATATAATGCCTAAGATGCTTAGTAATATAATATAATACCTAAGATGCTCAAGTGGAAATGAGAGTTATGGAAATAGTGTGTATAGTTGGTCAACTTTTGGATCAATTTTTTTATGTGTTCATTTTATACGAAAATCAATTTAACATTTATCAACATTATTTTGAACACTATAAAATTTTTTTTCATTAAAATATTCATAGAAATAAACCCAATTTCGTAGGAATTGTTGTATTTAGTTTTGTTTGTAATTTAGAAAATGGTCGGAGAAGGTTGGAAGATGAAGATGATAGAAGACATGGTGCAATGATCTAATTTAGGGTGGAATATTTGGATAAATCTTTCCATGGGACCAAGCTAGAGAATAGAAAGGGAAGTAGCACATGGTGGACAGGCCCGACCTGCATATATGTGCAAGGTGTGCATCAACATTGGGTTTCCAAATTTTTTAGTTCTCATTTGAAATTTTGAGGTTCTATATTATTAGTTATATTTATTTATACTTATAAAATATTAGATATATATTAATAGATTAATTTTGAGACTTTAAAATAATAGTTATATATTGTTAATGTTTATAAAATATGATATGAGTATCAATAGATTAGTTATCCATACTCATAAATATAGTTTTAGTACATTTCAATTTTTACATAAATTTTAATCTTAGATGTCTCTTTTTGACATTACTTGATAATTATTTTTTATGTGTTTTTTATGTATAATTTAAATAAAGAATGATTTTTTAATTGTTTTGCATTGTTTTATTAGGATCTATTTTTAATATTTACATAGGACCTCCAAATAGTTGGGATCGGGCCTCATGGTGGATTGGCAACCACCCTTATAAAATATAAAGCAAGTAGCAAGTGGTTGAGAGGAAAAAATTATTGAGAAGACTATGATATGATGGGGGAAGCAAGTAACCAAACCACTCAACAAAACACCACACGACAAAATCGAGAGGGAAATTGGGTCACATCTATATGATATAGATTTTATGACTCCACGTTTTGTACTTTATGACAACAATCCATACAAATAAAAAGAAATTCTATTATAGGCACAACTCCAAATCAATAATATTTAGGTACATACACATTAAAATGAAAAAATTAAAAATAAATAATTATGTCACATCAATTATCATAAATCAATTCTTTTATATTTAAATTTTTTAAAAGTATGTGAGTGTGCCCAAATGACAAGTGTTTGGATTGTGTCCAACCAAATCTTCCTCCCAAATAAAATGATGTGCGAAACAGAATCAATATTTTTAATGTAAAAAGATAAATAAGTATCAAATAAATAAGATAAAATATATGTAAAAATGAAAAAAATAAAAAAAAATAAAACATAAATCAAAATCATAGTTGTATATCTGCTTCGAGAATAAAATAACACAAACTAATTTAATTACCCCCATTGCATTGTATAAAATAAGCAATAGTATCATAGAGCTCCATAGTCCATAGGTTATTTGTGTTGCCATCTACTAGTTTATTACTAGATTAAAGCAAAGGTGGTACAATTACAAATCTAAGGAGTATTTTATTTTCTATCATTATATATCATCATCACTTAACCATATTTTATTAAAACTTACTTGGCACTCATTGCCTCACATTTCATCTTTTAATGTGTCAAATAATTTCATATGTGCCAAGTCCACTTTGTTTTTGAATTTTGAAAATAAACCACCGATGAAATTTTCGGGTCAAGTCGCGAATTAAGTCACTATCTTTAAGACGTGCACAGTAAAAATCGGGTAGAATTACACCTTCTATGACTACGATGCACCACTCTAATATTGATATGAAAATCAATTTGATATGGAGAGGTCATTCTATGAAACAACATAAAAGAGAAACTTTAGAGATGAAGTATAACACCCCATAGATAAATCTAGAATAATCTTGGAATATTATTATTGGTAACGGAATTCATTATTATTACAACAAAGTTTATTGCACACGCAGGTGCCAAATACATCGAGAGTGCAGAAAATCAACAGCGGAAACAAAAACAACACGATAAGAAAGTGAGAAAGCATGAAAACTAAATGCAATCCTCCAAGTGCAGCAGCGACTCCAAGACCAACGCTTACCTATTCAACCTGTTTTCCTGTTTCAAATAGGGAGTGGGGTGAGACAGTCACTTCGTCCCAGTGAATTCTACTACCCTCCTAGGCTATAAAGCCGGGGCTCCTAATCAGTCATATCATAATCTATATCCATAGCATAATTATCATAAGCAATAATATAAAGGTGTAACACAAAGTTTATCTTGTTCATTTTAAACCGCAAACCCTCTAAGGTAAGCACGTCTCAGGGGTTCGCCTTATCCGCGAGCAGAAAGCGCTCCGGCATAAAGCTCACATAAATTTTTCTAATGGAACATCTAAAACGAAGTCCATACTGATAACATAATCATATTATTAATTCGACTGATCACTAAATTATTAACATGCTACCAATAATTCCCAAACCCGGGGGCACATGCCATATTCTAAATTTCCTTAAGTTATTTCCCTATGAATTCAATTGTAATTGACCTTCTGTTTGACATCAATCAATATACATTTCTGCAATTAACAATCTTTAACGAGGATATAAAACGAGTATTGCATTTATCTTTGAAAACAAGAAATTAAGTCATTTCTGGGTTAGCTCGCTACGGCGAGTCACCAAGCTCGCCATGGCGAACTAGCAGGTACTGGCCTAAACAACTCGCTAGGCGAGCAGATGCTCGCCATGGCGAAGTATTTCAGCCCAGAACCTGGAGCTCGCCATGAATGCTCGCTATGGCGAGTTAAGACAGAAAAGTCTCTGTTTTGCGAAAATCTTCAATTTTACAAATAATACCTACAATCCTCGTGCAAGAAGGTGCAGAAACATATAATAATTAATATAGAACAGAATGGAATGAAATTTGGGAGTTAATTTCATACATACAGTTATTCCTATCATTTTCCTATGTTTGCATTCGTTTCATAATTTGGGAAATACTAACTAAATTAGCCTAAGAACCCACCTGGTAATGAAGCTTTTAAACTTGTTCCTAAGCTTCCTAACTTTTACAGAGCTCCTCAGCTACCCACGACCTCAACTGGACAGGAATTGAAACTTTGACAACTTTGGAAACCCTTCTAAATACTCTACGAAATTGATGATGAGTTGATGGTTTAAACAGCTGATTTGGGTATGTATTTATAGTATGATTTCTGAGGTTAAACAGTAGAGAGAAGGCTCAGTTACACAGTTTGCATGTAAGTTTATTGGTGGAAGAAATGGTGTGATGAAAGGTGTTGTTGTTTAGTGAACTTGTGATGAGTTGGGAATATGATTATCAGAGATTCCTGCTCTGAGGTGGTGCAGTGAGAATCTCTACATTTGGGCTTAGCAAGGGGCTTGTGATAGTGAGATAATACCAAAAACTTGAGTTTGTGAACAATGGAGGATTTTGGAGTTTTCATGTGTTGTTGTTTTGGGCGTGAGTGGGAGAAGGAATTGAGAGGCTTGCTTCTCAGATTTTCTGAACTAGAGTGAATGAATGAGTTGTTAGGTTGCATGTGAAGTGATTTGGAGAAAGGTTAATGGATTAGTGACTCATTCTATAGGGTGAGTTGTTGATGAGGTAGTGTTGGTGAGTCATAGGAGGGAAGGTTTAAATTCTAATGGTGTTGATTATTTTAAATCCATGAGTTTAGTGTTCTAATGTGTGGTTCAAGTCCACAAGAAGTACTTATTCACACACACTTCACACTTAAGTTCTATGATTTAATTAATCAACCACTACCAAATTAATTCTAATTTTAATAGATTATTTCTAACTAAAATTAATTAGGTGGCTTAGAATTTAGGGATGTTACATGAAGTGAGCAGATTTGAAACATGCATGTATTTTAATATGTTAAATTGCAGTTTTGGCCTCTCAAATTTTCTAATTGTGCGATTTTGGCCTCCCCTAATTTCAAATGAGTGAATTAAACCCCTCACTTTTTAGGTTGTCCAATATGTGTTACAAAAAAAAATTGTTAAAACAAAAGTGTTAAAAAATATTTCATGCCAACAATTGTTTTGTCAAAATAGTCAAGAGGAGACACGATTTGCAAAAGGGGACAAATGTGAGGGGTTAATTAAATTTGATCATTTAAATCTATGGGGTCAAAATCGCATAATTAAAAAACTTGGAGAATCAGAACTGCAATTTAACCATTTCAATAATTAAATTTTAAAAAAGGAGGGTGTGAATCCACACTTTACTCCCTCCCGTGTGATTGTCACGGGAGACATCCCGTTTCCGAAATATTTGTATGTTAGTTTTATTTTAAAATTAAATGAATTTCTGGACTATTTGTATGTGTGTTTTTATTTGTTATAGTAAAATGTGAAATGTATAATATGTTGAATTAATTAAAAAAAATGTAACACAATATTACTATGCCTTAATTATAACTTAAAGTTTGTATTTTAGATTTATTGAATAAGTTTGAGACGAGCATTTCATCATCCAGATGTTTTGATTTATTTTACTCTTACGACAGGCAGAGAGCCACATAGTAGGTATTTTAAAACCATCTATATACAAAGAATCCCAATTCCCAATACTCTTGGTGTTAAGGAGAGACTAGTTTTGGATGCAAGGCAGCTAAAGAGAGTCCTCCAAACACATATCTTCACCATGAAGAGTATACCTCACAGTTGTCATCTTGCATACTTTCAAAGATTGAAATAAACTCTTTATAAGGTGATTGATGCGCCTAGTTTTGTAGACGCTTGGGTTCAATTGTTGCTTAATTCCCATGATAAATACAAATTCAAATTATTGAATTATAATTTTTTCTTACCTACTACATACATATATGATGTACTTGTACTCAGAGAACAGACATGTTTATTTTTAACACAAATAGTCTTATATAACTTTTGTCACTTACTATTCTCATTTTGGATTCTCATAACATCAAGGCATGATTTCCCTTGTAGCTGTCGTGAAAAGAATGCTTTGTAGTAATCTTCTACAGTAAGTGTTTTAAACAATGCAGGCCTTTCAGAAGTAACAAGACTTGGTGATGGACCTATAACCTTGCTCATTTCAGGTCTGTGAAATGCTGCAACGGAAATCCTCTCTTTCTCAGAGTTAACTGTAGCTCGATGTTCAATACTCCGATAAATTCCATTTGTCAGTATCTGCACAACCATTAGAGATTAAGTGATAATAATTCCTAAACCAAGTGAATTTTTTTTTAAGCGATAATATTGCTTTGTTTATACATAGCTTCATCTACTAATTGTGCTTGAATTTGATTTTGATTATAATACACTCATAGAACACTTAAAAAGGTTATATAATAAGAGGATATAAAACAAATTTTATAACAAATAATTACCTCCAAAATGTCTCCGACGTTGATTACAAAAGCATCGGTAAGTGGTGTAATTGAAATCCATTGTCCATCTTTTCTTATTTGGAGACCTTCAATCTCATTTGCTTGCAGAAGGATGGTTAAGGCCGCCGCATCGGAATGAGGATTCAGTCCAATGACATTTTCTGGTTGAGGACAAGGAGGGTAGAAGTTCATCCTCATCGATTGAGTTATATCATCAAATAACTCTAGCATTTCATTTGGTTCAACTTTCAGAGCTTTTTCCATATGTTTGATGATTGTGATGCCAACTTTTTCCAGTTCTAAACTATAGTTGTCTAAATTATCTCTGCAATATGAAACAATGTTGGTTAGAGTACTATAACTATAATCACTTTAAGTTGGAGATGGATGGCTGAAGTAGTTTAGAGGAAAACTAATGATTAGCCGATATTGTTCAATAGCGCCGCCACCAATAGTGGCACTATAGCGTTGCTGTATTGTGGAATTTTCACACATCATTATTTCAATATAATATTGTCAAATAGCGGCAATAGCAGCAATATACCATTGGCGCGTTGCGGAATTTGAACAAACAACTATTTTTTCACGATCTGCGATTGACAACATTGTGACTAGCAAACAAAAATGAAGTGAGAAAAAGATATAAAACCTGAATGGTTGGGGAATATTTGGAAATAAGCGAGGATTCCTTGCATAGGATGGAAGAGTCGTAGTGAAGAATAAATCTGCCCATTCTAACTTTTGATTCTCGGAT
The DNA here is from genome assembly GCA_954870985.1 of Trifolium fragiferum. Classification (NCBI taxonomy): domain Eukaryota; kingdom Viridiplantae; phylum Streptophyta; class Magnoliopsida; order Fabales; family Fabaceae; genus Trifolium; species Trifolium fragiferum. Next base: position 24,338,296 of record OX940791.1, on the reverse strand, counting down.
ACAACAAATAATTGACCAAAGCCCTCAATATCTTCTGGTGTTTGCCAAAATTTCTTCTTCTCTTCCATTGGAAGACTTACGAACTCTTTAACACCTATCTTTAGATTTTCCACCAATGAAGGATTGACTCCATGATTAATCAGCTGTAATCAATTTCAATTTAAGAAATTTTACAAATTTATGAAAATAGAGTATAATATTAATAACTATATGTAATTGAGTAGTGATTAGGAACCACAAAGGTAATTCTCTTGATTATATTGCATTAACCAGAAAATTTGTCCAGCTGACATTAAAACCTGTCATACAGGACTGCATTTTTTTGCTGAATCATTTAATTAGTGAACCATATATAATTATTGGAAAATGCAGTCCTGTGCTCAACACTTTTTCCCGACAAATACAGATACTGGCACTGCCACCGTTAACGATGGGCCGATGGCTAATATTTGTCGGGAAAAGTGTTGAGCAGATAAGATAAATTCTCTCCTCTAAACCAAATTTTTTCTACACGCAAGAGCCAGAGATCGAATCTCTGACCACTTGCTTAAGAGGCCCATAACCCTCACCACTTAGACTAATTCAAACAGAACAGTACCAGCTACATTGAAAATAGAAAACACTAGTGCTGAATAAGAAACATACAAGTATCTCCCACAAACAATCTTATAAATTATCAATAAGTCTAAGAATCTAAGTATAAACTCTTATAATTCAGGAACCTCAAGAGTGATTAATTAAATCCATAGATAATATAATATTTCATAATCTCACTCAGCAAAAAATTTCATTTGAGTTTCCTTTAAATTTCATTTTTATTCTGGTGAAAAACATAATTTAGGAGGATTAATAGTTGAAACCTGGAAGAACCCCCATTCTTTACAAGCTTGATCTAGCTTCTCTAGCTCATTTGCATCTTCAGATAACAATTTACTCAGGTCAATGATTGGAACTTGTTGTAAGGAAGTTGCATTTGATACATCAATAGGGTCTTGATTTGGTTGAAGATATTGTTGTGAAACTTGTATGTTGGGCTGCTTTGCAATCTCTTGGACAGAAGGCACTAATAATGAGGTTCCAAACTTCGACATTTTTATTTAAGTGATGAAATTTGTTGCAATTTACTCAAGTGATGATTGATAAGATTTCAATTGTACATATATCCCAAAGAAATGTTAAATACAATATATATGTTGGAGATTGAATTCAAATTTTTTTTTTTAATGTCAGAGATTGAATCCAATTTGATTACTTTCTCGGTTTCATTTCATTTGACTTTTAATACAAGTTGGAGATTGAATCCAATTTGGTTACTCCCTAATCCCTCCATTTCATTCCATCTAGCTTTACACACTTTAAAAAGAGAAGAGTAACAGGAGATTAATAAAAATGTAGTTTTACACGATTATTAAATAAAAAAAATTTATTTTTATAAATTAAGAGCATCTAGTATCTACATATCACTGTAGGAATAGACATCCTAACATTCATATTCTACCTCGGCTGCCCCCTATACCTCATAAATTATTTGAAATAAGAAGACAAATAAGATAATTATAAAAGGAGACTAGCTATTATCCCAAAGAGGAAAAAAAAAAAAAAAGCTCAAGTATTATTGTATATTTTTCATGTCTTATATAAAAAGTGAGGTAAAATGGGATGATCATGTTACGGAAATTACTAATGAATTGTGTTGATATCAATGAAAAAATATTATCATGTTACGGAAATTACTAATGAATTGTGTTGAACGGAACATTTTTTTCTTGTGACCTTTTATTTTCGCTCCTCTTTCATCCCGCTCATAATTTGCCACTCTCCCTCCTTTATTTTCATTTCTCTCATACATTCAAATTCTGAGAATAAAACTTCTGTATGTTTCTCTCCCTCCAACAAACAATAACTAGATTGATGATCACTGTTATGAATTTAGTAGATTATGTTGTTTTTTGGAGGATTTATAAGCTTTAATTGGTGCTTTGTGACTATTGAGCACTTTAATTGTTTTTTTAGGATATAAAATCAATTTCAGGGTGCAAGCATGAGGTTGTACTCATCTGTGTTGCTGCTGTGTCTTTTTTTGCAGGTTGTGTTTTTGTTCACATCGATCGGTTTGTGCAATAGGCATTGGCATTGCAGGCTGAAAGCTTCCATCAGCTCTTGTTCTGGATAGGCTCTTAAGAAGGTTGATGAATTCATGAGTCGTTGGCTGGATGGATTATGTTGTGTCCTTAGTTCTAGCCAAAATAATTGTTCAAATTGTTGATAGTGAGCCTGATGTTTTCTAGTTCTATTGGTTCTTTTTCTGCAATTTATTGTGTTTGGCAAGGATATATATATTTTTGTATAAGCGACTGTGTTGAGTTTTGGAAATTTTATACACTATTAGGTTGATTTTGTTCTTGTGCTGGTTGTGACTCTAGTGTTTGGTGAGTGTTGTTGTTTAATTTTATATATTATTTACATTTTAATTAAAAATTAAATGAATTTAATAAATATGTTCAAAATGTTTTTCCGTCTCAAATTTGTTCGAAATGGATATCTGAATATTCTATTTGAAATTTGTCTAAAATATTTGTTATCCGTCCGAAATTCGTCTCAAATAATACATGTATTTTGTTCGAAATCCATTCATACCCTTTTATCTTCACTTATTTTTAAAAAAAAAGTCTGGTTTTTATGACCAAAATAAAAGGTGTAGATTGCTAACAAACACCTTCTTTAAAGGGGATGGATGTAATATATTTATTTTTTTAGCATATATTGATGAGTAATGTATGTAATTTTTTGCATTCTTTTACTAAATTTTGATCGAGTAATATATGTATTTTTTTGGCATATATTGATGAGTAAAGTTATTAATTATACCATCAAGTTCATCAATGGTAATAAGCTTTGTATAAAGATAACTTTAGACAACGATTTAAATAAAATGTGCTATCTAAATATTACATTAGAAAAAATTTAGCGTTTTACACGAAATGGTTTTATCTAAAGATGACATTAGACACCGCTTTAAATAAAAAGCTCCGTCTAAAAATGACATTAGATGGTGCTTTAAAAATAAAGCGCTGTCTAGTGATAACATTAGACTAAAATCAAATATTTTATTATATATATTGAATAGAATATTTATTTACTCAATTCACAATTCACCTCTATACACAAGTGATAAAGGAGATGAAATCATACACATTTATTTCAAATTTTAAAGTGATAAAAGCCAATCACAATATTTTCGTATAGGACCAATTAAACGTCAAACACTACAAGAAATTTCAGTATTTCCCATGAACATTTCTGATGAAAATGAGTTCGTGAGAAAAGAAATGCATTTCCGAGGAACTTTTCGTGGGAACCGTTGTGGCAGACTTTACGCGTTTCGAGGATGCATTTCCGAGGAACATATTCGTGGGAAATGCATATATTTGACCGTTGAATGTCAATCAACATAGAAGACCGTTGGTGCACGCCTTTCATGATGCATTTCTGAGGAATGTTCCTCAGAAATGTTTCTGATTTTTTGACCGTTTCGCAACGGCTGCAGAGAGCGTATATGCGCCTATATATTCAGCTTTCTTCTCCTCCTTCATTTCCATTTTCCAGTTCTGTTTCACATGAAACTCTCAATTCCTTCTCTCTTTTTTCTCACAAACCAATATATATCAAATATATTTTGGTAATCAAATTATTACAACACCGGTTAGTTATGTTAATTTATTTTATGTTTTTTATATGTAATTATTTAATGTATAGTTATATTAATTAAATTAATGGTGTATTTCTAGTTAATCTTAATTTTGTTTATTGTGTAGTGTGATTGTTGCTGTGGGTGTTGTTGCCGTTGTTGCTTGGCAATTTTCGTCATCACATTTTATTTAAGGTTAGTTTCTCAAATTAATTTTAAATTGTTAGTAAAAAAATATAGTTAAAAGTATATTTATTGATAAAAATGTTATTATATAGTTTTTTATAACAAAAAAATAGTTAGTACATAAAATTTGTTGTTTCGTATAAATGATTTTTTTTAGTTGTATAGTTAATATAAAAATGTTAATATGTTCAAATTACTAAATAATTAAGTTGTTAGAGAAAATATTGTTGTTGTTATTATTAATATTATTATTATTATTATTATAAAAGAATATACAAAGAAATAAAACTAATTTTAATTAATGTGAATGACATATTAAATTTTTACGCGTAACTCGAATGACAAATAACAAATAAACTAATTAAATTTTTACGCGCAAATTTTTTAATGTAAATTTTTACGCATAACTCGTATTTAATATATGTTAACGAAGAGTAGTTAATTATTAATTAAATTAATGTTGTACATTTATTTTTAGTTAATTTGAATTTTGCTTTTATCGTTTAGTGTGATTGCTGTTGCTGCTGTTGTTGCTTGGAACTTTTTATCATCACATTTTATTTGATGTTAGTTTGTCTAATTTATTTTAAATTGTTGGTAAAAAGTATTATTATTTGCATAATATTTATATTAATAAAAAAAGTATTATCATTTATGTATTATTTAGTAGAAAATATTTATTAATAAAAATGTTATTAATTATATTTTAGTTTTTGATAAAAAAAAAAAATTAGTTAGTAAAAAACTTGTTGTTTAAATAAAAATGATTTTTTTAGGTAGTTAGAAAAAAAATATGCAATTTAAAATGGTTTTTAGCAAGAATGTTAATATGTACAAATTACTAAATAATTAGGTAGTTAAAATAATTTTTAAGTAGTCAATAAAAAACTTGTAGTTTTCAATTTAAAAAATTTCCTACACCATTTAAAAAACTTGTATTATTATTATTATTATTATTATTATTATTATTATTATTATTATTATTATTATTATTATTATTATTATTATTATTATTATTATAAAAATATATATAAATAAAAAGAAACTAATTTGAATGAATGGTAACGATATACGCAGTAGATGGATCAATATATATCTCGTCGAAGTTGGATGTATGATAGAAAATATCCGGGTGGTAGGACACTTAAAGCGGCTTTTATCGATGGGGTTGAAAAATTTGTTACTTACGCGATGTCACGAGATGTTGTTAAAAGGGATGGAGGAATAAGATGTCCGTGTATTAAATGTACGTGTGGGAGGTTTCGGAGTCCGGAAGATCTCAAAGCTCATGTGAAGAAGTTTGGATTTATGGCTGATTATTATGTGTGGAGACATCATGGTGAAAAAGAGCCGTTGAATATTAATACCGGATTTGGTGTTAATACGGATGCTTCGAGCAGTGGAGCGCAAGCGGAGTGTGAAAACTTTGATCGGATGCAAGATATGGTCGGTGGCGCTCTCGGGGTGAACCTGTCTTACGAAGGGGACGATGAAGAGGAAATAATTCCGAACGAAAAAGCGCTGAAGTTTTATGCAATGATGGAGGAAGTAAACAAACTGTTGTATGAAGGGGCGTCTGACTCGAAGTTATCCATGTGTGTGAGACTTTTAGCCGCCAAGTCTAAAAAATGATGTTGGATGCGACTCCGGTAAAAGACAACCTACCAACAAGTTATTACGATGCGAAGAGGTTGGTGTCGAAATTGGGATTGCAAGTTAAAAAGATTGATTGCTGCGTTCAAGGGTGCATGTTGTTTTACGACAACGAGTTTGGTACAAATGATGGTGCGCTGGAGGAGTGTAAATTTTGTAATGCACCGAGGTATCAAGTCCGCAACAGTGACGTTGATCGAAGACAAAAAAGGGTCGCAGTCAAGTCAATGTTTTATCTGCCAATAATACCCAGACTACAAAGATTGTTTGCATCGATGAAGACCGCTAGCCAAATGACGTGGCATTATTACAATAAAACAAATTCAAATGTCATGCGGCATCCTTGCGATGGGTTGGCATGGAAGCATTTTGATGCAATGCATCCTGATTTTGCCGAAGATCCGCGCAGTGTGAGGCTTGGATTGTGCTCTGACGGATTCACTCCGTATATCTAAGCGTCGACAACGCCTTATTCTTGTTGGCCAGTTTTTATTACACCGTATAATCTTCCACCGGATATGTGCATGACAAAACCGTACATGTTCTTGAGTTGTATTATTCCAGGACCGTCGAACCCAACAGATGGAATTGATGTATATTTACAGCCATTAATTGATGATTTGAAGAGGTTGTGGATTGGTGAATTGACGTATGATGTTGCGAGGAAGGAAAATTTCACAATGAGGGCAGCTTTGATGTGGACTATTAATGATTTTCCTGCATATGGCATGTTATCTGGTTGGTCGACCCATGGTAGATTGGCTTGTCCCCATTGCATGGAACACACAAAGTCATTTACCTTGAAAAATGGTGGAAAGGCCTCGTGGTTTGATTGTCATCGTAGGTTCCTACAAGCAAATCATCAATTTCGAAGGAAAAAGAATTTGTTCAAGTTAGAAACAACAGAAACGGATGGTCCACCTCCCAATTTCACATCGTATGATGTATTCGATAGAGTCAGTCAACTATTGAGATTTCCATATGTTGGCAAAAGAATCAAATATGGTGGATACGGGGAATGGCACAATTGGACCAAAAAAAGTATTTTTTGGGACCTCCCTTATTGGAAAGACAATTTACTGAGACATAATCTTGATGTTATGCATATTGAAAAGAATTTTTGTGACAATATTCTACACACGGTGATGGATGTGTCCGGTAAAACAAAAGATAATGAGAAGGCTAGATTGGATTTGCCATTGTATTGCAAGAGACCAGAAATGGAGCTACAACTTCTTCCAAATGGCAAATATCTAAAACCCAAGGCTGTTTTTAGTCTAACTTCTGATGAAGCGAAGTCTGTTTGTCATTGGTTAAAAGAATTGAGAATGCCAGACGGATATTCTTCGAACTTGGCAAGATGTGCCGACGTCAACACAGGAAGATTGCGGGGAATGAAAAGTCACGATTCACATGTTTTAATGGAACGCTTACTTCCAATTGCGTTTTGCTCGTTGCCAAACCATGTCTTAAATCCATTGACTGAAGTTAGTCAATTTTTTAAAGATTTGTGTGCTTCAACCTTGAGGATGGATGAACTTGTTAAAATGGATCATAATATTCCTATAATTCTCTGTAAATTGGAGCAAGTTTTTCCCCCCAGTTTCTTTGATTCTATGGAACATCTTCCGGTGCATCTCGCATATTAAGCTATGCTTGGTGGACCTGTTCAATATAGGTGGATGTATCCTTTTGAAAGGTTCATGGGTGATTCCAAGCGAACGGTGAAAAATAAAGCAAGGGTTGAGGGGTCAATATGTGCATCTTACTTGCATCAAGAAACGTCTCATTTTTGCTCTCATTATTTCAACCACTTGATGTTGACACCAAAAAGTACTCGAAATGAAGTTATCGATGAATGTGAAAGGAGCCCATGGACCTTATCAGTCTTTCGTCTTTCTGGACGTCATTCTGGGGCAGCGAGAGAATATTGGATGAACGATGCAGAGATGCGGTCAGCCACAGTTCACGTGATGATTAATTGCACTAAAGTTGGACCGTACCTTCAATATTTTCAAAGATTAAATATTGGCGACACATATACCAGTTTTCCAGAATGGTTTAAGGATCAACTACAAACAGTTGAAAGGACTCCACAAATTGATCATTTGATAGCATTAGCTAATGGTCCTCGGAGGTGTGTCCTAGAATGGCACACATATTTTGTCAACGGATATAAATTTCATACTCAATCATGGACAGTGGGCAAAAAAACAATCAATAGTGGTGTTTACGTCAAAGGAGTCGGTGAGGGGGGTGAAGATGACTTCTATGGTGTCATTAAACGCATTTTTGAATTGAGTTACCGATATAACAATGTTGTGTTATTTTATTGTGACTGGTTTGACCCAACTAGTGGAACAAAAATTGATCCCAAGCACAAAAATGTTGACATACGAATGGATAAACGGTATAATGCATTTGATCCTTTCATATTGGCAAGTAAATGTTGTCAAGTGTATTATGTACCATATCCTTCTCATTATCGACATAAACGAGGGTGGTGTTATGCTATCAAGACAAAACCAAGAGGTCAAATTGAAACAGAAGTTCCAGATATAGAAGTGCCTTGCCAAGATGATGAAATGTCGAATGTTCCGAATGTGATTGAAGTTGACCCAGTTACAAATTTGGTTGATAGAGATGTTGATGGTCAAGAAATTGATGTTGAAGTGTTGATAGAATTGTTAAAAAACAAGGACAAACAAGAGGATGCAAATAACTCTGAAGACAATGAGGAAGAAGAACATATGCATGAAGAAGACAATGAAGATGATACATATTGTAGTGATGAATAAGGCTTGATGTAACTAGTTTATCATTTTAATGAAATATTTAAGTTTAATGTAACAGTTTTATTATTTTAATGAAATATTTAAGTTTAATGTAACAGTTTTATTATTTTAATGAAATATTTAAGTTTAATGTAACAGTTTTATCATTTAAATGAAATACTTAATTATTGTAGCTAATTATTTATTTATTGCAGTATGCAGAGATGTCTGGGAACGAGAGGGGTAAAAAACATGCGGATGGTATACCTAAGAAGTCGAAGAAGAAATCATAAAATCGCTTCAATGATCTGGACCCAATGACATTGTTTCAAAGTCAAACTCAGGGATTCAGTATTCGGGAGCCTAGTTCCACTCCTACAAATCCACGACCTTCCGGTTCCTCTTCTGGATATCTAGCAGCACCTACACATCCTACACATCCAGCAGCACCTGCACATCCTACATATCCAGCGGCACCTGGATATTCTGCATATCCCTTATATCAGGGTAATAATCTATTTTATGACAATACTAGATTATTAGAGGCGGTTGGACTTATGCCATATCAGCCACAACCCCCTCAGCCACAACCCCCCCAGCCACAACCTCCTCAACCACAACATCAAGTAGAATATCAGACTGTGCATCGATCACGGCTAAAATACGATTCAGAGGTTCAAGTTTTGGGCACGAGGACCTTAATCTACCCTATGGGTGATGGGTAAGTATTAAAAACAATTGTTACGTACTTTGAATTTTATTTATTTATATTAAAATATATAATTTAATTAACAATTTAAATGTCTAGGTTGGAGCCATCTAAGGATGCGGCGGAAGCTATAAGGAAAACTATCCAAAATTGTTACAATGATTTTTGACCCACATATGAAATAATGATGAAAGCGAAAGACATTAGGGAAGAACTTTTATTTGAGCTTAAAAAGTGGGCCACGTGGGAACCTCACCACCATCATGAAGTTGAAGAAAATTTGCATTATACAATCAAAGCCCGATTGCCGGGTTTGTTGTATGAAGAAAGAAAAAAATATGAAAAATTTAAACTTCAAAACAAAAACTATCGCCCAGGTTGGATTGGAGAAGAAATTTGGCCAAGATTATTGGACGACTATTAGGCGAAGGACGAGGGTTATTTAAAGCGCTCAGGGGCGAACAAACTTAATAGGAAATCAGCTAAAGGGGGCAACCTGCACACACAAGGATGTGTCAGTGTCTCCGCCCGTGCTCGAGGACTGGTAAAAATATAATTAATTTGTATATTTATTAATACAAATTATTCAATATTTAATTATTCATAATTTATATTTTTTTTTTTGTGCGAAATTAGATGAAAAAGAAGGGTGGCGACGTAGAGGGTGGCGAAATAGACATCGCCGAGGTTCACCAAGATAACCATACCTTACGCTCGGGAGGCTTTGTCGATCAGCGGTCTGAGGATACTCAGGTAAAACTTGTAATTTCATAATTTTAAATTTTGTTTTCATAATTACTTTTATTCACTAAATTCTATGTGACTTTATTAATTATTTATTATTTATGTATACAGAAGAAATATTGTAGCCGCATTAATGAATTCCTGCAAGCAAATCATGATCAGTATCCCTCCTACGGTGATATTCCTCCCCTCATCAGATGAGAGATTTGGTTGGAGGTATCCGGAACAGCAAAGAAGAAGAAAATATACGGTTTAGGAAAGCTGGCCCGAAATGTCCATCATCCAAACCTCCTTCATGTTCCCACACATGAAGAGAGCTCTCGTCATGCAACGTTTACCCCTGCGGCCCAGGCGGAAATTCAAATATTGATGCAGCAGTTGGAGGCGCAAAAGGAGGAGATAGCCCGGCGGGAACAAGAGCTGGAGGCAAGGATAAAAAAACATTTAAAAAAGCAATGGCCCAACAAAGAAGAGAAATGAGCGCGTATTTTGAGGAAAGGCTTGCTTCTTCATCGAGGAATGCTCCTATTTATGATGACCCGAACGATTCAGGCGAATCAGGCGAGTCAGGCGAATCTAGCGATTGAAATTAGATAATTTATATTATTGTCATGTAATAATATTTTTAACATTGTGTATTAATATTCGAATATCGACAATTGTGTTTTACTTAATATTTTTAAAATCCATTATGTAACTTTGATTTCAAATTTAATATATTTAGAAATGTTATTATTTTTAATTTTTATTTTATATAAATTAATTTTGGAATTTTAATAAAAAGATTAATTTTGGGAGGGAACACATTTCTTAAAGAAATAAAATTTTTTTGGGAGGGAAAACATTTCCTAAACAAAGAAAATGAAAATTTGAAATATTTAGGAGGGAATACATTTCCCACGAACCTTCCTCAGAAATTCATGGGAAATGGAATCAAAATTTTCACATTCCGTGCCCGGGAACTATAAAATTCAAACTGGACACGTTTCCCAGGAACATTTCCCACGAAACTTCCTCAGAAATGGTGGAGGGAACTTTTGAAATTCAAAATTTCATATTCTCCTCTATATATAACACACTATCTACTACTAATTTTTTCGTTCTTTCACTTTTCTTTTTCCATTCTCTTCATACTTTCTTCTACTCTCTTCATACTTTCTTCTACTCTCTTCAATTTTTGTTTCAACACATTCAATTTTTATTTCTTTCATTCTCTTCATACTTTATTCTTCATCCTCTTCATTTTTATTTTCAACATATTCAATATTCTTTTCTTTCATTCTTTTCAACTTTCTTCTTCATCTTTTTCATTTTTTTATTTCAACATATACAATCTTTTTTTTTTCATTCTCTTCAACCTATTCATTTTTTATTTCAACACATTCAATATTTTCTACTTTATCATCTTTATATTTTCTTTAATAACAATCAATCCTTTAAAAACTTTTTTTTATCTTTTTTAATACATCAAACCTTTGTTCTTTAAATACTTTCTTTCAACATATCATCTTTTTCAAAATATCATTCTATTTTTTTTTGTTTTTACAAAATTATTTTTCTCATATTTAGTTTTAGATTTAATAATTTTTTGAAATTTTATATTTTATTCTAATTTCATATTAATTATTTTCGAGTCAAATTTAATATATATTTTGTTATATGTGCAAATAAAAAAAATTTAGGGAAAATTTTAAATTTTGATGCAAATATTGAAATTTCAATTTTTCAAGCCGAAATTTAATAATTTTTTTGGGGCAAAAAGAAAATCTTTTTTTAAAATCTGAATTTTTTTAGCTGGAATTTTTTTTTTTTTTTTAACATTTCCGACGAAATGTTACTCAGAAATGCATTTTCGAAAATTTCAAATTTTTGGAGGCAAAATTCAAATTTTTTGCGAAAATTTTGAATTTTTTGGCACTAATTTCAAATTTTGAATTTTTTTGCGCCAAATTCAAATTTTTTACGAAAATTTTGAATTTTTTGGCGCTAATTTCAAATTGGAAAAATTGAAATATTTTTTTAAATTTAATTTATTTTATTTTGAAAATATTTTTTTTTAATTAATTATATACATTTGCGAGGAACGTTCCTCAGAAATGTCTGCATATACTGACACGCATTTCCCATGAAACTTTCCTCAGAATTGTGCTGAGTCACACTGACACGCATTTCCCATGAACTTCCTCAGAAATGTCCTCGGAATAACAGCCTTTTTTCTCATGGACGTGTTCCTCAGAAATGTCCTCGGTAATGTAACATTTCCCACGAAATTTGGCCCATTTCTTAGGAATTTTGTCCTCACAAATACATGAATTTCTTGTAGTGAAAGTCCTTTTATTACATATAGGATATAAAAGCAAATTTGAATTTATAATATGAACCAAAATTATTCATGATTCTTTGTTTTTTATCTTAACAACATCCAAGTATGATTTCCCCTTTATCTTGCTTGCAAGGAATCCATCCACGTATTCTTCAACAGTAATTGTTTTGTACAATGCAGACCTTTCAGGAGTAACAAGACTGCGTGCCAGAGCTAGTTGTCCCCCTGTGTAAATATTGTGAAATGCAGAAACAGAGATCCTCTCTTTATCTGAGTTGGTTGTTGCTCGATGTTCAATACTTGATGACTTGGTGTCATTACAAGGTTTTGCTCTACGAATTAAGCACTATTAGTTAGTTTTATTATGTATCAGCATTGAAATAAGAAGAAATTGCATCAATTACAAGTCTGGAATCACTAAGAAGGAAAAGAGGAAAAAGAGCTAAGCTTGCTTATTGCGCGCGGCGCAGGACCAATGGCGCGTGGCGCAATAGCAAGAAAAATTCACAGTTTGCTACTGGAGACTCTGCGCGCGGCGCAGTATTTAATGCGCGCGGCGCAGGCACGGGATTTAAACCTATATATTATGATTTTTCTGTCAAAAGAAGGGTTAGTGTTGAGGATTTTAGGGTGTTGGCTTCATTTGGTAAAATAAGCCTGATTCCATGATGTGGAGCACGATGTGTGGCACATCAGGTTTCACATCTGGACGCCCTAGCTGGACGTGCTTTCTTTTAATTTACACGCGATCTTTTGAAAAGATTTGTTTTTCAAATTAAATCGTGCCAGCTTGCGCGCCAAGGAACAAGATAATCTTTCATGGTTCTGTTTTATTTTATTGGCCGACTTTGATCAAAAAGATTTGAAACAAACAATTAAAAGATTATGATCAAATAAATCTCAAGGAGAATTAACAAAGGCCAGCTGTCAACATTGAAGATCCAAGCCCATGAAACTTGTTCTATATAAAGGAAGACTGAAGACACTTTGAAGCACGAAGCCAAGAGTTGAAGAAATCGAGTCTTAGGTCTTAGTCTGTTTATTGTTCTTTGTGAGCCTTCACTTGAATCATAATTTTGATACAAGTAAGGACTGAGTTTGATAGAGTTGTAATCTCTAGTGTTCTTTCTCCAAAGCTTTGAAGCAAGGAGTTAGAGTGTGCAACACTCAAAGCCTTTAGGTACAAGTTCTTTGTGAGCCTTCACTTGAATCATAATTTTGATACAAGTAAGGACTGAGTTTGATAGAGTTGTAATGTCTAGTGTTCTTTCTCCAAAGCTTTGAAGCAAGGAGTTAGAGTGTGCAACACTCAAAGCCTTTAGGTACGAGTGCATAGTTTTCTAGGAGTGTGTCTCCAAACTGAGTTTGTTATTAAATCCTTACTGGGTAAGGTTGAGGGGGAGTGAGCAGAGGTTCTCATATCTAGGAGTTCCTAGGTAGAATTAGCACGGGTAGTGATTAAGTGATAAGTTGTAAACGGGGGAGTTTAGCTTTGAATTGATACTACCATAGTGGATTCATCCCTGGATTGGTATCCTCCAGATTAGGGCTTGTTTAAGCGCCGAACTGGGTTAACAAACTCACAGTGTTTTATTGTTTCTTGCACTTTAATTTGTTTACTTGTTCATCAAGTTCAGCATGTTCACGATGTTGACACATTAGGCTACACATCGTACGATTCCTAAAGTGTACACATCGTGCTACACATCTGACACTTGCCACCAGAATTTCAATTGGCATCAGAGCAGGCACCCTGCCTGTTTGAGGGTGAGCTCCAGGGAAGTTACTTTCTGGAAACATGGACAAGGATGGAACAACGGTCAACAAACCACCCTTCCTGGATGGAACTAATTATGACTACTGGAAGCCAAGGATGATTGCCTTCCTAAAGTCACTTGACAACAGGACTTGGAAAGCTGTGCTCAAAGGGTGGGAGCATCCCAAAATTTTGGATGCTAATGGTGTTGACACTGGTGTACTCAAGCCAGAGGAAGATTGGTCAGCTGCAGAAGACACTGCATCACTTGGAAACTCCAAAGCTTTGAATGCTTTATTCAATGGAGTGGACAAGAACATGTTCAGATTGATCAAGCAGTGTACTGTTGCAAAGAATGCTTGGGAGATACTCAGAACCACTCATGAAGGCAATGCCAAGGTAAAAAGCTCAAGAATCCAACTTCTCAACACTAAGTTTGAAAACCTCAGGATGAAAGAAGAAGAATCAATTCATGACTTTCACATGAATTTGCTTGAGGTGGACAATTCCTTTGAGGCTCTAGGTGAGAAATTGTCTGAAGAAAAGCTCCTGAGAAAAATGCTTAGATCCCTACCCAAGAGATTTAACATGAAAATCACAGCTATTGAAGAAGCTCAAGACATCCCAAGTATGAAACTTGAAGAACTTGTGAGCTCTCTTCAAACTTTTGAGATGAACTTAGGTGAGCAAACTGAGCAGAAAGGAAAAGGTATAGCCTTTGTATCTTGTGCTGGTGAAGAGGAAGAAGCTGATGAGTCAGATGATGATCTCTCAAATGACATAGCTATGCTAGGAAGACAATTCAACAAGCTTCAAATGAGGGTGGATAAAAGACCAAGGAGGAATGTGAGGAACATCCAGACTGACATCAGTAAACTAGGTAACACTTCAACAAAAACCAAAACTGATGATAAGTCAACTCAGAACAACTGCTATCTATGGATTCCTGATGAAACTGCTCACTCTACTACATGTCTTATTAGTCAGGAAGAAGAAGTTAAGCTTTGGCACCAAAGACTTGGTCATTTGAATCTAAAAGGAATGAAGAAGATTATGTCCAAGGAAGCTATTAGAGGACTACCAAAGCTTAAGATTGTTGAAGGAAGTATCTGTGGTGAATGTCAAGTTGGAAAGCAGGCTCAGATGTCACACCCAATGTTGCAACATCAGGTGACATCCAGAGTTCTTGAACTGCTACATATGGACTTGATGGGACCAATGCAGGTAGAGAGTATTGGTGGCAAAAGATATGCCTTTGTGGTTGTAGATGATTTCTCAAGGTTCACTTGGGTTAGCTTCATCAGAGAGAAGTCTGACACTTTTGATGCATTCAAAGAACTATGCCTTAGACTACAAAGAGAGAAGGATAGTGGCATTGTTAGAATCAGAAGTGATCATGGGAAAGAGTTTGAAAATTCAAGATTCTCTGAGTTTTGTGCTGATGAAGGAATTGGGCATGAGTTCTCCTCACCAATCACACCCCAACAAAATGGTGTAGTTGAAAGGAAGAACAGAACTTTGCAAGAGGCTGCAAGAGTTATGCTACATGCTAAGAAGCTACCTTACTATTTCTGGGCAGAGGCCATGAGTACTGCATGCTATGTACACAACAGGGTGACTCTGAGAAAAGGTACTTCAACCACACTGTATGAGATATGGAAAGGAAGAAAACCAACTGTCAAACACTTCCATGTCTTTGGTAGCAAGTGCTATATCTTAGCTGACAGAGAGCAAAGGAGGAAGATGGATCCCAAGAGTGATGAAGGAATCTTTCTAGGCTATTCCATAACCAGCAGAGCCTATAGAGTCTTCAACAACAAAACAAGAACTATGATGGAATCCATCAATGTTGTCATAGATGACTGTTCAGACAATGTGCCTGATGTTGATCCTGATGTGGACACATCTCACCCCCTGCCTGAAGACTCTGAAGTTATAGAGATTCCTGAGAAGACTGATCAGCAAGAAGATGTGACTCCAGTGAACAAGGGTCCCTCTGTTAGAGTTCAAAAGAATCATCCAAAAGAACTCATAATAGGGAATCCTGAGTCAGGGGTTATGACAAGGTCAAGAGAGGTTGTATCCAATGCTTGTTTTGTGTCAAAGGTAGAACCAAAGAATGTGAAAGAAGCCTTGACAGATGAGTTTTGGATTGAAGCTATGCAAGAGGAGCTGAACCAGTTCAAGAGGAATGAAGTGTGGGATTTAGTTCCTAGACCTGAAGGAGTCAACATCATTGGTACTAAATGGGTTTATAGGAATAAATCTGATGAAAGTGGTGTTGTGACTAGAAACAAGGCTAGGCTTGTGGCTCAAGGTTACTCTCAGATTGAAGGAGTAGACTTTGATGAAACATTTGCTCCTGTGGCACGTCTTGAGTCCATAAGGTTACTTTTGGGAGTAGCATGTATCCTGAAATTCAAGCTATTCTAGATGGATGTGAAGAGTGTTTTCCTCAATGGCTACTTGAATGAGGAAGTTTATGTGGAGCAGCCCAAGGGATTTGTTGATCCAAATTATCCAGATCATGTTTACAGATTGAAGAAGGCATTATATGGATTAAAGCAAGCTCCTAAGGCATGGTATGAGAGGCTAACCAAATTTCTTGTGCAGCAAGGTTATAGAAAAGGAGAATCAGATAAAACCTTGTTTGTCAGAGAAGAAAAGGGCAAGTTCATGATTGCACAAATCTATGTAGATGACATTGTGTTTGGAGGAATGTCTGATCCAATGGTCAAGATGTTTGTGAATCAGATGTAGTCTGAATTTGAGATGAGCCTTGTAGGAGAACTTACCTACTTTCTTGGTCTGTAAGTCAAACAGATGGAAGATACAATTTTCATCTCTCAAAGCAAGTATGCCAAGAACATTGTGAAGAAATTTGGAATGGAGAATGCAAATCACAAGAGAACTCCTGCAGCAACCCATCTCAAACTTTCTAAAGATGAGCATGGTGTCAGTGTTGATCAAAGTCTATACAGAAGCATGATTGACAGTCTACTTTATCTCACTGCAAGTAGACCTGACATTAGCTTTGCTGTTGGTGTGTGTGCAAGGTACCAAGCTGAGCCTAAGATGAGTCATCTGAATCAAGTCAAAAGGATTCTTAAGTATGTCAGTGGTACAAGTGATTATGGAATTCTCTACTCTCATGGTGAAGACACAAGATTGTTGGGTTATTGTGATGCTGACTGGGCAGGTAGTGCTGATGATAGGAAGAGCACTTCTGGTGGATGTTTCTTTTTGGGAAGCAACCTTATATCATGGTTCAGCAAGAAACAAAATTGTGTTTCTCTTTCTACAGCTGAGGCTGAGTATATTGCAGCAGGAAGTAGTTGCTCTCAGCTACTTTAGATGAAGCAGATGTTGGGTGAGTACAATGTGCATCAAGATGTGCTCACATTATACTGTGACAATCTAAGTACTATAAATATTTCCAAAAATTCTATCCAACATAGTAGGACAAAGCACATTGATATACGTCACCATTTTATTAGAGATCTTGTTGAAGACAACATTGTGACTCTAGAGCATGTTGCCACAGAGAATCAACTGGCAGATATTTTCACAAAGGCTTTAGATGCAAATAGGTTTGAGGTGTTAAGGGGCAAACTTGGTATTTGCCTCTTTGAGGATCAATAGCCATAATAGCTATTCCGGCGTGCAACGGTTACCTGTCTTTCCCTCCATCCATAGTTGCACGCAATCCAAAGGCAATCATTACAAAAATATTTCCAACGGCTATTTCGCGATCAAAACTCCAAGAAATCCGTTTATTCAAGATTTTCTCTTATTGCCTACCACATTGATCACTACATTCATCTCTCTAACACTCAAACTATCTGGCCGATCTCTCTCTCAAAACCTCTGTTCATCTTTCTGCAATTTTCTTTGAAATCTTCATACCAAATCATCATCATCATCATGTCTACTGCAACCAAAACATCTCCTTCCACAAAAACAAACACTCCTCCATCATCACCAAAACCTAGTTCCCCACATCAAGAAGATATTCAAGGTGACATGATCGTCGATGCCGCTTCTGTCTCAATGATCAAACCATCTGGATCAAAGAAGAAGAAGTCTAAACGATCAAGAAGGGAATCAACCCCCATTGCTGCAGAGGAAGATGTTGTTCCTTCTCCTTCCACAGAAAAACCAAAGAAGAAGAAGAAGAAAAGCAAGAAGCCAAAGACTGGCTCACCCAAGAGGGTTCACACCATGGAAAGCCTGCACATTGATCCCCTTCCTGCTAAATCTGGTGATGCTGGTGCTGAAGCATCTGTGGGTATAGGTTCTTCAAACCCTAACCCTGAGAAGGCTGCTGTAAAGATCTCTGAGGGCCAAAGACACCCCTTGACTCAGAAGATCATTGATTCTATACTTCAGGCCCTGCAAGAGCCTAATGTTGTGGCAGATGTTGGCACATCATTGCCACAAGGTGAAGAAGAGTCTCCTGCTGAAAAAGATACTATTGTTGCTGAAGAACCTGTTGAAGTTCCTGATTCTCCAGAACAGGAAATTGTTGAAGAAGATCAACCTGCTGAGGTTGAAGAACCTGAAGATGATACCCAGTCTGACAAGGGTAAAGAAGCCAAAGGTTCTGAAGATGTGGAAGACTCCAATCCTTCTGACAAGGATGTTGATAGAGATACAATTGTTGTGGATGTAGAAGGCTACAATTCTGACATCCCTTTAAAGAAGATTGCTGAAGATAGCATAGCTAGAAGGACTAGAAGTGGAAAAGGTCCTGCTACTGTTAGTGAATCTCCTACTGTTGCCAAGGAGAAGAAGAAGCCTGTCAAGAGGCAAGTTCTGTATGGTCCCAAGAAGGGATTTAGTAAAGCTGTGGTTCCACCTGCAAAGAAGAAGACTCAGAAAAGAAAAGAGCCACCTACAAGTGACTCAGAATACGATGTGGAGCAGGATGTAGCTCACATTAGTGAGTCTGAGGAAGAATCTGCTGAGGAGCAGAATGTGGACCTTGATGCAGTCCACATTGAGTCTGTTGTGAAGAAGAGCTATGGGAAGAAGAAAATTCCTCAGGGAATTCCTGACATCCCAGTTGATTTGATTTCCTTCCACAACCCTGCACATGCTGGAAAATGGAAGTACATTGCTCACAGAAGGTTAGCTCTGGAGAGAGAGCTAAGTGCTGAAGCCTTGCAGTGCAAGGAGGTTATGAGGTTGATCAAGTGTGCTGGCTTGATGAAGACTGTTACTGGGCTGAGTGACTGCTATGAGAAGGTAGTCAAAGAATTTTTGGTGAATATCCCTGCTGGCTGTGATAATCCTTTGGACAAGGAGTATCAGACAGTCTTTGTGAGAGGAAAGGAAATCCACTTCTCTCCCACTATTATCAACAAGTATTTGGGCAGAAGTGAGGAGCCCTATGCTGAGATGGAGGCCAATGACAACTACATAATCAAGGCCATCACAGCTGGAAAGGTCAAGACTTGGCCTAAGAAGGGAAAGTTGCAAGCAAGCAAACTCACTCCAATCTACAACATCCTGAATAGGATTACTGCTGCTAACTGGGTACCTACCACACACAACTGTGATGTGGCTACAGGTTTGGCTAGGTTCATCTATACTGTAGGTAACAAAATTAACTTTGATTTTGGTACTTATATTTTTTATCAGACTATCAAACATGCCAAAACCCTAGCTGTCAAACTACCCATTGCATTTCCTTCCCTGCTGTGTGGAATCATATTGAGCCAGAGACCTGATGTTCTGGGCAAAGATGATTTGTCTTGCAGAAGAGAGTCTGCTATTTCTTTTAGTCTCAAGCAGTCTGATGTGACTCCTGATGTGGGCACATCCAGCTCAAACAATGTTATGTCTAGGACATACATGATTGCTGCTTTAAAGGAGACTTGCAAGGCTCTGGATGAGAAGAAGGCCAAGCTGGAAGCAGTCATTGCTGGACTGGAGCTTGAGGATGAGCAAACAATGGCTGAGGATGAGGAATTGGAGGAGGAGGAGCCCAATGAATCTGAAGCTGAGGAAACTGATGGGAGCCAGGATATTTGAATTTCTGTAATTCATTAATATTTCCCTGTACTCAGTATTTCCATTGTGTTTGCTTGTATGTTGTGGGCTATGCCCTGGATTTATGATGCACCTTTGTGTGCTTGTTCTTGTACCGCTGCACTATTAATGGCCTGAGTGCCTTTTTCTGTTCATGCACCATCATCTCTACATCTCATGCTATCTGCATTCTATGGTGTTTTACTCACTCTCTGTGTGTTTGACTATATTTGTCAAAATTTATGGCTAAAAAGGGGGAGTAAAAATGAACAATTCTTTGAAGTCAATTGAAGTCTTAAAACTGCAGCAAATTGTGATGTGTGGCACATCTGACTACACATCTGGCATACATGCTTATTTTTCTTCAAAAGTTTTCTCAACAACTTTTTGAAGAATTAGTTTTCTAAAGCATGTTTTTCTGTACGTTTTCAACTGGGTGATGCATTCTTAAGAAGTCCAATTGAAGATGTTATCTAATTTCTACATGGTGATGCATTCTTAAGAAGCCTGTAGAAGTTGTTTTGTGTGATGTTTGACACATCTGTGAGTTTTAACTTGGTCATGCATTCTTAAGAAGCCAAGTTTAAAACTTCTCTATTTCTCTCTAGGTCATGCATTCTGAAGAAGCCTATAGGGAATATGAGATTTAGGGGGAGTACATGGAAAGTGCTCTAGTTCAAAGGGGAGTAGACTACTACTGGGTTTGCTACCCTCCCTTATGTGTGCATGGAATCTCATGCTTGTATGTGTCTGAGAATTTATTTTTCTCAGTCTTTGGGAATTTATTTTCCTATCTTGTGAGAGTTTAATTCTCTCTTTATTTGTGAGGCTCTGATCCGCTGCTGCATGCCTCTGATGTGCCTACACATCTCTCCAAGTTTTGTTGCGTGACTCAAAGATTATTTTAGCCCAAAATTTGCCAAAGGGGGAGATTGTTGAGGATTTTAGGGTGTTGGCTTCATTTGGTAAAATAAGCCTGATTCCATGATGTGGAGCAAGATGTGTGGCACATCAGGTTTCACATCTGGACGCCCTAGTTGGACGTGCTTTCTTTTAATTTACACGCGATCTTTTGAAAAGATTTGTTTTTCAAATTAAATCGTGCCAGCTTGCGCGCCAAGGAACAAGATAATCTTTCATGGTTCTGTTTTATTTTATTGGCCGACTTTGATCAAAAAGATTTGAAACAAACAATTAAAAGATTATGATCAAATAAATCTCAAGGAGAATTAACAAAGGCCAGCTGTCAACATTGAAGATCCAAGCCCATGAAACTTGTTCTATATAAAGGAAGACTGAAGACACTTTGAAGCACGAAGCCAAGAGTTGAAGAAATCGAGTCTTAGGTCTTAGTCTGTTTATTGTTCTTTGTGAGCCTTCACTTGAATCATAATTTTGATACAAGTAAGGACTGAGTTTGATAGAGTTGTAATCTCTAGTGTTCTTTCTCCAAAGCTTTGAAGCAAGGAGTTAGAGTGTGCAACACTCAAAGCCTTTAGGTACGAGTGCATAGTTTTCTAGGAGTGTGTCTCCAAACTGAGTTTGTTATTAAATCCTTACTGGGTAAGGTTGAGGGGGAGTGAGCAGAGGTTCTCATATCTAGGAGTTCCTAGGTAGAATTAGCACGGGTAGTGATTAAGTGATAAGTTGTAAACGGGGGAGTTTAGCTTTGAATTGATACTACCATAGTGGATTCATCCCTGGATTGGTATCCTCCAGATTAGGGCTTGTTTAAGCGCCGAACTGGGTTAACAAACTCACAGTGTTTTATTGTTTCTTGCACTTTAATTTGTTTACTTGTTCATCAAGTTCAGCATGTTCACGATGTTGACACATTAGGCTACACATCGTACGATTCCTAAAGTGTACACATCGTGCTACACATCTGACACTTGCCACCAGAATTTCAATTGGCATCAGAGCAGGCACCCTGCCTGTTTGAGGGTGAGCTCCAGGGAAGTTACTTTCTGGAAACATGGACAAGGATGGAACAACGGTCAACAAACCACCCCTCCTGGATGGAACTAATTATGACTACTGGAAGCCAAGGATGATTGCCTTCCTAAAGTCACTTGACAACAGGACTTGGAAAGCTGTGCTCAAAGGCTGGGAGCATCCCAAAATTTTGGATGCTAATGGTGTTGACACTGGTGTACTCAAGCCAGAGGAAGATTGGTCAGCTGCAGAAGACACTGCATCACTTGGAAACTCCAAAGCTTTGAATGCTTTATTCAATGGAGTGGACAAGAACATGTTCAGATTGATCAAGCAGTGTACTGTTGCAAAGAATGCTTGGGAGATACTCAGAACCACTCATGAAGGCAATGCCAAGGTAAAAAGCTCAAGAATCCAACTTCTCAACACTAGGTTTGAAAACCTCAGGATGAAAGAAGAAGAATCAATTCATGACTTTCACATGAATTTGCTTGAGGTGGACAATTCCTTTGAGGCTCTAGGTGAGAAATTGTCTGAAGAAAAGCTTGTGAGAAAAATGCTTAGATCCCTACCCAAGAGATTTAACATGAAAATCACAGCTATTGAAGAAGCTCAAGACATCCCAAGTATGAAACTTGAAGAACTTGTGAGCTCTCTTCAAACTTTTGAGATGAACTTAGGTGAGCAAACTGAGAAGAAAGGAAAAGGTATAGCCTTTGTATCTTGTGCTGGTGAAGAGGAAGAAGCTGGTGAGTCAGATGATGATCTCTCAAATGACATAGCTATGCTAGGAAGACAATTCAACAAGCTTCAAATGAGGGTGGATAAAAGACCAAGGAGGAATGTGAGGAACATCCAGACTGACATCAGTAAACTAGGTAACACTTCAACAAAAACCAAAACTGATGATAAGTCAACTCAGAACAAGGGTGTTCAATGTCATGAATGTGAAGGCTTTGGTCATATAAGAACTGAATGCGGCACATATCTGAAGAAGCAAAAGAAAGGCCTAACTGTATCATGGTCTGATGAAGACTCTGACACTGACTCAGAGAATGTTGCTGCTAATCATGTGAGTGCCATGACTGGTGTGTGTAGTACTGATGTTGATTCTGATGATGAAGAACTCACCTTTAATGAACTAGCCTCAGTCTACAAAAAGCTATCCATCAAAAGTAAGGAACTGTGCAGAATCAATGAAGAACAGAAGGTGGTTATTAGTCAACTAGAGACAGAGAAGGCTCAACTGCAGAACCAAGTAGTTAGTCTTGAAAGTGAACTCAAGTTACTGTCAACTAACTTGAAGAATATGACCAAGTCTGTAAAGATGCTCAATACTGGAACTGACATGCTTGATGAGATTTTGAAAGTGGGAAAGCATGCTGGTGACTCATCTGGTGTAGGATTTAAGAACAAACATCACAACAAGAATACAAATACTATGTTTGTTCCTGCTCAGAAGAAACCTGACCCTGGCAGAATGTGGACACATCACACCCCACATCAGAGACCTGCTGGCAAAGAGAAGTTTAATGCTTGGAGATGCCACTACTGTGGGAAGAATGGTCACATCAAGCCCTTCTGCTACAAACTCTATGGGTATCCCAAGAAAAGGCCTCAGGTCCAAGCCAAATCAGCAAGGGTCACTCCTAAGAAGATGTGGAAGCCAAAAGTTTCTGAAACTGCTCATATTGCTCACACTTCTCTCAGAGCATCTTCCAGTGAAGATTGGTATTTTGATAGTGGTTGTTCTAGGCATATGACTGGTGTTGAGAAATTTCTTACTAATATCAAGCCTCATACAACAAGCTTTGTAACCTTTGGTGATGGAGCAAAAGGTGAAATCAAGGGCAGTGGTAAACTCAGCAGCAAAAGCTTACCTGACCTAGATGATGTGTTACTTGTTAAAGGCTTGAAGGCTAATCTTATCAGCATAAGCCAACTGTGTGATCAAGGTCTTAAAGTCAACTTCACAAAGAATGAATGTCTTATTACTTCTGACCAAGGAGAATTGTTGATGAGAGGATCTAGGTCAAGAGACAACTGCTATCTATGGATTCCTGATGAAACTGCTCACTCTACTACATGTCTTATTAGTCAGCAAGAAGAAGTTAAGCTTTGGCACCAAAGACTTGGTCATTTGAATCTAAAAGGAATGAAGAAGATTATGTCCAAGGAAGCTATTAGAGGACTACCAAAGCTTAAGATTGTTGAAGGAAGTATCTGTGGTGAATGTCAAGTTGGAAAGCAGGCTCAGATGTCACACCCAATGTTGCAACATCAGGTGACATCCAGAGTTCTTGAACTGCTACATATGGACTTGATGGGACCAATGCAGGTAGAGAGTATTGGTGGCAAAAGATATGCCTTTGTGGTTGTAGATGATTTCTCAAGGTTCACTTGGGTTAGCTTCATCAGAGAGAAGTCTGACACTTTTGATGCATTCAAAGAACTATGCCTTAGACTACAAAGAGAGAAGGATAGTGGCATTGTTAGAATCAGAAGTGATCATGGGAAAGAGTTTGAAAATTCAAGATTCTTTGAGTTTTGTGCTGATGAAGGAATTGGGCATGAGTTCTCCTCACCAATCACACCCCAACAAAATGGTGTAGTTGAAAGGAAGAACAGAACTTTGCAAGAGGCTGCAAGAGTTATGCTACATGCTAAGAAGCTACCTTACTATTTCTGGGCAGAGGCCATGAGTACTGCATGCTATGTACACAACAGGGTGACTCTGAGAAAAGGTACTTCAACCACACTGTATGAGATATGGAAAGGAAGAAAACCAACTGTCAAACACTTCCATGTCTTTGGTAGCAAGTGTTATATCTTAGCTGACAGAGAGCAAAGGAGGAAGATGGATCCCAAGAGTGATGAAGGAATCTTTCTAGGCTATTCCATAACCAGCAGAGCCTATAGAGTCTTCAACAACAGAACAAGAACTATGATGGAATCCATCAATGTTGTCATAGATGACTGTTCAGACAATGTGCCTGATGTTGATCCTGATGTGGACACATCTCACCCCCTGCCTGAAGACTCTGAAGTTATAGAGATTCCTGAGAAGACTGATCAGCAAGAAGATGTGACTCCAGTGAACAAGGGTCCCTCTGTTAGAGTTCAAAAGAATCATCCAAAAGAACTCATAATAGGGAATCCTGAGTCAGGGGTTATGACAAGGTCAAGAGAGGTTGTATCCAATGCTTGTTTTGTGTCAAAGGTAGAACCAAAGAATGTGAAAGAAGCCTTGACAGATGAGTTTTGGATTGAAGCTATGCAAGAGGAGCTGAACCAGTTCAAGAGGAATGAAGTGTGGGATTTAGTTCCTAGACCTGAAGGAGTCAACATCATTGGTACTAAATGGGTTTATAGGAATAAATCTGATGAAAGTGGTGTTGTGACTAGAAACAAGGCTAGGCTTGTGGCTCAAGGTTACTCTCAGATTGAAGGAGTAGACTTTGATGAAACATTTGCTCCTGTGGCACGTCTTGAGTCCATAAGGTTACTTTTGGGAGTAGCATGTATCCTGAAATTCAAGCTATTCTAGATGGATGTGAAGAGTGTTTTCCTCAATGGCTACTTGAATGAGGAAGTTTATGTGGAGCAGCCCAAGGGATTTGTTGATCCAAATTATCCAGATCATGTCTACAGATTGAAGAAGGCATTATATGGATTAAAGCAAGCTCCTAAGGCATGGTATGAGAGGCTAACCAAATTTCTTGTGCAGCAAGGTTATAGAAAAGGAGAATCAGATAAAACCTTGTTTGTCAGAGAAGAAAAGGGCAAGTTCATGATTGCACAAATCTATGTAGATGACATTGTGTTTGGAGGAATGTCTGATCCAATGGTCAAGATGTTTGTGAATCAGATGCAGTCTGAATTTGAGATGAGCCTTGTAGGAGAACTTACCTACTTTCTTGGTCTGTAAGTCAAACAGATGGAAGATACAATTTTCATCTCTCAAAGCAAGTATGCCAAGAACATTGTGAAGAAATTTGGAATGGAGAATGCAAATCACAAGAGAACTCCTGCAGCAACCCATCTCAAACTTTCTAAAGATGAGCATGGTGTCAGTGTTGATCAAAGTCTATACAGAAGCATGATTGACAGTCTACTTTATCTCACTGCAAGTAGACCTGACATTAGCTTTGCTGTTGGTGTGTGTGCAAGGTACCAAGCTGAGCCTAAGATGAGTCATCTGAATCAAGTCAAAAGGATTCTTAAGTATGTCAGTGGTACAAGTGATTATGGAATTCTCTACTCTCATGGTGAAGACACAAGATTGTTGGGTTATTGTGATGCTGACTGGGCAGGTAGTGCTGATGATAGGAAGAGCACTTCTGGTGGATGTTTCTTTTTGGGAAGCAACCTTATATCATGGTTCAGCAAGAAACAAAATTGTGTTTCTCTTTCTATAGCTGAGGCTGAGTATATTGCAGCAGGAAGTAGTTGCTCTCAGCTACTTTAGATGAAGCAGATGTTGGGTGAGTACAATGTGCATCAAGATGTGCTCACATTATACTGTGACAATCTAAGTACTATAAATATTTCCCAAAATCCTATCCAACATAGTAGGACAAAGCACATTGATATACGTCACCATTTTATTAGAGATCTTGTTGAAGACAACATTGTGACTCTAGAGCATGTTGCCACAGAGAATCAACTGGCAGATATTTTCACAAAGGCTTTAGATGCAAATAGGTTTGAGGTGTTAAGGGGCAAACTTGGTATTTGCCTCTTTGAGGATCAATAGCCATAATAGCTATTCCGGCGTGCAACGGTTACCTGTCTTTCCCTCCATCCATAGTTGCACGCAATCCAAAGGCAATCATTACAAAAATATTTCCAACGGCTATTTCGCGATCAAAACTCCAAGAAATCCGTTTATTCAAGATTTTCTCTTATTGCCTACCACATTGATCACTACATTCATCTCTCTAACACTCAAACTATCTGGCCGATCTCTCTCTCAAAACCTCTGTTCATCTTTCTGCAATTTTCTTTGAAATCTTCATACCAAATCATCATCATCATCATGTCTACTGCAACCAAAACATCTCCTTCCACAAAAACAAACACTCCTCCATCATCACCAAAACCTAGTTCCCCACATCAAGAAGATATTCAAGGTGACATGATCGTCGATGCCGCTCCTGTCTCAATGATCAAACCATCTGGATCAAAGAAGAAGAAGTCTAAACGATCAAGAAGGGAATCAACCCCCATTGCTGCAGAGGAAGATGTTGTTCCTTCTCCTTCCACAGAAAAACCAAAGAAGAAGAAGAAGAAAAGCAAGAAGCCAAAGACTGGCTCACCCAAGAGGGTTCACACCATGGAAAGCCTGCACATTGATCCCCTTCCTGCTAAATCTGGTGATGCTGATGCTGAAGCATCTGTGGGTATAGGTTCTTCAAACCCTAACCCTGAGAAGGCTGCTGTAAAGATCTCTGAGGGCCAAAGACACCCCTTGACTCAGAAGATCATTGATTCTGTACTTCAGGCCCTGCAAGAGCCTAATGTTGTGGCAGATGTTGGCACATCATTGCCACAAGGTGAAGAAGAGTCTCCTGCTGAAAAAGAGACTATTGTTGCTGAAGAACCTGTTGAAGTTCCTGATTCTCCAGAACAGGAAATTGTTGAAGAAGATCAACCTGCTGAGGTTGAAGAACCTGAAGATGATACCCAGTCTGACAAGGGTAAAGAAGCCAAAGGTTCTGAAGATGTGGAAGACTCCAATCCTTCTGACAAGGATGTTGATAGAGATACAATTGTTGTGGATGTAGAAGGCTACAATTCTGACATCCCTTTAAAGAAGATTGCTGAAGATAGCATAGCTAGAAGGACTAGAAGTGGAAAAGGTCCTGCTACTGTTAGTGAATCTCCTATTGTTGCCAAGGAGAAGAAGAAGCCTGTCAAGAGGCAAGTTCTGTATGGTCCCAAGAAGGGATTTAGTAAAGCTGTGGTTCCACCTGCAAAGAAGAAGACTCAGAAAAGAAAAGAGCCACCTACAAGTGACTCAGAATACGATGTGGAGCAGGATGTAGCTCACATTAGTGAGTCTGAGGAAGAATCTGCTGAGGAGCAGAATGTGGACCTTGATGCAGTCCACATTGAGTCTGTTGTGAAGAAGAGCTATGGGAAGAAGAAAATTCCTCAGGGAATTCCTGACATCCCAGTTGATTTGATTTCCTTCCACAACCCTGCACATGCTGGAAAATGGAAGTACATTGCTCACAGAAGGTTAGCTCTGGAGAGAGAGCTAAGTGCTGAAGCCTTGCAGTGCAAGGAGGTTATGAGGTTGATCAAGTGTGCTGGCTTGATGAAGACTGTTACTGGGCTGAGTGACTGCTATGAGAAGGTAGTCAAAGAATTTTTGGTGAATATCCCTGCTGGCTGTGATAATCCTTTGGACAAGGAGTATCAGACAGTCTTTGTGAGAGGAAAGGAAATCCACTTCTCTCCCACTATTATCAACAAGTATTTGGGCAGAAGTGAGGAGCCCTATGCTGAGATGGAGGCCAATGACAACTACATAATCAAGGCCATCACAGCTGGAAAGGTCAAGACTTGGCCTAAGAAGGGAAAGTTGCAAGCAAGCAAACTCACTCCAATCTACAACATCCTGAATAGGATTACTGCTGCTAACTGGGTACCTACCACACACAACTGTGATGTGGCTACAGGTTTGGCTAGGTTCATCTATACTGTAGGTAACAAAATTAACTTTGATTTTGGTACTTATATTTTTGATCAGACTATCAAACATGCCAAAACCCTAGCTGTCAAACTACCCATTGCATTTCCTTCCCTGCTGTGTGGAATCATATTGAGCCAGAGACCTGATGTTCTGGGCAAAGATGATTTGTCTTGCAGAAGAGAGTCTGCTATTTCTTTTAGTCTCAAGCAGTCTGATGTGACTCCTGATGTGGGCACATCCAGCTCAAACAATGCTATGTCTAGGACATACATGATTGCTGCTTTAAAGGAGACTTGCAAGGCTCTGGATGAGAAGAAGGCCAAGCTGGAAGCAGTCATTGCTGGACTGGAGCTTGAGGATGAGCAAACAATGGCTGAGGATGAGGAATTAGAGGAGGAGGAGCCCAATGAATCTGAAGCTGAGGAAACTGATGGGAGCCAGGATATTTGAATTTCTGTAATTCATTAATATTTCCCTGTACTCAGTATTTCCTTTGTGTTTGCTTGTATGTTGTGGGCTATGCCCTGGATTTATGATGCACCTTTGTGTGCTTGTTCTTGTACCGCTGCACTATTAATGGCCTGAGTGCCTTTTTCGGTTCATGCACCATCATCTCTACATCTCATGCTATCTGCATTCTATGGTGTTTTACTCACTCTCTGTGTGTTTGACTATATTTGTCAAAATTTATGGCTAAAAAGGGGGAGTAAAAATGAACAATTCTTTGAAGTCAATTGAAGTCTTAAAACTGCAGCAAATTGTGATGTGTGGCACATCTGACTACACATCTGGCATACATGCTTATTTTTCTTCAAAAGTTTTCTCAACAACTTTTTGAAGAATTAGTTTTCTAAAGCATGTTTTTCTGTACGTTTTCAACTGGGTGATGCATTCTTAAGAAGTCCAATTGAAGATGTTATCTAATTTCTACATGGTGATGCATTCTTAAGAAGCCTGTAGAAGTTGTTTTGTGTGATGTTTGACACATCTGTGAGTTTTAACTTGGTCATGCATTCTTAAGAAGCCAAGTTTAAAACTTCTCTATTTCTCTCTAGGTCATGCATTCTGAAGAAGCCTATAGGGAATATGAGATTTAGGGGGAGTACATGGAAAGTGCTCTAGTTCAAAGGGGAGTAGACTACTACTGGGTTTGCTACCCTCCCTTATGTGTGCATGGAATCTCATGCTTGTATGTGTCTGAGAATTTATTTTTCTCAGTCTTTGGGAATTTATTTTCCTATCTTGTGAGAGTTTAATTCTCTCTTTATTTGTGAGGCTCTGATCCGCTGCTGCATGCCTCTGATGTGCCTACACATCTCTCCAAGTTTTGTTGGGTGACTCAAAGATTATTTTAGCCCAAAATTTGCCAAAGGGGGAGATTGTTGAGGATTTTAGGGTGTTGGCTTCATTTGGTAAAATAAGCCTGATTCCATGATGTGGAGCAAGATGTGTGGCACATCAGGTTTCACATCTGGACGCCCTAGTTGGACGCGCTTTCTTTTAATTTACACGCGATCTTTTGAAAAGATTTGTTTTTCAAATTAAATCGTGCCAGCTTGCGCGCCAAGGAACAAGATAATCTTTCATGGTTCTGTTTTATTTTATTGGCTGACTTTGATCAAAAAGATTTGAAACAAACAATTAAAAGATTATGATCAAATAAATCTCAAGGAGAATTAACAAAGGCCAGCTGTCAACATTGAAGATCCATGCCCATGAAACTTGTTCTATATAAAGGAAGACTGAAGACACTTTGAAGCACGAAGCCAAGAGTTGAAGAAATCGAGTCTTAGGTCTTAGTCTGTTTATTGTTCTTTGTGAGCCTTCACTTGAATCATAATTTTGATACAAGTAAGGACTGAGTTTGATAGAGTTGTAATCTCTAGTGTTCTTTCTCCAAAGCTTTGAAGCAAGGAGTTAGAGTGTGCAACACTCAAAGCCTTTAGGTACGAGTGCATAGTTTTCTATGAGTGTGTCTCCAAACTGAGTTTGTTATTAAATCCTTACTGGGTAAGGTTGAGGGCGAGTGAGCAGAGGTTCTCATATCTAGGAGTTCCTAGGTAGAATTAGCACGGGTAGTGATTAAGTGATAAGTTGTAAACGGGGGAGTTTAGCTTTGAATTGATACTACCATAGTGGATTCATCCCTGGATTGGTATCCTCCAGATTAGGGCTTGTTTAAGCGCCGAACTGGGTTAACAAACTCACAGTGTTTTATTGTTTCTTGCACTTTAATTTGTTTACTTGTTCATCAAGTTCAGCATGTTCACGATGTTGACACATTAGGCTACACATCGTACGATTCCTAAAGTGTACACATCGTGCTACACATCTGACACTTGCCACCAGAATTTCAGTTAGAAAATTGACGACGAAAAGAATATTGAGCAGAACGAGTTCTTCACCTCTGGAGCACGGATTTCATTGTGGAAACACATCCAATCCAGCCTTGTAATGAATTATTTCCACTTAATTGATGTAATTGATTGTTTAATTATGTCTAGCTATGCTTTTATGATTGGGTCCTAGGGGATTCTAGTTGTTTTTACTCTTGAACCATGTAGTTTCATTTGACTTATTTATTGAATTACGAAGTTAGTTCCAGTCGTTTATTCCTTATGCTTAATGCTTTTCATGATTTGGCCAATTGTGTAATGAATCAAATTGTTTGTTTACTAAGACATTAGAGGCAATCAATCGAACTAGGAATAACCGTTCAATTAACTCTCTCTTTAGAAATATAGGGTTGTTAATTGAGAATTAAAAGATTAAAGGGCAAAAACCTCGATTGATTATAGGTCATTCTAAGACATTAGAGATCGATAATCAATTGAGAGGATTATGTGCCAAGACATTGGACATAGTTACTATTTTTAATCGAATCGTGGAATTAAATTTGTAATTTGTTGATAAGCATGAACTACCAAGATAAAAGCAATTAGATGAACCAAAGTGATCCAATCGCCTTCCGTAATCAATTTCTACAATACTTTTCTATTTCCTGTGTTTATGTTAAGAAAAACTTCAATAAAAAATACCCCCCTTGTTCTATTTAATTTTGAGTTACATACGTATTAACCTATTGTTCGCGTCTAATTCGGAACAATCCCTGTGGAAACGATAATAAAAATAAACTTGCTTTTGTACTTCAACAAAATGGCGCCGTTGCCGGGGATTGTTGAGTGAATCAACAAGATAACGGAACATACGCTGAGAATCCTAATCTGGGTTTTCAGCCAGCAAATTCGGTGTCCTTTGACATGAAAAACACTGTCTTAAATGCTCTTAAGGAAGATCAATTCACCGGGTCAGAGACGCAGTGTCCGAATATTCATCTGGCACATTTCTTTGAAGCTTGCAGCTACACTGATCCAACTGGCATAACTGAGTTAGACAAGAGGCTAAGGTTGTTCAAACTGTCTTTGGCAGGGAGAGCACGTGACTGGATCGACACTCTACCACCAGGGACGATCACCACTTGGACAGAACTAGAGATCAAATTTCTGGACAAATATTTTCCTATTCATAAATTTCTTGAGAGAAGAGCAGAAATTACAGGTTTTGAACAAGGGGATGCTGAGTCACTATATGATGCTTGGGAAAGATTTAAGCTATGTTTGAAGAAATGTCCAAAGCATGGTCTTGATAGTCATCAACAAATGCAGTACTTTACTCAAGGCTTAAGGCCTCAGACTAGGATGTTATTGGATGCGTTATCCTGTGGATCCCTGAAAAATAAGGATGAAGGTGAAGCGAGGGAGTTGATAGAATCCATGGCCCAGAACGAATGAGCGGGGTCCAAAGAAGAAACCTGGAATGCTGGAGCTTGATACAGGAAATGCTATCTTAGCTCAACAAACCAAGATGAACAACACAATGGAGTCCCTTTTAAAGGTTTTCACTACTACTCCTAATCCACAGGTGCAGGCAACGGCGATTCAAGGTGAAACTTGTGATTTTTGTGGTCAGGGTCATGCCAATGGTGAATGCTTCCCAGCTGGATCGGAGGAAGCTAATTATCTTGCAAACTTCAAAAGAGGCAACTCTAACTACAATCCAAACTCTAACACTTACAACCCAGGGTGGAGAGACCATCCAAACTTCGGTTGGGGTGGCAACAAGAACCAGAATGCTACTCAATCAAATCAACAAGCTCCTCCTCCTTCCAACAATCAACAGAAAGCTACCAGTCCTTTAGAAGACACACTCTCTCAATTCATTAAATTCACTCAAGGGAGTTTTGGAGCTGTCAAGATCAGTCAGGATCAGATGAAGGCTAATCAAGAAATTGCTAACAAGAATCATGAAGCCTCCATCAAAAATTTAGAGAATCAGATTGGTCAGTTGTCTAGACAATTTGCAGCTTCCCAGAACAACGGGTTTGAAGGCTCGGCAAAGGATAACCCAAGGAATGAAAACTGTAAGGCTATCACTTTAAGAAATAAGGTTGTTCCTTCACCTGAAGTAGTACCTAAGAGAAAGAATGCGAGTGAAGGAGAAGTTGAAAAGAAACTGAGCGAGGAAGACGTTGAGAAAGCTGTGAGTGAGGGCGAAGTTGAAAAAGAGTGGGAAGTAGTAGAACCCAGTGAGAGTGATTATGAGGATGTAGTCGAAAATAAGAGGGAGAAAAAAATTGAAAAAGGTAAAGGTGTGGAAGAGAGTGAAGAAAAATCACCACATGCGAGGTTACCATACCCTCCACGGAAGAAGAAGGTGAAAGCTAAAGATCACCAAAACTTTAAAAAGTTTATGAAGATGCTTCACAATCTCTAGGTGAACATACCCTTTGCCGAGGCATTAGAACAAATGCCCGTTTATGCCAAGTTTATGAAGGAGCTATTGACAAAGAAGCGGAAACCTCTCGATGATGATACGGTTGACATGACTGAAGAGTGCAGTGCAATAATTCAAAAGAAGCTTCCTCAAAAGAAAAAAGATCCAGGAAGTTTCACCATACCTTGTTCCATAGGTAATATCACCGTGGGTAGAGCTTTATGTGACTTAGGGGCAAGCATCAACTTGATGCCCTTATCTATGATGAAGAGAATACCTGGTGCAGAGGCAAAGCCTACCAAGATGCAACTGTCATTGGCGGACCGCTCCATTGTACATCCGTATGGCATACTTCATGATGTTCTGGTGAGAGTAGCAGAGTTTGTTTTTCCAGCTGATTTTGTCATTCTAGATATGGAGGATGATGCCGAGGTTGAACCTTTGCTTTTGGGTCGTCCATTCTTGGCGACCGGAAGAGCGTTAATTGATGTAGAGATGGGAAAACTGATGCTAAGAACCCATGGAGAAGAAGTTATGTTTAAGGTGTTTGAGGCTATGCAACAACATAATGATGAGCCTCAATGTTTCAGTGTGGATGTGATAGAAGAAGTAGTGGAAGATGTACTAGTTGAAGAAACACCTGTGCCTCCTTTGGAAAGAGTAATTGTCAATTCCATTGATGATCTAGAGGAGGAGTGGGACAAAAAGATAGAGATTTGCCTCCGTCAACTTGAGGCAAGTCCCATAGAAGAAACTTCAGCGGTGGAAGAAGAGGTGTCCATTCAAGAAACAAAGGGAAGTGTCGAAAAAGAACTGAAGGTTACTATTCCTGAATTAAAAGAACATCCCTCTCATCTCAAATATGTTTTCTTGGGAGGAAAGTCCTCACACTCGGCAATTATTAGTAGTGCGTTGAGTTCTCTAAAGGAAGAGAGATTGGTTAGAGTTTTACAAGCCAACAAAGATGCCATAGGTTGGAGCATATCTGATTTGAAAGGTATTAGTTCTGGGTTTTGCATGCATAAAATCAACATGGAAGATCAGTACAAACCAGTGGTTCAACCTCAGAGAAGACTTAACCCCACGATGAAGGAAGTTGTAAAGAAGGAGGTGTTGAAACTCCTTGAAGCTGGAATGATATATCCAATCTCGGATAGTGCTTGGGTGAACCCAGTGCATGTGGTCCCTAAGAAGGGTGGTATGACGGTTGTGAGGAATGAAAAAAATGAGTTGATCCCTACTCGCACCGTCACTGGTTGGAGAATGTGTATTGATTACCGGAGGCTGAATTCGGCAACGAGGAAGGATCATTTTCCTCTTCCATTCATGGACCAGATGTTGGAAAGGCTTGCGGGGCAGGCCTACTATTGTTTTCTAGATGGATATTCCGGGTATAACTAGATTGTAGTGGACCCGGCAGATCAAGAAAAGACGGCCTTCACATGCCCTTTTGGGGTGTTTGCTTGTAGAAGGATGCCCTTCGGGCTATGCAATGCACCGGCTACTTTCCAGCGGTGCATGTTGTCTATTTTTGCAGATATGATGTAGGACACAATCGAGGTATTTATGGATGATTTCTTTGTTTTCGGTAAATCTTTTGATAATTGCTTGGCCAATTTAAATGCTGTGTTGAAGAGATGCATAAGTACCAATCTCGTTTTGAATTGGGAAAAATGTCATTTTATGGTAAAAGAAGGTATTGTGCTTGGACACAAAATCTCTTCAAAGGGCATTGAGGTTGACCAAGCAAAGATAGAGGTTATTAAGGAATTGCCTCCTCCCGTTAATGTGAAGGGAGTTAGAAGTTTTTTAGGACATGCCGGTTTCTATCGGCGTTTCATAAAAGATTTCTCTAAAATAGCAAAGCCTCTGATTAACCTCTTGATTAAGGAGAATGAATTTAAGTTTGATAATGATTGTGTGAATGCTTTTACTGTGATTAAAGAAAAGTTGGTCACCGCGCCCATAATCGTTGCACCTAATTGGGACCTCCCATTTGAATTGATGTGTGATACAAGCGATTATGCGGTTGGAGCGGTGCTTGGCCAACGACACGCGAAGTTTTTCCATGCAATTTACTATGCGAGCAAAGTTTTAAATGATAACCAAGTTAATTACACCACGACTGAAAAAGAATTGCTCGCAGTAGTGTTTGCTTTGGAAAAATTTCGCTCATATCTAATCGGTTCCAAAGTGGTAGTGTTTACAGATCATTCAGCACTAAAGTACCTCCTCACAAAAGGCGACTCAAAGCCTAGACTCTTGAGGTGGGTGCTACTCTTGCAAGAATTTGACTTGGAAATAAAGGACAAGAAAGGTGTTGAAAACGTGGTGGCTGACCATTTGTCACAGCTGGAGAATCCGTTGGGGACCAAGAAGGAGAAGTGCATCAATGAGGAGTTCCCTGATGAAAAATTATTTGCAGTTTCTACCAGGCCTTGGTTTGCTGACATGGCTAACTTTAAGGCAAGCAATGAGATGCCAGGGGACTTTTCGTATCAACAAACAAAAAAGTTCACTCGAGATGCAAACTCCTACTTTTGGGATGATCCATACCTATTCAAGGTGGGCCAAGACGGTCTGATTAGAAGATGTGTAGCTGAGCATGAAGCTCAACAAATAATGTGGCATTGCCATAGCTCACCTTATGGTGGACACCACAGTGGGCCAAGGACTGCGGCCAAGGTGCTTCAAAGCGGCTTCTTTTGGCCGACATTATTTAAAGGCTGTGTTGAGCTTGTGAAAAACTGTGACAATTGCCAGAGGACCGGCAATGTTTCAAAGCGGGATGAGATGCCTCTCAATGGCATGCTGGAAGTAGAACCATTCGATTGTTGGGGGATTGACTTCATGGGACCTTTCCCTTCATCTAAGTCAAATCTCCATATTCTGGTATGTGTAGACTATGTGACGAAATTTGTTGAAGCCATTGCTTGTAGAGCTAATGATGCCCATACAGTTGTGAAGTTCCTTAAGAATAATATTTTCAC
The DNA here is from genome assembly GCA_954870985.1 of Trifolium fragiferum. NCBI lineage: Eukaryota > Viridiplantae > Streptophyta > Magnoliopsida > Fabales > Fabaceae > Trifolium > Trifolium fragiferum. Next base: position 24,302,032 of record OX940791.1, on the reverse strand, counting down.
TCGGTTTGGGGTGCCAAGAGTTCTCATTAGTGATGGAGGTAAGCATTTCTGTAACAAGTATCTTGAGAATTTATTGGCAAAGTATAACGTTAAACACAAAGTGGCAACCCCATACCATCCTCAAACAAGTGGGCAAGTCGAGGTGTCTAACCGCCAGTTAAAGCAAATCTTAGAAAAGACAGTCTCGTCGTCAAGAAAGGATTGGTCTATGAAGTTAGACAATACTCTCTGGGCTTACAGAACTGCTTTCAAGACTCATCTGGGGTTTTCACCATATCAGCTAGTTTATGGCAAGGCGTGTCATTTACCGGTTGAACATGAGCACAAAGCCTATTGGGCTGTTAAGTTTTTAAATTTCAACGCAGGTCTGACTGGTGAGAAGCGGTTTTTAAAACTGAATGAGTTAGAGGAATGGAGACTCCAGGCGTATGAGAACGCCGCAATCTTTAAAGCTAGAACTAAGAAGTATCATGACAAAGAGGGAGTTTCGTGAAGGACAGCAAGTCTTGTTGTTCAACTCTAGATTGAAGTTGTTTCCGGGCAAGCTAAAGTCCCGTTGGTCTGGTCCGTTTGTTATCAAAGAAGTTTTTTCTCATGGGGCGATAGAGATTTTCCCACCAGGAGAGGAAGACATAGCTTTTAAATTTAATGGACAGAGATTAAAACTTTACAAAGGAGGAGAGTTTGACCGGCAGAAGGTGGTTTTACCATTCCATGACCCTTGAGGTCAGGGGACGTCAAGCATCGGGACGTTAAACAAGCGCACGGCTAATCTGGTAGTGGACCGTCAAGCTATTGACGTTAAAAGAGCGCTGCTTGGGAGGCAACCGAAGGTTTTTTTACTAATAAATAAAGTTATTTTGTTGTGCTTAGTTGTGGTGCAGGTTGAGCAGGAACAGAGTCAGAATTATCAGTTAGCGTGGAAAAATTTTCAATTGCGCGCGGCGCAGCCTTCTCTACGCGCGGCGCAATAAAGCCAAAAAACGGAGTTTCGCTACTGTAACCCCTGCGCGCGGCGTAGGAGGAATTGCGCGCGGCGCAGGGTCGAATAAATGGTTGGGTGACCCGATTTTCTACAGAATTTTCCTTCCTCTTTCAAAACCCTAACCGCCGAAACTCATCTTCCTCACCGAAATTCCACTCCCTCAAACGCAAACCACCATTAACAACCACTATCATCACAACCTTCCTATCTTCCAATCTTCACCAACTCTTCATTCTTCAAATCTTCACTAACCTTCACTAATTCACACCCAAAACTTCCATTCAACACAAACATCAAACATCTTCTTCAACCACAACCAAACCCACGAAAATTCTCCCCACACACTCAACCCTCCACAAATCCTCACTCTTTTCCAAAACCCATTACTCAAAAACCTCAAATTTCATCCCCTTCACATCATAATACCGTCACCAACGAAAATTTCAACAACAACCATTACTCACCACCATATTTACAAGGGGGAAGAAGCAAGCTACCTCATCTTCTGCAGAAAGACCTTTGAAGAAATCCAAAGCCACAAAGGGTAATTCGAAATCAGGTCCAGGAGGCACGTCAAGAGTTGCTCGACCACGGCCACCAATTCCTCGACCGCAATTTGACGACAGGTTTACCTCTGAAACTCATGCTAAAAGATATGAGCAAATAGTCACTTTGAATTTTGCACAAGAAAAAGAATTTTCAACTGAGTTGTTAGGGGCTGTTCCTAAAATTTATCATGAGTTGAAGAGGAGGAATTGGGAGAAGTTTAACACCATCCTGCAGAAAGTGGAAAGTCTGCCTGGTAATACCACTCTGGTAAAGGAATTCTTTGCAAATTCCTTCTCTAATGTTGAGGAGGAGTCCGATGAGGATGAGGATGCCTATGAGGAGGCTGCTAAGTGTGCCACCGTAGTGAGAGGGGTGAAAATCGATTGATCACCGGCTGCATTGAACGAATTTTTGGGTACTGAAAACAAGTGGCCTTGCCCCCTCTTTGACGCAAGAGCTAAAATGGGACGTACAGGTAGTCAGGAAGGAGATTGATCAAGGATTTTCTATGTCGTCCGGGTACTCCTTGGTTGAAATGTTCAACCATACCCACGAAGGTTCAATTGACACAATTCAAGCCAATCTGTCGTGCATGGGGTGAATTCTTTGTGAAATCTGTCTCTGGATGCTCCAATTCATTCGAAGTCCAGCTTGATGATGCGGTGTCGGTTAAGATGATAGTGGAGGGTATTGATTTTGACCTTGGTTATACTTTGAACGACAGTATTCATAAGATGGCAAACAACCAAGAAAACTCTTTCACTTTAGGGCACGGGAATTTGATTACCGCCCTCTACAAACACAACAAGGTTCCGGAGTATGCAAATGATCTAAAGCAGTATTCCATCAGAGCCCTCACTGTCGGTCAGTTCCAAGGGTATGACAAGAAGACGGGACCCCAGCCTGCGATTGCAGCCCATGATGAAGACGAGGCGGAAGAGATGAATCAGTTTGAAAGTGGTACTCATCCACAACAGCAGCAACAGATGCAGCATTCTGACGATGACATTTCGGCCTTAATGACACAGCTGGCCATTGCCAAGGCGTGCCACGTACCTCACACCTACTACAGTGAGGAATCGTCTCTATATCAGGCAGCCATGGCACGAATGTCAGAATACCAGCCTCCACCCATGTACCCTACCTATGAGTCGCGGGAAAGATTTGTAGCTCAGCAGGGAGTTGAGATTGCCGAGGTGACGGCTTGTCATGCTGCGCAGTTACAGACATTTGATGAGGAGTATCTGGCCTTTCAGCAGAGACAAACTTTTTATGAAGCTGACTGGAATTTCGGAAGTGGACAGGATGGGAGCGGACCTTCTCATCCTCAGTAACTTTGTGGTATCATCTTTCCCTTGCTTGAATTTTATTTTGTTCTGTTTGAATGCATGTGTCTGTATGAAAATGTGTGCACTATTGAATATGGTTTGTTCATGATGATCTAGTTGGTTAGGTTAACAGTCTCTTATATATGAATGTGTGAATCCCATGCTTGACTTGTCTTGTATATTTGAATATTGTTACAAAAACTTAGGAAATTTCTCAAACATTGACCACTCGATAATCCGGCCCAGCCGTGAGGACTCGAGCTCAAACACTTAAAATACATTTTTCTTCTATTATGAGAGATTCCGCAGCATAGTTTATTCTCTAGAACTTGTTTATGTTCTTGTTTTTGATTAACTGTTTTGAAATACACACCGAGGCACTTGATTTTTACCCTGAGCCTTTGTAGCCTACATTTAATGCATATATCCTTTGCTAGCCCCCTTGAGCCTTAAAATGACAAATTTTCTTTGTGTTGTGATCTTACCCAAGTTAATTACCAATAAATTTGGGGTTGCCTTTGGGATTTGCAACCAATTAAGTTTGGGGTGGGTACACATTAATAGAGAACCTTGAGCACATGATAATCTGCAACCTTAAAGATAAAGAGTGTTAAAAAGGTCACCGAAAAAAAAAAAAAAGAAACAAGAAAAAAATATATACTCAAAAGAGAAAAATGGTGACCTCCTTGAAACACAATGTGATATGTGAAGGTAAAGCAATAAGCAGATAAATACCTGAAGAAGGGCTCTCTAGTTCAGCTTTTCGGGGATTGGGCTTTGTTATCATTCATATAGGTGTCTCCAAGCTTTTCTACTCACTATCCAGAAACACCTACCTTAACCTCAGCCCCATTATAACCCGTTAAGTCCTCAAAAGGTATGAATTCATTTACATGTTGATTGATTGTTAGAATGTTTACAAGCCTATGGTAGATTGGCTATGCTTGCGTCGATTGAGTGGGATGATTAGCAAAAGTAAACAGGAGAGAATGTGAGGGAGTGAAGCGATTATGGCTTGGTCAATGTTTGTGTTAAGTTCTTTGTTTTTCAATGATATTTAGTGTGCAAGTAGATTCATAATAGGGATGATCACTGTAATGTTGATTAGATTGCTGACCTGACTGAATTGATTTTTGTTGAATGAAACTGTCGAAATAGTGCTGGATTTTCTCACAGATGCAGATATTCCTTGAGGACAAGGAAAGGTTCAAGTTTGGGGTTGTGATGACTTAGTGTCATTACAAGGTTTTGCACTACGAATTAAGCACTGTTAGTTAGTTTTATTATGTATCAGCATTGAAATAAGAAGAAATTGCATCAATTACAAGTCTGGAATCACTAAGAAGGAAAAGAGAAAAAAGAGCTAAGCTTGCTTATTGCGCGCGGCGCAGGCCCAATGGCGCGCGGCGCAATAGCAAGAAAAATTCACAGTTCGCTACTGGAGACTCTGCACACGGCGCAGGATTTATTGCGCGCGGCGCAGGTACGGGATTTAGACCTATATATTCTGATTTTTCTGTCAAAAGAAGGGTTAGAAAATTGACGGCGAAAAGAATATTGAGCAGAACGAGTTCTTCACCTCTGGAGCACGGATTTCATTGTGGAAACACATCCAATCCATCCTTGTAATGAATTCTTTCCACTTAATTGATGTAATTGATTGTTTAATTATGTCTAGCTAAGCTTTTATGATTGGGTCCTAGGGGATTCTAGTTGTTTTTACTCTTGAACCATGTAGTTTCATTTGACTTATTTATTGAATTACGAAGTTAGTTCCAGTCGTTTATTCCTTATGCTTAATGCTTTTCATGATTTGGCCAATTGTGTAATGAATCAAATTGTTTGTTTACTAAGACATTAGAGGCAATCAATCGACCTAGGAATAACCGTTCAATTAACTCTCGCTTTAGAAATATAGGGTTGTTAATTGAGAATTCAAACATTAAAGGGCAAAAACCTCGATTGATTATAGGTTATCCTAAGACATTAGGGATTGATAATCAATTGAGAGGATTATGTGCCAAGACATTGGACATAGTTACTATTTTTAATCGAATCGTGGAATTAAATTTGTAATTTGTTGATAAGCATGAACTACCAAGATAAAAGCAATTAGATGAACCAATGTGATCCAATCGCCTTCCGTAATCAATTTCTACAATACTTTTCTATTTCCTGTGTTTATGTTAAGAAAAACTTCAATCAAAAATACCCCCTTGTTCTATTTAATTTTGAGTTACATACGTATTATCCTATTGTTCGCGTCTGATTCGGAACAATCCCTGTGGAAACGATAATAAAAATAAACTTGCTTTTGTACTTCAACAATACTCTTATAAATTCTATTGGTCATTATCTATCACACCACATTTAAAATAGGGTTAATAAGTTTTTACCCTTGCAAAGTGTTAGGTGTAATTCATATTAGCCAATTGTACTTACTTGTGTATCAAGTTAGTTAGTTAGTTTAAGGTTGTTATTAGTTTGTTACTAGTTTGTTGAGGGACTTGTTATGCAAGTAATATACCTATATATATACCTATGTAAAGTGATATGAGTAGAGTATGTGTAATATAGTGAAATAGTGCAAGTGTGTGGATTATCAATTTGATAATCCCTTTTCTAAGTTTATTCTCTCTTCTCTCTTCTCTCATTCTCCAATTATGTGTGTGTTTACTTTCTTCAATTAAGTTCCAACAGTGGTATCAGAGCCTGGTTATTGATCCATGGGGTTTCAATTAATGGCTTCCGCAAAAGGAGACTTTTCAATCAAGAATTGAGAAGTGGGTGGTGAGGATACAAGAAATCTTTGGTTTCCGGAGAGTGCTGGAAATGGTGCAAAGAAGTATCCAAGAAGAGGAAGATAGTGCTTCCTGCAAGAAATCCGAGAAAAGAGTGAATTTTCAAAGGAGTTCTTCTACCAAAAGTGCAAAAGAAGCGTCAAAAGATTCAATCAAAGCTCACGGTGGAGCTGTTCTAAATAAAAAAAAAAAGGGGTTTCACAAAGTGGAGAACTTGGAATCACATGTTGCTGAATTGAAGATTAAGAAGTCATATGAGTCGATGAAGGTGATTGATGAGTTGAAGGAGAAGACTGATATGGTGGTGAAGGAGAAAGAAGAGGCTGAGATTACTAACAGTACTTAGGGGACAAAGATTTTGAATCTTGAAATTGAGCTGCAGCATGTTAATGATCTTGTTGGTGGTATTCTAGAGGTGGTATGTGATAAATTATATTGTAGTAGAATTTAGAGTAAGAACATATTTTTGGGGCTGAATATTCTTGTATTTTTCTTATCTCAAATGCATCTCATACACAGAATATATATAGCATGAGTAGTGATGGTTACAACTATCAAAGAGTCACCACTACTAGGTGCTTAATTCATAATTAAACACTCCACTAAGCACTAAGTGCTTCCAGTAACAACAATGACAATTTACTCATGTAACTCTTCACTTACACTAGATAATTTCCACTAACTTAACATATTCAATCAGCACATTAACTAACATACTCCCCCTTAATGTGCTGCTCTTTAACTCCCATTGCTTCTCTAAGTTGTTGAAATCTTCCTCTTGGTAGTGCCTTAGTAAAAATATCAGCAAGCTGCTCTTGTGAACTGCAGAAAATCAACTGCACAACTCCTTCTTCAATCACACTTCGAATGAAGTGATGCTTTATGTTAATGTGTCTGGTCCGGCTATGAAAAACGGGATTCTTTGCCATAGCAATAGCTGATTTGTTGTCACAATAAAGCTGTAGACTTCCCTCTTGCTTCTCTCCAATGTCTTCTAATATTCTTCTCAATCAAAGTGATTGTTGTGTAGCCAAACCAGCTGCTAAATACTCAGCTTCAGCTGAAGATTGCGCCACGGTATCTTGCTTCTTTGAGCACCAAGAGATCACGCCTGAACCAAGGTTGAATACATAACCTGAAGTACTCTTCATATCATCAATACTTCCGGCCCAATCACTATCACAATAGCCTTTAGTTTCAAGTTTAGAATTCTTCTCAAATCTGATTCCATACTCTATGGTTCCCATGACATACCTTATAACTCTTTTTGCTGCCCCAAGATGTAAATGACTTGGTTTACTCATGAATCTTGAGAGTAAACTAGCGGCAAACATTAAATCGGGCCTTGAAGCTGTAAGATAAAACAAGCTTCCAACCAAACTTCTATACATGCTTGCATCAACTAATCTTCCACCATTTTCTTTCTTTAATTTTTCATTCACCACTAAAGGAATATCAACAGGTTTGCAGCCATACATGCCAAACTTTTCAAAATATTTTCAGCATATCTCTTTTGACAAATAAAAACTCCATATTCATCTTGGTAAACCTCAATACCAAGAAAATGATGCAGCAAGCCAAGATCACTCATCTCATATTTTTTCATCATTTCTATTTTAAAATTTTCAACCATTTTCTTGTTGTTACCCGTATACACCAAATCATCAACATAAAAGGGCAACAAGAAGGATATCATCTTTACCTTGACGTTTCACATACAAGGTAGGCTCACTTTGACTTCTTTGAAATCCTTGCTGAATGAAGTAGCTATCAATTTCACTATACCACGCTCTAGGGGCTTGTTTCAACCCATAGACAGCTTTCTTCAACTTGTAAACTTTTTCCTCTTGGCCTTTAGTCACAAAGCCTTGAGGTTGCTGCACATACACCTCTTCTTTTAACTCTCCATTCAACAAAGCTGACTTCACATCAAGTTGGTACAAATTCCAACCTTTTTGAGCTGCTACCGCAATGATTGTTCTCACGGTGTCCAAACGTGCAACCGGAGCAAAAGTCTCACTATAGTCAATTTCAAGCTGTTGTGCATAGCCTTTGACTACTAATCTAGCCTTGGCTCTTTGGATTGAACCATCTGGATTATGTTTCAATTTGTACACCCACTTTACCCCAATAGCTTCTTTGTCATTTGGCTTTTCAACAAGCTGCCATGTTTTGTTCTTCTCAATTGCATTTATTTCTTCTTGCATGGCATTCCTCCAAACATCTTCTTTGATTGCTTCATCAAAATTTTCTGGTTCCATAACACAATAGTCGCACCTTGCATAAATATCACTCAAGTCCTTCAATTTTATTGGAGTTGAGCTTGGAGATGATGAACTTGAACTTGGTGAACTTGGAGAGGATGAAGAACTTGGTGTACATGGGGCTGGTTGCTCACTTTCAACTGCTGAATCTTGTTGTAATAAAATTGCAGGGACTGTTTTCTCCTTCATTTTGTCTTCTTCCCAATTCCAAGAAGTCTTCTCATCAAATACAACATCCCGGCTAATGATCACCTTGTTTGTCTTCAAGTTGTAAAGTCTATAGCCCTTTGACATGGAACTATAGCCAATAAAGACACATCTATCACTTGTTTCTTCAAGCTTTGTCCTCTTTTGTTTAGGAATTTGAGCATAGCAAACACACCCAAAAACTTTAAGGTGGTTCACTGAAGGTGTTCTTCCACTCCAAGCTTCAAATGGAGTCTTATTCCATACAACCTTTGTTGGACATCTATTCAGCAGATACACAGCAGTATTAACAGCCTCGGGCCAAAAGGTTTTAGGCAAACCTTTCTCAAATAGCATAGACTTCGCCATCTTCATCACAGTTTGGTTCTTTCTTTCAGATACACCATTCTGTTGAGGTGTATGGCCAACGGTTAGTTGTCTTTCAACACCTTCATCTTCACAAAATTTGTGAAATTCATTTGAGGTGTACTCCTTCCCCCTGTCACTTCTCAACATTTTTATAAACTTACCACTTTGTTTCTCAACAAAAGTTTTAAACTTCTTAAAAATTACAAAAACTTCAGATTTTTGTCTCATAAAGTATACCCATGTCATGCGGGTAAAATCATCAATAAACAAGATAAAGTACCTGTTTTTGCCATGAGACAAAGTATTCATAGGGCCACACACATTCTGTTGAGGTGTATGGCCAACGGTTAGTTGTCTTTCAACACCTTCATCTTCACAAAATTTGTGAAATTCATTTGAGGTGTACTCCTTCCCCCTGTCACTTCTCAACATTTTTATAAACTTACCACTTTGTTTCTCAACAAAAGTTTTAAACTTCTTAAAAATTACAAAAACTTCAGATTTTTGTCTCATAAAGTATACCCATGTCATGCGGGTAAAATCATCAATAAACAAGATAAAGTACCTGTTTTTGCCATGAGACAAAGTATTCATAGGGCCACACACATCTGTGTGTACAAGTTCCAACACTTGTTTGGCTCTCCATGCTCCTCCCTTCGGAAATGGTTGGCGGTGGTGTTTGTCAAGCATACATCCTTCACACACACCAGATTTTTCTTCAATCATTGGCAGCCCATACACCATCTTCTTTTGGTAAAGCAACTTGAGACTATTGTAGTTCAAGTGCCCAAGTCTCTTGTGCCACAAACATGAGTCATTATCTTCTCTAGCCATCATGCTGAAATTTTTCTCATAATTAAGAGAAAGTGGAAAGCTTCTATTGCTGGTCATTTTTACAACAGCAACATTTCTTCTCTTTGAATCAAAAATTATGCACTCTCAATTCTCAAAATTTAGAGAATAGCCATGCTCCAAAAGCTGACCAATGCTTAGCAAGTTCTCATCTAAGTCTGGCACATAAAGAGTGTCATGAATGACTTTGCTTCCTTGCTTTATTGTAACTCCAATGCTGCCTTTGCCTTTTACTTCAACATGTTCTCCATTACCCAATTTAACTTTTGAGTTAAATGAAGAATCAATGTTGATAAAAGCTTCTTTCTTTCCAGTCATATGATTGCTACAACCGCTATCCAAATGCCACACATTTTTATCTTCTTGAAATGCTTTTTGACAAGCAAAAAACAAATTACCTTCATCATTTTCTCCTTCTGCAAATGAGGAATGTTGTTGATTGCCAAAATGACAATCTTTTTGAATGTGTCCGAATCTCTTGCAATTGTAACATTGTTGTTTGCCCTTGTTCCAGCAATCCTTCTCGTTATGAGTGTTACTCCTACAAATATTGCACCATTTATTTGATGCTCCGTCATGCCATCTTCCGCCATTTGCGCCTCTTCCTCGTGAATTTTTTCCTCTACCTCTGCCTCTTCCAAATCTGCCACCTCTAGAAGACTCACCTCTATTTTGTGTTGGGGGCTTATATTCACCATTGTTGGGCTGAATGTTGAGTTTAGATTGAAAGGCACTCTCAACTGATTTTTCTGAGCGCCGTAACAACTTTTGTTCGTAGGATCTTAAAGACCCCATCAACCCTTGAACAAACGTAGTTGATAGGTCTTTAGTTTCTTCTATAACAGCCACCATAGGATCAAACTTTTCCGTCAAACTAATCAGAATTTTATCGACAATTCTGCGATCATCTATTGTATCTCCATGTGACTTCATTTGATTCACCAATTCAGAGAGTCTATTAAAGTATTCATTCAAACTCTCATTCTCTTTCATTCTTTCATTTTCATAGTCTCTTTTAAGAGATTGAAGTTTAACAGTTCTCACCTTTGAGTCTCCTTCAAACTCTTGTTGTAGAATATTCCATGCTTCCTTTAATGTTTTTGCTCTCATAATCCTTGGAAAAATGGATAGAGAGACTCCTCTTTGAATCATCCCGAGAACTCCAGCTCTCATAAAATGTTGTTTTGTTTTACCCCAGGGGGTAAAATGAACTGCGAAAAAAAAATAAAAACACATTGTAGGGGGTAATATCAAAAAAAAAATTATTAGGGATAATGCAAAACTCGGCTACTTTACAGGGAGTAAAAGTCTATTAACCCTTTACAATATTAACAATATAAATATTTTATAAAACTACAAAACTTAGAAGAACAATGTAAAGAACAATTCTAAAAATTTTCATGCTATATTATAAAATGTTGAAAACTATTTATATCCCTCCCAATGACACAAAAGATTGGTGAATAATTTTGTGTCAGTTACCTCTAACTGATCTCCAACATTGACTACAAAAGCATTAGGGAGGGGATTGATAGGAATCCATAATCCATCTTTTTTTATTTGAAGGCCTTGCATTTCATTGACTTGGAGAAGGATGGTAAGTGCACTATAGCATCAGAATGTGGATTAAGTCCAATGACTGGATCTCTACCACTATTTTGGGTTACAATAGCACTAATTTAATAGCACTTTTATAGAAGTGTTATTAAATATCCCACTCAAATGCTAATAATAGCGCTTTACTATCAAAAGTGCTATTATAGATAGTGAAATTTTTTTTCATAAGCCTTTAATAGCACTTTTAGTGCGAGCGCTATAAGAAAGTATCAGCTACGATAGCATTTCTTACAAAAGCCCTATTATTGGGCTTAGTGATAAAAAAAATAATTTCATTAAAATTTCATTTGGCTTAGTCGAAGCTTTCACTTTTCACTCTTTCAGCATCCCTTCAGAACGCACAACCACTTCACCATCCCTCCGGATCCGACCACCACTCCAGATCCGGCCACCGTCCCTCTAGTCGTCGCCGCTCCACTCTTTCACCATCCCTCTCACCTCCTTCACTTCTCCTCCGTCTCAGAACCACCACTCCTCCACTTCACTGTTCCGACCATTACCTTTCTTAAATCAAGTTTTAGTACTTCTTTTCTAGTTGGAATGTGTGGGTTTTAATTATGAACATAAGTTTTAGTACTGCATTTCTAGTTGGAATGTGTTGGTCTGTGGCCATCAAACCCTTCGATGCTTGATCCCTCTGTCTCAAATCGTTAATCGATCCTAGGAGCTACCAAAAAGGTCATCATTTTTGTAAAGAGTGTATATTCTCGAGTGATTGATAATTTGACTTGCTTTGTTGGGTTTGAAATTTGAATCTTTAGGTTGTAGTTGTGGTGGGTTCTTAAAATGGGGCAATCAGAGTTTTGATCTTAATTCAGGCCCTGGTGATGCAGATACCGAGCGCAAAGATGACAGATTGCCTTCAGGATTGAGACAGATTCTTGTCCCCAGTCCATAAGCCTTGATGGAGGATCACTTGAAGATGTTTCAGATGGCCGGTGCATTAAAAAGAAAAGAACCTGACGGTGGTTCGGATGGAACTGATAGATTCAGTTACAAACATCCCTCATGACTGCAGTTGGATAATGGCTCTTCAAAGCATTTTTTAAGAGGTCAGCCCCTTGTAAGCTCTTTGACCCTCGAGCATTTTTTAAAATATTTTCAACACCCTGATTCCAATCATATTCAAGCTGTGGAATAAGACGTGCGAATGGCACACAAACTACTTACTCAGAAGATCAACTATTGTAACTATTTTTCATGTTCCAACTCATCTTATACTAATTCTTGGAGTAAAAAATTTGTACATTAAATCATATGTCATGTATGGATATTTGTTGAGATACATAACAAAATGGCATCATTGTGATGTATGGATATTTTTCACAATTAATTCATATAGGTTCAACATTAGAGCCACTTTTAGTGTTTTTAACAAATTAGTGTTTAAAAAACTGAGTGTTGAGCCACTATAAGTCGCTGGAAAGTAAACCACCAAGTGTTTAACCTTAAATCATTCATGCTTCATGAAACATTAAATCAAATACTAGTTGTGCTATGCATTTAAAATCTAGTAATTAATTACCAATTAAAATCTAGTTAAATTGTAGTTAGTACTAGGATTTTGGTTACCAAATGTCCAATTCCCTTTTGAGTTCCACCAGTTGGAATATTTTATTATATTCCAATAATATTATGTGAGCAAATATCTTTATATAATTATATTAGCTATTTATCAATTAAGAGCCTAATTGATTAAGTGATCAAATAAAGTTAAAAGGCTAATTGGATTTCTATTTATGAATTAATTTGATATGGGCTCAATATGAGTAGATGTCATGATGGCCCGTTTCAGGATAATGAGAACCCTAATTGGCCATCACACTACGCTTAGGGCATAAAGAGTCTCGGTTGAGGAAGAATCACAAGCCACCGGGTGTTCGTCATCCGTCTCTCCTTTCTTTTCAGGAATATCATCCATGGTTAGTTCATCTAATGATTCTTCTATCCAGGTATTTCTAATACCGATCTTTGATAAATTAACATGTTATAGATCCTATTTCATATACATGCTCATATGTTTATTTGACTTCCGCACTAAAGTAAGATTATATATTACCAATCGTTAGTTGGTTCATTGGTGATTGGCGCTGAACTTGGTAGGGAGGACCACGGTTCGATCCCCCGCAATTGCGATCGGGAGGGGGCTGGAACCACTTGATGCCAGAACTGACCCCCGAACCAGATTCAACTGATGGTGAAAACCGAAAAAAAAAAAAATAAAGTAAGATTATATATTTAATCTTTATTGTTGAGCATGTGTTATATGATTAATTAGTAAATGAGAATTGATATTTTGACATCCAATTTAGAACAACTTTTGACAAGTTTCTCTCTTATACTCTCATTGTATTCCCACTCTCTCTCTCTCCTCCTTTCACTTTATTATTTTTATTGCCAAAGAAAATGATAGTTGTCCCAAAAAGGACAACTTTTTGGATGTACAAATAACACCACTCTTAGTAAATTAATTTCATCAAGTGGTATCAGAGCGGGTCTTCATGTTTGATTTATCGAGTTATTAGAATTTTTGGTCAATTGATATGCCTGATATTTGCTAATTTCGATCAAGCAATTTTGATATACATATGTATTTATTAATACCTATGCAAATATATATAAAATTGTCTTCATGAACAAGATGCTTTAGGCAATACTAATTAATATTTGCTTCAAAAAAAAGGCAATACTAATATTTTTCGACTGATGCGAGGGAAAATAAGGTTTGTTCCAGAATTTGTTGAACTTTATTGATTCAATTTGTGTGCCTTTGGTAATTGGAACCGTGATGGTTTCAATAATTTTTGGTTGATTTTGCTTTTGTTAAGAATGTTAAATTAAATTGGACATTTTTTATGTGACATGTTAAGTACCATATTTGGCGTGATTCTGTGACCATAATGTTTTTTTCTTTGAAATTTTGGAATTCTAGGAAATCAAGATATGGAAATATTGTGTTTTTTTTTTTTTTATCTAAGTCAATTTTCCCCTAATGTTTGTTTTTCTTTTGTGATGAAAGGATTATTTTGATTTATTATTGCTTTGTATTCATAGTAAAGTGCATCAGTATATGAGTGGAAAGTTGAATCTTTTATGGTTGTTACATGAAATCGATTTGTGTCATATTTAATTTTAAATCAAATCGTTTAGTTTGACTTATTTATAAGGGTTGTTACCTAAAAATAAGAATTTAGATTTGATTCTGGTAATTAAGTTTTCAAATCAAATATTCCGTTTGACTTATTTATAAAGTTGTTGTAAACACAGTTTATTGCCTAAAATAAATATTTTGAGTTTAATTTGAGTTATTTGATTTGAAATTAAAATTGATTCACATTAACTTTGTATTTAAAGTTTATTTTGAGAAATAAGACATATAAGAATTTAGTATATATATTCGGTTATAATATATTTTGTACAAAACTAATTGCCGTTAAATAACAATTAATAAGGATTCTCAAAATATTTTAATTCAATCCGGTATGTACAAATTAAAGTTATGATTCTTTAAATTTTTGGAAAATAAAGATTCTATAATTAATTATTTATTTATAAAATATAAAGTTTTATTTTAGAAATCATTTATTCTAGAATTTTTTGTCTATTTACAGAGAGATAAAGAATTATTTCATTTTAATTTGGTAAATATGATTCTAGAATTAATTGTTTCTTTATTTAAAGAATCATCGGATACATGTGAATCAATTGTGGCAATAATACTTTTTTGGTATATCTAAAGATTTAATTTTATTTGATTCAAAATTAAATGTTTGGTTTATAGCATGATGACATCTTTGAGTTTATTGTTATTAAGTTTCTACAATAATTTTATTTTGTCATGCTCTTCGAATAATTTTTATGCCAATTTTAGTTTGATGGTGAGAATTTATTCTCACATAAGGGATGTCATTTAATCTTATGATTATCAAGCGACATCATAAAAGAATACGGCCTACATTTTGTGGGTAGTGTCTTGTAAATTTAAGACTTTTCCCATTTAATTTAACAAATTGTTAGGTGATTTTGATTGAGTTGGTTGAAACAATATGTTGCAAAAGTAACCTCTGTTGTGTAGATTTGATTCAATTGGAATCACAAAATACGTATAAAATTATTCATGCAAGCTATTTTGGTCTGCCAAAAGGTAGACACAGTTTGACCGAATAATTATACATATGTATTCAATTTATTAAATTGTCTAGTAATTTTGATTGAGTTGGTTGAAACAACAAGTTGCAAAAGTAACCTCTGTTGCGTAAATTTGATTCAGTTGGAATTACAAAAGATGTGGTGTGAAATTATTCATGTGAACTGTTATAGTCGGCCAAAAGGAAGACACAGTTTGGCCGGATAATTTCATTCCTGTGATGGTAAATGTGTGGTGATTATTAAGTTTTTTTCCATGTGGGTAATGGTTGGTGTCAAAGACGCACATTATCTGACAGGACTTATTACCAATGTTTGATCATTACGTTGATAGTACCGCTTGCAGTTAATTCTTGGCAATCAAAGATTGTGTATTAATGGTGCGTTTGGTATCTTGTTTTGTCTTATAATTTACAAATAAAGATCTGCATGTCCATGTAATAATTTATTGACATGCATGGTAAAATTGTGTAAGTGTAAATCCGTACAAGTATTTAGTGGATTGCATTCACACTATAATGGTAAACATGTGACGATCATAAGGATTTATTGTTTGTCAATATTGATTGTGAGTGTTTGATCATTGTCACAAAATACCAATAGCAATTGATGTAATTTTCTAAGGGTTTGACATCAATGGTGTACTAGGTATTTTGGTGAGTAATTTTTATTCTCTATAAACTAATATAGTTTATGTATCTGCAAAATAACGTTGAAATTTAAATTCTTAAAAATTCTAACTCTTTGGAATAAAAGAAGAACATTATGTTCTTCGATAAAGATGGAGAAATTCAAATTCTCTCACAATTTAGTAGATTTAAAGTGAGAATCAAGTTTAGAAAGTGAGTATACTCCTAATCACGTAGGTCGTGTGATCATAAAGTTTTGTTTTCCAGAGACATTAGAAGTGTTATTTAAGATGACATTAAGTTTTTTTCATATTTTCTTTGCTTAAATTAAAGTGCTTCTAAAGCAATAAGGCGAAAGATAAGCTCTCATTGGAGAGATAATATTTCATTAGGATCATTGAGCAAAGAAAATATCAGGAGCACATTAAGTAATTATTTAATCTTGCTAAAGCGTTGTAGTTTCAACAATCAGGTGACTTGGTCGAAAATATAGCGTTTAGTGTTCTCTTTACACAATTAGTTTTATCGTTATTAAAGTTAGAAATGAATCTTTGAAATGATCATTTCATAAAGTGTGCAATAAAGAAAATATTGAAGCAAGAGAAAATAAAATAGTGCTCATTATGTAAATACCTCAAAGGATAAGGACAAATAAAGAATAATAAGAAAATATGATCTAAACTGACAAATCTCCATTGATGTTGAAAGACACATCAATCTAGAGGGGAAATAAGTCGGTGAAGATTGATGATATTTCAACTATTTGTTAGATTTTTGTTACTAACTTATATTTGTATTTAAAAGCCAACTTGTGGATCATTATTTGAATTTAGTTTTGTTTTAATTCTTTATTATTATTTTAAAATGAGGGATCCAATATGTCTTTTAAATATAAATATTATATTATAGTTAATTCAGTTATTACTTGTGACAGTCTAGAATTGTTATAACTTTTAAGAAATATAAACTTTGGTCTCATGTTAATGAACATTTTGATATAGAAACTTCAAAGTTTCTTGAAGATATTGAGTTTGGGGGAGAGATATGGTAAAAGAACAAAATTGAGTGAGGAAGAATTGGTTTTATACCAATTCATAAAGTTTCTATTTATATTAGAAATTTGGATCCTCATAAAGACATTAATGTTCTTCCTCTCAATTAAGTTAAAAAAATAAAATAAAAATTAATTCATAAATATGAAACTCAATACCTTCAAGAGTTGTGGCGTCGAGTGTCATAATTGTGGCGTCGAGTGTCATAAAGTGTTGACTGAAAAGAAAAATCATATATTTTTTTATTTGAAAACTCTATTAGGATAGTCACGACACTTCTTAGTTATTATAATTTTGGAGCTTCATATGATGGATATCAAGATATTATTTCTTAATGACGACATTATGAAATACAATAAGGTGCAATAAGAAAAATTTTGTGTTAATAGACACAAAGTAGATGGTTGGAAACAAATGAAATCCATTTATGAGTTTAGAAAGTTGTCTCCTTAATGGTACCACAAAAGTCTCATAAAGTAATTGTCTCATTTGGTTCTGAGATGTATATTATGGAGAGTTGTGGGTCATACACGTCCAGTGGGATTATGTTTATATTCTTAGTTTTTATATGTCGATTTGATTTTATCAAGTCAACAGTGATATATGATCGTTGTGCGAAACCAATATATCACTAACAAAAGTTTAGTGACAAAAGATCTTGGGCACACCTCTTTTGTATTAGGAAATTTGATACTTAGAGATCATCCTCATTGTATCATTCTGTTTTTCAAAAGAGTTATATCAATAAAGTTGAAAGTAAATTCGACATGAAAGTCGATGAACTAAGGGATTGTTTTAATCATAAAGGGAGACTGTTTAAAAGTCTCAATAATTGCCCAAAAGAAAATCTTAAAATTTAAAAAATAAAAAGTTTTTTTAATATGTTTTAGCTTTGAGAAACTTATGTATAATCTTACTTATATGCATCCGGAAATAGCGTATATATAAGATCATTTGGCAGATATATGATCAATTCAATATTTGAATTGTTGAAATGAAGCAACCATAAGGATTGTTATAGAGAACAAAATAATTTGTGCTCACATATCAGAGATCGAACAATTTAGATGTCTAATAGACATCCTAAATCAAGAAGTGACTCTACGTAACTATTTATGTCACTTGGTTGCATAAAGTAAAGGATTTCTGAAAAACAAGTCAAGTTATATACTGTGACATAAATTAGTCAGTTAATGTTTCAACAACTATTTTATGAAGATTATCGATCTATAAGTTGTTGAAGAATAGAACATATAGAGAAACAAGTTTATGCTAGCTAACTCACTAATCGAAGACTTGACAACTAAGGTCTTTCATATTATTATTTTTGTTACTAAGGATGGCTTGGATTAGTGGGAGTCTCTAATTCGTCATGTTCTAACTTTGTTTTTTATACTTTGTTAAGGTTTTCTGCAGAAATAAAATTTAAGGTTATTATTGTTATAACCGGTTCTGTATCTTTTGTGCAAATATTGAATTTGCAAAATTCAGTTTGATCTCACTAAAGATTTAAGTTGGACCAGTTGGAAATAGGCATGATATAAAGATCACATTACATGAAATTTCCATGCCACTCATCCATATCGATTTATGTCATCAAATTCATTGGTGTGGTGGTCGTCGGAGTTCCGTCACGTTATACGTCAGTGACGACAGCCGCGGCGGTCCCATTATTGATGTATGGGGTGGACCAGATTGTAAAGTTGAAATCTAAGGATAAATAGCATTCGGATGCGCGCCTAAAGAATAATGATATAATTATTACGATATATTGCCCAAGTGGGAGATTGTTGGATATTTTATTATATTCCAATAATATTATGTGGTCAAATATCTTTATATAATTATATTAGCTATTTATCAATTAAGAGCCTAATTGATTAAGTGATCAAATAAAGTTAAAAGGCTAATTGAATTTCTATTTAGGAATTAATTAATTAATTAATTTGATATGAGCTCAATATAAGTGGATGTCATGATGACCCATTTCGGAATAATGGAAACCCTAATTGGCTATCACACTATATATAGGTTATGGTTCCCAATATATTAGACACACTACATATCGCTTTTTCTCCCCATCTGAAGAGCGCTTAAGGCATAAAGAGTGTCGGTTGAGGAAGAACCACAAGCCACCGGGTGCTCGTCATCCGTCTCTCCTTTCTTTTCAAGAATATCATCTATGGTTAGTTAATCTAATGATTCTTCTATCCAGGTATTCATATAATCATTTGATCTCAATAAATCAACATGTCGTAGATCTTATATTTTATACATATGCTCCTATGTTTGTTTTGGCTTCCACACTAAAATAAGATTAAGGTTTTAATCGATAGTTTGAGCATATATTATGTGATGAATTATAAAATAATTCCAACACCACCTTCTCTCGGTTCCTTGTAATTTTCAAATTTGTCCTTGGCATATGTGGCCATCCTTGTGTATGTACGTAGTTGTATTTGAACTCCCTCTCTTTGTGAGTATGTAACCAGCCTCTTACTACATTGTTTCACAAATTTATGCTACAAATTTTTTGGAAATTTCTTTACTCAAATATATTTTTTCTATGTGTAGATTTTTTATTGATAGTTTTGACATAGTTTCATGTGCAGATTTTTTATTCCTAATGACAGGTTCTTGGTCTGCTTTGACAAAATTAAATCACTGGACAATGTTAGGGTAAAGATTGGGTACCTTTTCCTCAAGATTATTTGTCCAGAGTTTGTATAAAAATATAGATTATTTAGTCTTTTGTAAATAGGTTATCAAGGTTATGAACATCATCTAGTGGCTGGCTTAGGTTAATTAGTTTGTCTTATTTTAATTAGTGTTATGAACATTAAGAACATCATCCAGTGGTTGGGTTAGGTAAACTAATTAGTTTTGAAAATGGCATGTGAGCTTATTTTGTGAATGTTGTAGTAAACCAAATTTTGGTACTTATTGTGTGTTTTGTGACTTATGTTAATTTGCTTTTGTCTTGGAAAGAATTGGATCCGTTTTGTGGCTTATGTAATTTGATTATACTATAATTAGCCTTTCTTGTGCCTTTTTATATTTAATAGGACCTTTTATTATTGCTATGTTTTAAGTTTCATGTCACTAATTCAAAAATCAAAATTAAGTTTTAGGTTGTATAAGAAAGAGAGCTGATGGAAAAAATAATTAAATTGAAGCATACAATAGCGGTTTTTCGAATTTTTTATAAATTTACTAATAATTTCTCTTTTTTATACAACAATGATTACATTTCTTAATTTGTATAATATGGTCAAAACGACTTATATTTTGGACGGAAGGGAGTAATACTTTATAACATAATTGATAACCGAAGTTTCCTTCAAATCTATATTTTTTTTTTCTTTTCGGTTTTTCACCACCAGTTGAATCTGGTTCGGGGATCAATTCTGGCATCAAGTGGTTTCAGGCCCCTCCCGATCGCAGTTATTTATTAATGCTAGTAACATACATTTTTCAATACACATTTTTTTATTTTAAATTCCAACGTACATATAGGTGCTTCATGTACTCTTGTTAACCAAATTTCCTGAAAATCTCAGGTACTCAATTCACAATTAACCTCCAAACACTAGTGATAAACGAAATTCACTTGTTATAGAGGGATTAAAACTCAAAACTTCAAAACACAATATTATTTCAAATTTTAAAGTGATGACAACCAAACACAATCTTTTACTAGGACCAAAAGCCAAAGTCCTCTTATTACATATATGTTATAAAAGCAAATTTAGAAGTTATATCTTGAACCGAAATTATTCATGAATCTTGTCTTTTATCCTAACAACATCCAAGTATGATTTCCCCTTTATCTTGCTCGCAAGGTATCCTTCGACATATTCTTCAAGGGTAATTGTTTTGTACAATGCAGGAGTTTCAGGAGTAACAAGACTGCGCGCCGGACCTAGATCTCGGCCCATTTGAATATTATGAAATGCAGCAACTGAGAGCCTCTCCTTCTCTGAATTGACTGTTGCTCGATGCTCAATACTCCGATAAATTCCATTGGTCATTATCTGTAACACCACATTTAAATTATTAACAACAATTTTAGTTCATATACATAAAAAGAATTATCACATTACTAAAAAATCGAGGATAGATATAGTGTATACTTTAAAAAAATTGAAGTAAAATTTATACGAGAACTAAAACAGACAATACCTTGAAAATAAAATATAAGGAATAATTCTAAAAATACTATAACTTTTTTTTTGACAAGTAAAAATACTATAACTATATATTCTAAAAAGAAGATTTGTGAATAATTTTGTGTCATTTACCTCCAACAGATCTCCAACATTGACTACAAAAGCATTAGGGAGGGGATTGATAGGAACCCACAATCTATCTTTTTTTATTTGAAGGCCTTGCATTTCATTGACTTGGAGAAGGATGGTAAGTGCACTAGCATCAGAATGTGGATTAAGTCCAATGACTTGATCTGGTTGAGGACATGGAGGGTAGTAATTCATCCTTATTGATTGATCTCCCTCTTCAAAGAAATCTAGCAATTCACTTGGTTCTTGGATCTTTAAAGCTTTTGTCATAAACTTAATGATTGTAAAACATAGTTTTTTCATCTCTAGAGAATAGTTTTCAAAATTGTCTCTGCAGTGTATTAAAGTAAATTTTATTAGTTATCAGAATTAAGAGTTGGACCTAACTCAATGATACAAAAACACTTTGTAACTTAAACCTTGTCCTCATTTATAAACACACGCAATCGATGTGGAACTTTTTAACATTTGTTACTTATATAATATTAACCATATTATATTTAAGAATGATAAATGTTTGTGGTAAATCCACCTGAATGGTTGTGGCATATAAGGAATTAGATGAGGAAGCCTTATGTGTAATGGAAATGATTTAACGTAAAACATATCTCCCCATCTTAGCTTTTGTTCGTCTAATGCAACATAGACTTGTCCAAAACCTTGCAGTTCTTCTTCTGTTTGCCAAAATTTCTTTTTTTCTTCCATTGGAAGGTTGAAGAATTGTTGAACACCAATTTTCACACTTTCTACTAGTGCAGGTTCAACTCCATGATTGATTAGCTGTAATTAATATATATATATATATATATATATATATATATATATATATATATATATAGCTTATAGTTATTTTCATTCATTTAAAAAAACCATAAAAAGTGGTGCTTTAATTAATCCTTATCCTGTGCAATCTTGCACTTGCACAGGTTAGGAAAATGCTTTATATAAAATAACTTTAAACGACATTTATTTTGAAACGTTAAAGAAGAGACGCAAAAAATTGATCTAAACCTGGAAGAAACCCCATTCCTTACAAGCTTGGTCTAGTTTCTCAAACTCATTATCATCTTCAGATAATAATTTATCAAAGTTGATAATTGGAAGTTCTGTTAAAGAGGTTATGTTAGAAACAAGAACAGGGTCTTGATTTGGTTGAAGATATTGTTCTGGAACTTTTTGAATGCCTTGTTTTGCCAACTCTTGGACTGAAGGAGCAAGGATAGAAGTATCACCCATTTGATGAGAAAAATTTTCTGCTTTGAAAGGATTTGATGTGGAGAATGGATATGTAGTTGATGTTTATAAAGGAGGGGAACTAATTATTTTGTTAAAGGGTCATACTAAACAGTGCATTGTTTAGCATTTTTCTTTGTTAAATTATCACAAGTGTCTTTTTTTTTTAACCAACTATTGCCAACGTCCGATATTAAATGAATTATTTGATCATTTCATATAATTTACGAAAAATATAGGGTTAAATATGTTTTTAATCCCTACAAAATAGTGACCTTCTAAGTTTAGTCTTTATTTAATTTTTATTAAATTTTTAGTCCCTGAAAAATTATCATGCACTCAGTTTTGGTCCATACTGATAAATCAACATGTATTTTTGAATGATTTTTTCACAGGTATGTTTTGATCATCGTAAAAAGTTCCTCCAAAAAAAAGAGCTCGAAATTTGATTTCTAAATCATGATTTTCGTTATTTTTATCTTGAAATTTTTCTATTTGAAAATTTCATAATTAAAAAATTCTAAATTTCAATAAATAAGTTTTATACGATATTTTAAACATGCCCATAAAAAAAAATCGTTCAAAAATTTAAGAGTTTAATTATAATTAAGAAAATTTAGTTTTAATAGGGACTAAGTCTATATGCAAGCAATAAATTATAAGGACTAAAGATATAATAAAAATTAAGTATGGACTAAACTTAGAAGGTCCGCATTTTACAGGGACCAATAACATATTTAACACTTAATAATAATATTATAAAAACGATTAAATTATAAATTAAAATATTTTTGTAACCAACAAAAATTTAATGTAACACTTAATTTTAGAATATTTTTTATTTAATACGTGTAAACAATACATATATGATTAAAGAATTTTGTAAAGTATTGGAATATTTTGGCATAGATTAAGTACAATAAATTAATTTGACATACTAACCCATCAATCCATCATAGTTCAACTGAATTGCAATTATTTTGGTCTTCAAACCATTGCGTCAATACTCGTGATGTGTCAAGCAAATGCTTGATCAATACTTTGATCCATTATATATATATATATATATATATATATATATATATATATCAAAATCAACTTTTTTCGAGTTACAAAGATTAACCTTCGTGTGGTTTAAGCGGGTTTGGTGACTGCTCTGGTAGTCTTGAATCTGTGGGATGCTTCTTTGTTTTTGGGATTAGGAGTTGATTTTTGATTAGGTGGTGTCTGTTTAGGAGTTTTTTTCCTTTGGGTTTTCCGCATATACACGACACCGATGTTATGTAGTTCCTTTTTACCGGTCTCTGTTCGTCTTATGCATAGACTTGATTATTAATAAATTTTGCCATTTAAAAAAAAAAAAAAAACCTTCGTGTGGAACTGAAAGCAAATGCTACAAAATACAATTATACATACGATTATTGATACCACACGTCTACATTGTTATAACGACAAAAACAACAAATAATACCTGATATACTAATATTTCTTACCATAAAGATAGTTTGTATCATAGTCAGGAGCAAATGATGGAACATGACTTTCAATCAAATATATATCGGAAAGAACGTTTTTCAATTTGTAAAGTTTAATTTTCGTGTGGAATTGAAAGGTTAACTTATACTCATGCCTTGTAGTACGGTGTATAAATTAGAGTGCGGCACATTGTACTGTGTATTTTGTTTCTCTAAATAATAAGACATTAGAATAATATATTACAACAAAAATATCGGTTACAATTTTATGACAAAATATCGGTTACAACTTTTGCTATGTAACGTTTAAATAAATATAATTTAAAATTATACTGTAACAGAAATATATTTATAATCATTAAAAAATATATAGAAACAGTTAATGCATTGATTCTATTTTGTATTAATATAAATATTTTTTATTTTAATTATTAATAAAAAATATAACGTCGTCAATTATTAAATAAAATGAAATGTAATAAATAATAACATAAATTTTTTGCATTTTCGTATTTAATTAAAAATGAAACATCATAAAATATTAAATAAAAATTAATGTATTAAATAATTTAAGAAAAAATGACACTAAGCTTCTTATAAATGGGGTTCCATTTATTTATAATATAGATTGATCAAAACATTGACTACAATTTGAATAGAGTATTGTACTTTTCTTTATTAATGGGCTAAGTGCTTGATATACTTTAGTTCATCTATATATATATATATATATATATATATATATATATATATAGCTGTTAACAATGTTTTATGAACGCATGTTTTAAAGTTAACACCCAGCTGACAAACATACGGTCTACCTACCTTTTTTTAAAAAAAAAATAAGATAGTGCTTAGTTATGGAAATAGCTTACCAAAAATTAATATAATGCCTAAGATGCTTAGTAATATAATATAATACCTAAGATGCTCAAGTGGAAATGAGAGTTATGGAAATAGTGTGTATAGTTGGTCAACTTTTGGATCAATTTTTTTATGTGTTCATTTTATACGAAAATCAATTTAACATTTATCAACATTATTTTGAACACTATAAAATTTTTTTTCATTAAAATATTCATAGAAATAAACCCAATTTCGTAAGAATTGTTGTATTTAGTTTTGTTTGTAATTTAGAAAATGGTCGGAGAAGGTTGGAAGATGAAGATGATAGAAGACATGGTGCAATGATCTAATTTAGGGTGGAATATTTGGATAAATCTTTCCATGGGACCAAGCTAGAGAATAGAAAGGGAAGTAGCACATGGTGGAGAGGCCCGACCTGCATACATGTGAAAGGTGTGCATCAACATTGGGTTTCCAAATTTTTTAGTTCTCATTTGAAATTTTGAGGCTCTCTATTATTAGTTATATTTATTTATACTTATAAAATATTAGATATGTATTAATAGATTAATTTTGAGACTTTAAAATAATAGTTATATATTGTTAATGTTCATAAAATATGATATGAGTATCAATAGATTAGTTATCCATACTCATAAATATAGTTTTAGTAAATTTCAATTTTTACATAAATTTTAATCTTAGATGTCTCTTTTTGACATTACTTGATAATTATTTTTTATGTGTTTTTTATGTATAATTTAAATAGAGGATGATTTTTTAATTGTTTTGTATTGTTTTATTAGGATCTATTTTTAATATTTAAACAGAACCTCCAAATAATTGGGATCGGGCCTCATGGTGGATTGGTAACCACTCTTATAAAATATAAAGCAAGTAGCAAGTGGTTGAGAGGAAAAAATTATTGAGAAAACTATGATGGGGGAAGCAAGTAACCAAACCACTCAACAAACGATTTGGATTAAAAGCAGTCGCTGCTTCATGCAGTCGACTGCAGTCATCACATCACAACCGTCCGATTAAGATCGGACGGTTTCTGTTTAAAAGAACTTTTAATTTTTATTTAATATTAACTTTTTTTGATCAAATCATAACCGTTTGATTTTAATCGTACGATTGATAAGTTGTGACTGCACGCAGTCACACTGATTTGTGACTGCTCATAACCCATATCCCCTCAACAAAACACCACACGACAAAATCGAGAGGGAAATTGGGTCACATCTATATGATATAGATTTTGACTCCACGTTTTGTACTTTATGACAACAATCCATCCAAATGATAAATTCTATTATAGGCACAACTCCAAATCAATAATATTTAGGTACATACACATCAAAATGAAAAAATTAAAGATAAATAATTATGTCACATCAACTATCATAAATCAATTCTTTTATATTTAAATTTTTTAAAAGTATGTGAGTGTGCCCAAATGACAAGTGTTAGGATTGTGCCCAACCAAATCTTCCTCCCAAATAAAATGATGTGCGAAACAGAATCAATATTTTTAATGTAAAAAGATAAATAAGTATCAAATAAATAAGATAAAATATATGTAAAAATGAAAAAAAAAATAAAAATAAAAATAAAAAAATCAAAATCATAGTTGTATATCTGCTTCGAGAATAAAATAACACAAACTAATTTAATTACCCCCATTGCATTGTATAAAATAAGCAATAGTATCATAGAGCACCATAGTCCATAGGTTATTTGTGTTGCCATCTACGTTTATTACTAGATTAAAGCAAAGGTGGTACAATTACAAATCTAAGGAGTATTTTATTTTCTATCATTATATATCATCATCACTTAACCATATTTTATTAAAACTTACTTGGCACTCATTGCCTCACATTTCATCTTTTAATGTGCCAAATAATTTCATATGTGCCAAGTCCACTTTGTTTTTGAATTTAGAAAATTTTGAAAATAAACCACCGATGAAATTTTCGGGTCAAGTCGCGAATTAAGTCACTATCTTTAAGACGTGCACAATAAAAATCGGGTAGAATTACACCTTCTATGACTACGATGCACCACTCTAATATTGATATGAAAATCAATTTAATATGGAGAGGTCATTCTATGAAACAACATAAAAGAGAAACTTTAGAGATGAAGTGAGCAGATTTGAAACATGCATGTATTTTAATATGTTAAATTGCAGTTTTGGCCTCTCAAATTTTCTAATTGTGTGATTTTGGCCTCCCCTAATTTCAAATGAGTTAATTAAACCCCTCACTTTTTAGGTTGTCCAATATGTGTTACAAAAAAAAATTGTTAAAACAAAAGTGTTAAAAAATATTTCATGCCAACAATTGTTTTGTCAAAATAGTCAAGAGGAGACACGATTTGCAAAAGGGGACAAATGTGAGGGGTTAATTAAATTTGATCATTTAAATCTATGGGGTCAAAATCGCATAATTAAAAAACTTGGAGAATCAGAACTGCAATTTAACCATTTCAATAATTAAATTTTAAAAAAGGAGGGTGTGAATCCACACTTTACTCCCTCCCGTGTGATTGTCACGGGAGACATCCCGTTTCCGAAATATTTGTATGTTAGTTTTATTTTAAAATTAAATGAATTTCTGGACTATTTGTATGTGTGTTTTTATTTGTTATAGTAAAATGTGAAATGTATAATATGTTGAATTAATTAAAAAAAATGTAACACAATATTACTATGCCTTAATTATAACTTAAAGTTTGTATTTTAGATTTATTGAATAAGTTTGAGACGAGCATTTCATCATCCAGATGTTCTGATTTATTTTACTCTTAGGACACGCTGAGAGCCACATAGTAGGTATTTTAAAACCATCTATATACAAAGAATCCCAATTCCCAATACTCTTGGTGTTAAGGAGAGACTAGTTTTGGATGCAAGGCAGCTAAAGAGTGTCCTCCAAACACATATCTTCACCATGAAGAGTATACCTCACAGTTGTCATCTTGCATACTTTCAAAGATTGAAATAAACTCTTTATAAAGTGATTGATGCGCCTAGTTTTGTAGACGCTTGGGTTCAATTGTTGCTTAATTCCCATGATAAATACAAATTCAAATTATTGAATTATAATTTTTTCTTACCTACTACATACATATATGATGTACTTGTACTCAGAGAACAGACATGTTTATTTTTAACACAAATAGTCTTATATAACTTTTGTCACTTACTATTCTCATTTTGGATTCTCATAACATCAAGGCATGATTTCCCTTGTAGCTGTCGTGAAAAGAATGCTTTGTAGTAATCTTCTACAGTAAGTGTTTTAAACAATGCAGGCCTTTCAGAAGTAACAAGACTTGGTGATGGACCTATAACCTTGCTCATTTCAGGTCTGTGAAATGCTGCAACGGAAATCCTCTCTTTCTCTGAGTTAACTGTAGCTCGATGTTCAATACTCCGATAAATTCCATTTGTCAGTATCTGCACAACCATTAGAGATTAGGTGATAATAATTCCTAAACCAAGTGAATTTTTTTTTTAAGCGATAATATTGCTTTGTTTATACATAGCTTCATCTACTAATTGTGCTTGAATTTGATTTTGATTATAATACACTCATAGAACACTTAAAAAGGTTATATAATAAGAGGATATAAAACAAATTTTATAACAAATAATTACCTCCAAAATGTCTCCGACGTTGATTACAAAAGCATCGGTAAGTGGTGTAATTGAAATCCATTGTCCATCTTTTCTTATTTGGAGACCTTCAATCTCATTTGCTTGCAGAAGGATGGTTAAGGCCGCCGCATCGGAATGAGGATTCAGTCCAATGACATTTTCTGGTTGAGGACAAGGAGGGTAGAAGTTCATCCTCATCGATTGAGTTATATCATCAAATAACTCTAGCATTTCATTTGGTTCAACTTTCAGAGCTTTTTCCATATGTTTGATGATTGTGATGCCAACTTTTTCCAGTTCTAAACTATAGTTGTCTAAATTATCTCTGCAATATGAAACAATGTTGGTTAGAGTACTATAACTATAATCACTTTAAGTTGGAGATGGATGGCTGAAGTAGTTTAGAGGAAAACTAATGATTAGCCGATATTGTTCAATAGCGCCGCCGCCAATAGTGGCGCTATAGCGTTGCTGTATTGTGGAATTTTCACATATCATTATTTCAATATAATATTGTCAAATAGCGGCAATAGCAGCAATATACCATTGACGCGTTGCGGAATTTGAACAAACAACTATATTTTCACGATCTGCGATTGACAACATTGTGACTAGCAAACAAAAATAATGAAGTGAGAAAAAGATATAAAACCTGAATGGTTGGGGAATATTTGGAAATAAGCGAGGATTCCTTGCATAGGATGGAAGAGTCGTAGTGAAGAATAAATCTGCCCATTCTAACTTTTGATTCTCGGATACAACAAATAATTGACCAAAGCCCTCAATATCTTCTGGTGTTTGCCAAAATTTCTTCTTCTCTTCCATTGGAAGACTTACGAACTCTTTAACACCTATCTTTAGATTTTCCACCAATGAAGGATTGACTCCATGGTTAATCAGCTGTAATCAATTTCAATTTAAGAAATTTTACAAATTTATGAAAATAGAGTATAATATTAATAACTATATGTAATTGAGTAGTCATTAGGAACCACAAAGGTAATTCTCTTGATTATATTGCATTAACCAGAAAATTTGTCCAGTTGACATTAAAACCTGTCATACAGGACTGCATTTTTCTGCTGAATCATTTAATTAGTGAACCATATATAATTATTGGAAAATGCAGTCCTGTGCTCAACACTTTTCCCCGACAAATACAGATACTGGCACTGCCACCGTTAACGATGGGCCAATGGCTAATATTTGTCGGGAAAAGTGTTGAGCAGATAAGATAAGTTCTCTCCTCTAAACCAAATTTTTTCTACACGCAAGAGCCAGAGATCGAATCTCTGACCACTTGCTTAAGAGGCCCATAACCCTCACCACTTAGACTAATTCAAACAGAACAGTACCAGCTACATTGAAAATAGAAAACACTAGTGCTGAATAAGAAACATACAAGTATCTCCCACAAACAATCTTATAAATTATCAATAAGTCTAAGAATCTAAGTATAAACTCTTATAATTCAGGAACCTCAAGAGTGATTAATTAAATCCATAGATAATATAATATTTCATAATCTCACTCAGCAAAAAATTTCATTTGAGTTTCCTTTAAATTTCATTTTTATTCTGGTGAAAAACATAATTTAGGAGGATTAATAGTTGAAACCTGGAAGAACCCCCATTCTTTACAAGCTTGATCTAGCTTCTCTAGCTCATTTGCATCTTCAGATAACAATTTACTCAGGTCAATGATTGGAACTTGTTGTAAGGAAGTTGCATTTGATACATCAATAGGGTCTTGATTTGGTTGAAGATATTGTTGTGAAACTTGTATGTTGGGCTGCTTTGCAATCTCTTGGACAGAAGGCACTAATAATGAGGTTCCAAACTTCGACATTTTTATTTAAGTGATGAAATTTGTTGCAATTTACTCAAGTGATGATTGATAAGATTTCAATTGTACATATATCCCAAAGAAATGTTAAATACAATATATATGTTGGAGATTGAATTCAATTTTATTTTATTTTTTTTAATGTCAGTGATTGAATCCAATTTGATTACTTTCTCGGTTTCATTTCATTTGACTTTTTTTTTTTTTTACAACATTTCATTTGACTTTTAATACAAGTTGGAGATTGAATCCAATTTGATTACTCCCTAATCCCTCCATTTCATTCCATCTAGCTTTACACACTTTAAAAAGAGAAGAGTAACAAGAGATTAATAAAAATGTAGTTTTACACGATTATTAAATAAAAAAATTTATTTTTATAAATTAAGAGCATCTACTATCTACATATCACTTTAGGAATAGACATGACATCTTAACATTCATATTCTACCTCGGGGTTGAGTTATGATGCATAAGCCCAAAGCTTATGCACCGTGCATAATTGCTATGCACCCCCCCCATATTGCTACGTGCGCCCCCCACCTGCTACGCCCCCCCCCCCCCCCCCAAAATTGCTACACGCGCCCCCCATTTTCTAGCCCCCCCCAATTTCTAGCGCACCCCCCAGTTTTTTTTTTTTTTTTAGATTTCTAGCGCACCCCTCATATTTTTTTTATCACGCTTTTAATTTTGATTGATTGAATTTTATTTTATTGATTAGGGATAAAATTCAGAGTATTATGTATGGTTAATTATTTTAGTAGTTAGTTTTAAACTAAAATCATGCCAAAACCATTTCTGCTGTAGAATGGTTTCAAAGATGTGTACTCCTAAACCATTTGTGCTGTGGAATGGTTTCAGAGATCTGTACTACAAAACAATTTAATTAAAATCATTTTAATTTAATATGATTTTAACCGAAACCATAAGTATAACTTAATGGTGTCACTAGTGTTGTATCTGAAAACCAAAGTAGCTCCTTTATGGTTTCAAATAAAACATTTATATTTAATTTAAAATAAATATTATAACTGAAACCATAAGTGTGACATAATGGTTTCATTAGTTTTGTATCTGAAACCAAAATAGCCCTATTATGGTTTCTAATAAAATATTCATATTTAATTTAAAATAAATATTTTAATCGAAACCATAAGTATAACTTAATGGTGTCACAAGTGTTGTATCTGAAAACCAAAGTAGCTTTCTTATGGTTTCAAATAAAATATTTATATTTAATTTAAAATAAATATTATAACTAAAACCATATTTTATTCATATTTTATTCATAATGATTTTCAAAATAACATTGCATAAATAACCAATGATTTTGTAACAAATCTAGGGGAGAAAAAAAAAATAAAATCTAGGGGTGTAAACTGAGTAAAAAAAAAACCAACAAACAAACAAAAAAGGAACTGGGCTTTCAGGCCCAGTAGGCTAAAAAAAACAAAACAGAATGTGTGTGTATCAGCAGAAAAGGGGGTGGGAATAGCGAGTCTGTAGGGGGGGCTGGGGGGCGCGCGTGAGTAATTTTGGGGGGGGGGGGCGTGAGTAATTCTGGGCTTATGCATGGTGCATAAACATCCCCCTTATGCACCATAACCTTGGCCTCTACCTCGGCTGCCCCCTATACCTCATAAATTATTTGAAATAAGAAGAAAAATAAGATAATTATAAAAGGAGACTAGCTATTATCCCAAAGAGAAAAAAAAAAAAAAAAAAAAAGCTCAAGTATTATTGTATATTTTTCATGTCTTATAAAAAAAGTGAGGTAAAATGGGATGATCATGTTACGGAAATTACTAATGAATTGTGTTGATATCAATGAAAAAATATTATCATGTTACGGAAATTACTAATGAATTATGTCGAACGGAACATTTTTTTCTTGTGACCTTTTATTTTCGCTCCTCTTTCATCCCGCTCATAATTTGCCACTCTCCCTCCTTTATTTTCATTTCTCTCATACATTCAAAATCTGAGAATAAAACTTCTGTATGTTTCTCTCCCTCCAACAAACAATAACTAGATTGATGATCACTGTTATGAATTTAGTAGATTATGTTGTTTTGGTTTTTTATAAACACCATGAGCACTTTAATTGAATTTATATCCTAAAAATAACAATTAAAGCACGATGAGACTAGTCAATTTAATTGTTATTTGGAGGATTTATAAGCTTTAATTGGTGCTTTGTGACTATTGAGCACTTTAATTGTTTTTTTAGGATATAAAATCAATTTCAGGGTGCAAGCTTGAGGTTGTACTCATGTGTGTTGCTGCTGTGTCTTTTTTTGCAGGTTGTGTTTTTGTTCACATCGATCGGTTTGTGCAATAGGCATTGGCATTGCAGGCTGAAAGCTTCCATCAGCTCTTGTTCTGGATAGGCTCTTAAGAAGGTTGATGAATTCATGAGTCGTTGGCTGGATGGATTATGTTGTGTCCTTAGTTCTAGCCAAAATAATTGTTCAAATTGTTGATAGTGAGCCTGATGTTTTCTAGTTCTATTGGTTCTTTTTCTGCAATTTATTGTGTTTGGCTTCAACTCATGTTTTGGCAAGGATATATATATTTTTTTTTCGGTTTTCACCACCAGTTGAATGTGGTTCGGGGGTCAGTTCTGGCATCAAATGGTTCTAGCCCCCTACCGATCGCAGTTGCGGGGGATCGGGCAAGGATATATATTTTTGTATAAGCGACTGTGTTTGAGTTTTGGAAATTTTATATATTAGGCTAAAATGCACTTTTGGTCCCTCTATTTTGATATTTATGAAGTTTTGGTCCTCCT
This sequence comes from Trifolium fragiferum, assembly GCA_954870985.1. Lineage (NCBI taxonomy): Eukaryota > Viridiplantae > Streptophyta > Magnoliopsida > Fabales > Fabaceae > Trifolium > Trifolium fragiferum. Next base: position 24,269,099 of record OX940791.1, on the reverse strand, counting down.
ATTTTAAAACTCAACTTTTTAGTCCCTTATTTTAAAAGTAACTTTTTTATTAGTCCCCCTCTTACTCTACTGATGTGGCATTGATGAATAGGCAACAAATTTTTTCATGTCATTATGTAATTTCTTCTATGATTTAAAATTTCCATTCTCTTATTTTATTTCTGTGGCAATTGAAATTAAATTAAAAAAAAAAAAAAGGAAATCAAAGTTAAAAGTTAGATTAAAAAAAAACATCATTCCCAAATTATACAAAGAACTCTAAATTATACCATGAAGTGAAACCCACCTAATCCAAAATCCTAATTCGATGACCCAATCAAAGTGAACCCACCTTTGTTCGTTTCCAATCGCTGTTCGTTCGTTCCTTTCCAATCGTTGTTCGTTCGTTTTGTTATGTTCATGTGGTTACAGATCAAATAAAAGAGGTGTTGATTGCAGATCTGAGAGGGATACAAAACAAAAGTCTTGATTGTTTTAGATCCAAGAAGTAGAAGAGGTGTTGATTGGCCAAAGTGTGAGAAACTGGATTTGGATTAAAAGCGGTCACTGCTTCATACAGTCGACTGCAGTCATCTCATCAGGACCGTCCGATTTTAATCGGATGGTTTCTATTTAAAACAGTTTTTAATTTTTATTTAATATTAAATTTTAATCATTAAATCAGAGCCGTTTATTTCTAATCGTACGGCTGAAATATTGTGACTGCACACAACCCAGATCCGTGAGAAACTAATACAAACAAAACCCAAAACTAAGAATCCCACTAAGCTGAACAACAACACAAAAACACATGCACAAAAACAAAAGCATCGATGCCAACAAACTGGTCCTCAAACAACACCCAGCAGAAAAAGACACATACTACTATCGCCACAAGTTTGCTACGATCAACAAAGCCACAACGAAAATCAAAGCGCAAGTGAATAGCTTTCTATGATGAAGACAAATTAAAGGATGATGAACAACACAGGTGAAGAACGAGTAAGATGAAGACCATGTGATGGATAAATGCATTTATGGCGGTGGCGGAACCAGAAAAAATTACTTAGGGGGGCCATTAAAATTTTTTAATGTATAAATTAAGTAAAAAATAATAATATATAAAAATATTAGTCATAAAAAGCACAAATATGCTATTTGGCAATTCTAAATTTTAAACTTATAAATTTATATCAAGCAAATAAAAACCTATTTGATAAACATATTTCTTTATATTGTATCATATTTATATATGTTAGTTTAATTGGTAATTTTATCTAATATTATAAATTCAATTAGTTATCTATTATTTTTTGACAAATAAAATCAAAGTTCATTATTATAAAATTAATTTGTATAGCTTAAAATAACACACTACGTAATCATCAATAATATAAACTAATATTTTTACTAACACTTATTCCTTATAGTCATTAAAAAATATACTCTAAATTAATATTTACATTAATATTTGTACAAATATGTATACAGAATTACTTAAAACTATTAATAATAAATTTACACTAATATTATACCTATAAAAAAATTATTTTTTTGAGGTGAGGAGGGGCCGTGGCCACCACCAGCCCCTCCCTGGTACCGCCGCCACTGATTTATGGTTCCTCCAATCCAATTTTCCCTTTTGAATTACTTACTTTTGTTTTTGTTTTAATTTTAAAATTATATAGAAGTAAACTAATGACATGGAAAATCATGTTTCCAATCAGCCTTGCCATGTGAGATGCCACATCATTAAAATGAGAGGAGGACCAAAAAAAATGTTGATTTTTAAAATAGGGGGACTTAAAAGTTGAGTTTTAAAATTGGAGGACCAAAACTTCATAAATATCAAAATATGGGGACCAAAAATGCATTTTAGCCTATATACTATTAGGTTGATTTTGTTCTTGTGCTGGTTGTGACTCTAGTGTTTGGTGAGTGTTGTTGTTTAATTTTATATATTATTTACATTTTAATTAAAAATTAAATGAATTTAATAAATATGTTCAAAATATTTTTCCGTCTCAAATTTGTCCGAAATGGATATCTGAATATTCTATTTGAAATTTGTCTAAAATATTTGTTATCCGTCCGAAATCCGTCTCAAATAATACATGTATTTTGTCTGAAATCCATCTGAAATATTTTCCCTTTCCGTTTGAAATTCGTCTCAAATCATGTGAAAAATAAGACATATTTTGGTTGGAACTTTTGTCCCAAATCTGTCTGAAATCCGTCTGAAACACAGTTTGGACGGAATTTTGGACGGACATTGAAATTTGCGACGAGGGTTTTTGGGATAGAGCCAATCTGTCTGAACTATGTCTGAATAATCAATTCCGTCCGAAATTTGTCCAAACTCCATCCCTAATCCGTCTAAAATTCCGTTTGAAAACACCAAATTTCTAGTAGTGAGTGAACCCCAAAAGTAACCAAAATAAAAAGTAGCACAAAATAACCATCCATACAACGGGAATCTGCAAAGAACTTTAGTTTCCGATTTTCCAATCCTCCTCTCATTTCATAAGGATATGTGAGATTTGACACTTTTAAAACGAGTATTATATGGCTGGTCATCACAACCAACATGTTGCTCTTCTTCTTTTGACTTAGTAATAAAATGGGTGAAAGTTCCGCTCTAATCACCTTATCAAAATCATCATCCTTCAGTATTGCAAGTATAGTGCATGAGGAGGCATCCTTATGCAATGTGTTTGTTTGCTCAACATATCAAAGTCTTCTTCGATAGTTTGATGTGGAGCTTCCGATCAGGAGGACTGTGCAAGACTTAACAGACTCATTTCATTTAGAGAATTTCTTTTCGCACCCCTTGACTTTCCTCAAGCACCCCCTGAAATGATTATTTTGCCCTTCCTCACTACCTAGGATGCGTGCACAGTTCGCGCCTAAAGAGCGAGTGTGTTAATTCCATGACTATTTGAAATGGTTCCACCCCCCAGGTTTGAAATTTAAAAATACACGTTCGCCTTCTAGGTAGTGAAATCTTACTTACCAGTTCGCAAAATCTAATTCTTCTTCCCCCCATTTCAACAATTACAAAAATCTTATCTAAAAAGAAAAAATCTCCCCAAACCCTTGATCATCGAAAAAGTGCACCAAAGTTGAGGATTGTTGCTCGTTCGGGATCAGAATAAGCATACAAGTGAAGACTAATGCAAGGTAATCCACCATTTTCACTTATTTTGCGTTTTTCCTGATTTTTTTTTACGGATTGGGGTTGCTCGCAACTTAGGTAGCGAACAGCCTGTTATATTTCGCGCCTTAGGTAGGGATTAGTACTGATGCAAAATTGATTTTTCATGTTTTGTTGTAACTGTTGGACTGATGAATTGATGTTTATTCTGTATTGTTTAGATATGGCAGGAGGTGATCAAGATAAAAATAAAGACAATCGTCCTACGAAGATGAAAAGTGCCTCTGTTAGGAGGGCTAATGCAGAGGTGAACCCTCAGATAAAGGGCAAAGGAAGAAAGCGTCTGAGAGTCAGTCTGATGTTGTTGCTCCATCTACTAAAGTAACCGAGGCTCAGACTCAGCCTCAACCACAACCTGAGAGGGAGGATGATGTTGCTCCATCTACTGCTCTCCCTACTGATCATGTGGAGCATGGCGGTACGAGTGAGCCTGCTGTTGTTGTGGAAGAGATGGAGGTGGAAAAACAAATAAGGGAGAAAGGTCAGACTGGTGGTAAGACTGCTAAGAAGAATACATGGGTAGATCCATATGAGGAGTTGCCTTTGCCTGACGTGTTTCCCGGTGGGCCTTCAGAAACATCGATGCTGATCAGTTATCATAGGCATGTGGCCCGATATATATATATATATATATATGATAGTCATGTAAGTTTATTCATTCATATTTTTTATTTTCATATTATTTAGTGATAATGTCTATTAATTATTCGATGATGTCGATATTATATTTTTTTTATCTTATTAAGGATATTAGTTAATTATTTGACGATTTATGTTATATTTTTTATGTTATATTTATGTCATATGATTTTTTTTATCTTATTGAGGATATTAGTTAATTTTGTTATTTTTTATTAATTATGCAGGAAATTAAGTTGATTACCCCTGTAAGCAACTCAGGCAAATTAGTCTGCTTCCAACATGAGGAGTGGAAGGCAGAATGGCGGGAACCAGCTCTATGTGCTATAGGGTTTTGGGGGGTCATCGCAGACGGGATACATTTTTCTTGATCCCGGTCTGTTGGCGACGTTTGTGGAGAGGTGGCATGGAGACACCAGTAGTTTCCACATGTCGTGTAGGGAGACGAAAGTCACGTTGGACGACATATGCTGTCTGCTACATCTTCCCATTGAGGGACGACTTTTGAATCATGGAGCAATCCCCAACAAGGACACTGGTGTTATTTTGATGATTGACTTGCTTAGCACGACCGATAAAGAAGCCGAGGATGAGGTTAAGAACACTGAAGGTGTACACATTAGATTTGTTTTTTGAAGGATCTAATTACAAGACACTTGAGAGTGATGAAGAAGGCGCTGACGGAGAAGAACCAATAGATTGAGGAGAAGTGCAAGGTGTATGTCATGAGGGCTTATCTGATGTTGCTGGTTGGAACCACTATATTCTCCAACAAGGCCAAGAATTACGTTAACTTAACGTATTTGGATTATTTCAGAGACCTTGATCGGGTTGTTACATATTCCTAGGGCGCAGCTGCACTTGCATTCCTATATCGGGATTGACAAATGCCACAACCCCTAACTGTAAGTATGTGGCTGTGTACATGACACTGTTGCAGGTAAACTTGATTTTATTTAATTTCTTTTGATTTAATTTAATTTCATTTAAACATTAATTATCTTTACACCGATTTTTAATTATATTGTACTTTACTAACTTTTTGTAGGCTTGGATCTATGACCACTTCGAGGGAACTAGTGGCATTTTGTCGGATAAGTACACGAGAGACACGCCCCGTGCTTGTAAGTACGTGCCAACAAAGGGGAAAACAAATGATAAGGCTGCAAGGTTGTTGTTAGATCGGATACTCCCCCAGGACATCACATGGAGGCCATATGAGGATTATCGGGATGTTTTGCCATTTGACGACAAGACACTTTACTCTGGCTGGATTAAGATTGGGCATGTGCAGAGCAAACCCCGTCATCCAGAGGCGGCTGCAACCATCGTGACTCTCCTTGACCATGTTGATCAGCATTGGGGCACTTATAAGGAGCGTGTGCTGACTGTGGAGATGCTCGACTCACATGTTGTCATTCCGTCAGACATTGTGGCGGGCTACATGGATTGGTATGTTAAGATATCACATCCTCACATCATCCCTCCCCTAGAGGGATACTCAAATACTCCATGAATTGGTCCAGATAGGTTGGGTAACATTCAGACCATATTACGCGAGTTGATGGATAGTGATGAAATTGCAAATGACTCCCGTGTGTACCAACGACTGAAGGATGCGGAGGCGTTGACTGTGAACATTACCTATTCGAGGAGGGGTGGATCGAGGTCTGATAGTTAGGTTGGTTTTGTATTTTGGTAATTCACACTCTAGGTGTCTATAATGAGTTCGTATCCATAGGGATCGTGTCAAACACTATTATCTTTATTGAAGTTCGTTGGTTTGCATTCGCTTTGATTTTTGAAAAGGTTTTTATTGAAAAAGCAGCGATATGCTTTGTGCGGAAAAGTAAAATAGTGATTTAGAAAGATAAGGATGGACTAGATAGATAAAATCTCTCCCCTATTCCTGCTTGATAATTGACGCATAATACAACTATGCAGTCTATTGTTTGGCGGATTAATTTATATCTTTTATGGTAATATCCTCATATTACCCTAATACATTAGAAGTTACCATGGAACATATTAACTAGTGCATCTACGGGAGCCTTCTCCGTGTTGTCACGTACCCCCTAGAAAAGGTTTGGTTTAACATACATGCAGTCATTACGTTCAATTAATCCTATTACCATTGGGACTTTGCATCGGAGTTTCCGTTCCTATTTAGTTGTCGCACATAGCGTCAGAGTTTTCGTTCCAAAGTAACCAGCCGTATGATTTATTGTTTGGGACTATCCTATAAGTGTTCCCCGTATCAATGGCTAGAAGTCGGAATTACATCGTTAATTGCATAAAAAATAAGAAACATAGTTATTGAATGATAAAATATTATAAATTTTAGTACCAATTACATGTTCTCAAGCATTCCTATGGGAGTTCATCTTCTCCACCTAAACCTAAAGATATCTAAGCTATTAATCTACATAATTAAATTACAAGCATAAAAACTATGCATACCAATGACGTAGATACTTTGCTGAGGAACTTACCTCTCCTGTGGTTAGGAAAAGTTCTTCACATAGAGAGCTCATTTGTCATCATTGCTCCTAAGAGACTTGAATACTCTTTAGATTACTATTGTATTTTTCTAAATGAATAATAATGAGGGATGAGAGCTCTATTTATAGTTTTCCTAACGGGCTTCAACAAGCCATCGTAGCCATGATGGACCTAATCGTGCCACTAAAATAGTTTTGCGCTCGTTTCCTTGGGCACCATGTCTTCCCATCGCGGCGACGGTGAATGCGCAATTTATCCATTTTTTGCTCCCTTTTGGCATTTTCTTGAATTCTTGTCTTCTTGTGCAAGTAGCTTCGTTTCTTCAGGTTTTTACTTGTAATTGGTCTTCAAAGTCCTAAACAAATACTAATTAAATACTATATAAATTCATATCACCAGTTTGTAACATATAGATCCTTAAAAAATAGGACTAGATGTTACAAATTACAAATTTAAATCACTTATTTGTTACAAATTACAAACTTGAAGGACATAATTGTCATTTAAATAACTTAAAGAACCAATTTGTTATAAATGTAAAACTTAAAGCACTTATTTGTAACTTAAAAAATTTAAAGGACCTATAAATGAATTTTTTCTTTTTTATGTATTGAAGTTTATAATATTATGTCTTGAGAGTTTATAATATTCACTTTGTAAAGTTGAGAAACAAATTTTTATTCTCTATTATGTGTTTTTTTTCCGCCACCCTAAAAAAAAAATCTGGTTCCATCCCTGACTTTTGGGATAAGCCCATTTAACTTAGTATCAAAGTTTTTGAGATGAGACCCAAGAATATTTAACAGTAATTAATAAGTAACATATTATATATATGCAAAAAAATATTTGTGTTAGTAATCATTAATCAATAATGTATTTCATAAGGAATAAAGTTAGGAAATTCTAAAATACGTTCAACATGTGCTTCACTTCGTTGTCATGCCAAATGTCAAATCTGTACAATACGTTCAACCTGTGTTAACTATGTTTCCATGCCTCAACTATTGTTTTTATTTTAGGTTTTCCTTTTGTATCATCAAAGGTTAAAATGTTAATTAAAAACTAATGACGTCTAGTTATGATTAGCAACCTTTTTATGTAACCTTTTACTAACTATGTTAAAGGGTCAAAAACAACATATTAATATACTTAAAAGACATTTAATATTAACCTAAAAATATATGATCATTATTAAATTATTTTTAGTATTACATCAGATATATACACTATAAAATGCTCAAAATATATGTTCTATTTGTTAGATGCGAATGGAAGAAAAAAAAAATGATTAAAATGATTATTTTTGTTGTGTTTTTATTTCTTATCCTATTACTTGTTACAAAGAATGTTGAGGGTAAACCATTTTTCATCTTTTTCATGTTTCCTTCTTTACTTTATAGTTTGTCCAAAACGTACGTCTTTTATCAATTTTTCCTAACAATATTTTATTATCTTTTTTAGCAATATTTAAATGTGAATCTGATGATGATTGTCCTCCTAGAAGTGGCGAAGACATGCCACATTATAAGTGGAAGTGCATTAACCACACATGTAAATTTGTTATCTTTTTTACCGAATACAACTCCCCAGACCCGAGCATTCATGCCGGGTCCTTTGATTTTTATTAGTTAATAGCATCCAGACGGGCACTCCCATGCTCTTCAGTCTGCTCTTTTTTATTTAATAGGTTTCGTGCTCGTTTGTATGATACACATTTTCTATTATGTTAACTTATTTGTTGCAAAACAGAAGTAAATAAAGATGAGAGGGACATATAATGACATAATATAAAATATGTATCACACAAACGGGTTCCGAAAGTAAATAGAGTTGAAAACCAAAGCTTCAATATTGCTTACTCTGCAAAAGAAAATTGAATGAAAAAATAAAGAAAGTATAAATTAACAAATAAGAAAGGAATAGAATTAGAAAGAGAAGGACAGGAAGTTGTCCCCTTTCTCTTTCTATGTAGTATCATCACTAAGAAAGTAAGCTTCTTGAAAAACCTAAATTGTTATCTCATAGGAATGACCATGCACGCAAGTGGTGCCCAACAATTGCGATATATATATATATATATTTTTCATTCATTAATTTATTGTTCATGTTTCACTTTATTGTCTATCTTCTCTGTTCCTCTCCCTCTTTTTCTCTTTTTTCCTACTTTCCCATTTACCTCTATCCATGATGCACCTCTTTTATTTCCTTGTTCAACCAAAATAAATATGAATCTTAAAGAGGAAATAAATATTAACATCTGATCAATACTCAAAATTCAAAGAGAGGCTCGTGGTTTGGATCCTTACATAAGCAACCCTTTCTTCCTCACATTGAGGTTGTTGATTCATTATATCCAAAAATAAGGTTCTCCAATATTATATGAGAATGTAATGAAAAAAACCCCATTAAACATATTGAAGATTGTATCTTTTTTATTGCATTGCATATTCTTCTTATCATTTTAAATTGATTAAGCTTCTACCCACTTCCTCTCACTAAACAAATATGAGATTTAGTAACATTTAAAAAATGTTACTAAATCCAAAAAAATGTTACTATTTAACTTTAGTAACATTTGAACACATATTGCATAAAGCCTATATTACTAAAGATGTTTAGTAACACTTCAAAGTTTTATTAGTCTCATATTTCTCGATTTGCAGCAACTGAACTTTCTAGAAAATAAGAAGAAAATAGCAGTCTGAGAATAGGAGAAATAAAGGGAAGGAGACCGCTGCCTAGAGGTTAATTTCTTCCATGAGATGTTGTTTTGAGTGGAGGGATATGAATGTATTTGAATTTTGTTAACAGGGTAAAATAGAAATAAGAAAAAGTCAACAACAAAATCTTTTAACCCCCTTTATATATATTTTTAGATTTATAGATAGATTATAGATATATAGTTATAGATTTAAGTTTGTCATTTTGATTGTTTCATTTTCATGTATATTTTTAAATAAACTATAATGAATATGTTTTAATTATTTAAATTTTTATTCAAAAGATATCAAAAAGTTTATAAATATAAGTTGTTGATTTGTGATAAACATAAATTTCATCTATAATTTTTGTAATAAATTATGATCATCGACTACTTCTCGCAAGTGGACCAGTCAATCGTACGTCGAGTAATAATTCACATTCTAGTTGTCTAAAAAGAGTTCGTATCCACAGGGATCATGCCAAAGCGCTATTAGCGTTATTTAAGTCTCTTTTCGTTTGCATTCGCTTTGATTTTTAAAAAGATTTTTTTGGAAGCTTAGCGATATGCTTATTGAAAAGTAAATGTGTGATTCAAAAAGATAAGGACAGGCAAGATAGATAGATTCCCTCCCCTACTCCTACTTGGCATGATTGGCGCATAATACAACTATTCAGTCTATTTTTCGGAAGATTAATTTATATCTTTTGTGGTGATACAATGGTCTCACCTAATACATTGTAAGTTCCTCTTAACACTTAGCGATTATACCCTATGAGAGCCTACCTCAAGGTGTCATGTATCCTAGCTACATCGCGAGTAAACATACATGCAGTCATTACACTCAATTAACTCTATGGCCATTACGGACTAGTATCGGACTATTCAATTTCTAATAGTTATGTCACTACTGTGTTTGATTCCGTCACTACTCGTCTATCGTTCTGGAGTAGCATTAAAATACTATCCTAAAAGCATTTCCATTTATCAAGCTAAGATTATCGAATTACGTCGTTAATGCATAAATAAATAGAAAACTGAGATTATGAATAATAAAATATTATAACTTATAACCAATCACATGACCCAAGTAGTCATAGGGGAGTTCGTCATCTCCACCTAAACCTAAAGATACCTAAGATAATGATCTACATAATTTAAATTACAAGAATAAAAATCATGCCTACCAATGGCGAAGATGCCTTGCTGAGGAAGTTACCTTTTCCGATGAAGGGGGAAAGTTCTTCCCGTAGAGAACTCTTTTTCCCTTCTTGCTCCTCTTGAACACTTTCAGAGTACTGAAGAGTGCTCTCAATTTCTAAATAAAAAATAATGAATGAGGAGAACTCTATTTATAGTTTTCTGCTTGGGCTTCACCTTGCCATCGTGGCCATGATTTGTGATAAACAAATATCCCAGGTATGATTTTTGCAATAAATTATGATTATCAATGTCAAATATTTATACAATTTCTTTTAAGTATTAGTGATAAATGTTTGTCCTGTGTTATTTTATATTTATCTTCAATTAGAATAAATTCTTCTATTATTTAAAAAATATTTGTGAATGCACAAACTCATTAATTTTTCTTATTATGGCTATGATCCGGTGTATATTTTTAAATAAGTTATAATTAATGTATTATAATTGTTCAAATTTTTATTTAGAATACACTACAAGAAAAAAGTGTTTTTGCAGACAAAAAAATGTCGATGCATATCATTTATATAATTGTTGTTGCGAAAATTTTTGTAAAGACATTTATTGTCACCATCAAAACTGATGCTTTTACAACAATTTTTATTGCCTTGATTCCGAACATACATTACCTCAACCGAACACCCCAAAACAATCCTTCAAGTCTCAACACCTAAACATCAACCTAAAAGTAAATCTTTCCCCAAATTTCACATGCCAATAAATTCATTTTCTCATGCCAATAACTATATGCAACAAATATCATTGCTCCAAAAAAAAAAACCTCAAGTGTTCCACAAGTGTATGTTGCTGTGTAGTTGTAATAAGCAACACTCACTACAACAAATTTGAGATTTAGTAACAAAATGTTACTAAATCAAAAAAAATGTTACTATTTATATTTAGTAACATTTCAACATGTGTTACGTAAAGTCTATGTTACTAAAAAGTTTTAGTAAGTTTTAGTAACACATAAGAGTATTATTAGTAACATTTAGAAAATGTTACCAGTTTGGTAGCTAATTCCTAGCTGATCTGTAGCAAATAAGTTTAGTTAAGACTAATGCATGATTGAGTGGCTAATTTGCTATGAAATAATTTCCTAGCTAATTTATAGCTAACTTTAAATATCAAAACATGAAAAATGTTACTATAGGGATTCTTTAACATTCACTTCACTCACATTTTACTTCCAAAAATGTTACTATATGCCTATCACCGGGTAAATGTTACTTTCAAATAAGTGTTACAAAAAAGTGTTACTTCCAAAAATTTTACTTCAAAAAATGTTACTATATGCAAATTTTACTTCAAAAATGTTACTATATGCAAATAAGTGTTACAAAAAAGTGTTATTTCCACCACAATACTAAGCAACACAAAAAGCTAGGCTATAAGCAGCAAAACCCCAATCAGCTATAGTACACAGGGGTACGTATATACCATTTTTTGTATTTCAATAAAATAATAGAAAATATACCATTATATATCAAAGAGCAGTACCATTCATCTGTGTTCTTCCTACTGACCTGGAAAAATGTATCAGGCACTGCCATTTAAAAATCAAAGGCCAGAAACAATCACATTGTATTGTATATTAAAATGAACACACCTTAGAAAATGAAAATAAAAAGACAAAATCACAAAGTACACGTAAACTAAATTTTCAAACTGTATCAAAAACAAAAATCTGTCAATCTGCCAGAAACAAAAATCTGTCAAGCTGCCAAAAACAATATTCTGTTAAATCTTCACATAAGGGAAGATAACTCTATTCAACTCTCCATTAATAACATCTCACCAGAAGTTTGAATTTAGGTGTTATTGTAGGTCAAAATTGTAAACTAGCAATCTAGCATTACTTAAAGAGACCTAAAATTGCACAGTTCCTCATAAATATGTCACTAACTCTGACTTTGTCATTGCTAAAGCAACTAGAAATAACTCCAGTAGCATATTGAATTGCAGCAAAAAAACAAAAACGAAACAATATAACGCTAAGAAAAATCTTATAAACAGAGCATAAATGCCTCCAAAATGAATGTAATACAATTAAACCTTGAAATGAATGCATGTGTGATATTGGTAAGCAGTGAAATTATGTAGTAAAACATCTTTGTATCGATTTTTGCCGAGATTGACAGTATTAAGAAGCAACATTGCATCTTTTCGTCATCTCACTCAGAATTATCCTGTTATGATAAAGAGGAAATTAATAGGGATTAGTGTGAACCTGAAGTGAATAAACAAGGCCAACTCAGTGTGACCAATATTGTAACAACATCCAATAGCTTACTACACAAATTAGATTCCAATCCCAACAAAGCTGCAAAAAAGCAATCAAGTTATACAAGGTGAGGATTGTTTCATGATAACAGAAATAAATACCAATCTTAAGGCTCTTAATCAAGGTCTACTAGAAACATTGAGTTCTGTTTTGATCCACCAGTCATGTTCCAACAGAGAACATTAATCATAATAACTAAAAAAGCAAAAACATGTTCCTTGAACTCTTAACTTCTAACATTAAGCTTACATAATAGACAGTCCCTTTCCGAGCAGCTCTAGCAAAAGGGGGAAAATTTACTAATACTGACCTTCCGATAACCCCTTCATAAAAAACCAAAGAACCATCCTTGCTATTTTAGACTGTCCCTTTTCGAGCAGCTCTAGTAGCAATTTGTAACACTGTCGCTTTCCGAGTAGCTCTTTCAGACTAGAGAAATCAAGAAACACATTTCCAATAAGAAAAATTAAGTTGAAGAAACGAATCACATAAGAACTAATATGATAAACGCTTAATTAAGCTACTTATCAAAACAAGGCCTAATTCAATGTATAGAAATATATTCAATGTATAGAAATATATGGATATACAACTTATATACCATATGATGTGAAGATTAAAGAATTTGCCTACCTCTAGTACTCGAATTCGGAGTTTCAGATCCCCTGCCTCTACTTGTTTTACAAAGTCCTCTATTGTTTGAACTTTGTAAGGTATTGACATGAAATTTGTTCTTACCTGTGAATGTTACAACAGACTTGTCAATTATAGCTATTACACAATGCTATCATTAAAATAATGCTTCAAAAGATAATTTTTCAAAGAAACAACATCTGGAAGCTAAAATGGAAGTTCCATGAAAAGTGTGGTACATAGCATTGCATAGCATTTTAACCGAGAATGGGAATAATAATAGGTCATACACAATCCGAACCTGCGCATAGGGTCAACAATCTCTGCCATAACAATAACAAGCCAAATTAATAATAGATCAAATATAAACCAGGACTGGAAAACTAAATTTAAATATTATTTCTGATAAATATTCTGTTCAGAGCCAGTGCATAGTATTTGAATTACTCTTCTGCTTCCGACTTTTGTTAATGCTACTAAACCAACATTTCCTCTGAAACAAGAGTAAATCATAACCCGAATAATCAGAGAAAAGAAATTAAGGAATGCCCTTTAATTGATCAAGTTAACAAATCTCTACAAAGCATTCAAGAAGAGAAACACATTGCTATTGTTATTTAATATCCCAACGTTTCTATTTATGGAAATGGTGTACAAAAACCTAGTGTATATGTTGAATAACTCCTGCCTCTCCAATGTATCAAACAACACCCACCCAAGAGTGACAAGAAGCATAATTATAAAATTAAAAAAATCAACAGGAAAGTGCACATACCGATATTATTCCCCAAAGTTCCCAGAATAGATGATTTGCAAGTGTATACTTCTCAACTTCTTGAAGTATAGGTGCTCCACTTCACTATCACTTGGTTGTTCCCCTGCGCTCAAGTCCCATAGTTTCAAGAAACAAAATTACAAAACAAAATTACAGTCCGGTTCATAAGATTGTGTGTGATTATATGAATGATGAAGGGTACATTGAAATATAAATATTGTTATGCAGTATATTCTGAACTAGGAAGCAATTATGAAGCTTTGAACAAAACAATCTCTACACGGCACATGAAGCAAATGTGCTATCACATCTCTACCTAGATAAATACTTCAACTAAATAACTATCACAACAAAAATTCACCATCTAAGCACAGCAGGATCATGATCGACTTCTGCACAATGGAAGAATCGATACCTGAACCAAGAATTTGATTCGTTTCACAGAATCCAAATGTTATTAACGAGCATAGGTACATGAGAATTATATTGCCACTTACCAGACTAAAGAAGCAAATAAAATCACAAGGATTGTGAAGTTCTCTGTATCATGTTCAAACAAGTAGTGCAATATTATTAGTATGAGAAAGTTCACTCAATTGATATTGCTGAATATGAAAGGTAACAAGATGAAATCACTCAAACAATTGAAGTTAGTTGACTGTCATAACAAAGAGTGCCAAACAATTTTGAGCATGAAACTCCTAAAGGTTTTGCAGAGTACAATTATGCTTCAACATCAGTAAAATTGGCGAAATGAGTATAAACTAGTAAAGTGCAGGGGCAGCAGGGCAAACTTTTGAAACAATTATGAAAGTGCACTATCAATCTCATTCATTAAAACCTATCTTGCTTCATTTCATTTATGATCAGCGTACTTTACATAAAGTTTGGTTGAAGCATTTTATCAAACAGAAAATAGGCATTGTACCATGAGGTACAACAACAGCAAAATAATACAAAAAAATCACTTCAATCAACCATTTTTCCAACGTATAAAACCAAAGTAAAAGAAAGAAAGCAAGATATAAGAACAATGAGATTACCTTTGGATGAGAGGTCGGTGAGACAAACCATGGAGAACGGCGATTGAAAGCAAACCGAATCGAGGACGTAAGTGAGTAACACTGAATTGAGTTAGGGATTTTAGAGAAAACCGAATCGAAAGGTAAAATTGCAGTAGCGGAGACGTTAGAATCAATGAATAGGACGCCATCGGAGGAAGGAGGTGGTGCTGATGAGGGATTACTATGAAGAAGACAATGGTGAACAATGCGAAGTCAAACTGGAGAGTAAACGAATTGAAACTGTGATAAAATCTCTTTCTTTGTTCTTCCCTGGATTGATCTTAATCCACGCACGGTGAAGCTTCGAAGCGTGATGAAATCAACAGCACGCCGTTTGCTTCATAACGATCACGGTTGAGAGGAGAAGGAAGTGGAGAGAAAGTTAAAAGAATTGAAAAGTAAAATTTTATTTGAATACAAACATTTTAAGCACTATATTGTAACAAGTGTTACAGGGATGCCACACTTTTTGAGAAATGTTACAAAATCATTTTTATAAGAGGATTGCTAAATAATACGAACAGTTATACAAGAAAAACAAGAATATAACATGTGGCTACTTTAAATAAGTAAAAAATATATATAATTTGTTTTTGGTGGAAATCATGCCCGTGTATGGATGAGAATGGACGGTTGGTAATAATTCTTGCTTTTCGTTGTTTGCTTCTTCGTAAGAACAAGCATTTTGCTTTTTATAAAAGTTGCAATGTGAGTGTTACTAATAGTCAAATATGTAGTAGTCTCGGATGATTCAGATGTACCTAATCCTAATCCCACTTTGCTCTTCAAACCGTGGTAATTTTTCTTATTTAGTGTAAAATTTGTTCATACATACCTCTATTTGCTAAATGTACTTCCATTTGATTTTGATTCTTACATACCGATAAAACACTTAAATAGGCTTATTTTAGCAAATGAAGTCAACAACCATAAAACCTAACACATGTGCTCTAAGAACCATTTTGACCTGAGCATTGACTTTAGACGTCTCGGGCTCTGATGTAACCAGAACACTCGACTCTATCATCTCTGACTCAAAGGTCTTATAGACCTTAGATATCTCAGGATCTTTTGATCCACCTTTGACAAAAGTTGAGTAAAGTCTTGGAGGTGTTTTGCTGGTGCAAATTGAATGTTTTGATTTTTCATAATTGCTTAGTTGTGAAAAACCAATCCCTTCACCCTTGTTTTCATAATTTTTCAGAGCTTTAGAGGATCTCTTTGAGCTGAGAGCTAAAGATTTTAATTTCTTTGTAGATGCATCAACCATAAGTTCCATCTCATGAGTTCTGAGTGAAGTAATTAGGCTCTCTAGAGTAACTTCATCCAAGTTCTTAGCTTCTTGAAAAATAGTAATTTTTGGTCTCCATTTTGCAAGCAAGCTTCTTAGAATTTTCTTGACATGATCTGGGATAGTATAACTTTTCTTTAAAAATTGAAATCCTGATATAAGAGTTTAAAACCTCCCGAACATGGTTTCAATATCTTCATCATCCTTCATTCTGAAAAGTTCATACTGCTGAACCAGTAGATTAGCCTTTGCTTCCTTAACTTGTAGATTTCTTTCATAAGTTGAACATAAGGAATCACAAATAGACGTTGATGAAGTCTTGTTACCTATCTTTACAAACACAACATGCGTAATAGCTCCTATTAGAATTCCTTTTACCTTATGATGCTTATTATACTGCTTCTTCCGTTTAGTAGAAAGCAACTTCCTTGCAACATTATTCAAAATGCATTCTTCATCCATTCTTTCAAATGTAACACCATCTTCAATCAAATCCCACAAATCATCATCAACACCTATGATGTAGCTGTACAATTTTGTTTTCCAAAAGGGAAAGGTTGTAAAGTAGCCATTGAAGAAATGAGCTTCTCTCTTTGTTACCATTCCTATCATTTCCATAATCATGAGAAACTTGATTGTACTTACCAGAACCAGTACCATTCAAATCATCACCACAAGACATGTTTTTTCACTGGATCTTTTACTGTATCATTGTTAGGTGATATCAAGGCAACATACCATGCTCCTGATACCAATTGAAGGTGTGGAAAAACACAAGAAGGGAGAGTTGAATTGTGTTTTTGATAGTTTAAAACTTTTTCAAAACTTAAGAGTTTGTGCAGCCGATTAAAATACAAATCAAAGGTAAAGAGATAGAGAGAGAAAAGACACAGGCACATTATACTGGTTCCCTTCACAAATTGAGAGTACTCCAACCCCCTTTGCACTTTCAAGGGAGTTCACTATAATTTTCACAACATTACAATTGCTCAAGCACACTAGCAAGAGACTTCACAATGCTCAATGAAATTCTGGCACTCACAGTGGACAGATGTGCTGACCGATGTTCCAACACCTGTCCAGACAGAGTTGTAAGTTGAGACAGATGTTCCACCACTTGTCCACACTAACGAGACAGTAAAAACAATAAAGCAAGGAAATAGCTGAATATAAACTTGCACGCTATTTGTTAACCCAGTTAGGAGCAAACCTCTCCTACTCTGGGGGATACCAATCCATGAATGAATCCACTATACTAGTATTACTTCGAAGTTAAACAACCTGTTTACCCTTCTCACTTAATCCCTACTTGTGCAAATTCTACCTAGGCCCAACCTAGATATGACCAACCCAGGTCACTTCCTAATAACAATGTAAGCACATCACCGTTTTCTACAGTCTACAGGTAAAATACACACACACACACACACACAAGTTTTGGAGACACTCTCCTAGACAACTATACACTTTTGACTAAAGGCTTCAAGTGTTAGCACGCACTAACCTACCTCCTTGCTTAAAAGCTTTGGAGAAGATTATCAAATACAACTCAATAAAACACAGTCCTTAGCATGTATCAAGACAATGCAAGAAAGGCTCACAAAGAGACTCAATAAAAACACACAAAACCCTAAAACCAAACACGGCTAGACTCTCTTAAGAAACTAGGTCTTGGTCTTCACATATATATAGCCCTGAGCTGCTTGGGCTTAAGAAATATTAGGGTTTCAAAATCCTTGCTGGAATAAGTGTGAAAGATCTCTTACAAAAATATTTCTTGATCCAAATATATTATTTCAAAATATATCATCATATATTTTACAAACAAATATTCCTTATGAAGTCTTCAGCAAGTCAGGAGATTCTCTTCTGTCTTGGCGCGCAAGCTAGTCCTGAATGCAAGGAAAAATAAGGGGTCTAAGAAACGGCGCGCTATATGGCGTGTATTAGAGTTTCACATCCAGCTGGCAGTGTTGTTCTTAGATGTGTACCCCATCTAACACCACATCAGGCTAGCATCTTGTTTTTGCAAAATGAAACAAACATATAAAAACCCAACACTCAAGTTCACTTAACAAGAGACTTCCTATGCTAAAGCTCACTAGCAAGAGACTTCACTAACTTAAAATTAATTTAAGAAAGTTTACAAATAACACTTGATATAAAATCAGAGGTGTTTACAAAATACAACATGTAACAC
This sequence comes from Trifolium fragiferum, assembly GCA_954870985.1. NCBI lineage: Eukaryota > Viridiplantae > Streptophyta > Magnoliopsida > Fabales > Fabaceae > Trifolium > Trifolium fragiferum. The sequence continues at coordinate 24,250,617 of OX940791.1, read as the reverse complement.
CCTAACCCACTTATACGCTATTAATTAACTTAAATTAAAACATACAAGCAATTAAGGCATCACAAAAAATTCATAATACTCAGATCCAAGCATGCATAGTGACTATGGTCTGACAAGTGTACCAGTCTGTCGTCGAGTAATAATTCACAATCTAGGTGTCTAGAATGAGTTCGTATCCACAGAGATCGTGCCAAAGCTTCGTCAGTGCTATCTGAGTTCGTGGTTTTTGCATTCGCTTTGGTTTTTGAAAAAGGTTTTTAGTTTTATAAAAGTAGCGATATGCGTGCGGAAAAGTATATGTTTTGATTCAAGAAATATAGAGGATAGGTATGACGGTTGAACTTACTCCCTTCTTCATACTTGGCATAATCGGTGTATAACATAGTCAGTCAGATTATTATTCGGCGTTGATTTTATTCTTGTTATGGCAATACCTTACTACTACCCTATGTAAGTGAAGTTTCCCTACGTTCATAACTAAGGTACCTACGAGAGCCTAACCTCGTTGTGTCACATACCTTAATTACTAGGTGAGTTATTCAACATACATGCATTATGACCATCAACCATTCAATGCCTCTAGATCCTAGTTTCAGGCTATTCAGCCTCTAATTGCTATGTCACAACTAGTGCCTGATTCCTCCTCTAATTGCTATGTCGCAACTAGTTCAGGATGTTACTGTCTCTATTCATCTAGCATTATTTATTACTAGTTCTGGACAAACATTAAAGTAAACCCTAATATTACTATCAAAGTTAACCCTAATATTTATTCTATAGGCGATCCCGCTTATCCGGCCAGATTTCGGACAACGTCGTTAAAGTGGGAGAAAATAAATAACAAATATAATACGGAATAACATTTATTATAACTTTGACTCAATTACATAATCCAAGTATTCATAGGGGAGTTCATCTTCTCCACCACAACCTAAGGCATCTATTACAAAAGACATACATAATTAAATTACAAGAATCTAATAAGAAAAGCCTAAAGAAAACATACCTTTCTGAAATAACTTTCCCGTAAGGGGAGAAAACTATGCCCGTAGAACTCCTCCGAACCTCTCTAGAAGTATAGAAAAGTTCTTCTATTTTTGAATGAATTACAATGGAGGAGGAGAGCTCTATTTATAGTTTTTCAAACGGGCCTCAGCAAGGCATCGCAGCCACGATAAGTAATGTCATTAGCTTATCCTGTGCATTTCAGTAGCTTTAATGGAGAGATTTAATTCAGCATTATAACTAATCCTGTGCATTTCATTAGCTTGGTTGCTAAGTAATGTCATCGTGCTGCGATGGACAAATTTTCTTCAAAAATATAATTTATGATTTCTTAACAATCAAGCAGCTCCCATCGTGGTACGATGGGAGCCATCGTGCCACGATGAGAACGCCTTTTCTTCACTTTTTGGCTTTTTCTTGTCTTTTGTGTATCTCTACTTTGTCTTGATGCTTTTTCTCGATTCTGTAGGTTATTCTTCATATTTGGGCCTGTCTCGGTCAATTTACTACTATTATTACTACCTAAAATACTGTAGAAATTCCTGTCATCACATAGTCATAAATCATATTGCAGCTTAATAAGGTCCTTCATACATGAAGACCTATTCATATTACTCACAAGTCTCAACATCAAGATAACATAATAATAGCAAGGTCTTAACTTCAAACAAACGAAATCAAATACTAATCCCAACAGTGTTACAATATCAGAGCAAATCCTAGACCTCTTGATAATCAAAGATTAACCCTACACTTTCTCCTTACCAAGCTAGACTAGCTTAGTGACCAAGCAATCTCCTAACGTCTCAAGCTGACTCCTCAAGTGAAGAATCTAGACCCAAACCATACACAAACACAAAGTAGAGAGTTAGTTACAATTCAAGTTCATAATAATCAACACAAGGTACACTTATATTATGGAAACAATAATAATATGACTAGACAACATTCTTGTCTAATAACATGCAATCAATACTCATAATGGTAGTAAAATCATACTTATTGCCATTTAATTAAACATGTAATCATACTCACATTTAATTAATCAAAACACAATCATAGGGAGCACAATGTCAATTGCCAACTACCACATTAATCACATAATCCCTAATGCGAACTAATGTCAAGTTTTCATGTCATGTCACCCTAAACATCACTATATATATGCATGTGGTACCCTTACTCATTTTTAGGATAAACATATATCCATCTCCACTCAGTCAGTTTTAGGTCATGATGGACACTTGCTCAATTGACTCATAAATGCATGTAATGTTGATAACTCACTTTATGTGAGTATTATTACAGCTTTTTACTTGCTCTGTTACCTGCTAATATGGTTTTGTATTCAATGTTTAGGATTATTTTATGCCATTTATGAGTCTAGCATGTATTTAGGATTTTTATGTAATCTCTTCATATAAAGAGAGCTCTAGAGTCATTTGATGTCAAGACAGACCACTGGACTATTGAAAAGGTTCAAGAGCCAAGGCAAATAATAATTACAGTCAAGACAACCATTTCATACAACCACAAGAGGCGGCTGACCAGTCAACGAAGTCAAAAGCTGCCACGTCAGATGAAGAATACGAACGGGCGCTAACTCGAGGAAAGACAGTTGGCAGATTTCCCATTTGCTGATAGTGCTGTCATTGTACTAATCATTGGGGAATATGCTTTATTCCTTTGGGTTGTCTTATCCTCGGATTTAGGGAGGCCCATGATCCAAGAGATTGTCCTATATAAAGGTGCCTTAAACCCTAAAGTTAGCATATGCTTAGAGAGCTCAGCCGTTGTGAAGAAAGAAGAACCCTAAGACGTTCATGGTGCGCCGCTGCTGCTGATAACTGAAGTATAGTCTGCTGTTGGACTTGGAGCTTGAGACATCAACTCTAAGGCCATATCAGTTGTAGGTTTACATTTAAGAATTCATTTTTATGTGTAATCTTATATCTCTGGTTGTTATGATTTCTATGCTCATCATGAGCTAAACTCTTAATGTTGAAATTGTGTGAAGTTTAATTGAAAGTTTAATATGTTTAAGTGATGTGATGTGTGTTTGTATGCTCTTTTAGTTCATTTGTTATTTTGCTATATATTCATATCTAGGACTGATCAACTTAGGTTTGAATACAAGTTTGTTATTAAGAGACATCTAATAATGAATGGATTGAATGAACTAATGTGGTTAAGTGAGGTATAGACATATATTCTCTACTTGAAGTCTTAGACATAAGCTTTAGGGCCATAGTAAGAATACAACCACGTGTTTTCTGAACTGTAATGAAGTAAGTTTGACTTAGACATATGATTCATCTTATCACGAATTGCATTATCCAACGTTGTAGACATACACCATAAGGCAAGAGTTGCTTGTAGGAGTCTTGCCTACACTTATCTCATCACACACATATTAAGCTGGATATTAAATGGATCATAAGTTCAACATGCTTTCACAACTGTTTTCTCACACTTTTAATCAATTGTTCCTTTAATTTATTTGCAACCCTAAACTGTTATTTTGTTACTTTAATCACTCATAAGTGTAAAACTAATTGAACTAGTCTTGGAGCGAGATTTCCTTATCACAATCCCTGTGGGAACGATACTTTTTCTTATTACTTGTGCTACAGATAAGACTGTATATAGTTGCACATTGCGAACAATTATATCACACCTAACAAACGCAACAAGTTTTTCTGAGCCAGGGGATTATGTGAAATTTAGTTCCATTTTTAGTTTATTAGTTTTTAGCTTATTTGAGATTTAATATGTTTTCTGTCAAGTGGTGTTAAGACAGGTGTACGAGAAAATTGTATGCACAGGTTTTTATCACCAGAATTCAGAGCAGATCCTGAAATAGAAAGAACATTCAGAATTCTAAGGCGTAATAAAAGAAGTAACCAAGAGGGAGTGAATCTAGCGTAGCAAGAAGATTTTCATAACTCAGAATCAGAAGAAGAAATGGCAGATCTAGAACAGCCAGGAGACATGTCTGACATTATCGATATTGCTAATGACCGAGGAAGGAATATAAGAGATTATGCCGTTTTTGATCCAAATACTATTGTCATACCCCATTTTTTGACCACCCCTAATTTTTTTTCCATTTAATTTTGGCTCATATTTTAAAAATGTTAATTTTCATCATATTATTATTATTAATTTAAAATTGCCAAAATAGTATTTTATCCTGTTTACGCTGCTTAACTGTTTCATTTTTTAGATAATTAAGTGCATGACATTTTGATCTTTTTCTTTTACCATATATTTTCAAATATACTCTTGTACCATAATTTGCTCATAAACTCTATTTTATTCCCATTTTACCCTTTTCAAATTTCAAATAATGAGGTAACTTCTTTTGCAAGTAATCTCCTTTTTCATCCATTTTTCATGATTTTTGGACTTATAATTCCATTTCCATTATTTTTCATATATTATAAACATAACAAAATATTTCAATTATATTTTCATTTGCATTTTTATTTTATATCATTTATATTTATACTTTAAATTCAAAAAATTCATTTCTTCATCAACAAGTAACCTTTTTTATTCAAACTTTTTTCAATCTTTTCCAATTCAACTTAAGCATCTTATAAACCCTAAAAATCGACACTTTTGCCCTTGTTCATGCATATTTATATTTTTCACATATTTATTTATTTTCAAAAATGGTTTAAAATGGTTTTAAATTATTTCTTTCATCAAATAAATTCCAAAAATCCCATGATTCTCTCCCAACCATTTGATCTCAGAATATACCTCAAAATACCATTTGCATCAGATTAATACACATGTACCTTTGATTGAGCATCAACACAAAATATCCCTTTTGCAAAAATTCAAGAATACCCCTCTTATCTTCACAAAATCACTCTTCTCATGACCTAAATCCCTTCTATAAATAACAACACGTTTTTCTGAGCCAGAGGTTGGAAGATTTGGAGAAGGGAGCAGCTGAAGAACACATCCTTTTTTCTCATTATTCAAAAAATCGAAAAACACGATTTACTTACTTTTTCTTGCAATTAACACTTCAAACACCTTCTATAATCCTTCAGAACAAAAACCCAACCATCAATTTGAAGTTCCAGTGGTGATTTGGAGCTCGTGAAGGAGGTGGAAGTTCGTGAAAAATCCAAGTTGTTCTAGCTCGTTTCTGGTAGATTTCCTCTTCCTTTTTAATCCTTTCCATCTTATTTTAACATGATAAAACTATCTGGGTTGTTATTTGGCTTTGATTCTTGCCTGTTTGTGAGTTTGAGTTTTGATTAAATTTTCTTTTCTCGTTCGTTTTTGAAGTTACAGTAGTTATTTCGAAAAACTAATTACATATCTGAAACCCTTGTGAAAAAACGAACAAAACCATATAAGATTTGTTGATTTCTGGGTTGTTTTTGCAACTCCGGTGCCGGAAACGGCGCTGGCGGCGGTGAGGGTTAAACGGAGACGATGATCCATCGTGAGTCTCCGTCCTCACCAAGTTTAAAATGTGTCCGTTGGATCAATCGTACGACGCGTGTGCTCCTTTGATCGCACCCGTCAGATCTCATTAAATGAAGATCTGACGGTGGTCAGACGATAGGACCACAATACGCGCCCACACCTGATCCATATCCGTTGCTTCTGCACGCGTGTTACTTGATTTTCCCAGATTCGATCATGGCCCTTGGTTTGATCCAATGGCGCGTGCGTGAATATGATCGTATCCGTTTGATCTTCTCTGATGAAGATCAGATGGCTGTAAAGCGTGATCACGCAGCGTGTGCGTCACACACAATCCAGGCCTATACGTTTTCATTTTTTTTTTTTTGCGTGGGCTTTGGGCTTTTTGCTTCTCTAAACCCCCCTTTTATTTTAACATGTTATTTGCACCCCCCCTGCACTAAACTTCATTTTTAATTTTCTGAGATGATATTTTTTATTTTAATTATATTTTTGGTTATTATTAGTTGATATAACATGAAATTATATTTTTAATTATTTATTTGCTATTTTTTCCATGTTTTCCTTATTTATTAGTGTTTAAATTAGGTTTAACCTAATTAAGGTTTGTTAATAGGTTTGTGTTTTTGATTTACCATATCATATGATTGATATGTTGATACTTGGCCTTCTATCTTGATTATAAACCTGACCATGTGTTATTTTGATTTTTCTTTGTTTTTTTGCTATTTTAATTAGGTTTAAATGATAGTAATTAACTTTAAATAGCATAAAATTATTTGCCTTAAATTTTGTTATGTCATGAACTTATATTTGATTTCTATTAGAGTTTACCCTCTGCCTTTATTTCACTATGCATTGATTCCATGACTTTCTCTTGTTTATTTTATCTTAATTGTATTAATTAATCATATTATTCATATGTTGAGGTTTTAAATGTTTTATTTGATGTTTTAATTGTCAATTGCCACTAAATTTGTTCTATGCTTGATAATATGTTTGGTTTTTGCTTTCATGATTAAGTTCTAAGTCTCTTGATTTAACATGATTAACTTTTAATATTATAGTTTAATTATTAATTATTTCCTTCATGTAATTAAAAATAAATATGCATGTATATGATTTTTTTTTTTAAAATGCTTGATTGATTTTGATGTTATTTTCCATGACATGATATTTTAGCTTTAAATCCCTTAATTAATTTTCAATCTCTATTTTCATTTAACTAAGACAAATGTATATATGTGTGTGTGATTTAAAAATGTTTGATGTTGTCTAAATTGCTTTTATTCAATTGTTTATCTTGTCATGATGTGATAATTTTTGCCTTTGATTGTCATTAGTTAATTCCACTCTCATGTTATGTGTTAATCTTGTCATTAATTGTTATTTGTTTTGCACTTACACTTTATCTCTTGCATTATGCTTACTATTCGTTATACGCTTTATGATCATATCATGCTTCATGCTTATTATGCTTTATATTTATTTCTCTTGCTTTCACATTATATTATATGCTTTGTCTTTATATCTCATTTATTTATTCATGATATTGTTTATTATTATTCAATCCCCCTTTGCATGTTTCCCCCCTGGTTGTAATTTTAAATGCGCATTATTGGTGCGATTTATTATTTATTGTTTTTATCTATTATAATTCAATCCCCTTTGCATGTTTCCCCCCCCCCCCGGATGTATTGTATGTTTTAAGTTCTCGCTCATTATTGCTCGTTAGTATATTTAAGGTGTTAATCCGAAGAAAGGAAAAAACCTCGACCTATATGTCGTTGCAAAAGTCTAGGCGTGATTCAAATATTTTAGGTTGTTAGTTAAAGCGTTAGAACTCTCGTTAGAACCATTAACCTTTTTAGCCAAAAATAGAGGTCAACACCTCTTCTCAAAAATACCCAAAATATGTCATTCATCAAACACTTTTCAAAAAAACAACTTGGATTTTAAACCAAGCTCTCAATCAATCAAACTTTATTTTCTCTAGGTGAAAACACTTGATTTTTCAAATCAAGTCTTATTTTCAACTTCAAAACTCATTTTCATTAGATTAAAAAACCTTGGAACTCAAGCCAAGTGTATTTTGTCACTCAAAACTCATTTTCCCAAATAAATACTCATTAGCCCTAAATCTTGTACATATTTGCAAACACATAAAATCAAGCGCTTAGAATAGAATACAAGAGGTTCCTATAGAGTACTATAGACGCCTAGGGTGCTAATACCTTCCCTTTGCGTAACCAACCCCCTTACCTCGATCTCTTTATTTAGGGTGTTTTAACGGACTTTTCTCCCTTCTTCGGAAAAATAAAAGCTTGGTGGTGTAATTAAATATTTTGTGATTCAACGCTTCCCTATAGCTTGACATCCAAAAATCACCGCGACAGAAATGGCGACTTCACTGGGGATCCCCCGAGCGGGTTGAGCCCATCTTGTTTTCTTTTTCTTTGCGCTTGTGTGTTTATTTGTGTATGTATGCATGTATGTTTATGGGCCTTATTCGGGAAAACTGTTTGAGTGAGACAAGTCGTAACCGGACTTGAGAGAAACCATAAGATAGGGAAGTGGTATAATCAGAGCGACATGCCCGAAGTCTATTTCGGACCATGGTGCGCCTATGATACAACCACAACTTAGCTGAGGAAGCTTGTGGTGATAATGTTGACGTGAGTAATCGTGTCCGACATTTTACTTCCGAGGGACCGACGACGCTATGGACCTTTAGTGTTACCATGAACCCATCTTGGCTTTTAGGATGTAGTGCGGTGACCAATTAAGAGTCAATCTTAATTTGGTTGATACGCGATACTACACTCAAACGAGATCGTCTTGCGGATATTGTTGGGCCGAGAGTTAATCACGTGCACTGATAATAACTACGAGACAGTTGATAACTTTGGGAACTTTCTAGAACCCGAAATACAGGTACAAATGAACCATAGTACTTACCACGTGGGAAGGGCTTTCACCCTTAACTCTAACATTCTATCCTTAAACCAACCATGTTTGCGCATAATCATGCACACATGCATTTATTCATAAAATCTTTTTCATCATCACGTGGGAAAGGCTTAAATTAAATTCTCTCTAAACATTATAGACATGGATATCATGAGGAGGAAGACTAAGGATTATGGTTTCAAGAGTTGGGATTTGACAAAGTTGAAGGAGTTAGGAGCTTTGGTGACTTCATTTGAAGACTTCCGCAAGAGTTATTGAAGGTTACTCAGTCTCCTTGATGTAAGGGTTGAGAAGGGATGCTTGGAAACTTTGGTCCAATTTTATGACCCGATTTACCATTGCTTCACATTTCCAGATTACCAACTCGTACCTACCCTTGAGGAATACTCATATTTAGTTGGGCTACCAATCCTTGATCAAGTGCCTTTCAGTGGTCTTGAACCTACACCTAGATTTCTACATATTGCAAGAGCCCTACATCTCCCAGTTTCTCTCATTCAAAATAACTTCACAACCAAAAAGGACCCACTAACCTAAAAAGTTCTTATGGGCCTACCCACCAAGTTCTTATACCAACAAGCCTTGATTTTTGCCAATGCGGGAAGTACTGATGCTTTCCATGCCATTCTATCCCTACTCATATATGGTCTTTTGCTTTTCCCAAACATTAACGACTTCATTGATGTCCATGCTATACAAATTTTCCTCACAAAGAACCCTGTCCCCACACTATTAGCCAACACTTATCATTCCATTCATGACCGCACTTTAGCCCAGCGTGGCACCATCATTTGCTGCGCCCCTTTACTCTACAAATGGTTCATATCTCACTTACCACGCTCCCGTCTACCCAATCCCGATAACCTCCTTTGGTCCCGGAAGATCATGTCACTCACTCCAGCAGATATAGTATGGTACAATCCGGCGTACGACACCGGAAAGTTCATCTTTAGTTGTGGCGAGTATCCTAATGTACCCCTTATTGGTATGTATGGTGGGATCACCTATAACCCGGCACTTGCTAGAAGACAGTTTGGATATCCAATGAAGACGAAGCCGGTGAACCTTCAGCTGACTAGTGAATTCTACAACAATCATGAAGACCCTTCAAACAAGAGAGCCAGATTTTTGAGAGCTTGGCATTCCATTAAGAGGCTTGGTAGGGTTCATCTAGGGAACAAGTCGGATTTGATTGATGAGTCTTATACTCAATGGGTCATTGAGAGGGCCACTGTGTTTGGAATGCCCTACCACATGACAAGGCTTGTATCCCCAACTATACCATCAGTATCCCTACCTGTCCCACCTGCTACAAGGGTTAGATTCCAAGAAAGCCTAGATGAAGTGACCAAGGAGAATAATGATTGGAAGAAGAAGTATGAAGAGTTGAAGCTTAAGTATGAGGTGTTGCAAGGGGAACTGGAGGTCAAGAAACACGAGCTCTTGGCCCAAAGTCAGGAAATTGTCCAAAAGACCATCCAGCTTCGAGAGAAGGACGCTGCACTCAAAAAAGATCCAAAGAGGATGAGATACAACATGAGTTTATTTTCTGGTCCAGATTTAGATTAGGGATAATCCATGTAATGCAAAAAGTTTGAGCTCAGTTTGATGTACTTCTTTTCAAAAGTTCTAATGCGATGATTAATGAAGTGGATATTTTTCTGCAATGTTTATATTTAATTTAATTTAAGTCTTTCGATATTGAAATTTTTTTTGCATAATTTAGCATAAACATATCATGCATCATGTTGCATTCATAAATTTCCCAAAAAAATAGAGTCTCATATTCTCCTCCTTCTCTTCCGCCTCAGTTAAAGTGGCTCGGCGTATCCGTTACAAAGCGACTCGCACTTACAACACCCGGTCTCAGATTAAGAAGAAGATGGCAACTGTTGAAGAAGAAAATACTCAGCTCCGTGAACAGATGACAGCCATGCAAGCCGAGATTGAGAATTTGACTACTATGGTTACTTCTTTGTTGGCAAGTCAGAATCAGGGTTCGACATCAGTTCTCCAGTCTAGTGGTGTGCCTGTGCCACCCCCAGCTGCATCAACACCAATTCCTGCTCCCCGGCTCTCTATGCCTGAAGGTTGTACGTGGGGATTATCGGAAGGTTTCCTTGGAGGAGGGTTCTCCCCTCAGGTGACTGAAGCTCCCCTTGTTCAGTTGGAAAATACTCTCCCACAAGTTACTGCTACTGTTACTGCACCTGCAGTCCATGTCGCACCTCATTACCAAGAGCCTATTTTTCACGCGGAAAGCATGGGAGGTTTTGATAGAGTGGAAGATCTGCAAGACAAGTTTAACGAAATGCAACGCGAGATGAGAGCCCTCAAGGGGAAAGATCTGTTTGGTAAAGATGCCCATGAGTTATGCTTAGTTCCTGATGTTGTGGTTCCGCCTAAGTTCAAAGTTCCAGATTTTGAGAAGTACAAGGGAAGTACCTGTCCAAAAGCTCACCTAACTATGTATGCGAGGAAAATGTCCACTCAAACTAGCAACGATAAGCTCCTGATTCACTATTTTCAGGATAGCCTGTCTGGGGCAGGCTTGAGGTGGTACATGGATTTGAATAGGGCTGATATCCGCACTTTTAATGATTTGGCTAGTGCTTTTATGTCTCAGTACAACTACAATTCCTTCATGGCTCCTGACAGAGATGAGCTCCGTGCTATGACCTAGAAAGATAAAGAATCCTTCAAAGAGTATGCTCAAAGATGGAGGGAGTTAGCTGCTCAGACTCGTCCTCCTATTGAAGAGAGAGAATTTTCCAAGATGTTTATTCACACCCTTAATCCGTTCTTTTATGAGAAGATGTTCAATATGGTATCTAGGAGTTTTACTGAAGTGGTGGAGACGGGGATGTGCCTAGAGGAGGCCATTCGCCAAGGAAGAATGTCAAAAGAAAACACCCCTGTCAGCAATACCAAGAAGTATGGTCACAATTTCCCGAAAAAGAAAGAGTCTGAAGTCGGTATGGTAACTCAAGGAGGTTTCCAGCCAAGATATCCAAATTATCAACACGTTTCAGCTATAGCACCCACATCACAACCACACTACCCACAAATGCCTTCACAACCACAATATCCACAAATGACTCCCTAACAATCATATCCACCACAGATTCGCCCTCAAAATGTCCAACAAACGTTCAACCGCACTCCCAGATATCCATCCTTTGATCCTATACCAATGAAATATGCTGATTTGTTCCCCGCCCTACTTGCCAAGAATTTTATTCAGACAAGGCCACCACTTCCGGTGCCTGCTGTCCTACCTACTTGGTACCGTAATGACTTGACTTGTGCTTTCCACCAAGGGGCACCTGACCACGATGTGGAACGTTGTTTTGCTTTCAAAAAGGCTGTCCAGGACTTAGTCCGAAGTAAAGTGTTGACTTTCAAAGATGAGAACCCCAATGTTCAAACAAACCCTTTACCAAATCATAATCCCTCTGTCCATTTCATTCAACCCTGCCTAGCTACAAATGCGATCCTCAGTGTGAAAAGTATCAAGACTCCTCTGGTTCCTATCCATGTTAAAATGTGCAAAGCAAAGATGTTCGATCATGATCATTAAGAATGTGAAGTATGTCTATCAGATCCCCAGGGTTGTTCCCAAGTTCAAAGAGATATCCAAGGTTTGATGGACAAGGGAGAGCTGTTAGTGACGAAGAAAGCTGGAGAGGTTTGTGGTATTACACCAGAGCTTAGTGCTGTTGATCGTTTGGAGATGATTTACAATAGTGGAGAGTGCAACATTCCTAGACTTACAATCCGTGTGCCGGGGTCTGTGCCTTATGCTTCTGAGAGCACTACAAGAAATATGATTTATGGCAACAACTTTTTTCGTTAAAAGTTGTTACAAGTCGCTGGCAAAACAACCAAAAGTACTTTTGCCAGCGACTTGTAACAAAAAAAGCCGTTACGAAAAATCGTATTTCTTGTAGTGGAGGGCCATACCTTACAGATATCAAGCTACCATGATACAAAATGGAGTGGAGACCTCGATTCCTCCTTTGACTACAGTGAGCAATGTTACCGATAATAGCAGAATTCAGAGAAGTGGTCATGTTATCCAAGGGGCAGTTCCTCAAAAGCCAAGTACACCCGTTATTGAGAAAGTGCCAGTCAGTGTTCCTAGTAAGCCAGTTGAAAAAGAGTATGAAGATCCCGATGAGGTGCTGAAGCTAATCAAAAGAAGTGAGTACAAGATAGTAGACCAGTTGTTGCAAACCCCGTCTAAGATTTCTATGTTGTCTTTGTTGATGAGTTCTGATGCCCATAGGGAGGCTCTGTTGAAGGTGTTAGATCAAGCCTATGTTGAGAAAGATGTGACTTTGAGTCAGTTCGGAGGAATAGTAGGAAATGTGACTGCTTGTAATAATCTGAGTTTCAGTGATGAAGAACTTCCCGAGAGAGGACGGAATCATAATTTAGCGTTGCACGTGTCAGTTAATTGCAAGTCAGATGTTTTGTCCAATGTGTTGATTGATACTGGGTCGTCTTTGAATGTGATGCCTAAAATTACTCTAGACAAACTTTCCTACAAGGATGCCTATATGAGGCCAAGTTCAATGATTGTGAAGGCGTTTGATGGTTCAAGGAAGTCAGTAATTGGTGAGGTGGATTTACCTATCTCAGTTGGTCCACATGAGTTCCAAGTTACTTTTCAGGTGATGAATATACAAGCTGCTTACAGTTGTCTTTTGGGACGTCCATGGATTCACGAGGTCGGTGCCGTGACATCCACTTTGCATCAGAAGTTGAAGTATGTGAAGGAAGGGAAACTGGTAATTGTGAATGGGGAGGAAGCCCTGCTTATTAGTCATTTGTCAAATTTCTCTTGTATTGGTGCGGATGAATCAGACGGTACAGCGTTTCAGGGACTCTCCCTTGAGGAGAAAGGTCCAATCAGAGCTGAGACGTCTATGGCATCTTTGAAGGATGCACAAAGGGCTGTGAAAGAAGGCAAGACTGCTGGTTGGGGAAAGGTACTACAGTTATCAGAAAACAAGAACAGGGCTGGTTTGGGTTTCACTCCTTCTACTAGGATGGGAAAGAGAGAGCCATTTGAAGATGTTTTCCGCAGTGCTGGTTTTATCAACAATCCCTCAGAAATTAATGCTGTTATTGGAGATGAAGATGAAGAAGGACCATCATCTTTTGTGACTCCTGGAGGAATATGCCGCAATTGGATTGCTGTTGATGTCCCTCCTGTCATTCCTCTGTCTAAGTAATATGTTTGTCATTTTATGTTTTTAAGAAAAATCCTCTTGTCCTGCCCCAAGCAAGAGTGAGGCAATGTTCGGGCTTTGTTTAAATTGCTTCAAAAATATTAATGAAAATCGTCGTTTTTATCATGACTTTTTAATTTTTTATTTATTTTATTTCCTTTTATTCTAGAAAATGGTAACACCAAAAAAACCAAATATATATATTTTATTTTTTCACCTTCCATTCTTATTACTTTTATCAAATAAAAATTCTGCATTCTTATTAAAATAAAATCAATCATTAATCATATGCAGAATTAACATCAACAAGCCCGTTGAGTACAATGATTCTAGGCCCTCTATCAACTTTGAGTTTCCGGTCTACGAAGCTATGGAAGAGGAGGATGAAGAGATTCCTAATGAGATTAGACGATTGTTGGATCGGGAGGATGTGGCCATTCAGCCTCACCAGGAAGTTACAGAGTTGATCAATTTGGGTACTGAGGAAGAGAAAAGAGAAATCAAGATAGGAGCAGGTTTGGAAGAATCAGTCAAGGCAAGGGTAATAGAGCTGCTCAGAGTATATGTTGACATCTTTGCATGGTCGTATCAAGATATGCCTGGGTTGGATCCTGAGATTGTGGAACACCGTTTACCATTGAAGCCGGAATGTCCTCCAGTGAAGCAGAAATTAAGAAGGTCTCATCCTGATATGACACTCAAGATCAAGGAAGAAGTTCAGAAACAGATCAATGCAAGTTTTCTTATTACTTCAGAGTATCCTCAGTGGCTAGCCAATATAGTACCGGTTCCAAAGAAGGATGGTAAAGTCAGAATGTGTGTTGATTACAGAGATTTGAATAGAGCTAGTCCAAAGGATGATTTCCCATTACCTCATATTGATGTACTTGTTGATAATACTGCCAAATCCAAAGTCTTTTCCTTCATGGATGGTTTCTCGGGGTACAATCAGATCAAGATGGCTGTTGAGGACAGAGAGAAAACTTCGTTCATCACACCTTGGGGCACCTTCTGTTATCAAGTAATGCCTTTTGGGTTGACAAATGCAGGTGCTACCTACCAAAGGGGCATGACCACGCTATTCCATGATATGATGCATAAAGAAGTTGAAGTGTATGTGGATGATATGATCGTCAAGTCAGGCACTGAAGAAGAGCATGTGGAGTATTTGTTGAAGATGTTTCAGAGGTTGAGGAAGTACCAACTCCGTTTGAATCCCAATAAATGTACTTTTGGTGTTAGGTCCGGAAAGCTTTTGGGTTTCATTGTTAGTCAGAAGGGTATTGAAGTTGATCCTGATAAAGTCAGAGCTATTAGAGAAATGCCGGCTCCCCAAACAGAGAAGCAAGTCAGAGGTTTCTTGGGTCGTTTGAACTACATTTCCAGGTTTATTTCCCATATGACCGCTACATGTGGACCAATTTTCAAGTTACTCCGCAAAGACCAAGAGATTGTATGGACAGAAGATTGTCAGAGAGCCTTTGATAGTATCAAGAAGTATCTTATGGAACCACCAATCCTTATTCCTCCAGTTAAGGGGAGGCCACTCATTATGTATTTAACTGTGTTAGAAGATTCCATGGGCTGTGTGCTGGGGCAGCAAGATGACACCGGAAGAAAAGAACATGCAATTTATTATTTGAGCAAGAAGTTTACTGATTGTGAGTCCAGATATTCTATGCTTGAGAAGACTTGTTGTGCACTAGCTTGGGCTGCCAAGCGTCTGCGTCACTATTTGATTAATCACACTACATGGTTGATATCCAAAATGGATCCAATTAAGTATATTTTTGAGAAGGCTGCTTTGACCGAAAGAATTGCTCGTTGGCAGATGTTATTGTCCGAATATGATATTGAATACCGTGCTCAGAAAGCGATTAAAGGTAGTGTATTGGCTGATCATTTGGCTCACCAACCAGTTGAAGATTACCAACCGATCAAGTTTGATTTTCCAGATGAAGAGATCATGTATTTGAAGATGAAAGATTGTGATGAACCGCTGTTTGGGGAAGGTCCAGATCCAGAATCCAAGTGGGGGCTGATATTTGATGGGGCTGTGAATGTCTATGGTAGTGGAATTGGGGCAGTTATTGTTACTACTGAGGGTTCTCATATTCCTTTCACCGCCAGGTTGCAGTTTGATTGTACCAACAATATTGCTGAATATGAAGCTTGTATCATGGGTATTGAAGAATCAATTGATTTGAGGATCAAGAATATTGACATCTATGGAGACTCAGCTCTTGTAATCAATCAGATCAAAGGAGAATGGGAGACACGCCACGCTGGTCTGATTCCTTATAGAGATTACGCAAGAAGACGGTTGACTTTCTTTAACAAGGTGGAGTTGCACCACATTCCTCGTGACGAGAATCAAATGGCAGACGCTTTGGCTACCTTATCCTCAATGTACCAAGTTAATTATCCAAATGAAGTTCTGATTATCAGTATTCGTTGTCTTGAAAGGCCGGCATATGTGTTTACGGCAGAAGAAGTGATTGACGACAAGTCATGGTTTCATGATATCAAGTTGTTCCTGCAAAAGCAAGAGTATCCCTCTGGGGCATCCAACAAAGATAAGAAGATTTTGAGAAAGTTATCTAGCAGTTTCTTTCTGAATGGAGAGGTGTTGTACAAGAGGAATTTTGACATGGTTTTACTACGGTGTGTGGACAAAGCTGAGGCTGACTCTTTGATGCACGAAATACATGAAGGGTCGTTTGGAACTCATCCCAATGGGCACACAATGGCCAAGAAAATATTGAGAGCAGGATACTAGTGGTTGACAATGGAGTCTGATTGCCACAAGCATGCTCGGAAGTGTCACAAGTGTCAGATTTATGCAGATAAAATTCATATGCCACCAACCTCTCTGAATGTGATTTCTTCTCCTTGGCCTTTTTCTATGTGGGGCATTGATATGATTGGACGGATTGAACCAAAGGCTTCCAATGGACACCGTTTTATTCTAGTGGCTATTGATTATTTCACCAAGTGGGTCGAAGCGGCGTCTTATGCCAATGTTACTATGCAAGTAGTGGTTCGTTTCATCAAGAATAATATCATTTGTCGCTATGGGGTACCTAACAAGATTATTACTGACAATGGGTCGAATTTGAACAACAAGATGATGAAAGACTTGTGTGAGGAGTTCAAGATTGAGCATCATAATTCTTCTCCCTATCGACCTCAAATGAATGGTGCAGTTGAAGCCGCAAATAAGAATATTAAGAAGATTGTGCAGAAAATGGTGGTTACTTACAAAGATTGGCATGAGATGTTACCTTTTGCTTTACATGGATATCGTACTTCAGTGCGCACTTCAACAGGGGCAACCCATTTCTCCTTGGTGTACGGAATGGAAGCAGTGTTACCGGTAGAGGTTGAGATTCCATCAATAAGAGTCTTGATGGAAGCCAAACTAACTGAGGCTGAATGGTGTAGGAACATATATGAACAATTTAATTTAATTGAAGAGAAACGTATGGCGGCTTTGTGCCATGGGCAAGTGTACCAAAGAAGAATGAAGCAAGCATTTGACAAGAAAATTCGACCTCGAGAATTTCGTGAAGGTGATCTTATGCTTAAAAAGATCCTGTCTTTTCAAACTGATGCTAGGGGCAAGTGGACACCCAATTATGAAGGACCGTATGTTGTTAAGAGAGCTTTCTCAGGTGGTGCAATGACCCTTGCAACAATGGATGGTGATGAGCTCCCTCGTCCTGTGAATGCATCCATGCACCCATTCCTCCATGTATGTGCTTGTATTCATAAGTCATATAGAACATTCATCATTTAACACATTCCAAATGCCACATGTCACAAATTACCATTCAAAATTCCCCGGTGAAGTCTTTTTCAGATACATCTGGTCAGTCTAACTCTTTCCTTTCATAACAGTTCAGATCCTCACCATATCCAAGAGATTGGTGAACACTTTATCGCTTTCTGTCTTTACTTCTGTCCGATACAGGACTTTACCGCTTATGTCCGTTCACAGGACTTTATCGCTTTCTGTCTTTACTTCTGTTCGATACAGGACTTTACCGCTTATGTCCATTCACAGGACTTTATCGCTTTCTGTCTTTACTTCTGTCCGATACAGGACTTTACCGCTTATGTCCGTTCACAGGACTTTACCGCTTATGTCCGTTCACAGGACTTTATCGCTTTCTGTCCGTTCACAGGACTTTTATTGCTTATGTCCGTCCACAGGACTTTACTGCTTATGTCCGCTCACATGACTTTATTGCTTTCTGTCTTTACCTCTGTCCGTTACAGGACTTTATTTGCTTTCATCATTATTTATATTCCCCAGTAAGTCTGTCTCCTAAATAAACCCTACATAACCTTGCATTTCAAAGCATAGCATTCATAGTCTGCCATCATACCATTCCTTGCCTGGTTGGTCAAAAAATGGCGTACTTTATATTTAAGTCTCTTCTACCGTCCATTCAAAATAATAAAAACATCAAAGATATCTTTTTCTTCTTTCGAACTCCCGGTAGAAGAAACTTAAATAGGGGCATCTGTCATACCCCATTTTTTGACCACCCCTAATTTTTTTTCCATTTAATTTTGGCTCATATTTTAAAAATGTTAATTTTCATCATATTATTATTATTAATTTAAAATTGCCAAAATAGTATTTTATCCTGTTTACGCTGCTTAACTGTTTCATTTTTTAGATAATTAAGTGCATGACATTTTGATCTTTTTCTTTTACCATATATTTTCAAATATACTCTTGTACCATAATTTGCTCATAAACTCTATTTTATTCCCATTTTACCCTTTTCAAATTTCAAATAATGAGGTAACTTCTTTTGCAAGTAATCTCCTTTTTCATCCATTTTTCATGATTTTTGGACTTATAATTCCATTTCCATTATTTTTCATATATTATAAACATAACAAAATATTTCAATTATATTTTCATTTGCATTTTTATTTTATATCATTTATATTTATACTTTAAATTCAAAAAATTCATTTCTTCATCAACAAGTAACCTTTTTTATTCAAACTTTTTTCAATCTTTTCCAATTCAACTTAAGCATCTTATAAACCCTAAAAATGGACACTTTTGCCCTTGTTCATGCATATTTATATTTTTCACATATTTATTTATTTTCAAAAATGGTTTAAAATGGTTTTAAATTATTTCTTTCATCAAATAAATTCCAAAAATCCCATGATTCTCTCCCAACCATTTGAACTCAGAATATACCTCAAAATACCATTTGCATCAGATTAATACACATGTACCTTTGATTGAGCATCAACACAAAATATCCCTTTTGCAAAAATTCAAGAATACCCCTCTTATCTTCACAAAATCACTCTTCTCATGACCTAAATCCCTTCTATAAATAACAACACGTTTTTCTGAGCCAGAGGTTGGAAGATTTGGAGAAGGGAGCAGCTGAAGAACACATCCTTTTTTCTCATTATTCAAAAAATCCAAAAACACGATTTACTTACTTTTTCTTGCAATTAACACTTCAAACACCTTCTATAATCCTTCAGAACAAAAACCCAACCATCAATTTGAAGTTCCAGTGGTGATTTGGAGCTCGTGAAGGAGGTGGAAGTTCGTAAAAAATCCAAGTTGTTCTAGCTCGTTTCTGGTAGCTTTCCTCTTCCTTTTTAATCCTTTCCATCTTATTTTAACATGATAAAACTATCTGGGTTGTTATTTGGCTTTGATTCTTGCCTGTTTGTGAGTTTGAGTTTTGATTAAATTTTCTTTTCTCGTTCGTTTTTGAAGTTACAGTAGTTATTTCGAAAAACTAATTACATATCTGAAACCCTTGTGAAAAAACGAACACAACCATATAAGATTTGTTGATTTCTGGGTTGTTTTTGCAACTCTGGTGCCGGAAACGGCGCTGGCGGCGGTGAGGGTTGAACAGAGACGATGATCCATCGTGAGTCTCCGTCCTCACCAAGTTTAAAACGAGTCCGTTGGATCAATCGTACGACGCGTGTGCTCCTTTGATCGCACCCGTCAGATCTCATTAAATGAAGATCTGACGGTGGTCAGACGATAGGACCACAATACGCGCCCTCACCAAGTTTCACTATGCATTGATTCCATGACTTTCTCTTGTTTATTTTATCTTAATTGTATTAATTAATCATATTATTCATATGTTGAGGTTTTAAATGTTTTATTTGATGTTTTAATTGTCAATTGCCACTAAATTTGTTCTATGCTTGATAATATGTTTGGTTTTTGCTTTCATGATTAAGTTCTAAGTCTCTTGATTTAACATGATTAACTTTTAATATTATAGTTTAATTATTAATTATTTCCTTCATGTAATTAAAAATAAATATGCATGTATATGATTTTTTTTTTTAAAATGCTTGATTGATTTTGATGTTATTTTCCATGACATGATATTTTAGCTTTAAATCCCTTAATTAATTTTCAATCTCTATTTTCATTTAACTAAGACAAATGTATATATGTGCGTGTGATTTAAAAATGTTTGATGTTGTCTAAATTGCTTTTATTCAATTGTTTATCTTGTCATGATGTGATAATTTTTGCCTTTGATTGTCATTAGTTAATTCCACTCTCATGTTATGTGTTAATCTTGTCATTAATTGTTATTTGTTTTGCACTTACACTTTATCTCTTGCATTATGCTTACTATTCGTTATACGCTTTATGATCATATCATGCTTCATGCTTATTATGCTTTATATTTATTTCTCTTGCTTTCACATTATATTATATGCTTTGTCTTTATATCTCATTTATTTATTCATGATATTGTTTATTATTATTCAATCCCCCTTTGCATGTTTCCCCCCTGGTTGTAATTTTAAATGCGCATTATTGGTGCGATTTATTATTTATTGTTTTTATCTATTATAATTCAATCCCCTTTGCATGTTTCCCCCTCGGATGTATTGTATGTTTTAAGTTCTCGCTCATTATTGCTCGTTAGTATATTTAAGGTGTTAATCTGAAGAAAGGAAAAAACCTCGACCTATATGTCGTTGCAAAAGTCTAGGCGTGATTCAAATATTTTAGGTTGTTAGTTAAAGCGTTAGAACTCTCGTTAGAACCATTAACTTTTTTAGCCAAAAATAGAGGTCAACACCTCTTCTAAAAAATACCCAAAATATGTCATTCATCAAACACTTTTCAAAAAAACAACTTGGATTTTAAACCAAGCTCTCAATCAATCAAACTTTATTTTCTCTAGGTGAAAACACTTGATTTTTCAAATCAAGTCTTATTTTCAACTTCAAAACTCATTTTCATTAGATTAAAAAACCTTGGAACTCAAGCCAAGTGCATTTTGTCACTCAAAACTCATTTTCCCAAATAAATACTCATTAGCCCTAAATCTTGTACATATTTGCAAACACCTAAAATCAAGCGCTTAGAATAGAATACAAGAGGTTCCTATAGAGTACTATAGACGCCTAGGGTGCTAATACCTTCCCTTTGCGTAACCAACCCCCTTACCTCGATCTCTTTATTTAGGGTGTTTTAACGGACTTTTCTCCCTTCTTCGGAAAAATAAAAGCTCGGTGGTGTAATTAAATATTTTGTGATTCAACGCTTCCCTATAGCTTGACATCCAAAAATCACCGCGACAACTATGAACACTAGGATAGTAAGACCTGAGATAACAGCTGCTCAGTTTGAATTCAAACCAATGATGTTCCAAATGCTTCAAATTGTCGGTCAATTCTCTGGTGCTGCTACTGAAGGTCCTCACCTCCACTTGAAGCAATTTCTTGAGGTAGCTTGTAACTTCAAAATACCTAGAATAACGGATGATGCTTTCAAATTAAGGCTTTTTCCCTACTCTGAGGGATAGAGCTAAGGGTTGGCTAAACTCTCTAGAGCCTAATTCTGTTGCTACTTGGAATGCTCTAGCTGAGAAGTTCTTAGCTAAATATTTCCCTCCTGTCAAGAATGCAAAGATGAGGAATGATATTACTTCTTTTAGACAAGGAGAGGATGAGACTTTGTTTGATGCTTGGGAACACTACTACAAAAATAGGCTTTTAATAGCATTTATTTTGATTTTTGATAGCGCTTTAAAGCGCTATTACTGATACCGCTATTATAGGTCTGGATACCTAGAATAGCATTTTAAAAACGCTATCAAATGTCATTTTTAATAGCGGTTTTTGAAAAAACCGCTGTCATATATGCTTGGGCGCGACCAAAAAGCCTTCTGGAAGCAGGTTTTAATAGCGCGTTTTCATGCAAACGCTATCATAATGTCTGTTCTGACCAACTTTTAATAGCGTTTTTTTAGAAAACGCTATTGTATGTCCCTTCGTTTTTTTTTTATAAGTCCTTTCCCATTTTTTAAAATTGCTCTTTTTTAACAATAAATTGTATTTTTTTTTTTGTTTGAGACATATAGTAATAATTTATACTTAGACTAAAACATATATTATTATTATTATTATTATTGTTTTTAAACCAATTAAGTGTGTTGTACCACACAAGACAAACTCTATTAAAACAAAAACTTTTGTAATACATTCATTTCATAATCAAACCAATCCGACTACAAAACAAATCCGAATTGAACAGTACAAACACAAAGACCACTACAAAAGAGTCAAACTATGGCCATACTTTCTAATGAGAAAATCAATGACGAATTTTAGTTCAAACACCGACCACTACAAAAAAAATTGTCAAACTTCAGTCATACTTTCTTCTGCGACTTGCCACTTGATCAAAAACACCCACTTCACTGAAGATTTTCATTATCAATCTCTCCATCCTTTCCCACATGAGCAGTCACCCAAAGATCAACACGGGGTATGTTCTGTTCTCCCGTTTCTTTTATCTATGTACAATTTGACAAGTTACAAAAGAAATTAAAACACAATTTTACCATCTTGTACAATATATTTATACAGATTTGGATTAGCTGCAATTGCTAATCTCCTACAGTCACTGCATTCAATCCAACACTAATCTAAATCCTATTTATACACATACTTACCATGTTGTCTTGAAGACGAGCATATCCCATGCGTCCTTTTCTATATGGATGTTGAGGATTTAACGCCCTTTCTCGGATTTCTTTACTAGTTTTCTGCATTCATTAATTGTTAGAGGCAGCAACTGTATATTTGTTAAACAAACAAAATCGAGTGATAAAAATAATTTTTCAATAATCATATCACCTGAAATTCTTCAGTCTCACGCTTAGCAACAAAATGATTCCAATGCTCTTGCTCAATTACATGAGAATATTTACTCGGCCGCTGTCTAATATAATTGCCATCACTATCTCTTAGATACTTCGATGTCAGCTTTGTTCTGAATGCTCTAAGACAAATTCCAGCTGCTTTCATTACATAATCGTAACGTTCATCGCCAAGTACAAAAGCTGACTGCATGACAATATAGAGATCATTACCAAATACACACAAATAGATCAACTTAATGCTAATGTACGATAATTAGCTTCAGTTAGCGTCTTACTCTAATATTCTAATAAATTAGAACCGCATGTTATGAATGTCATGAAAATGCAGTCAAAAATCCATTCCTACATGAAAATGCAAGACGTGCAAAAGAAGCAAAGAGCAGGTGAAAAATGGCAAGGTAAGGTTATTAGAAAGAACAAATCAATGTATTAACATGTTGTATTAAATCAATGAAGATAGTGGGAAAAAAAAACCACTAAAAAGCAGCAATGATCTTCTCTTCTAGAATCTAGATCATGCATGAAGTACTACTATCTTTGTCTTCTACCTTATAGATTGATTCATACGTGAAGGCTGAAGTCGCCCCATTAATACATGTAATGTAAGCACTTCTGTTAAAGAATTGACATAACCTATATTGATGCAACAGATATAATGGTGACAACTTATTACATTTTCCTCTCATATTCTTAGCAACAAAAAATTAAAACCTTTAAGAAGGTCATTTCATTATATGCAGCTTACAAAGGTTCAAGCATTCCACAAAACAGATATGGTACAAAAATTAATGCACAGATCAAATGTGCATAACTTAGTTATGATACCACTGATGCCACAAGAAAACTACTTAAAAGAGAGCAGTTATGATCAAATTAGTTTAACCGGCAAATATATGTTATTTGAGCCTCCAATACTAAAATCATTGGATGCGCTTGAAAATCAACGACCGTCTAGAATGTTATATGGAAAAAATAACAACTGCTATATATCAAATATGATTTATATTACCTCTTACGAAACACAGACCAGAACAGACGCAAAAGCTCTAAAGATTAAATGCACCTACAATCGGGGTGTAGATTACACTTCGATGACTCTCCCTTGCAACAATGCAATCTAGCCTGAAACAAATTAAAGCTATTGATTTAGGTATTATTATCAGTTTTTGACGGTACATGTCTAGATTAATCTTTTGGTTACCAATGTTGTGAGTTTGGGTGATGAACCTGTTATTCTGATATATGTAATTGTTGTTTAACCCGGTTAGATATTTTCCCTAATCAGTTAGCTATAAGCTTTCTTTTCCAACCCTTCAGTTTCACCTCATCCAAACAACTTACAAACTTCATTTGTACCTCAAATTGATATTGCTTGTGCATGGACACTACAAACCTGGAAAAATTTCCATGCTAAGACACCTCATATCAGTGTTATGAATTATGCAACTCTTTAATTTCCACTGGTACAGTTTGAACTTTAACATGTTCCACTGCACATGTTAGAGCCTGTTCAAAAAATGTACCACTGCATGTTAGATATTTCACCGTAGATGTTAGCAGGCAGGTTCAAAATATCTACGATGAAATAGCAAAATCCAATGTCATATAAACGTATAAAATAGATAAGAAAAATAATCTCATATATGCCGTCTCTTATTCTGCAATCCTACTCAAATGGACAATTAATAGATAAGTTAAACACAACAAATGAGTAGTGACGGACACTAAGAGCAACTAATGTATTGAAATTTGAAATCTATGAAATTTGTGTCATGACACATAATCAAATCAACTGATATTATTTTTCATTCTATGTGATGGCAACTAGCTTGAAAAGAGGATAAGAAGCAATGCTTCAAACTTTAAAAATACAGATGTGTATGACAAATCAGTATATAAAGCTATGCCCAATTTCATCACTAATGTCGCTCTAGTGTGATAAATAGTACAAGGTGGAAACATATTTTATTCCTAATGCTTCCACGAAATCTGAATGAATGCTAATACTAATGCTATTGCAATAATAATAATAATTTGAGAATCCATCAATCTTGTTACTGCAAGACGTGCAAAAGAAGCAAAGAGCAGGTGAAAAATGACAGGGTAAGGTTATTAGAAAGAAAAAATAAATATCAAATCACTTTCTTTTATCAATTACACAAGTTTTACCTATATGGATTAAATTAGCTATTAGAGAAAGGGCAAGAAACACTAAAAGTATCCTGAAAGATTGAATCCCAGCTACATAAATCACACTAAACCAAGGCAAATTTGGTGGACTTTTGGATCATACCCATTAGCAGGACCTTAGTAAATTGAAATCATATTTAAGACAACAAGAGAAATAGCAAAGCAGATGTTTACAACCAAGACAGAAGGAGAAACCATAGTTTAATTCAGAAGGAGAAATAACAAACATACCTAGCTATGAGAGACTAAACGAGTACAACTGCAGAGGAGAAAAACGAGTACAACTGGCGCAGCAAAGAGGAACTTGAAGTCGATTGCAGCAAAGAGAAAAAAGAGTACAACTCACGCAGGAAAGGGTTAGGGTTCACTTTGATTTCTGGGTTCTTGGATATTAGGGTTCATGTTCAACAATTTCTGAATGAAATCGATTGCAGTAACTTGAAGTTGGAAGGAAATCGATTTTATGAGATTGAAAATCTTTGCTCTCTGAGTTTGATAGAAACGGTTTACTCGAAATTGGGCTTTGGGTTTATCTCTCGAAATTGCTCTCTGAATGAATTTTGTTTCTGAAGATCGTGGGTTGGAATTAAGTGCTGGAAAGAAAAATCAGTAGCGCTTACCTCTGTTTTTTATTTTTTATTATTAATTGCCAGAACACAGGTGTCAAGGGTTCGATACCCACCCACCATAGTTTTTAATTTATTAATTTTGTTTACCATAGCGGTTAACTTAAAACGCGTTATTATAAGTTATCAGCATTAATAGCGCTTTTAAAAAGAGCTATTGTAATTTTCAACTTTTATGGTTTTAATAGCGTTTTTCTTAAAAACGCTATTGTAGAGTTCCTTATTCAAGGGTTTAATAACGTTTTTTCACCAACCGCTATTATAAGCCTCCGTTTTTATTTTTTAATAGCGTTTTTTAAATAAGCGCTATTAATTAGGCGCTATTAAAGCTCTTTTTTGTAGTAGTGGAAAGGTATAAGGAGATGCTAAGGCAGTGTCAACATCATGGTATTCCTGTGTGTATTCAGCTTGAAACTTTTTACAATGGTTTAGTGCCATCTTCAAGAAATATGTTGGATGCATCATCAGGAGGAGCCTTACTTTCCAAGTCCTACACAGAAGGTTTTGATCTCATAGAGAGTATCACTGCAAACACCTATCAATGGCCTACAGCCAGAGCAAATCCTGCTCCTACTCAATCAAGGAAGCCAGCTGGAGTCCATGAAGTTAGTGAAACAACAACCCTTGTTGCTCAAGTTTCTCAAATGCACAACATGTTGAAGACTTAACTCACGCCACCTGCCTTGCCTGCAGTTGCCAGTGAGCCTGTCAAAGTAGTTACAGACTTAGCTGAAGTAGCCTGTGTTTATTGTGGTGGAGCTCACCTCTATGAAGAATGCCCTGCAAACCCTATGTCAGTCAACTATGTCAACAATTTCAACAAGAATAACAATCCTTACAGTGATCGTTATAATCCTGGTTGGAGGAACCATCCTAATTTCTCTTGGGCAAATGCACAAAATCAACAAGTTCATCAAAAAGCACCTGTTGTACCCCTAGGTTTTTCTCAACAGCCTGGTAGTCAACTGGAGACAATACTGAAGAATTTCATGCAAGAGACAAAGAATTTCACTGTTGAAGTCAAGAATCAAATTTTAGCCCAAGGAGTTAGTATAAAAAATCTGGAGAATCAGATGGGCCAAATAGCCACGACTCTTACTCAAAGACCAAGTGGAAATTTGCCCAGCACTATTGAAACACCTGCTTCTACCTCAAAAGACAAAGGCAAAGAAACATGCAAGATGATAACTTTGAGGAGTGGAACAGAGTATGAAGGACCAAGCATGGGGACAATTCAAATTGAAGATGCTCAAGAAAGGTTGGCTGAAGACTCGACTGTCTCACAGTCAAATCAACAGTTATCCCCTGCTGTCAGTTCAAAGAAGACAAGTCCTGAAAAAGCACCTGAGTCACTAAAAGACAAGACTCTGGTTGCCCCTGAAGATACTACCAAGAGTAGCCCTGTTTTATAAAGAAAAAGACCACCACCTCCGTTTCCTCAGAGACTAAGAAGAGCCAAAGAAGAAAAGCAATTTGATAAGTGCATTGAGATCATGAAGCAATTGCATATCAACATTCCTCTCATTGAAGCTAGTCAGCAAATGCCAAACTACTCTAAGTTTATGAAGGGTGTGCTTACAAAGAGGAAGAGGATTGGTGAGTTTGAAACTATAGCACTTACTTAAGAGTGCAGCCAAATGGTACAAGGGAAAATTCCACCCAAATTGAAGGATGCTGGTTCTTTTACCATCCCTTGCACCATTGATGATGTTTATATTGGAAAGGAACTGTGTGACCTTGGAGCTAGTATCAATCTTATGCCACTTTCCATATTCAAGAAGTTGGGAATTGTAGCTGCAAGACCTACCACAGTGACACTTCAGTTAGCAGATAGAAGTTTATGTTACCCTCAAGGCAAAATTGAAGATGTGTTAGTAAAGGTAGACAAGTTTGTTTTCCCTGCTGACTTTATCATAATGGATTTCAATGCTGATGATGATACCCCTATTTTATTGGGAAGGCCATTCCTTGCAACTGGCAGAACATTAATTGATGTAGAGAAAGGAGAACTCACAATGAGAGTCAATGCTCAAGAAGTCACATTCAACATTTTGAAAGCAATGAAGTACCCTATTGAAGAGATAGAAGATGTTTCCTTACTGCAATGCTGGGATTCATTGGTTCAAAAACAATTTGAAAAGAGGCATGACCCATTGGAAAATGAGTTAGCTGTACTTGAAGACAAGGAGTTGGCACAAGAAGATGAAGATCCAACTCAGCCCAAGACACTTTGGGTTGACAAGTATGAAGTTTTAGAGATCCCTAAAGAAGACCAGAAGGTGAATATCCCCTCAGTTTTGAAGCCACCTGATCTGGAGCTGAAACAATTACCAAGTCATTTGAAGTATGCATTCATGGAGACTAGTCAGCAGTTACCTGTTATCATAGCTGCTGAATTGACAGAAGAACAAGACTCAAGCCTGTTGGCCATGCT
The DNA here is from genome assembly GCA_954870985.1 of Trifolium fragiferum. Taxonomy (NCBI): domain Eukaryota; kingdom Viridiplantae; phylum Streptophyta; class Magnoliopsida; order Fabales; family Fabaceae; genus Trifolium; species Trifolium fragiferum. The sequence goes on along the minus strand of OX940791.1, from coordinate 24,222,494 downwards.
CAAGAAACACAAAAAGGCCATAGCTTTGCAAATGGCAGATATTTAAGGGATTAGTCCAACTGTTTGTATGCATAGAATCCTGCTGGAAGATAATGCTAAGAATAGTGTGGAATGCAAAAGAAGACTCAACCCCATCAAGAAGGAAGTAGTGAAGAAAGAGATCATTAAATGGTTGGATGCTGGAATTATATACCCTATTTCTGATAGTGTGTGGGTAAGCCCTGTTCAATGTGTACCAAAGAAAGGAGGCATGACTGTGGTTGCCAATGAGAAGAATGAATTGATTCCAACAAGGTCTGTGACTGGATGGAGAATCTGCATGGACTATAGGAGCTGAACAAAGCCACAAGGAAATAGATTGGCTGGTAAAGATTTCTACTGTTTTCTAGATGGTTATTCTGGTTACAACCAAATAGCCATAGCTCCTGAAGATCAAGAGAAGACTACTTTTACTTGTCCCTATGGTACTTTTGCTTTTAAGAGAATGTCATTTGGACTTTGTAATGCACCTGCTACATTTCAAAGGTGTATGATGGCACTGTTCTCATATTTAATTGAATCAGCAATGAAAGTTTTCATGATGATTTTTTTGTCTTTGGAGAATCATTTCATGATTGCCTCTCCAATTTGGAACTAGTGTTAATCAGATGTGAAGAGAGCAACTTGGTTCTCAACTGGGAGAAATGCCACTTCATGGTCAGAGAAGGTATTGTGTTAGGGCACAAAATTTCAAAGAAGGGATTAGAAGTGGATCAAGCCAAGATAGAAGTTATTGAGAAGTTACCATTGAGAAGTTACCTCCTCCAGCAAATGTGAAAGGAATTAGAAGTTTCTTGGGTCATGCTGGTTTCTATAGAAGGTTTATCAAAGATTTTTCTAAGATTACAAAGCCTTTATGCCAATTGTTGCAGCATGATGTTCCATTTGATTTCAATGAAGACTGTTTGAAAGCTTTTAATACTCTGAAGACAGCTTTAGTCACGGCACCAATTATCATTTCGCCTGATTGGACCAAGCCATTCGAACTTATGTGTGATGCTAGTGACTATGCTGTTGGAGCTGTGCTGGGGCAGAGGCAAGACAAGACTTTTCATTCCATCTACTATGCAAGTAGAACACTTAATGAAGCTCAACTCAACTACACAACAACTGAAAAGGAATTGCTGGTTGTGGTATTTGCCTTTGATAAGTTCAGATCCTATTTGGTTGGTACCAAGGTGGTAGTCTACACTGATCATTTAGCCATCAAGTACCTCATTGCAAAGAAGGATGCCAAGCCAAGGTTAATCAGATGGGTTTTGCTTTTACAATAGTTTGATATGGAAATCAGAGATAAGAAGGGAGTAGAAAACCAAGTGGCAGATCATCTGTCAAGACTCCCAGATGAAGTGCAGAATCAAGAAAGGTATGTGATTAAGGAAGAATTCCCAGATGAGCAATTACTTGCGATAACTGAAGATATGACTCCTTGGTATGCTGACATTGTCAATTATTTAGTTAGCAAAGTAGTTCCCCCATAACTTAATTCCCAACAAAGAAAAATATTTTTCCATCAAGCTAGGGATTATTTCTGGGATGAACCTTTTCTTTATAAAAAATGTGCCGACCAAATATTGAGAAAATGTGTAGCAAGCCAAGAGGCAAGTCTAGTGTTGACTAATTGCCATTCAGCACCTTATGGTGGACATTTTGGAAGCACTAGAACTGCTGCTAAGGTATTGCGATCTGGATATTTCTGGCCTACCCTGTTTAAAGATGCTTATGAATTTGTGAAACAATGTGATAGATGTCAGAGGATAGGTAATGTTTCCAATAGAAAGGAGATGCCGCTTACCAACATTTTAGAAATTGAATTATCTGATGTTTGGGGCATTGACTTCATGGGACTATTTCCTGATTCCTTTGGCAATCTATACATTCTTGTAGCTGTGGATTATGTTTCCAAGTGGGTTGAAGCAATTGCTACCCCCATTAATGATGCTAGAGTGGTAACCAACTTTTTGAAAAAGAATATTTTCACCCGTTTTGGCACTCCTAGACCCATCATCAGTGATGAAGGTTCTCACTTTTGCAATAAAATATTTGAGTAGTTGCTAGCCAAATATGGGGTAAAACATAGAGTTGCCACTGCTTATCATCCTCAGACTAGTGGGCAAGCAGAGCTATCCAATAGAGAGATAAAAAGAATTTTAGAAAAAGTTGTAGACCCTTCTAGAAAGAATTGGTCTAAGCTCTTGGATGATGCTCTGTGGGCCTACAGAACAACTTATAAAACACCTTTGGGAATGTCCCCATTCAGATTAATTTTTGGTAAAGTTTGCCACCTACCAATTGAACTTCAATGTAAAGCCTTTTGGGCTACTAAAAAGTTGAATTTTGACTATGAGGCAACTGGTAGGGCAAGACTGCTGCAACTAAATGAGTTGGAGGAGCATAGAATGTTTTCATATGAGAATATTGAGTTATATAAAGCTAGAACCAAAGCTTGGCATGATAAAAGTGAAATTCTGGTGGCAAGTGTCAGATGTGTAGCACGATGTGTACACTTTAGGAATCGTACGATGTGTAGCCTAATGTGTCAACATCGTGAACAACTGAACTTGATGAACAAGCAAACAATATAAAGTGCAGGAAACAAAAGAACACGTGAGTTTGTTAACCCAGTTCGGCACTTATAACAAGCCCTATTCTGGAGGATACCAATCCAGGGATGAATCCACTATGGTAGTATCAATTCAAAGCTAAACTCCCCCGTTTACAACTTCTCACTTAATCACTACCCGTGCTAATTCTACCTAGGAACTCCTAGATATGAGAACCTCTGCTCACTCCCCCTCAACCTTACCCAGTAAGGATTTAATAACAAACTCAGTTTGGAGACACACTCCTAGAAAACTATGCACTCGTACCTAACGGCTTTGAGTGTTGCACACTCTAACTCCTTGCTTCAAAGCTTTGGAGAAAGAATACTAGAGATTACAACTCTATCAAACTCAGTCCTTACTTGTATCAAAATTATGATTCAAGTGAAGGCTCACAAATAACAATGAACAGACTAAGACCTAAGACTCGATATCTTCAACTCTTGGCTTCGTACTTCATTATGTCTTCAGTCTTCCTTTATATAGAACAAGTTTCATGGGCTTGGATCTTCAATGTTGACAGCTGGCCTTTGTTAACTCTCCTTGAGATTTATTTGATCATAATCTTTTAATTGTTTGTTTCAAATCTTTTTGATCAAAGTCGGCCGATAAAATAAAACAGAACCATGAAAGATTATCTTGTTCCTTGGCGCGCAAGCTGGCACGATATACTTGAAAAACAAATCTTTTTCAAAAGATCGCGTTTAAATAAATAAAGGCGCGTCCAGTAGGGCGTCCAGATGTGAACCCTGATGTGCCACACATCATGCTCCACATCATGGAATCAGGCTTATTTTACCAAATGAAGCCAACACCCTAAAAAGTCTCAACAATCTCCCCCTTTGGCAAATTTTGGGCTAAAATAATCTTCGAGTCACCCAACTAAACTTGGAGAGATGTGTAGACACATCAGAGGCATACAGCAGCGGATCAGAGCCTCGCAAATAAAGAGAGAAATAAACTCTCACAAGATAGGAAAATAAATTCCCAAAGACTGAGAAAAATAAATTCTCAGACACATACAAGCATGAGATTCCATGCACACATAAGGGAGGGTAGCAAACCCAGTAGTAGTTTACTCCCCTTGATCTAGAGCACTTTCCATGTACTCCCCCTAAATCTCATATTCCCTATAGGCTTCTTCAGAATGCATGACCTAGAGAGAAATAGAGAAGTTTTAAACTTGGCTTCTTAAGAATGCATGACCAAGTTAAAACTCACAGATGTGTCAAACATCACACAAAATAGCAACTTCTACAGGCTTCTTAAGAATGCATCACCATGTAGAAATCATACAAATGGATCAACCATTACACAAATTAACATCTTCAATTGGACTTCTTAAGAATGCATCACCCAGTTGAAAATGTACAGAAAAGGTCTTCAGAAGAACATGCTTTAGAAAACTAATTCTTCAAAAATTTGTTGAGAAAACATTTGAAGAAAAATAAGCATGTATACCAGATGTGTAGTCAGATGTGCCACACATCACAATTTGCTGCAGTTAAGACTTCAAAGTTGTTCATTTTTAATTTTTACTCCCCCTTTTTAGCCATAAATTATGACAAACATACTGAGAGTAAGTAACACACCATAGAATGCAGATAGCATGAGATGTAGAGATGATGGTGCATGAACAGAAAAAGGCACTCAGGCCGTTAATAGTGCAGCAAGTACAGAACAGGCACGCAAAGGTGCATCAGAAATCCAGGGCATAGCCCACAAAATACAAGCAAAAACAAGGAAATACTGAGTACAGGGAAATATTAATGAATTACAATAATTCAAATATCCTGGCTCCCATCAGTTTCCTCAGCTTCAGAGTCATTGGGCTCCTCCTCCTCCAATTCCTCATCCTCAGCCATTGTTTGCTCATCCTCAAGCTCCAGTCCAGTAATGACTGCCTCCAGCTTGGCCTTCTTCTCATCCAGAGCCTTGCAAGTCTCCTTTAAAGCAGCAATCATGTCTGTCCTAGTCATAGCATTGTTTGAGCTGGATGTGCCCACATCAGGAGTCACATCAGACTGCTTGAGACTAAAAGAAATAGCAGACTCTCTTCTGCAAGACAAATCATCCTTGCCCAGAACATCAGGTCTCTGGCTCAATATGATTCCACACAGTAGGGAAGGAAATGCAATGGGTAGTTTGACAGCTAGGGTTTTGGCATGTTTGATAGTCTGATCAAAAATATAGGTACCAAAATCAAAATTAGATTTGCTACCAATAGTATATATGAACCTAGCCAAACCTGTAGCCACATCACAGTTGTGTGTGGTAGGCACCCAGTTAGCAGCAGCAATCCTGTTCAGGATGTTGTAGATTGGTGTGAGCTTGCTTGCTTGCAGTTTCCCTTTCTTAGGCCAAGTCTTGACCTTTCCAGCTGTGATGGCCTTGATTATGTAGTTGTCATTTGCCTCCATCTCAGCAAAGGGCTCCTCACTTCTGCCCAGATACTTGTTGATAACAGTGGGAGAGAAGTGAATTTCTTTACCTCTCACAAAAACAGTTTGGTATTCCTTGTCTAAAGGATTGTCACAACCAGCAGGGATGTTTACCAAAAACTCTTTGACTACCTTCTCATAGCAGTCACTCAGTCCAGTAACAGTCTTCATCAAGCCAGCACGCTTGATCAACCTCATAACTTCCTTGCACTGCAAGGCTTCAGCACTGAGCTCCCTCTCCAGAGCTAACCTTCTATGAGCAATGTACTTCCATTTACCAGCATGTGCAGGGTTGTGGAAGGAAATCAAATCAACTGGGATGTCAGGAATTCCCTGAGGAATTTTCTTCTTCCCATAGCTCTTCTTCACAGCAGACTCAATGTGAATCACATCAAGCTCCACATTGCGTTCCTTAGCAGATTCTTCCTCAGACTCACTGATGTGAGCTACATCCTGCTCCACATCGTACTCTGAGTCACTTGTAGGTGGCTCTTTTCTTTTCTGAGTCTTCTTCTTTGCAGGTGGAACCACAGCTTTACTAAATCCCTTCTTGGGACCATACATGACTTGCCTCTTAACAGGCTTCTTCTTCTCCTTAGTAGCAGCAGGAGAAATCTCAACAACAGCAGGACCTTTACCACTTCTAGTCCTTTTTGCAATACTATCCTCAGTAAGCTTCTTCAAGGGGATGTCAGAATTGTAGCCTTCTACATCCACAACAACTGTATCTCCATCAGCATCCTTGTCAGAAGGATTGGAGTCTTCATGATCTGAACCTTCAACAGTTTCTTTATCCTTGTCAGACTGGGTATTATCTTTAGGTTCCTCAACCTCAGCAGGTTGATCTTCTTCAACAAATTCCTGTTCAGGAGAATCAGGAATGACAGCAGGTTTTTCAACAGCAGCAGTCTCTTCTTCACCTTGTGGCAATGATGTGCCAACATCTGCCGCAACATTAGGTTCTTGCAGGGCCTGGAGCACAGAATCAATGATCTTCTGAGTCAAGGGATGTCTTTGACTCTCAGGGATCTTTACAGCATCCTTCTCAGGGTTAGGGTTTGAAGAACCTACACCCATAGATGCTCCAGCATTTGCATCACCAGATTTTGCAGGAAGAGGTTCAACATGCAGACTTTCCATGGTGTGAACCCTCTTTGGTGAGCCAATCTTTGGCTTTTTGCTTTTCTTCTTCTTCTTCTTGGATTTTTCTGTGGAAGGAGAAGGAACAACATCTTCCTCTGCAGCAATGGGGGTTGATTCCCTTCTTGATCGTTTTGACTTCTTCTTCTTTGATCCAGATGGCTTGATCATAGAAACAGGAGTGGCATTAACGATCATGTCACTTTGAACTTCTTCAGGATGCGGGGAATTAGGTTTTGGTGATGATGGAGAAGTGGTGGTTTTGGTTGAAGGAGATGTTTTGGTTGCAGTAGACATGATGATGATGGTGATTTGGTATGAAGATTTTCAAAGAAAAATTGCAGAGATGAACAAAGGGTTTCAGAGAGATCAAGAAAATTTTCTAAGGTCGTTTGAGTGTTTGAGAAACGAATGTAGTGAACAATGTGGTAGGCAATGAGAGAAAAATCTTGAATAAACGGATTTCTTGGATAAAATCGCGAGATAGCCGTTAGAAAATATTTGTAATGATTGCCTTTGGATTGCGTGCAACTGTGGATGGAGGGAGAGGCAGGTAACCGTTGCACGCCTAAATAGCTATTATGGCTATTGATCCTCAAAGAGGCAAATACCAAGTTTGCCCCTTAACACCTCAAACCTATTTGCATTTAAAGCCTTTGTGAAAATATCTGCCAGTTGATTCTCTGTGGCAACATGCTCTAGAGTCACAATATTGTCTTCAACAAGATCTCTAATAAAATGGTGACGTATATCAATGTGCTTTGTCCTACTATGTTGGATAGGATTTTTGGAAATATTTATAGCACTTAGATTGTCACAGTATAATGTGAGCACATCTTGCTGCACATTGTACTCACCCAACATCTGCTTCATCCAAAGTAGCTGAGAGCAACTACTTCCTGCTGCAATATACTCAGCCTCAGCTGTAGAAAGAGAAACACAATTTTGTTTCTTGCTGAACCATGATATAAGGTTGCTTCCCAAAAAGAAACATCCACCAGAAGTGCTCTTCCTATCATCAGCACTACCTGCCCAGTCAGCATCACAATAACCCAACAATCTTGTGTCTTCACCATGAGAGTAGAGAATTCCATAATCACTTGTACCACTGACATACTTAAGAATCCTTTTGACTTGATTCAGATGACTCATCTTGGGCTCAGCTTGGTACCTAGCACACACACCAACAGCAAAGCTAATATCAGGTCTACTTGCAGTGAGATAAAGTAGACTGCCAATCATGCTTCTGTATAGACTTTGATCAACACTGACACCATGCTCATCTTTAGAAAGTTTGAGATGGGTTGCTGCAGGAGTTCTTTTGTGATTTGCATTCTCCATTCCAAATTTCTTCACAATGTTCTTGGCATACTTGCTTTGGGAGATGAAAATTGTATCTTCCATCTGTTTGACTTGCAGACCAAGAAAGTAGGTAAGTTCACCTACAAGGCTCATTTCAAATTCAGACTGCATCTGATTCACAAACATCTTGACCATTGGATCAGACATTCCTCCAAACACAATGTCATCTACATAGATTTGTGCAATCATGAACTTCCCCTTTTCTTCTCTGACAAACAAGGTTTTGTCTGTTTCTCCTTTTCTATAACCTTGCTGCACAAGAAATTTGGTTAGCCTCTCATACCATGCCCTAGGAGCTTGCTTTAATCCATATAATGCCTTCTTCAATCTGTAGACATGATCTGGATAATTTGGATCAACAAATCCCTTGGGCTGCTCCACATAAACTTCCTCATTCAAGTAGCCATTGAGGAAAGCACTCTTCACATCCATCTGGAATAGCTTGAATTTCAAGATACATGCTACTCCCAAAAGTAACCTTATGGACTCGAGACGTGCCACAGGAGCAAATGTTTCATCAAAGTCTACTCCTTCAATCTGAGAGTAACCTTGAGCCACAAGCCTAGCCTTGTTTCTAGTCACAACACCACTTTCATCAGATTTATTCCTATAAACCCATTTAGTACCAATGATGTTGACTCCTTCAGGTCTAGGAACTAAATCCCACACTTCATTCCTCTTGAACTGGTTCAGCTCCTCTTGCATAGCTTCAATCCAAAACTCATCTGTCAAGGCTTCTTTCACATTCTTTGGTTCTACCTTTGACACAAAACAAGCATTGGATACAACCTCTCTTGACCTTGTCATAACCCCTGACTCAGGATTCCCTATTATGAGTTCTTTTGGATGATTCTTTTGAACTCTAACAGAGGGACCCTTGTTCACTGGAGTCACATCTTCTTGCTGATCAGTCTTCTCAGGAATCTCTATAACTTCAGAGTCTTCAGGCAGGGGGTGAGATGTGTCCACATCAGGATCAACATCTGGTACATTGTCTGAATAGTCATCTATGACAACATTGATGGATTCCATCATAGTTCTTGTTCTGTTGTTGAAGACTCTATAGGCTCTGCTGGTTATGGAATAGCCTAGAAAGATTCCTTCATCACTCTTGGGATCCATCTTCCTCCTTTGCTCTCTGTCAGCTAAGATATAGCACTTGCTACCAAAGACATGGAAGTGTTTGACAGTTGGTTTTCTTCCTTTCCATATCTCATACAGTGTGGTTGAGGTACCTTTTCTCAGAGTCACCCTGTTGTGTACATAGCATGCAGTATTCATGGCCTCTGCCCAAAAGTAGTAAGGTAGCTTCTTGGCATGTAGCATAACTCTTGCAGCCTCTTGCAAGGTTCTGTTCTTCCTCTCAACTACACCATTTTGTTGGGGTGTGATTGGTGAGGAGAACTCATGCCCAATTCCTTCATTAGCACAAAACTCAGAGAATCTTGAATTTTCAAACTCTTTCCCATGATCACTTCTGATTCTAACAATGCCACTATCCTTCTCTCTTTGTAGTCTAAGGCATAGTTCTTTGAATGCATCAAAAGTGTCAGACTTCTCTCTGATGAAGCTAACCCAAGTGAACCTTGAGAAATCATCTACAACCACAAAGGCATATCTTTTACCACCAATACTCTCTACCTGCATTGGTCCCATCAAGTCCATATGTAGCATTTCAAGAACTCTGGATGTCACCTGATGTTGTAACATTGGGTGTGACATCTGAACCTGCTTTCCAACTTGACATTCACCACATATATTGCCTTCAACAATCTTAAGCTTTGGTAGACCTCTAATAGCTTCCTTGGACACAATCTTCTTCATTCCCTTCAGATTCAAATGGCCAAGTCTTTGGTGCCAAAGCTTTACTTCTTCTTCCTGACTTATCAAACATGTAGTGGAGTGAGTTGTTTCATCAGGAATCCATAGATAGCAGTTGTCTCTTGACCTAGATCCTCTCATCAACAATTCTCCTTTGTCAGAAGTAATAAGACATTCATTCTTTGTGAAGTTGACTTTGAGACCTTGATCACACAATTGGCTTATGCTGATAAGATTAGCCTTCAAGCCTTTAACAAGTAGCACATCATCTAGGTCAGGTAAGCTTTTGCTGCTGAGTTTACCACTGCCCTTGATTTCACCTTTTGCTCCATCACCAAAGGTTACAAAGCTTGTTGTATGAGGCTTGATATTAGTGAGAAATTTCTCAACACCAGTCATATGCCTAGAACAACCACTATCAAAATACCAATCATTACTAGAAGATGCTCTAAGAGAAGTGTGAGCAATATGTGCAGTTTCAGAAACTTTAGGCTTCCACATCTTCTTAGGAGTGACCCTTACTGTTTTGGCTTGCACCTGAGGCCTTTTCTTGGGATACCCATAGAGTTTGTAACAGAAGGGCTTGATGTGACCATTCTTCCCACAGTAGTGACATCTCCAAGCATTAAACTTCTCTTTGCCATCAGGTCTCTGATGTGGAGTGTGATGTGTCCACATTCTGCCAGGGTCAGGTTTCTTCTGAGCAGGAACAAACTTAGTATTTGTCTTCTTGCTGTGATGTTTGTTCTTAAATCCTACACCAGATGAGTCACCCGCATGCTTTCCTACTTTCAAAATTTCATCAAGCATGTTGGTTCCAGGATTGAGCATCTTTACAGACTTGGTCATATTTTTCAAGTTGGTTGACAGTAACTTGACTTCACTTTCAAGACTAGCAACTTGACTCTGTAGTTGACCCTTCTCTGTCTCCAGTTGACTGATGATTTCCTTCTGCTCTTCATTGACCTTGTACAGTTCCTCACTCTTGATAAATAGCTTTTTATGGACTGAGGCTAGTTCATCAAAGGTGAGTTCTTCATCATCAGATTCGACATCAGTATTATCCACCCCAGTCATGGCACTAACATGATTAGCAGCAACATTCTCTGAGTCAGTGTCAGAGTCTTCGTCAGACCATGATACAGTTAGGCCTTTCTTCTGCTTCTTCAGATATGTTCCACATTCTGATCTTATATGACCAAAGCCTTCACATTCATGACATTGAACACCCTTGTTCTGAGCTGACTTATCATCAGTTTTAGTTTTTGTTGAAGTGTTGCCTATTTTACTGTTGTCAGTCTGGATGTTCCTCACATTCCTCCTTGGTCTTCTGTCCACCCTCCTTTGAAGCTTGTTGAATTGTCTTCCCAACATGGCTAAGTCATTTGAGAGGTCATCATCTGATTCATCAGCTTCTTCCTCTTCACCAGCACGAGATACAAAAGCTATGCCTTTTCCTTTCTTCTCAGTTGGCTCACTAAAGTTCATCTCAAAAGTTTGAAGCGAGCTCACAAGTTCTTCAAGTTTCATACTTGGGATGTCTTGAGCTTCTTCAATAGCTGTGATTTTCATGTTAAATCTCTTGGGTAGAGACCTAAGCATCTTTCTCACAAGCTTTTCTTCAGACAATTTCTCACCTAGAGCCTCAAAGGAATTGTCCACCTCAAGCAAATTCATGTGAAAGTCATGAATTGATTCTTCTTCTTTCATTCTGAGGTTTTCAAACTTAGTGTTGAGAAGTTGGATTCTTGAGCTTTTTACCTTGGCATTGCCTTCATGAGTGGTTCTGAGTATCTCCCAGGCATTCTTTGCAACAGTACACTGCTTGATTAATCTGAACATGTTCTTGTCCACTCCATTGAATAAAGCATTCAAAGCTTTGGAGTTTCCAAGTGATGCAGTGTCTTCTGCAGCTGACCAATCTTCCTCTGGCTTGAGTACACCAGTGTCAACACCATTAGCATCCAAGATTTTGGGATGCTCCCAGCCTTTGAGCACAGCTTTCCAAGTTCTGCTGTCAAGTGACTTTAGGAAGGCAATCATCCTTGGCTTCCAGTAGTCATAGTTGGTTCCATCCAGGAGGGGTGGTTTGTTGACCGTTGTTCCATCCTTGTCCATGTTTCCAGAAAGTAACTTCCCTGGAGCTCACCCTCAAACAGGCAGGGTGCCTGCTCTGATGCCAATTGAAATTCTGGTGGCAAGTGTCAGATGTGTAGCACGATGTGTACACTTTAGGAATCGTACGATGTGTAGCCTAATGTGTCAACATCGTGAACAACTGAACTTGATGAACAAGCAAACAATATAAAGTGCAGGAAACAAAAGAACACGTGAGTTTGTTAACCCAGTTCGGCACTTATAACAAGCCCTATTCTGGAGGATACCAATCCAGGGATGAATCCACTATGGTAGTATCAATTCAAAGCTAAACTCCCCCGTTTACAACTTCTCACTTAATCACTACCCGTGCTAATTCTACCTAGGAACTCCTAGATATGAGAACCTCTGCTCACTCCCCCTCAACCTTACCCAGTAAGGATTTAATAACAAACTCAGTTTGGAGACACACTCCTAGAAAACTATGCACTCGTACCTAACGGCTTTGAGTGTTGCACACTCTAACTCCTTGCTTCAAAGCTTTGGAGAAAGAATACTAGAGATTACAACTCTATCAAACTCAGTCCTTACTTGTATCAAAATTATGATTCAAGTGAAGGCTCACAAATAACAATGAACAGACTAAGACCTAAGACTCGATATCTTCAACTCTTGGCTTCGTACTTCATTATGTCTTCAGTCTTCCTTTATATAGAACAAGTTTCATGGGCTTGGATCTTCAATGTTGACAGCTGGCCTTTGTTAACTCTCCTTGAGATTTATTTGATCATAATCTTTTAATTGTTTGTTTCAAATCTTTTTGATCAAAGTCGGCCGATAAAATAAAACAGAACCATGAAAGATTATCTTGTTCCTTGGCGCGCAAGCTGGCACGATATACTTGAAAAACAAATCTTTTTCAAAAGATCGCGTTTAAATAAATAAAGGCGCGTCCAGTAGGGCGTCCAGATGTGAACCCTGATGTGCCACACATCATGCTCCACATCATGGAATCAGGCTTATTTTACCAAATGAAGCCAACACCCTAAAAAGTCTCAACAAAAAGGATTCAAAAGAGAGTTTTAATTGAGGGACAACAAGTATTACTTTTTAATTCTAGATTGAAGTTGTTCCCTGGAAAGTTGAAATCTAGATGGTCAGGCCCATTCAAACTTTTGAGAATTTATCCTTATGGGGCTGTTGATCTTTTAGATGAGTCAACTGGAAAAGAATTTAAAGTTAATGGTCAAAGAGTAAAACACTATTGGGGTGATGACTCAAGGTCTAGAGTCACCACGACCCTTGATGAAGTTTGATTTATGGTTACAAGTCTGGCTGAGGACTTAGTAAAACCAAGCGCTGCTGGGAGGCACCTCAGACCACTAATATAAATAGTTTTTGTTTTTGTTTTTAGTTTTTGTTTGTTTCAGAAAAGGAAAGATGATTGGAGTCAACTTTGTTGCATCAAGTCACGTGGAGGTTCCTTAATGAAGTCATTGAAGAGTTTGTGGAAATTAGCTGTCAAAGCATAAAACACTGATTATTGACACCTGTCCGATAATTATAGCCGTGTCAGGCGAGTTATCTCACGCGCCGGATGTGACTAATGCTTTTCGATAGAGTGACTGGTTGTAACTGCTACCCACTATTTTGCAACGGATCTTTGATTAGATTTACTCCAATTTTTCATCTTCACCCACAATTATATAATTACCCCTCTCTCAATCCTAAAACACTTTCACAAATTCTATTTTTCTCTAAGTTTCTCAATTTTCTATTCTCTCTCACAAATACTCCAACTACCAAAATTCCATCACCACATTCAACCATTGCCTCTAAAAGCTCCAACAATGATTCATATTTTGATAGCTTCGACAACATTGATGCTGAGCAACGTTACACCAAATTCATCTCTGCAAAATCATTCTTCACACAGCGAGGATTCATTAGCAGTTTTGAACATGATGATACGATGATCCCTGCAGAATTGTCTGCCATTATCAACAAACTGGGATGGAAGAAGTTAGCAAAGCAATCATCCGATTACAACGCTCAAATGGTGAAGGAGTTCTACGCAAACCTCACCAACCCTAATCAGAAGAAGAAGGAAGTGTTCGTTCGAGGCAAAGGAGTTCTTTACTCTGAAGCCAACATCAATCGTTTCTATGGGCTTAAGGATGGAGAAGATCAATTTGAAGCCACTCTAGCCACGTTGTCTGATGAGGAGATGACTAGTGTCATGAAGTGTTTAACCATTGAAGGGACGGAGTGGAATAAGAAGAATGGTGTGAATGAATGGACGGTGAAGAGGATGCAATTGAAGACTATGATGAGGGTGTGGTACCAGTTTCTGAGGCATACTGTCTTGCCTACCGCTCACAATGAAACAGTCAATAAGGCAAGACTGGTGTTGCTGCACTATACTACTGCCCTGCAGTATGTTAATGTTGGAAGGATTATAGCCAAGGAGATCACACTCTGTTCTCAGAAGAAGGAAGGTATGTTGTACTATCCATGTTTGATTTCTGGGCTGTGTAAGAAGCAATTAGTACCAACTGGTGGTTTTGATGCGCGAGCAATTAAAGTGCTGATAAAGGGAAATACTGGGCGAATGTCAAGGCTGCAGTTGCCTGCTGCTCCTGTTGCCACTAGCTCTCCAGATGTCATGGCTCTGCTATCCAAGATGCAAAGGGATATGCAAGCCTTCTATACTTGGAATGATCAATTTAGTCATTGGATGGAGCTGCAGTTTGAGTATTGCCTGCCTGCAGAGAAGCATGTTGGACCAGTACCTCCATTACTTAGAGAGATTTTACCTATTGTTATTGAAGAAGAAGTTCAACCTGAAAAAGAGCCAAGTGCAGATAAGTCTGAGCCATCTGCTAAGGCTGAGAAAAGAAAGAACAAAAAGAAGTCAAAGTCTGGAAAGAAGAAGCAAGTTGTGGAAGAAGAGACACACCTTGTCTCTTCAGGCAAAGCCCCCTTTGAGCCCGCAGTTGAGTCAAATCAGCGGTTGCCTGACGATAACCATCTAAGTGAGCCAGAGATAGCTTCTGATAAGCCTCTGGCCAGTCAAGAGGTGCTGTTGAAGGATGTTGTTCAAGAAAATCTTGGAGAAGGAGAAATTCATGATGAGGAAAGTGTTAGTGTGAAGGTTGTTGCTGAGAAAAAGGACGTGTCTGAAGAGGTGAAGATGAATGAAGAAGAAAGAGGGCTAGAAGGATAAGGCCATAGTTCTGATGAGACTACTACTGATAAGCCTGTTAAGCAGGCAGATGAAGAGGAAAGGATCCCTGAGCTGGAAGTAGGGAATCCTGTTGCTGCTAGTTATCCTAGTGGAGATCAGTTGGCGATGACAGAAAAGGAGACATCTAATGATGAGTCCCAAACCCTTGGGTCCATTATCAAGAAAAAGCGCACAACAAGAAGAAAAGTTGTGCCACAGGCAAAAGCTGATAAGCCTGTGGGTGCCGATCCTGAGCCAACTATCTCAGTAGAAAAGAATGAAGGAAGGAAGGAAGCTGATGAAGGGGTGTCCAACGTCGTTGGCACCAAGAAGAGAAAGCCTAATGTTCACGCTGTTGGAACCAGAAAAAGCGCCAGGCATCTTGCCTGAAGTGGTATCTGTCTTACCCTGTCTTTTATTTTTATGTTTCTAGTTTTTAGGTTGTCTGTTTTGTCTGTTGTTGTCTATTCCCTTGTCAACAGTGGGGACACTGTTTAGCTTAAGTTTGGGGCAGAGGCATGAGTCAAATAAATTGAGTCTGTCCGTTTTAGAGAGTCAGATCACAATTAAATTGTTTGGCTAATCATTCTATTGACATGACAACTGAGATTTAAGGTTATAAGTGAATTTAGTCTAGGATTGTTGAAATTTTTGGAAATTCTTGCTTGGATTTTTGATGTGATAACCATTGCACCTTTTATGCACAACTGATTGATAACAGTTGACCTTAGTAATGGCTAGATAAGTTTTTAAAATACATAGTCATGAGTTTAGGTTTTCTAAGTATGGACTATAATTAAGGGAATGAACAAAGAACATGTTTGGGGGAAAGGCGTTAGGAAAATAATGTATAAGCATGGCTAGATATAAAAGCGATGGGGCTGAAGTAGCAAAGTTATTCACAAGAAAGGGGGGTTTGAATTATGAACCTTTAAAAATGACCTATTAAAAATTTAATGGACAAACACTTTGACAAAATAAAATGTTAGAATATTCTGAGAACGTTTGTTCGTTATAAGTGATAAGGCAGAAAACGTTCTCAGATCAATCTTAGAATAATAACACAAGCAAATAAATTATATTGTGTGTTGTGATTGCATAAATATAAAGAGATAAGGGAAGAGAGAAACACACAACAATTTATACTGGTTCACCCCTTAACTTATGGGTTACGTCCAGTCCTCACGCTCCATGTGAGTTTATCCACTATGAGATGCTAACGATCCCAAAAATACAATCTTTCTTCTTGCAATCTTTAACCAAGATCCAAGATCCCTTTAAGCCCTACAAGCTTAAAGATACCCCAGTCCTCCAGACTAGTAAGGGTATACCAAACCACTTAAACAATACAACTCTATTGACTTGAGTGAACCTTTTACAAAGTATGATGATAAGGTTTCTAAGCTTTAAACAAAACTCACCAAGTGAGAAGCTTAGAGAAATAAAACTCTCAAATCACTCAAAAGAACTTATACTAATCCTAGTATAAAATTACAGAGAAGGAGTTAAAGAGATCAAAGAAGAGCTTAAGAGAATAGCTTGTATGATGATGACAAGTTGGTAAAAGTTGTAGTAAAAGCTCTTGCTCTTCAAGGTCACCAAAGGGCTCTATTTATAGCTGAGATATGTCCTTTCTTTGCTTGGTGACAAAGTATAGCCGTTTGCAATGGATATATGCTTGAAACTCCTTCAATAAGATGACACCTCATTAAATTCAAAAGTTGCTGGGCTTCAGAGAACGTTTTGAGAATGTTCTTGGATCTGAGCCTTGTCTTTGAATCACAAAGGAGCGTGGTAGATGAGCTGGCAGTGAGCTGTGATTGATTCAAATGAGCTTCTTCAGCAAGAAAAGCCGTTGATGATCTTTTAGGCACGTGATGCACAACTTCCAAGGAGATTGGATATTTAAATGTTATGAACAACATTCTCCAAGAACGTTCCGAGAACGTTCTCCAATCTGGGTTCATGATGAACTTGTTCTTCAAGCAAAAACTCTCACACATGTGAGATGCCAGCTGCTACAGATCAGGCGTGTAGCTTTTAAGGTACGAACCAACACTGTTCACCTGTACCTTTGTCCTCAAAAGTCTTTGGAGAGAGAGGATTTGCATGGGAGAATGTTCATTAAAGAACTTCATAAAGTACACCTTCACTCATAGTTCCAAATTCGTTGTGCACATCTGATTGGTCCATGAAAAATCTGTCTATGATCAAAATGGACAGCTTGTGATCTTGTCTCTTGAAATAAATCCACTTGCACATGCTTATTCCTCAACATTGGCCAAAGAGGAAAGCTTCACCTTTCTTCATAAAAATTACTTGCCTTATTTGATATGTGAACTGTTGTGATCTTGTGAGTTACTACCCCGAAAAGTGCTTCCTTGTCTTTGTACAATGTTCAATTTAAATAAAAAAAGTGATTAGTCTTTGAAGCTCTTGTTCTTGATTAATATGAGCGTGATATCTTGAGAACGTTCTGAGATCGTTCTCCCAATCGTGTTCTTATTCAAAATAAATGAATAATCTTGATATAAAATGCTCAATTAATCCCGTCTTATTAAAACACTCACAAGCACTTGTTAGATAACAAAAAGATCAGAATTACATTAAAATATAATCAAGATGTTTGTTATCTTTAAAACATCAAATTGGGATTTTGCCTCAACAATCTCCCCCTTTTTGATGATGACAAACCTCTTGAATTATGTTTTAAGAGGAATTCTGAATATATCAAATAAGTACAGATATTTTGTATTTGTACTAGTGTTTTAAAATTATCAAGCTCCCCCTCAATTCAAGCATTCAAATTTAAATAAATTTAAAGAATTGAGAAAACACAAATTGAACCATAACATAATATCATTAATTATCAAGCTCACAAAGTGAGAATCTAAACATGGTGTACAGCACAAGATTAATGCAAAAAGGTTCAAACAACAGAAATTCAAATCCTAGTTTAGAAATTTAAAACATAGTAGGAGAAGTTACTAGGTAGCAAAAGAAACTTCCCAAAATATCTTATCCTCTAAACAAGGTAGATAAACATTAATTAAAAACTACTTAAAAATTCTAAAGCTCCCCCTAGATTAATCAGAACACATTCTCCCCCTTTGTCATCATTGAAAAGGTGGGGATTACTTAGGAACAGTGGGGCTTGAATCATAAGAGGTAGTTGAGTTTTCAGGCTGTGGAAAGGGGTTAACTTGTGGTGCAGGGTTAGGTGGTGGTGTAGGGATATTGAGCTGAGGACAAACAGTATTAATGAGCCAATCCCTTAAAATCTGAAACTCCATCATCATGTGCATCAACATAGTGTTTTGAGCAACTAAGCCTTCAAATATCTTTGCAATGTCTTTCTTAACCTTTGTTTTCTTGGCAGGCCTAGGATTAGTTGAAGAACCAGGTGCATCCTTATCCAAGTTTGGTTCAGAACCAATATGCTTAGCCAAGCTATCAATGGCTGCAGCATTGGCAGAGGAGCAAAAGGAATCCAAAGTAGTGAATCAGTAGAGAACAGGGTAGAAGGAAACTTGGGAAAATCAGGACTTGTACCAGCCATATTCTTCATGAAATCAGAGCTGAGAAAGGTGTGGAGGCTAGCTTGTGATGATGACATCAAAGGAGAAAACACAGTGGTGTTGGCAGGGTTGGTGGTGGAGAAGAAAGCCTCAAGATTCTTTCCAGATCTTGGTTGAACAGTTGTAAAACCATGTGAGAATGGTGTACCAAAGTTCAGAGAGGTATCCAAATGAGAAGGAATAGACTCAGTAGTCATTCCAATGTTGGTTGCTGCACTATCTCCAGTTGGGAGAACGTTCTCAGGATGTTCTCCCATTGCATCAGCCATTATTTCTAAACCATCCTTTTCCATAGTTTCTCTTTTCCTTTTTCCTAATTCAACTGTTTCTTCATAAATTGTTTCCTTCTTCATGTAATGAATATTTTTCAAGCTAAAAGGAGTGCAAGCATTATCAATCCTTTGATTGGTTTCATCAATGTTATACATCCTAAATATCCTAGTCAGGATCATTCCATAAGGAA
Organism: Trifolium fragiferum; assembly: GCA_954870985.1. Lineage (NCBI taxonomy): Eukaryota > Viridiplantae > Streptophyta > Magnoliopsida > Fabales > Fabaceae > Trifolium > Trifolium fragiferum. Next base: position 24,203,724 of record OX940791.1, on the reverse strand, counting down.
AAGCTACCTTCATAATTCCAGAGTTGGCAGCATGAATCACGTGTTGAATTATAAGATAAGGTAGATTCAACTTAATACCTTTGGATAGATGGTACATGAAGAGAAGATCATTCTTAGTCACCTTGTCATTGCTTCCAGTCCTTGGGAAGATTGAATGGAGACAGATGTTGTGAAGGATTTTGAATTCTTTCTTCAAAAAGGAAGAAGAAGGATTTTCCCTTTGAGCTCCTTGCTCATTAAACATCTCCAGGATTAAGGCTTCTCTATTAACATCCAACTTAGAGAACCAATTTCCTCCATAAATTTCTACTCCTTCTAGTGGGATGTTTAGCACATCAGAGATGATGTTGGGGTCAAGCTGAATCTCAGTTCCTTTAATGTTGGTGATGATTAAATTCTTCTCAAGATGCACATTTGCATTGTGATAGAAAGCTTGAACCAATTGAGGCAGCACTGATTCTTTCAACTTGAAAAAGTTAGTCCATCCCAAGGGTTCAGTGTATTTCAACAAATCTATTCCTCCTTTAGCTAATTCTTCAAACTCATAAATTCTCCCAGCTGGAACAGGTTTGATCTTCCAATACTTGTCAAAGTTCACTTTGTCATCAGGATGAATGAATGGGATGGGGACAAACTTAACCTTTGGTCCTTTCTTCTTAGAACCAATCTTCTCTTTTCCCTTTGATGCTTTGAAGGCAGATGAAGATTTCTTAGGAGGAAAGGAGGATTTCTTGGTTGAAACAGGGGATGGTTTTGGTGTTGGTTTGATAGGAGCTGACTTAGTTGAAGTAACAGCTTCAACTTCCTCTGTTTCTTCAAGCTCGAAAGAAAGGGGATTTGAGAGAGTTTTCTCATAATCCATATCATCATCATCATCAATGATGTGTATAGTTGTGTCCTTAACAACTTTTCTACCAGTACCAATCCCAGATAAAATGCGAGCTGATCTCCTAATCCTTGAAGAATCACCAGATTTAGGTTTAGATTTTGTTTTGGATGTTGATTTGGTTTTGGATGAAGATTTTGATTTGGATGGAGATTTAGAAAGGGATTTTGAAATGGATTTGGTTTTTCGTTTCTTTGATCTGATAGGAAAAGGTGGGGTTTCAGCTTGGCTTGGTACGATCAAAGTTGGATTGGGGGTAATGGTGCCATCATCATTCAGATCAATCTCAGGATTGTTCTGGGTTTGTTGAACAACTACTTCTTCGTTAGGAACGTTCTCAGAAGGTTCTGAGATTGAATCAGAGACATGATCAACTTCAGGGAGTGTTTGCATGTGGTCAGAAATCATTTGAGGGGTTTGCTCTGGGTTGGATTAAGATGTGTGGATGTTTTCAGAGAAAGGATAAATGAACAAGCATTCTGGTAATCACATATGGTTCATACAAGAGATCGTTCTCAGAACGTTCTCTAAAAATGATCAAATACACATATTAAATTTGATCGGGATTTTTGATGATTTTCAACTTTTCTTTAATGAAATTAAAATGATCCTCAACCAATGGTTTTGTAAAAATATCAGCTAACTGATTTTCAGTATCAATAAACACTAAAGCAATATCCTTTTTGTTCACATGATCACGAATGAAATGATGTTTGATTTCAATGTGTTTTGATCTTGAATGCTGAATAGGGTTTTTTGATAAATTAATAGCACTAGTATTATCACAAAGAATTGAAACATTTGTGTACCTTAAAGAGAAGTCTTCAAGTTGGTTTTTGATCCATATCACTTGTGAACAACAATTTGATGCAGACACATATTCTGCTTCAGTTGTTGAAAGTGCAATGGTATTTTGCTTTCTACAACACCAACTGACAAGAGCTTCACCAAGGAATTGACAAGCTCCACTAGTACTCTTTCTCTCAACTTTGTCACCAGCATAATCAGCATCACAATATGCTTTAAGATCAAAATGTGTACCCTTTTTGTACCATAAACCAACATCTTGTGTACCAACTAAATATCTAAAAATTCTTTTCACTGCCACTAAATGGGATTCTTTTGATGATGATTGGAATCTTGCACAAAGACCAACTGAGAACACAATGTCAGGTCTACTTGCAGTTAAGTACAAAAGAGATCCAATCATTCCTCTAAATTCCTTTTCAGACACATTCTTCCCATTCTCATCTTTGTCCAAACTTGTTGATGGATGCATTGGAGTTGACATGATTTTGGCTTCATTCATCTTGTATTTCTTGAGAAGATCTTTAATGTATTTTTCTTGACAAATAAAAATGCCATCTTCATGTTGCTTGATTTGCAAGCCAAGAAAGAACCTAAGTTCTCCCATCATGCTCATCTCAAACTCACTTTGCATAAGATTAGAAAATTCTTCACACATTTTCTCATTAGTAGCACCAAATATAATATCATCAACATATACTTGAACAATGAGTAAATCAAGATTGTTTGTTTTTCTAAAAAGTGTGGTATCAATTTTTCCTCTAGAAAAACCATTTTCAAGTAAAAAGGTACTTAATCTTTCATACCAAGCACGTGGAGCTTGTTTAAGTCCATAAAGTGCTTTGGTATGTTTGAAAACATGATTTGGTTTATTTTGATCAACAAAACCTAGGGGTTGGTGAACATACACTTCCTCATTTAGGAAACCATTTAAAAATGCACTTTTGACATCCATTTGAAAAAGTTTAAGACATTTATGAGATGCATATGCAAGCAAAATTCTAATAGCTTCTAACCTGGCCACAGGAGCAAATGTTTCATCATAGTCAATGCCCTCTTGTTGGTTAAAACCTTGACTTACTAGTCTTGCTTTGTGAAATTATGTTCTCTGGCAGGACAGATGTCGTACACAATGTATAGGACAATGTGTCTGCAATCCAGATGTGCTAGACAACTGGTTAGACAACTAGTTATGAGGATCAATATATAACTTTGCAGAATCGTAAAGGAATGCAGTAAACGACACAAGTGTTTGTTTACCCAGGTCAATGTAAAAGCACCTACTCTGGGGGATAACAATCCAAGAAAGGAAATTCACTAACAATAGTTCTTAGTTTCCCGGTCTTATTTGAATAACACCTTTATTCAAAGCCTACTACTAAAACTATCCGATGACTCGAGCTAAACCCTAAGTTTATATGTGATCTTTAATCCTTGCTCTCGTACTCGAAAACGTAGTCTTAAGTCTTCTTATATAGGGATGCAGCTCCTGAGATACGCTTGAGTTTTAGTTGCATCATGATAGGAATTTTTGTAACAAACTTTATAAGATAAAGTTTAAATTAAATCCTTTAAGAGTTAGTTATAATAAGATTTGTTTTAAATCTTCCAAACAAATCTCAACTAACTCTACTTATAGATATGATTTGTTTTTAACCATATAATTAGATTTGATCTTATCTAATTATTCCAAACAAATCTCAACTAACTCAACTAGAAGATATAAGTTTTTTTTAAATCTTCAAGAGTTAGTTATGATCTTCAATCATATTTATCACATAGGATTAATAACAAACTTTGTTTTCAATCCTAATCACAGCTAGTACTAGAAGATTCGCGCCTTTATGCATATTTTAAAGATACGCACGCTAATGGATAAGCATTATCTTCAAATCTGTAACTGGGTTAAGATGTCCTACCCACATGTCTTTTGACATCTTGTTCGATATGTTGCCTTAACATGCTCTGAACCCAGTGACAAGATGTCTAGGACATCTTGTTCAACATGTTGCATCTGCACATCTTCAATATGCACAAGTGGTTTAGACTTAATTACTTTAGCATTGGTGCTTCAGTTAAGTCACTCTGACCAACTTGTTTTAGCCTTATGATGCAGCCAATCTCAGAAGAACTACAATCTCCCCCTTTGGCAAATTATGGCTAAAACAACCACAAACCACTTTGTTGAATGTGCAATCTTCAGTCTTCAATCTTCAAATTGATCTCTGTTGATGCAATCTTCTGTTCTGAAATCTCCAGGTCTTCAAGGTCTTTGATCTTTAGAAACTTGTGTGTCTTCAATTTTCAAGACTTCTTCAATCTTGAGTGTGTGATGAACCTTTTCCAGTATGAGACAGTCTTAGTCTTGTCTTCATATGATCCATTACAATGAATTTTCTAAGTCCAGGGATGAGATACCTAGTGACTTAGTGAACCAAAGTCTTGAGTTGCAGCGGAAAATACTTAATCAGAGTGATCAAGACTTAGTAGACTTCTTAGAGGTTCAATTTTAGCATTTAATTATGCTCTGGACACACTTATTTTAGCATAGCTCTTTAGTTTTTAATTTTTTAAAGCTTGCTATTATTCATCCGTAAAGCAAGAGATTGATTCTACTTGCCAAAGAGCTGTTCTTATCATCAATTATTTCTCCCCCTTTTTACCATAATTCGACAAAGGTAAGGAAAATAGATTCATTGATTGATAAAAGAAAACTACAGCTTACAAGAGTTGCACACTTAGTGCCGGATGACAAAGTCTCCAATGTCTAGGACATTTGGTAGACCACATAGGCGAAGTTGGTCGTGCCATGTTCTTCTTCAAGTTTCTGGGTTAGTTTCTTCAATCCCAGTTTCTTCTTGCAAACCATAGCCTTGTATTAGCAGAAGCATTCAATCAGAGAGATCAAGGCTTCGGTGGTTTTCCCCTTTCTCCTTGGTCAGCCTTTGGATTAGATTATCCACATTGATTTTTCTTATTGTGCTTGACCTGATTGTTTCTTCCAATCATGAGTTGATCGTTCTTGCTCATTGTAGCTTCTTGATTCATGATTGTAAGAACTCTTCTTCCTCCCACCCTTTTCTTTCCAAAGGTCGTGATGTCTTGGACATCTGCTTCGACATCTTCTTCTGACTCACTAGCAGCAATCAATTGCTTCTTCTTGATTTTCCCTTTCAGTTGGAGGAACCATGCTGATTGGTACAGCATTGACAATGATTCCTTGTTGATCAATTTCTATATCAGAAACCTTGGACATTTGGAGAGATGCCTCTTCTGCATGTCCCTTTGAATCATCTAGATTTAAGTTGTTGTTCTTGGATGATTGTTGAGACATTATTGCAAAGATTTTTCGGAAGGGATGAATCTCTGATTTTGGAGAGGGTGTTTGACAAGATGTCGAGACGTTTGGTATGAAGGAAAATAGCGTTATTATAAGCAGCGGAATTCAAAAATTTCCTTAGTTTGATCCTTACGAATGAGCATGATATGTGTTTTAGGGTTTTTTACATCTTGAAGGGAAGAACCTTTGAATCACGATCTCTTGTAGGGAAGAACCTTTAAATCACGAACAAGATGATCACGAGCGTTGATGAAGATCACCGACGCCTCTAACTAGTCCACACGAACAGTCACCTTCAATAGAGTGCTAGCCCTTTATGTTTGAAGGCTATGCAAGAATATTGAGAGAGAGGATTATTTTAGTATTTTCAATTCTAAAATATTATTGTGCTTTTTCTTGTATATTGAGCAATGACAAGAGGTCTCTATTTATAGATATCTCTTGTCTTGTGCATCAAGACAACTTATGTCTAGTGCACCAAGACTTCTCTTATTGGGCAAAGCCCAACAAGAAACAAAAGCTAGGGCGCGCGCCCCCCATGAGTGGTAGTACTCATGTGCACGCCCTCCCACCATAATCTATGGTGTTCTTGCTCGTTTAAATTACCGTGATACCCTTATCACATTGCACATACACCGTACCTTACGGTGTTCCTTTATTTATCTCAATATTAGACTGTCCTTATGTGTGTGACCCATGTAGGTTTCCATAACGTTGGCAATTATATTAAATCCTTTATTTAATATAATAAACAATGAGCGGTATCTAGCAACACATCATTGCTACCCAAGTTATGAGAAATTAACATGTGATCAAAACATAACCTTTAGTGATAATATATGCGTGTATATTTACCCCTTTGCCCTTTATGTCTATATTGAACACAAAGCATACTTGGTGTCATCTTTGTCCAGTTCAATATTGGGCCCATGACATTTATCCTGTTATGCAGGATTGGCAAATTCCATCTAGGTCACTACTGTCCCTCAGCATGCTTTGTGAAGTACCCATCAACTGCCTTTATGGTTATCCTGTTACGGACAACGTTAGATCATCAACAAAGTACTTGACTCCACATCTAGGGTACAAAGTGGTTTCAGGTCTAAGGGCGGTTTACACCATTATCACCATGAGAGTAACTTATGACACTTTGCATAACTTTGCATGTAGTACTCTCATAGCGGGTCAATCCGGTATAAATATTACTGCTAATATTTCTTATACCTATGTCAAGACTTGATAACTCCTTATCCCATGATCCGTGAGATGCGATCATCAGTCTATCTTCATAATAGTCTTTATGCTTTAAGGTTATCCCTTTTCACCTTAAATCTTGACTATGGATACTTTAAAAATAGCGTCTTTATGTTTAATGTAATCTCATGATTAAGTCACACTTAATATTAAACAGACTTTCTTATTCTAGGGACTTCATTATTTTGAACGTTACAAACATAATAAAGAAAGCGCCTTGGATTATTAATAAAAGAAACAACATATTATTAATAATTAATTCGATACAAGTACTAAAGTCATTGGCCTCTAGGGCTTACACCAACATGGTAGTGTCACACATGAGGTATTTGTAGCCTTTTATAGATTGTTTGAGTACATAAGGCTACCTCTTTTTACGTGCAGATGATTAATGTTAATTTAATCTGCACGTTACCTTTATAGTGCCTATTACACGCTATTGAGCGTGTGAATACCCAGAGGCACTCTAACACTTCCAACCATAATTGATTCCACTTCATGTCCGTTGTACAGATGTTGCAACATCTTGTGGGACATCTTGATACCTTTTTCTTCGGCTGACAATAAAGCTATTTTTGGACTGTTGTTCTGAGGAGTCCATTGATAACACTTGTCTTTTGACTTTGTCCCTTTCATCACCACTTCTTGATCTTTGAGAATGGTGCATTCTGAGTTGTTGAAGTTAACATTCAAGCCTTTTTCACATAATTGGTTTATGCTAATCAAGTTTGTAGTCAGACCTTCCACTAGTAGAACATCATCTAGGCATGAGTAGCTTGGACCAGCTAATTTTCTTATGCCATTGTTTCTACCTTTAACTCCATCGCCGAAGGTAACACAACCTTCTGAATAAGATCTTAATTCTTTAAGATTTCTCTTATCTTCAGTCATGTGCTTAGAGAATCCACTGTTAAAGTACTAATCTCCATGTGAGGATATTCTGAGAGGAGTATGAGCCATTTGTTTTGAATTTATTTTTGGCTTCCATACTTTCTTAGTTTGACCATCCTTGTTTTTCACGCTTTGAGTTTGGATCGTCTTCTTGTTCTGCCTTGGTGATTTAGGCCTTTGAGAATAGCCATGAAGTTTGAAGCATTCATTCATAACATGCCCGGACCTACCACAATGATCACATCTATTGAAAGTTCTTCTATTTTGGGAGAATACCTTTTTAAGATGTGTTCTAGGTATGTGCTTCTTCTGCTGCTTGTGAAGCTGACCTATGTTCCTATCCTTCCTTTGTTGAACAGGATGTTGAGACATGTGGCTTGACATCTGCTTCTTTGTTTGAACAGATTGTTGAGACTTGTAGTCTATGATCCTGTCTTCATGTTGAACAGGATGTTGAGACATGTGGCTTGACATCTGCTTCTTCAGTTGAGCTGGGAGCTGAGGCTTGTGACCAAAATTCTTCTGCTTATGCTGAGCCAGATGTTTGGACATGTGGTCTGTCATCTGTTTCTTCTGTTGTGCAGAACGTCGAGGCATGGTTGTTGACTTCATGTGCTTGTGTTGAACAGGATGTTGAGACATGTGGTTTGACATCTAGTACTGAGACTTCTTCATAGGGGGAATCATCTTCTCAGGAGTAGATTTGACTTCCTTCTTGGAATAATGGTCAAACCCTAATCCACCTATGTCTCTGGTCATCTTCCCAACTTCAAGGAGTTCATCTGATATGTCAGATCCCTTGTTTAACATTCTCACTGTTTTTGTTATGTTTGTGAGTTTTGATTTTAACAAGGTGACTTCTTCTTCTAGATGAGTAACAATAGAGATTAATTGCTCTTGAATGAGACCTTTGATTATTCTCTTATGTTCTTCCACCAATGGACATGATTCTTCCCACTCTGTGGTCATCTTTCTATATGTCTCATTTAATTCCTCCTCAGTCTGATCTTCATCACCAAAGCTATCAATTTCAGATTTCCCAATGAGAGCTCTTATTATATTGGTTGTTTCTCCTTCACTCTCATCATCAGAATTTGTCCAAGAGATTGACAATTCCCTTTTCTGTTTCGTTAAGAATGTAGGGCATTCAGCTTTATATGGCCAAATCCTTCACACTTAAAACACCTTATGTTTCTTTCAAGATAAGATTTGTCTTCTTCTTTACCTCTTCTGATGTTGGACATCTTGTTTGGAACATCTCTGACTTTGCCTTGTGCACTGTTGTTGAACATCTTGTCTAAGACATTTGTTCCCCACTGTCTTTTTAACTTGTTCAAGGATTTGTTGAACTTTTTGTCAATGAGGCTTATTACTTCTGATATATTGTCTTTTCCAAGACTTCTCCTTTGAGAATTGTTGTTGGACAACTTATTTGAGACGTTTCTCCTCCAATTTCTGTCCAATTTCTTCAACTCTTTCTTTAACTTTCTAAGAAGAGCTATACCTTTTGATAACCTTTCTTCTTTTTCCAGTTTATCATTGATGGCCATCTCAAAGGTTTGTAATGAACCAATAAGTTCATCAACTTTCATCGTGCTCAAGTCTTGCGAATCCTCGATAGCAGTTACCTTTATGTTGAATTTTTTAGGTAATGATCTGAGGATTTTTCTTGCTATCTTCTCTTCAGATATCTTCTCACCTAGAGCAAATGATGAATTGACTATATCATGGAGTCTAGTGTTGAATTCCGATATAGTTTCATCTTCATCCATCCTTAGGTTTTCGAACTTTGTTGTGAGAAGTTGTAGCTTTGACATACGAACCTTAGAAGTTCCTTCATGAGCAGTTTGGAGAATTTCCCAGGCTTGCTTGGCTTCAGTACATGTGTTGATTACTTTGAATATATTTTGATCAACACCATTGAATATAGCGTTTAATGCTTTTGAATCAGCACTAGCTATTGTTTCTTCTTCTACACTCCAATCTGCTACTCCTTTTAGGCTTGTAGAGCCATCTTCTGCAGTGACCATTGGATGATTCCACCCTGCAACAATTGCCCTCCATGCTCTCTGATCCATGGATTTGATGAAGGCAATCATTCTTGCTTTCCAATAGTCGTAATTAGATCCATCCATAATTCGTGGTCTATTTATTGATCCTCCATTCTTACCCATCTTGAACAAAATTAGTCTCCCTGGAGCTCACCTAGTAGGTTAGGGTGCCTGCTCTGATGCCAATTGAAATTCTGTTCCCTGGCAGGACACATGTCGTACACAATGTCTAGGACAATGTGTCTGCAATCCAGATGTCCTAGACAACTGGTTATGAGGATCAATATATAACTTTGCAGAATCGTAAAGGAATGTAGTAAACGACACAAGTGTTTGTTTACCCAGGTCAATGTAAAAGCACCTACTCTGGGGGATACCAATCCAGGAAAGGAAATTCATTAACAATAGTTCTTAGTTTCCCGGTCTTATTTGAATAACACATTTATTCAAAGCCGACTACTAAAACTATCCGATGACTTTCTACCTAAGAGGCTACTCCCCCTAGATATGATAACTCACTCACCTCCCTCTAATTGAGATCCTTCTTTTTTGTCGTTTAACAATATTGTTGAATACAAATTCAACAATTATACCTTACTCTAAACCTTAGCACCTAAGACTTAAAGAAAGAACAAACTTGTGCAAATACACAAGTAATCAAGGTTGGAAAACAACTCCAATCCTTAACAAGGTTGAATGCAAATTCAACCGACTCAAACCAACCACTATGTGTTAAATAACATAGTAGGGTGGTGCAAAGAATGACTCAGGCTAAACCCTAAGTTTATATGTGATCTTTAATCCTTGCACTCGTACTTGAAAATGTAGTCTTGAGTCTTCTTATATAGGGATGCAGCTCCTGAGATATGCTTGAGTTTTAGTTGCATCATGATAGGATTTTTGTAACAAACTTTATAAGATAAAGTTTAAATTAAATCCTTTAAGAGTTAGTTATAATAAGATTTGTTTTAAATCTTCCAAACAAATCTCAACTAACTCAACTAGAAGATATAAGTTGTTTTTAAATCTTCAAGAGTTAGTTATGATCTTCAATCATATCTATCACATAGAATTAATAACAAACTTTGTTTTCAATCCTAATCACAGCTAGTACTTGAAGATTCGCGCCTTTATGCATATTTGAAAGATACGCGCGCTAATGGATAAGCATTATCTTCAAAGCTGTAACTGGGTCAAGATGTCCTACCCACATGTCTTTGGACATCTTGTTCGACATGTTGCCTTAACATGCTCTGAACCCAGTGACAAGATGTTTAGGACATTTTGTTCAACATGTTGCATCTGCACATCTTCAATATGCACAAGTGGTTTAGAGTTAATTACTTTAGCATTGGTGCTTCAGTTAAGTCACTCTGACCAAGTTGTTTTAGCCTTATGATGTAGCCAATCTCAGAAGAACTACACTTTGTTTCTTACCACTTTACCATTCTCATCTAATTTATTCCTAAACACTCATCTAGTATCAATGATTGAGTGATCTTTTGGTAAAGGTACTAGATTCCAAACTTCATTTCTTTCAAATTGTGAAAGCTCTTCTTTCATTGCCTCAATCCAAGATTCATCAATAATTGTTTCATCTATTGTTCTTGGTTCTAGCTGAGAGATCAATCCCAGATTGTTCTCCAAAATTTCCAATGATCTCCTAGTTCTTAAACCATCTTCAGTATTTCCAATGATTTGATCTGGTGGATGATTTGTAACTATTTTCCAAGTATTAGGAGGTGCTGGAGATGTAGATTCTTGATTTGGATCATCATTTTGATTTCTTATAGTCACATCTTCTTCATCATCAATTTCCATAATACTTGGTTGATCTTCAAACTCATCAAATTTGACATGCATACTTTCTTCCATGGTTTGAGTTCTCAAGTTATAGATTCTATAAGCCTTTGATGTTAGAGAATACCCCAAGAAGATTCCCTTATCTGACTTTGAATCAAACTTGCCTAGGTTGTCTTTGATATTCAAGATATAACAATAACAACCAAAGATGTGAAAGTAAGAAATATTTGGTTTTCTATCTTTCCAAAGTTCATAGGATGTCTTGTTTAAAACCTTTCTGATGGTCATTTAAGATGTAGCAAGCAGTATTGATAGCCTCAGCCTAAAAATACTTTTCAACATTTGATTCATTAATCATTGTTCTTGCCATCTCTTGTAGAGTTCTATTTTTCCTCTCCACAACCCCATTCTGTTGAGGTGTTCTAGGACAAGAAAAATTATGAGATATACCATTATTATCAAAGAAGGTTTCAAAGAGAGAGTTTTCAAATTCTCCTCCATGATCACTCCTTATGGAGACAATATTCAGGTTTTTCTCATTTTAACTTTTTAAGCAAAAAGACTTAAAAGCTTCAAATGACTCATCTTTGTGTTTCAGAAAAAGCACCCAAGTGAATCTTGAAAAGTCATCAACAATGACAAAACCATAGTTCTTACCACTAAGACTTGTAGTTTTGACAGGTCCAAATAAATCAATGTGTATCAATTCAAGTGGTCTTTTAGTTGAAATAAAAACTTTAGGTTTAAAACTACTTTTAACTTGCTTTCCTCTTGTGCAAGCTTCACATACTTTATCTAGATCAAAACTAATCTTGGGCAATCCATTTACCAAATCAAGCTTAGAAAGTTTAGATATAGTTTTCATACTAACATGATACCTTCCAAATGGAGACCAAAAGTTACAGCTTTTCAGGAATCCAAGGATTTGGACAATGTGACTCTTGAAGATTTAATAAGCTCACTCAGAAGTCATGAGCTAGAACTTATGTCAGATGAACCTGTCAAGAAGATGAAGTCCTTGGCTCTAAGCTCTGTTCAGACTTCCTCAAAAGCTGCAAAGATCAAAGTGTCTGAACAAGAGGAAGAAACTTCTGATGATATGATGGATGAAAATTCTGAGAATGAAGAAATGGCACTAATGGTTAGAAGGTTTCAGAAATGGAACAAGAAATACAAAAGGTTTCCAAACAAAGGAAACAACTCAAGAAGTTCCTTTTCAAAGGACAAAAAGGAAGAACTGAACAAGTGCTATAACTGCAAGAAATCTGGACACTTCATTGCGGACTGTCCAGAAATGTCATCCAAGGACAAAGGAAAGAATAAGAGCTTTGGGAAAGAAAAGTACAAAGAAAAGGTAAGGAAGAGTTTGTTAGCCACTTGGGAGACCATTGAGAATGACTCTGAAGGAGAAGATGATGAAGAAGGCAATCTGGCTTTAATGGCAAGAACTTCTGAAGGTAACAACTCTGATAGAGATTCGGAAGATGACTCAGATGATGAAAATGAGGTATACTCTAACATGACTAAATCTGAATTAATTGATTCTCTTAAGATTGCTGTGAAACATTACACTCGTATGGTAGGTCAACACAAAATTCTGAAGAATGTTCATGAATCATTGAAAAAGGATGCCAAGATTCTTTATGATGAAAATGAATCGTTAAACATTCGTATTTGTCATGTTGAATCTAACTATGTCTTGGCAGACAAGCTCAATGATGATCATGAAGATGCTCTTCACGAATTTATTTGTTGTACCTTCAATAGGAGTAAAATGGCTTCCATGATTTATCATATGACTCGTAACTATGGTGAAGGCATTGGTTATTCTCGGTTTAAGAACTGGGATAAACCTCTGAAATCATATAGTGAGGATGATACTCCACCTGAATTATTCTCTACCTTTGTTAAAAGTGGTACACTCGATCTGAAGGCATCCAACTCTGAAGGAGGCTCTGAACCTGAACCCAAAGACTCAGAAGTTCCAAGTTCTTCTGAACCTAAAATTTCTGAGTACAAAAGTTCTCAAGTTAAGGCTCAGAAGTCATCTGAACCTCTGAGAAATCGAGGCAAAGTTATTTCAGATCCTTGCTTGACCTTTGGAACTTTGATATACTCCAGATCAAAATCCAAGAATCAAATTAAGCCTAAACATTCTTGTCAAAGCTTAATTAATTCTAGATCTTGTGTTGATCATAGAAAACAAAGAAGGAATACTATTCAGAAGACTAACTCTAAAGGACCCATCAGAATATGGGTACCAAAATCTGAAATAGTGTTTGCTTCAGATGCACATGCAAGGAAAGGTAAAACAGCAGCCCTGGTACCTGGACAGTGGTTGCTCACGACATATGACGGGAGAAAAGCATATGTTCCAAACCCTAACTCTGAAAGAGGGAGGCTCTGTGGGGTTTGGAGGAAAACAAAAAGGGAAGATCATTGGTACAGGTACAGTTGGTAATTCCTCTCTTTCCATTAAAGATGTTTGGTTAGTTGATGGACTTAAACATAATCTATTGAGCATTAGTCAATTTTGTGACAATGGATGTATTGTTACATTTGATAAGAATTCATGTATTGTATCAAAAGACTCTGACAAATCTGTAGTATTCAAAGGAATGAGAGTTGGCAATGTTTATAAAGTAAACTTTTCTGATTTGGTTGACCAAAAGATTATATGTCTTTTGTCTCTGAGTGATGAGAAATGGTTATGGCACAAGCGTCTTGGTCATGCTAACCGGAGGTTGATCTCTAAGCTTAGCAAACAAAAGCTTGTTAGTGGTTTGCCTAACATTGATTATCACTCAGATGCACTTTGTGGCTCATGTCAAAAAGGAAAATTTGCTAAGACTTCCTTCAAGTCTAAAAACATTGTCTCTACTTCCAGACCCTTAGAATTGCTTCACATTGATCTGTTTGGTCCTGTTTCGACAGCCTCTATCAATGGTAAAAAATATGGATTGGTCATGGTCGATGATTTCAGTAGATGGACTTGGGTAAAATTCCTACGTTCTAAGAGTGAAGCATTTGTGGTGTTCAGTGACTTCTGCACACAAATACAAAGTGAAAAGGATCTTCGGATTCTGAAGGTTAGAAGCGACCATGGGGGAGAGTTCGAAAATGACTCTTTCGAATCTTTCTGCTCAGAGCATGGAGTAATCCATGAATTCTCTTCTCCTAGAACACCACAGCAGAATGGTGTTGTAGAAAGAAAGAATAGATCTTTGCAAGAAATGGCTCGTACCATGATGCTTGAGTCTAACCTAGCTAAGTTCTTGTGGGCAGAAGCCGTGAGTACTGCTTGCTATGTTCAGAATAGAATCTACATCAGACCTATTCTGAACAAAACTGCTTATGAACTGTTCAAAGGAAGAAAACCCAATATTTCTTATTTTCATCAGTTTGGATGTACTTGTTATATTCTAGACAACAAGGTCTATCGAAAGAAATTTGATGCTAGAGCTTATAAGGGTATCTTTATAGGCTACTCTGAACGCTCAAAAGCATACAGATTGTATAATTCTGAAACTCACACAGTTGAAGAATCTATACATGTTAGATTTGATGATAAAGAGCCTGACGATAAAATGTCAGAGCAAGCTGAGACTTTTGCAGAGTTTCAAGTTTCCTCAAATTCTGAGTGTGAAGATCTCTCCATTGCTGTATATCCATCTGAGACTCAAAATGAAGATATCTCTGAAGGCCTTGAATCTGAAGACCCTTCAGAAACTGAACCCTCTCAGACACCTGCTCCACCTAAGAGTAAATTCAAGTATAGATCATCTCATCCTGAAGAGCTAATTGTTGGTAATAAGGATAGCCCAAGAAAGACCAGATCTGCTTTCAAAGAGGATGAATCCCTAGTTGGGTTAATTTCATTAATTGAACCCACAAACATAGAAGAAGCACTCTCAGATGATGGGTGGATTGTTGCAATGCAAGAAGAACTCAATCAATTTGAAAGAAATGACGTTTGGGATCTGGTACCAAAACCCAAACACAAGAACATTATTGGAACAAAATGGGTATTCAGAAACAAGTCAAATGAAAAGGGAGAAGTTGTTAGAAACAAAGCTAGACTGGTTGCACAAGGTTATAGTCAGCAAGAAGGCATAGATTTCACTGAAACCTTTGCACCAGTAGCAAGACTTGAAGCAATAAGACTTCTCTTGTCCTATGCAGTTAATCATAACATCACTCTATTTCAAATGGATGTAAAAAGTGCATTTCTGAATGGAGTAATTTCTGAAGAGGTCTATGTCAAACAACCTCCTGGCTTTCAAGATATAAAGTGTCCTGATCATGTTTACAAATTGAAGAAATCTCTGTATGGTTTGAAACAAGCTCCAAGAGCTTGGTATGAGAGGTTAAGTATATTTCTTCTAGAAAACGGTTTTGAAAAAGGACATGTTGATAACACTCTTTTTAGAAAAACCTTAAAAACTGATATCTTAATTGTTCAAATTTATGTTGATGATATTATCTTTGGTTCAACTAATGCTTCTCTTTGCAAGAGTTTCTCTAAGCTTATGCAGGATGAATTCGAAATGAGTATGATGGGAGAACTAACATTCTTTTTGGGAATTCAAATTAATCAAAGAAAAGAAGGAGTATATGTGCATCAAACCAAATACACAAAGGATTTACTGAAGAAATTTGGTCTTGAAGATTGCAAACCAATGTCAACTCCTATGCATCCCTCTAGCAGTCTTCTGAAGGAAGAATCTGAAGGCAAAGTAGATCAGAAATTATATAGAGGTATGATTGGTTCCCTCCTCTATCTCACTGCTTCTAGACCAGATATCTTGTTCAGTGTATGCTTGTGTGCTAGATTTCAATCAGATCCTAGAGAGTCTCATTTAACTGCTGTTAAGAGAATCTTTAGATATTTGAAAGGAACCACTAATCTTGGATTACTTTATAAGAAATCCTTAGATTATCAGCTTATTGGATTCTGTGATGCTGACTATGCTGGTGATAAAATTGAACGGAAGTCCACTAGTGGAAACTGTCAATTTCTAGGTGAAAACCTTATATCATGGGCTAGTAAGAGACAAGCAACTATTGCTCTATCTACAGCAGAAGCAGAGTACATCTCAGCTGCTAAGTGTTGCACTCAATTGCTCTGGATGAAACATCAGCTGGAGGATTATCAGATAAGGATAAGTAGTATACCACTTCTCTGTGATAATACTGCTGCTATCTGTTTGTCTAAGAATCCTATTTTGCATTCACGAGCTAAACACATTGAGATCAAGCATCACTTCATTAGAGATTATGTTCAGAAGGGAGTAATTGAGATTCAATTCATTGATACTGAGCATCAATGGGCTGATATCTTTACCAAACCTCTTGCTATTGATCGTTTCAATTTTATCAAGAAAAATCTGAACATGGTTTTTAATTCTGAATGATGTTTCTGAATGTTGTTAAATCTGAATGAATAAATTAGTTCTGAAGGGCCTCAGAAGTTTGGATGGCTCAGAAACTATTATATAGGTTCTGAAGCACTCTCTCATCTGAAGCAATCAGAATTATTTATTATTAAATATGATCTCTTATGACTCAGATACCTACTCTAAGTGTTAGTTGACTGCTCAGTTTCTCTAACTGACAGCTGGCTTCTGAAAACACTACTTATATGTGTAACTTCCCATCATGTCTAGTAACCGCTGGGTAATGGAGGAGAGCTAATGATGATTTTATTAAAAGTAACTGCCACGCCCCCATTACGTCACTATCTTGTTTCCCCCAATATTTTGAAACTTACACTATAATCACTTATCACACACTAGTCACTATCACTTCTCACGTTTTCAACTTCTTCTTTCAAAATTTTCATCTCTCTTTCTCTCAAAATTCTTTTCTATCTTCCTCAATCGTCAACTTCAATGGCTTCTTCATCTAAAGCTACTATCATTCCTAACCTTATTGAATCTCAAGAAGATGTCTCCAGAAATCCTGAACCTTCATCTGTTCGCTTTGAACAATTAGAGCTAGTTGCAGAAAATCCAATCGACTTTGAATCGTTTAGGGTAAACGATTTGGAACTAAGAAGTTACTTTGAGAATCAAGGATGGACGAACTACTTTGATATGCTGAACGGTGTCGTTTATCCAAATTTAGTCAAGGAATTTTGGGTTGGCGCGGAAGTGTTTACTAAAGAAAAGGCTAAAGCGGAATTGGAAAGGGCCATTGCTAAAAATCCAGAAGTTAACAAGAACAAGTCTTGTGAGGAATTAGGTTTGAAACCTTACATTGGTCCTGAAATTCGTTCAACAATTCTCGGTGTACCTGTGTCAATCACAAGAAAACACTTTGCTGAACTCCTTCAGATTCCTAATGAAGGATTTTTTCAAGTTGATACTGACAAACCTCCACCCCTAACCAAGCATAGAGCTGAGATTAAAGATACCTTATATGAGGATCCCACTCATATGGGAAGAACTTCTGGGCTGTTTAAAGTTGCAAAGCTTCTGCACAAAATTCTTCTCTCTACCATCATTCCAAGGGTTGGTGGAATTGATCAGATTTCGTGGGATCAAAGGCATTTGCTTCTCTTCTTAGTAAAAGGTACTAAGTTAAATTTACCAGCTTATCTCTTCCACTATCTCTGTACCTATATCAGAAACACTACAGAGAAATCTAAGCACTGGATTGCTTATCCAAGATTGCTCTCTGAGCTTTTTTACCAATGGCGTTTGGTGGATAAGTTGAGGGAAGTTGGAGCTGAGGATACCACTATTGAGTTAAGGACTCCCTTCCTCTCTGCTGAAAATCTGTGCAATGTGCACAAGATCTCTAAGGATAATCTGAAGTATCCTCAATCTCCTACCAAGAGAAGGGTAACATCCCTCAGAGATGATGTTCACCCTGTGTATAAGAATGAGCCAATGGATGTTATTGCTCATTACATTGCTGCTAGAAGGGAAGAAGGTATTTATCTTACCCTTGATGATTTACAGTCTGAACCTGAGGATGACTATGTAGTCAAGAAAAGAAAGAGGACAACAAAGAAGAAGAATTCTGAGGATGCTGAAGCCCCAGAAAAGAAGAGGGTTAAGAAGGAAAAGAAGGTGAAGACCAAGAAGGTCTCTGAAGCTACTGCCAAATCTGAACGGGTACCTCAGCGCACTGAAGAGCCTTTTGTGGCACATATTGACAGCGATTCAGATACAGAAGATGATGTGCCTCTGAGCCGCACTATCAGAATCAGGAAACCAGTTCAGATATCTACTTCATGTATTCCTTCAACTTCTGTAAATACTGTTCTTAATGCTGCACAAACTGTCAACCCCTTATCTGAACAAACTCAACCTCCTCCCCAATTCACTGAAACCATATTTGAACAACCTCCACCTCAAACTAATCCCACTCAATCTCCACCTCATCTTTCCACACATCCTACCATTGATCACCCGTCTGTTGATGAATCTCAACCCATCAATATGATGCTGCCTGGTAGTAGCCAAATATTTCCAGCATTTCCCATTGTTGATGAATCCCCCACAGTTTCTGAGCTTGAAAGAGCTGTGGATCATGTACAAGAATCCATCATCTCTGTTGCATCTAAGAGAAATGAAACTCTTCATGAACTTCACTCCAAAATGCAACAACTCCATGATCTTCAACAACAAGAAACTCAACAACAACAACACCAACCACAATCACTATCTCCACACTCCACAGACACTTTCCAACACCTTGAACAACATCTTCATGGTGATCTTGTATACACTGTTTCATCACCTCAGCAATCACCCATTCACACTGCTTCCACCTCTGCACCTGCCATTATTGCTGAAACCATTCCTGACAAACCTAAATCCCCTCAGAAATCTCCTATTAAAGATTCTGAGTCTGCCCCAATAGTAATGGACATAGACCAATCTGAACCCTCTAATACTCAAACGTCTGAAGTCCCTGCTGAATCACAAACTGAACCTCCTCAGCCTTCATCTTCTAAGCCACTCACTTCTGAACCCAACACTTCAGAAATTCCATCCTCTCCACCATCTCCTGGAACTGATTCAGATCTTGCAGAAATTCGTCTTCATTCTGAAACATTTCCTTGTTTCACCATGGTGCTTAACACTGAACCTCCTCAATCCTTCCGACCACCCAGAAAAGTCATTACCATTCCTAACTCAGACTCAGATTCTGAAGAATCTTTTACTTCAGAATCCTCATGTGAACATTTGCCAAGACCACCACCCCCTCCTGTTTCCAATGACATGTTTGTGCGCGTTACTAACAAAATTTACAGGAAAGCAAAGGCACTTCATGATGTTAGGCGTTCACTGATGAATCCAAGAGCTTATATCATGGCTTGGGATGAACTAAGAGAGGAAGTTCTGACTGATTTCTATCATCTGGTGGATGGGGATCTGAATGAGATGTTGGATTATCAGATTGCTCTGAAGGCTTGGTTGGATAAGCTCAAGGAAGGGTATTTGAAGATCTCTGAGAAGGCGGCGCGTCATTGGCAGGAAGATTACCTCAACACTCACTTCTCACTCTCTATGCAAAGTTCCATTTCTACTGCTCTGAAGTTTTCTTTGGACCCTGGTGATTTATTTGTGAGCAAGTCAGTGATGGATGTAGTTGGCTCCTCTTCAGAACTCTCTGTACTTAAGAAAGAGCTTGAGGCTCAGAAGCAGAAGCAAGCTGCACTGAATGCTAAGATTAATCAGCTTGCCGCTCAGCAGAATGAAAAATTTGAGAGGATTGAGGCTAAACAGAATGAAATGGCAAATGATCTGAAGACCATTATTACCCTTCTGACCCCTAAACCTTAGGATCTCTTTTAGGCACTTGTTTATTTTCTTTTCTGAACAATTTTATCTTGGTTATGCTTTGAATATTTTGCTTAAATTTCTTTTGATTTTATGGCTTATTTCTTATTATTAATTCTTATCACTTTTTTTTTCAAAACTTGTGCTTTGACTGACCCGTTTTTGATAATGACAAAGGGGGAGAAAATATTATATTATTTCATATTATTTCATGTGGCAGTGAAATTAATTCTGAAGCTCTAAGATCTTACATTTTCTAAACTCTAATCTTGTTAAGTTATATAAGTCTTTTAAACTTTTAATGAGGGGGAGTAATAAATTTTGTCCAACATAAATTCGTATGATATAAGATACGCTTGCAAACCATGTCTTATATTTGTCAATCTGAAGAAATAGAGCTTGCAAACCTCTAATTCTGAAGGTAGAATATATGAAATTATATTTGACATTAAATATTACTCTTAGATTGTTTTATATTTATCATTGATAAACTTCTGAAGCTTATCAGACTCAGGGGGAGCTTGCAAACCTCAGAACCTGAAGTCAAGATGTTAAATAAAAACAACAACAATTGATTTTAAATACATATAGTTGTCATCATCAAAAAGGGGGAGATTGTTGGAACAAAATTATAATTTTGTATCTCTTTAATTGATTTTGATGATAACAATGTATTTAAAGTTAAATTGAAGTACTAATAATTTAATTTAGTGTGCAGGATTAAAAGTTAAAATTTGCGTACTAAAGCACCTTAGAATTTCTGAAGGAAGTACTTCTGAGCTTACCAGATCTGAAGCAAGTAATTCTGAGCCTGTCAAGCTCTGAAGCTATTATCTGAAGGCTCATCAGAGATAAATGTTAAGCTACACTTGAGAATACAATTTTATTGAAGACTGTGCCTGACTAAGTCCAAGCGTAGAAACCAAGAATGAAAAGGTTTGACCATGGAAAGGTCCTTTTCAAGTCAGGCTTCAGAAACGAATATTTCCTTATTTAGCTTACACCAAGGTTCAAATATCAAAAGCCAAAAGGAATCTCTCATTTTGTAGTAAACGTTAAGCTCCTAAGCATCTGCAAATCAGAACAGCTAATAAGCTCACTGATCAATACAAAGGAGCGTCTCAATTCTTCAAACGGTTATAATCTTCAACGTTCACTTTTTTTCACATATAAAAGGAAGTAGATCTGTGAAGAATTGGCATCAAGACTTAAGCTTCTGAACGTGTAGAACCTCTGTCAAATTCAAAAGCTATCAAACACTTAGAAACTTTGTGATAATTTTCTAAGTTAAGTCTTGTAACTGTGTTGTATTTTGTAAACACCTCTGATTGTATATCAAGTGTTAATCTCATATCTTTATTTTTATTAAACTTGTGGGAAGTCTCTTGCTTTGTGCTTGAGCATTGGAAGTCTCTTGCTTTGTGCTTGAGCATTGGAAGTCTCTTGCTTTGTGCTTGAGCATTGGAAGTCTCTTGCTTTGTGCTTGAGCATTTGTAATCTGAGTGATTATAGTGAAATCTCTTGTGAAGGACAAGAGGACTGGACTACTCCTGTTAGTGGGAGGAACCAGTATAAAAATTCTGAGTATCGTTCTATCCCTATCCTCATATATATTGTGTGTGTTACAACTTATCCGCTGCATTTGTTTTAACTTAGAAAAAGTCTTAACACAATTCAACCCCCCCCCCCCCCCCCCCCTTCTTGTGTGTTTTTCAACCTTCAATTGGCATCAGAGCTCCGGTCTGTTGCTCTTCACTTAACAGTGAAACAATAAAAGATCTAGGGGTACTTAGTTGAAAAACATGTCTGGTGTTACCTCTCCTTCTGCTTCCTCTGGACCTGATCACTCTGCTGTTCCACCTCCTCACAACTATGATAGGGAAAGGAATAGTGATAATCACAGAGACAAACCACCTTACTTCAACAGTGATCCTACTACTTTTCCTTTCTGGAAAACCAAGATGTATAGTTACATCATTGGGACTGATGATGAGTTATGGGATATCATTGAAGATGGTATACATTTTGAACACATGGATGATGAAGGTATTGTAAGAAATACCCACAGAAAGTTCTTTGATGCTGAAAAGAAGAAACAGTATAAGAAGCATCATACTGTTAAGAATATGCTTATTGGTGCAATATCTCATGCTGAGTATTTAAAAATATCCAACAAGTCATGTGCCAAAACTATCTGGGACTCTCTATGTTCCACCTATGAAGGAAATAAGCAAGTCAAAGAAGCTAAGGCAAACTTATTAGTTCATCAATATGAGCTGTTCAGAATGAAGGAAGATGAAGATATTGAAACCATGTATTCAAGGTTTGAAACCCTTGTCTCTGGTCTTCAAGTTCTGAAGAAAAGCTACACTGCATCTGATCACGTGAAGAAAATTCTGAGGAGCTTACCTTCCAAATGGAGACCAAAAGTTACAGCTTTTCAGGAATCCAAGGATTTGGACAATGTGACTCTTGAAGATTTAATAAGCTCACTCAGAAGTCATGAGCTAGAACTTATGTCAGATGAACCTGTCAAGAAGATGAAGTCCTTGGCTCTAAGCTCTGTTCAGACTTCCTCAAAAGCTGCAAAGATCAAAGTGTCTGAACAAGAGGAAGAAACTTCTGATGATATGATGGATGAAAATTCTGAGAATGAAGAAATGGCACTAATGGTTAGAAGGTTTCAGAAATGGAACAAGAAATACAAAAGGTTTCCAAACAAAGGAAACAACTCAAGAAGTTCCTTTTCAAAGGACAAAAAGGAAGAACTGAACAAGTGCTATAACTGTAAGAAATCTGGACACTTCATTGCGGACTGTCCAGAAATGTCATCCAAGGACAAAGGAAAGAATAAGAGCTTTGGGAAAGAAAAGTACAAAGAAAAGGTAAGGAAGAGTTTGTTAGCCACTTGGGAGACCATTGAGAATGACTCTGAAGGAGAAGATGATGAAGAAGGCAATCTGGCTTTAATGGCAAGAACTTCTGAAGGTAACAACTCTGATAGAGATTCGGAAGATGACTCAGATGATGAAAATGAGGTATACTCTAACATGACTAAATCTGAATTAATTGATTCTCTTAAGATTGCTGTGAAACATTACACTCGTATGGTAGGTCAACACAAAATTCTGAAGAATGTTCATGAATCATTGAAAAAGGATGCCAAGATTCTTTATGATGAAAATGAATCGTTAAACATTCGTATTTGTCATGTTGAATCTAACTATGTCTTGGCAGACAAGCTCAATGATGATCATGAAGATGCTCTTCACGAATTTATTTGTTGTACCTTCAATAGGAGTAAAATGGCTTCCATGATTTATCATATGACTCGTAACTATGGTGAAGGCATTGGTTATTCTCGGTTTAAGAACTGGGATAAACCTCTGAAATCATATAGTGAGGATGATACTCCACCTGAATTATTCTCTACCTTTGTTAAAAGTGGTACACTCGATCTGAAGGCATCTAACTCTGAAGGAGGCTCTGAACCTGAACCCAAAGACTCAGAAGTTCCAAGTTCTTCTGAACCTAAAATTTCTGAGTACAAAAGTTCTCAAGTTAAGGCTCAGATGTCATCTGAACCTCTGAGAAATCGAGGCAAAGTTATTTCAGATCCTTGCTTGACCTTTGGAACTATGATATACTCCAGATCAAAATCCAAGAATCAAATTAAGCCTAAACATTCTTGTCAAAGCTTAATTAATTCTAGATCTTGTGTTGATCATAGAAAACAAAGAAGGAATACTATTCAGAAGACTAACTCTAAAGGACCCATCAGAATATGGGTACCAAAATCTGAAATAGTGTTTGCTTCAGATGCACATGCAAGGAAAGGTAAAACAGCAGCCCTGGTACCTGGACAGTGGTTGCTCACGACATATGACGGGAGAAAAGCATATGTTCCAAACCCTAACTCTGAAAGAGGGAGGCTCTGTGGGGTTTGGAGGAAAACAAAAAGGGAAGATCATTGGTACAGGTACAGTTGGTAATTCCTCTCTTTCCATTAAAGATGTTTGGTTAGTTGATGGACTTAAACATAATCTATTGAGCATTAGTCAATTTTGTGACAATGGATGTATTGTTACATTTGATAAGAATTCATGTATTGTATCAAAAGACTCTGACAAATCTGTAGTATTCAAAGGAATGAGAGTTGGCAATGTTTATAAAGTAAACTTTTCTGATTTGGTTGACCAAAAGATTATATGTCTTTTGTCTCTGAGTGATGAGAAATGGTTATGGCACAAGCGTCTTGGTCATGCTAACCGGAGGTTGATCTCTAAGCTTAGCAAACAAAAGCTTGTTAGTGGTTTGCCTGACATTGATTATCACTCAGATGCACTTTGTGGCTCATGTCAAAAAGGAAAATTTGCTAAGACTTCCTTCAAGTCTAAAAACATTGTCTCTACTTCCAGACCCTTAGAATTGCTTCACATTGATCTGTTTGGTCCTGTTTCGACAGCCTCTATCAATGGTAAAAAATATGGATTGGTCATGGTCGATGATTTCAGTAGATGGACTTGGGTAAAATTCCTACGTTCTAAGAGTGAAGCATTTGTGGTGTTCAGTGACTTCTGCACACAAATACAAAGTGAAAAGGATCTTCGGATTCTGAAGGTTAGAAGCGACCATGGGGGAGAGTTCGAAAATGACTCTTTCGAATCTTTCTGCTCAGAGCATGGAGTAATCCATGAATTCTCTTCTCCTAGAACACCACAGCAGAATGGTGTTGTAGAAAGAAAGAATAGATCTTTGCAAGAAATGGCTCGTACCATGATGCTTGAGTCTAACCTAGCTAAGTTCTTGTGGGCAGAAGCCGTGAGTACTGCTTGCTATGTTCAGAATAGAATCTACATCAGACCTATTCTGAACAAAACTGCTTATGAACTGTTCAAAGGAAGAAAACCCAATATTTCTTATTTTCATCAGTTTGGATGTACTTGTTATATTCTAGACAACAAGGTCTATCGAAAGAAATTTGATGCTAGAGCTTATAAGGGTATCTTTATAGGCTACTCTGAACGCTCAAAAGCATACAGATTGTATAATTCTGAAACTCACACAGTTGAAGAATCTATACATGTTAGATTTGATGATAAAGAGCCTGACGATAAAATGTCAGAGCAAGCTGAGACTTTTGCAGAGTTTCAAGTTTCCTCAAATTCTGAGTGTGAAGATCTCTCCATTGCTGTATATCCATCTGAGACTCAAAATGAAGATATCTCTGAAGGCCTTGAATCTGAAGACCCTTCAGAAACTGAACCCTCTCAGACACCTGCTCCACCTAAGAGTAAATTCAAGTATAGATCATCTCATCCTGAAGAGCTAATTGTTGGTAATAAGGATAGCCCAAGAAAGACCAGATCTGCTTTCAAAGAGGATGAATCCCTAGTTGGGTTAATTTCATTAATTGAACCCACAAACATAGAAGAAGCACTCTCAGATGATGGGTGGATTATTGCAATGCAAGAAGAACTCAATCAATTTGAAAGAAATGACGTTTGGGATCTGGTACCAAAACCCAAACACAAGAACATTATTGGAACAAAATGGGTATTCAGAAACAAGTCAAATGAAAAGGGAGAAGTTGTTAGAAACAAAGCTAGACTGGTTGCACAAGGTTATAGTCAGCAAGAAGGCATAGATTTCACTGAAACCTTTGCACCAGTAGCAAGACTTGAAGCAATAAGACTTCTCTTGTCCTATGCAGTTAATCATAACATCACTCTATTTCAAATGGATGTAAAAAGTGCATTTCTGAATGGAGTAATTTCTGAAGAGGTCTATGTCAAACAACCTCCTGGCTTTCAAGATATAAAGTGTCCTGATCATGTTTACAAATTGAAGAAATCTCTGTATGGTTTGAAACAAGCTCCAAGAGCTTGGTATGAGAGGTTAAGTATATTTCTTCTAGAAAACGGTTTTGAAAAAGGACATGTTGATAACACTCTTTTTAGAAAAACCTTAAAAACTGATATCTTAATTGTTCAAATTTATGTTGATGATATTATCTTTGGTTCAACTAATGCTTCTCTTTGCAAGAGTTTCTCTAAGCTTATGCAGGATGAATTCGAAATGAGTATGATGGGAGAACTAACATTCTTTTTGGGAATTCAAATTAATCAAAGAAAAGAAGGAGTATATGTGCATCAAACCAAATACACAAAGGATTTACTGAAGAAATTTGGTCTTGAAGATTGCAAACCAATGTCAACTCCTATGCATCCCTCTAGCAGTCTTCTGAAGGAAGAATCTGAAGGCAAAGTAGATCAGAAATTATATAGAGGTATGATTGGTTCCCTCCTCTATCTCACTGCTTCTAGACCAGATATCTTGTTCAGTGTATGCTTGTGTGCTAGATTTCAATCAGATCCTAGAGAGTCTCATTTAACTGCTGTTAAGAGAATCTTTAGATATTTGAAAGGAACCACTAATCTTGGATTACTTTATAAGAAATCCTTAGATTATCAGCTTATTGGATTCTGTGATGCTGACTATGCTGGTGATAAAATTGAACGGAAGTCCACTAGTGGAAACTGTCAATTTCTAGGTGAAAACCTTATATCATGGGCTAGTAAGAGACAAGCAACTATTGCTCTATCTACAGCAGAAGCAGAGTACATCTCAGCTGCTAAGTGTTGCACTCAATTGCTCTGGATGAAACATCAGCTGGAGGATTATCAGATAAGGATAAGTAGTATACCACTTCTCTGTGATAATACTGCTGCTATCTGTTTGTCTAAGAATCCTATTTTGCATTCACGAGCTAAACACATTGAGATCAAGCATCACTTCATTAGAGATTATGTTCAGAAGGGAGTAATTGAGATTCAATTCATTGATACTGAGCATCAATGGGCTGATATCTTTACCAAACCTCTTGCTATTGATCGTTTCAATTTTATCAAGAAAAATCTGAACATGGTTTTTAATTCTGAATGATGTTTCTGAATGTTGTTAAATCTGAATGAATAAATTAGTTCTGAAGGGCCTCAGAAGTTTGGATGGCTCAGAAACTATTATATAGGTTCTGAAGCACTCTCTCATCTGAAGCAATCAGAATTATTTATTATTAAATATGATCTCTTATGACTCAGATACCTACTCTAAGTGTTAGTTGACTGCTCAATTTCTCTAACTGACAGCTGGCTTCTGAAAACACTACTTATCTGTGTAACTTCCCATCATGTCTAGTAACCGCTGGGTAATGGAGGAGAGCTAATGATGATTTTATTAAAAGTAACTGCCACGCCCCCATTACGTCACTATCTTGTTTCCCCCAATATTTTGAAACTTACACTATAATCACTTATCACACACTAGTCACTATCACTTCTCACGTTTTCAACTTCTTCTTTCAAAATTTTCATCTCTCTTTCTCTCAAAATTCTTTTCTATCTTCCTCAATCGTCAACTTCAATGGCTTCTTCATCTAAAGCTACTATCATTCCTAACCTTATTGAATCTCAAGAAGATGTCTCCAGAAATCCTGAACCTTCATCTGTTCGCTTTGAACAATTAGAGCTAGTTGCAGAAAATCCAATCGACTTTGAATCGTTTAGGGTAAACGATTTGGAACTAAGAAGTTACTTTGAGAATCAAGGATGAACGAACTACTTTGATATGCTGAACGGTGTCGTTTATCCAAATTTAGTCAAGGAATTTTGGGTTGGCGCGAAAGTGTTTACTAAACAAAAGGCTAAAGCGGAATTGGAAAGGGCCATTGCTAAAAATCCAGAAGTTAACAAGAACAAGTCTTGTGAGGAATTAGGTTTGAAACCTTACATTGGTCCTGAAATTCGTTCAACAATTCTCGGTGTACCTGTGTCAATCACAAGAAAACACTTTGCTGAACTCCTTCAGATTCCTAATGAAGGATTTTTTCAAGTTGATACTGACAAACCTCCACCCCTAACCAAGCATAGAGCTGAGATTAAAGATACCTTATATGAGGATCCCACTCATATGGGAAGAACTTCTGGGCTGTTTAAAGTTGCAAAGCTTCTGCACAAAATTCTTCTCTCTACCATCATTCCAAGGGTTGGTGGAATTGATCAGATTTCGTGGGATCAAAGGCATTTGCTTCTCTTCTTAGTAAAAGGTACTAAGTTAAATTTACCAGCTTATCTCTTCCACTATCTCTGTACCTATATCAGAAACACTACAGAGAAATCTAAGCACTGGATTGCTTATCCAAGATTGCTCTCTGAGCTTTTTTACCAATGGCGTTTGGTGGATAAGTTGAGGGAAGTTGGAGCTAAGGATACCACTATTGAGTTAAGGACTCCCTTCCTCTCTGCTGAAAATCTGTGCAATGTGCACAAGATCTCTAAGGATAATCTGAAGTATCCTCAATCTCCTACCAAGAGAAGGGTAACATCCCTCAGAGATGATGTTCACCCTGTGTATAAGAATGAGCCAATGGATGTTATTGCTCATTACATTGCTGCTAGAAGGGAAGAAGGTGTTTATCTTACCCTTGATGATTTACAGTCTGAACCTGAGGATGACTATGTAGTCAAGAAAAGAAAGAGGACAACAAAGAAGAAGAATTCTGAGGATGCTGAAGCCCCAGAAAAGAAGAGGGTTAAGAAGGAAAAGAAGGTGAAGACCAAGAAGGTCTCTGAAGCTACTGCCAAATCTGAACGGGTACCTCAGCGCACTGAAGAGCCTTTTGTGGCACATATTGACAGCGATTCAGATACAGAAGATGATGTGCCTCTGAGCCGCACTATCAGAATCAGGAAACCAGTTCAGATATCTACTTCAGGTATTCCTTCAACTTCTGTAAATACTGTTCTTAATGCTGCACAAACTGTCAACCCCTTATCTGAACAAACTCAACCTCCTCCCCAATTCACTGAAACCATATTTGAACAACCTCCACCTCAAACTAATCCCACTCAATCTCCACCTCATCTTTCCACACATCCTACCATTGATCACCCGTCTGTTGATGAATCTCAACCCATCAATATGATGCTGCCTGGTAGTAGCCAAATATTTCCAGCATTTCCCATTGTTGATGAATCCCCCACAGTTTCTGAGCTTGAAAGAGCTGTGGATCATGTACAAGAATCCATCATCTCTGTTGCATCTAAGAGAAATGAAACTCTTCATGAACTTCACTCCAAAATGCAACAACTCCATGATCTTCAACAACAAGAAACTCAACAACAACAACACCAACCACAATCACTATCTCCACACTCCACAGACACTCTCCAACACCTTGAACAACATCTTCATGGTGATCTTGTATACACTGTTTCATCACCTCAGCAATCACCCATTCACACTGCTTCCACCTCTGCACCTGCCATTATTGCTGAAACCATTCCTGACAAACCTAAATCCCCTCAGAAATCTCCTATTAAAGATTCTGAGTCTGCCCCAATAGCAATGGACATAGACCAATCTGAACCCTCTAATACTCAAACGTCTGAAGTCCCTGCTGAATCACAAACTGAACCTCCTCAGCCTTCATCTTCTAAGCCACTCACTTCTGAACCCAACACTTCAGAAATTCCATCCTCTCCACCATCTCCTGGAACTGATTCAGATCTTGCAGAAATTCGTCTTCATTCTGAAACATTTCCTTGTTTCACCATGGTGCTTAACACTGAACCTCCTCAATCCTTCCGACCACCCAGAAAAGTCATTACCATTCCTGACTCTGACTCAGATTCTGAAGAATCTTTTACTTCAGAATCCTCGTGTGAACAGTTGCCAAGACCACCACCCCCTCCTGTTTCCAATGACATGTTTGTGCCCGTTACTAACAAAATTTACAGGAAAGCAAAGGCACTTCATGATGTTAGGCGTTCACTGATGAATCCAAGAGCTTATATCATGGCTTGGGATGAACTAAGAGAGGAAGTTCTGACTGATTTCTATCATCTGGTGGATGGGGATCTGAATGAGATGTTGGATTATCAGATTGCTCTGAAGGCTTGGTTGGATAAGCTCAAGGAAGGGTATTTGAAGATCTCTGAGAAGGCGGCGCGTCATTGGCAGGAAGATTACCTCAACACTCACTTCTCACTCTCTATGCAAAGTTCCATTTCTACTGCTCTGAAGTTTTCTTTGGACCCTGGTGATTTATTTGTGAGCAAGTCAGTGATGGATGTAGTTGGCTCCTCTTCAGAACTCTCTGTACTTAAGAAAGAGCTTGAGGCTCAGAAGCAGAAGCAAGCTGCACTGAATGCTAAGATTGATCAGCTTGCCGCTCAGCAGAATGAAAAATTTGAGAGGATTGAGGCTAAACAGAATGAAATGGCAAATGATCTAAAGACCATTATTACCCTTCTGACCCCTAAACCTTAGGATCTCTTTTAGGCACTTGTTTTAGTTTCTTTTCTGAACAATTTTATCTTGGTTATGCTTTGAATATTTTGCTTAAATTTCTTTTGATTTTATGGCTTATTTCTTATTATTAATTCTTATCACTTTTTTTTTCAAAACTTGTGCTTTGACTGACCCGTTTTTGATAATGACAAAGGGGGAGAAAATATTATATTATTTCATATTATTTCATGTGGCAGTGAAATTAATTCTGAAGCTCTAAGATCTTACATTTTCTAAACTCTACTCTTGTTAAGTTATATAAGTCTTTTAAACTTTTAATGAGGGGGAGTAATAAATTTTGTCCAACATAAATTCGTATGATATAAGATACGCTTGCAAACCATCTCTTATATTTGTCAATCTGAAGAAATAGAGCTTGCAAACCTCTAATTCTGAAGGTAGAATATATGAAATTATATTTGACATTAAATATTACTCTTAGATTGTTTTATATTTATCATTGATAAACTTCTGAAGCTTATCAGACTCAGGGGGAGCTTGCAAACCTCAGAACCTGAAGTCAAGATGTTAAATAAAAACAACAACAATTGATTTTAAATACATATAGTTGTCATCATCAAAAAGGGGGAGATTGTTGGAACAAAATTATAATTTTGTATCTCTTTAATTGATTTTGATGATAACAATGTATTTAAAGTTAAATTGTAGTACTAATAATTTAATTTAGTGTGCAGGATTAAAAGTTAAAATTTGCGTACTAAAGCACCTTAGAATTTCTGAAGGAAGTACTTCTGAGCTTACCAGATCTGAAGCAAGTAATTCTGAGCCTGTCAAGCTCTGAAGCTATTATCTGAAGGCTCATCAGAGATAAATGTTAAGCTACACTTGAGAATACAATTTTATTGAAGACTGTGCCTGACTAAGTCCAAGCGTAGAAACCAAGAATGAAAAGGTTTGACCATGGAAAGGTCTTTTTCAAGTCAGGCTTCAGAAACGAATATTTCCTTATTTAGCTTACACCAAGGTTCAAATATCAAAAGCCAAAAGGAATCTCTCATTTTGTAGTAAACGTTAAGCTCCTAAGCATCTGCAAATCAGAACAGCTAATAAGCTCACTGATCAATACAAAGGAGCGTCTCAATTCTTCAAACGGTTATAATCTTCAACGTTCACTTTTTTTCACATATAAAAGGAAGAAGATCTGTGAAGAATTGGCATCAAGACTTAAGCTTCTGAACGTGTAGAACCTCTGTCAAATTCAAAAGCTATCAAACACTTAGAAACTTTGTGATAATTTTCTAAGTTAAGTCTTGTAACTGTGTTGTATTTTGTAAACACCTCTGATTGTATATCAAGTGTTAATCTCATATCTTTATTTTTATTAAACTTGTGGGAAGTCTCTTGCTTTGTGCTTGAGCATTGGAAGTCTCTTGCTTTGTGCTTGAGCATTGGAAGTCTCTTGCTTTGTGCTTGAGCATTGGAAGTCTCTTGCTTTGTGCTTGAGCATTGGAAGTCTCTTGCTTTGTGCTTGAGCATTTGTAATCTGAGTGATTATAGTGAAATCTCTTGTGAAGGACAAGAGGACTGGACTACTCCTGTTAGTGGGAGGAACCAGTATAAAAATTCTGAGTATCGTTCTATCCCTATCCTCATATATATTGTGTGTGTTACAACTTATCCGCTGCATTTGTTTTAACTTAGAAAAAGTCTTAACACAATTCAACCCCCCCCCCCCCCCCCCCTTCTTGTGTGTTTTTCAACCTTCAATATTAGTTTATCATCATAGGCATCACTGATGGAATGACAATCAACTTCAATATGTTTAGTCCGCTCATGGAAAACAGGATTTGCAACGATTTGGATGGCACTTGTGTTGTCAGCATAAAGAGAAGTAGGCTCTGTTTGAGGAAAACCAAGTTCAGCCAAAAGACCACGAAGCCAAATTATTTCAGAACAAGCAGCAGACATAGCATGATACTCGGATTCAGTGGAAGATTTAGAAACTCGTGCTTGCTTCTTACTTTTCCATGAGATCAATGAAGTGCCAAGAAACATGCACCAACCTATCACAGATCTCCGTGTGTCTTGACACCCTGCCCAATCAGCATCACTATATGCACTCAATTTAGGAGCTATTCCGACGGGAAAAAATAAACCACGGTGATTGGTTCCTTTCAAGTATCGAATGATACGACGGACTGCTGCCAGGTGAAGATGACGAGGAGAATGCATAAATTGACTTACTTGCTGAACAGCAAATGAGATATCAGGGCGAGTAATAGTCAAGTAATTCAAGCTACCCATAAGTTGCCGATACAATAAGGGATCAGGTAAAAGATCACCATCATCACGATGATATTTAACATTAACCTCATGAGGGGTATCCACCGGATTAGCTGATTCGAGACCAGCCATAGAAATCAAATCTGTGGCATACTTATGTTGATGTAGAAAAATTCCCTTAGACGTAGAATCAACCTCAAGACCAAGAAAATAATGTAGAGTACCAAGATCTTTCATGTGAAATGCGGACTGTAATTGTTGCTTAAGTCGCTGAATGGAAGCAAGATCAGAACCAGTAATAACCATATCATCAACATACAAAAGAAGAAGAACAATATCCGCAGATGTGCGATGAATAAATAAAGAGGAATCATATTGACTTTGAGTAAAGGAGAACCCAAGTAGAGTGGAGCGGAATTTCTCATACCATGCTCTAGGAGCCTGTTTCAAACCATATAAGGAACGATTGAGCTTGCACACACCTTTAGATGAAGAGAATAGGCCTTGAGGCGGAGTCATATAAATATCTTCTGTCAAGTCACCATGAAGAAAAGCATTCTTCACATCCATTTGGTGAAGAGACCACCCACTAGAAGCAGCTATAGAGATTATTGTACGAACCGTTGTCATTTTGGCAACCGGTGCAAATGTCTCATCATAATCAATTCCATATTCCTGCTTGTATCCTAAAGCAACCAAACGAGCCTTGTAACGGTTGAGGGATGTAACACCCCGATTTTCAAAGACCAAAAAGGGGCATAAAATTTTATTTTTTTTAAAACAAAACAGAGCGTGCATAAATTTTCATGATGAGCCGACATTAATCATACAACAGAGCTAATTAAACATTAGTGCTTCAGAGAAGCAAAGTGTTGTACCTGAATATTTACAACCCTAAAGACAAAGGGCCTAATAACCACAAAAGTAAATATTCAGAATACAGTCATCCAAAAGAGTCAGATCATATGCCTAATCCAAAAGAGTACGGTGTACAAACCACACTGGCACACAACCTAACTTAAGAAGTACAACTCCTCGATCACTGAAATCCCACGAACTCACCGTCGTCCTCACGACCCACGGTCTCGGACAGGAATCCATCGTCTAGGTGGGGGTAACCCGTTCATGTTTCATTGTAAGGGTCACCACAAGTACCACATAATACAAATACCAAATATGGAAAACAAATAAACATTTATCATTTTCTTCTTAACAAGCATTATAATTCAAATGCGCACATAGCCTATCAATGCAGACTCTAAAATGATCGTGACACCAATCACTGGCTGCCACATGCATGAAATTCCGGAATTTAACCTCTCTGCAGAGAGTCGTAGGCCCAGCCTACTAAATCCCCGCAGGGCATCAATAAAATCCTTTGGCCCATCACGGTCACCACGTAGGATTAGAGTGGATCCAATCACTGTCAATCACACCCCGTGGCCCATCACGGTCACAACGTATAGGACTCAATTAAAATCCCGCAGGATTAAGGTGGACCCAATCACTATCAGTCGTTCCCCGTGGCCCATCACAGTCACCACGTACTATGAATGCATGAGCATACGATTCCCCATATATGCTAATGCAGCAATTACATACCTTCCAAGCATATGTAATTCAATTCAATGTTCATACATATATTTTCACAATCATATGTAAACAATCACATATTCATACATATATTCTCACAATCATATGTATTCAATCACAACAACATACATATATTCTCAATCATATGTATTCAATCACATGTATTGTAAACAATTTCTCATTCCGAGAATACATCACACATACATGCCAAGCACTCAAAACACACCACAAACAAAGCATACACACATGTTATTATAGAAATAAGACAAAAATAAAGGTGCCCTTACCTCAGCAAGCATTCCAACACGCACAACTTACATTACCCGAGCAATAACCGTCCCTCTCGACGAAAACTCCAATTCGGCTAATCCTCTTAACCTTTTACAAAACATAACTTATCTAAGTTAATACCACATTCTGATTGGTTACTCAAATAAGTCCTAACTCGGCTACTAATGGATTCAAGGCCTATGGTTAGGGGTGTTCATGGGTACGGGTCAATCCGCGAACCCGCCGATCCAACCCAACCCACTATTTACCCGAACCCGTTCATATATGGGTAAAACCCAGCCCAACCCATCACACCCGCATATAATTGGTTCGGGTATTGGATCTAGCTTTGTGAACCCGTTGACCCGTATACTCAACCCGTGTACCCTTATATCTAAAATTTTCATTCTACTATTGTACTACACTACTAGTACTACTCTACTACCATTGTTGACTCTTTTAATTTCATGAGCCAATTTCTCAATTCCTTTCCTTATTCATATTTGTGTAATCAATTACCCACAAATCACTCAATCAAGCTTCTAAATTTGTTACAATGATTCTTCCTTTTATAACACTCCTCACTCTAAAACCTAATGAAAATCAAAATGATGTGTTTTGTGGGAATTTACTTTTATTAAGTGTTATGACTATGAATGAATTTTTATTTGAAGTCAAATCGGTGTTTTAACCATTAATTTTTTTATTTTATGTACAACCCGCGAACCCAACCCAACCTGTTAACAATCGGATTGGTTTGGTTCGGATTTAACAATGAAAGTGCGGATTTGATGATGAATCCAACCCAATGTATATTGAACGGGTTGGGTAACGGATTATACCAAATCCGGCCCAACCCAGCCCGCGTACACCCCTACCTATGGTTGTTCTCTCACAACTAACTAGGCTCGACTTGTTTTCAAAACGACTCTTTTAAAAACAACACTTTAATAAAATAGTTCTCATCACAAAAATGTCATTTAAATCAATCTCGGCTATTTTAAAACACTTCTAAAAGAAAATCTCTTTTCAAACAACTTATGCCTCATAAGTTCCAAAATCTTATAAAACTAAACAAGTGCGAACTAAAACTTTTCTCGTTCGAGTTATAACAAAATACTTTTCGCGTGTACGTAACTAAAACATTTTTCCGAATAGTTCACAAACATCAACCTCTTAAAATATAAATCCTCGACAAAATAGTTTCAAACTTAAATGACCATAACTCATTCAATCTTTGTCCGATCGAGATGAGCCATACGCCAAAATCTTCGTCTCGAAAAGACGGATCAAATGTTTAAGTTTCCAGGTCACAAAACAATTTTAAAGTGACCTAAATGTCCTTCAAGATTTTTCGACCAGAATTGGAATCAAATCAAAATGTTGTTTTTCACAAAACAAACATAGTTTAAAACACTCCAATCATCACTAGTTTTCTCGATTGATCAAACACTCACACCAATTTCATTTGAATCGAAAATGCCAATTTTCTACAAGACTTTGCAAAAAATTTCACTTGTTCAATCAAGCCACAAGTTACTAGTTTCCTTTCCAAACAAAACCTATATATTATTCCAAGGAAAACCATGATCATGCCTTCCCAATTAGGGCTTAAAATTTAGAAGTGACATATACATAATATGCCACGGCCAAATTCCAACAACAAGGCTAGTTCCCATTTTTTTCATTTCAAAAGCATAGGATTAATCCTTTAGTTACCAAAATCACTTAATTGAATGAACAAAATATTTTCATAACACAATCCACAATTCAAAATATTTTTCCTAAATTTCTCATGAACACACAAATATATTTTCTTGTTTCTCAAAACAAAACCATTTTTCACATATCCATTTTTTTCGAAGAATCAAACATAACTAAAACACTTATACAAATATTAATTTCACATAACCAACTGAAATTAGTTTGATTCTATACTTAAAATATTTTCCAAAACCCTAAACTTCAAAACTCATAAAAATTGGGGCTCTGCTCTTCTAGGCATTTATTTCAAAAGTCTAAATCAGTACATAGATGGATCTAATTGATATAAACATGTTCATAAAAATCAAAATGGCATTTCAATATTTTTCTTTCTTTCAAAGTCTAACAAATTCTAAAGTGCTCCAAATGAACAAATTTCTTTTAGATCTATTGTCACAAAAACTCATCCAATAACATTAACAAAGTGAAAATCTCGCAAAACTTATTTCTACAAAACTCATTTTTATGAATAAAAACTTAAGTGACCAAATCATTTTATTTCTAGAGATCTAGTACTACAAAGCATGGATCTATAACTCTAGTGAAGAAAAAATTTAATATCCCTACACATCAACAAAAAGGCCTCACGGCCACTTAGAAAAAGAGAGAAAATGAATGATTTATTTACCTCTTATTAAGCTCTATAGGATCACCAAGACTTAAGCATCACTTCACCTTTAAAGATCACTTCCTAGTTCTAGCTTGATCATTCCCAAAATTGAGTTTTGTGTGTGTTTCCAATATTTAGAAAAAGAAAACAAAGAAAGAAGAGAAGGATGAAGGCTACGGTCCTTGCAGGAGAAAGGAAAAGAAGTGAAAGTCTCATGATCAATTCTATATATAGATCCTCTTATTTATTTTAAGCCTTTTGATCAAATGGTAAAAGTTCCTAAGATTTAATCCTAGCCAACAATAATATCTTGGTCACCAAGCAACTCACCTAAAATATCTAGATATTTTGTGATCTTGCCAACTCATTCGCTCAGTCCCACGCTCGCGCTTAAACGACTCGTATCTCGCATACCGATAAGCTTTATCGAAACAGAAAAATTCTACCTTAAACTACTTAATTAAAATAATTCACATTGTGCCAATTTTTGCCCGTTTTCTCAAAAACCACTAGAAAAATATTTTCAACATTTCGGCGAGACTAAAATATTTATAAACTCATTTAAAGCTCATAAAACCATTGTGCCAATTTTTGAAATGTTAAACTAACGCGTAGGCACAATCTCAGCAAAAATGCTGTCAAAACAGACAATCAAACAGAACACCGATAAAAACAAATAGCAGAATATCATTTTATATATCTTAATTCTAATTTCTGCTATTAAAATTCTACGGGTCTTACAAGGGACCCATCAGAATTCAACTTCACAGAATACACCCATTTGCAACCTATGGGTTTGATATTAGGAGGACAATAGACAATATCCCATGTGAAATTCTCTTGAAGAGTTTAAAGCTCTTCATTCATTGCTTTTATCCAACGCACATCTTTAACAGCCTGTGAGTAACAAGTAAGAACAGATATGCTAGAGAGTGAAGCAGACAAAGAAGTATGTGAAGAATCATACCTGTCTGGTGAATATCGATCAGGTGGTCTAGATATTCGACCAGAACGTCGTGGTTCAACTGTCACAGGATCAAGTGGCGGATCAATGTCTGGAAGGGGCGTGGGAACCTGCTGTCTGGATTTTCTGACATACACATGTCCTGGTTTATAACGTTCTA
This sequence comes from Trifolium fragiferum, assembly GCA_954870985.1. NCBI lineage: Eukaryota > Viridiplantae > Streptophyta > Magnoliopsida > Fabales > Fabaceae > Trifolium > Trifolium fragiferum. The sequence continues at coordinate 24,165,942 of OX940791.1, read as the reverse complement.
TAGATTGAGGCATAATTGAAAAATTAGGACGAGTAACAACATCATCAATGGCGCTGAAACATAAATTAATCCTAAAAAAATGTCACATTGCGAGAAATGCGGAAGCGACGATTAGATACATCATAACACACAAAACCCTTATGACAATGACTATACCCCAAAAATGCACATTGAACAGACTGTGCTCCAAGCTTATGACTCTCAAACGAAGGTAGGTGAACAAAACACACACATTCAAAAGTATGTAAATCATTATAATCAGGCTGAGTTTTAAAAAGACAGAAAAAAGGAGAATCAAGATCAATAACCGTAGAGGGAAGTCGGTTGATCACGAAGACAGCTGTGGAAAGAGCCTCCACCCAAAATCGAGATGGCACTGAAGCTTGAAGAAGTAATGTGCGTGTTACATCAAGCAAATGACGATTCTTGCGTTCTGCTATCCCATTTTGTTGGGGGGTATTAGGACAAGAGCGCTGAGACAAAATGCCTTTTTGTTGAAGAAACTCCTGAAACTCATTAGACATGTACTCACCACCAGAGTCAGAACGAAAAATTTGAACACTCGCATGAAATTTAGTTTCAACATATGTTAGAAATTTCTTAAACATAGAAAACACTTCAGATTTAGACCGAAGAAAATATATCCAAGTAAAACGACTATAATCATCAATAAATGTGACAAAATATTTATAGTGACCATGAGAAACTACAGGAGACATACCCCAAACATCACTATGAATCATCTCAAAACAAGTGGAAGCACGATGAGCACCAGACGGAAAAGGAAGTGTTTTACTTTTCGCCAATTTGCAAACAGAGCATGAAAGAGAGGTATTAGAAACAACATTTTTATTTCCCAGCAAACCATTTTTAAATAAATGAGACAGAATAACAGAGTTTAGATGACCCAGTTTTCTATGCCAATCCTCATAGGAATTCAAAATCTTATTGCAAGCAAGAGATAAATGACTAGAAATAAACTGAAGTGGAAACAATCTTCCCACTTTAGGTCCCTTTGCAATCACATTCCCCGTCACATGCTCCTGCACAAGACAACCATCACTAGAAAAATTAACAGTACAATTGTTATCCACCAATTGACCAACAGACAATAAATTGCAAGCAAGTCCAGGTGATACAAGCACATCCCGAAATTCAGAGTTTATGTCACCAACATCAGTGATAGAGAGGGTATTACCATTAGCAATTTGAATTTTATGATTACCATAATAAGAATGTAAATTGTGCAAGTATTCAGAAGAGCCTGTCATGTGATTTGATGCATAAGAATCAAGAAACCATGGACGAGAAACATTAGAAGCCTTATCCTGAATTCCTAAGGCTGAAAGAGCATAAAGTACCATCTGTTGGATTATTTTAGGCTGTAGAGCACCACCATTAGTTGCACCAGTAATAGAAGAACCAACTGTAGAGCCTGTAGTGGTATGGAAAGCTTGCACTGGATGTTGGATTGGTCGTGGAGGACGCGTGGGACAATTAGAGATAACATGGCCTCGTTGCTTACAATAGTGACAAAACTTCTTAGTGCAATTGTGAGCAAAATGTCCAAATTGTTTGCATGAAAAGCATTGGACATGTCTCATATCACGACCTTTACCTCTACTGTGAGCAACATATGCAATCGCCACAGGCTCAGGAGTGACAGCTTCATTAGACATGACTCCTTGAGTAAGGAGGTGTTGTTCCTCTCAGAGAAGTTCTCCAACACATGTATCTAAGGATGGAATAGGATTCCTATTCAACAAAGCACCTCTGACAATCTCAAATTCTGGACGAAGCTTCATGAGAAATTGATCTCGCCGACTGATGTTGTAGACCTCTTGGACAGCCGCGAGAGAAGTCTTAGGAACATCAACATGTATAATTGCAGAGTGTGCTGTCAACAAATTCAAAAAACCAGAATAATATTCTTGAACGGACATATTACCTTGTTTGTAATTGGCTATGTCTAACTCCAACTGAAAACGTTTGGCCGCATTGTCCGGGTTGTAAATGCGCTTCAAATAATTCCACATTTCTTGAGCAGTGGAAAAAGACCGCAAATTATTGATCATTTGAGGATCAATGGTACCGAGAATCCAAGTGATAATTTGAGCATCTTTGATTTCCCACGCATCTAAAGCAACTTTTTCTGTCGGTGCCTTAGAGACATCATCCAAATGACTCCATAATCCCTCTCCTTTGACATACATTCTAAATTGAAATTCCCAAGCAGAGTAATTTTTGCCGGTAAAACGGACACAATAATTATATATTTCTTTCACCGAGGCCATGAAAACTACTACTGGAAAAGTCCCAACACCAAATATCACAAATAGAAGCAAAGCACTAAAACGGCACACTGTTGTATCAAAGAAAAAATAACACGTGCTCCACCAACTAGCAACACAATAACAGTACGTGTATTGTACGTAGGAAAGCACAAAACGCCACGGGATTCCACGAATTTCAGACAACAACGATGCACTCTGCAAACAAGAACGAACCACACCAAGAGAGTAACGACGAGGCTGAAAAATAAAAGTCGACGACGAACAGCAAGAGTGACAACTGGGATTGTCACTGACCAAGAACGCACAACCTACTGGTGCGCAAAGAATTTCACGGAAACAAGATGGATCGGAATCTGACGGCGACGGAAAATTTAGGGTTTGATCAAGGAGAACCAAGCTGATACCATGTCAGGAAAATTGGCTTGATGCCTTTCTTCATTGTATTTACTTCTTTATATAATAGTATGAGCATTTACAACTATTGATTACAAATATTCTATGTTTGACTTTCTAGTCTATTCTAGAAATGGAAATATATACAATTAAGGAAAACCAAATTATTCCCTTATTAACATATATGTGGAGATGTTTATACGTAAAAGGCTATCTCTAAAAAGTTTCTCTCACTATTAACAAAATGATTATATATTAGATATTTTTTTCAGCATCGTAGATAAAACATAAACAAAATTAATTTAAATTTTTAATTATGCGTCAATACTTGAACCTAAACTGGACTCGAACAATCTCCATTGACTTACAACATGATCATGATCATTGTATCCCTCAATAAATTATAATATAAATTATATATTATTGATACAAATTATGCCTTGAAATGAAAAATTTCGAATCGGCTTTGTCTACAAACAAGGAAGCTATAAGTAATGCAATAATTAGAATAGAATAATATCATAAATTAAATAAAAAATTAAAATATTATAAATAAAATAATAAAACAATATTAAAGAGTATAAAGACCAAATAATATATATAAAATCGAATTTGAATTTTTTTTTTAGGTGAACTAAGAGTATAATGACATTAAAGAGGCTAGAAAGCATCCCAACTATGTTGGCACCCCTTGTAGACTCTAATCCTATGCCAAATACTCATAATAATATATATATATATATATATATATATATATATAAAGGGGAAAAAGTATGTACAAAATGGGGGGGCAGCACCAAACCCATAAAAGAAAGAAATGCAAAGCAACAACTTAAAGATCCTGGGCGTGAAGCATAATCAAAAGGCCCGAAAAAAAGTGTAACCGATAAGATCTAGAAAAAATTCCAAAGAAGTAAAACTAGGCAAGATAGACCACCAGAAAAATCCATCAATAGAGTGGCCATGAGCCACTAGCTTGTCCGCACAAGCGTTATCTTCACGGTAAACATGGGAGAACACAAGTTTCATACGGTGGGAAAAACAATTATGCCAACGGTTCCGAAGGTCCCAAGGAACAATAGAGAAGTCCTTGGAAGCTTGAATAGCTACCTGAGAATCGCTCTCAACCCACAAATATAACCAGCCTCGAGCATAAGCATGTTCAATAGCCAACACAATCGCCATTAGTTCCGCGTGCAACACCGAGGAGAATTCCAACTTGCAAAAAAAACCACCCATATAAGCCCCCATGCTATCGCGGAAAAGAGCACCACAAGCGGTTGAGGCTTCCGAAACCGAGCCGTCCGTATTCACCTTGGACCGAGGGGGCGACGGAGCCTTCCAAGTGACAGGCTTAAGCGTGATCGGTCTAGGAGGAATCGGCGAAACTTCCAACCGATGGAGGACATCATCATGCGCGCCCACAAGGGCGCTAGTAATTAGAGAGGAGCTCAATGTGATAGCCGTGCGGATCTTGATAATAGCAGCATGACATGAGACCTTTGCATTATTAAAAAGAACCCCAATATGAGCCATCCATAAGGTGCGGAGAGTATGAATAATCCCAGCCAACAACAAGTCTTTAATTTGGCCATTAAAAGTGCAGCAACCAAGCACCAAAGTAACATGAGAGGAGAGATCCAATGTGACATTAAAGACCGTATTTATCCAATTCCACAAGGTTAAAGCAAATGGGCAATGAAGAAATAGATGAAGTGAAGAGTCATTATCTTGTAAACAAAGCATGCAAACCGAGACTATAACACACCCACGCGCACGGAGATTTTCGTCCGTTGGCATCCTGTTAAGAATTAATCTCCAAGCAATGAAAGAATGAGGGGGAGGGATAAAACCTTGCCAAATAAGAGCAGCCCATGACAAGGGAGGACCCGGCCTATTAAGGTGGAGATACGCGTCTTTCGCCGATAAACAACCATTTTTCGAATATTTCCAAACATATCAATCATCCATAGGAGCCGAAGGCAAAGTAATCTGACGAATCTCATCGACTACCCATGGCGCAAGATCAACCAACAGAGGAGGAATAATCCAATCACCATCTATAATGACATGCGCCACCTTGGTGGCAAGCGAAGGAATATGAGGCAAGGCTAGTGCATCCAAAAGAGAAACACCCAACCAATTATTCGTCCAATAAAATATTCTCGTGCCGTCACCAATCAACCACATAGAGTTCTCTGATACAGCCCCCATATATTTTTTAAGGCCAACCCAAATAGAGGACTTAAGGTAATACGAAATAGGAGAATTATTTCGGAGGAAATGCCCACGACAAAGTCTTGCCCATTGATCATTACATGCCATTAGTGACCAGCCGAGATTTAGAATAAGGGACTCATTAATTTGCCGAACCGAGCGGATGCCAAGGCCTCCCGAGGCAAGGGGACAACACACATTTTTCCAACTCACCGTACAAACTTTACGAGTCGAAATATCTCCGCTCCAAATAAAGTTGCGGATCCAAGTGTCAACTTTCTTCAACAAAGTCGTTGGCCAAAGGTAAATATGAAAAGAATAAACCAACATACCATGAATAATTGAGTTTACTAATTGAACACGTCCCATGATCGATAACAACGACCCCTTCCAAGTAGAGAGTTTAACCTTGACCCTATCAGCAATACTTTGAAAATGAATAGATCTTGGTTTGCCTTCAAAAATTGGACAGCCCAAATACATGAAAGGTAACGACCCCATAGAGAAGCCAAGCATGGCCAAGAGACTAGAGAGCCTTGAGGGAGAGATTGCTCCAGCATAGAATTTACTTTTGGCTCGGTTGATTAACTGACCCGACACCTCGCCATACCGACGGAAGATATCCAAAATACATCGGATGTTCGCTTTGGTTGCTTTGCAAAAAAACATAACGTCGTCTACATATAAAATGTGTGTCGGGACGTGCACTCCTCTACAATAATTCATGGGGACAATACGACCAAGGGAAGCCGCTAAGGAGACGGCTCGACTTAGCACCTCCTCTGATATACAAAAAAGTAACGGCAATAAGGGGTCGCCCTGTCTCACTCCCCGCACACAGCTAAAGAAACCCACCGCTTTGCCATTAACCAAGATAGATAAACGAGCGAAGTGCAGAATTTCCAAGATCCAATCACAAAAAAGAGGGCGAAAAGCAAACCCGGTCAGAACCGAAATTAAAAAAGACCATTCAAGAGTATTAAAAGCCTTTTTAATATCAATCTTCATGGCTAAGTTGCCCCAAAACCACGCCGGTTCAGCACATTGATAGCCTCAGACGCAATGATCACACAGTCCGAGATTTGGCGACCGTGGACAAAGCCCCGCTGCTGTTCCGAAACAATTTTTGCCGCAATAATAGAGAGCCTATCAGCCAAAATCTTTGTAATAATTTTAAACTGAAAATTAGCAAGCGCAATCGGACGGCAGTCTCCCATGTTATCAGCCCCTGGAATTTTGGGAATTAAAATGATAAGATTGGAATTAAGGTGCGGAAACCGTTTACCATTAACGAAAAAATCTTGCACCGCAAGAACCATATCAGTAGCAATGACATCCCAAAAATGATGGTAAAAGTGCCCTCCAAAACCATCCGGCCCAGGCGCCCCATCAACATTCATATCAAAAACTGTCGTTTTAACCTCAGCCGGCGAAGACACATGGCATAACATATCATTATCCTCCAATAATTAAAAATATTCTTCTAATAGAATTCATAATTTCAAAAAATCACTAAATAATATAGTTATTTATTTATTTTATTATAATCTAATAATTATTTGAATAAAAAAGATAATAATAAATAAATTCTAGAATTCTATTCTATAAAAAAAATCTCTAATTAATCTACACAATAAAAAAGAAGAAAAAAAAAGCAGTGCTTACTTTTAGGAGTATAAGTCAAATTTCTTGTATCATATAAACATACACCTTTTTTGCAAGAAGGATGAAATAAATATATCTTTTTTAACATGAAAGGGATATACTTGTTGACACATATCACTTTGATGATGCATGTTGCAGTTGTAAAATACAAAGAATTGCAAAAGATGTTACATATTCATACTAAGCAAAAATTGATTTACTCTTGCAAACATTTTTTCTTCATATTGTAACCAACATATTTTTTCTTCATCATGGTGGTGTTCTTCGTTGAATTTGGAGAGAAAAAAATAGACACACAATGAGATCTCAAAAAGTCTGAGAAACTAAATATATATTCTTCTTTTGCAAAATGTTCAACCCTCTCAAAATAAAATTTCACACACTCATTTGTAAAGAGGAGCTACACATAAGGCAATATATAATTAAAGAGCAAGGAGAATTTTGAAAGGTTGCAAATAAGTATACAATAAAACATTAACATTGATGCATCATTTCACCTTTCACTACAATTTATTATAGTGTAAGTTATAGAATTGTAAAAGTTAGAGAATTATGAATAAACTAAGTAAATATATATATATTGAATTGATTGATATTGATATATATTCACATAAACATAACCGAAAGAGGAAAGTAAATGTCTTATATATCACCTTTTTTTTTTAAAAAATATCTTATATCTTACTACTTGATATCCCTTTTGATTAATTTTTATATTATTGATATATCCTTTTAAATTTGTAAGAAGTTGTATCACTAAATATTAATTTGATATAGTGCATAATATAATACATTAATAGTTTTTTATATTTAAATATAAAAATCAACTTTTAAAATGTATTTAAAGAACATAAAAGTTGTTTAACATATAGAAGATGGAAAATTTGTAACCGATTGAGTTTACTAAGTAAAACATAAACGAAAGATAAAATTAAAGGTCTTATATATTAATTTTTTTTTGGAAATATCTTATATATTACTTGATATCCCTTTTAATTAATTTTTTCATTGTTGATATATATCCTTTTAATTTTAAGAAATTGTATCATCACTAAATATTAATAAGATATAGTGTATAATTTATCTATCTATAATACATTAATAGTTTTTTTAGATTTAATTAATTATTTAGAAATTGAAATGTTTTTTTGGGTGGTTTCTTTTTCTATTCATTAGACATTAAATTAAATTTGTGTCATTAGACATTAAATTAAATTTTGGAGGATAAGTTTTATTTTAGATTAAATAAGAGAAGTAGTTGGTAAATTTTCAATAGAAATGTGGAATTTTCTTAGATATGCCACATCATCAAAATAGAGGCTTAAGAGCAAACTCAACCTTCCTATTATAGGTTAAAGAAGATAGCTCTCCATTTATATATTTATATTTTTAATTAAATTAAATAGATATATTAAAGCTATTTTAAAGTTGCCACATTGTAACGCCCCAACTAAATTGTCTAGAATATTTAGTCGGAACATTAAAACTGGAATCTGAGTACATTAAATTATACAAGAAATAACCGAATAATATATTATCATTAAGATAATAAGAGAATATTTGATACAGACAGCGGAAAAAACTATAATAAGATAACAAGCTAAATAAAAGCAAGAATGAAGACTAAGTCTTCATCGCTGACAATCCAAGCACAGCTCCAATCGTCAGGTCCAACCTGGCCCCTGCTCCGAAAATAACCTGTCTTACCTATATCGAAAAGGGAGTAGGGTGAGACAGTCACTTCGTCCCAGTGAATTCTACTACCCTCCTAAATGGCAACTATGCCGGGGCACCTAAGCAGTCAAATCATATATATTTCTTAACATAGTAACATAAAACATAATATAAGGTGTGTCACAGATTATTAGTCTTGTTGATTTTAAACACTGAGGTGAGCATCTCTCAGAGGCCCACCTTGTCCGCTGAACATGACGTGTTTCCGGCATACAGCTCACAATGTATTCTCTGATGGAAGCTTACGACGGAAGTCCATAAGCGATATCATAATCGCACATAATTCGACTGATGCTAAGTAAATTCATAAACTACCATAATTATCCCAAACCCGGGGAGCATGCAAATCTTAATTTCTAAGTTATACCCTAAGGTTCATATTGTGCTTGACCTTCTGTTAAATATTAATTAAATTGTATATCTGCAAGTTATCTATCTCGGCGATGATATAAAACGAGTGTCTTTAAAATAATTTAGAAAAGAAGTATAGGTATTTCTGCACTTAGCTCGCTACGGCGAGTTACCTAGCTAGCCATGGTGAACTGCAGGTCCTGGCCTAACTCAACTCGCTAAGCGAGCAGTTGCTCGCCACGGCGAGTTTCATCAGCCCAGAACTTGGATGCTCGCCATGAACACTCGCTAGCAACTCGCTTTGGCGAGTTCATGCTGAAAGTGCCCTGTTTTACGAAAATCATCAATTTTGAAAAGTTACACCTACAATCAACTTCTGAGATAGTGCAGATACGTAAAATAATTAATATAGAACACAATAGAAGAGAATTTGCGATCTAATTCTCCTCACACAATTAATTTCTAAATTTTCCTAAGTTAACATGCAAATATTTAATTTGGGGAAAATTAACTAAACTAGCCTAAGAACCCACCTGAGTGAGATAAATTCAGAAGCTTGATCATAGGCATAAAGCTCTGCTACTGCCCAGGATGACATCCAAATCTTGTTGTATCCAAATCCAAAATTATTGCCCAAAGCTTATCCTCAACAACTCGCAGAACACGAAAGGGTTAGGACCATTTATACTTAACCACTAAAGACAGAGTAATGAGTGAAAAAGAACTTGAGACTTCTCACCTTAGACTAGAACGAAACAGCACAAGAAGGAGCAGTGTCACGCATTCAGCAGTGCTGGCCTGCTGGAACTCGCTACGGCGAGTCATAGCTTGCTATGGCGAGCGCGACAGGAACAAGAACATGATTTTGCGAATTGTTCCAATTTTACCACGTCTCCAGGTTACCCATACCTTCCAACCACCTCCAGACTCGTATTTTGATGGAATAAACACACATGCAACAAGGAATTTCAGTGAAGGATTGAGAATGAGTCTTTATGGAAAGAAGAGTTAGGAACAATTGAAAAGGGGAAAGAGTTCTTTGGTGTTTACCTTACAATTATGAACAAGTCAGTAGACTTTTGGCTAATTAAGATATGCAGTGTTTGTAGTTCCTCTACTCTATTCCAAAGCTTGATTCCCAAAAGAACATTGAACATGCAAGATTGATTCTTGGGCTTGGAAGGGGGAAAAATTGCATGGAAGTATGTAAGGGGTGAGTATGAGTTAGAGTTCAAGGCCAACTGTTGATTGAATGCTAGATTGATGATGAAGATTAGGGATTGAAGTTAGAGAGGCATAGGTTATTGTTGTTGTTTTTCGGCCAAAGAGAGAGAGCAAGGGGGTGGTGCTCTTTTTACTGAGTTGGTGTTTATTAGTAAGAAAGAAAATGAATTAAGGTGTGAGTGAGTGTTGGTACTTATGTAGTAAGTATAATATGCCCTTGGATTAATTACTAATTGGTCCCTCCACTTAACACCTAATTTACTTACGTAAATCATTTATTTCTCCCCATTAGTTCACATATTTCTCCAATCGTCTCCAGTAATGTTCTGTTAATTAATATGCTTCTATTAATTAAATTCTTGGGATGTTACAATTGTAAGACCCGTAGAATTACTATAGCAGAAATATGATTTTTGATATATTAATTAGGTTTTGCTATTTGCTTTTATCGGTTTTCTGTTTGATTGTCTATTTCGACAAAATTTTGCTGAGATTGTGCCTGCGTGTAGTTTAACATTTGAAAAATTGGCATAATAAATTTATGAGCTTTAAATGAGTTTAGAAACATTTTTGTCTCGTCAAAATGTTGAAAATATTTTTCTAGTGGTTTTTGAGAAAACGGGCAAGATATACCCGCTGTTTGAAAATTTTACGGTTTTCGATTTCCGTCAAAATTTAAATGAAGACTCTATATATCGATTGTGATGAGAATTTGATCTCATTATATTTTCCCGAGCTTAGGAGCGAAAATTTATTCGGAATAAAATTTATTCGAAAATTTGTGTATTGTTTTTATTAAAAGGTTTACGATAGAATTTTTCTGTTTCCGTAAAGTTTATCGGTATGCGAGATACGACTCGTTTAAGCGCGAGCGCGGGAACTGAGCGAGATGAGTTGGCATGATCACAAAAATATCTAGATATTTTCCTAGGATATTACATGTTTGTCCTTGTGAGTGATGGAATGATTGGCTAGGATTAAGTCTTAGAAACTTTTACTATTTGATCCAATGGCTTAGATTACATGAGATGATTTATATATAGAATTGATCATGAGAACTTACCTTTCTCTTGCAAGAACCGTAGCCCCCTCCCTCTAATTACTTCCTTCCTAAATATTTTTCCAAGTATAGAAAACATAGGATTGTGAGAGATCTAGAAGGAATTAGGAAGAAAGTTTGGAACCAAAGTTGACCCTCTCATCATGGTGGTGATTATGAGCTAGAATTGAGGTAAGAAAAATTCTTCTCCCTCTTTTCTCTTAAGTGGCCGTGAGGCCTTGTTGTTGTTTGGAAGAGATTTAATTTTTCTTTTGTTAATAGTATAGATCTATGATAGTTAATTGTAGCTAGAGAGATTTTCATGTTTAATGCTACAAAATCCATGAAGTTAGTAGCTAGGGTTTTAAGAAAATTCCAATCAATCAAGAACGTTGAAATTGGATTTGCTTTTTGTGAAATCTTAATTGTTCTAAGACTTTTAGAAGCTTGAATTTCATGATTGTGGTTTGTATTTGAAAAGCCCTAATTTTCTTGAGTTTTAATTTTAGGGTTTGAGAATTTGATTTAATTTAGCAAATTGATTCAATTGAGTATGTTTTCTTGCAATTGAAACAAAGACAAGTGATTTTAGAACCTTGATTTCGAAAGAAAAGATAGTAAAGCAAAGACCCCAAATTTTTATGAGTTTATGAAGTTAGGGTTTTGGAAAAGTTGTTAAGAGTGGAATTAAATCAAATTGAGTTTGGTTTTGAGTAATTAGTAATGGTATAAGTACTTAATTATGTTTGATTTTTAAAAAACAATGATTTTGAGGTTATTTCAATTCTGGCCGAAATTCTTAAGGGTATTTTTGTCATTTTAAAATTGTTGTTGTGTCCTAGAAACCTAACTATTAAATCCGTCTTTTTGAGACGATGAATTTGGCGTATGGTTTGTCTCGATACGATAAAAATTGAATGAGTTATGGCCGTTTTAAGTTGTAACTATTTTACCATCGTTTTTGAATTTAAAATATAGTAGTAGAAAAATAATAGAGATTATTTTTCTATGAAAGGAGAAAAATGTTTGGAAATCAATTTGTAGATTGAGATGGAAATTCTTTTGTCGAGAATTGTGTTTTAAAAGAGATAAGTTACGTGTGTTCTTAAAAGCATTTTTCGTTTTAAGTCGATTAAGACATAGGTGAACCTATTTTATTTTGAAGAAAAGTGGGCAGCTTATTGAAAAAGTATAATTGCTTTTGGAAAAACTTTAAAATAGATTGAATTTATATGGCGACGTTTTTGGATAAAACTATTTGTTATAGCGCTTTTACGATAAAAGCTATTTATTAAAGTGTTGTATTTTCAAGAGTTGTTTTGAAAAATGATTTGGCATTTTAAGTGTTTTAAAATAGCCGAGGTTTATTTAAAAGACATTTAGTGATGAGAAACTATCTTTTCAATGTGTTAATGTTTTCTAGACTTGTTTTCAATATGACTTGAGCCTAGTTAGTTATGAGAGAACAATCCTAGGTCTTGAATCCATTAGTAGCCGAGCTAGGACTATTTGGATGATCAATTAGAATTGTGTATTAACTTAGATAAGTTATATGTTTTAAAAAGGTTAAGAGGATTATCCGAATTGAGGACTTGGTTGAGAGAGATGGTTTTGCTCGCGTAGAGTAAGTTGTACGTGTTGGAACGCTTGCCGAGGTAATGGCACTTTCTAACGATTTCATATACCTCGAAATATCGAGTGCTTTTTATGCATGTGTAATTGTTGCTTGAATATGTGTATTTGCTTAATGTGATGCAATATGAATTATGAGCATGGTTGTTTTGTGATGTATTCTCGTGACGAGAACTTGTTGAGAACATGCTATATTCTACACATGTTTGAGTGGTTGTTGTAAATTTCATATGGTTGAATAATATGAAATGTTGATGATTGTACTTGATTGAATATCTTGTGGTACATGATATTTAGTTGTCTTACATATGATTTTGCGAAATATATGTGTTGACATGTGGTTGTGATTAGATATGCTTGTGTGATATGTAAATTGTTGCATGAGCATGTATGGAACGTGTATGTCAGATGGAGACTACACGGGTGATTTGTCTGTGTGACTTCACCAGGGATTTTGTCTGTGTGACTGCCCTATATATGCTGAAATAGAAAGTATGCTCATGCATTTCGTAGTTGCGTGTACGGGTGTTAGAGTCTGTGTGGCTTCACCTAAGCACCGGGTGTTAGAGTCTGTGTGGCTTCACCTAATCCTGCGGGATTTTTATTGAGTTGGTGTTAGAGTCTGTGTGGCTTCACCTTGGTGTTATAGTCTGTGTGGCTTCACCTGCCCTGCGGGGTTTAGTAGGTGTGCGACAGCCAGTGATTGGTGTCCACATGAAGCCTACGACTCTCTGCGGAGAGGTTAAATTCTGGAATTCATGCATGTGAAACAGTCCCGGGTAGGGTGATCACAATCATATAGAGTCTGCATTGATAGGCTGATTGTGCATTTGAATACTGTTGTGTGTGATTGATAGACTACCCGTGCACTTAAATTCTATGATGTGTGATTCATATGATAAATGAGTATATGCTGCCATGTATTGTATATCTTGTGCTGCGTATTTTTGGTTATATGTTATTTTTAGATTGTGACCCTCTACGAGCATTTTTAGGGATTTATTTGTACCGCGTGGAGAAGCGGCGAGGCTTGAAGTTGTCTGTGGGTCTTCGTCACCCAGTCGTCTTCAGTTAGAGTTTAAAGATCAGCTTAGGGGTAGTAGTTTAAGAGTCTTATTTACTCTTCTTTATGCTTCCCTGCATTTGTATTCCAAACTTGTAGTTTGATGTTTTATTTGGAATAAATGATGTCGTTATGTTTGTTTAGACATAGCGTATGGTTTATATTCTTAAACTTGATTTGTGAAAACGATTTATAAAAGAGGCATTGCATTCCGATCGTTATTTTGAAAATGGTTTACTCTGATTTAATTTAAGTTCGATCGTGAATGTTTTATTTCAAAGTCCTTGTTGTTTTTTAAAAAAAAAAAAATGTCTACTTTTGGCCTTCGAAAATCGGGGTGTTACAACAATCTACCCCCCTTAAAGAAATTTCGTCCTCGAAATTTAGAAATTTATCTTTAGAAAGGATAGAGACATCTTTTTCCGCGTCAGATTCCTGTTTTTGAATGAGTTAGTCATCATGGGACTGAGCCCATCCGACTTGGATTACTGGAATTATCTTGTTCCAAAGGATCTTAACTTCACGATCAACTATACGCACTGAATTCGGCAGATAGGTTAAGACTGACTGAAGATCAATCTCTTGAGGATGATAAGGATCGGGAATGAATTTCCGAAGTTGAGACACAAGAGACACGTCGTGTAACCCTGACCTGAATGGATATAGAGCTAACCGATAGGTTACTGAACCGACGGGTTGAAAATCTGATAAGGTCTTATACTCTTCGGATAGAATTTCTACGTTTGGAAATACCTCGTAGTTCCAACTTTGGTGTTATTCTCAAGAACTCTTGGTCACCTTTATTCCTTGGAATAAAACTTTCCTCTCTCAAAGGATTATTCGTCCAAATTTGGTCCTCTGACTAGATGTTCGTCCGACCTCGCGTTGCGCACTCTGATCCGACTATTTATAGTTATCCTTTTAATCTACGTCATCACGGTCTTATTCCAAATCGTCTAACACAATGACGCACCATCTCTTCTTTTCCAACTTAACTTCTACCATTGATACATCTTTCATTGGATAACTCCACACAGTAACACTTGTTTTACTTTGTGAAAGCAGGTATGCGACAGTATTCCCATTACTTATCTACAGTCCAACATGTTCGCAACACTTTAGCATGCGGTACTCATTATTATTCCACATTACACTTCCACATGTCGGTATCTGGCCTGGTTGTTGCTATATGAATAGCTGAATGGGATAAATCCAAGTGTTGATGTTAAAAATCCAGAATTTTCTCTTCAGGTTTTTCTCAATTATGAACGCTACAGTTCGTGACACATCACACGCACCATTGTCTCACATTGTCGTTAAGATACTCCAGGATAGATCAAAATATAAAACGAGTGAAAAACGCTTAAACACTATAGATCCTTTCGCCAATGAGTCAAACTCATCTGCAACCGATTCCATAGTACTATAGAATTTTCCACCTACTATTTCAACTCATCCTAGCACAACACTTTAATCGAGTAGCACATTTAACATGTCGAAGAACTGAGGTTCGAATCTTCCTTCAAGGATACGATTAGGTTGATTGAATAATTTTACTGATAGGCTGAAGTGGAAGAATTTGACTAACGTGATCGGATTCTAATGATGGCTGACTGGATATGGAAGATTTGCACACTCGACACAGAAATTGGATTTAAATCCCTTGTCCAAACTAGTCAATGTGTCAGTGTAAGAATTTGGATTCGCAACAAGGAAACTCTTTTACTCTACACGAGAAATTTGATTGATGATGATCTAAATCTATCGTTGATAATGTTCAGAGAAACTGAATCAGTTGATACAGAATGAAATGGTTCAAATTCGATTTCAGAGAATAGTTTTGATGAGATATCTAGATACTAATACTTCTACTAGCTCCTATTTCTATGCAACTGGAAAGATTTGAAAATTAACTGGAATTTAGCTGATAAGACTCCGAGTGATAATTACGTCTAACAGATGATAGGGCACGAGAAGGAATTATCTGTCCGAGACCTATTCAGACAAGTTAGAGAATGAACCCGTTTCATGTTCTCATGTCTAATGGATACCCAATCCAACATGGTTTGGTCTGATGAACTTATCAAAAGTCCGAAAGAATGATCGTGGATTTGGAATTTGAATTCTATTGGTTCCGGCTTAAAACAAGGTATCCAGGGCACTCTTAGAGGAAATCTGACTAACTCTAACAGATTCCTAACTCGAAGGTCTGAACAATTATAAGCGCTGAGTGGTTGGTAAAGGATAAATTTCAACTTAGTTATTTTCGATACGAGGGAACTCACATAGGTAATCAACGATTGATCTAGATGGCTGAAGGCGCTAATGATAGTTCCTAAGTTACTAATCTTATTGAGGCTTGAATGCTAGTGATACGACACTAAGGTTGATTTCAAGAGACTGACTGCTTATAGTAACGAGTTCCTATTAGTAATGTACTAGATAATAACATAGTGGCTGTCGTTTAAGGAAATTAATGACACGGGTGGTTCAACTGGATTTCTCTCACAAGTTATCTACCTATGTCACGACATTAAGCTGCTAATGTAGTAGATATATGATAGTGTTTAAGTAAGCTACCGGTAACTAAGTATGGTCAAGAACGTTTCTACTTGTCATTTCGAATGAGGTTACGCTCCAAGTGATTTGGTAGGATCTCTGGTATAGTACTTAGGCTGAGACTATATTACTAGACCTATAATAATTTCCTAAGTGGTAACAGGACAGACCGAAAGGTAAGAAGGTGTTGAATCGAAGGCAGTCTAATTCAACTATTTCCTATATGTTTGGTTGAGTATTTAATGGCACTAAGTTATTAGCTCAAGATAATGGAGTAACTACACCTAATAAGTCTATATGGTAAAAGTTTAGAAGATGAAATTCTTAACTGTTGCATCTAATACTGCTCAACCTCTAGTGATAAGGTACAACTATTGGTTGTTACTTACAAGGACTAATTCGGTTAATTCTTGTTTCTACTGCTCACGAATGATGCCTTATAAATTAAGTCAGGTATCTACATGGGGTTGCGAAATAATTCCTGATTGTTACTCTATTTGAGGTTGCTCTCAAATGGTTTGCTGAATTAACTGGCCTAGGCTGGTGTCGCTAAAAGGAAATTGTATATGTTATGCTAAACGAATTCTAGCTCCTAGCGATATGGTAGGAATACGAGTTACGATGGTGAAAAGCTAATTTATGCGTAGAGAGGAATTAAGAGTTGGTTTCCCATAGGATAATCTATTGTGAAGTTCTCAGATGAATATTCCAACTTGGTTCCTCTGGTATGGTACGGAACAGATCTTACAACATTGGCGAAACTCGCGTCTGACAGATAAGACTAAGTATTTAGCAAGAGTCCTGATTTACTGATGGTTGAACCTTACATCAAATTGTTCTACCACTGAGCTATGGACCCACTACGATCTTCTTACTTAACCACCGTGGTCCACATCGGTTCTCAACCGTAATACCCTGCCTACCATGCACAATACTGAGCTGATCAGACTCAGCACGTGATGGTTTCAGCGTAAACAGTCTAGACTCCAAAGGGTCCGTACTTCTTAGGAAGGAATTATAATGACTCATGGCACGGTCCGATACTGGATCGACCTGCTCTGATACCAATTGTAACGCCCCAACTAAATTGTCTAGAATATTTAGTCGGAACATTAAAACTGTAATCTGAGTACATTAAATTATACAAGAAATAACCGAATAATATATTATCATTAAGATAATAAGAGAATATTTGATACAGACAGCGGAAAGAACAATAATAAGATAACAAGCTAAATAAAAGCAAGAATGAAGACTAAGTCTTCATCGCTGACAATCCAAGCACAGCTCCAATCGTCAGGTCCAACCTAGTCCCTGCTCCGAAAATAACCTGTCTTACCTATATCGAAAAGGGAGTGGGGTGAGACAGTCAGTTCGTCCCAGTGAATTCTACTACCCTCCTAAATGGCAACTATGTCGGGGCACCTAAGCAGTCATATCATATATATTTCTTAACATAGTAACATAAAACATAATATAAGGTGTGTCACAGATTATTAGTCTTGTTGATTTTAACCGCAAGGCACACTAAGGTGAGCATCTCTCAGAGGCCCGCCTTGTCCGCTGAACACGACGTGTTTCCGACATACAGCTCACAAAGTATTCTCTGATGGAAGCTTCCGACGGAAGTCCATAAGCGATATCATAATCGCACATAATTCGACTGATGCTAAGTAAATTCATAAACTACCATAATTATCCCAAACCCGGGGAGCATGCAAATCTTAATTTCTAAGTTATACCCTAAGGTTCATATTGTGCTTGACCTTCTGTTAAATATTAATTAAATTGTATATCTGCAAGTTATCTATCTCGGCGATGATATAAAACGAGTGTCTTTAAAATAATTTAGAAAAGAAGTATAGGTATTTCTGCACTTAGCTCGCTACGGCGAGTTACCTAGCTCGCCATGGCGAACTGCAGGTCCTGGCCTAACTCAACTCGCTAAGCGAGTAGTTGCTCGCCACGGCGAGTTTCATCAGCCCAGAACTTGGATGCTCGCCATGAACACTCGCTAGCAACTCACTATGGCGAGTTCATGCAGAAAGTGCCCTGTTTTACGAAAATCATCAATTTTGAAAAGTTACACCTACAATCAACTTCTGAGATAGTGCAGATACGTAAAATAATTAATATAGAACACAATAGAAGAGAATTTGGGATCTAATTCTCCTCACACAATTAATTCCTAAATTTTCCTAAGTTAACATGCAAATATTTAATTTGGGGAAAATTAACTAAACTAGCCTAAGAACCAACCTGAGTGAGATAAATTCAGAAGCTTGATCATAGGCATAAAGCTCTGCTACTGCCCAGGATGACATCCAAATCTTGTTGTATCCAAATCCAAAATTATTGCCCAAAGCTTATCGTCAACAACTCGCAGAACACAAAAGGGTTAGGACCATTTATACTTAACCACTAAAGACAGAGTAATGAGTGAAAAATAACTTGAGACTTCTTACCTCAGACCAGAACGGAACAACACAAGAAGGAGCAGTGTCACGCATTTAGCAGTGCTAGCCTGCTGGAACTCGCTACGGCGAATCATAGCTCGCTATGGCGAGCGCGACAGGAACAATAACATGATTTTGCGAATTCTTCCAATTTTACCACGTCTCCAGGTTACCCATACCTTCCAACCACCTCCAGACTCGTATTTTGATGGAATAAACACACATGCAACAAGGAATTTCAGTGAAGGATTGAGAATGAGTCTTTATGGAAAGAAGAGTTAGGAACAATTGAAAAGGGGAAAGAGTTCTTTGGTGTTTACCTTACAATTATGAACAAGTCAGTAGACTTTTGGCTAATTAAGATATGCAGTGTTTGTAGTTCCTCTACTCTATTCCAAAGCTTGATTCCCAAAAGAACATTGAACATGCAAGATTGATTCTTGGGCTTGGAAGGGGAAAAATGGCATGGAAGTATGTAAGGGGTGAGTATGAGTTAGAGTTCAAGGCCAACTGTTGATTGAATGCTAGATTGATGATGAAGATTAGGGATTGAAGTTAGACAGGCATAGGTTATTGTTGTTGTTTTTCGGCCAAAGAGAGAGAGCAAGGGGGTGGTGCTCTTTTTACTGAGTTGGAGTTTATCAGTAAGAAAGAAAATGAATTAAGGTGTGAGTGTTGGTACTTATGTAGTAAGTATAATATGCCCTTGGATTAATTACTAATTGGTCCCTCCACTTAACACCTAATTTACTTACGTAAATCATTTATTTCTCCCCACTAGTTCACATATTTCTCCAATCGTCTCCAGTAATGTTCAGTTAATTAATATGCTTATATTAATTAAATTCTTGGGATGTTACACACATAGACAAAATGAAGAAATACATTGAAGCTCTCTCAAGGTTGCCACAGAGGCAAAATGGAGATTTAGGGGCTAATGTAAGCTTCCTATTATATTAAAAAATATTAATTAATAATATTATATATATATATATATATATATAAATTTATCTGAGAGGTATACATGTATAGATAGACTCTAGGAAAGAGTTTTTGGGGGACGTGTGTGAGAGAAGTTCAATGGTCAATAATTTTGACTATATGCCTAGTTTGATTAAGTTGAAAATTATCTTAAACAATATTAGTATTAAATATGATTTTAAATAAAAGTCCGCGACCGCAAAAACGGCCGTCACAAAACAGTTTTGATAGGTACCGATACTGTTATCAATTGTAATTAATCTATATATACTGCGACTGTTGGAACAATGTTCACATTGGTGTGTGAATTGAAAATAAAATTGAGTCTCATATCGGGCACTGGAGCATACTAGTGTGTTGTAGCCTACTAGTAATTTTTTTTTTTTTGGTCAAGTAGCCTATTTGCTAGAAAATCCACCTTAAATGTGAATAAGTGGAGTGTCCCGGATTCGAACCCGGGCTCCTACACATATAGTACGATGTCTCTACCAACTGAGTCAAACTTACGGAGACAGCCTATTAGTATGTTATTTGAGAAAATAATTATATTAAGTCTCATATTTATTAATTTAATTATGATTTATTTTCCATCATTTTATAACCTTTAATTTATGGGAGAATAAATCTAATTCATGGCTACACAATAAAACATATGCTCTATTCACATTGGTTTGGTGGCTACTCTTTGTAGAATTACTTTGTATGAGCATAACTTGTATAATATTTTGTAGAAAATAAAATATCATGTGTGCTAGCCTCTTTTCCCAATAAAAAATACGCCAAGCTTCAAAAAGAATATGTATGTAATGCATATCATATTTTAATGAAAAAAATTGATTGCTTGTTATGTTGTTAGCATTACAAGTATAGAGGTTGAGAACATAATCACCAGATTGAGAATTTGCATTATGTATTGGAAGTTTTGTTTTCATCCTCTTTGTATGAAAAAAATTCATCTCGTTTTGCTGCTGTACTGCAACTTGTCGCAAGTTCATTTTAGAGGTTAGTTAATCTATTTGATTTTCCTTTTATTATGTTGTGATACTATGTCATGAAACTTATCATAGAAATTGATATTAGTATGAACATGATATAGAAATAAACATCTTTGTTGATTAACAATTTAATTAATTGTCAGAATTATATACATGACTATAATTGTATGTCAATTGGAAAGAAAAATTGAAGTTGATCATAAGTCATGTTTATATATTTGTTGTTGGACGTAAATCACTCAATAAGTCTTGATTCATCTTGGGACAAAGAATTGACAAAAAAATAAATATCATATTGAATCAATCATGGTAAAATAAGAACAAGTTTCTTTATATTAATTTTTGTATCAAACCATATGATTGTTCTTATTTTACTTGTATCGGTAACTGCCTTAATAATACTAGTAGTAGCTAGTATTATGATTATTTTGTTTCAAGAGTGATAAAAGTATCACTAGTTCCTTCAAAATTAAGAATGATCTTAGCACCATTATTCTTTTGATTTGAGATTGGTCTTAGTACCACATTAGAATGACCTCAGTGTCATTATATTGATTGATATTGTAGTATCGTCAATTCATGTGATATTGTAGTACCATATATGGTATCGTAGTATCGGTGTTTCATAGATTGATGTCGTAGCATCAATTTGATTGGTATTGTAGTACCACTGAATCACCGATGAATCATAGATTGATGTCGTAGCATCAATTCGAGTGGTATTGTAGTACCATTCAAGAATGTGTATTCTTTGACCGATTTCTACCGTGCAGTAGCATATCGGTATACAATTGTAACTGGGCTGTTTTATCCTAGGGATGACGTAATAGATAGTCTGCTTGCACAATTTTGGACAGTGCCACGAAACGTCTTAAAGAAAGCGTACTGACCCGTGACTCAATCCAGTAATTTCTTCATTAGCTTATTTTCGAAAACTATTTTTCAAATTCAAAAACAACAGCAACAACCGCAACCAGTGTCGTAACACATGTATTAACCTAAATTACAAAAATTGTTACGTAACCGAAACGCGACCGCGACGGTTTTTTAAAATCTTGCTATTAAATAAGAGTAATTGATTTCAAGGTTATAGAAACCAAAATGTTACTTGATGAGGTCTATTCAAGTGCGATACACTTATAACACAAAAGATAATTCAATTTTGACTTTGTCAAAATTTAAGACTAATATACAATTGATTTTAAAACTCACAAATTAGTTAAATAATAATTAAAATAATCGTCATCTCATCAAATGATAAAATAAATAGAATATAAAATAATTAATATAAAAATAGAATTTATTTATCAATAATAAATCAAATAGATGCATATATAAAATATAAAATAAGAGTTAAATATATTTTTGGTCCTTACAAAATGGTGATCTTCGAAGTTTAGTCATTACTTAATTTTTATTATATTTTTAGTCACTATGAAATTATTATGAACTAGGTTTTGCTCCATACTGTTAATTCAACGTGTATTTTATAATATTTTTCGGAGGTATTTTTTGAAAATCATAATATGTTCCTCCAAAAAAGGAGCTCAAAATTTGATTTTTAGATTACGGTTTGCGTTACTTTAATCTTTAACTTTGACCGTTTAAAAACTTTATATCATTTTAAAAAATTCTAAATTTTAGTACTTAAACTTTATATGATATTTTAAACATGTCTATAAAAATTCATCAAAAAATTAAAAGTTTACTGATAATTAAGCAAATTTAGTTTTAGTAGGGTTTAAAACAATGTGCAAAAAATATTTTACAGGGACTAAATATATATAATAAAAATTAAGTAAGAACTAAACTTGTTTCCATTTTATAGGGACCAAATTAAAAACATATTTAACCTTAATATTAATTTAAATTTTTAATTCATATGGCCAAACCCAAAATGAAAATAAAATCCATCTGCTATAATAGTCATAAAATACAAAAAGAAAGATTCAATGCCAATATTTGATTATTAGAGCATTTTCAATAAGGGTATCATAGAGAGTATCATTGACTAATGATTCGTACCTTATTTTTTTTTATCATTGGAGTTCCATGACGTGACATAGATGGTATCAAAATTGATGATACCGGTACCTTATTTAAGGTACCGTATCATCAATTTAATGTTACCTTTTTTTTGTATATCGAATTAAATAGAATTAATAATTTGTTAATAATGTATGATACCTAGAGTGGTATCACCATTGGAGCAAAATACATATGAGTCGCATAAATATTATATGGCATTGTAGGGACCACTTTTTAGTGATGTATGATACCCAAAGCGGTATCACCATTGGAGATGCTCTTAGTGCTAGAAACAATGACAAATTTAATGAAAGGTATGAAAATTCAATATTAATTGTTTTGGTCCAAATTTGAAAATTATAGCTTTAGAAAAAAAATTATCTCAAAAAGAATCATCACATAAACCAAATGGATATAATCATAAGAAAATATTATTTATTTTCAAGCTTGATATTGAATACATGGTCACCTTTGTAATTTATTTTCAACAACATGCATTTTTACATAAAAATAAAACTATGGCCGAGTCTTTCCATCGCAAACGCAAACTCCACCATTGCAATTTCCAGTTTGATGTTTCTTTGCACATTCTGCAATGCACTTATAACGGTCGCATCCAGGGCCGATCTTTATTTTTTGGGAGCCCTGTATGTTTGATTATAAAAAATTGATCCTTTATTAAAAAAATAATAAAAAATTTAAAATAAAATAAAAATCATTTCCTATAAAAATTGTAAATAAGATAAAAAATAGGGTTAATAGGTTGTTACCCCCTGCTAAGTGGGCGTGTTTTGCGTTACCCCTGCTAAAAATTTCTTGAAGATTCCCCCTTGCAAAGTATTTTTTTTTTTTTGTTTTCCCCCTTGTCCCCTCTTAGGTGGAAGAAATTTGCACTTTTTAAATCGGTTGAAAAGAATAACCGATTTAAAAAACAACACTTTTTAAATCGGTTGAACAAAATAACCGATTTAAAAAGTGCACCCAAGGGAAGAAACCAAAAAAATTTACTTTGCAAGGGGGAATTTTCCAGAAATTTTTAGTAGGAAGTAACGCAAAACACGTCCACTTAACAGGGGGTAACAACCTATTAACCCTAAAAAATAGTGTTGGTAAATAAAAATAACATAAAAATTCATAGATAAATGAAAGACATAAACCTTGGTTTTTTCCGCCCAACTAGAAACTTTATGCTCAGCTGCTACATCACCATTTGCACTGCATCAAGTAAAATTCATAGATAAATGAAAGACATAAACCTTGAGAATGAGATTAAAGACAACATATTATAGTAAAAATTATAGTAAAAACAAAGCAAAAATTGCTTATGTACCATAACAAACTTATGAAGAGACAAAGAATAGAGAGAAAAATGATATTTTGATTTCTCATTTTATTTAGCTTGATATGGATTGCCACAACGTTGCATGTTTTTGAGCAAAGTGAGTGTTTATATAGATATAAGACCATGACGTACAACATTTATTACATGATACCATAAAAATTATATTTTTAATTAAATGGGTCAAAGTTTTTCTAATTTGAATCTTGATCATGACTTACAAAATTTATTACATTTCCATTAAAAGTTATATTTTAATTAAATGAATCAAGTTTTTTTATTTGGAATTAACCTTTAATCATTTATAATCATTTGAATCGATTAATAGAAAAAGAAGTATTTTTAGAGTACTATTAAATTTATGAGATTCAAAAAAATCAAAATAGAACCAAAAGTTCATTTAAGTCAAGATTTTATAAGATTCTACAAAATTTACGAGATTCTAAAAGATTTTTTTAAAACACTTTTTACAATTGGGATTCTGCACACATGATTTTAATGGATTTATAACACGGATTTTTAAGATTTAAAGTACTTTATAGATTTTTAAGATTTCAAAGAGTTTTTTCAATTTTAAGCACAAAAGTGAATGAAAAATATGGTAAATAAATTCTAACATTTGAATAAAGAAAATAAAAAGGGGTAGCAAGTTTAAATCTTTTAATAACAAATTCATTATTGCCTTGTCTGGTTGCGAAAAGGGAGAAATAGGTAAGAAAGAGTTTGAGAAGAGAAAAATAGAGTTGATTTGATGTATTGATTGGTGAGAATGGATCTTTCAATTTATTTTTTCCTCAATTGTCTCAATTGTTAAATCATCATCATTAAATTCATCTTTTTACTTTTTATTTTCTCTCTCTTCTCTCAAATCAATGGTTTGAAAGAAAAAAAAATTACCCTAAAGTAACCGGAGAAGATCCTCTCTTATTGATTGGTATAAGAGAAATATGAAAGATGTGTTTAATCTGTAAAACGACAAAAGTATCCTTACGAGTAGTTTTGATTATTTAAATGTAATATCTAGTCAATTGTTGTATTGATTTATGTATATAATTTGAAATGGTTAATCATATCATATACATAAATAATTTGAATTGATTTATGTATTTTTAAATTTAATTTATTTAGTAAGTGATGACAGAAATTTCTATAGTATAATTAGTTTAGTTTTAGTAGTTAATAACAGACTTTGATGGCCTAAAACAAGCAAAAACCTGAAGATTCGAAGCTACAAGAAAAAAGTAACAAGAATACAAGAAAATGCCAAAGAGAAGAGCAAAAAGTGGATAAGTTGCGCTTCCATTGTGGCTAGGATGACTCCCATCGTGCCACGATGGTAAGACTTGATGCCCATGGAAATTCAATGCAATCTAATATATTTTTGAAGTAAATCCACTCCATTGTAGCACGATGAGGTCCATCGTGGCCACAATGGTGAAATCTAACCCAAGACGAAAACTATAAATAGAACTCTCCTCATTCATTAATATTTTTCATTCATCAATAGAGAGCACTCTTCAGTTGACTTGACTTTTTTATGACTTTTCTACTTCTTAAAAGGACAAGGGCCAAACATAAAATAAAATATATCCTACAATAAATAAGTGACTTAATTTTACAAAGAAAAATGATGAAAAAAACACTTCCAAAAAAGTCAAAAATATTAACTTTTTCAGTGACTTCTGACTTATGTATCTGTTTCGATACCCAGCAACACCAACATCTAATATTTTATATATTTTTCATATATGAAGTGCTACTATTTTTTATTTTTTTGACAAAAATATGAAGTGCTACGTACTATTATACTCTATATTTTACGGAAACAATAGGAACATGTATGCATGTTGTAACACCCTAATCGATAACATCCTATAATTAACTTAAATAACGATCATGCATCAATCAAGGCGTTACATAATAACAATTTCAAATAATGAACATGCATATATTCATTTTAATAGCAACAGAAGCATTGATATTCATAAACATTACTCATAGTAATTAAATGTTAAACATGGAAGTCATAAAATCATATTACAACTTGGGCTAGGTCCTTCAACCACAAGGCCTATCCACATAATCCAAAACAAATCCAAATACTCAAGTTATAGAATAAATAAGATAAATAGCAAGGTCATGCAAAGTCTCAAACAAACGAACTAAGATACTAATTCTAGCAAGATTACAAGTATCAGAGCAAATTCTAGACTTCTAAGGTTTCTAGAATTTCATACTCTTCATCCTTACCAAGCTAAGCTAATACACAAGCTAACTCCAAAGCCATGGGATCACTCCTCAAGTGAAGAATCTGGACCCAAACCATACACATACACAAAATAGAGGGTTAGTTATAATTCAAGTCCATAATAATAAGTATAACATATACTTACATCATGTATAATAATCATATCATAATTGACTCATAATCGTCTCATGGTATAAATACAATAATCATGGTAAAGGCAATATCATATTCATCATCAATTAACCAAGACATTAAATTGAGGTCGCATTATCCAATCATTCACAATCATAATGAAAGACATTGGCAATTACCAATTAACAAGTAGAATGCACATTTAATCCTAATGCCACTAATGCCATCAATTAGTATGTATCAACCTAGACGCATCTAATGCATGTGGTACCCGCATCGAGTTTAGAATACACATGTATCTGAAGGTGTGAAAACACAAGAAGGGGGGTTGAATTGTGTTTTGGCTAGTTTTAAAAACTTCTTCTAAGTTTTGCAACTTATCAGAATCAGCAGCAGAAAAGCTTAGAACACAAACAACTTTTGGCAATGGTGAAAGCAAAACAGAGCAAGGATGAAAATAAAACAGAGCAGAGAGAGAAGAGATGAACACGCAAGATTTATACTGGTTCCTCTCACAAACCGAGAGTAGTCCAGTCCCCTTGCACTTCCAAGGGATTTCACTATAATCACACAAGATTACAATTGCTCAAGCCAACTGCAAGAGACTTCCTTTGCTCAAGTAACACAATACAAGAGACTTCCAATACTCAAGCTCACAAGCAAGAGACTTCTAACACAAATAGAAAATACAAAGTTTGAACAACTGATAAACGATATCAGAGTTCTCAGAACAAAATAATACAACTTTGAAAACAAGACTTTTCTTAGAATTCTTGAAAAGAAAACTAAGGTTCAACAACTGACTAGTCAGAAGTTGAAAACTGTTTGTCTTGAATTTTGATATAATCTCAAGTTGTATCTTAAGCTAAAAATGCTCTTAGAAAATTCAGCAGTATAACAGCGCTTTTGTTCTTCGTAATTGTGTTGTC
This sequence comes from Trifolium fragiferum, assembly GCA_954870985.1. Lineage (NCBI taxonomy): Eukaryota > Viridiplantae > Streptophyta > Magnoliopsida > Fabales > Fabaceae > Trifolium > Trifolium fragiferum. Next base: position 24,138,663 of record OX940791.1, on the reverse strand, counting down.
ACGTCTTCAAATTCTTCCTCCTTTTATAGATGATGTTGGAGCGCCTTGAATTTGAGCGGACAAAGATGAAAACAGCTACGTAGTACTGTACTAATATTTTCGTTTGAAATGTGCTTATTCAAATCAAGTAAAGATCAAAATCTGAGCCTTGATTTCGAATATTCACCCATATCAGGAAAATAAAGATAGTACAATAGTACAAACGTCATTATCATGAGGATAACGGTCTTGAAAGAGATTTCTTCCGCCTCTTCAGTTTTTGCCAAACAGATGATAGTCGCTATTGAGAATAGAATGTTCTTCTAGCAAGCTCTGCTGTTTCATCGTCATCAGAATCTTGAGATATGAGTTCTGCTTCTGATGAGTTCAACTTCTGGTTGACTTTGACTTGGCAACTTCTGGTGACCACAACTTCTGGTGTCATTCTCAGAACTTGCTCTTTCCCAACTTCTGGGGGCGCTTCTTAGCATAGCAACCAGAACTTCAATTTCTAGTGTATATAAAATTTTAACTTGTATACCTGCACACTAGAGTAAATTATCAGTACTCCTTATTGTATATTAATACTATTGTTATTATCAAAACTACTTGGGTTATATTTGAACCAACTTTGTTCCAACAATCTCTCCCTTTTTGATTGATGACAAACCAAGTATTAATTTACAATGGTTGTTATTTTAATCATAGAGTGCATCAGGTTTATGAGTTTTGCAAGCTCCCCCTGAATTCAGTAATGAATGATTAAAATAGTTTTAAAATTTTAGTATTGAATCCAGAACTTCATTATACACTTGACTTCCAGAAGATAGGTTTGCAAGCTTTCTTCCTTGATCAGATCTACCTAAGAGAAAAGTGCAATCTTCTCTTACGTGTATCATGTATAGAAAGTTCTAATCTCAATAGAAAAATTTCCTTTCAAAAAAAATAACTGATAATATTCAATAACTGAAATTAAATGAAATTTAAGATTTTAATTTTGGCTTCAGTTAGTGTTCTTAAATTAATTTACTCTTACTCCCCCTTTTGTCATTAAACAAAAAGAATAAAAAGAAAAAGAAAGAGTCAAGAATAAATAAAACACGTGACTAAAGAATTAGTCAACTCAAAAATTCAAAGATGATAAAAACCACAAAGAAGTTAATGCAAAAGCGAAAAACGAGGTAACTCCTACCCACCAGAGTTACTATAAAAACGCACCAACTCTTTGGCATGTCACTCAACACTTCCATGATATTCCTTCAACAAAATGAGAGAAAATACTGATGAGGATAGAAGAGTGATTGAAAGAAATGGATTTAAGATATTTTCAAAGGAGAACCAGGGAAGGATCTCATCAACGAGAGATGCAACCATATGGAATATGATTTCTAAGAAACATATGAAGATGGTGAAGAGTTTGGCTCTAAAATCAGATGCAAGTTTCTCAGCCATCTTCTGTTCTTAGAAGAACAAAAATTTCTCCTTATGCAGGAGGATGAGCAGGATCTACTAAAAGCAAGCTCCAAGTTTCCAAAACAGGAAATTTGTAGCTAGAGAGGTTTAGATTGCAGACTCCAAGGTTGAAGTTTGGATCAACACCCTCTTTTCAGCTCTCCCAACCCATCTTCTTGTGAAAATTTCCTTTTAGGTTTTTATATGTATCTGGATTTATGCAAAAATTTGTTCTTAGAACAAAGTTATTGTAATGCAAAAATCTAGAAAAATGCAAAGTTATTGTAATGCAATTTTTATATGAATAAAATATTTATTTGAATGCAATTATGTGTATGCAGCAATTAGATCTATCTTCTGAACAATATTAAAGAAAATAAACCAAAATAACATAAACACAATAATTGAACAAAATAACAATATCCAACATTCAAACAAAGAATAACAAACGATAAGTTCAACAAAATATCAGAACATAAGTTAAAACCAAACATAAAACAAATTAAAGTGCCAGAAATCCTAGGGTTGAGATTGGTTAGAAGGGTTGAGCATCTTGTCTTGAAGTTGCTTCAGAGCTTCAGCAGATATAAGTTCCAGTTTCTTGAACACATCCTCTGAATCAACTTTGCCAATCAGATCTGTAGAATCATAGTCCACTTGAATAATCTTTTCCATCTCTTGAGCATAAAGTGTGGAAAACTGATCTACTGCCTTTGCCATAACCAATTTCATCTTCTCATCATAAACCCTCTTGGCTTCTCTAACTCTTGCCTCCTCAATCTTGGCTTCTGTGAACTTCTGCCTAGCAATGTTCATGACAAAGTTCTTCTTGTATTGAGAACTGTAGTCACTCAGCATTTGCTTGCACATCTCAGAAAGAGCATTACACTCTTCATCAATTTGATTACGTGCAACAGAAAAAGTAGGCAAATCTTGATGAAATTTCAGAATTTTGTCATTAATGCCTATCAGCACACGCTTAACATCTTCAGGTGTGATGGCTTTTTGAGGGGTAGGGGCAGATGATGATGAAGGATTATCTAGGATAGTTGTGGGATGGATGGTAATTTGTTGTTCTGATGGAGGGGGTGTGATAACTTCCTCAAAGATTCTGAGATAGTTATTTTGGACATTTGTGAGTGGTGGTGGTTGAGACTTCTGAGGTGAGGGGTTATCTAACTCCAAGGCTAGCTGCTGTAGTGAATTTTGAACATGGGCAGGAATATTGGATACAGCAATATCAGAAGATGATTGATGTATAGCAGTTTCAGCTATGGTTTCAGCTACAGGAGAAGAATTATGATCAGAAAGGGTCTTCTCTAAATCATTTGACCTTGGTGAAACAGGTTGAACAGACTCATGTACAAGAGATAGATTTGAAATTGTTTCCACATGAGGGCTGTTTTGAGGAATAGCTTCAGAAGTTGCAACCTCTGCATTAACTTCTGATGCTACTTGTTCAACATTCTCCACAGAAGTAGGAGTAGCAACACCTGTTTCTGTAATCAGTGATAACACATGTTTAGAAAACTTCCTCATTGACTCAGGGGATGGTACAAAGCTAACCACTGGTGTTTCAATTGAAGCACTAGCAGCAACTTCTATTATACAGTTGGATTTAGGTTCCAAATCAGAAAGGATTTTTTGAAAAAGAGTTTTTAACAGAAACTATATAGGGGATGTTTTTAGCATGCTTTGGACCATTAATGACATAATCAGGAATATCTTTAAGATTAATCTTTTTGTAAATACCTTGATTTGCCAACTTCATCACCAAATCTTCCTTAGGAATAGGAGTGTCCAGAAATGCATTAGGATCAGCATCAACTCCACTATCCCAACTAGTTTCCTCCCAGGCAGTATACTTTGCAACTTGCCTTATTGCATCTTGAAATTCTTCATCTTCAACAACCATCTTCAACTTCCTCTTCCTCTTAGTCACAGACTTATTTTTCTGAGCTACTTCTGGGGCAGCAACAACAGCAGGTCCAGAAGTACTAGATGGCTTCCTTGCCACAGGACTTGCCTCTGCTTCTTGAACAGCAGGCTCTGGGTTCTCAGGGGTTTCTTCAACACTCTTTTTCTTTCCAGCTTCTGATGTATTTCTCACACCAGAAGTACTACCAGACTTCTCTTTAGGAGTGGATCCTCTTGCTCTCTTGGACTTAGACTCTGTTGCTTCTGGCTTTTTACCAGCCTTTCTTTTCCTTTCCTGAGCAGGCAACAGATATCTAGTAGCAAGTTTATCTTCCAACTTCTGAGAATCTCCTTCCTCCAGAAGTTTCTTATGGATTCCAGCAATAACAGTAACTTCTTCCTTAGACACAGAAGTAAGAAAGAAATACTTGTCGTTTTCCACTTTCTTTGGTTTGAAAGTAATTTGGGGTGTAACCAACGGACCAGGGTTCTTCACAACTCTCTTCACAGTAGCACCATCAATCACAGAAGGATATTCATCAATGAAAGAACTATATCCAGGGAAAACAGGCTTTAATGATTGAATTAAGTAACTTCTGTGAAACATGAAAGACAAAAATCTGCAATATTGTGCATTTTTGGTGCCTTTTGTTTGACTGTCAGTGATAGCCTTACACATGTGTTCAAAAATAACTTTAGCAAAGTTCACATGAGCCTTCCTTCCCAAATAGTATAAGATGGTCTTATAATATTGAGAAACTTGGTCAGATGAACCAGCTTTTGGTAAAAGTGATTCACACATGATTTTGTAGATCATCTTATAGTAAGGCTTCATATCAATGTTGCTCTTGGAAGTAGAGTGTTTGCAGTAAATCTCTTCTTGAATAATGTGACAAGAATCGTTAGTATGATGAGGAGAAACTCCAATTAAAGGTAGCTTTGCTGCTTGCCTTATGTGTTCTTGTCTGATTCTAACACAGACTCCACCAACCTCTGAACGAATCTCTTTACCCAGATATTCCAAAACTTTTCTTTTACCAGCGTTTCCATCAACCTCTTGAGACGCTTCACCACTTTCCCTTAGAGATGTACCTTTGGTGATTACTTTTGTCTTCATCCAGAAGTCCTTCACAATTTCTGGATAGACAGGTCCATTGAGAATGTCTAAGAAGACTAGTAACCCTTGCACTTCAAACACTTCCTTGATTCCATCTACTCCATTCGCTCTTATTCCTTCGAAATCCACTGGTCTTTCAATAAGCAAGAATAAGTCAGAAATTGGAAAACTTACTTTATCCTTTGTAAGAACACCAGGATTAGAGGCTTTAATGTCAGCAATAGGATGGACAACAACAAATTGTTCTCCTTGTTGAAGTTGACGATGTTTGCTAGATGAAGATGCCATGGATTCTGAGTTTAGGGTTAGGGTTTGCTAATTTGGGAGAAGAAAGAAATTTCTCTGAGTTTTAGAAGAAATAAAAGTGTAGGTAGTGAGTGTGCAAATGTGTGAATGTGAACAATTGGTGAGTTTAAAAGGAAAATAAACGCGCAAAAACGTACTAACTGAAAGGACAGGGGGTAAAAGAGTAACTTAACAATTCACAAAATTGAATTAGAACACAATCATCACTAACCAACTTCTTTCTCTAATAGCAAACAGACACGTGTATTAGAAGCTTAATTGAATATCTGACACGTTAGCGACAGCAGTTGAAGAGGTAACTCAACAGTTACTGCCACGTCACGTCCAGAACCACTCATGTATACTTCTGATAGAAATACCAGAAGATGGTTTGTCAAACTTCTGATTCATAAGTTCTGACTCCCCCTAACTTCTGATAGAGATACCAGAAGATGGTTTGTCTAAACTTCTGATACAAAGGTCATGACTCCCCCTAACTTCTGATAAACTTCCAGAACTTCCTAGAATAATATTCTTCACTAGAGTTTCAGCTTATTCAAAGATTTCCATCATATTAAGATTCCTTTTGATAAAATCAAATCTTTCAACAGCCAGGGGTTTTGTAAAGATATCAGCCCATTGATTTTCAGTATCAATAAACTTAAGATCAATAACCCTTCTGTACATAGTCTCTTATAAAATGATGTTTAATCTCAATATGCTTAGCTCTTGAGTGTAGAATAGGATTTTTGGAGAGATGAATGGCAGCCGTGTTATCACAATATAAAGGAATACTATGACTGCTTATTTGATAATCTTCCAATTAATACTTCATCCAGAGTAGTTGTGTACAACACTTAGCTGCTGAAATGTATTCTGCTTCTGCTGTTGACATAGCTATGGTGGTTTGCCTTTTACTGGCCCAAGAAATCAAATTCTCACCAATGAATTGACAGTTTCCACTAGTGGATTTTCTTTCAAGTTTATCACCAGCATAGTCAGCATCATAGAATCCAATCAGTTTGTAATCATTAGATTTCTGATACAGCAATCTAATGTTACAAGTAGCCTTCAGATATCTAAAGATTCTCTTTACAGCAGTAAAATGAGATTCTCTAGGATCTGATTGAAATCTTGCACACAGACATACACTGAATAATATATCAGGTCTAGAAGCTGTTAGATAGAGAAGAGATCCAATCATTCCTCTATATAACTTCTGATCAACTTTACCTTCAGACTCACCTTTGCTAAGACTTGATGTAGGATGCATTGAAGTGTTCATGGGTTTGCAGTTTTCTAGATTGTACTTCTTCAGAAGATCTTTGATATACTTTGACTGATGAATGAAGTTTCCTTTCTTTTTTTGATTGATATGAATTCCCAGAAAGTACTTCAATTCTCCCATCATGCTCATCTCAAATTCATCTTGCATCATCTTAAAAAAGTTCTTGCACAGTCCAGCATTAGTTGATCCAAAAATGATGTCATCAACATAGATTTGAAAGATCAGAATGTCTTTCTTCAGGGTCTTTTTGAATAATGTATTGTTAACTTGACCTTTTACAAAACCATTGTCAACCTAGAAGTTACTTAGTCTCTCATACCAACCTCTGGGAGCTTGTTTGAGTCCATAGAGTGACTTCTTTAGTCTGAACACATGATCTGGATTTGAAATGTCTTCAAATCCTGAAGGTTGTTTGACATATACTTCTTCAGAAATAACTCCATTCAGAAATGCACTCTTAACATCCATTTGATAAAGTGTAATGTTGTTGTTGACAGCATAAGAAAGAAGTAATCTTATTGCTTCCAATCTTGCAACTAGGGCATAAGTCTCTGTATAATCAATGCCTTCTTGTTGACTGTATCCTTGTGCAACAAGTTTGGCTTTGTTTCTTGTTACTTCTCCTTGTTCATTCAGCTTGTTTCTGTATATCCACTTTGTTCCAATAATGTTCTTGCCTTTTGGTTTGGGTACCAGATCCCATACATCATTCCTTTGAAATTGATTCAGTTCTTCTTCCATAGCAACTATCGAAGCATCATCAGATAATGCTTCATTAGTGGTTTTAGGTTCAATCAAGGAGACTAGACCAAATAAGGATTCTTCATCCCTAAGACTTGATCTTGTCTTCCTAGGACTGTTCTTATTACCTATGATAAGCTCTTCAGGATGTGATGACTTGTATTTGAAAGTATTTCTTGGAATAGTTGTTTCTTCTAGATCAGGATCTTCAGTTGGTGTTGTTTGATGATCATCAGATTCTGGAACTTGGTTGTTCTCTGGAGCTTCCAGAAGTTCAGGAGTGGAATCAGGTCCAGAACCTTCATCTTCTGAGTCTTGAGAATCTAAAATTTCTATAGCAGGCCCTGACTTTTCATGGTCAGGAACTTTATCATCAAACCTTACATGCATAGATTCTTCAACTGATTGAGTTTCAGAATTATACATTCTGTATGACTTGGAGCGCTCAGAATATCCAATAAAGATACCCTTACTAGCTTTAGAGTCAAATTTCTTCAGATGGACTTTAGTATTCAGAATGTAACATGTACAACCAAATTGGTGAAAATAAGAGATATTGGTTTTCCTTCCTCTAAAAAGTTCATATGTTGTTTTATTCAGAATAAGTCTAATATAGATTCTGTTCTGAATATAACAAGCAGTGCTTACTGCTTCTGCCTAGAAATTTTTTGCCAAAGAATGTTCATGCATCATGGTTCTAGCCATCTCTTGTAAAGACCTGTTCTTTCTTTCTACAACTCCATTTTGCTGTGGAGTTCTAGGAGAAGAGAACTCATGGAAAATTCCATGTTCTTCATAAAAGTTTTCAAAAGGTTCATTTTCAAATTCTCCACCATGATCACTTCTAACTTTTAAAATCTTTAAATCTTTTTCATTTTGAATTTGGGCACAGAAGACACTAAACTCTTCATATGTATCACTTTTAGATTTCAGAAATCTTACCCAAGTCCATCTACTATAATCATCAATAATGACTAGTCCATACTTCTTTCCATTGAGTGAAGCAGTGCTAACTGGTCCAAACAAATCAATGTGCAGAAGTTCTAAAGGCCTAGAAGTAGAAACAATATTCTTAAGTTTAAATGAGCTTTTGACAAATTTCCCTTTCTGACAAGAGTCACAAAGAGAATCTGAGTGATAAGTCAATTTAGGAAGGCCTCTTACAAGATTGTCTTTGCTAAGCTTGGAAATTAATCTCCAGTTAGCATGACCCAATCTTTTATGCCAAACCCATTTCTCATCACTTAGAGTCAATAAACAAAGCACATTCTGATCTTCCAGATCAGATAAATTAACTTTATAAACATTGCCCTTTCTACAACCTTTAAACAAAATGGATTTATCAGAATTGTTAATTACAGTACATGAATTCTTATTAAACACAACATCATAATTACTGTCACATAATTGACTTATGCTAAGTAGATTACGTTGTAGTCCATCAACCAACCAAACATCAGAAATAGTAAGAGAAGAATTACCTACTTTACCTATACCAATGATTTTGCCTTTCTGGTTCCCACCAAATCCTATAGTTCCTCCCTCTCTCAGATTCAGGGTGTGGAACAAGTGCTTGTCTCCTGTCATGTGTCGCGAACATCCACTGTCCAGATACCATGAGCTTTGCCTTTTTCTTGGGGTGCATACCTGCAGTAAACATTATCTCAGACTTTGGTACCCATATTCTGATGGGTCCCCTAAAGTTAGTTCTTTTATCCTTCTTCTGTCTCTTGTAACTTCCAGAGGATCCAAGGTGAGGTGAGCCTTGAAAAACAGGTTTAGGCTTAACCTTTCCTTTGGACCTTGATCCAGAATGTGTCAGCAAACCAGCTTTCAAGTTTGTACAGCCTGATCCCATTCCCCGAATACTCTTAGGCTTGAAGATCTTCTGTACTCCTTTATTAGACTTGGATACTGAAGCAATGGGAGCAGAGGTTTTCAAAGACTCCACGCTTACTTGAGCATCTGAAACTTTTGGATTTTCTGTACCATTACTAGGAACAAAATTAGAATAAAGATCAGAAGGTGTTTTGCTTATGCACACAGACTGATTTGAGTTTCCTTTGACAGTACTTCCCAAACCCTGTCCAGTGTATTTGCCAGCACCATAAATCATAGAGGCTAATTTATGCTTGTCAATATTGTGATGAACAAACTCTTGAAGAGCAATCTCATGCTTATCATAGGGTTTGTTACATGATCTGCAACCATTTTCAAGAACTTGAATAGTCTTTAAGGACTTCTTATAGTCTTCTTGAATATGATTGACCTTATCATTGAGCATGTCAAACTTTTGTTTAAAAAGTTCTAGCTCATTTGATTTTTCCATGTACTTCATCACAGTATCTTTCAAAGCCTTAGAGAGTTGAGTATCAGATAGTTTAGAAATAACCTGCTCAATGTCTTCTGAGTCTGACTCAACATCACTTTCAACATCTGACTCTGTTGTGGCCATGAGTGCCAAGTTAGCTTCTGCATCTTCAGCTTCATCATCAGACAGCTTGTCAAGATCTTCCCATGTGGCTAGAAGACTCTTCTTAGCTTTGTTTCCAGAACTTCTGTAACCAGAACCTTTAGATCCAGAACCTCTACCAGAATATCTTGGCTTTCTTCTTGTCCAGTTCTGGAACTTCCTGGTCAGAAGTGCAAATACATCATCATCTGATCCCTCTTCTTGATCATCTGCAGAAGATTCTTCTATCCCAGATTCAACAACCTTAGCCTTCAGAGCCTTAGAAGGTCCAGAAGTAGCTGACAGAGCCAAAGACTTCATTTTCTTTTGAGGTTCATCAGAGGCTAGCTCAATCTCATGACTCATGAGTGAACTAATTAAACCCTCCAGACTCAGGGTGTCTAAATCTTTTGCCTCCTGAATAGCAGTAACCTTAGGTCTCCACTTAGCAGGTAAGCTTCTGAGAATCTTCTTCACATGATCAGAAGTAATATAACTTTTCTTCAGAACTTGAAGACCAGCAACTAGAACTTTGAATCTAGAGAACATAGATTCAATGTTCTCATCTTCCTTCATTCTAAAAAGTTCATACTGTTGGATCAAAAGTGTTGCTTTTGCCTCCTGTACCTGTTTGTTTCCATCATAAGATGAACACAAAGAATCATAGATACTCTTGGCAGTAGATTTATCTGTGATCTTAAGGTACTCTTCATGAGATATGCAACTTATCAAGATATCTTTGACCTTGTGGTGCTTCTTGTACGCTTTCTTGTCCTTATCAGTGAAAGCTTGTCTTGCATCATAATCTAATCTTCCTCTTTCATCCAAACCTTGAAATGTTACTCCTCTTTCAACTAAGTCCCAAAGTTCATCATCAATACCAACTAGATGACTGTAGATTCTATCTTTCCACCAGGAGAAGGTAGAACCATAACCACTGAACTTAGGAGCTTTGCTGGTGTTGTTTTTATCATCAACATCATAGTTGAAAGGAATAGCAGATCCTTCAGGCTTTTTTGTAGGTTCACCAGACATAGTGTTTTGACACAACAAACAACTGTCTCACTGCAAAGTGACATAACAGAACCGGGCTCTAGATGCCAATTGAAGGTGTGAAAACACAAGAAGGGGGGTTGAATTGTGTTTTGGCTAGTTTTAAAAACTTCTTCTAAGTTTTGCAACTTATCAGAATCAGCAGCGGAAAAGCTTAGAATACAAACAACTTCTGGCAATGATGAAAGCAAAACAGAGCAAGGATGAAAATAAAACAGAGCAGAGAGAGAAGAGATGAACACGCAAGATTTATACTGGTTCCTCTCACAAACCGAGAGTAGTCCAGTCCCCTTGCACTTCCAAGGGATTTCACTATAATCACACAAGATTACAATTGCTCAAGCCAACTGCAAGAGACTTCCTTTGCTCAAGTAACACAATACAAGAGACTTCTAACTCAAATAGAAAATACAAAGTTTGAACAACTGATAAACGATATTAGAGTTCTCAGAACAAAATAATACAACTTTGAAAACAAGACTTTTATTAGAATTCTTGAAAAGAAAACTAAGGTTCAACAACTGACTAGTTAGAAGTTGAAAACTGTTTGTCTTGAATTTTGATATAATCTCAAGTTGTATCTTAAGCTAAAAATGCTCTTAGAAAATTTAGCAGTATAACAGCGCTTTTGTTCTTCGTAAGTGTGTTGTCACGTCTTCAAATTCTTCCTCCTTTTATAGATGATGTTGTAGCGTCTTGAATTTGAGCGGACAAAGATGAAAACAGCTACGTAGTACTGTACTAATATTTTCGTTTGAAATGTGCTTATTCAAATCAAGTAAAGATCAAAATATGAGCCTTGATTTCGAATATTCGCCCATATTAGGAAAATAAAGATAGTACAATAGTACAAACGTCATTATCATGAGGATAACGGTCTTGAAAGAGATTTCTTCTGCCTCTTCAGTTTTTACCAAACAGATGATAGTCGCTATTGAGAATAGAATGTTCTTCTGGCAAACTCTGCTGTTTCATTGTCATCAGAATCTTGAGATATGAGTTCTGCTTCTGATGAGTTCAACTTCTGGTTGACTTTGACTTGGCAACTTCTGGTGACCACAACTTCTGGTGTCATTCTCAGAACTTGCTCTTTCCCAACTTCTGGGGGCGCTTCTTAGCATAGCAACTAGAACTTCAATTTCTAGTGTATATAAAATTTTAACTTGTATACCTACACACTAGAGTAAATTATCAGTACTCCCTATTGTATATTAATACTATTGTTATCATCAAAACTACTTGGGTTATATTAGAACCAACTTTGTTCCAACAGTATCCTTCACATCAAGTTAGTTTTAAGTCTTGGAGGACCATCGCTCAAGTCAGTTTTAAGTCATGGTGGACCATCGCACCGAGTTGACTCATGGATGCATGAATGCATACATACCAAACAATGATGATAACTCTATACATCTACATATGAATAATAGGACACTCCTCCTAATATTCCCTCTCAAGTTCGCATCAAATCACATCATCATATCATCATTAAGGTATACATTCAAGCAAGACATAACAATACTCATTAACAAAGTTAATCATAATTCATCATCATCAATTTCAATCATTTATACTTACATAAGCATGTGATTCTCATATAATCTCAAGGATTAATCAATCTAATCTTATATCATGTTATAAGATCATAATTCAAGCATATTATAAGCATACAAATCATTATTAATTATTATTTCTTATTCACACATGAACATACACTTTAATTCATCATTTATTCATCGACATGCACATAATTAATCAAAGTCTCAAACACTGCAAAAATAGCTTTCCTACTTCAAGTACTCTTCGATAGCTAACCATAGAAACAAACGGCATCGAAAACGGATTAGAAACGACCCCGGAATCATCAAAACAAGCAAGAGTGCGCGGCAGATTTTTCAGGGGCGCGTGGCACGCAATACCACCCTATTTCCCACTGTTCTCACGCGTGGCACGCACCAGGGGAGGCGTGGAACGCGTTTTCTTCGAAAAATTCACATTTTAACACACTATAAGCACTTATTTGACCCTATAACTCATATATAACATACATAAACATGTTCTTACTCAAAAACACTTATTTTGACTCTTAAACAACTCAATAAACAACCTATATCAAAGTTTTGAAAACTCTTTAAATCATGAAAACCCATATTTCAACAACAACTCATTTATTGCATCAAAGCTTAATCATGCAAGTTCATATATCATAATATGTTGATAAAAGGATAAAATCATAGAAGTTCACATAACATAATCACATGATTTAAAACAACATTCATTCATCAACATTCAAAAGAAAATCACATTCCCTAATCCCTCCCAAACCAAGAGATGAGAGGGTTTGGGTTTGGAGAGTAGACTTCTCCCCTCTCTTTGTTCATCTCACAAGAATTAATAATCACTCTCTAACCTTGTTTGAAGCTTTAATCTTCTAGCTCTACACTTGAATCCCCTCTATTCTCTTCAAGCTTGAACTTCTCTCTCTCTACCTCCTTCCAAGCAAATGTGGTTATGAGAGCTCTTGCTCTCTATTCTAAGTTTCTATTCAAACCTAAATGGTTAATGACATAACTATCCCTCCTCATTTACTAAAATCCAACTATTACCTTAAAACACATTACTCATATATTCTTCCTTCCTTATCCCCTACTCTTTCCTCTTTTAGTCAAGTACTAAGATTAACCACTAAAACACACTAAATTACTCAAAAAGACTAATTAACACCTAATCAAATAAAATAAGTCTAATTAAATGAAAATAAATAAATACGGGTGTTACACATGTGTTATGATCTTAGAGGCCAAACTAAATGTCAAGCCCAAAATTAAATGAAGTAGTGACTCATCTACATTCTAGAATAAGTTTATTAGTATTTTATTATTAGTTGATTACCAATTATGTAAGGGAGATCCCTATATATTCTTGTATGAGCTCATTCAATCATTATGAAAAATGAGAATTTAGTCTTTTCTTCTTATCTTCTTCTTAGGAGGCTTCTCTACCCTCGAAGTAGAGTAAATCTATTTTCACAACCATAACATTGGTGCTTTCATTAGTGAGCTCATAACCTCCACAACAATGGCGATGTTATTGTTTACTAGAGATTACGATGCTTATTTTTGGGTGCTTTGTACCGAAAAATACTTCAAAGTGTGCAACATACCGGAGACTGAGAAGATGTCTCTTGCTGTAACAGCGATGAGTGGCTGTGTTCTCAAATGGTGGCGTTGGTGGTCTCCCCGTCATCCAGGAGTGAGCTGGGACACGTTCACCACTTGCTTTCTATGGCATTTCAAACCAGAATATCGTTCCATTTTGCCGTTGTTTGACGAGGAAGAAGAACCAGATCAAGAATTGACACCATCGATGGAGCTCAATGGTAGTTTACAGGAGTCGATGAACGACGTTCTCGAGGCTTGGGACAAATTCCTTCTATCCACGACAGAGATTGAAGTGCCTAAGGAGAACTTCATGATGGAAATGGCGACTCCAACGAGTGAATTCAATGGTGGAATAATCGAATTATCAGAACCAACACCACAACAGTTTATCGACATGCCAAAATGGTTCGATAATAGCAAACTCATTGATGAAAATCATTCTGAAAACTCGCCTCAAAACGAAGTGTCAATTTGGGATTCACATATCTCGTTCAAATACAAGTCCGTGCTAAAGCTCATTCGCTCGAGATCGTTGCAAGAGAGATCGGGGTTTTCAACGGCAGCAACGCCTTGGTTTTATTATTGCGATGAAAGCAACATTTCAATTGTTCTGCCCTCCCCAGAACCACCTGATCGAGTTGTCGTTCCAATGTCACCGTTGTCAGCACCGTCCTATCCTTATGACCCACGAGCCACCTGCTCCACGCCCCTAACTAAAGTAAGCTACTCATGTCACGCCTAGCATCTGTTTGTTAAAATGTCCCTTAAAACCAACTTCTCTTTTTACACTCTTAAAAGCTTGATTTTTGGGATGCAAATTCATACATTTTTTGTACCACCTTATATTTCCATCTCTGGCACATTACCAGTGGGTCGTGTCATGTTTCTATGGAATACAAAATTAAGTGATGTTGCCTTTGATTTTCTTCAATATTGTGGGCTTGGAGTAGAATTTAAATTCTTTGACATTGTCTGCATACCTCCTTGGTTTAAGTCACCGGAAAACCATTTAACTCCATTGAAACCGCCTAAACCACCAAATTGTGTCTCTATTATGATTTCACCGTCACCACCAACCCCCGATACCACTGCACAAACTTGGTCACTCTTGGATCCTTCATCACTGCCTATTTCGACGCCGGCGCAGATTGACTCATCTCAACCCTGTGTTGAAATCACATATCCTGTAGCTGTAACTGTAACACCCGTATTAGATTAATTAGTATTTTAGCTATTAATTATTATTTATTTGAATTATATGATTATGTGAAATATGTGTTTATTGTGTTTGGGAGAGAGTTAAGGGTATTTTAGTAATCACATAGAATTAATTAGACAAAGTGGAGAACCATTAGGTAATTAATTAGTTTGAGTTAATTAATTGGTAATTAATAGAGTTAGTAGAATGAGAAGGAAAATAGTAAGTTAGTTTTATGTCATAACTAAAGCTAGCAAAATTAATGGGCCAAGCCCATGAAGTGAGTAAAAGGATAGAATTGGTATTACACTTAAAATTGAATTAACCTAGAAGGGAGAGCTAGAGCTCTCATGAGCCATAAACCCATTTCACTCATTTTCAAAGAGAGGTAGAGAGAGAAAGCATTCGAAAGCAAGCTTGAAGAAGGTAGAAGGGATTCAAGTGTAGAGCTTGAAGATAAAACTTCAATCAAGAGGTAAGAGAGTAGTATTTGTTATCTACGGTGATCAAGAGGAGAGGAGAAAATCTATTTATCTCCAAACCCAATCTTCTCTCACTCTTTTCTATTTTGGGATGGGAAATGAATTCAAGTAATGATTTTTGTTAGGCTTTAGAATCATTGAAACCTCCCTTGTAATGAACAACACGAATTTGGGGATTAATAATGGGAATGTGTAGATGTTTGATAGGAAATTTTGTGTTGTTATGAACTTTTATGAAAATGTATGAAAATCCATGATTCTTACCTTTTTGGTGTTAAATCATGTTTATAGTTGTACTTCTGAACTTATATGATCTTTATATGCCTAAAGTTGATGGCTTTAATGATTTATATGATGAAAAATGACATTTTTATGTGATTTTAAGTTGAAACCCGAAACAGGGGTAATTTTCTGGGCACGCTCGCTGAGCTAGGCACCAAGCTCGCTGTAGCGAGCATTCATAGCTCCTGGAAATTTCCAGAAATTTACATGGTCGCCCAGCGACCGGCTAGCGACCATCGTAGCTGGCAGCGACCAACTGTCAGTAATTGCTCGCTAGGTGCTCGTCAGGTGGTAGCTCAGCGACCAAACCTGAATTCAGTTTTGTTTAAAGGATCAATTTGATGGATTGTATACTCATAACATGTTTAATTGTTATCTTTTGATTATAGGATAACATGATGGGATGTATATGAACCTAGTGTGAGGAATTATCTATGTGTGATCAAGTAAATGATGAATTGATTAGTATGAGCAATGATATTGTTAAACTATGAATGAAATATGATATGACTTTGATGAATGTGCATGCATGATTACTTATGGAGTTAATTGAATATGATTTGATCATTTTGGATGAATGTATCTTTGATTGAGTTATTGAAGTACATGGAATGTGATATCCTTATATGATGAGAAGATTAAATCATGTGTTTGGTAATCTTGCATACATGCATTCATTTTGTAGCTGATGTTTTAGTAGCTGCGGTTGACTAAAACATAATTGGAATAAGTTTTCCAATAACTTGATGAGGTACCACATGCACTTAGTAATAATGCTAGGAAACATTACATGAATGTGGCATTAGTTTGCATTAGGAGATGAGGGTGAATCTTATGTGAACTAAGTGATAATTGGCATTGTTTTTCCTACTTGATATCTTGGCTTATACATGTGTATATTTGATGTTTGGTTATTCGGATTGCGTATTATGCTTATGCTATTATGTAATCTTTCATATGAATTTAAGAGTAATATTATAACTCTTATCTATATAACATGAAATGTAGAGTATTAATTATACTTTTCATTTATTTTGGATTTCGTTACTAACTCTCTTTTTGTGTAATTTCTGGGCCTTTGGGGGTTCAGAGGTGCAGGGTGAGGATTTAGCTTCCGAGGAGTATCTCGCTTGAGTTTCTAGCTACTAGTGGTAAGGAGTTAAGCATTATGCTTCTCCTAGAACTTATCTTAGTTGGGTTGTAATAATTAATGCTCTGGTACATGTAACATCGTGTCGGGTAGATTTATATTCCGTAATCGATGTATTGAGCATTTTGCTATTTATTTTCTATGACCTTGCTATCGATATATTTACGACTTGCTTGCTTGGATTTATCTTGAGACTGTTGATCCTTGTCAAGGGAATTTTATTAAGTAGTATTGATGACTTATGATATTATGATATGATTATCTATATCCGCTGCTATGATTTTTGAATTATAATGATATAATATGCTATGTTTGGATTTGTATACATCTTGATGCGTATATGTCTTTAAATATTTTATTTATTAATTACGTATACGGGTTAGGGTGTTACAATAGTGTTATCAGAGCAAGGTCGGTCTATGTCGGATCAACTAGGATAGATTACCCATATGTAAGGCATGTGTAGGAAACACTGTTGATGCATTAGTTCTAATCTTGGTAGGATTCTTTGATGTGTTCAGGTGATGGCAGCTAATAGGGTGATTGCGGAAGCTTTGGCTATGATGGCTAACGCGATGAATCAAGATGCCGCTAATCGGAACGCGGAAAGGTTGGAAAGGGAAGCTAGGAGAGGTAATGAAGTTGAGTCAAGACTTGAGCGATTCTTGAGGAATCAACCGACTACTTATGTGGGAGGATTTGATCCGGAAGGTGCTCAAAAATGGTTGGAAGATGTTGAGAGAATCTTAACGGCCATGGGATGCACGGAAGAGCAAAAGGTTGTCTTGGGTACTTACATGCTAAGGGATGATGCGGCTTATTGGTGGAAGCACACTAGCACTAGACTTGGAGTTGGAGGTGTAGTGTTAACTTGGACCATGTTTAAGAGGGAATTCCTAACTAAGTATTTCCCAATTGATGTGAGGAACCGTAAAGTGATAGAATTTATGTAGCTTAAGCAAGGTAACATGTCTGTTGCGGAATATGCCGCCAAGTTTGAATCTCTTTGTAGGTTGCACCGCACTACAATACTATTGACGCCAAGCATGACAAGTGTGTGAAATTTGAGAATGGTTTGAGGCCCGAAGTGAAGCATATGATTGGATTCTCGGAGTTTAGAGACTTTGCTACATTGGTATCTAAGAGTAGGATTTGTGACATTGATGGGAAGGCTAAGTCCGATCACTACAAGATGATGAATGACAAGAAAGGGAAGGATGTGACTCGTGGGAAACCATATGACAACAAAGGAAAGAAGAAATTTGGAGAGAGTAGTGGTAAGAAGCCAGTTGGACGTTATGACAAAGAGAAGGTTACTTGTTTCAAGTGTAAGAAGCCCGGTCATAAGTCTTATGAATGCACCGAACCAACAAGTTGCTACAATTGTGGGGAATTGGGACATAAGAGTCCGGAATGCAATAAGCCCAAGAAGAGTGGAGGAAAGGTCTTTGCTTTAGATGGAGGTAACTCGGGAGCATCAGACAATCTTATCAAAGGTACGTGCTTCATTCATGATACTCCATTACGTGCCATGATAGATACTGGGGCTACCCATTCTTTTATCTCTTTCGACTGCATGAAACGTCTTAATTTGGAAACTTCTATTATGTCAAGATGTATGGTAATAGAAACGCCCGCTAGTGACTCAGTTACTACTAAGCTTGTTTGTGTTGATTGTCCGGTAACTATTTTTGGTAGGCATTTTGGTATGGATCTTGTATGTATTCCTTTAAGTAATATTGATGTGATCTTTGGTATGAATTGGCTAGAGTTTAATCGCGTTCATATCAATTGTTGTACTAAGACGGTAGTGTTCCCTAAACCGGATGAGGACTTGAAATTAGACCTCATGAGTAGTGGTGAAGTGACTAGATCATTAAGAGAGCATGCCGAGATGTTTGTGATGTTTGCTTCTTTAAAGTTGGAGGGAAAGTTAGAAGTTAATCAATTGCCGGTTGTGTGTGAATTTCCTGAACTGTTTCCGGAAGACATCTCTGATTTACCACCGGAAAGAGAGGTTGAGTTTAGTATTGAAGTAGCACCTGATACTAACCCAATCTCTATGGCGCCTTATCGGATGTCGGCGTCGGAGTTAGAACAATTGAAGAAACAGTTAGAGGAACTCTTGGAAAAGAAGTTTATCAGACCAAGTGTATCGCCTTGGGGTGCACCTGTGCTTTTGGTGAAGAAGAAAGATGGGAGTATGAGATTGTGCATCGATTATCGTCGCTTGAATTAGGTTACAATCAAGAACAAGTATCCGTTGCCAAGGATAGATGATTTGATGGATCAATTGGTGGGAGCTTGTGTGTTTAGCAAGATTGACTTGAGGTTGGGATATCATCAGATTCATGTTAAGGCGGAAGATATTCCGAAGACTGCTTTCAGGACAAGATATGGTCATTATGAGTATTCAGTTATGCCTTTCGGTGTAACCAATGCGCCTGGAGTGTTTATGGAATACATGAATCGGATCTTCCATTCTTATTTGGATAAGTTCGTGGTAGTGTTCATCGATGATATTTTGGTTTACTCTAAAAATGAGGAAGAACATGCAAATCATTTGAGAATTGTGTTGGAGACTTTGCGAGAGAAGAAGCTTTATGCGAAGTTGTCTAAGTGTGAATTTTGGTTGAAGGAAGTGAGTTTTCTAGGTCACGTGATATCTAGTGGAGGTATTGCAGTGGATCCTTCTAACGTTGATGCGGTATCAAAGTGAAGAACTCCAGAATCTGTTTTTGAGATAAGAAGCTTTCTTGGTTTAGCCGGATATTATCGGAGGTTTATCGAAGGTTTCTCAAAGTTGGCCTTACCGTTAACCCGATTGACTAGGAAGGCTCAAGCGTTTGTTTGGGATGATCTTTGTGAGAAGAGTTTTCAAGAATTGAAGAAGAGGTTGACGTCTGCACTAGTTTTAATTCTGCCAAAACCAGATGAACCATTTGTGGTGTATTGTGATGCATCTTTGATGGGTTTGGGTGGTGTTCTTATGTGGACAAGTGGTTGCTTATGCTTCTAGGCAATTAAAAGTACATGAGAAGAATTACCCAACTCATGATCTTGAGTTAGCTGCGGTTGTGTTTGTTTTGAAGATTTGGAGGCATTATTTGTTTGGTTCTAGATTCGAAGTTTTCAGTGATCATAAGAGTTTGAAGTATTTGTTTGACCAAAAGGAATTGAATATGAGACAAAGACGTTGGTTGGAATTCTAGAAGGATTATGATTTTAAGTTGAGTTATCATCTTGGGAAAGCGAATGTTGTGGCGGATGCTTTGAGTAGGAAATCTTTACATATGTCGTCATTTATGGCAAGAGAATTGGATTTGATTGAACAATTTAGAGACCTTAGTTTAGTTTGTGAAACAACGGCAAATAGTGTGAAGTTGGGAATGTTGAAGCTCGCCAATGATTTTCTTGATGAAGTGAAGATTGGTCAAAAAGGGGGTTGAGTCTTGTGAATCGTCTTGCTTTGATGGATCAAGGAAAAGAAACTGATTTTAAAATGGATGAGAATGGAGTTATAAGATTTAGAGGTAGAGTATGTGTGCCTGACATACCCGAATTGAAGAAAAAGATCCTAGAGGAAGGACATAGGAGTGGATTGAGTATTCACCCCGGAGCTACTAAGATGTATCAAGATTTGAAGAAGTTGTTTTGGTGGCCTTGTATGAAGAAGGAAGTTGCCGAGTTTGTTTATGCTTGTTTAACTTGTCAAAAGTCCAAGGTTGAGCATCAAAGACCATCGGGATTGTTGCAACCAATGTTTATACCGGAATGGAAGTGGGATAGTATTGCTATGGACTTTGTAAGTGGTTTGCCTAGAACTACAAAAGGTAATGATTCGATATGGGAGATTGTGGATAGATTGACGAAGTCGGCACATTTTATTGCTTTTAAGACCGGAACTTTGGTGCCAAGATTGGCGGAGATTTATGTGGAACAAATAGTAAGGTTGCATGGTATTCCGTCTAGTATTGTGTCGGATAGAGATCCAAGGTTTACTTCAAGATTTTGGGAGAGTTTGCAAGAGGCTTTGGGAACTAAGCTAAAGATGAGTTCGGCTTATCATCCTCAAACGGATGGACAATCGGAAAGAACTATTCAATCACTTGAAGACTTGTTGAGAGCTTGTGTTTTGTAAGGTGGAGGAAGTTGGGATGGATATTTGCCTTTGATGGAATTCACCTATAATAATAGCTTTCATGCAAGCATTGGAATGGCACCCTTTGAAGCATTATATGGTAGGAGATGTCGCACTCCTTTATGTTGGCATGAAGCGGGAGAAAGTGTTGTGTTTGGACCGGAGTTAGTTCAACAAACTACGGATAAGATTAAGATGATACAAGAGAAGATGAGAGCATCTCAAAGTAGGCAAAAGAGCTATTATGATAAGAGGAGGAAAAACATAGAATTTAATGAAGGAGATCATGTGTTCTTGAGAGTGTCGCCTACTACCGGTGTTGGTCGAGCTTTGAGGTCAAGGAAGTTGACACCTAGATTTATTGGACCGTATCAAATTCTTGAGAGAGCTGGAAAAGTGGCTTATCGGATTGCTTTGCCACCATCTTTGTCAAATTTGCATAATGTGTTTCATGTGTCACAATTGAGGAAGTATGTTTCCGATCCAACTCATGTAATTGAAGCGGATGATATCCAAGTGAGAGAGAATCATATGGTTGAGACTTTACCTTTAAGAGTCGAAGGAAGGGAAGTGAAAAAGTTGAGAAACAAGGAAATCGCGTCGGTTAAAGTTGTTTGGGGAGGACCGGACGGTGAAAGCGCTAATTGGGAGCTTGAGGATGAGATGAGGAAGTCCTATCCAGAGTTGTTTCCAGGTAATTTTCGAGGGCGAAAATTCTTTTAGGGGGTAGAGTTGTAACACCCGTATTAGATTAATTAGTATTTTAGCTATTAATTATTATTTATTTGAATTATATGATTATGTGAAATATGTGTTTATTGTGTTTGGGAGAGAGTTAAGATTATTTTAGTAATCACATAGAATTAATTAGACTAAGTGGAGAACCATTGGGTAATTAATTAGTTTGAGTTAATTAATTGGTAATTAATAGAGTTAGTAGAATGTGATGGAAATTAGTAAGTTAGTTTTATGTCATAACTAGAGCTAGCAAAATTAATGGGCCAAGCCCATGAAGTAAGTAAAAGGATAGAATTGGTATTACACTTAAAATTGAATTAACCTAGAAGGGAGAGCTAGAGCTCTCATGAGCCTTAAACCCATTTCACTCATTTTCAAAGAGAGGTAGAGAGAGAAAGCATAGGAAAGCAAGCTTGAAGAAGGTAGAAGGGATTCAAGTGTAGAGCTTGAAGATAAAGCTTCAATCAAGTGGTAAGAGAGTAGTATTTGTTATCTAGGGTGATCAAGAGGAGAGGAGAAAATCTATTTTTCTCCAAACTCAATCTTCTCTCACTCTTTTCTATTTTGGGATGGGAAATGAATTCAAGTAATGATTTTTGTTAGGCTTTAGAATCATTGAAACCTCCCTTGTAATGAACAACACGAATTTGGCAATTAATAATGGGAATGTGTAGATGTTTGTTAGGAAAATTTGTGTTGTTATGAACTTTTATGAAAATGTATGAAAATCCATGATTCTTACCTTTTTGGTGTTAAATCATGTTTATAGTTGTACTTCTTAACTTATATGATCTTTATATTCTTAAAGTTGATGGCTTTAATAATTTATATGATGAAAAATGACATTTTTATGTGATTTTAAGTTGAAACCCGAAATAGGGGTAATTTTCTGGGCACGCTCGCTGAGCTAGGCACCAAGCTCGCTGTAGCGAGTATTCATAGCTCCTGAAAATTTCCAAAAATTTACATGGTCGCCGAGCGACCGGCTAGCGACCAGCTAGCGACCATCGTAGCTGTCAGCTAGCTGGCAGCGACCAACTGTCTGTAACTGCTCGCCAGGTGGTAGCTCAGCGACCAAACCCGAATTCAGTTTTATTTAAAGGATCAATTTGATAGATTGTATACTCATAACATGTTTAATTGTGATCTTTTGATTATAAGATAACATGATAGAATGTATATGAACCTAGTGTGAGGAATTATCTATGTATGATCAAGTAAATGATGAATTGATTAGTATGAGCAATGATATTGTTAAACTATGAATGAAATATGATACGACTTTGATGAATGTGCATGCATGATTACTTATGGAGTTAATTGAATATGATTTGATAATTTTGGATGAATGTATCTTTGATTGAGTTATTGAAGTACATGGAATGTGATATCCTTATATGATGAGAAGATTAAATCATTTGTTTGGTAATCTTGCATACATGCATTCATTTTGTATGATGAGCAGATACTTTAGATGAGCCCTAAAGTATAGCAGATGTTTTAGTAGCTGCGGTTGACCAAAACATAATTGGAAGAAATTTTCCAATAATTTGATGAGGTACCATATGCACTTAGTAATAATGCTAGGAAACATTACATGAATGTGACATTAGTTTGCATTAGGAGATGAAAGTGAATCTTATGTGAACTAAGTGATAATTGGCATTGTTTGTTCTACTTGATATCTTGGCTTATATATGTGTATACTTGATGTTTGGTTATTCGGATTGCGTATTATGCTTATGCCTATTATGTAATCTTTCATATGAATTTAAGAGTAATATTATAACTCTTATCTATATAACATGAAATGTAGAGTATTAATTATACTTTTCATTTATTTTGGATTTCATTACTAACTCTCTTTTTGTGTAATTTCTGGGCCTTTGGGGGTTCAGAGGTGCAGGGTGAGGATTTAGCTTCCGAGGAGTAGCTCGCTTGAGTTTCTAGCTACTAGTGGTAAGGAGTTAAGCATTATGCTTCTCCTAGAACTTATCTTAGTTGGGTTGTAATAATTAATGCTCTGGTACTTGTAATATGGTGTCGGGTAGATTTATATTCCGTAATCGATGTATTGAGCATTTTGCATTTATTTTCTATGACCTTGCTATCGATATATTTATGACTTGCTTGCTTGGATTTATCTTGAGACTGTTGATCATTGTCAAGGGAATTTTATTAAGTAGTATTGATGATTTATGATATTATGATATGATTATCTATATCCGCTGCTATGATTTTTGAATTATAATGATATAATATGCTATGTTTGGATTCGTATACATCTTGATGCGTATATATCTTTAACTATTTTATTTATTAATTACGTATACGGATTAGGGTGTTACATTCCCATGACTGAGCTTCATTCCAACGGTAGAGGGTATAACGACGATGTAGATTTTGCAATTCCACCAAAACCACCAGATCACATTGTCATTCAAACATCGTCGTCATTTTTACCGTGTTGGTCAAAACCGTTCGTCCAACATTACATGAATGAGGGGAAGATACTCATTGTTTAGATTGATACTATAGCTGCTAATTGCTATTTTGTTTCATAATGTTACTATTGGCCATAATTGTTCTCTGTCTAGTGGGATTTGGATCAATTTTCTTGCCACTGATGAAAAGTCCATGTTTCCTTATGAACCATATGTTAATGGTACTGGTAGTTCTTGTGGTGTTTATCAAAATCTACATATGTGTTATTATCATCCTGGAGACATATGCTACCCACATCATGCTTCCAACTTAGGGAAGGATATTATTGTTGATGGTTTTGAAATTGGTATTTGGCCTGAGAATGATAGCTTTATTGATGATATCCTTACAAAGAAAGTTACAGTATGGAGGCAAGGAACCTTTGAGTATAGCCAATCATCCAATGGCTCCAGGTATAACTTTGAATTGATTAGAGTTAGATCTTCCATCAAGGTTCCAATTAACATGCACTCAGCTACTGATATCGTTGATATGGCATTTGTATGCATCTCTTAATAAGCTATTTTAATATGTCATAGTGTTACGAGAAAACTTTTATTTGTAGAGAAATTTGAGGTAGTAGGTGGACTCCTTTCCCTACTTGGTTATGTTGTGACTGATATACATACCCTTATGGAACTGTCAAAGGAATTATTGTTGGTGATATATCTTGATCAAGTTGTTCTTGGTAAAATGTTTAGAGTGGATGACATTAGAGTTGTGCAGCGTTTCACCGGATTTGGAATGATTTTAGCTCACGATGGTGTTGACAAATTGACAGTATGGGCTAGAAATATGAGACCTGCAACATTGGGTTTGGATATAAGAAAAATTTATTTTCAAATATTTTTGGATACATTTATCTCTTGTTCTCATGTTAGTGCAATTGTTGCATTACTAAAGAAATTATATCCACATTGGTCACATATTGCATTTAAAGTGGGCATGTTGTCAACTGCTGTTGGCATGACTAATTCTAAGGAAATAAGGAAGCTATTGATTGTTGAGGTCACACAAGAATTAGCTTTTCTTTTCCTAGATGGTCCTCTTAGATATGTTAAAGAATTAGCAAGTTATTTTGATTTTAAGTTAAAGGAAGCTAGTGGAGAAAACTTGTCACTTGTAAGAGCTGTCATGGGTTGCTTTAAAAGGTTCCCCAAATTTGTTTCAAGTCACCAAACCTTGAAACAAACGCTACTGCATATTTGACTATTAGTAACACACATTGCAACCTCTATAAAAGTGTTACTGATATTGGTGATTTTGTAACATTTCTCAAAAAGTGTCGCATCCTCTGTAACACTTGTTACTAAATACTAATATAGTGCTTATAATGTTTGTATTAAAATAAAATTTCACTTTTCAACTCTTTTAACTTTCTCTCCACTTTCTTCTCCTCTCAACCGTGATCGGTATGAACCAAACGACGTGCTCTTGATTTCATCACACTTCGAAGCTTCACCATGCGTGGATTAAGATCAATCCAAGGAAGAACAAGAAAGAGATTTCATCACAGTTTCAATTCGTTTACTCCAGTTTGAGTTCGCATTGTTCACCATTGTCTTCTTCATAGTAATCCCTCATCGGCACCACCTCTTTCCTCCGATGGCGTCCTATTCATGGATTCTTCTGCAATTTTACCTCTCGAATCGGTTTTCTCTAAAATCCCTAACTCAATTCAGTGTTACTCACTTACGTCCTCGATTCAGTTTGCTTTCAATCACCGTTCTCCATGGTTTGTCTCACCGTCCTCTCATCCAAAGGTAATCTCATTGTTCTGATATCTTAATTCCTTTCGTTTACTTTGGTATTATACGTTGGGAAAATGGTTGATTGAAGTGGTTTTTTGTATTATTTTGTTGTTGTTGTACCTCATGGTACAATGCCTATTTTCTGTTCGACAAAATGCTTCAACCAAACTTTATGTAAAGGACGCTGATCATCATAAATGAAATGAAGCAAGATAGGTTTTAATGAATGAGATTGATAGTGCACTTTCATAATTGTTTCAAAAGTTTTCCCTGCTGCCCCTGCATTTTACTCGTTTATACTCATTTCGCCAATTCTACTGATGTTGAAGCATAATTGTATTCTGCAAAACCTTTAGGTGTTTCATGCTCAAAGTTGTTTGGCACTCTTTGTTATGACAGTCTTTTAACTTCAATTGTTTGAGGGATTTCGTCTTGTTCCCTTTAAATATTCAGCAATATCAATTGAGTGAACTTTCTCATACTAATAATATTGCACTACTTGTTTGAACATGATACAGAACTTCACAATCCTTGTGATTTTATTTGCTTCTTTAGTCTGGTAAGTGGCATTATAATTCTCATGTACCTATGCTCGTTAATAACATTTGGATTCTGTGAAACGAATCAAATTCTTGGTTCAGGTATCGATTCTTCCATGGTGCGGAAGTTGATCACTATCCCGCTGTGCTTAGATGGTGAATTTTTGTTGTGATAGTTATTTAGTTGAAGTATTTGTCTAGGTAGAGATGTGATAGCACATTTGCTTCATGTGCTGTGTAGAAATTGTTTTGTTCAAAGCTTCATAATTGCTTCCTTGTGAGAAATAAACAAAAATCAGATAGAGAGACTAAAATGGCTATTTCTTCTTCACTCACTCTCTAGTACGACATGCTCACATTATTGTTTCAGGTTGCATCATCCTCTCGTTCTCGTGTTGTCTTCGCTTCCTCCCGCCATCCTCTACCGTGTTTCATTGCTAGGTCAGTTTCTTCTGCTGCTCTTGATGATTATCCTGCTGTTGCACTACAAAAAAGATACCTGATAGCGGCAGTTTAAATCTCAAGAAACTACGTGAAAACTCGAACGCCGACTCAGGTTGCGAGCCATGCTCAGAAGTACATTCTCCGCCGAATTAATCTCAATCGCCGTCGCCGTAGATCCAGCCTCTTTGATATCACCAGCGACACGGTAATTCCATCGTCATCATATTCCATTCAAGTTGCTTGATTACTTTTTTGTAAATAAATTAGAAAATGCATTTTAGATTGATTTTTCTGGCCACTATCTCTGTATAGAAATACCGTGAAGGTTTTGGTGTGAACTTGTTTTCAAATTTCGCTTAGTTATGTATATTTCTTAATCAATAGAGTGGTATTAATTCTGATTTATGACATTAAATTTGCTCAGATGTTTATTGGTCTTCTAAATCTGAAAGATGTTAAAGAAAACTGAAAACTGGAAATGAAACTTTTGCTTTTTTTGTAGTGAAAATCCTTTGTTTAAATCTAACAAAACTAGAATTGAGAGATCTATGATTCTGTTCTGGTACACAAAAAAGTCTCGCGTTACTTTGAAGGCTGGGATTAAGGGTAATTTATATTATAAACAACCGCCAAACAGAGAACATATTCTAAGGTTTATGTTTGTTGTAGGCATTTGAAAGAGTTGACTTACCAAGAGTTAAAACATTTTTAGTTCCCAATCTACAATCGATTTAATCCAATTTCTTTTGTTGTTTCAGATCCTAAAAACTTCCACGGTCTCTGATAACATTTCTAGTTCTAGTTCATCAATTGACCCTCCAACACTTTCCCTTGGTCTGTCCTCCTCATCTGATCAAAGGAAGACATCATCAACACACTCAGCTTTACATGCAATGCCATGTTTCAACAATGGAGACAACATCATAAGGTAAATTATTTAATGAGTATATTAAGAATTTTACTTTGTGTCTTACTAGTATTAACTTGTATGTGGAATAAGTGTAGTACACATTTAGCACTAGTGTAGTACACCTTACTTGTACTACAAGTTACTGATTTGTACTTAGTTCTAGGACTTGACTTGAGCTATTCTATATAAATAGCTATTGTAATACATTTCTTACTCAATTAAATAATGTGCTTTCATCACATTTTATAATTCATAATATGGTATTGCTTACGAGGTGATTACTAAGTATTTGATAAATTGAATTTGTAAGATGATTTTTCAATTCAAGCTTGTTGTCTTAATCTAACTCTGTGTTTGGTTATCTAAATTGCATTAGGTTCTTATACTATATAACTCTCATGAAGGAACACGAAAAGCTACCATCAAGGTTTACTCTCTTTTCCCCCTATTCTTTCATATATATCATGGTTGAATCATGAATGGTAGTGCTTAGTAGACTTCTTATCAAATATTATTAAGGTTGCTTCCTGTGTTTCTTAGTCTATTAATTATATATTTGAAATTACTTTATTGGTTTCCAATCTATTGTGCTGCCTGAAATCTTTGGTTATTATATATCTTTTTGTTTGCTTTGATATGTTTGTTTTATTGGTGCCATTTGTTTTGTGTGCCTGCAGGTTCTGTAATATGCTGAAAATTTTATAATTCAGGGGCTCCGTTTTCGCTGTTGCAACATGAGACTGAGAAGCTTAGGAATGATATAGAGAAGGTGCATAGTGAACTGAGGTATATTTTTATAACTACCATAGATGTTCCTATTTTATTTGTGATTGTGTAATAGGCATATAGTAACATTTCTGGAAGTAAAATGTTAGTGAACTGAATGTGAAAGAATCCCTATAGTAACACTTTTTGTGTTTTGATATTTAAAGTTAGCTATATTACTTTTATATTGCATTGATTGTGCTAGTGTTAATGCTTCATGGATTTAGTTTGTTGGATGGTCAATTGAGCTTGAGTTTGTCTCCTATTGTTGATTTTCCTATGCAGATTCTGCTGTTTTTATGGCTGCAATTCAGCTGAAAGTTGATATTGTGGATAGTAGTTTGCTTAATCTAGTTTAGTAACACTTTTGTAACACTTATTTGGAAGTAACATTTTATCCGGTGATTGTGTAATAGGCATATAGTAACATTTCTGGAAGTAAAATGTTAGCAAACTGAATGTGAAAGAATCCCTAAAGTAAAACTTTTTCTGTTTTGATATTCAAAGTTAGCTATAAATTAGCTAGGAAATTATATCAGCTACGAATTAGCTACTAAACAGGTAACATTTTGTAAATGTTACTAATTATACTGTTATGTGTTACTAAAACCTTTTAGTAACATAGGCTTTACGTAACACACGTTGAAATGTTACTAAATGTAAATAGTAACATTTTTTTTGATTTAGTAACATTTTTCAAATGTTACTAAATCCCAAATTTGTTGTAGTGAAACCAAGAGCAGTTATCAGATCTTAAGAGCTGAAAACGTGTGGAACTTGCAACAAAATTCACCAATAGAGATATTTGGAGTATTCACTAGAGGTGTCATTACATTGTCATGGCGTTTTAATGTGATTGTTAGCTCTTCTTTGATATACATTGGCAAAGATAGTTACAACTCAGCCTCTGCAAGTCTGCAACTATTTCCCAGGTCACAAATTTTGCTGCTCCCAACCTTTTACATACATATGGTTCCTTCCATTTCAAGCAATGGGATCCAGGAATAATTATCGCAACAAATTTCACAACCTTGAGGACAAGGTTGATTTTGAAGGGGTGGGTAATGTTATGATCTTAGAGGCCCAACTAAATGTCAAGCCCAAAATTAAATGAAATAGTGACTCATCTACATTCTAGAATAAGTTTATTAGTATTTTGTTATTAGTTGGTTACCAATTATGTAAGGAAGATCCCTATATATTCTTGTATGAGCTTATTCAATCATTATGAAAAATGAGAATTTAGTCTTTTCTTCTTATCTTCTTCTTAGGAAGTTTCTCTACCCTCGAAGTAGAGTAAATCTATTTTCACAACCATAACAGCATGTTGCTTATTTTTTATTTTTTTATTTTTTTTTATTTATAAACAATAGTAGAAGCATATCCTTTGACAAAGATATATTGACAAACATAAATCATATTCATTATTAGTTATCGAAATACTATAATATTGTATATAAAATTTTCTTTCGACGTATAATGTATATAATTTTTTAAAATTATAAATTATATTATTTTATCGTCAAAAAATAAAAAATTATGTTACAATATTAAATATAGTACAAAAAATTATTTTTTTAAAATTATATTCAAGAAAGCAAAACCTCACTCTCATAAAATAATTTTAATTTATTTAATGTAAATATTTATCAACTATTATAAAAATATTCCTCGTTCTTTTACTTTTTAACACTATTTATTTACGATAATGTTTAACAAAATCAAATCTTTTATACGAAAATTTGCCAAAAAAACATGTTTAAAAATACTTTCGAAAAAATAAATGTAATAACCAAACAACTTTAGCTTTATTTTTTAAAGTTCTTATTTCAAAACTTTAAGTTTAAAGCAACTTTTATGATAAAAAAAGTTGGGCCAAACTCTAAGTAGTTATGTTATACACCAATCATGCGAAATAGGATTAGGGGAGGGAATTGTGTTTACAAAGCGCAACTGGATTTATTTAAGTTTGTCAAAAATTTCAAAAATACAAAAAAAAAATTAAAAAAAATAAATTGTTGATGACTGTAAATCTTAATCTCTAGAAGTTCTCTCTAGGAAAAGTCTTGGTATTTAAGCGATCCTTGTGATCCACCTCACTTACATGTGAATTTTCATAGTGATAGAGATACAAGAGACAAACCAAAAATATAAACTATTTCTATAACACCCCATATTATTATCTAGAATATAACGCGAAATATTATTATTGGTACTGAGTTCATCAAAGTTACATTATTTGAAATCATGCACACGCAGGTGCTGAATAAAACACATTATGATGATACAGCGGAAACGATAAACAACACGATAGAAAATGGGAAAGCAAGAAAACTAGAAATGCCATCCACGAACAGCGGCAGCTACTCCAAAAGTCTACTTACCTTACTCGACCTGTTTGCCTGAAAAAAATTAATTGGAGTGGGGTGAGACTACTAAGTCTCAGTGAGTCCTACTACCCTCCTAATGGCGACTACGCCGGGTACCTAATCAGTCCATAGAAATATTCTAACATATCATAATCATAATGCATAAAACAATGGTGTATCACAAATAACGTCTTATTGATTTTAATCCGCTAAGACACTCTGAGGTGAGCATATCTCAGAGGCCCGCCTTGTCCGACAACCCAGTGAGTCTCGGCATTAAGCTCACAATCATTTTCCTAATGGGTTATTCCAATGGAAGCCCATAAGCAGCATACTAAACCGCACATGATTGACTGATACTAATTGTTACTGAGTTTATTTCTACCATGATATCCCAATTTTGGGGAGCTTACTAATACATTTAATTTCCTAGGTTATACCCTAAGATTCCAATTGTGTTTGACCTCCTCTATAACATTATATTAATTATCTGATTGTAAAACAACTGAATTAATTTGAGGATATAAAATGAGTGTGAATTTTCAGAAAATGAAAATATAGAGACATTCTGCACAATGCTCGCTACAGCAAGTGACTAGCTCGCCATGGCGAGTAATCTTGTAATGGTCTGAACAACTCGCGAGGCGAGCAAACGCTCGCCATGGCGAGATTCGTCAGCCCAGAACTTGATGACTCGCCATGAGTGCTCGCTAGCAGCTCGCTATGGCGAGCTTATGCAGTAGGCACTCTGTTTTGTGATTTCAATGATTTTTCAAAACAAACACCTATAATCCTCTGTTAATTCATCACAATCAAATAATATATATGAAATTCTGGTGGCAAGTGTCAGATGTGTAGCACGATGTGTACACTTTAGGAATCGTACTATGTGTAGCCTAATGTGTCAACATCGTGAACAACTGAACTTGATGAACAAGTAAACAATATAAAGTGCAGGAAACAAAAGAACACGTGAGTTTGTTAACCCAGTTCGGCACTTATAACAAGCCCTATTCTGGAGGATACCAATCCAGGGATGAATCCACTATGGTAGTATCAATTCAAAGCTAAACTCCCCCGTTTACAACTTCTCACTTAATCACTACCCGTGCTAATTCTACCTAGGAACTCCTAGATATGAGAACCTCTGCTCACTCCCCCTCAACCTTACCCAGTAAGGATTTAATAACAAACTCAGTTTGGAGACACACTCCTAGAAAACTATGCACTCGTACCTAAAGGCTTTGAGTGTTGCACACTCTAACTCCTTGCTTCAAAGCTTTGGAGAAAGAATACTAGAGATTACAACTCTATCAAACTCAGTCCTTACTTGTATCAAAATTATGATTCAAGTGAAGGCTCACAAATAACAATGAACAGACTAAGACCTAAGACTCGATATCTTCAACTCTTGGCTTCGTCACTTCAAAGTGTCTTCAGTCTTCCTTTATATAGAACAAGTTTCATGGGCTTGGATCTTCAATGTTGACAGCTGGCCTTTGTTAATTCTCCTTGAGATTTATTTGATCGTAATCTTTTAATTGTTTGTTTCAAATCTTTTTGATCAAAGTCGGCCAATAAAATAAAACAGAACCATGAAAGATTATCTTGTTCCTTGGCGCGCAAGCTGGCACGATTTAATTTGAAAAACAAATCTTTTTCAAAAGATCGCGTTTAAATAAATAAAAGCGCGTCCAGCTAGGGCGTCCAGATGTGAAACCTGATGTGCCACACATCATGCTTCACATCATGGAATTAGGCTTATTTTACCAAATGAAGCCAACACCCTAAAATCCTCAACAATCTCCCCCTTTGGCAAATTTTGGGCTAAAATAATCTTTGAGTCACCCAACTAAACTTGGAGAGATGTGCAGGCACATCAGAGGCATGCAGCAGCGGATCAGAGCCTCACAAATAAAGAGAGAAATAAACTCTCACAAGATAGGAAAATAAATTCCCAAAGACTGAGAAAAATAAATTCTCAGACACATACAAGCATGAGATTCCATGCACACATAAGGGAGGGTAGCAAACACAGCTATGCATAGATTCATGCAAACATGTAGTTGTTTACTCCCCTTGAACTAGAGCACTTTCCATGTACTCCCCCTAAATCTCATATTCCCTATAGGCTTCTTCAGAATGCATGACCTAGAGAAAATAGAGAAGTTTTAAACTTGGCTTCTTAAGAATGCATGACCAAGTTAAAACCAACAGATGTGTCAAACATCACACAAAATAGCAACTTCTACAGGCTTCTTAAGAATGCATCACCATGTAGAAATCAGATAACATCTTCAATTGGACTTCTTAAGAATGCATCACCCAGTTGAAAATGTACAGAAAAGGTCTTCAGAAGAACATGCTTTAGAAAACTAATTCTTCAAAAATTTGTTGAGAAAACATTTGAAGAAAAATAAGCATGTATACCAGATGTGTAGTCAGATGTGCCACACATCACAATTTACTCCCCCTTTTTAGCCATAAATTATGACAAACATACTGAGAGTAAGTAACACACCATAGAATGCAGATAGCATGAGATGTAGAGATGATGGTGCATGAACAGAAGAAAAAAAGCACTCAGGCCATTAATAGTGCAGCAAGTACAGAACAGGCACGCAAAGGTGCATCAGAAATCCAGGGCATAGCCCACAAAATACAAGCAAAAACAAGGAAATACTGAGTACAGGGAAATATTAATGAATTACAATAATTCAAATATCCTGGCTCCCATCAGTTTCCTCAGCTTCAGAGTCATTGGGCTCCTCCTCCTCCAATTCCTCATCCTCAGCCATTGTTTGCTCATCCTCAAGCTCCAGTCCAGTAATGACTGCCTCCAGCTTGGCCTTCTTCTCATCCAGAGCCTTGCAAGTCTCCTTTAAAGCAGCAATCATGTCTGTCCTAGTCATAGCATTGTTTGAGCTGGATGTGCCCACATCAGGAGTCACATCAGACTGCTTGAGACTAAAAGAAATAGCAGACTCTCTTCTGCAAGACAAATCATCCTTGCCCAGAACATCAGGTCTCTGGCTCAATATGATTCCACACAGTAGGGAAGGAAATGCAATGGGTAGTTTGACAGCTAGGGTTTTGGCATGTTTGATAGTCTGATCAAAAATATAGGTACCAAAATCAAAATTAGATTTGCTACCAATAGTATATATGAACCTAGCCAAACCTGTAGCCACATCACAGTTGTGTGTGGTAGGCACCCAGTTAGCAGCAGCAATCCTATTCAGGATGTTGTAGATTGGAGTGAGCTTGCTTGCTTGCAACTTTCCCTTCTTAGGCCAAGTCTTGACCTTTCCAGCTGTGATGGCCTTGATTATGTAGTTGTCATTGGCCTCCATCTCAGCATAGGGCTCCTCACTTCTGCCCAGAAATTTGTTGATCACAGTGGGAGAGAAGTGAATTTCCTTGCCTCTCACAAAAACAGTTTGGTATTCCTTGTCCAAAGGATTGTCACAGCCAGCAGGAATGTTTACCAAAAATTCTTTGACCACTTTCTCATAGCAGTCAGTCAGCCCAGTAACAGTCTTCATCAAGCCAGCACGTTTGATCAACCTCATGACCTCCTTGCACTGCAAGGCTTCAACACTTAGGTCCCTCTCCAGAGCTAACCTTCTGTGAGCAATGTACTTCCATTTACCAGCATGTGCAGGGTTGTGGAAGGAAATCAAATCAACTGGGATGTCAGGAATTCCCTGAGGAATTTTCTTCTTTCCATAGCTCTTCTTCACAGCAGACTCAATGTGGACTACATCAAGCTCCACATTCTGCTCCTCAGCAGATTCTTCCTTAGACTCACTGATGTGAGCTACATCCTGCTCCACATCGTACTCTGAGTCACTTGTAGGTGGCTCTTTTCTTTTCTGAGTCTTCTTCTTTGCAGGTGGAACCACAGCTTTACTAAATCCCTTCTTGGGACCATACATGACTTGCCTCTTAACAGGCTTCTTCTTCTCCTTGGTAGCAGCAGAAGAACTTTCAACTATAGCAGGACCCTTTCCACTTCTGGTCCTTCTAGCAATACTGTCCTCAGCAAGCTTCTTCAAGGGGATGTCAGAGTTGTAGCCTTCTACATCCACAACAACTGTATCTCCATCAGCATCCTTGTCACAAGGATTGGAGTTTTCATGATCTGAACCTTCAACAGTTTCTTCACCCTTGTCAGACTGGGTATTATCTTCAGATTCCTCAACCTCAGCAGGTTGATCTTCTTCAACAAATTCCTGTTCAGGAGAATCAGGAATAACAACAGGTTCTTCAACAGCAGCAGTCTCTTCTTCAGCAGGAGACTCTTCTTCACCTTGTGGCAATGATGTGCCAACATCTGCCGCAACATTAGGTTCTTGCAGGGCCTGGAGCACAGAATCAATGATCTTCTGAGTCAAGGGATGTCTTTGACTCTCAGGGATCTTCACAGCGGCCTTCTCAGGGTTAGGGTTTGAAGAACCTACACCCATAGATGCTTCAGCATTTGCATCACCAAATTTTGCAGGAAGAGGTTCAACATGCAGACTTTCCATGGTGTGAACCCTCTTTGGTGAGCCAATCTTTGGCTTCTTGCTTTTCTTCTTCTTCTTCTTGGATTTTTCTGTGGAAGGAGAAGGAACAACATCTTCCTCTGCAGCAATGGGGGTTGATTCCATTCTTGATCGTTTTGACTTCTTCTTCTTTGATCCAGATGGCTTGATCATAGAAACAGGTGTGGCATTAACGATCATGTCACTTTGAACTTCTTCAGGATGCGGGGAATTAGGTTTTGGTGATGATGGAGGAGTTGTGAATTTGGTTGAA
Organism: Trifolium fragiferum; assembly: GCA_954870985.1. Taxonomy (NCBI): domain Eukaryota; kingdom Viridiplantae; phylum Streptophyta; class Magnoliopsida; order Fabales; family Fabaceae; genus Trifolium; species Trifolium fragiferum. Next base: position 24,103,162 of record OX940791.1, on the reverse strand, counting down.
GGAGATGTTTTGGTTGTAGTAGACATGATGATGATGATGGTGATTTGGTATGAAGATTTTCAAAGAAAATAGCAGAGAGATGAACAAAGGGTTTGAGAGAGATCAAGAAAATTTTTTGGCCGTTTGAGTGGTTGAGAAACGAATGTGGTGATCAATGTGGTAGGCAATAAGAAAAATCTTGAGTAAACGGATTTCTTGGAGTTTTGATCGCGAAATAGCCGTTGGAAATATTTTGTAATGATTGCCTTTGGATTGCGTGCAACTATGGATGGAGGGAAAAAAAACAGGTAACCGTTGCACGCCTAAATAGCTATTATGGCTATTGATCATCAAAGAGGCAAATACCAAGTTTGCCCCTTAACACCTCAAACCTATTTGCATCTAAAGCCTTAGTGAAAATATCTGCCAGTTGATTTTCTGTGGCAACATGCTCTAGAGTCACAATATTGTCTTCAACAAGATCTCTAATAAAATGGTGACGTATATCAATGTGCTTTGTCCTACTATGTTGGATAGGATTTTTGGAAATATTTATAGCACTTAGATTGTCACGGTATAATGTGAGCACATCTTGCTGCACATTGTACTCACCCAACATCTGCTTCATCCAAAGTAGCTGAGAGCAACTACTTCCTGCTGCAATATACTCAGCCTCAGCTGTAGAAAGAGAAACACAATTTTGTTTCTTGCTGAACCATGATATAAGGTTGCTTCCCAAAAAGAAACATCCACCAGAAGTGCTCTTCCTATCATCTGCACTTCCTGCCCAGTCAGCATCACAATAACCTAACAATCTTGTGTCTTCACCATGAGAGTAGAGAATTCCATAATCACTTGTACCACTGACATACTTGAGAATCCTTTTGACTTGATTTAGATGACTCATCTTAGGCTCAGCTTGGTACCTTGCACACACACCAACAGCAAAGCTAATATCAGGTCTACTTGCAGTGAGATAAAGTAGACTGCCAATCATGCTTCTGTATAGACTTTGATCAACACTGACACCATGCTCATCTTTAGAAAGTTTGAGATGGGTTGCTGCAGGAGTTCTTTTGTGATTTGCATTCTCCATTCCAAATTTCTTCACAGTGTTCTTGGCATACTTGCTTTGAGAGATGAAAATTGTATCTTCCATCTGTTTGACTTGCAGACCAAGAAAGTAGGTAAGTTCACCTACAAGGCTCATCTCAAATTCAGACTGCATCTGATTCACAAACATCTTGACCATTGGATCAGACATTCCTCCAAACACAATGTCATCTACATAGATTTGTGCAATCATGAACTTGCCCTTTTCTTCTCTGACAAACAAGGTTTTGTCTGTTTCTCCTTTTCTATAACCTTGCTGCACAAGAAATTTGGTTAGCCTCTCATACCATGCCCTAGGAGCTTGCTTTAATCCATATAATGCCTTCTTCAATCTGTAGACATGATCTGGATAATTTGGATCAACAAATCCCTTGGGCTGCTCCACATAAACTTCCTCATTCAAGTAGCCATTGAGGAAAGCACTCTTCACATCCATCTGGAATAGCTTGAATTTCAAGATACATGCTACTCCCAAAAGTAACCTTATGGACTCGAGACGTGCCATAGGAGCAAATGTTTCATCAAAGTCTACTCCTTCAATCTGAGAGTAACCTTGAGCCACAAGCCTAGCCTTGTTTCTAGTCACAACACCACTTTCATCAGATTTATTCCTATAAACCCATTTAGTACCAATGATGTTGACTCCTTCAGGTCTAGGAACTAAATCCCACACTTCATTCCTCTTGAACTGGTTCAGCTCCTCTTGCATAGCTTCAATCCAAAACTCATCTGTCAAGGCTTCTTTCACATTCTTTGGTTCTACCTTTGACACAAAACAAGCATTGGATACAACCTCTCTTGACCTTGTTATAACCCCTGACTCAGGATTCCCTATTATGAGTTCTTTTGGATGATTCTTTTGAACTCTAACAGAGGGACCCTTGTTCACTGGAGTCACATCTTCTTGCTGATCAGTCTTCTCAGGAATCTCTATAACTTCAGAGTCTTCAGGCAGGGGATGAGATGTGTCCACATCAGGATCAACATCAGGTACATTGTCTGAACAGTCATCTATGACAACATTGATGGATTCCATCATAGTTCTTGTTCTGTTGTTGAAGACTCTATAGGCTCTGCTGGTTATGGAATAGCCTAGAAAGATTCCTTCATCACTCTTGGGATCCATCTTCCTCCTTTGCTCTCTGTCAGCTAAGATATAGCACTTGCTACCAAAGACATGGAAGTGTTTGACAGTTGGTTTTCTTCCTTTCCATATCTCATACAGTGTGGTTGAGGTACCTTTTCTCAGAGTCACCCTGTTGTGTACATAGCATGCAGTATTCATGGCCTCTGCCCAAAAGTAGTAAGGTAGCTTCTTGGCATGTAGCATAACTCTTGCAGCCTCTTGCAAGGTTCTGTTCTTCCTCTCAACTACACCATTTTGTTGGGGTGTGATTGGTGAGGAGAACTCATGCCCAATTCCTTCATCAGCACAAAACTCAGAGAATCTTGAATTTTCAAACTCTTTCCCATGATCACTTCTGATTCTAACAATGCCACTATCCTTCTCTCTTTGTAGTCTAAGGCATAGTTCTTTGAATGCATCAAAAGTGTCAGACTTCTCTCTGATGAAGCTAACCCAAGTGAACCTTGAGAAATCATCTACAACCACAAAGGCATATCTTTTACCACCAATACTCTCTACCTGCATTGGTCCCATCAAGTCCATATGTAGCAGTTCAAGAACTCTGGATGTCACCTGATGTTGTAACATTGGGTGTGACATCTGAACCTGCTTTCCAACTTGACATTCACCACATATATTGCCTTCAACAATCTTAAGCTTTGGTAGACCTCTAATAGCTTCCTTGGACACAATCTTCTTCATTCCCTTCAGATTCAAATGGCCAAGTCTTTGGTGCCAAAGCTTTACTTCTTCTTCCTGACTTATCAAACATGTAGTGGAGTGAGCTGTTTCATCAGGAATCCATAGATAGCAGTTGTCCCTTGACCTAGATCCTCTCATCAACAATTCTCCTTTGTTAGAAGTGATAAGACACTCATTCTTTGTGAAGTTGACCTTAAGACCTTGATCACATAGTTGGCTTATGCTGATAAGATTAGCCTTCAAACCTTTGACAAGTAGCACATCATCTAGGTCAGGTAAGCTTTTGCTGCAGAGTTTACCACTGCCCTTGATTTCACCTTTTGCTCCATCTCCAAAGGTTACAAAGCTTGTTGTATGAGGCTTGATATTAGTGAGAAATTTCTCAACACCAGTCATATGCCTAGAACAACCACTATCAAAATACCAATCATTACTAGAAGATGCTCTAAGAGAAGTGTGAGCAATATGTGCAGTTTCAGAAACTTTAGGCTTCCACATCTTCTTAGGAGTGACCCTTGCTGTTTTGGCTTGCACCTGAGGCCTTTTCTTGGGATACCCATAGAGTTTGTAACAGAAGGGCTTGATGTGACCATTCTTCCCACAGTAGTGGCATCTCCAAGCATTAAACTTCTCTTTGCCAGCAGGTCTCTGATGTGGAGTGTGATGTGTCCACATTCTGCCAGGGTCAGGTTTCTTCTGAGCAGGAACAAACTTAGTATTTGTCTTCTTGCTGTGATGTTTGTTCTTAAATCCTACACCAGATGAGTCACCAGCATGCTTTCCTACTTTCAAAATTTCATCAAGCATGTTGGTTCCAGGATTGAGCATCTTTACAGACTTGGTCATATTTTTAAAGTTGGTTGACAGTAACTTGACTTCACTTTCAAGACTAGCAACTTGACTCTGTAGTTGACCCTTCTCTGTCTCCAGTTGACTGATGATTTCCTTCTGCTCTTCATTGACCTTGTACAGTTCCTCACTCTTGATAAATAGCTTTTTATGGACTGAGGCTAGTTCATCAAAGGTGAGTTCTTCATCATCAGATTCAACATCAGTATTATCCACCCCAGTCATGGCACTAACATGATTAGCAGCAACATTCTCTGAGTCAGTGTCAGAGTCTTCATCAGACCATGATACAGTTAGGCCTTTCTTCTGCTTCTTCAGATATGTGCCACATTCTGATCTTATATGACCAAAGCCTTCACATTCATGACATTGAACACCCTTGTTCTGAGTTGACTTATCATCAGTTTTAGTTTTTGTTGAAGTGTTACCTATTTTACTGATGTCAGTCTGGATGTTCCTCACATTCCTCCTTGGTCTTCTGTCCACCCTCCTTTGAAGCTTGTTGAATTGTCTTCCCAACATGGCTAAGTCATTTGAGAGGTCATCATCTGATTCATCAGCTTCTTCCTCTTCACCAGCACAAGATACAAAAGCTATGCCTTTTCCTTTCTTCTCAGTTTGCTCACCTAAGTTCATCTCAAAAGTTTGAAGAGAGCTCACAAGTTCTTCAAGTTTCATACTTGGGATATCTTGAGCTTCTTCAATGGCTGTGATTTTCATGTTAAATCTCTTGGGTAGGGACCTAAGCATCTTTCTCACCAGCTTTTCTTCAGACAATTTTTCACCTAGAGCCTCAAAGGAATTGTCTACCTCAAGCAAATTCATGTGAAACTCATGAATTGATTCTTCTTCTTTCATTCTGAGGTTTTCAAACTTAGTGTTGAGAAGTTGGATTCTTGAGCTTTTTACCTTGGCATTGCCTTCATGAGTGGTTCTGAGTACCTCCCAAGCATTCTTTGCAACAGTACACTGCTTGATCAATCTGAACATATTTTTGTCCACTCCATTGAATAAAGCATTCAAAGCTTTGGAGTTTCCAAGTGATGCAGTGTCTTCTGCAGCTGACCAATCTTCCTCTGGCTTGAGTACACCAGTGTCAACACCATTAGCATCCAAGATTTTGGGATGCTCCCAGCCTTTGAGCACAGCTTTCCAAGTTCTGCTGTCAAGTGACTTTAGGAAGGCAATCATCCTTGGCTTCCAGTAGTCATAGTTGGTTCCATCCAGAAGGGGTGGTTTGTTGACCGTTGTTCCATCCTTGTCCATGTTTCCAGAAAGTAACTTCCCTGGAGCTCACCCTCAAACAGGCAGGGTGCCTGCTCTGATGCCAATTGAAATTCTGGTGGCAAGTGTCAGATGTGTAGCACGATGTGTACACTTTAGGAATCGTACTATGTGTAGCCTAATGTGTCAACATCGTGAACAACTGAACTTGATGAACAAGTAAACAATATAAAGTGCAGGAAACAAAAGAACACGTGAGTTTGTTAACCCAGTTCGGCACTTATAACAAGCCCTATTCTGGAGGATACCAATCCAGGGATGAATCCACTATGGTAGTATCAATTCAAAGCTAAACTCCCCCGTTTACAACTTCTCACTTAATCACTACCCGTGCTAATTCTACCTAGGAACTCCTAGATATGAGAACCTCTGCTCACTCCCCCTCAACCTTACCCAGTAAGGATTTAATAACAAACTCAGTTTGGAGACACACTCCTAGAAAACTATGCACTCGTACCTAAAGGCTTTGAGTGTTGCACACTCTAACTCCTTGCTTCAAAGCTTTGGAGAAAGAATACTAGAGATTACAACTCTATCAAACTCAGTCCTTACTTGTATCAAAATTATGATTCAAGTGAAGGCTCACAAATAACAATGAACAGACTAAGACCTAAGACTCGATATCTTCAACTCTTGGCTTCGTCACTTCAAAGTGTCTTCAGTCTTCCTTTATATAGAACAAGTTTCATGGGCTTGGATCTTCAATGTTGACAGCTGGCCTTTGTTAATTCTCCTTGAGATTTATTTGATCGTAATCTTTTAATTGTTTGTTTCAAATCTTTTTTATCAAAGTCGGCCAATAAAATAAAACAGAACCATGAAAGATTATCTTGTTCCTTGGCGCGCAAGCTGGCACGATTTAATTTGAAAAACAAATCTTTTTCAAAAGATCGCGTTTAAATAAATAAAAGCGCGTCCAGCTAGGGCGTCCAGATGTGAAACCTGATGTGCCACACATCATGCTTCACATCATGGAATTAGGCTTATTTTACCAAATGAAGCCAACACCCTAAAATCCTCAACAATCTCCCCCTTTGGCAAATTTTGGGCTAAAATAATCTTTGAGTCACCCAACTAAACTTGGAGAGATGTGCAGGCACATCAGAGGCATGCAGCAGCGGATCAGAGCCTCACAAATAAAGAGAGAAATAAACTCTCACAAGATAGGAAAATAAATTCCCAAAGACTGAGAAAAATAAATTCTCAGACACATACAAGCATGAGATTCCATGCACACGAATCCCTTAGCTACACCCACGAACCAACTGGACATAACTTGGAAATTTGGAAGGAAAGTTGAACTTCTAATTTTGCTCTAAGATTTGAAGTGTGTTGGATGCTTTGATTCAGCTAGGCTTGAGGTTTATATAGTGCATTTTCAGATGATTGAGCAGTATGTGGTTTGTTCTGTTATTTGCTTGCATGTGTTTCTATTGGTTGGAAGAAGAGGTGAATGAAAGTTGTTGTGGTTTTTGCATCATGTGAAACTTTGGGAAGGTAGAAAGGTTAGACTTCAGAACTGATTCTGTTCTGTTTATCAGGTGAGGGAATCTCTAAAGGGTGATGGCATTGCATGTGGTGATAAATGCCAAACTTTGGTGTTAGAGTTAAATGGAAATTTTTGGAAGATTGTTATTTGGTGGTGGTGTGTTATTAAGAGGTTTAGTAACTTCAGTTTCTAAAGTTGACTTGGTGCCTAAGGAAATTCAGCGCAATCTGATATATTTTTGAAGTAAATCCACTCCATCGTAGCACGATGAGGTCCATCGTGGCCACACTGGCGACGTCTAGCCCAAGACGAAAACTATAAATAGAGCTCTCCTCATTCATTGTTTCTCATTCATAAATAGAGAGCACTCTTCAGTATTCTGAAAGTGTTCAAGAGGACCAAGGAGGGAAAAGGAGCTCTCTACGGGAAGAACCTTCCCCCTTCAACGGGAAAGGTAACTCCCTCAGCAAGGCATCTTCGCCATTGGTAGATATAGTTTTTATTCTTGTAATTTAAATTATGTAGATCTTTTGCTTCGACTTGTTTAGTTTTGGTGGAGAAAAGGAACTCCCCTATGAATATTTGGGCTATGTGATTGCTCAAAGTTATAATAAATATTATCTAGTATCTATGTTTTCTATGCACTAACGACGTAATTCGTAATTTGACCGGATAAACGGGAATGCTATTAGGATAGTATGGGTTTCGACTTTAATAATGTTCCATAACGATAAATAAATAGTGCTAAGGATTAGAGACAGTAACATTCGACACTACCGTCGACATAGACGAGTAGATACGGGATCAGACACTAGTAGTGAAATAGCTATTAGAAACTAAGTAGTCATATACTAAGACATAGTGTTAATAATAGGATTAATTGAACGTAATGACTACATGTATGTTTACTTTCGTCGTAGCTAGGGTACGTGACAACTCGAGGTAGGCTCTCGTAGGGTGCACTAGTTACGGTTGTTGTGAAACTTACAATGTATTAGGGTAATACAAGGGAATTATCACAAAAGATATAAATTACTCCACCGAATGTGTTTGGCCTGACTTTTTTATGACTTTTCTACTTCTTAAAAGGATAATAAGGGCCAATCATAAAATAAAATAAGTCCTATAATAAATAAGTGACTTAATTTTATAAAGAAAAATGATGAAAAAGGTTGTCCCTGTGATTTTTGGATATCGAGCTATTAATTAGCATCGCCTCGCAATTTTTAATGTTCACCACCGAACTTTTATTTTTCCACGGGAAAGGGGAAAAATTCGTAAATACCTTATTTTATTTGAGATTAAAGGTTCGGGGGGTTGGCTACGTCGAGGGAATGTATTAGCAGCCTAAATGTCTATAGTACTCTATAGGTACCTCTTATTTTTATTTTACTTTGCGCTCTAAAAATTTGCTTGCTTGTAAATATGCGTAAGTATAAAAAAAAAAAAAAAAAAAAAAAAAAAAAAAAAAAAAAAAAGCTAAAGTGATGATTGAAAAATAAGAGAGAAAAATGTTTTTGTTGTTTTATAGATTGAGAAGAGAAGGAAAATGTTGTTGTTATTTTTATTGATTGTAAAAAAGAGAAGGAAAATGTTTTTGTTATTTTTATTGATAGAAAAAGAAAGAAGGAAAATGTTATTGTTATTTTTATTGATTTAAAAAGACAAGTCTTTTGCCTACGTACCCGTGAGGGATCAAAATCCTCGTAGTTCGGGTAAAAAATGAGAGTGATTGGTTTGTTTGATTTTAAAGTTCGAAAAAAAGTTTCAAAGATAAAAAAGTGTAGTTCTTCTGAGATTGGCTGCATCATAAGGCTAAAACAACTTGGTTAGAGTGACTTAACTGAAGCACCAATGCTAAAGTAATTAAGTCTAAACCACTTGTGCATATTGAAGATGTGCAGATGTAACATGTTGAACAAGATGTCCTAGAAATCTTGTCACTGGGTTCAGAGCATGTTAAGGCAACATGTCGAACAAGATGTCCCAAGACATGTAGGTAGGACATCTTGACCAAGTTCAGCTTAAAAGATAATGCTTATCCATTATGTACGCGTGTTTGTTCAAATTTGAATAAGGCGCGAATCTTTTTGTGAAGAATGTTTCCCTCTTGAACTTGGTTGGATTTTGATGATAACAAACTCACATCATAAAAGAAGAAAACTTATGGAGTTTCAAGATGAGGAACCAAGATGAAGATAAAGACTTAAGCTTATTAGTTAAAATAATTGTAAGTATGGTCTTTATCTTTGATTTATCATTTTTAATAATTATATAACTTAAAAGCTCATAAATTATTTTAAAATAAATTACAAATAAATTTCTAAGTTAAATATAAAATTCCATATGCAGCAAGCCTTTAAAAAAATATAAAAAGTTAATTTTAAGAAAATCTGTCTGCACTTTTCAAATCTGCCGTGCGTTTCAAAAGATGTAAAAAGTCTGTGGCTGTTTGCATAATTAAAACAGTGCAATGTTTGAATTTTGAAAACAGGACCTTTTACATCAGCTGTTCGTTCCAACGGGTGTGAAAAGACCTGGACAGAATTTTATTTTATGAACCATTGTGATTTTTCAAACACAACTTTTTATGATATGATTTTTTGAAGAGATGTCTTGCTTCATGGACATTTTCTAAAGCCTCTATAAATATTTTTGAGATCATTACACATGAATAACCAATTTTCATATTCACAATTTATCTAAATAATCAATGTCACTTTTCTCATAAACCTTCATACATATATCTTGTGAAACTTGGCATATATTTTCATATCTATAAAAGTTTCTGAGCACTAAGATATATACATTATTAAAGTGATATTGATTTGATATAGCGATACATTAATAATATTTCAACACTTTGTTTGTAAATTCTCATAATAGTTTTGTTGAGAATTGTTGTTAAGATAGTGGGGTGCTATCTTGTGTTGTATGAGAATTTCACCATAGGGTTTGGTGAAAATTCTTGTTGTATTAGGATTTTGTTAGGAAGCCTTGGGGTGAGGTTGTCTTGTAACAAGAATTCTAATAGTGGGAAATCTCTCACGGGGTGTGAGGGGACTGGAGTACCCTTAGGTTAGAAGGGGAACCAGGATAAACTTTTGTGTCTTTTCTTCTTTCCTTCCTCTCTTTACTTTTCCGCACTTTGTTCATACATTCATCATAACTTTCCGGAAAAATAAAAGAACCATAATCATCTCTAAAATAACCAAAAAGTCTTAAAATCTAATTCAGCCCCCTATTAGGTTGCACTCTTGAAATTACACTTTTAGTAACAAGCTGAGATTAGGATTAATGATAAAGTTTTTTATTAATTCTAAGTGTTAGATACGATCGGATTCGTATTTACTTTGTGGATAAAGATTAATTCTTTTATCTTATGGAGTTTGTTTTAAAACAAGTTTGTTTTAAAACTAATTCTTATTGTAGTGCATCTGAAAGATTGAAGATTATCTGAAGACCTGCGCGCCTATATAAAGGACTCAACATAAAGCTTGAAACTCAACCCACAATAACTGAAGATTGTGAGTCCAAAGCTTTGTGCCCACTGTGCAAAGCATTAGTAGCTCCTAGTATCGTTCTTGATACTTTGTAGCTTGGAGTCGTTGAATGTTGTTGTTCAACAAAGTTTAAACTGTAAAGTTTAAGTTTCGTCACTTGGGATTAGTGATTAGAGGGAGTTGGGTAGGTTCTCATATTCAGGGGGAGTTAGCCCTTGGGTTGAAGATTACTAGGATTAAGAAAAGGCGTACATGCTAAAAAGTGTTTGGTGTGTTTGTAAGACTAAGTAATAATTCGGATTAGTAGTTTTCACTTCCTGGATTGGTATCCCCCAAAGTAGGTGTGGTTTGCATCGAACTGGGTTAACAAACACTGGTGTTGTTTATTGTTTTTGTTTACTTCAGTACTGCAATAAATTGTGATCCTTATAACCAGTTGTCTAAGACATCTGGACTATAGACACATTGTCCTAGACATTGTGTACGACATCTGTCCTGCCAGAGAACAGAATTTCAATAAGCCGAGATGGCGTTAAAATGTGAGATTGATTTATTTTAAATTGTGAAAGAGAGTCTCAATATGGTTAGAGTTGATTGAAATTTGATTGAGAAAAGAGGCGCGATCACTTAGTTTGAAGTCCAAAGTTTATTGATAAAAAGTTTTAGTGTGGGAAAAAATGTCACTTGGTTTGAAGTCCAAGGTTTTTTATTAAAGTAAAAGTGTTTGCGTTTGATTTGAGAAAATGTCACTTGGTTTGAAGTCCAAGGTTTTTGATAAAAAAAGAAAGGTGTTTGAGTTTGATTTGAGAAAATGTCACTTTGTTTAAAGTCCAAGGTTTTTGATAAAATGTTTTGAAGTTTTCCATATTTGAAATATTTTTTGTTTTTATAAAGAGGGTTGCGCGTAATATATAAACTAGACGCGAAAAAATAAAGTGTGATGATTTGAACTAGGTGCGAAAATATTTACTAAAACGTGTTTGATTAAATTAGGGGCGAGGAATCTCATAACGATGTTGGATCGAAATGAGACTCGTTTCCCTTGGATTACTAGCTAATTAACATAAAGTAAAATAAATAAAATGTATGCAATGCAATTTTCATTTATATTTACATTGTCCTAATCACATTCTAAAACTTAACAATAAAAATAAAATGAATGATGATGCAAGTAACACACATGCAATGCAATTCTCATTTATGGTTACACTTGACCTGAATACAACCTAATTTTCCATAAGCAAATAAAAATAAATGATAGTGCAAGAGATAAATAAGCAAACAAATAAAAATGCAATAAAATAAACTAAATCCTAGTAAAATGGAGCAATAAGAAAAAGTGGTTCAATAAGCACTTTTCATGTAAGCTAAAAAAAACAATCAAATGAATGGATATGACTTATAAAAATAAGCTAAAAATGAAATAAGTGATTTGAGAAAAGTATTGATGTTAGTGCGAAAATTTTGACTCAAAAAGCTAGATAAGCTAGTTATTTAAATAAGCATTTATTTCCATAAGCTAAAAGAAGTGATTAAAAGAGTAGCAGAAAAAAGGGTGCAAACAGAATAAGGGAATGTGTGTGCAGGAAATATTTGAGCAAGAGAAGAAATTTTGCCTTAAGCCTAGAATCCACAAAAACAGTCCAAAACAGAGAAGTATAAAAGGAAAATTACACCAAAAAAATTCATTTGGCTCTCAATATTCTCTCTCTCTCTCTCTCTCTCTCTCTCACTCATTTGATTGCTTCTTTCTATTGGTTTCTTCTAATTGGTTGTTTCTCTCTATTGATCTTCTGTTGTCTGATTGCTTCTCTCTCTGTTGACTTCTTTTGATTGATTGCTTCTCCCCTAATTGATTCTTCTCTTCTCTCTGTTGGTTTGAATTGAATTAGTTTTGTTTGACTTGGTTCAATTTGGATTGGTACAATTTGGTTTAGTTTGGATTTGTTTGATTGGTTCGGTTTCAGTTGGTTTGAATTGGATTAGTTTGAATTTGGTTCTCTTTATGGTGGTTCTCGTTTTTGGTTGCTAGTTATCGCTCTCTGTTGGTTTGATTCTTTTCTATGATGACTTCTCTCGTTGGATGTTGCTTCTATAAGGTGGTTACGCTCTTAGTTGGGTTGGTTTATTTTCAGGGTTAATTTGTAACAAGTTTAAAGCTTAGTAAGCTTTAGCTTGAGGGGTAGTGTTAGAAGTTTATATTATTTAGTATGTATTTTGTTTGACAAACTCTTAATGTTTCTTGTTGATGCATTATGAGTTTGAGGATAGGTGTTAAATAATAAAGTATTGGGCTTAAGCTATTAGGCTTTTATACTAGTTAGTTAGAGTCCATTTAGTCTTATTATATATTCCTCTTGTATAACTCTTTATAAGATTAAGCAATTGCTAATAGTAAAACCCTAGCCTCCTTTGTTTTCTCATTTCTCTTTGTATCTCTACTTTAACATTACTTTTGAACCTGAATTTTGCTACATAAAAATGAAACTGTTTTGCTGAGTTTTTTGCATAAAATGGAGCTGTTTTGCATGACTTTTCTGCATAAAAATGGAGCTATTTTGCTGGATGTTTTTGCATGAAAACGAAATTGTTTTTGCTGGATTTCTGCATAAAAACGAGGCTGTTTTGCTTATTTTTATCAGAATAAAATGCGACCGGTTTTCTGTTTCTTTCATTTAGAATTCTGCCGATTCAATGTTGCCCATTGCGTGGGTGTGTCGGACCCTGCGTAGGGCGCACAAGGCAGCAACCCCAGCTCACTTTGTCTTGCATTTAGCGATTTTAGATTCTGCAGGTGTCCAAAATTATTAGTACAACATCATAAAATGATTCTTATCAATTTGGAACTTAGAAATGGGATGGACTTAGGACTAGAATAAGGTGGAAATTATCTAATTAGTATCTAACTTAAAACTAACACTAAGTGCTCCTTTGTATAATTGGATGTAGTAACATCTAAATATTCATAATACTATGTATGTTTAATATATATATATATATATATATATAAAAGTTGGTCAAGAATATGTAATTTATCTGGGCCATGTTCAAAAATTAAAATGTTAAGTCATGGTTCATCAGGCACCAGACAAATTGCATTAGATAGTAGTTTGGCAGTTAGTTAGAATTTCAAAAGGGAATTCTACATGACGATAAAATGAGTATGTTCGCGCTTTAGCCCTTTATAGGAAATTTAGCCGACTAGTTAGACCTCTTGAGGCTACTCACCTCAAGTTATCTGTAAAATAAATCCAGATAATTTATGTGTGTATCAGTATTATGGTACTACTAATCCTATTACTGAGCCACACCTCATAAATAGGCATGACAACAAAATCCATACATGTGGTATCTGCAAGAACTCGTGCTAATTTTATCTATAGTCTAGGAATATCATAATTAATTGGGTTTATGCTATGGAGTTCCGATACGCGACATGATACTGATATGATATGATACTGATACGTCAATATGAGAAATTTTTAAATAATATCTATTTGATATTGTCGTGATACGTTTTATAAAAATTAAATTTAAACTTAAATATATAAATACACAATATATAAACATGACTAAAATCAATAATATTAATATTGATAATTTTTTATGAAAGACAAAAAATTATTATTATTATTATTATTATTATTATTATTATTATTATTATTATTATTATTATTATTATTATTATTATTATTATTATTATTATTATAAATGTCAATAGTTCATTGTACAAGAAGTACAAATAAATAAACCAATAAGTTTGCACAAGAGCAAAACATTTTGAGGCTCAACATACAAGGGTCAAAATAAAAATATAACCGATACTTTTCCGATACGAGTATCGGGACGTATCCGATGTGTATCGAATATTGTTTTTTATTTAAAAATAAAGATTTAACCGATACGTATCGGACGAGTATCGGTATCAAGTACGTATCAGACACGATACTTCACCAATTTTAGAGTATCGGGGCTTCATAGGGTTTATGTTTGCCCCCAAATTCAGAAGATATAGGGGTGTAAGTGGATCAGTAAAATCAACTTAAACCGACGATTCAAACCAATCAAAATCCAAAAAAAAATTGATTTTTATGATTCGGACAAAAAATTGAACCGAACCAATTGAAAACCGATGTGGTTCGGTTCGATTCTCGGTTTCAATTTTAAGAACCGATGAACAAACCGAACCAAAACTATATATATATATATATATATATATATATATATATATATATATATATATATATATATATATATATATTATTGAGTTAGTAATTTTTTATATATATTATTAAGTTAATAATTTTTTTCGATTTACTCTCAAGAGTTGTTCTGCTTTTATCTCATGTTATTTTTTATTTTTACTTTGCAAATTTATAGTTTAGCTCATTTTTTAGATTAGTATTGATTTGATCTTAGTTCATTATTACACAGGAGCTAGTTTGATTAGTTATATAACATGTTTCAGTCTTGATTTTGAGTATTTTAGTTATATAACATGTTTTGGTTAAATAACATTTGGTCTTAGGTATTGATTTTGGTTTAAATTTTTTTTTACAACGTTTTAAACATGTTTTTGTTAGATAATTAAATTACCAATTAGTACGTGCGTTCCTTATATAAGAACTGTATTTGATGAATTGTATTTGATAAACTTATAGGAAAAGAATTGTATTTTGTATCTCATGAATTTATTTGATGAATTTTATTTTGTATTTGATGAACTTATGATAAAAGAATATATCGGGAAAAAAATAATAGAATGAAATATATCGAAAAAAATGCACAAAAAAATCGATTAAAGTATCCGAATCAAACCGATGAGTTTGGTTCGGATTCATTTTTTAAAAGCACTAAAAAACAAATCAAACTGAACCAATCGAGAGTTCATTAGTTCGGACATTGAATTCACTCAAAACCAATCCAAATGGGTCCAATTACACCCCTATTAATACCCTTTTTAAACCCGTCTCATTTGTATTAAAATTTAAAATTATATTTTTACCTCTATTAATTTAGAAACCCTTCCAAAAACTCTTAAACTACATTCATTTATTTTGTTTTTTAAGGTGAGACAAATGTATGTAATTTTTAGTTGAAATGCCACAATTTTGAGTTTTTACATTTTTTTTAATAAAAATATACTAAAATGCAATTCAATTTCATACAGGGTTGGAGTAGAAATATCCCAACCTGATTGAGTATGGGATTTTTATTCTATTTGAGAAAGAAAAAAGAATTTAAAAAAAAATTTTAAAAAAAATTTAAAAAAAGAAAATCAGAAAATAAAAAAACCTACGCTACATTTCCTCTCAATACCGAAGGCCTATAATTAGTCTCCCAAACTTAACAATTTTAAGGTGTAGAAATTCTACTCAATTTTGGTTTACACATTCCTATGGTTAGAAACCACAAACCTTAACTAAGTTATAATCAACTAAAATATAATGTATATTCTCAACCAATGAACTTGAAATCCAAACACTCTCAACCCCATGTTTAATTTTAGCTTTCTTGACAAAAAATGGTTGAATCAAATTAACTACTCCCTAAATTAAGTCTCACAAACATCATATAAATTCTAGCATCAATCACAACTATAGTCATTCATCCAATAAAACAAAAATATAGAAATTTACCCCAAAAACAAAAAAAATATATAAAAAAAATAAATAAATAAACAAAAACAAGAAAAATGGTTTCAAAAACAAGAATCACTATCATTAATGTTGCTATCACAGTAACATTATTAACAGCCAATGTTGCATTATCTGCAGATTACACAATTCCAGCTGATAGAGCCCAATTAGAAACATGGTTCAGCACCAATTTTGGTCCATTAGAACAAAGAAAAGCTACCCTTGACCCTGCATTGGTTACTGCAGAAGCTACTCCTAAAATTATTAAAGTAAATCAAGATGGTAGTGGTCAATTCAAAACCATCACCGATGCTCTTAATAGCGTACCTGCCGGTAACACTCAACGCGTGATTCTTAACATTGGTCCTGGAAATTATAACGAAAAAATCAAAGTTGAGAGGACAAAGCCTTTTGTAACATTTTATGGTGCACCAAATAGTATGCCAAATATAACCTATGGTGGTACTGCAGCACAATATGGCACGGTTGATAGCGCTACGGTCATTGTTGAAGGAGATTATTTTGTAGCTGCTAACGTCATAATATCGGTTTGCCTACTTTCGAGCCATGATCAATTAAAATTAAGAAAAATATTGGCGTATGAAATATTTCTTATATGCTTGTTTTGTTTTTCTTGTATGAAATTCTTTGGTACAGAATTCTGCACCATTACCTGATGGAAAAAGGCCAGGTGCTCAAGCTGTTGCATTGAGAGCTTCTGGTGACAAATCAACATTTTATAATTGTCAATTCATTGGTTTCCAAGACACAATTTGTGATGATAGACATAATCATTTTTTCAAAGATTGTTTAATTCAAGGCACAGTGGATTACATATTTGGAAGTGGGAGGTCACTATATTTGGTAAGTGATTATACTCTCATGAAAAGAGTTAAAAATAAAAGGGTCCGTAACTGCAATTGTGGCCGTAACATTGCGACACCGATTTTAAACATTTTCTAAATACAGAAAAGTGTTTCAATCAATTTCTAAATATTGTGACAGTAGTTAGTGTTAATGAACTGAGGATTAATTTCATGATGCAGAAAAATGAATTGAGATCACTTGGTGACACTGGGCCAACAGTTATAGTGGCACAAGCAAGAAAAAGTCCAACAGAAGATACTTTATACTCATTTGTGCATTGTGATGTAACTGGAACTGGACATGACACTTTCTTAGCTAGAGCGTGGATGTCGAATCCCGAAGTTGTGTTTGCTTACACAAATATTACTGATGTTATTAATCCATTGGCTTGGAATAACAACTTGCACCCTGAATATGACAAGTAACTCCTTAATTCAACTTTCTAGAGACTAAAAATATATTTCGATAAATTTGCATAATCTATAAACATGAAATGCTTATTAATACATCAATGTTATTGTTATCGACAGAACTATCCACTTTGGAGAATACCAGAACACAGGACCAGGTGCGGATATTAAAGGGCGTGCACCTATGATGAAGCAACTAACTGCAGAAGAGGTTAAACCTTACATTACGACTGAAATGATTCAAGCATCTAAATGGCTTCTTCCTCCTCCAAAAATCTAATTAGTATGGCTGGTATAATTTGATTCGGAAAAAAAAATGTGGCTTGAATAATTC
This sequence comes from Trifolium fragiferum, assembly GCA_954870985.1. Taxonomy (NCBI): domain Eukaryota; kingdom Viridiplantae; phylum Streptophyta; class Magnoliopsida; order Fabales; family Fabaceae; genus Trifolium; species Trifolium fragiferum. The sequence goes on along the minus strand of OX940791.1, from coordinate 24,085,867 downwards.
CCTTGCACGCACCCCACATTTTAGTGAGTGGTGAACTTCTAAAGGAAGTGGTAAATAAAAACTTGGATAGTTGTAACTTTTTTGTTGATTTACATTTTAACATATTTAGGTGTTGAGCACACTGCTAGCACACCCTTGTAAAGTTTAGGACATTATAAGTCTTGTACCTTGTAAATGTCATTCATGTAATAAAAAAAAAAAAGTTAATTATATTGCAATGTGAGTGAATATAGCTCATTTTTTCTGTTATACCATATAGAAACCACTTATCGTTAACTATCGTGAATATTAACATCCAAAGTTGGAGTAACAAATGGTAATTTAAACATAAATATGCAACTAAAAGCAAGAAATTTCCATCCATATTTCTGAATCATCAAAAAAATATAATAAATTATCTGAGGATTAATAATTAGTAGCAGCAACGTCTATTCTGAGAAACACTAACCCTCAAGAGGTGTGGAATCCAAGTAGGTTGCTTAAATTTCATTTCATAAGGATTACCCTCTCCCTCCTGTGATTTAAGATCGTCTATCTCAGCGGCCGATGATCTTTTCAGCTTCGTCATTAAAGGCAGATACATAAGCCTCGGCACTTGCATCAGAAACTCTTACAACCATAATTAAATTGGTCTCTTCATCTTTTTTTTTGCCAACTTTCGCACCAATGCTTTCAATAACTTCTTATTGCAAGTCTTACAAGCACGATACAACATTTGCCTGATCTGTGAAATTTATGTATCCTCTGATGCTAAAGAATGCAGATGTCTTGGCCTGCAATGAGGGATTATTATTTGAGAATGTAGACCGCGATATGAGTACACTGATCTACTTCCACTGTTGGATGTTGGAATTCAATCAGAGCTTAAAACAGACATTGCAGCTTCCATACCTTCATTATCGATAGTAATGTCACGCTTTGGAATACTCGTTCGTTGTGGCTCTTCCTTCGAATGCTCAATATTGTTGAAGACACATTCTTAACAACTGCAACAACATCAATAAGGTCGGGCTTATTGACATACATGAGGACCCAATTGATCAACTAGGACAAATTTGGATTTTGTCTCTGGAACAAAACCATCTTCATTGGGTACCTTCTCTACCTCAGAATTCTCATTCAGTTCCATTTCATAATTATTTTGCACAGCTTTAATAAACATTAATAAACTAACCAATAATTAACAAACAATAACAAATTTCTAACTTGTAACTATCTCTATGTTTTCCTATACTCTAATAGTTTGCAACATTCCGATAACAAATTTGTCATTAAACTTGTTTGCAAAATCATTAGACATAGTATCTGTTGCAGAGAACATGTATCTGTTGCCTATTTGTTTAAGATTGAAAACTTGAACAACGATTACAGGAAGATCTAATGAAGATTCAAGGGACGGATTTGCAAGCAAGGTGGAGATTGCGTTCGGGCTGACCAATTTTCTCGTTGGATTGTGAAAGAAGAATTAGGGTTTGAGGATGATATGATAGCTAGAGTAAGAAAGAGTGATGGAGAATACTGTGAGTGAGAGTGTATTTTTGTACTGATTTGTGGCGGGAACTTGGCTTCCAAATGTTGAGTAAGGATGTCTCCATTTTTTATGATTTTCATTTCTTTTATTACTAAGGTTTTTTATATTTATATTTCAGAAAACTATATAGTAATAGAGAAAATAAAAAGAATACAAAATAGAAAGAATTCCAACTCAAAAAAAGGAAATAAGTTCATACAGTATATGTGAAAACAAAATGAAAATAGAGCAAATCTTTTTACAATGAAAAAAGTTAATGAAGACGACAAAGGTTTAACTGATCCTAATTTTCATCTTTGATTCTGCAAAAGAGTTTCATCCCCTAAACAAGTTTAGGCTTTTGGCATTTAGTGAATTTGGTTAATATTTGAAATCAAGCTGATATTACATCTATCTCTTGATCATGAAACTCTAACTACTGATATAAATCATTTCTATTTTAAAGAAAGTGTACACTAAAAGAAAATAGCTACTAACTAAAAAAGAAAAAATCTGAAAATGCAAGACTACTACTTCACATAGTAAAAAAAAAAAACTGACATTAAATGAAACTTGATTAAATTTCCTATATCTTATTGATTTGATGACATCAAATTCCAATTGGCTATAAAGCACAAAGATTCCAAGTGGTATATTTTTTGTACTACAAACAAAGAACTAAACTGAAGCCTTGGTCTCTGTCTTGAAAGATTGTATCTTATCATTTTCTGATTCCAAATACTTTCCCCAAAAGGGATGTTGCCTCCAAACCATGTGCATTTCTTCAAGTGGAATACCTTTTGTTTCTGGGAAAAAGTTGTAAATGAATGTTGTCATGATGACCACAAAACATCCGAAGAAGATGAACAAACCAAACTTGAAGTGACAAAGCATTGCCGTGAAGAATTGAGCAATGAAGAAAGTGGAAGTCATATTGACACCAACTGTAATACTCTGACAGGCAGATCGAATTTCGAGTGGAAAAATTTCGCTAGGTACTAACCATCCTAGAGGTCCCCAAGACCAAGCGAAACCTGAAACGTATATACAGATTACACCTACGACAGTAATTGCATACCACTTAGGTAGTGTTCCGGGGTTCCCATCTGTTCCAAATGTGACGGCAATAGCAATTGTCATGATAATCTGTCGCAAGAACAAGCAAAAAACACAGATTAAAAATATACGAACACACAAGTACACAACAAAGTGAAAAGAGTTTTTGTTAGTGTTGTTAAGTAGCGCTGAAGCGCTATAGCATAGTGGAATTTGAACAAATCGATATTGTTCCACACACCACACTTTTTAGTTGAAAATAGTGTCAAATAACTGCAACAGTAGTGCTATAGATTGTTATGCAGCAGAATTGGAATAAATTGCTATTTTCTGTGGGGCGAATGTGAAACAGGTACCTGACAAATCAACATCTGAGCACCACCCTCAAGGAAAAGGGCGCGGCGTCCAAACTTATCTACAACAACGATTGAAATCAAAGTGGAAATGGGTTTAAAGCTTCCAATGATTGCGGCAGACATGAGAGAAGCTTGACTTCCAAAACCAATTGTTCTGAACAAAATAGGAGCATAAAATGTGATCACATTCAATCCAGTGAATTGTTGGAAGAAAGGAATCAATATAGCAAAAACAAGTTGTGGCCTATATTTTCTCTCCAACAATGTTTTCCAAGGGTGTTTCACTTTATCAGAGGCTTCACTAGCAGCAATAATATCTCTGAACTCATTATCAACATCATCAGTACCGCGAATTTTCACAAGTTCCTTTCTAGCATCTTCATGACGACCGCGTGCAACAAGTGAGTTTGGCGAATCAGGAAGACAAAATGAACCTATAACGAAAATCACCGCAGGTACCGCACCAAGCCCCAAGCTTAATCGCCATCCTTCACCATTCCATATCTTCGAAAAGTAGTAGTTGAAGAGATTGGCTGAAAAAATACCAATAGTAATTGACAATTGGAAGCACATGTTTAGACCTCCCCTGTATTTATATGGTGCCATCTCTGACACATAGATTGGAACTGACTGCAAATGTAAAAATAAAAACAAAATATTAACAGTCGGTTTAGCAGAAGAACATAATTCAGTACCAGTTAAAACAATGATCCAGAACCCGTATGAAAGTAAAACTCTCATTAATTTTCTCACAGACTCATGCAAAACAAAAGGAATAAGAACCTACGAAGCACGGACACGGATATCAGGCTCGACACACACCGACACATCAACACCAATAAAAGTTTGAGAAAAATGATAAGTGTCAATTTTGCACACCGACACGTGTCTGATACCAGGACATGCCTACTCAAGAGTGTACGTGCTTCACAGATAAGAACTTGTTCAGATCTAAAGAAAATGTACCTGATTGGCACATCCAATGCCAAAACCAAGCAACAACCTTCCAGCAATAAGCATCCCGATATCCATGGCTAATCCATTAAGTAATGCACCCGACACAAAGAACATTCCACCCATAATCATCGTTGTACGCCTACCGAGAGCCCTTGTTATGCTAGATGCCCCAAGACCAGCAACAAGAGCACTCAAATAAAGGGAAGATGTAAACAATGTCAATATCTGACTGTTGAATTTGCAATATTGGTTTGAAGAAGGTTTGAAATTATGCTCCCTTTCATAAACAGCTGGAAAAAATCTTTTCAAGAAATTATCCATTGATGTAACTCCACCTATGAAAATCAATACACACATTTCATCAATCATAACATATGCATAAAAAAAATCACAAAAGCCATTGTTTTCAACGTTAAAAAGAAAAAATTAACACTTTTTCAGATCAAACTAAGTGAAATTAACAACCAAACAAAGATATCATAACCCATTTTCAGATAAAAAAAAAGACCAAAAGGGTGTAATTAATTCAAAAAGATATTAACAAGAAACCAAAAAAAATGGAAACTTTTACATAAAAAAATTATGGGAATGAATGAATTAATAACCTGAAACACCATGATCATAACCAAAGATTAATCCACCACTTGCTGCCATAACACAAGTGATGATGACCCTAAAGGTGAGTTTTCCAGGGTATTTAGAATGAACATCTTCAACAATTGCTTCTTTAGTCATTGTTGTGTTTGTTTTAGCTTAATGAGATGTAAAAAGTTGTGTGTGTGAAATTATACTATATATATAAAAGAAGTGAACAAACACTACATTAGCATTTACAGGTAGAAGAATGAAACACTATTTATAGGATTTATATGTATCTGTCTTTCTTATCCATCCAATGGTTTCAACAGATGAGTTGATTTTGGTCTATAAAATAACAGATGTGTTGATTAGATCAGTTCTATTCAGAAATGATTATCACAATAATTACTTATTGTTGACGGTGTTGGGTTAATCCTTTAAATTAAATTCATTTAATTTATTTATTTATTTAAGGCTTTTTTTAAGCCCTTTTTCTTGCAATTTTGTTAGGAAGCATTCGGAATTTTTGTTTTCTTTAGAGTAATTTTATTTTAAAATATTAATGAATATCAAGTATTTTTTATAATTCAAATAATTATAACATAATACAATATATTTATTTTTCTCAATTTTTAATTTGTATAAACTCGTAGTACATATCTTATTTGGATATGTATGACAATTATAATAAATCTACAAATAATGTTCAATATAGAAAATTTATACGTTGCATTTGGAAAGTAAATTAAATCATACGTCGTTCAATTATGATAGGGGTGTTTCTAAAATCTTGATATCAAGGTAGAATGATGATAGGGGTATGTTAATGAGTCTTGTCATCTTTGAATTCAAGATTATTGAACTATTTAACTCTTGAACTATTTAACTCCTTTTAGGTTAGGTTTATTTGCTCGATAATCCACAAGATAACTAATTTGTGTCTTTCGTCAAAGAAAAGAAAACTAACATGTGCCTTTTAGGCTCATATCATCACAATAGTCTAAAAAAGGATGTCATAGCGGTGTTAACTATGTCTTTTGTCGAATAAGGGTATACATTTATATTGGCGATGAGTGTGTTATAATGTGGGTTCTGATAATATGTTAGTCCACAACACCGCAAACATAAAATTTGTAAGGGTGAAATGTTTATGTAATACTTATGACGATGATAAAACATGAAATTTTGTCAAAAAAAAAAAAAAAATTGCTTAAACCTGAGTATTCAAGTTAGAAAAAATAAACATTGATAGCACTTGATTCATGGCAACATTTCACTTTTCTAATGTAATGTTGAAATTAATGGCTTTTAGTTGATATAAACTTGTGTTTAAATTGTACTCCCTCCATTTCTTAATATAAGAAAAAGATCATATTTTAGATACATTCAAAAATTAATGTATCTAGACTATATTATTGATTAGATACATCAATTTTTTAATGTATCAAAAAAGTGAATTTTCTCTTATATTAAGGACTAAAGGGAGTACTACGTTATAATATTAACGGCATGTGGATGGTAAGAGGTTCATTGGCCAATGCACTTGTCTCATTTAGATTGGATGCTCTAAGTAGTGACTGTGTGTTTGGTATTCGAAAAATTATTTCCATAGACTAAAAATTGATTTTGATTGTAGGATCATTTGTTTAATGGAATAGACAGGCATTTTGGAAGATTTTTGGAATAGTGTGGAGCTTCCAAATGATATCTTAAGTCTCAACCTCTTTCATATCATCAATCCCGAAGACACTATCCACAAGACTATGACGAGTATAAGTCGATACTTCTTTCGGTCTTATTTATAATTAAAAGTTACTTTTTAGATTCATTCAGCTACTAATGTATCTAGCTTAAATATAGGATAGATGTATCAATTGTTCAATGAATTTAAAAAGTATCTTTTACTTATAAATAAGACCGGAAAGAGTATTATTTTTAATGAAGATATGTTAATTTGAACATCAAAATATTGACAAAGCATGTGATATTTATTTCTATGCATTTTAAATTCCAAGACAGAATTTTCATATTTATATGATTAACTAGTGTTTTAAAAGTATTGTTTAGCATTTTTCTATTTCTATCTTTTTTTCAATATTTTATCTTTTACATTTTAAAAATGGACACAAATTACACTTTACCACAATATTTAACGACAATTTTTTGTTGCAAAATTGAAAAAATATTATCAGAAAATTTGCCTTTTCTTTTTTTTTTTCTTTTTCCTCAGCTTTTTAGCAAAAACGGTAAAAAAAAAAAATACAAATAGCATTGTCACTTTTTTAATAAATCGGATATGATTAAAAAAGGTTAACACAAACACATAAATTGCTCGCAGTTTGTTACGTACTGTCACTAAAAATGAAATGATGCTGCAGTTAAGCCGTTGGTTACGCTTGTTGGAGTAGAAATAATACTAAGCACCAATCAAATTGAAAGAATGAAAGTTGTTAGAATCTTCTCTCACATTGGTCACTGTGTGAAGTGTGAACATCGTATCGAGGTGGAGTGGAAAGTGGAAACCATTTCATTTTCTTTCATATCAATATCAGTCTATGGGTAAGCCACCATTGTTACATTTACAAATGGTCACGGGTGTGGTGGTGGGGCTACTTTGCAAGTAGAATGATTGGCACTAGAAAATTATTAATGTGACACTTTTCTTTTTCTTTTTTTTTAATCCAAATGTGACACTTTTCTAAGAGCTACTAGTTCCTTTAATAAAGTTTTCTCGTGATTTAATTTTGTTTTTGGTCCAATCGTGTTGAATATAAAAAGACTAGTTTGTTTTAGTCAAAAATAAAATAAAATAAAATAATTTGACTCAAAAATAAAATAAAGGCAAAGACTAAAATGTTTATTTAAAAAGTATATTATATGGTATGGGTCTAACGTTTTATATTAAATGCTTCTATATTTTTGCAAACGTTTTATTTTTTTTTTTGACACAAATAAATTCAACTCATTTCATTTAATAATTGTTGTTTAATATAAGGAGGAATAAGATGAAAAAAAAATTGCAACTAGACTAACAATTGGCCGCTTTAGCTAACAAATGTGCAACCGAATTTGCAACGTTTTATGTTGAGAGTTGGTTTTAATTCCATTCGAGTAGTATACTTGAGTAGGAAGAAGGTGTTTTTGTTGTTTACCGATAAAAAGGAGGATATGTTCAGATTGGTGAATAAAATAAAGGATTTTTTTTATCTATTGCTTTTGTTAGTCATTGAAATGTTTCAGAGGTGATGTGAGAACGTTGTGTTTGAGGAAAATTTTTGGTTTTTTTTTTTTGTACATAGAAGAATTGGAAAAGTAAATATAAGAAATTCTCACACAAGTAAGAGAGCCGGGGTTCGAACCTCGGTCATGACGTTCATGCCTTGCAATTTCGGCAAATTTTGGTATTTGTATTCATGCATGCAATGTTGATTTTTTTACTAAAGCCATTTGATCTTTTGATAAATTAATTTGCGTTGATCGTTATAAAAAAGAGAAAAATAGGTTCGATTTCGCTAATGTTATTCATCACAAAGTCTTTAGATGTGATTAATTTCATGGAGAAAATTTTGATTGACGGTGTCTTTGTTTATCATTGTATGGTGGAGAACGTTAGTTCTTGGCTGTTAGAAGAAATGGTGACTGCGGATTTTGACAATTGGGAACCTAGTTGTGATTTGGATTCAATAGAGGGGCATGAAGTGATCGATCATGACAATCCCAAAGAGATGGAGGAGAAGATCGCTCTTTAATAGCTTGTTCAAAAGAATTTAATGAGGAGAGTGACAACTTTAGTGAGGTTTCTAAATTGGAGATTTCACATAATTTGAATTTACAAGGAAATTTGAATCAAGATTTAATTCCATTATTAAATCAAGATTTGGTCAAACAAAATCATAAGGAGACGTATGGCTTTAATGAGAGTGGGATTTTGTGCTAATGTTAATATGGGAGTGGGGGTGTGTGGCGAGAATGAGGGTGTGGATTGTATTATGGGGCTTAGATATGATTTATAAATGGGTTAAGGGAGCATTTTTCTCTTTATCCCCTAATATTTTCTGTAGACCCCCAAAAACCCTTTTTTTCTCCTTTAAAACTATTCGGGATCCCGTTTTACAAAGTGTTTATGGATTGGGAGATTCTATTAAACTTAATTTTAAAGGTAATTTGATTTCTTTTGTTGATGTTATTCTTCATGCGAAGGAGAGAGGTGGCAGGAATGGTGGGGGAAGGAGGGAAGGGGGCGGTGAAGTCCGTTAAGTCTCTTATTTGGAGGGTTTGTTAGGTGTCGTTCTGTCCTGATGAAGATTATTTGCGATAATGTGAGGAGTGGTGTGAAGAGAAAGGAAGTCTTAATATTAACAAAGTGAAAAATTCAGATATTGTGTGTATTCATGAGACGAAGTTAGAGAGGGTGAATGAGTTGTTAGGGAAGATAATGTGGGGATCCTCGTAGTTCGAATATTCTTATCGAGCTTTGGTTGGAGCATCTAGATGTATTGTTACTCTATGGAACTCTAATTCTTTGGAGGTGGTGAGTTATGTGAGTTTCGAGCATGTCTTAATTGTGAATGGGTTCTCCAATAAAGATTCTAAAGTATTTTTAGTAGCCACTATTTATGCTCCATATGGGAGCGGGAAGTTGTTGCTATGGGAACATTTGGAAGAATGTATTAATTAGTAGTAATCCTTCTAGTTGGTGTATTTGTGGTAGCTTTAACTCAATTCGTTCTATGAATGAAAGAAAATGAGGTGGTGGGGGGTTTTGAGGATTATTTGGCTTTAAATAATTTTATTTAGCTTTAAATAATTTTATTGATGGTTCATGTATTGATGGGATAATTAAAGAAGCAAAAGATAAAATGCATGATCTTGATGTTAAAGGAGAGGAAGCGAATCTTATAGAGGGAGGAAATCCATGTTTTATCTTCCCAAGTGTTGTCTCCATCAAGAGTGTGTTGTTAAAATCAATGGCAAAAATCGAGATTGATGTGGTTGTGAGATGGTGATGTTAAATTTATATTCTTTCACGGTATCATGTCAAATCAGAGACGTTGTAATGCTATCCACAATTCAATGGTTGATGGATCTCTTTGTCAAGGGAGTGGTAAGTATTCATGGAGCGATTTTTGATCATTTTGAAAAGCACTTTCAAGCATCTAATGTTAATAGGCCTAACACTGAGAATATCTAGTTCTGAGGAAGCTGTTGACTTGGAGATACCCTTTTTTGGGGAAGAGGTTAAACATGAGGTTTAAGATTGTGATAGCTTTTAAAGTTTCAGACCAGATGATATATTAATCTTTGGTTTCATGAAAGATTTTTGGTCGGATATCAAGATTGATTTTATGAGATTTTTATTGGAATTCTATTCGTATGACAAGTTGGTTCGCGGCTCAAATTGTACTTTCATTGTCTTAATTCTGAAAATTTCTAATCCGCAAAGGATATATGATTTTTGACCTATATCATTAGGATGATGTTTGTATAAAGTTTTAACTAAGGTCTTGGCTAATCGATTACATGAAATTATTTGGAAGGTTATTTCTAAGGCTAAATCTGCTTTTGTAAAAGGTAGCCAAATCTTATATGATATTCTAATAGCTAATGAGTTGGCAGATGATTCTAGAAGAAATAAAAAGGAGATGATTATGTTCAAAGTAGACTTTGAAAAACCGAGGTACGACATTAGAATCCCTAGAGATCACACCTTGATCTTTGGGATCACTTTGGAAGTTCTTCGATGCAGGATGAATGAGTGTATATTTTACAAACCCCTATTTATGCATAATAATATGTTTTGCATTACACAATTTTTTTTCAAGCCAATTGCTTCAAAAGAAATGTTTAACTAATTCACAGGATTTTTTTATTTTTTTTCTATTATGTGCAAATTTGTACATAATAAGAAGTCAAAATAATAAATTTGTATTTAAATTTATGCATTTTATATTAAATATATAACTTTTTAATAAATTAATTCTTATTTTTTAATAAAGAATTAATACATTTGGTTACATTAACATATGTAATATTAATGATATTCTCAAATCGTAAAATAAAATTGGTGCAACCAAATTTATAAATATTACTTTGTCTGATGAGACGGGAACTATCTAGCTAATCTTAAATTTATCTATCAATCGTTAGTTGGTTTAGTGGTGATTGACACTGAACTTGGTAAGGAGTACCATGATTCGATCCCCTCAACTGCGATCAGGAGGGGATTGGAATCACTCGATGTCAGAACTGACGCTCGAACCAGATTAAACTGGTGGTGAAAGCAAAAAAAAATCTTAAATTTATCTCTATAAAATAATTTAAGCTAAAAATTTTGAATTTACCAGTTAGTAATATTTTTTGAATAAAGTGTCAAATAGCCCCTGCAATTTTAAAGTTCGTCAATTACCCCCTTGCAATTTCGAAATAGACAAATACCCCCATGTAATTATAAAATGTCAATCAAATCTCCGTAACAATAAATTCTCGTTGATCGAACTCGAGCCGAGAGATTTCAATTTTTCAATCTACAGATAAACTATTAAACTATTAACCGACACTAGAGATAAACCCGTGCGTTGCACGGGTTCGATTAAAATACACACTTAATTTTTTTAAATAACAAATAATAATTATAATTTTAAAATATATTGACATAAAAATATTAATTTTAAAGCAGTTGTTGATGCTTCTAGTGCCTCCTTTTCTTGAGCAAGTAATGTGACTTGTTCTCTCAAGCTTGTTGTAGAGACTTCTAGTACTTCCTTCTCTTGAGCTAGTTTCTCCATCTCCTCATCTTGTTTTCTGATAAGTTCACAAGATTGTTCCCATTTAATGGTGAGATTGTTGTATTTCTCATCCAATTCTTCTTGTAGGAGATCTTCATTGCTCGTGTTGCTGCTGGTATCAAATGTTCCAGTGAAGGCTTTATTTGTTGGTTCTTCTTCTTTCTCTTCCTCAGAATCAGATAAGGTAGCTGCCATTCTCATTTTCTGTTTCCTGAGAAAGTTTGGACATTCTGGTCTGATGTGTCCAAATCCTTCACATTCAAAACATCTTACTTCTTTGTTTTGCTCAGAAGTATTCTCCTCCTTGGTCTAGCCATGTGACTTGATGTTGGACCTCTTGTTTGGGACATTTGTCCTATACTTGGCTTGCAGCTTACTTACGGCTCTGTTGAAGTCCTTTGTAATGTAAGCTAAAGCCTGTGATAGCTCATCATCATCATCTTGGCCTTCCTCAGATTTAAATGCCAAGTTCTTCATCTTCCTCTCTGGTTTGTCATCCAGAGACATCTCAAAGGTTTGTAATGAGCCAATGAGTTCATCAACCTTCATTGTGCTCAAGTCTTGAGATTCTTCAATTGCAGTCACCTTCATATTAAATCTCTTAGGGAGTGATCTAAGGATTTTTCTGGCTAACTTTTCTTCAGGTATCTTCTCACCTAGAGCAAAGGTTGAATTTGCTATATCTCATATTCTAGTGTTGAACTCAGATATAGTTTCTTCATCCTCCATTCTCAAGTTCTCAAATTTTGTGGTGAGAAGTTGCATCTTTGACATTCTAACTTTGGAGGTTCCTTCATGTGCAGTTTGAAGAATTTCCCAGGATTGCTTGGCTTCAGTACATGTGTTGATCAACTTGAACATGTTTTCATCAACACCATTGAATATAGCATCGAGTGCTTTAGAGTTGCCACTTGCCTCAGTTTCTTCTTCTAGACTCCAATCTGCCATTCCTTTTAGACTTGTGGAGCCATCTTCTGCTGTGATTATTAGATGATTCCACCCAGTGATAATTGCCCTCCATGCTTTTTGATCCATGGATTTGTTTAAGGCAACCATTCTTGCTTTCCGATAATCATAATTTGATCCAGCCAAGACTGGTGGTCTGTTGATTGATCCTCTCTTGTCCATCTTGAACAAAATATATCTCCCTGGAGCTCACCCAGCAGGTTAGGGTGTCTGCTCTAATGCCAATTGAAATTCTGTTCTCTGGCAGGACAGATGTCTTACACAATGTCTAGGACAATGTGTCAGTATTCCAGATGTCCTAGACAACTGGTTCGACAACTGGTTCTGAGGATCACACGTTATTGCAGTACTGAAGATAAACGAAAGCAATAAACAACACCAGTAATTTGTTAACCCAGTTCGGCACTTATAACAAGCCCTACTCTGGAGGATACCAATCCAGGAAGTGAACACTACTAATCTAAATCAATACTTAGCCTTACAACACTACCAAACACCTTTTGGCATGTACGCCTTTTCTTAATCCTAGTAATCTTCTACTCAAGGGCTAACTCCCCCTGAATATGAGAACCTACCCAACTCCCTCTAATCACTAATCCCAAGTGACGAAACAACTTTAAACTTAACAGTTTAAAAGACACAGTTGAATGGCAACATTCAACGACACAAGCATCAAAGTACCAAGAACGATACTAAGAGCTACTAAGTGTTTTGCACAGTGGGTACAAAACTTTGGACTCACAATCTTCAGTTATTGTGGGTTGAGTTTTAAGCTCTATGTTGAGTCCTTTATATAGGCGTGCAATTCTTCAGATAATCTTCAGTCTTTCAGATGCACTCAAATAAGAGTTAGTTTTAAAACAAACTTGTTTCAAAAACAAACTCCACAAAGATAAAGATTTAATCTCTATCCACTAATTAAATACGAATCCAATCGTATCTAACACATAAGATTAATAACAAACTTTATCATTAATCCTAATCTCAGCTTGTTACTAAAAGATTCGCATTTTATTCAAATTAAAACAAACACGCGTGCTTAATGGATAAGCATTATCTTTTAAGCTGAACTGGGTCAAGATGTCCTACCCACATGTCTTGGGACATCTTGTTCAACATGCTGCCTATACATGCTCTGAACCCAGTGACAAAATGTCTAGGACATCTTGCTCAACATGTTGCATCTGCACATCTTCAATATGCACAAGTGGTTTAGACTTAATTACTTCAGCATTGGTGCTTCAGTTAAGTCACTCTGACCAAGTTGTTTTAGCCTTATGATGCAGCCAATCTCATAAGAACTACAAATTCAATAATGTAGAACCAAAGAAAATTCATGTCTTAAATCATCATAAAAGGTCTTATGATAGAAATAATTCTTATGTCGATAAAAGGATTATATTTTTGGACCTACTTGTTTTTATTGTAACACAAAAGGTCACACTCCTAATGCATGCTATATAAAAAATGTTGGTATATCAAATGGTGAACTTATTTGGTTAGAGAAAGGAACTAACCCTCAAGGACCCAAAGCAAAATGGTTAGCTAGAAAATATCAGTATCATGTCGTTGACATATGCTAGAAAATAGCTAGAAAATGTTGGCATATGCTAGAATTGTCATATTAAGATTGGTCTCTTCAAGATACAAGATATGATAGGGTTAAAGCTTCGTTGAATAAAAAAAAAAATTGATAAAGATTGACACTTTGATATCATTATTAACATCATATCATTGTGAAGAAGATAAGTATTCTTTTTCATATAGATATTGTATATCATTTCCCCTATATTTTTATTCTTTGGATGTTACTCTTTATTCTTTTTTATGATGTCAAAAGGGGGTGAAGGAGTATATGTTTGTATTCTTGTGTTTTGTGGTTAAAATTTTCAGGATATTCATTTGCAAAACAAACGGGGAGACATACAAGATAGGGGGAGATTCATTGAGCATCAATGTCAAAAAGATATGGTTTGTCATCATCAAAAAGGGGGAGATTGTGAAGAAGATTTCCCTCTTGAACTTGGTTGGATTTTGATGATAACAAACTCACATCATAAAAGAAGAAAACTTATGGAGTTTCAAGATGAGGAACCAAGATGAAGATAAAGACTTAAGCTTATTAGTTAAAATAATTGTAAGTATGGTCTTTATCTTTGATTTATCATTTTTAATAATTATATAACTTAGAAGCTCAGAAATTATTTTAAAATGAATTACAAATAAATTTCTAAGTTAAATATAAAAGTCCATATGAAGCAAGCCTATAAAAAAATATAAAAAGTTAGTTTTAAGAAAATCTGTCTGCACTTTTCAAATCTGTCGTGCGTTTCAACAGATGTAAAACGTATGTGGCTGTTTGCATAATTAAAACAGTGCAATGTTTGAATTTTGAAAACAGGACCTTTTAAATCGCCTGTTCGTACCAACAGGTGTGATGAAAAGACCTGGACAGAATTTTATTTTATGTACCATTGTGATTTTTCAAACACAACTTTTTATGATATGATTTTTTGAAGAGATGCCTTGCTTCATGGACATTTTCTAAGCCTCTATAAATATTTTTGAGATCATTACACATGAATAACCAATTTTCATATTCACAATTTATCTAAATAATCAATGTCACTTTTCTCATAAACTTTCATATATATATCTTGTGAAACTTGGCATATATTTTCATATCTATAAAAGTTTCTGAGCACTAAGATATATACATTATTAAAGTGATATATATTTGATATAGCCATACATTAATACTATTTCAACACTTTGTTTGTAAATTCTCATAATAGTTTTGTTGAGAATTGTTGTTAAGATAGTGGGGTGCTATCTTGTGTTGTATGAGAATTTCACCATAGGGTTTGGTGAAAATTCTTGTCGTATTAGGATTTTGTTAGGAAGCCTTGGGGTGAGGTTGTCTTGTAACAAGAATTCTAATAGTGGGAAATCTCTCACGGGGTGTGAGGGGACTGGAGTACCCTTAGGTTAGAAGGGGAACCAGGATAAACTTTTGTGTCTTTTCTTCTTTCCTTCCTCTCTTTACTTTTCCGCACTTTGTTCATACATTCATCATAACTTTCCGGAAAAATAAAAGAACCATAATCATCTCTAAAATAACCAAAAAGTCTTAAAATCTAATTCAGCCCCCTATTAGGTTGCACTCTTGAAATTACACTTTTAGTAACAAGCTGAGATTAGGATTAATGATAAAGTTTTTTATTAATTCTAAGTGTTAGATACGATCGGATTCGTATTTACTTTGTGGATAAAGATTAATTCTTTTATCTTATGGAGTTTGTTTTAAAACAAGTTTGTTTTAAAACTAATTCTTATTGTAGTGCATCTGAAAGATTGAAGATTATCTGAAGACCTGCGCGCCTATATAAAGGACTCAACATAAAGCTTGAAACTCAACCCACAATAACTGAAGATTGTGAGTCCAAAGCTTTGTGCCCACTGTGCAAAGCATTAGTAGCTCCTAGTATCGTTCTTGATACTTTGTAGCTTGGAGTCGTTGAATGTTGTTGTTCAACAAAGTTTAAACTGTAAAGTTTAAGTTTCGTCACTTGGGATTAGTGATTAGAGGGAGTTGGGTAGGTTCTCATATTCAGGGGGAGTTAGCCCTTGGGTTGAAGATTACTAGGATTAAGAAAAGGCGTACATGCTAAAAAGTGTTTGGTGTGTTTGTAAGACTAAGTAATAATTCGGATTAGTAGTTTTCACTTCCTGGATTGGTATCCCCCAAAGTAGGTGTGGTTTGCATCGAACTGGGTTAACAAACACTGGTGTTGTTTATTGTTTTTGTTTACTTCAGTACTGCAATAAATTGTGATCCTTATAATCAGTTGTCTAAGACATCTGGACTATAGACACATTGTCCTAGACATTGTGTACGACATCTGTCCTGCCAGAGAACAGAATTTCAATAAGCCGAGATGGCGTTAAAATGTGAGATTGATTTATTTTAAATTGTGAAAGACAGTCTCAATATGGTTAGAGTTGATTGAAATTTGATTGAGAAAAGAGGCGCGATCACTTAGTTTGAAGTCCAAAGTTTATTGATAAAAAGTTTTAGTGTGGGAAAAAATGTCACTTGGTTTGAAGTCCAAGGTTTTTTATTAAAGTAAAAGTGTTTGCATTTGATTTGAGAAAATGTCACTTGGTTTGAAGTCCAAGGTTTTTGATAAAAAAAGAAAGGTGTTTGAGTTTGATTTGAGAAAATGTCACTTTGTTTAAAGTCCAAGGTTTTTGATAAAATGTTTTGAAGTTTTCCATATTTGAAATATTTTTTGTTTTTATAAAGAGGGTTGCGCGTAATATATAAACTAGACGCGAAAAAATAAAGTGTGATGATTTGAACTAGGTGCGAAAATATTTACTAAAACGTGTTTGATTAAATTAGGGGCGAGGAATCTCATAACGATGTTGGATCGAAATGAGACTCGTTTCCCTTGGATTACTAGCTAATTAACATAAAGTAAAATAAATAAAATGTATGCAATGCAATTTTCATTTATATTTACATTGTCCTAATCACATTCTAAAACTTAACAATAAAAATAAAATGAATGATGATGCAAGTAACACACATGCAATGCAATTCTCATTTATGGTTACACTTGACCTGAATACAACCTAATTTTCCATAAGCAAATAAAAATAAATGATAGTGCAAGAGATAAATAAGCAAACAAATAAAAATGCAATAAAATAAACTAAATCCTAGTAAAATGGAGCAATAAGAAAAAGTGGTTCAATAAGCACTTTTCATGTAAGCTAAAAAAAACAATCAAATGAATGGATATGACTTATAAAAATAAGCTAAAAATGAAATAAGTGATTTGAGAAAAGTATTGATGTTAGTGCGAAAATTTTGACTCAAAAAGCTAGATAAGCTATTTATTTAAATAAGCATTTATTTCCATAAGCTAAAAGAAGTGATTAAAAGAGTAGCAGAAAAAAGGGTGCAAACAGAATAAGGGAATGTGTGTGCAGGAAATATTTGAGCAAGAGAAGAAATTTTGCCTTAAGCCTAGAATCCACAAAAACAGTCCAAAACAGAGAAGTATAAAAGGAAAATTACACCAAAAAAATTCATTTGGCTCTCAATATTCTCTCTCTCTCTCTCTCTCTCTCTCTCTCTCTCTCTCTCTCTCTCTCTCTCTCTCTCTCTCTCTCTCTCTCTCTCTCTCTCACTCATTTGATTGCTTCTTTCTATTGGTTTCTTCTAATTGGTTGTTTCTCTCTATTGATCTTCTGTTGTCTGATTGCTTCTCTCTCTGTTGACTTCTTTTGATTGATTGCTTCTCCCCTAATTGATTCTTCTCTTCCTCTCTGTTGGTTTGAATTGAATTAGTTTTGTTTGACTTGGTTCAATTTGGATTGGTACAATTTGGTTTAGTTTGGATTTGTTTGATTGGTTCGGTTTCAGTTGGTTTGAATTGGATTAGTTTGAATTTGGTTCTCTTTATGGTGGTTCTCGTTTTTGGTTGCTAGTTACCGCTCTCTGTTGGTTTGATTCTTTTCTATGATGACTTCTCTCGTTGGATGTTGCTTCTATAAGGTGGTTACGCTCTTAGTTGGGTTGGTTTATTTTCAGGGTTAATTTGTAACAAGTTTAAAGCTTAGTAAGCTTTAGCTTGAGGGGTAGTGTTAGAAGTTTATATTATTTAGTATGTATTTTGTTTGACAAACTCTTAATGTTTCTTGTTGATGCATTATGAGTTTGAGGATATGTGTTAAATAATAAAGTATTGGGCTTAAGCTATTAGGCCTTTATACTAGTTAGTTAGAGTCCATTTAGTCTTATTATATATTCCTCTTGTATAACTCTTTATAAGATTAAGCAATTGCTAATAGTAAAACCCTAGCCTCCTTTGTTTTCTCATTTCTCTTTGTATCTCTACTTTAACATTACTTTTGAACCTGAATTTTGCTACATAAAAATGAAACTGTTTTGCTGAGTTTTTTGCATAAAATGGAGCTGTTTTGCATGACTTTTCTGCATAAAAATGGAGCTATTTTGCTGGATGTTTTTGCATGAAAATGAAATTGTTTTTGCTGGATTTCTGCATAAAAACGAGGCTGTTTTGCTTATTTTTATCAGAATAAAATGCGACCGGTTTTCTGTTTCTTTCATTTAGAATTCTGCCGATTCAATGTTGCCCATTGCGTGGGTGTGTCGGACCCTGCGTAGGGCGCACAAGGCAGCAACCCCAGCTCGCTTTGTCTTGCATTTAGCGATTTTAGATTCTGCAGGTGTCCAAAATTATTAGTACAACATCATAAAATGATTCTTATCAATTTGGAACTTAGAAATGGGATGGACTTAGGACTAGAATAAGGTGGAAATTATCTAATTAGTATCTAACTTAAAACTAACACTAAGTGCTCCTTTGTATAATTGGATGTAGTAACATCTAAATATTCATAATACTATGTATGTTTAATATATATATATATATATATATATATATATATATATATATATATATATATATATATAAAAGTTGGTCAAGAATATGTAATTTATCTGGGCCATGTTCAAAAATTAAAATGTTAAGTCATGGTTCATCAGGCACCAGACAAATTGCATTAGATAGTAGTTTGGCAGTTAGTTAGAATTTCGAAAGGGAATTCTACATGACGATAAAATGAGTATGTTCGCGCTTTAGCCCTTTATAGGAAATTTAGCCGACTAGTTAGACCTCTTGAGGCTACTCACCTCAAGTTATCTGTAAAATAAATCCAGATAATTTATGTGTGTATCAGTATTATGGTACTACTAATCCTATTACTGAGCCACACCTCATAAATAGGCATGACAACAAAATCCATACATGTGGTATCTGCAAGAACTCGTGCTAATTTTATCTATAGTCTAGGAATATCATAATTAATTGGGTTTATGCTATGGAGTTCCGATACGCGACATGATACTGATATGATATGATACTGATACGTCAATATGAGAAATTTTTAAAAAATATCTATTTGATATTGCCGTGATACGTTTTTTAAAAATTAAATTTAAACTTAAATATATAAATACACAATATATAAACATGACTAAAATCAATAATATTAATATTGATAATTTTTTATGAAAGACAAAAAATTATTATTATTATTATTATTATTATTATTATTATTATTATTATTATTATTATTATTATTATTATTATTATTATTATTATTATTATAAATGTCAATAGTTCATTGTACAAGAAGTACAAATAAATAAACCAATAAGTTTGCACAAGAGCAAAACATTTTGAGGTTCAACATACAAGGGTCAAAATAAAAATATAACCGATACTTTTCCGATACGAGTATCGGGACGTATCCGATGTGTATCGAATATTGTTTTTTATTTAAAAATAAAGATTTAACCGATACTTTTCCGATACGTATCGGACGAGTATCGATATCAAGTACGTATCAGACACGATACTTCACCAATTTTAGAGTATCGGGGCTTCATAGGGTTTATGTTTGCCCCCAAATTCAGAAGATATAAGGGTGTAAGTGGATCAGTAAAATCAACTTAAACCGACGATTCAAACCAATCAAAATCCAAAAAAAATTGATTTTTATGATTCGGACAAAAAATTGAACCGAACCAATTGAAAACCGATGTGGTTCAGTTCGATTCTCGGTTTCAATTTTAAGAACCGATGAACAAACCGAACCAAAACTATATATATATATATATTATTGAGTTAGTAATTTTTTATATATATTATTAAGTTAATAATTTTTTCGATTTACTCTCAAGAGTTGTTCTGCTTTTATCTCATGTTATTTTTTATTTTTACTTTGCAAATTTATAGTTTAGCTCATTTTTTAGATTAGTATTGATTTGATCTTAGTTCATTATTACACAGGAGCTAGTTTGATTAGTTATATAACATGTTTCAGTCTTGATTTTGAGTATTTTAGTTATATAACATGTTTTGGTTAAATAACATTTGGTCTTAGGTATTGATTTTGGTTTAAATTTTTTTTTACAACGTTTTAAACATGTTTTTGTTAGATAATTAAATTACCAATTGGTACGTGCGTTCCTTATATAAGAACTGTATTTGATGAATTGTATTTGATAAACTTATAGGAAAAGAATTGTATTTTGTATCTCATGAATTTATTTGATGAATTTTATTTTGTATTTGATGAACTTATGATAAAAGAATATATCGGGAAAAAAATAATAGAATGAAATATATCGAAAAAAATGCACAAAAAAATCGATTAAAGTATCCGAATCAAACCGATGAGTTTGGTTCGGATTCATTTTTTAAAAGCACTAAAAAACAAATCAAACTGAACCAATCGAGAGTTCATTAGTTCGGACATTGAATTCACTCAAAACCAATCCAAATGGGTCCAATTACACCCCTATTAATACCCTTTTTAAACCCGTCTCATTTGTATTAAAATTTAAAATTATATTTTTACCTCTATTAATTTAGAAACCCTTCCAAAAACTCTTAAACTACATTCATTTATTTTGTTTTTTAAGGTGAGACAAATGTATGTAATTTTTAGTTGAAATGCCACAATTTTGAGTTTTTACATATTTTTTAATAAAAATATACTAAAATGCAATTCAATTTCATACAGGGTTGGAGTAGAAATATCCCAACCTGATTGAGTATGGGATTTTTATTCTATTTGAGAAAGAAAATAGAATTTAAAAAAAAATTTAAAAAAAAATTAAAAAAAAAAAAATCAGAAAATAAAAAAACCTACGCTACATTTCCTCTCAATACCGAAGGCCTATAATTAGTCTCCCAAACTTAACAATTTTAAGGTGTAGAAATTCTACTCAATTTTGGTTTACACATTCCTATGGTTAGAAACCACAAACCTTAACTAAGTTATAATCAACTAAAATATAATGTATATTCTCAACCAATGAACTTGAAATCCAAACACTCTCAACCCCATGTTTAATTTTAGCTTTCTTGACAAAAAATGGTTGAATCAAATTAACTACTCCCTAAATTAAGTCTCACAAACATCATATAAATTCTAGCATCAATCACAACTATAGTCATTCATCCAATAAAACAAAAATATAGAAATTTACCCCAAAAACAAAAAAAATATATAAAAAAAATAAATAAATAAACAAAAACAAGAAAAATGGTTTCAAAAACAAGAATCACTATCATTAATGTTGCTATCACAGTAACATTATTAACAGCCAATGTTGCATTATCTGCAGATTACACAATTCCAGCTGATAGAGCCCAATTAGAAACATGGTTCAGCACCAATTTTGGTCCATTAGAACAAAGAAAAGCTACCCTTGACCCTGCATTGGTTACTGCAGAAGCTACTCCTAAAATTATTAAAGTAAATCAAGATGGTAGTGGTCAATTCAAAACCATCACCGATGCTCTTAATAGCGTACCTGCCGGTAACACTCAACGCGTGATTCTTAACATTGGTCCTGGAAATTATAACGAAAAAATCAAAGTTGAGAGGACAAAGCCTTTTGTAACATTTTATGGTGCACCAAATAGTATGCCAAATATAACCTATGGTGGTACTGCAGCACAATATGGCACGGTTGATAGCGCTACGGTCATTGTTGAAGGAGATTATTTTGTAGCTGCTAACGTCATAATATCGGTTTGCCTACTTTCGAGCCATGATCAATTAAAATTAAGAAAAATATTGGCGTATGAAATATTTCTTATATGCTTGTTTTGTTTTTCTTGTATGAAATTCTTTGGTACAGAATTCTGCACCATTACCTGATGGAAAAAGGCCAGGTGCTCAAGCTGTTGCATTGAGAGCTTCTGGTGACAAATCAACATTTTATAATTGTCAATTCATTGGTTTCCAAGACACAATTTGTGATGATAGACATAATCATTTTTTCAAAGATTGTTTAATTCAAGGCACAGTGGATTACATATTTGGAAGTGGGAGGTCACTATATTTGGTAAGTGATTATACTCTCATGAAAAGAGTTAAAAATAAAAGGGTCCGTAACTGCAATTGTGGCCGTAACATTGCGACACCGATTTTAAACATTTTCTAAATACAGAAAAGTGTTTCAATCAATTTCTAAATATTGTGACAGTAGTTAGTGTTAATGAACTGAGGATTAATTTCATGATGCAGAAAAATGAATTGAGATCACTTGGTGACACTGGGCCAACAGTTATAGTGGCACAAGCAAGAAAAAGTCCAACAGAAGATACTTTATACTCATTTGTGCATTGTGATGTAACTGGAACTGGACATGACACTTTCTTAGCTAGAGCGTGGATGTCGAATCCCGAAGTTGTGTTTGCTTACACAAATATTACTGATGTTATTAATCCATTGGCTTGGAATAACAACTTGCACCCTGAATATGACAAGTAACTCCTTAATTCAACTTTCTAGAGACTAAAAATATATTTCGATAAATTTGCATAATCTATAAACATGAAATGCTTATTAATACATCAATGTTATTGTTATCGACAGAACTATCCACTTTGGAGAATACCAGAACACAGGACCAGGTGCGGATATTAAAGGGCGTGCACCTATGATGAAGCAACTAACTGCAGAAGAGGTTAAACCTTACATTACGACTGAAATGATTCAAGCATCTAAATGGCTTCTTCCTCCTCCAAAAATCTAATTAGTATGGCTGGTATAATTTGATTCGGAAAAAAAAATGTGGCTTGAATAATTCCCTTGCACGCACCCCACATTTTAGTGAGTGGTGAACTTCTAAAGGAAGTGGTAAATAAAAACTTGGATAGTTGTAACTTTTTTGTTGATTTACATTTTAACATATTTAGGTGTTGAGCACACTGCTAGCACACCCTTGTAAAGTTTAGGACATTATAAGTCTTGTACCTTGTAAATGTCATTCATGTAATAAAAAAAAAAAAAGTTAATTATATTGCAATGTGAGTGAATATAGCTCATTTTTTCTGTTATACCATATAGAAACCACTTATCGTTAACTATCGTGAATATTAACATCCAAAGTTGGAGTAACAAATGGTAATTTAAACATAAATATGCAACTAAAAGCAAGAAATTTCCATCCATATTTCTGAATCATCAAAAAAATATAATAAATTATCTGAGGATTAATAATTAGTAGCAGCAACGTCTATTCTGAGAAACACTAACCCTCAAGAGGTGTGGAATCCAAGTAGGTTGCTTAAATTTCATTTCATAAGGATTACCCTCTCCCTCCTGTGATTTAAGATCGTCTATCTCAGCGGCCGATGATCTTTTCAGCTTCGTCATTAAAGGCAGATACATAAGCCTCGGCACTTGCATCAGAAACTCTTACAACCATAATTAAATTGGTCTCTTCATCTTTTTTTTTGCCAACTTTCGCACCAATGCTTTCAATAACTTCTTATTGCAAGTCTTACAAGCACGATACAACATTTGCCTGATCTGTGAAATTTATGTATCCTCTGATGCTAAAGAATGCAGATGTCTTGGCCTGCAATGAGGGATTATTATTTGAGAATGTAGACCGCGATATGAGTACACTGATCTACTTCCACTGTTGGATGTTGGAATTCAATCAGAGCTTAAAACAGACATTGCAGCTTCCATACCTTCATTATCGATAGTAATGTCACGCTTTGGAATACTCGTTCGTTGTGGCTCTTCCTTCGAATGCTCAATATTGTTGAAGACACATTCTTAACAACTGCAACAACATCAATAAGGTCGGGCTTATTGACATACATGAGGACCCAATTGATCAACTAGGACAAATTTGGATTTTGTCTCTGGAACAAAACCATCTTCATTGGGTACCTTCTCTACCTCAGAATTCTCATTCAGTTCCATTTCATAATTATTTTGCACAGCTTTAATAAACATTAATAAACTAACCAATAATTAACAAACAATAACAAATTTCTAACTTGTAACTATCTCTATGTTTTCCTATACTCTAATAGTTTGCAACATTCCGATAACAAATTTGTCATTAAACTTGTTTGCAAAATCATTAGACATAGTATCTGTTGCAGAGAACATGTATCTGTTGCCTATTTGTTTAAGATTGAAAACTTGAACAACGATTACAGGAAGATCTAATGAAGATTCAAGGGACGGATTTGCAAGCAAGGTGGAGATTGCGTTCGGGCTGACCAATTTTCTCGTTGGATTGTGAAAGAAGAATTAGGGTTTGAGGATGATATGATAGCTAGAGTAAGAAAGAGTGATGGAGAATACTGTGAGTGAGAGTGTATTTTTGTACTGATTTGTGGTGGGAACTTGGCTTCCAAATGTTGAGTAAGGATGTCTCCATTTTTTATGATTTTCATTTCTTTTATTACTAAGGTTTTTTATATTTATATTTCAGAAAACTATATAGTAATAGAGAAAATAAAAAGAATACAAAATAGAAAGAATTCCAACTCAAAAAAAGGAAATAAGTTCATACAGTATATGTGAAAACAAAATGAAAATAGAGCAAATCTTTTTACAATGAAAAAAGTTAATGAAGACGACAAAGGTTTAACTGATCCTAATTTTCATCTTTGATTCTGCAAAAGAGTTTCATCCCCTAAACAAGTTTAGGCTTTTGGCATTTAGTGAATTTGGTTAATATTTGAAATCAAGCTGATATTACATCTATCTCTTGATCATGAAACTCTAACTACTGATATAAATCATTTCTATTTTAAAGAAAGTGTACACTAAAAGAAAATAGCTACTAACTAAAAAAGAAAAAATCTGAAAATGCAAGACTACTACTTCACATAGTAAAAAAAAAAAACTGACATTAAATGAAACTTGATTAAATTTCCTATATCTTATTGATTTGATGACATCAAATTCCAATTGGCTATAAAGCACAAAGATTCCAAGTGGTATATTTTTTGTACTACAAACAAAGAACTAAACTGAAGCCTTGGTCTCTGTCTTGAAAGATTGTATCTTATCATTTTCTGATTCCAAATACTTTCCCCAAAAGGGATGTTGCCTCCAAACCATGTGCATTTCTTCAAGTGGAATACCTTTTGTTTCTGGGAAAAAGTTGTAAATGAATGTTGTCATGATGACCACAAAACATCCGAAGAAGATGAACAAACCAAACTTGAAGTGACAAAGCATTGCCGTGAAGAATTGAGCAATGAAGAAAGTGGAAGTCATATTGACACCAACTGTAATACTCTGACAGGCAGATCGAATTTCGAGTGGAAAAATTTCGCTAGGTACTAACCATCCTAGAGGTCCCCAAGACCAAGCGAAACCTGAAACGTATATACAGATTACACCTACGACAGTAATTGCATACCACTTAGGTAGTGTTCCGGGGTTCCCATCTGTTCCAAATGTGACGGCAATAGCAATTGTCATGATAATCTGTCGCAAGAACAAGCAAAAAACACAGATTAAAAATATACGAACACACAAGTACACAACAAAGTGAAAAGAGTTTTTGTTAGTGTTGTTAAGTAGCGCTGAAGCGCTATAGCATAGTGGAATTTGAACAAATCGATATTGTTCCACACACCACACTTTTTAGTTGAAAATAGTGTCAAATAACTGCAACAGTAGTGCTATAGATTGTTATGCAGCAGAATTGGAATAAATTGCTATTTTCTGTGGGGCGAATGTGAAACAGGTACCTGACAAATCAACATCTGAGCACCACCCTCAAGGAAAAGGGCGCGGCGTCCAAACTTATCTACAACAACGATTGAAATCAAAGTGGAAATGGGTTTAAAGCTTCCAATGATTGCGGCAGACATGAGAGAAGCTTGACTTCCAAAACCAATTGTTCTGAACAAAATAGGAGCATAAAATGTGATCACATTCAATCCAGTGAATTGTTGGAAGAAGTTGTGGTGGCCTATATTTTCTCTCCAACAATGTTTTCCAAGGGTGTTTCACTTTATCAGAGGCTTCACTAGCAGCAATAATATCTCTGAACTCATTATCAACATCATCAGTACCGCGAATTTTCACAAGTTCCTTTCTAGCATCTTCATGACGACCGCGTGCAACAAGTGAGTTTGGCGAATCAGGAAGACAAAATGAACCTATAACGAAAATCACCGCAGGTACCGCACCAAGCCCCAAGCTTAATCGCCATCCTTCACCATTCCATATCTTCGAAAAGTAGTAGTTGAAGAGATTGGCTGAAAAAATACCAATAGTAATTGACAATTGGAAGCACATGTTTAGACCTCCCCTGTATTTATATGGTGCCATCTCTGACACATAGATTGGAACTGACTGCAAATGTAAAAATAAAAACAAAATATTAACAGTCGGTTTAGCAGAAGAACATAATTCAGTACCAGTTAAAACAATGATCCAGAACACGTATGAAAGTAAAACTCTCATTAATTTTCTCACAGACTCATGCAAAACAAAAGGAATAAGAACCTACGAAGCACGGACACGGATATCAGGCTCGACACACACCGACACATCAACACCAATAAAAGTTTGAGAAAAATGATAAGTGTCAATTTTGCACACTGACACGTGTCTGATACCAGGACATGCCTACTCAAGAGTGTACGTGCTTCACAGATAAGAACTTGTTCAGATCTAAAGAAAATGTACCTGATTGGCACATCCAATGCCAAAACCAAGCAACAACCTTCCAGCAATAAGCATCCCGATATCCATGGCTAATCCATTAAGTAATGCACCCGACACAAAGAACATTCCACCCATAATCATCGTTGTACGCCTACCGAGAGCCCTTGTTATGCTAGATGCCCCAAGACCAGCAACAAGAGCACTCAAATAAAGGGAAGATGTAAACAATGTCAATATCTGACTGTTGAATTTGCAATATTGGTTTGAAGAAGGTTTGAAATTATGCTCCCTTTCATAAACAGCTGGAAAAAATCTTTTCAAGAAATTATCCATTGATGTAACTCCACCTATGAAAATCAATACACACATTTCATCAATCATAACATATGCATAAAAAAAATCACAAAAGCCATTGTTTTCAACGTTAAAAAGAAAAAATTAACACTTTTTCAGATCAAACTAAGTGAAATTAACAACCAAACAAAGATATCATAACCCATTTTCAGATCAAAAAAAAGACCAAAAGGGTGTAATTAATTCAAAAAGATATTAACAAGAAACCAAAAAAAATGGAAACTTTTACATAAAAAAATTATGGGAATGAATGAATTAATAACCTGAAACACCATGATCATAACCAAAGATTAATCCACCACTTGCTGCCATAACACAAGTGATGATGACCCTAAAGGTGAGTTTTCCAGGGTATTTAGAATGAACATCTTCAACAATTGCTTCTTTAGTCATTGTTGTGTTTGTTTTAGCTTAATGAGATGTAAAAAGTTGTGTGTGTGAAATTATACTATATATATAAAAGAAGTGAACAAACACTACATTAGCATTTACAGGTAGAAGAATGAAACACTATTTATAGGATTTATATGTATCTGTCTTTCTTATCCATCCAATGGTTTCAACAGATGAGTTGATTTTGGTCTATAAAATAACAGATGTGTTGATTAGATCAGTTCTATTCAGAAATGATTATCACAATAATTACTTATTGTTGACGGTGTTGGGTTAATCCTTTAAATTAAATTCATTTAATTTATTTATTTATTTAAGGCTTTTTTTAAGCCCTTTTTCTTGCAATTTTGTTAGGAAGCATTCGGAATTTTTGTTTTCTTTAGAGTAATTTTATTTTAAAATATTAATGAATATCAAGTATTTTTTATAATTCAAATAATTATAACATAATACAATATATTTATTTTTCTCAATTTTTAATTTGTATAAACTCGTAGTACATATCTTATTTGGATATGTATGACAATTATAATAAATCTACAAATAATGTTCAATATAGAAAATTTATACGTTGCATTTGGAAAGTAAATTAAATCATACGTCGTTCAATTATGATAGGGGTATTTCTAAAATCTTGATATCAAGGTAGAATGATGATAGGGGTATGTTAATGAGTCTTGTCATCTTTGAATTCAAGATTATTGAACTATTTAACTCTTGAACTATTTAACTCCTTTTAGGTTAGGTTTATTTGCTCGATAATCCACAAGATAACTAATTTGTGTCTTTCGTCACAGAAAAGAAAACTAACATGTGCCTTTTAGGCTCATATCATCACAATAGTCTAAAAAAGGATGTCATAGCGGTGTTAACTATGTCTTTTGTCGAATAAGGGCATACATTTATATTGGCGATGAGTGTGTTATAATGTGGGTTCTGATAATATGTTAGTCCACAACACCGCAAACATAAAATTTGTAAGGGTGAAATGTTTAAGTAATACTTATGACGATGATAAAACATGAAATTTTGTCAAAAAAAAAAAAAAAATTGCTTAAACCTGAGTATTCAAGTTAGAAAAAATAAACATTGATAGCACTTGATTCATGGCAACATTTCACTTTTCTAATGTAATGTTGAAATTAATGGCTTTTAGTTGATATAAACTTGTGTTTAAATTGTACTCCCTCCATTTCTTAATATAAGAAAAAGATCATATTTTAGATACATTCAAAAATTAATGTATCTAGACTATATTATTGATTAGATACATCAATTTTTTAATGTATCAAAAAAGTGAATTTTCTCTTATATTAAGGACTAAAGGGAGTACTACGTTATAATATTAACGGCATGTGGATGGTAAGAGGTTCATTGGCCAATGCACTTGTCTCATTTAGATTGGATGCTCTAAGTAGTGACTGTGTGTTTGGTATTCGAAAAATTATTTCCATAGACTAAAAATTGATTTTGATTGTAGGATCATTTGTTTAATGGAATAGACAGGCATTTTGGAAGATTTTTGGAATAGTGTGGAGCTTCCAAATGATATCTTAAGTCTCAACCTCTTTCATATCATCAATCCCGAAGACACTATCCACAAGACTATGACGAGTATAAGTCGATACTTCTTTCGGTCTTATTTATAATTAAAAGTTACTTTTTAGATTCATTCAGCTACTAATGTATCTAGCTTAAATATAGGATAGATGTATCAATTGTTCAATGAATTTAAAAAGTATCTTTTACTTATAAATAAGACCGGAAAGAGTATTATTTTTAATGAAGATATGTTAATTTGAACATCAAAATATTGACAAAGCATGTGATATTTATTTCTATGCATTTTAAATTCCAAGACAGAATTTTCATATTTATATGATTAACTAGTGTTTTAAAAGTATTGTTTAGCATTTTTCTATTTCTATCTTTTTTTCAATATTTTATCTTTTACATTTTAAAAATGGACACAAATTACACTTTACCACAATATTTAACGACAATTTTTTGTTGCAAAATTGAAAAAATATTATCAGAAAATTTGCCTTTTCTTTTTTTTTTCTTTTTCCTCAGCTTTTTAGCAAAAACGGTAAAAAAAAAAAATACAAATAGCATTGTCACTTTTTTAATAAATCGGATATGATTAAAAAAGGTTAACACAAACACATAAATTGCTCGCAGTTTGTTACGTACTGTCACTAAAAATGAAATGATGCTGCAGTTAAGCCGTTGGTTACGCTTGTTGGAGTAGAAATAATACTAAGCACCAATCAAATTGAAAGAATGAAAGTTGTTAGAATCTTCTCTCACATTGGTCACTGTGTGAAGTGTGAACATCGTATCGAGGTGGAGTGGAAAGTGGAAACCATTTCATTTTCTTTCATATCAATATCAGTCTATGGGTAAGCCACCATTGTTACATTTACAAATGGTCACGGGTGTGGTGGTGGGGCTACTTTGCAAGTAGAATGATTGGCACTAGAAAATTATTAATGTGACACTTTTCTTTTTCTTTTTTTTTAATCCAAATGTGACACTTTTCTAAGAGCTACTAGTTCCTTTAATAAAGTTTTCTCGTGATTTAATTTTGTTTTTGGTCCAATCGTGTTGAATATAAAAAGACTAGTTTGTTTTAGTCAAAAATAAAATAAAATAAAATAATTTGACTCAAAAATAAAATAAAGGCAAAGACTAAAATGTTTATTTAAAAAGTATATTATATGGTATGGGTCTAACGTTTTATATTAAATGCTTCTATATTTTTGCAAACGTTTTATTTTTTTTTTTGACACAAATAAATTCAACTCATTTCATTTAATAATTGTTGTTTAATATAAGGAGGAATAAGATGAAAAAAAAATTGCAACTAGACTAACAATTGGCCGCTTTAGCTAACAAATGTGCAACCGAATTTGCAACGTTTTATGTTGAGAGTTGGTTTTAATTCCATTCGAGTAGTATACTTGAGTAGGAAGAAGGTGTTTTTGTTGTTTACCGATAAAAAGGAGGATATGTTCAGATTGGTGAATAAAATAAAGGATTTTTTTTTATCTATTGCTTTTGTTAGTGAAGCGGCCGGAAAAATGCGCGGGCGAAAAACGCTCGCTAGACAGTAAAGTCGCCACCGAATTTTATTTATTCCCAAAGGAAAAGGAAAATATCGATAAAACCTTGAGAGAAATGGAAAGACAGTCGTCGCAACCAAATTTCGAGTTCGGGAGTCGGTTATGCAAGGGGAAGGTATTAGCACCCCTCACATCCGTTGTACTCAACGGGAACCGTTAATTAAATTAGCTTAAAAATAAGTGTTAGTTCATGTTTGCTTGTTTTAATATTAAAAGAAAATTTTGTAAAAATTGGAAAAGGAAAAATAAATTATTAACCAAAAATAGGTTTTTTATTACTGCGCTTGACGGACTTTCTTATCTTTCGCCGCACTTCTCAACACCTCAAACAAAAAGAACAAAGAAAGAACGACAATCACCAAACTTCTACCAGTAAATTACAATATATCATATCAGTAAACTCATATCAGTAATCACTAAACTCCTTCACATCTATCTTGATTCTTCAAAGATCATCAATAGCACACTCTTTCACATCTATCTTGATTCTTGAAAGACCATAAATAGTAAAAAAAAAAAAAATTAACAGCCAAGAAGCCATTACCCACTAAAACTAACTAAACACAAAACAACAAAAAAGATCAGTCCAGCAGTAAAAACGCAGCACACAAACCGCAGACCTCATATCATCAAAAAAAAGCAATCAAAAGAGCTCCATCTCCACTCATAGACAACGGCAACGATTGGGAAGCAGAGGTTGCAATAGAATCGATTAATTTTGCGTGCGAGTTCGACAACAACAATCAAGGGTTTCAATAGAATCGATTAGGAATTAAATTTGCGTGCGAGTTCGACAACAACAATCAAGGGTTTCAATAGTATGAATTAGGAATTAATTTGCGTGTGAGTTTGACAACGGTAATCAAGGGTTTCAATAGAATCGATGTTGGGAAAGTTGTATGAGAAGAAGTAGATCTCAGAAATCTTGGGGAGCGGAGGAGAGAACACGAAGAGAGAATCACAGAGAACGATTGTTTTCTTTTTTTTGCTTACAGTAACTATTGTTTTTTTCCACAACCGGTTGAACTGGTCATCAGGTAAGTGAATAAAAAAATATGGTGATGTGGACCAATGAAAGATAGTGTGTTAAAAAGAGTGTGTTAGATGGTGTGTTGATAGCATTACTCAAATTCCTTATACATTTTTAAATATCTTTAAGCAAAGAAACAGGCCAGGCATAAATGGAGATGCTGTAAGTGAGCATACTTTGAATAACTGCCTTTACTAATTGAACTCTACCAGCAATGGACAAGAGAGAAGCTTTCCAGGCTGAGAGCTTCAATTTGATTTTATCTGCAATGGGTTGTAGATGAAGCACCTTGGGCTTACCTTTGAAAATTGGAACCCCTAGGTAGTGAAAAGGAAGAGATCCTAGCTTGAAGTTCAAAAGCTGAAGAATAAGATCTAATCTTCCTTGGGAAATGGAACCAGGGATAACAGTTGATTTAGAATTGCTAATAACTTGGCCAGATTCAGCTGCATATTGGTCAAACAATGATTTAAGAGCCCTAAGCCCAGAAAGATTGCCTTTACAGAAGATAAGAATGTCATCAGCATAGAAAAAGTGAGATGGAAAGTTCAGGTTTCTAGAATAGGAAGCTTATGTTAGCTCCTAAGCCTCCATTTTGCCTATGTGGCATATCTAAATAAACTCAACTCAATTCTTCATTTTCTATTAAAAATCTTGCCACAATTTCTAAATTAATTTAATTTAATGTGTAATGATATTATTAATAAATAAAAAAAATTTGTGTAATGCATTAATAGATAGAAAAAAAAAACTATTCCATAAAGACTATACATTAGTACAGTTTTTTATATTTATTTTTCTTAACTTTTTACTAATCCTCAAAATAGGACTTAAAATAAAAGAAACAAATGCAAGTAACATAATATATGTTCAATATTTTACCCAAAAAAAATGAAAATAAATAAATAAGAAGTGACAAAAATAAATGGTGCTAATAAAAAAAAATGAATATATATATATATATATATATAAGAAAATTTGATTAGTTTTTATTTTTGTACAAAAAAAATTGGTTAGTTATAAACAAATAATATATAAAACAAATTTATGTATACATATATGTCTTTCATATTCCATAACTTATATTTCTATAACTATGACTATCCATTCACTCATTGTATTAATACAAATTTTTAATTAATAAATTGGTAAGTTATGCTTTGTACAAATTGCTATTCTCCATTCCATAGTCTTTGAGTGTATAAATATATGATTTTGTACATTTTGATTTCACTAATCATCATTTTCTCTAAACAATTTTTCAAAGAGTACTCTTCAATTTTGTATGGTAGTTTTTGTTTTATTTCTCGGTGTTCGCATATGTCTTATC
The DNA here is from genome assembly GCA_954870985.1 of Trifolium fragiferum. Taxonomy (NCBI): domain Eukaryota; kingdom Viridiplantae; phylum Streptophyta; class Magnoliopsida; order Fabales; family Fabaceae; genus Trifolium; species Trifolium fragiferum. The sequence goes on along the minus strand of OX940791.1, from coordinate 24,052,873 downwards.
TATTAATTATTTTGATACCCATTACCTTATTATATAGATTCTCCAAATATTTAAGGTCTCATTTTTAAGCGATATAATATTTCTTAAGTCTAATTTTCAAGCACTCTTCTTATTTTCTTATTCTTATATTAATTATTAATATGAAAATAACTATGATTATTATTTTCATGTGAAGAAGGAGAACGGGATAAAACAACCATTCGTTTTTGCTTTCGTTGCATCCTTACTGCTCTTGAAGTGACGACTCATGTAAGGATATGTATTTAACTCTAATATTTGTATAAACAGTATGTAAGCCATCTATAATGTTTGTAATTTGACTAATTTTTTCTTTTTCGTGAATTATTTTATTAGTGTAAGACCCATAATTCTACTGTACCGTACGGGTATTGAGAACAAGAGTAGCGGCTAAGAGTTTAGGGTTTTGGTTAAGTTATTTTGCAAGCATCGTTGTAATAACAACATTATTGCTGATTTGGAGCCTGTTTTGTACTCGTGTGCTAATAAAGCCCAGACTTTTGTTCCCTAGTCTTTATTTATCTATGAGAACGTTCCTGTGCCTTCAGAATTTCGAAATTCGACTTTCTCCGTTTATTGGAAAAACGAGTGGAAAACTGTACCCGCTGTTGGAAAATTTACGGTTTCTGTTTTCCGTCGAAATTTAAGTGGAGACTTTATATATCGGCATGAGTTAGAATCTGACCTCAGAATATTTTTGGGAGTTTAGAACTAAAATTTCAGTCGAAGAATCAAATTCGGCGATAAGTTTTAGAAATGTTTTACGGCGAACTTTTATTTCGTAGATTTTCTATTTTCGCAAGTTTCGTCCGTTAGCGATGCGCGACTCGTCCGCAAGCGAAAGCTAGAGCTGTGAGGCGAGGTGGCTTCTAGAAGCATAGAAAATATCTTGTGAGGATAGACTTGGATTGATCCAATGGCTAGATTTGAATCTTAGCAAATTAACACTATTTGATCCAATGGCCATAAACTAGCAAGACTTTTATAAGTGGTGGACTTGGAAAATATCACAAAATTGACTCTTCTTTCTCTCTTGGCCGTGAGCTTCTTCTTCCTCACCATAGCTTCACAAAATTTTCATTACTTCATCAAATCTCTTGATTTCAAGCTTGTTGGAATCATAGGAATTGCAAGTAGTATCTTCTCTAAGGTAACTAGACTTCTCCTTTCCTCTTAGTTGGTCAAACTCATGGAGTTTGTTGGATTTTTAGTTTATGTCCTTGAGAAATTTTTGTTAGAAAATGTTCATAAATGATTTTTGTTCCATGAGAGTTGCTCATAAGTGTTTAACTAGTTTGTTTAGAACTAGATGGTTTGTATTCCATGAGTTTGATGAGAATCTCATGAAGAAATTGGATTAGGGTTTTGGAGAAAATTCTAATTGATCAAGAACATGGAAAATTGTTTTAGCTTTTGTGTTTAATGAATGGTTTCAAGACTTTTAGAGAAATGGATGTGTGAAAAATAGTTTTGTTTTGAAAAACAAGAAATTTGTTCTTGAGAGTTCAAGAGAAAACTTTTATGAATTTTAGTTTGTGTTTTGAAAAGTATTTGTTGTTCAAATAAATGATTTTGGGAACTAAGTGATCAATGTCATGGTTGTGCAATGAAAAATGTTTGAACTACCTTTGTTTTTGGATTCTGGCCGAAATGGACAGGGGTATTTTCGTCCCTTTAAAAGTATTTTTGTGTCCTAGAAACTTAACCATTTGATACGCCCTTTCGAGACGATGAATTTGGCGTATGGCTCGTCTTGATCGGACAAGGATTGAATGAGTTATGGCCATTTTAGTTTGAAAACTATTTTGTCAAGAATTGTGTTTTAAGAGGTAAACATTTGAGAAAAATCTTTGAAGAGTTTTTGTGTTGATTGAAAAGGTTTTGGTGTATGAAAATGATCACATTGGAGTTAGAAATAAATGCATCTCATGGTTATGTTTTGAAACGAAATTATTTCATTTAATGGGAAAAACGTGAAGAGGTTCACTTGAATTTTGATCAATTAGGGAAGTCTTGAAATCACTATCCTAGAGTGTTAGAACGTACCCTAAACCCCTCTAGAATTTTGAGGATAGGTTTCGTTTCGATAGAATATACGAGGAATATTTTATTGATCGTACGCTACTTAATTTTAGGTAGCGCGTATCGTAGAGTTGTGCGAGAAAAGTTCGTGGAAGCTTGCCAAGGTAAGGGCACCTTTATCTCTGCCTTATATCTTTAATGACATGTGTGTATACTTGGTTCTGTGATGTGTTTGTGTGCTTGGTATTATGTATTCTCGAGACGAGAACGTGTTTAAATTACATGCGTATGCTTTACATATGATTTGCGAATATATGTATTGGTATGTGGAGATGATTACATTTGTGTATGTATATTGATTGTTGCATGAGCATGTATGGAACGTGTATGTCAGTGGAGACTACATGGGTGTTTGTCTGTGTGACTTCACCGGGGATTTGTCTGTGTGACTGCCCTATATATGCTGAAATATAAAATATGCTCATGCATTTCATAGTTGCGTGTACGGGTGTTAGAGTCTGTGTGGCTTCACCTAAGCACCGGGTGTTAGAGTCTGTGTGGCTTCACCTAATCCTGCGGGATTTTTATTGAGTTGGTGTTAGAGTCTGTGTGGCTTCACCTTGGTGTTATAGTCTGTGTGGCTTCACCTGCCCTGCGGGGTTTAGTAGGGGTTGGACCTACGACTCTCTGCGGAGAGGTTAAATTCCGGAATTCATGCATGTGGCAGCCAGTGATTGGTGTCACGATCATTTTAGAGTCTGCATTAATAGGCTATGTGCGCATTTGAATTATAATGCTTGTTGAGGAGGAAATGCTACATGTCTATTTATTTTCCGTATTTGGTATGTGTATATTCGGTGTGTATTATATATATATGTATATGTGTGGTGACCCTTGCCATAATACATGAACGGGCTCCTCCCACCCTAGACGACGGATTTCCGCCTGATACCGTGGGTCGTGAGGACGACGGTAGTTTCTTGAGCCCCAGTGATTGAGTGGCGTGGTATATCTAGTTAGGTTTATGCTGGTGCGTTGTACACCGTGCTTTTTGGTTAGGGAGTTTTATTCTGACACTTTTGGATAAACTGTATCTGAGTATTTATACTTTTGGTTTAGACGGTTGTCTTTTGGATTGTAAATATTCAGGTACACACTTTACTTCTCGAAAGTACTTTTATGTATGATTAGTATTATGCCGATGCTTTGGTTGTACTAATATATATATAATTAGTCCTGTGGTATGATTAATGCCGGCTCGTCACAAAATTTATGCGCGCTCTGTTTGTTTTTAAAAAAATAATGCCCCTTTTTGGGTTTTGAAAAATCGGGGTGTTACAATTAGTCTAATGTTTTAGCGTACTTATTTCTTATTTTCTTAGGTTGATTAATAGAAATATAACTTTCTTTTTAATGTGAATGAGTTGAAGAGGATAAAAGAGATTTCTAATTGTTACTTTTGTGTGGTGCCATGAAATTTATAATGATTGAGAGTATATTGATGTTGGAGGCTTTCAATCAAAGGAGGACAAATCAAATAATTTACAAATATAAATATGTGTCTCATTTTTAAATGCAATCTTATCTACAATGTGTAGGTGATCTACTTGATTTCAAGAGAAATATCAAATCAAAATAGAGTAGAAAATAAAAGATTTTGAAGTTGACACTTATAACTTTATAAGTCATATATGATTCTTATAATTGTAATATAAGAAGTATATTGATTCAACTAGACTCGGAGATTGTCCAAATATATAATTTTCATGCATTTATCATGAATATATATAAATTTTAATAGTAGACTGTATTTAGATTTTTTAAAGATGATGCTAATTATAAAAGAAAAAATGACAATATATTAAAAATCTATGTTAGTTTGTCAGTTACAAGAAATTGATCAAATTAATAAACCTCTCTTTTTTTTTTCTAAGAATAATTTGACTAAAATTTTAAAAGAAAAATACATGACTTTATAGTGAGGTTTATAAAAAGAAAATTAAGGTTTATTTCTTTAAGAATATATTAAAAAAAAATTGATCAATTATATGAGTTTAAATTCTTCATAGAATGGTTTAAATCCTAAATGTCATTTTGTTTATCAAGTTGCTATAGTTAACTCAATTGACACGATACATATGCATTCATGCAATCAAAGAAAAATAAATTAGCCTCCACATTTATATATACATATATTTCTTTCATATTCCATAACTTATATTTCTATAACTATGACTATTCATTCACTCATTGTATTAATACAAATTTTTAATTAATAAATTGGTAAGTTATGCTTTGTACAAATTGCTATTCTCCAATTCATAGTCTTTGTGTGTATAAATACATGATTTTTAAATTAATTTTTTAATGTGTAATGATGTATTAATAGATAAAAAAATTGTGTAATGCATTAATAGATAAAAAACTACTCCATAAAGACTATACATTAGTACATTTTTTTTATATTTATTTTTCTTAATTTTTTACTAATCCTCAAAATAGGACTTAAAATAAAAGAAACAAATCCAAGTAACATAATACATGTTCAATATCTTACCCAAAAAAATAAAATAAATGAAAATAGATAAATAAGAGAGGAAGACAGTGAAGTAAATGAGAGATACATAATGATGAGAATGGAAGCAACTCGTCAAGATCACCAATTGTATTGGCAGCTTGAAAACATGTTATGGTAATCATATCATACTCTTTCCAAAAGCTCCTTCCACTACTCATGTTATAATTATGATAAGTGATAACACATACAAAATTTCTTTGTATTTTACATTACAATTTACAAAATAAAATTTATAATCATAAAGTAGTAGGTCCTAATAAAATTGTGAGTGATGTTAGATGTTATTGATTTGTCTCCTAACATAAGTTATATTGTAGCTTAAGTTATATTTTAAAGAAAGTGTGATGATATATTTTGTTAAGAATAATCTAAGTTTTTTTTAGAATGCCACGTCAGCACAATGGAAGTCTAATAAACTATGTAAGAGAGTATGAAAATTTTTTTTAGAGTGTAACATCAGCACAATGAAGGTCTAATAATAACTTAAGCTTCCTCTCATCCATTCTTATACTTTTGTAGTGCCTTGAAATTTATAAAGAATGAGGGTATATATTTCTTTTTATTGTTGACCACTATATAAACTATTTTATTATATTATTACTTTTTGATCAAGTGAATGTTTGAGAGGAATTCCATAAGAATAAAATTGATATCAAAGCAAGAATTGTATTTTCAATAAATACGAGAGATCTTAAATTGCAGTGCGTAATTTTCAAGAAAATTCAAAGGATGAAAAAGACAAAACCACCAGAGATGAATCATAAATCATAAACCAATTATGAAGATTTATTTAAATTTCATTCTCTTTTTATATCCAGCAATCAAGGTTTTTTGTTTCGTTCTCTCATTTCTATTTTGGAGTACTTTGAAACTCATTATTAAAAGTTCTTAAACATAACTTAAAATGTACAATACAAGTAATATTATTAATTAAGAGAGACAAAAAAAAAAACAACAGGGGATATAAACTTCACAAAGGAAAAAACCCAAATAAAAAAAAAATTAAGCAAATTAAAAAAAAAACGTAAACCAGCTGACAACAGAATAAAAAATAAAAAAATATAAGAGACCTTATGATAAAACTATCAAAAAATGAAAATGATAATTATAAAACTACCATATATAAATCACATACTAACTGAAACTTAGTAGGAAAAAAAATTCACAAAATATTCATTTTGTTTGATAGATATATTTTGTCTTATATATTTTAACACATTCGATCCTTTAAGGAACTATAAAGAGAATTTGGTTAACAATAAAAATTGTAAAATATATTTTATTTTATAGCTTTGACTCACTCATTAAAAAATCATCTACCTTTGGTTATGTTAAAAACTATATTAAATGTCCTTTATATATATACACAAAAGCACAAATCTACTATAAATTAATACAAAATCTCATTTTTTTTAAAACAAACATCTTATTTTCAATACAAATTAATATTTTTATGTCAATATACTTTAAAATTATAATTATTATTTGTTATTTAAAAAAAATTAAGTGTGTATTTTAATCGAACCCGTGCAACGCACGGGTTTATCTCTAGTGTCGGTTAATAGTTTAATAGTTTATCTGTAGATTGAAAAATTGAAATCTCTTGGCTCGAGTTCGATCAACGAGAATTTATTGTTACGGAGATTTGATTGACATTTTATAATTACATGGGGGTATTTGTCTATTTCGAAATTGCAAGGGGGTAATTGACGAACTTTAAAATTGCAGGGGGTATTTGACACTTTATTCAAAAAATATTATTAACTGGTAAATTCAAAATTTTTAGCTTAAATTATTTTATAGAGATAAATTTAAGATTTTTTTTTGCTTTCACCACCAGTTTAATCTGGTTCGAGCGTCAGTTCTGACATCGAGTGATTCCAATCCCCTCCTGATCGCAGTTGAGGGGATCGAATCATGGTACTCCTTACCAAGTTCAGTGTCAATCACCACTAAACCAACTAACGATTGATAGATAAATTTAAGATTAGCTAGATAGTTCACGTCTCATCAGACAAAGTAATATTTATAAATTTGGTTGCACCAATTTTATTTTACGATTTGAGAATATCATTAATATTACATATGTTAATGTAACCAAATGTATTAATTCTTTATTAAAAAATAAGAATTAATTTATTAAAAAGTTATATATTTAATATAAAATGCATAAATTTAAATACAAATTTATTATTTTGACTTCTTATTATGTACAAATTTGCACATAATAGAAAGAAAAAAAAAATCCTGTGAATTAGTTAAACATTTCTTTTGAAGCAATTGGCTTGAAAAAAAATTGTGTAATGCAAAACATATTATTATGCATAAATAGGGGTTTGTAAAATATACACTCATTCATCCTGCATCGAAGAACTTCCAAAGTGATCCCAAAGATCAAGGTGTGATCTCTAGGGATTCTAATGTCGTACCTCGGTTTTTCAAAGTCTACTTTGAACATAATCATCTCCTTTTTATTTCTTCTAGAATCATCTGCCAACTCATTAGCTATTAGAATATCATATAAGATTTGGCTACCTTTTACAAAAGCAGATTTAGCCTTAGAAATAACCTTCCAAATAATTTCATGTAATCGATTAGCCAAGACCTTTGTTAAAACTTTATACAAACATCATCCTAATGATATAGGTCAAAAATCATATATCCTTTGCGGATTAGAAATTTTCAGAATTAAGACAATGAAAGTACAATTTGAGCCGCGAACCAACTTGTCATACGAATAGAATTCCAATAAAAATCTCATAAAATCAATCTTGATATCCGACCAAAAATCTTTCATGAAACCAAAGATTAATATATCATCTGGTCTGAAACTTTAAAAACTATCACAATCTTAAACCTCATGTTTAACCTCTTCCCCAAAAAAGGTATCTCCAAGTCAACAGCTTCCTCAGAACTAGATATTCTCAGTGTTAGGCCTATTAACATTAGATGCTTGAAAGTGCTTTTCAAAATGATCAAAAATCGCTCCATGAATACTTACCACTCCCTTGACAAAGAGATCCATCAACCATTGAATTGTGGATAGCATTACAACGTCTCCGATTTGACATGATACCGTGAAAGAATATAAATTTAACATCGCCATCTCACAACCACATCAATCTCGATTTTTGCCATTGATTTTAACAACACACTCTTGATGGAGACAACACTTGGGAAGATAAAACATGGATTTCCTCCCTCTATAAGATTCGCTTCCTCTCCTTTAACATCAAGATCATGCATTTTATCTTTTGCTTCTTTAATTCTCCCATCAATACGTGAACCATCAATAAAATTATTTAAAGCTAAATAAAATTATTTAAAGCCAAATAATCCTCAAAACCCCCCACCACCTCATTTTCTTTCATTCATAGAACGAATTGAGTTAAAGCTACCACAAATACACCAACTAGAAGGATTACTACTAATTAATACATTCTTCCAAATGTTCCCATAGCAACAACTTCCCGCTCCCATATGGAGCATAAATAGTGGCTACTAAAAATACTTTAGAATCTTTATTGGAGAACCCATTCACAATTAAGACATGCTCGAAACTCACATAACTCACCACCTCCAAAGAATTAGAGTTCCATAGAGTAACAATACATCTAGATGCTCCAACCAAAGCTCGATAAGAATATTCGAACTACGAGGATCCCCACATTATCTTCCCTAACAACTCATTCACCCTCTCTAACTTCGTCTCATGAATACACACAATATCTGAATTTTTCACTTTGTTAATATTAAGACTTCCTTTCTCTTCACACCACTCCTCACATTATCGCAAATAATCTTCATCAGGACAGAACGACACCTAACAAACCCTCCAAATAAGAGACTTAACGGACTTCACCGCCCCCTTCCCTCCTTCCCCCACCATTCCTGCCACCTCTCTCCTTCGCATGAAGAATAACATCAACAAAAGAAATCAAATTACCTTTAAAATTAAGTTTAATAGAATCTCCCAATCCATAAACACTTTGTAAAACGGGATCCCGAATAGTTTTAAAGGAGAAAAAAAGGGTTTTTGGGGGTCTACAGAAAATATTAGGGGATAAAGAGAAAAATGCTCCCTTAACCCATTTATAAATCATATCTAAGCCCCATAATACAATCCACACCCTCATTCTCGCCACACACCCCCACTCCCATATTAACATTAGCACAAAATCCCACTCTCATTAAAGCCATACGTCTCCTTATGATTTTGTTTGACCAAATCTTGATTTAATAATGGAATTAAATCTTGATTCAAATTTCCTTGTAAATTCAAATTATGTGAAATCTCCAATTTAGAAACCTCACTAAAGTTGTCACTCTCCTCATTAAATTCTTTTGAACAAGCTATTAAAGAGCGATCTTCTCCTCCATCTCTTTGGGATTGTCATGATCGATCACTTCATGCCCCTCTATTGAATCCAAATCACAACTAGGTTCCCAATTGTCAAAATCCGCAGTCACCATTTCTTCTAACAGCCAAGAACTAACGTTCTCCACCATACAACGATAAACAAAGACACCGTCAATCAAAATTTTCTCCATGAAATTAATCACATCTAAAGACTTTGTGATGAATAACATTAGCGAAATCGAACCTATTTTTCTCTTTTTTATAACGATCAACGCAAATTAATTTATCAAAAGATCAAATGGCTTTAGTAAAAAAATCAACATTGCATGCATGAATACAAATACCAAAATTTGCCGAAATTGCAAGGCATGAACGTCATGACCGAGGTTCGAACCCCGGCTCTCTTACTTGTGTGAGAATTTCTTATATTTACTTTTCCAATTCTTCTATGTACAAAAAAAAAAACCAAAAATTTTCCTCAAACACAACGTTCTCACATCACCTCTGAAACATTTCAATGACTAACTGAAGCGGCCGGAAAAATGCGCGGGCGAAAAACGCTCGCTAGACAGTAAAGTCGCCACCGGATTTTATTTATTCCCAAAGGAAAAGGAAAATATCGATAAAACCTTGAGAGAAATGGAAAGACGGTCGTCGCAACCAAATTTCGAGTTCGGGAGTCGGTTATACAAGGGGAAGGTATTAGCACCCCTCACATCCGTTGTACTCAACGGGAACCGTTAATTAAATTAGCTTAAAAATAAGTGTTAGTTCATGTTTGCTTGTTTTAATATTAAAAGAAAATTTTGTAAAAATTGGAAAAGGAAAAATAAATTATTAACCAAAAATAGGTTTTTTATTACTGCGCTTGACGGTTGTTGGATCCCGCTCCTACGTATTCCCAAGTGCAATGGGAAATTCAAAGCTACGTAGTTCTTTGGTAGAAAATGTTTGTGTGTTGGTTGATTTTATTTATAAAAGATTTTTGTCGCGCTTGGGCGAAAAAGTTTGTTTGAAAAATGCGGACTCACACTTGGGCGATGATATCCGTTTGAAAAAGGTTTGTACGCGCATGGGCGTGAAAATGATTAAAGTTTGGTGGGTTGAGATTGATTTTAACTGGAGGACGAATATTTAACTGAAAACGAAGTGTCGACCTCGTTTCAAAAATATTCGAGGAAGCGTCGAGTGTCTACTCGATTTATCCTTTTTCACTCGCACGAGAAAAAAACTTATTTTATTATTTTTGAAATATTTGAATGTATATTCGAACATAAGATGAATTTAAGACAACGAATTATGTACATTTTTTTTTATGTTTTTATAATACATGAAAAGAAAAACAAAGAAACAAATTTTTGATATTTTCAATAATATATAAGTAAAATAAACATTTTTTTTTGAGATTTTTAGATATTTTGAGAATAAATAAAGAATCATATTTTTTTAGAATTTTTGAATGTTTTTAATAATATTTATAAAAGAGGTAAAAGAAAAATAAAACCAAAAAAAACAAAGGTTTTAAAAAAAAAGAGATAGCTGGGTGTTGAACCCATGACCTCTTCATGAAAATCCAAACACCCTGCCAACTGAGCCAGCACCGATTTAATAATTGAAAATGCCCCAATTAAAATTTATATTAAATCTGCCATTTAAAAAACAAATAAACCGCGCATCTGCTTCTTCTTCCTCCAGATTTTCGTGAATTTTTTTTTCCATAGCCATAAATCGAATTTTTTCATTTTTTCACCAAATAGAACATGTGAATATACCATTTTGCTCAGAATTTCGAGAGGAATCCAAATATGATATTTATATTAACTCTAATAAACTAAATAATGCTAATTTAACCAGAAACTATAAGAACCCTAAAATTTAAGTTTGAAATTAAATTTTATACATGAACAATAAATGCCCAATACCTTAGGGCTATTATTCCTCACATTGAAATAAACATGAATGGACCAAGAATGAACTCAAACGATGCTCAAATAAGTGAGTTCGAAATTTCAAGAACCTTACCAATTGGAGAATGTCCAATGCTTCTTCTCAGGGTGTTTCAAGATGTAAAAATGATCCCTTTAGCTTCCTTGAGTCCCCAGGAACGTAATGGAATGTTTACTTTGGCTTGAAACCTTCTCAAACGTTCTACCCAATTCAAGTCGAAAGTGTCAAAAATGGAGGTTGGAAGATGGTGATGGAGGTGTTTCAGTTAGTGTTTAATGCATACAGAAGTTTACTCATGATGTATTGATGATGTTTCAATGGAAAAAGTAGGAGGAAATTGGAGGAAATGGAAATTTCGAATTTAAGATTTTTTGAAAGTGTGGTAATGGAGTTTTAGAGCAATTTTCGGATCATTTGTTCTGAACTCATGAAGGCCTTTTATAGAGGTCTCAATGTGGTCTCAGAAGTGAATGAAATTGACTTTGGTTGTATCTCAATGTTGGTTGTCTCAAAAGTTGCAAAAGTGATCTTTTTCTTTAAAAGCTTCATGGTTTCAAGACAACAAAGGTGGAGTGATTTTGGGAGAAGGTGAGCTTTTCAGAGTTTGCATGCATTGCCTCTGGTGTTTAGATGGAGTGAAATCTCAGCAAAATCAATTCACAAGGCTCAATGCAAAGTGGTTGAGAAAAAACAAAGGTGTAAGAGACTTTATGCAAAAGTGCTCTATAAATGATATTTGATTGGACAATGCTTATGACACTCTTTTAATACACCTTTAAGCCTATAATTCATGTCCATTTACTGAGATTTAGTGGTACAATAGGTCTGCAAAAGAGGATCACAATGTTGGATTTGGTTTGAGCAAGCTCTTGACATGATTTTTGGCCAATAAATCTGCTGCATCATGCCACCTTCTCCTCTTCGAAACTTGCTGCTCGTGCCATGAAAATTCTTGATCTTTCTATCAATGGAAAGAAGGCATGACACTCTACAACTTTGATGTTGAACATTGGAGGTGAATCAATTTGTATCATATAGAAAAATGGCCATCAATATTGAAATATGTCACAGACAACATTCAGAAAAATAATTGGTCTTCTAGTATGCTCACTTCATCTCTTCGAAACTTTGTGCTCAAACAAACGAAATTCGTGATCTTGATACCAATGGAAAGAGGCCATAGCATGCTACAACTTTGATGTTGAAGACATGACCTGAATCAACTTTGATCATATATAAAACTGACCATCAAAATTCAAAATTATCACTGAAAAACACAAAAAATTTCTAAGTTTCCAGATTTTTCAACAACTTGAAACATCAACTTTGGAACTTCTCAACTTCCAATTTCCATGAGCTTTTGGTTAAATCTTTCCATGATAATGAAGTATGCAGTGTCATCTATAAGTACATCCTTCTAGTATGAAAAATGATTGCTTGGATTGATCACAAGTTGGCCATAAAGTCATGCACTTGGTAAGGTCAAAAACTCTTAGAAAAAATTCTAAGTGTCAGAATTCTTAACAACTTGGAACATCAACTTTGGATATAAATTTAAGCACTTTCACGATCCTTATGACCTCAAATCTTTTAACCATCTTAAAATTCTCCATGAGAGCATGAAATAAAATCCTTGTTTGTACACTTTAGTGACTTGGGGAGGAAGTTACAACCATGAGAAGTCACCTCCATGAACATGAATTCTTGGTACTTAGAAAAAATCAAATCACAAGTAAATATGTGATTTCAAACCTCATTTGCATGATTGTGAGATTGTTGACCTTGTGAATAAATACAAATAAATGTGAAGCATAAATAAATTAAAATAAAAAATAAAATGTCGGGACAAAATTGGGGTGCTACAGCTGCCCCTACTTAATTATTCCTTAACGTAGAGTATGCGAATATTATGGGTATTCGTGAACTCTTTGTGAAGGGTAATTAAGTATGAAGTATCCAAATTTTGTCCCTAGAGAAAAAAATATGAGTGAAACATGTGTGAGATGTCGTCACTCGGGAAGGGTTGATCATATCTAGCCGCTTGCACTAGAGGTAGATCCTTGAGGATAAAAGGTAAAAGTGATCATATCCAGCCGCATGCACTGAAGGTTGATTTGCTAAGGATAAACACAAAAATGATTTTGTTCAGCCGCCTGCACTGAAGGTCAATCTACTGGGAAATAAAAATGATTTTATTCAGCCGTCTGCACTGAAGGTCAATCTACTGAGGATAAAAATAAAATGATCTTATTTAGCCGCATGCACTAAAGGTCGATCCTATTAAGGTAAGAGGTGATCTTATTCAGCCGCCTGCGCTGAAGGTCAATCTGCTAATGAAAAAGTAAAGGTGATCTTATTTAGCCGCTTGCACTAAAGGTCGATCTACTGAGGAAAAGGTAAAGGGGATCTTATTCAGCCGCCTGCACTGAAGGTCAATCTATTGGAAAATAACAAAGATCTTATTCAGCCGCCTGCACTGAAAGTCGACCTACTAAGGATAAAAGTAAAGGTGATCTTATTCAGCCGCCTGCACTGAATGTCAATCTACTAGGAAATAAAAATGGTCTTATTCAGCCGCCTGCACTGAAGGTCGATTCTAAAAGGATAAAAAATATTCGTTTGATCATTGCCAGGTGGGCCCTAGTGAAATGATAAAGAATGAAATGATATGATTAGTCTGATGTTGGTGAAATGGTAAATGTATGATATGATCATTGCCAGTCTGCCACTGATGAAACAGTAAATGAAATGATATGATAGTTGCCGGTAGATTCACTAGAGGAGTTCTAGCTGGGGAAATTAAGTGAATGTGAGTAAATCTACTGGAGATTGGGACAGTTAAGGGAGAGGTCCGCTGAGGGATTTTCGAGACTTGTTGGGAATCTTTTGAGATGTTCACTAGGGAACATGGCTTGACATCTGCTCGGAGATTTAGAATGAAGTTCATTGAGGAAAACTAGAATGACTCGTTCAGGAGTGTTTGAAACCTTACTGGTGAAGGGATTTCATGGGGAACAAATATGATATGATATGATATGAATGCTAATGAATGTGTAGGATGCATGTGATATCCTGACTCATGGGAATGTGAATGACATATTGGGCTTTGAAGATTTTTTTTTATTTAGGGAAAAGTGGTTAAAGTATGGTGTTTGGAGATTTGGCTCTTCGACATTCGCAATACCACACACTTTGAAAGTTCAGATGTATGGCTGCTGATGTAGCCTTTTGACATTGTGTGACCGCGTGTTGTATAGCTGCTAATTCGGCCATGAGAGAGTAATTAGCCGTGGTTGCTCTAAGAATGCTGGGGATCGTTGATTTTCTTTTGATATTTTCAAATTCAAATGATCATGATTTTCAAAAAAAAAGTTTAAATTTTTTTATTATTTTTTTTTAATTTCAAAAGTTGTATCATCAAAAAAATAAATAGCAATTATTGAGGACGAAGCAAAGACAAAGGTAAATGGGAAAGATGCATTTTATTGATGGTCAAACATGACTTTGTACATGGAATGGTAGTACACTAAAGGTGTAACTCCATGAAAAGAGTAGAAACAAATGAAAATGGCAATAAAAAAAAAAAATTGAGATTCCCATTGAGTCGTGATGACCACCACTTTCTTAATAACTCTAAGTCCGTAGAACCTTGCTTCTGGGGATAGCGAATGAATGAGTTCTTCAGTTGATGCTAGGAGTAGATTGTCTTGATGCAGTTACTTGCCTTTTTTCTTTTCCCAACTTTTGCCTAAGTCGCCTTTTCAAGTTTTCGACTTAGCGGGTTTTTTTTTTTTTGTATCCCTAACTTTTGCCTGGACTGCTCTTTCGAGTTTTCAGTCCACCGGGATGCCCCTTTTTGCCTAAGCTGCCCTTTCAGGTTTTCAACTTAGCGGGCGTTCTTTTGTTTTTAGGCATAGTATTTCTTGACTGCATCAGAATTCACAGGGAGCGGAAGGTCCACTCCGTCCATTGTCGTGAGAATCAAGGCTCCTCTAGAGAAAGCTTTCTTCACTACATAAGGTCCTTCATAGTTCGGGGTCCACTTCCCACGAGAATCCTTATGTATGGGTAAGATCTTCTTGAGTACTAGGTCGCCCTCTTGAAACTCTCGAGGACGGACCTTCTTGTCGAATGCCTTCTTGAGTCTGCTCTGATATAACTGACCATGACATAATGCTATCATCCGCTTCTCATCGATGAGGTTTAGTTGGTCAAACCTTGCTTGGACCCATTCTGCTTCTTCCAATTTGGTCTCCATTAAGACTCTCAATGAGGGGATTTCCACTTCAATGGGGAGGACTGCTTCCATGCCATATACCAGTGAGAATGGGGTTGCCCCTGTCGAGGTGCGAACCGAGGTCCTATAGCCATGTAAGGCAAATGGAAGCATCTCATGCCAATCTTTGTAAGTTTTTACCATCTTTTGAAGGATTTTCTTGATGTTTTTGTTCGCTGCTTCTACGGCGCCGTTCATCTTTGGCCGGTATGGTGAAGAGTTGTGGTGTTCAATTTTGAAACTTTCACACAGCTCCTTCATCATTTTGTTGTTCAAGTTAGTGCCATTATCAGTGATGATCTTGTTGGGAAGCCCATAGCGACATATTATTTCCTTTTTGATGAATCGAACTACCACTTGCTTCGTTACATTGACGTATGAAGCAGCTTCGACCCATTTGGTGAAATAGTCGATGGCGACTAGGTTGAAACGGTGTCCATTTGAAGCTCGAGGTTCAATGAGTCCAATCACGTCAATGCCCCACATAGAGAATGGCCAAGGTGATGCCATGACATTCAAGGGAGTTGGAGGGACATGCACTTTATCAGCATAGATTTGGCATTTGTGGCATTTTCTTGCGTAGTTGAAATAATCAGATTCCATGGTCAGCCAATAGTAACCAGCCCTTAGAATTTTTCTAGCCATTGCATGTCCATTGGCATGGGTGCCAAAAGAACCTTCGTGGATTTCTTCGATGAGCAAGTCTGCTTCATGTTTGTCTACACATCTTAGAAGAACCATGTCGTGGTTTCTTTTGTAGAGCACATCACCATTCAGGAAGAACTTAGCTGCGAGTCGCCTTAAGGTTTTCTTGTCTCTGTTTGAAATATTGGCAGGATATTCTTGATCTTTGAGGCAAACCTTGATGTCATGATACCATGGTTTGCCGTCAGATGCCTCTTCGATTGATTGGCAGAATGCTGGTTCGTCTTTGCGTTCCACCTTTATAAGTGGCACCTCGTTATGGAACTTTACCTTATACATTGATGATAAGGTAGCCAAGGCATCCGCCACTTGATTCTCCTCTCGAGGGATATGGTGGAAGGTGATTTCATCAAAGTATTCCATTAGCTTCAGAACATAAGCACGGTATGGGATCAGATTAGGATGACGGGTTTCCCAGTCTCCCTTTACTTGATAGATGACTAGAGCCGAGTCTCCATACACTTCCAAAATCTTGATTCGGTAGTCGAGGGAAGCCTCGAGACCAAGGATACATGCTTCATATTCAGCCACATTGTTTGTGCAATCAAAACATAGCCTTGCTGTGAAGGGGATATAACCATCCTTGGGAGAGATTAGAACCGCTCCAAGTGTAGCACCCCAATTTTGTCCCGACATTTTATTTTTTATTTTAATTTATTTATGCTTCACATTTATTTGTATTTATTCACAAGGTCAACAATCTCACAATCATGCAAATGAGGTTTGAAATCACATATTTACTTGTGATTTGATTTTTTCTAAGTACCAAGAATTCATGTTCATGGAGGTGACTTCTCATGGTTGTAACTTCCTCCCCAAGTCACTAAAGTGTACAAACAAGGATTTTATTTCATGCTCTCATGGAGAATTTTAAGATGGTTAAAAGATTTGAGGTCATAAGGATCGTGAAAGTGCTTAAATTTATATCCAAAGTTGATGTTCCAAGTTGTTAAGAATTCTGACACTTAGAATTTTTTCTAAGAGTTTTTGACCTTACCAAGTGCATGACTTTATGGCCAACTTGTGATCAATCCAAGCAATCATTTTTCATACTAGAAGGATGTACTTATAGATGACACTGCATACTTCATTATCATGGAAAGATTTAACCAAAAGCTCATGGAAATTGGAAGTTGAGAAGTTCCAAAGTTGATGTTTCAAGTTGTTGAAAAATCTGGAAACTTAGAAATTTTTTCTGTGTTTTTCAGTGATAATTTTGAATTGTGATGGTCAGTTTTATATATGATCAAAGTTGATTCAGGTCATGTCTTCAACATCAAAGTTGTAGCATGCTATGGCCTCTTTCCATTGGTATCAAGATCACGAATTTCGTTTGTTTGAGCACAAAGTTTCGAAGAGATGAAGTGAGCATACTAGAAGACCAATTATTTTTCTGAATGTTGTCTGTGACATATTTCAATATTGATGGCCATTTTTCTATATGATACAAATTGATTCACCTCCAATGTTCAACATCAAAGTTGTAGAGTGTCATGCCTTCTTTCCATTGATACAAAGATCAAGAATTTTCATGGCACGAGCAGCAAGTTTCGAAGAGGAGAAGGTGGCATGATGCAGCAGATTTATTGGCCAAAAATCATGTCAAGAGCTTGCTCAAACCAAATCCAACATTGTGATCCTCTTTTGCAGACCTATTGTACCACTAAATCTCAGTAAATGGACATGAATTATAGGCTTAAAGGTGTATTAAAAGAGTGTCATAAGCATTGTCCAATCAAATATCATTTATAGAGCACTTTTGCATAAAGTCTCTTACACCTTTGTTTTTTCTCAACCACTTTGCATTGAGCCTTGTGAATTGATTTTGCTGAGATTTCACTCCATCTAAACACCAGAGGCAATGCATGCAAACTCTGAAAAGCTCACCTTCTCCCAAAATCACTCCACCTTTGTTGTCTTGAAACCATGAAGCTTTTAAAGAAAAAGATCACTTTTGCAACTTTTGAGACAACCAACATTGAGATACAACCAAAGTCAATTTCATTCACTTCTGAGACCACATTGAGACCTCTATAAAAGGCCTTCATGAGTTCAGAACAAATGATCCGAAAATTGCTCTAAAACTCCATTACCACACTTTCAAAAAATCTTAAATTCGAAATTTCCATTTCCTCCAATTTCCTCCTACTTTTTCCATTGAAACATCATCAATACATCATGAGTAAACTTCTGTATGCATTAAACACTAACTGAAACACCTCCATCACCATCTTCCAACCTCCATTTTTGACACTTTCGACTTGAATTGGGTAGAACGTTTGAGAAGGTTTCAAGCCAAAGTAAACATTCCATTACGTTCCTGGGGACTCAAGGAAGCTAAAGGGATCATTTTTACATCTTGAAACACCCTGAGAAGAAGCATTGGACATTCTCCAATTGGTAAGGTTCTTGAAATTTCGAACTCACTTATTTGAGCATCGTTTGAGTTCATTCTTGGTCCATTCATGTTTATTTCAATGTGAGGAATAATAGCCCTAAGGTATTGGGCATTTATTGTTCATGTATAAAATTTAATTTCAAACTTAAATTTTAGGGTTCTTATAGTTTCTGGTTAAATTAGCATTATTTAGTTTATTAGAGTTAATATAAATATCATATTTGGATTCCTCTCGAAATTCTGAGCAAAATGGTATATTCACATGTTCTATTTGGTGAAAAAATGAAAAAATTCGATTTATGGCTATGGAAAAAAAAATTCACGAAAATCTGGAGGAAGAAGAAGCAGATGCGCGGTTTATTTGTTTTTTAAATGGCAGATTTAATATAAATTTTAATTGGGGCATTTTCAATTATTAAATCGGTGCTGGCTCAGTTGGCAGGGTGTTTGGATTTTCATGAAGAGGTCATGGGTTCAACACCCAGCTATCTCTTTTTTTTTAAAACCTTTGTTTTTTTTGGTTTTATTTTTCTTTTACCTCTTTTATAAATATTATTAAAAACATTCAAAAATTCTAAAAAAATATGATTCTTTATTTATTCTCAAAATATCTAAAAATCTCAAAAAAAAATGTTTATTTTACTTATATATTATTGAAAATATCAAAAATTTGTTTCTTTGTTTTTCTTTTCATGTATTATAAAAACATAAAAAAAAATGTACATAATTCGTTGTCTTAAATTCATCTTATGTTCGAATATACATTCAAATATTTCAAAAATAATAAAATAAGTTTTTTTCTCGTGCGAGTGAAAAAGGATAAATCGAGTAGACACTCGACGCTTCCTCGAATATTTTTGAAACGAGGTCGACACTTCGTTTTCAGTTAAATATTCGTCCTCCAGTTAAAATCAATCTCAACCCACCAAACTTTAATCATTTTCACGCCCATGCGCGTACAAACCTTTTTCAAACGGATATCATCGCCCAAGTGTGAGTCCGCATTTTTCAAACAAACTTTTTCGCCCAAGCGCGACAAAAATCTTTTATAAATAAAATCAACCAACACACAAACATTTTCTACCAAAGAACTACGTAGCTTTGAATTTCCCATTGCACTTGGGAATACGTAGGAGCGGGATCCAACAACCGTCAAGCGCAGTAATAAAAAACCTATTTTTGGTTAATAATTTATTTTTCCTTTTCCAATTTTTACAAAATTTTCTTTTAATATTAAAACAAGCAAACATGAACTAACACTTATTTTTAAGCTAATTTAATTAACGGTTCCCGTTGAGTACAACGGATGTGAGGGGTGCTAATACCTTCCCCTTGTATAACCGACTCCCGAACTCGAAATTTGGTTGCGACGACCGTCTTTCCATTTCTCTCAAGGTTTTATCGATATTTTCCTTTTCCTTTGGGAATAAATAAAATCCGGTGGCGACTTTACTGTCTAGCGAGCGTTTTTCGCCCGCGCATTTTTCCGGCCGCTTCAGTTAGTCATTGAAATGTTTCAGAGGTGATGTGAGAACGTTGTGTTTGAGGAAAATTTTTGGTTTTTTTTTTTGTACATAGAAGAATTGGAAAAGTAAATATAAGAAATTCTCACACAAGTAAGAGAGCCGGGGTTCGAACCTCGGTCATGACGTTCATGCCTTGCAATTTCGGCAAATTTTGGTATTTGTATTCATGCATGCAATGTTGATTTTTTTACTAAAGCCATTTGATCTTTTGATAAATTAATTTGCGTTGATCGTTATAAAAAAGAGAAAAATAGGTTCGATTTCGCTAATGTTATTCATCACAAAGTCTTTAGATGTGATTAATTTCATGGAGAAAATTTTGATTGACGGTGTCTTTGTTTATCGTTGTATGGTGGAGAACGTTAGTTCTTGGCTGTTAGAAGAAATGGTGACTGCGGATTTTGACAATTGGGAACCTAGTTGTGATTTGGATTCAATAGAGGGGCATGAAGTGATCGATCATGACAATCCCAAAGAGATGGAGGAGAAGATCGCTCTTTAATAGCTTGTTCAAAAGAATTTAATGAGGAGAGTGACAACTTTAGTGAGGTTTCTAAATTGGAGATTTCACATAATTTGAATTTACAAGGAAATTTGAATCAAGATTTAATTCCATTATTAAATCAAGATTTGGTCAAACAAAATCATAAGGAGACGTATGGCTTTAATGAGAGTGGGATTTTGTGCTAATGTTAATATGGGAGTGGGGGTGTGTGGCGAGAATGAGGGTGTGGATTGTATTATGGGGCTTAGATATGATTTATAAATGGGTTAAGGGAGCATTTTTCTCTTTATCCCCTAATATTTTCTGTAGACCCCCAAAAACCCTTTTTTTCTCCTTTAAAACTATTCGGGATCCCGTTTTACAAAGTGTTTATGGATTGGGAGATTCTATTAAACTTAATTTTAAAGGTAATTTGATTTCTTTTGTTGATGTTATTCTTCATGCGAAGGAGAGAGGTGGCAGGAATGGTGGGGGAAGGAGGGAAGGGGGCGGTGAAGTCCGTTAAGTCTCTTATTTGGAGGGTTTGTTAGGTGTCGTTCTGTCCTGATGAAGATTATTTGCGATAATGTGAGGAGTGGTGTGAAGAGAAAGGAAGTCTTAATATTAACAAAGTGAAAAATTCAGATATTGTGTGTATTCATGAGACGAAGTTAGAGAGGGTGAATGAGTTGTTAGGGAAGATAATGTGGGGATCCTCGTAGTTCGAATATTCTTATCGAGCTTTGGTTGGAGCATCTAGATGTATTGTTACTCTATGGAACTCTAATTCTTTGGAGGTGGTGAGTTATGTGAGTTTCGAGCATGTCTTAATTGTGAATGGGTTCTCCAATAAAGATTCTAAAGTATTTTTAGTAGCCACTATTTATGCTCCATATGGGAGCGGGAAGTTGTTGCTATGGGAACATTTGGAAGAATGTATTAATTAGTAGTAATCCTTCTAGTTGGTGTATTTGTGGTAGCTTTAACTCAATTCGTTCTATGAATGAAAGAAAATGAGGTGGTGGGGGGTTTTGAGGATTATTTGGCTTTAAATAATTTTATTTAGCTTTAAATAATTTTATTGATGGTTCACGTATTGATGGGAGAATTAAAGAAGCAAAAGATAAAATGCATGATCTTGATGTTAAAGGAGAGGAAGCGAATCTTATAGAGGGAGGAAATCCATGTTTTATCTTCCCAAGTGTTGTCTCCATCAAGAGTGTGTTGTTAAAATCAATGGCAAAAATCGAGATTGATGTGGTTGTGAGATGGCGATGTTAAATTTATATTCTTTCACGGTATCATGTCAAATCGGAGACGTTGTAATGCTATCCACAATTCAATGGTTGATGGATCTCTTTGTCAAGGGAGTGGTAAGTATTCATGGAGCGATTTTTGATCATTTTGAAAAGCACTTTCAAGCATCTAATGTTAATAGGCCTAACACTGAGAATATCTAGTTCTGAGGAAGCTGTTGACTTGGAGATACCTTTTTTGGGGAAGAGGTTAAACATGAGGTTTAAGATTGTGATAGTTTTTAAAGTTTCAGACCAGATGATATATTAATCTTTGGTTTCATGAAAGATTTTTGGTCGGATATCAAGATTGATTTTATGAGATTTTTATTGGAATTCTATTCGTATGACAAGTTGGTTCGCGGCTCAAATTGTACTTTCATTGTCTTAATTCTGAAAATTTCTAATCCGCAAAGGATATATGATTTTTGACCTATATCATTAGGATGATGTTTGTATAAAGTTTTAACAAAGGTCTTGGCTAATCGATTACATGAAATTATTTGGAAGGTTATTTCTAAGGCTAAATCTGCTTTTGTAAAAGGTAGCCAAATCTTATATGATATTCTAATAGCTAATGAGTTGGCAGATGATTCTAGAAGAAATAAAAAGGAGATGATTATGTTCAAAGTAGACTTTGAAAAACCGAGGTACGACATTAGAATCCCTAGAGATCACACCTTGATCTTTGGGATCACTTTGGAAGTTCTTCGATGCAGGATGAATGAGTGTATATTTTACAAACCCCTATTTATGCATAATAATATGTTTTGCATTACACAATTTTTTTTCAAGCCAATTGCTTCAAAAGAAATGTTTAACTAATTCACAGGATTTTTTTTTTTTTTTCTATTATGTGCAAATTTGTACATAATAAGAAGTCAAAATAATAAATTTGTATTTAAATTTATGCATTTTATATTAAATATATAACTTTTTAATAAATTAATTCTTATTTTTGAATAAAGAATTAATACATTTGGTTACATTAACATATGTAATATTAATGATATTCTCAAATCGTAAAATAAAATTGGTGCAACCAAATTTATAAATATTACTTTGTCTGATGAGACGTGAACTATCTAGCTAATCTTAAATTTATCTATCAATCGTTAGTTGGTTTAGTGGTGATTGACACTGAACTTGGTAAGGAGTACCATGATTCGATCCCCTCAACTGCGATCAGGAGGGGATTGGAATCACTCGATGTCAGAACTGACGCTCGAACCAGATTAAACTGGTGGTGAAAGCAAAAAAAAATCTTAAATTTATCTCTATAAAATAATTTAAGCTAAAAATTTTGAATTTACCAGTTAATAATATTTTTTGAATAAAGTGTCAAATACCCCCTGCAATTTTAAAGTTCGTCAATTACCCCCTTGCAATTTCGAAATAGACAAATACCCCCATGTAATTATAAAATGTCAATCAAATCTCCGTAACAATAAATTCTCGTTGATCGAACTCGAGCCGAGAGATTTCAATTTTTCAATCTACAGATAAACTATTAAACTATTAACCGACACTAGAGATAAACCCGTGCGTTGCACGGGTTCGATTA
Organism: Trifolium fragiferum; assembly: GCA_954870985.1. Lineage (NCBI taxonomy): Eukaryota > Viridiplantae > Streptophyta > Magnoliopsida > Fabales > Fabaceae > Trifolium > Trifolium fragiferum. The sequence continues at coordinate 24,029,700 of OX940791.1, read as the reverse complement.
AAATACACACTTAATTTTTTTTAAATAACAAATAATAATTATAATTTTAAAATATATTGACATAAAAATATTAATTTGTATTGAAAATAAGATGTTTGTTTTAAAAAAAATGAGATTTTGTATTAATTTATAGTAGATTTGTGCTTTTGTGTATATATATAAAGGACATTTAATATAGTTTTTAACATAACCAAAGGTAGATGATTTTTTAATGAGTGAGTCAAAGCTATAAAATGAAATATATTTTACAATTTTTATTGTTAACCAAATTCTCTTTATAGTTCCTTAAAGGATCGAATGTGTTAAAATATATAAGACAAAATATATCTATCAAACAAAATGAATATTTTGTGAATTTTTTTTCCTACTAAGTTTCAGTTAGTATGTGATTTATATATGGTAGTTTTATAATTATCATTTTCATTTTTTGATAGTTTTATCATAAGGTCTCTTATATTTTTTTATTTTTTATTCTGTTGTCAGCTGGTTTACGTTTTTTTTTTAATTTGCTTAATTTTTTTTTATTTGGGTTTTTTCCTTTGTGAAGTTTATATCCCCTGTTGTTTTTTTTTTTTTGTCTCTCTTAATTAATAATATTACTTGTATTGTACATTTTAAGTTATGTTTAAGAACTTTTAATAATGAGTTTCAAAGTACTCCAAAATAGAAATGAGAGAACGAAACAAAAAACCTTGATTGCTGGATATAAAAAGAGAATGAAATTTAAATAAATCTTCATAATTGGTTTATGATTTATGATTCATCTCTGGTGGTTTTGTCTTTTTCATCCTTTGAATTTTCTTGAAAATTACGCACTGCAATTTAAGATCTCTCGTATTTATTGAAAATACAATTCTTGCTTTGATATCAATTTTATTCTTATGGAATTCCTCTCAAACATTCACTTGATCAAAAAGTAATAATATAATAAAATAGTTTATATAGTGGTCAACAATAAAAAGAAATATATACCCTCATTCTTTATAAATTTCAAGGCACTACAAAAGTATAAGAATGGATGAGAGGAAGCTTAAGTTATTATTAGACCTTCATTGTGCTGATGTTACACTCTAAAAAAAATTTTCATACTCTCTTACATAGTTTATTAGACTTCCATTGTGCTGACGTGGCATTCTAAAAAAAACTTAGATTATTCTTAACAAAATATATCATCACACTTTCTTTAAAATATAACTTAAGCTACAATATAACTTATGTTAGGAGACAAATCAATAACATCTAACATCACTCACAATTTTATTAGGACCTACTACTTTATGATTATAAATTTTATTTTGTAAATTGTAATGTAAAATACAAAGAAATTTTGTATGTGTTATCACTTATCATAATTATAACATGAGTAGTGGAAGGAGCTTTTGGAAAGAGTATGATATGATTACCATAACATGTTTTCAAGCTGCCAATACAATTGGTGATCTTGACGAGTTGCTTCCATTCTCATCATTATGTATCTCTCATTTACTTCACTGTCTTCCTCTCTTATTTATCTATTTTCATTTATTTTATTTTTTTGGGTAAGATATTGAACATGTATTATGTTACTTGGATTTGTTTCTTTTATTTTAAGTCCTATTTTGAGGATTAGTAAAAAATTAAGAAAAATAAATATAAAAAAAATGTACTAATGTATAGTCTTTATGGAGTAGTTTTTTATCTATTAATGCATTACACAATTTTTTTATCTATTAATACATCATTACACATTAAAAAATTAATTTAAAAATCATGTATTTATACACACAAAGACTATGAATTGGAGAATAGCAATTTGTACAAAGCATAACTTACCAATTTATTAATTAAAAATTTGTATTAATACAATGAGTGAATGAATAGTCATAGTTATAGAAATATAAGTTATGGAATATGAAAGAAATATATGTATATATAAATGTGGAGGCTAATTTATTTTTCTTTGATTGCATGAATGCATATGTATCGTGTCAATTGAGTTAACTATAGCAACTTGATAAACAAAATGACATTTAGGATTTAAACCATTCTATGAAGAATTTAAACTCATATAATTGATCAATTTTTTTTTAATATATTCTTAAAGAAATAAACCTTAATTTTCTTTTTATAAACCTCACTATAAAGTCATGTATTTTTCTTTTAAAATTTTAGTCAAATTATTCTTAGAAAAAAAAAAGAGAGGTTTATTAATTTGATCAATTTCTTGTAACTGACAAACTAACATAGATTTTTAATATATTGTCATTTTTTCTTTTATAATTAGCATCATCTTTAAAAAATCTAAATACAGTCTACTATTAAAATTTATATATATTCATGATAAATGCATGAAAATTATATATTTGGACAATCTCCGAGTCTAGTTGAATCAATATACTTCTTATATTACAATTATAAGAATCATATATGACTTATAAAGTTATAAGTGTCAACTTCAAAATCTTTTATTTTCTACTCTATTTTGATTTGATATTTCTCTTGAAATCAAGTAGATCACCTACACATTGTAGATAAGATTGCATTTAAAAATGAGACACATATTTATATTTGTAAATTATTTGATTTGTCCTCCTTTGATTGAAAGCCTCCAACATCAATATACTCTCAATCATTATAAATTTCATGGCACCACACAAAAGTAACAATTAGAAATCTCTTTTATCCTCTTCAACTCATTCACATTAAAAAGAAAGTTATATTTCTATTAATCAACCTAAGAAAATAAGAAATAAGTACGCTAAAACATTAGACTAATTGTAACACCCCGATTTTTCAAAACCCAAAAAGGGGCATTATTTTTTTAAAAAACAAACAGAGCGCGCATAAATTTTGTGACGAGCCGGCATTAATCATACCACAGGACTAATTATATATATATTAGTACAACCAAAGCATCGGCATAATACTAATCATACATAAAAGTACTTTCGAGAAGTAAAGTGTGTACCTGAATATTTACAATCCAAAAGACAACCGTCTAAACCAAAAGTATAAATACTCAGATACAGTTTATCCAAAAGTGTCAGAATAAAACTCCCTAACCAAAAAGCACGGTGTACAACGCACCAGCATAAACCTAACTAGATATACCACGCCACTCAATCACTGGGGCTCAAGAAACTACCGTCGTCCTCACGACCCACGGTATCAGGCGGAAATCCGTCGTCTAGGGTGGGAGGAGCCCGTTCATGTATTATGGCAAGGGTCACCACACATATACATATATATATAATACACACCGAATATACACATACCAAATACGGAAAATAAATAGACATGTAGCATTTCCTCCTCAACAAGCATTATAATTCAAATGCGCACATAGCCTATCAATGCAGACTCTAAAATGATCGTGACACCAATCACTGGCTGCCACATGCATGAATTCCGGAATTTAACCTCTCCGCAGAGAGTCGTAGGTCCAACCCCTACTAAACCCCGCAGGGCAGGTGAAGCCACACAGACTATAACACCAAGGTGAAGCCACACAGACTCTAACACCAACTCAATAAAAATCCCGCAGGATTAGGTGAAGCCACACAGACTCTAACACCCGGTGCTTAGGTGAAGCCACACAGACTCTAACACCCGTACACGCAACTATGAAATGCATGAGCATATTTTATATTTCAGCATATATAGGGCAGTCACACAGACAAATCCCCGGTGAAGTCACACAGACAAACACCCATGTAGTCTCCACTGACATACACGTTCCATACATGCTCATGCAACAATCAATATACATACACAAATGTAATCATCTCCACATACCAATACATATATTCGCAAATCATATGTAAAGCATACGCATGTAATTTAAACACGTTCTCGTCTCGAGAATACATAATACCAAGCACACAAACACATCACAGAACCAAGTATACACACATGTCATTAAAGATATAAGGCAGAGATAAAGGTGCCCTTACCTTGGCAAGCTTCCACGAACTTTTCTCGCACAACTCTACGATACGCGCTACCTAAAATTAAGTAGCGTACGATCAATAAAATATTCCTCGTATATTCTATCGAAACGAAACCTATCCTCAAAATTCTAGAGGGGTTTAGGGTACGTTCTAACACTCTAGGATAGTGATTTCAAGACTTCCCTAATTGATCAAAATTCAAGTGAACCTCTTCACGTTTTTCCCATTAAATGAAATAATTTCGTTTCAAAACATAACCATGAGATGCATTTATTTCTAACTCCAATGTGATCATTTTCATACACCAAAACCTTTTCAATCAACACAAAAACTCTTCAAAGATTTTTCTCAAATGTTTACCTCTTAAAACACAATTCTTGACAAAATAGTTTTCAAACTAAAATGGCCATAACTCATTCAATCCTTGTCCGATCAAGACGAGCCATACGCCAAATTCATCGTCTCGAAAGGGCGTATCAAATGGTTAAGTTTCTAGGACACAAAAATACTTTTAAAGGGACGAAAATACCCCTGTCCATTTCGGCCAGAATCCAAAAACAAAGGTAGTTCAAACATTTTTCATTGCACAACCATGACATTGATCACTTAGTTCCCAAAATCATTTATTTGAACAACAAATACTTTTCAAAACACAAACTAAAATTCATAAAAGTTTTCTCTTGAACTCTCAAGAACAAATTTCTTGTTTTTCAAAACAAAACTATTTTTCACACATCCATTTCTCTAAAAGTCTTGAAACCATTCATTAAACACAAAAGCTAAAACAATTTTCCATTTTCTTGATCAATTAGAATTTTCTCCAAAACCCTAATCCAATTTCTTCATGAGATTCTCATCAAACTCATGGAATACAAACCATCTAGTTCTAAACAAACTAGTTAAACACTTATGAGCAACTCTCATGGAACAAAAATCATTTATGAACATTTTCTAACAAAAATTTCTCAAGGACATAAACTAAAAATCCAACAAACTCCATGAGTTTGACCAACTAAGAGGAAAGGAGAAGTCTAGTTACCTTAGAGAAGATACTACTTGCAATTCCTATGATTCCAACAAGCTTGAAATCAAGAGATTTGATGAAGTAATGAAAATTTTGTGAAGCTATGGTGAGGAAGAAGAAGCTCACGGCCAAGAGAGAAAGAAGAGTCAATTTTGTGATATTTTCCAAGTCCACCACTTATAAAAGTCTTGCTAGTTTATGGCCATTGGATCAAATAGTGTTAATTTGCTAAGATTCAAATCTAGCCATTGGATCAATCCAAGTCTATCCTCACAAGATATTTTCTATGCTTCTAGAAGCCACCTCGCCTCACAGCTCTAGCTTTCGCTTGCGGACGAGTCGCGCATCGCTAACGGACGAAACTTGCGAAAATAGAAAATCTACGAAATAAAAGTTCGCCGTAAAACATTTCTAAAACTTATCGCCGAATTTGATTCTTCGACTGAAATTTTAGTTCTAAACTCCCAAAAATATTCTGAGTTCAGATTCTAACTCATGCCGATATATAAAGTCTCCACTTAAATTTCGACGGAAAACAGAAACCGTAAATTTTCCAACAGCGGGTACAGTTTTCCACTCGTTTTTCCAATAAACGGAGAAAGTCGAATTTCGAAATTCTGAAGGCACAGGAACGTTCTCATAGATAAATAAAGACTAGGGAACAAAAGTCTGGGCTTTATTAGCACACGAGTACAAAACAGGCTCCAAATCAGCAATAATGTTGTTATTACAACGATGCTTGCAAAATAACTTAACCAAAACCCTAAACTCTTAGCCGCTACTCTTGTTCTCAATACCCGTACGGTACAGTAGAATTATGGGTCTTACACTAATAAAATAATTCACGAAAAAGAAAAAATTAGTCAAATTACAAACATTATAGATGGCTTACATACTGTTTATACAAATATTAGAGTTAAATACATATCCTTACATGAGTCGTCACTTCAAGAGCAGTAAGGATGCAACGAAAGCAAAAACGAATGGTTGTTTTATCCCGTTCTCCTTCTTCACATGAAAATAATAATCATAGTTATTTTCATATTAATAATTAATATAAGAATAAGAAAATAAGAAGAGTGCTTGAAAATTAGACTTAAGAAATATTATATCGCTTAAAAATGAGACCTTAAATATTTGGAGAATCTATATAATAAGGTAATGGGTATCAAAATAATTAATAGATAAGACATATGCGAACACCGAGAAATAAAACAAAAACTACCATACAAAATTGAAGAGTACTCTTTGAAAAATTGTTTAGAGAAAATGATGATTAGTGAAATCAAAATGTACAAAATCATATATTTATACACTCAAAGACTATGGAATGGAGAATAGCAATTTGTACAAAGCATAACTTACCAATTTATTAATTAAAAATTTGTATTAATACAATGAGTGAATGGATAGTCATAGTTATAGAAATATAAGTTATGGAATATGAAAGACATATATGTATACATAAATTTGTTTTATATATTATTTGTTTATAACTAACCAATTTTTTTTGTACAAAAATAAAAACTAATCAAATTTTCTTATATATATATATATATATATATATATATATATATATATATATATATATATATATATATATATTCATTTTTTTTTATTAGCACCATTTATTTTTGTCACTTCTTATTTATTTATTTTCATTTTTTTTGGGTAAAATATTGAACATATATTATGTTACTTGCATTTGTTTCTTTTATTTTAAGTCCTATTTTGAGGATTAGTAAAAAGTTAAGAAAAATAAATATAAAAAACTGTACTAATGTATAGTCTTTATGGAATAGTTTTTTTTTTCTATCTATTAATGCATTACACAAATTTTATTTATTTATTAATAATATCATTACACATTAAATTAAATTAATTTAGAAATTGTGGCAAGATTTTTAATAGAAAATGAAGAATTGAGTTGAGTTTATTTAGATATGCCACATAGGCAAAATGGAGGCTTAGGAGCTAACATAAGCTTCCTATTCTAGAAACCTGAACTTTCCATCTCACTTTTTCTATGCTGATGACATTCTTATCTTCTGTAAAGGCAATCTTTCTGGGCTTAGGGCTCTTAAATCATTGTTTGACCAATATGCAGCTGAATCTGGCCAAGTTATTAGCAATTCTAAATCAACTGTTATCCCTGGTTCCATTTCCCAAGGAAGATTAGATCTTATTCTTCAGCTTTTGAACTTCAAGCTAGGATCTCTTCCTTTTCACTACCTAGGGGTTCCAATTTTCAAAGGTAAGCCCAAGGTGCTTCATCTACAACCCATTGCAGATAAAATCAAATTGAAGCTCTCAGCCTGGAAAGCTTCTCTCTTGTCCATTGCTGGTAGAGTTCAATTAGTAAAGGCAGTTATTCAAAGTATGCTCACTTACAGCATCTCCATTTATGCCTGGCCTGTTTCTTTGCTTAAAGATATTTAAAAATGTATAAGGAATTTGAGTAATGCTATCAACACACCATCTAACACACTCTTTTTAACACACTATCTTTCATTGGTCCACATCACCATATTTTTTTATTCACTTACCTGATGACCAGTTCAACCGGTTGTGGAAAAAAACAATAGTTACTGTAAGCAAAAAAAAGAAAACAATCGTTCTCTGTGATTCTCTCTTCGTGTTCTCTCCTCCGCTCCCCAAGATTTCTGAGATCTACTTCTTCTCATACAACTTTCCCAACATCGATTCTATTGAAACCCTTGATTACCGTTGTCAAACTCACACGCAAATTAATTCCTAAATCATACTATTGAAACCCTTGATTGTTGTTGTCGAACTCGCACGCAAATTTAATTCCTAATCGATTCTATTGAAACCCTTGATTGTTGTTGTCGAACTCGCACGCAAAATTAATCGATTCTATTGCAACCTCTGCTTCCCAATCGTTGCCGTTGTCTATGAGTGGAGATGGAGCTCTTTTGATTGCTTTTTTTTGATGATATGAGGTCTGCGGTTTGTGTGCTGCGTTTTTACTGCTGGACTGATCTTTTTTGTTGTTTTGTGTTTAGTTAGTTTTAGTGGGTAATGGCTTCTTGGCTGTTAATTTTTTTTTTTTTACTATTTATGGTCTTTCAAGAATCAAGATAGATGTGAAAGAGTGTGCTATTGATGATCTTTGAAGAATCAAGATAGATGTGAAGGAGTTTAGTGATTACTGATATGAGTTTACTGATATGATATATTGTAATTTACTGGTAGAAGTTTGGTGATTGTCGTTCTTTCTTTGTTCTTTTTGTTTGAGGTGTTGAGAAGTGCGGCGAAAGATAAGAAAGTCCGTCAAGGTTTTTTGTTGGTTTGGCACGCAACTCTTTGGTCCATTTGGAAGGCGAAAAATAACTCAATATTCGCGGATGGTTTGGTGGTCTCAAGCGCTATAGTTGACGACATTAAAGGAGCTTGTTTTCTTAGATAATTTTTCCCTGTCATATGATGTACATGATTGTATTGGTTTTGTTGGGAGTATCAACTTTGTTTATTTTGTTGGGTGAGGCTCTGTTTGTGAGAGTCTTGTTATTGTATTAAGGAGCGATGGATTTTGTTGTGTACTTGTGTATGCCCTTGGTTTGTACTGTCCTTTTTCTACTGCTCCCAGACTTCTTGTTCTTATGAGAAATGCATAGTCTTTAGAAAGTTTAATTTGCATAGGCTTGATCTTATGAGAAACCATGTACCAAAAGTAGCTTTTAGAAAGTTTCTATAGGCTTGATTTTATACATTTTGAAGAAGTAAAGTAGCTTCTTTATTTTAACATTGTAATTTTGAGGCAAACATTATAGCTCCAAATCTGTATCTTTTGGTGAAGCTTGTAATTATGTAATGTTAATACAACTCAATAATGCATTGATTATACCAAATTGATATTTGATTGGTTGTTCTACTTTAAAATTGAATAATGACTTAGCCAAAAAAACTGCATAATTTTATGCCTCACAAGTCACAGGTTATGTCAAATTGACTAAAAATTATACATAACAAGTTATGACAAATTTCTGCATAATTTTTTCCCATCACAAACCAACAAAATTCTGCATAACAAGTTATGCTATAGTCTAAACAAAATTCTGAATAATCCAACGAAATTCTGCATAACAAGTTATGCTAGTAATGCACAACCAAGTAACCGTGACTGAAAGTGATTGTTCACACCAATAAAAGGAGCAAATGGCATTTTGTACTTATTTGTGATATATGTTGTATCAAATGAAATCACATCTCCAAAGTCTTGATAATCCTCTCTACCTTTTGCATCCATCCAAAATACATTTTTCACACGATTTTCTTCATCCAAATCAATTGCATAAAAAAATCTTGGATTTTCTTCTTGCATAGCTATAAAGCAGTCCAGCATTGCATTTGCATCTCCTGATTCTAAAGATAGACGACGAGTTTTATCTAAATGATTTCTAACATCCTTCTCCAAGCAACCAATATGTTCATATCCACCATGTTGTTTGGCCATTGTTGCAAAAATTTTGGTTGTTCTCACTCCGGCATGTTGCAAAGTTTCAATATAGCTCTTTTGAGCTTTATTGATTCGTCTATGGCAGGGAAAATAATGTGCATGTGCTGGAAAAAGCTCATGATTGTGCTCTTTAATGAAGTCCTGAACAATCCATTTCCCATCAGACTTTCTTTTTATACGTAAGTAAGCCTCACATTCCACCTTCAAACAAGGACGTGGGTTAATTGCAGAGGATTCTCGCTTTTTTCCATACCTTGTACAAGCATATTTTACATCAATAAATTCTCTAGAAATCCTTGAACGACGACTAGTTTTAATTGAAATCCCAAACCCAACACATTTTGCATAGTGAGCATAGAATGAATGAGCATTTTCTTGTGAGTCAAATTCCATTCCAATGTATGGTTCTTGATTTCCATCGACATTTGAATCGCTAATATGTGAATCATTGTTAACATTTGACTCAACATCATATTCTCTGTTTCCTTCAATATTAAGTTCTCCATTATCATCAACAACTTCCATGAATTCCTAATATTCCAAAAAACATATACATGTGTGAAAACAATGACCAAAAGTTTGAGCAATAAGAGACACTATATGTCAATGCAGATAAAGAAAAAAAAACCTCATCAAGAGCAAACATTCAAACAACTTTATTTTTTGAAAAGGCTAAACTTTGTTTAAAAATAGAAGAACCTGTATAAGAAATGCAAGAACTCTACATAGTACAAGAGCAACATATAACAGATCCCACACAAGGAAATGAAAAAACTAGCATAAACAAACAACCATTGGTACCAAAAAAACAAACAGCAGAGTCCAAAGGCAAAAACAAAGAAAACACCAGCACAATAGCAACACCAAGTAAATGTTGATGCATATGCTTCATAATTTTTTTTACAAAGTTACCTTGTTGAGTGAAAGCTATGACTTCTTTTTGTTGATGCTTTAATAATCAAACATGTGCAGCACTAAGTAGGAAAGAAAAAAAATTAAGTGGAAAATGTAGAAGAAGAAGAACAGTTTACGTGAGAGAATATGTGAGAGAAGAAGTGTGGAAGGTGATGGGATTAGTGTAACCAAAAAATAATAATAATTAAAAAAAAGTGAAAATCTCCCACTTTAGTTTACCGGTGACAAGTTTGTGGTTTTAAAAAAGTGATGATGTGGACCAATAGATGGTAGTGTGTTCAAATGAGTGTATTAGTGAGTGTGACAATAGCATTACTCAAGGAATTTTATTTGGAGTGGAGACATTGAAAAGAGAAAGTTGGTCACTGTTTCTTGGAAGAAAATGTGTTTGCCTAAAGCTCAAGGTGGTCTGAACCTTAGATCTCTTACTAGCTTGAACTCTACCTCTAATCTTAGTTTATGTTGGAATCTTCTAAATTCTCAGGCTTCATGGGCTCTCTTGCTTAAGGATAGAGTAATCAGAGCTAGAAGAACTATTAGTCATCATATATACTCATCCATTTGGAGTAGTATAAAAGATGAATTCTCAGTTATTATGCAGAACTCTGCTTGGCTTCTTGGAGATGGAAAATCTATTAATTTCTGGAATGACTGCTGGTGTGGCTTGCCTATTTCTGACCAGCTCCAAATCCCTCTTCACATTAGTCAAGTTCTTACTTCTAATGTCTCTGATTTCATTGTTAATGGACATTGGTCTATTCCTGCTCAACTCAATCTCATGTTCCCTAACCTGGTCAATATTTTATCTCTTGTCACAATTCCCTTAGAGTCATCTGCTGATCAGATTATGTGGAAGCACTCTGACTCTGGTGACTTGGTGTTCAAGGAAGCTTATTTGTTCAAATGTCAGCAACATCATGATTTACCATGGGCTAAACTCATTTGGTGTAATGAAATTCCTCCCTCTAAGTCTTTCTTGGTGTGGAGATTGATGCATGAAAAGATTCCAACAGATGAAAACTTGAAGCTCAGAGGCTGCTCTTTCCCTTCAATGTGCACCCCTTGCAGTTGTCATACAGAATCCTCTTTCCACATCTTTTTTGACTGCTCCTTTGCTATAAAGCTTTGGTCTTGGTTAGCTGGATGCCTTAACCTTTCTATTCACTTCACAAGTTTGGAGGATATGTGGAAGCTTTGTGATTTGAATTGGTCTCCTCAGTCAAAAGTCACCATTATTGCAGTGATTGTGAATCTGATTAACACTATCTGGTTGGCTAGGAATCAAGCCAGATTTTTCAATAGGTTTATCCCTTGGAGGAAGGCAATCTCTTTGATCATATCTAGTGCTTCTCTTTCGGGTAACAACACTTGCAAGCCTTCTTCCTCAGCTATGAGGGATTTTACATTCTTAAAGCTTTTCAATATCTCTCTGAACCATGCTAGAGCTCCTCTGCTGAAAGAAATTATTTGGAGTCCTCCTCTAGTGAACTGGATAAAATGCAATTCTGATGGAGCTTCTTGTGGATCTCCTGTTGCTGCTGCCTGTGGAGGCATCTTTAGAGATCACTCTGGTGATTTCTTGTTGGCTTTTGCTGAGCCTTTTGGCTCAGTTTCTTCTATTCTTGCTGAGTTGAGTGGGGCTATTCAGGCTATAGAAATAGCTTTTGATAGGGGTTGGCATAATTTATGGTTGGAATCTGACTCATCTTTGGTGGTAGCTGCTTTCAAGAAACCTGATCTCAAGATTGCTTGGCCTTTAAGAATTAAGTGGAAAAACATGATGGTTAAGTTCAGGCAAATGAACTGTATCATGACTCATATTCATAGAGAGGGTAACAAGGTTGTAGATCAGCTAGCTTCTCATGGCTTATCCTTGCCTCATCTTGTCTTATGGTTTGTTGTTCCTGCTTTCATTTTAGATGCTTTTTGTTGTAACAAGCTTGGCAAGCCTTGTTTTAGGGTTTGTTTATCTTAATGGAGTCTTGGCCTAGTCCCCTCCATTTGTTTCTTTGCTCTCTTGTTTAATACATTTTGGTGTGGTCAGGGCTTTGCTACCACCTTTTGATTTAAAAAAAAAAGATTATTTAAATATAAGAAAAATCTATTTTAAGATTTTACAATTTTTATAAAAAAGACGTTCAAAGAGCTTTAGAATCAACTTTGTCAAATTTTATATTAGAGTCGGACTTTAAAAGAATAATACAAAGGATTTACAGACTTGATTAAAATGTTTTAAGAAAGGTTGTGTTCTTAAAAAAATGTCAATAACACTATGAGATGGAGAAAGATCCGAATAATAATAATAATAATAATAATAATAATAATAATAATAATAATAATAATAATAATAATAATAATAATAATAATAATAATCCTGTAAAATATATAAAAATTGTCGGTTTAATCTTTAATAACTTAATAGTGGAGATTAAACTAATACATTTTATATATTTCAGAAACTAGTTATTGTATTTATATACTAACTTTAAAGAATAGTATTTTTTGTAATAAAAAATCAAAGACCTTATGAAAATATAAATGTTTTTAATTTCCAATAAAAAATAGTAGTAGAATCTTATTTCCAATCAAAGATCTTATGAAAATAAATGTTTGTATAATGATTAAGTTGATAAAATTACAATGATACTGTAATTTTATTGAAACTACAAAATGTAATTTTTAGTAAAATTGTAGTATCTACTAGGTATTAAACCCGTGCGTTGCACGGACTTGATTAAATTTTTTATTTTATAATTTGCTTATTCAAGAAAATAAGATGATATTCAAGTTTTTAAAATTTAATATTCACATTGATAAATAATTATTTTTTGATTTTAAATCTTGAAGTATAGATTAAAGTTGTGTTTAATCCTACTTTTTTAAGACATAAAAGCTACCTGAATTGCATATGAAATCAATAGAATTGCAATAGAAATCAATTAGGTGTATAGAAATTAGAAACTATCTTAAAAGCTACTTTTTTAAAATGTCATCCATGGTGTATAGAAATCAATAAAAGTGCAGCAGAATAGCATATTATATTAAAAATTTGTTATATTTATTTTTTCTTTTGAGTTTGATTTATATCTATTCAAATTAATTAGTCTTTTTTTTTAATATATTTTTAGTTTTTGTGGAAAAAAAATAGTGAATTATTTTAATATATTCTCTATATCTCTCAATTCTCAATTTTCAATTCTTGACATATCTTTATCTTAATTATAGTGCAATCTCTTTATTATTAATTTATATGAAAAAATGATAGATACTTGTTTTGAGCTTTATAAGAATAAGAGGAAATGTTAATTAATTCTATATTCTTCTAAATGAATAAATTTTCAAAGAAGCTTTTTCTAATACAACTAAATATATTAGACTAAATATTTAAAGATATTTCAAAACAACTTTATCATGTATGTGTAAGTAGTATTTTATACAGCTAAATATATTTCAAATTAAAATTACAACATTATTAAAATGATGTGTAGCAAAAATCAATATATGTTAAAAAAAGATTTAATCTTCATACCAAAGTCACAATATTATGAAAAAACTTCATTGTCATTGTGCTCGAATAAAATTGTTATATTGCTAAAACAAAACGATTAGATTATGAGTTCACTAAGCATGTGAAAGGAGACTTAAATAAAAATGCACCAAAAATGAAAATTTTGTTTATTTTAATTTTATCGGTTTGACATTATTTTGGCAGTTTACAGTTCAGATCATGAGTTCACTAAATATGTGAAAAGAAACTTATCATAAAAATCAATTGGATGAAGATTTTTTTAGCCCAACTTAAAGAAATAAACTTAATGAGGCCCAAATATTCACATGATAATAAGCATTCATTGGCTGATTTGTGATTTAATAATATTAATTGGACTAAATAGAAAACAGTTAAGCCCCATTTTGTTTATTTTATATGCAATTTTTGTTCTATTTTATGGATGAATTTTTAAATGACCTATTGTATTCATAACATAGCATCTCTAAATGCTTTCTAGTACGTAGTGCTTTAAGTCATTATAATGGTGAGTGAAAATTTAAAATGTAAAAAAACTAAATGGACAACTTTTAATTAAAAAAAAAATGATCACAAATGAAAGTAATTTTTTAACGATAATGATTAAATATTATTAATTTTAAAGTAGTAAAATTATTTGTTCATGAATAGTGTAAAAACATGTCAACTTTTCAAAAAAAAATATATTAACTTAATAAAGTAATTAGTATTATTTATGAAATTGACTTTTGAGTGGTACATGTTATGAGAGTTTTGATTGCTAAATGGTATCAAGTGAAATGGTCTTGAATGACCGTTTTACATGTAAGTGGTAGTACATTTTTTATTTCGTAAAAATATGTCAAAATAAACAACATAGTTAATAAATTTGTATTAAATGTATGTAGAGTTGAAGACCAATATATTTTAACGGTTACAACATTTGGTATCCTATTAAAAATTATTACAAGACATTATGATATATAAACTACATGAAATTTTATTTTTAATGATAACATGAGAACGTAGGAAAAAGACTTTTTCGTACACTATAATCTGTTATACCTACGGAATTTTGAAAGTATAGGTCAAAATAACCCAAAATGTTGTAGGACAAAGACCGTACGTAAAAGACTATAGATATAACTAAATATATGATTAGTTAAATGACGCAATGACAATAAAAATCATGAATTTTTTGTTTTCAGCCTAAGTTAATTTGATCTTTTTTTCTCGTTTCATAGCTTATATTGTAGTTGTTTTATTATTATATATTTTTTTTTTTGACAATATTGAGATAAAATTTCACCAAGTAATGTTTGAAAAAATCTAATGCTACAAAAAATGCATTTTTGTATATAAGGGATCTTAAATTAATGATATAGAAGAGAATAAGGAACTATGCTATTTGGTATGTAATTTCAAGGATATTGATCAAAAGATGAAAAATGCAGAACCACCATAAATGAATCACATTATATTCTATAATTTGAATTTATTTCAACTTTTGCAATGAGCAATAATTTTTAGCAAACCGGCTTTAACTCTTATTGAAAATAATAAGAAATACACCATAGTAAAAAAACAAAACAACTTGCGACTATACCTCTACGACCTATAAAAATAAAATTAAGTTTTTAAATGATTAAACTATTAGGATAAAATATGATATATATATATATATATATATATATATATATATATATATATATATACAACTATTCGTTCTTAATAAATACTATAAGAGACCCACTAAAAATTATGTTAATTGTGCTTAATACACACACACACACATAATATAAACCAATAAAAAATCTCATTTATAAACAACATTCTTAAAAATCTTAAATAACAGATTAAAAAAATCATGACTAATGAAGTCAAGATAAAATTTGACCTGGTGAAATTTGAGAGGAAACTTTAGAATAAACCATTATCTTAGTTCAATAATTGCATTTTTGTTAAATATACGAGAGCTTAAATAGCAAATTGAAAAGTAAACGGTTAAGTTGGTACCTAATCTCTGAAGAACAATAACAAATAATGAATAAACAAAACTACTCACGAGCAATATATTCAGCAAGCATGATTGTATTGTATCTTACTCTTATTAAAAAAAATTTGATATCATTACATATGTAGCATGAATAAGAATAGAGGAATAGAAATAAACAAGAGAAGAGAGAAAGAGAGAAAGAAGGGAGATTATATTATTTTCATTCAAGGTGTATCATTACATGAGAATATGAGTGCTATTTATAGGACATACTAGGGGACAATAAGACCAACACCATAATGGACATTCATTACATATTATTCACAACACTCCCCCTTGAATGTCCATTAAGGATATGCCTCGTTAAAACCTTACTAGAGAAAAACCTATTGGGAAAAAATCCTAGTGAAGGAAAAATAGTACATTATCATTTGTGTGTGGACTGCCTCATTAAAAACGGGTTGGGTTATGGTGCATAAGCCCAAAGCTTATGCACCGTGCATAATTTCTCACGCCCCCCCCATATTGCTACGCGCGCCCCCCACCTGCTACTTCCCCCCCCCCCCCAAATTGCTACGCGCGCCCCCATTTCTAGCTCCCCTCCCAATTTTTATTTTTTATTTTTTTTAAATTTCTAGCGCACCCCTCAGTTTTTTTTATCACGCTTTTAATTTTGATTGATTGAATTTTATTTTATTTTATTGATTAGGGATAAAATTCAGAGTATTATGTATGGTTAATTATTTTAGTAGTTAGTTTTAAACTAAAATCATGCCAAAACCATTTCTGCTGTAGAATGGTTTCAAAGATGTGTACTCCTAAACCATTTGTGTTGTGGAATGGTTTCAGAGATCCGTACTACAAAACTATTTAATTAAAATCATTTTAATTTAATATGATTTTAACCGAAACCATAAGTATAACTTAATGGTTTCACTAGTGTTGTATATGAAAACCAAAGTAGCTCCTTTATGGTTTCAAATAAAACATTTATATTTAATTTAAAATAAATATTATAACTGAAATCATAAGTGTGACATAATGGTTTCATTAGTTTTGTATCTGAAACCAAAATAGCCCTCTTATGGTTTCTAATAAAATATTCATATTTAATTTAAAATAAATATTTTAATCGAAACCATAAGTATAACTTAATGGTGTCACTAGTGTTGTATCTGAAAACCAAAGTAGCTCTTTTATGGTTTCAAATAAAATATTTATATTTAATTTAAAATAAATATTATAACTAAAACCATATTTTATTCATAATGATTTTCAAAATAATATTGCATAAATAACCAATGATTTTGTAACAAATCTAGGGGAGAAAAAGAATAAATCTGGGGATGTAAACTGTGTAAAAAAAAAAAACCAACAACACAAACAAAAAAGGAACTGGGCTTGCAGGCCCAGCAGGCTAAAAAAACAAAACAGAATGTGTGTGTGTCAGCAGAACAGGGGGTGGGAAAAGCGAATCTGTATGGGGGGCTGGGGGGCGCGCGTGAGTAATTTTGGGGGGGGGGGGGGGCGTGAGAAATTCTGGGCTTATGCATGGTGCATAAACATCACCCTTATGCACCTTAACCTTGGCCATTAAAAACCTTACCAGGAAAACCCAGTGGGATAAAACCATGATGAAGGAAAAAAGAGTGCAGTATATATTTATGTCTCCCCCTCATTAAGACAAATATATATGAGATGAAAATTCAAATAATCTTATGTACTTGAAGTTGACTTTGTAGAAAGTTCTGTCATGTCTTTTTTATTATACTCTTCTCCATGTTATCAATGTCTCTGATGTTATCTTCATATTGAATTGTTGCGGGAACCATCATTTTGTAATAAAAACAACAAGTTTCTTGTGTGCGTTGAATTATAGGACTTGATAAAAATACATTCTCAACTTGTTTGATGTAGTACTGAAATCTTCACACGACTGGATGCTATTGTTGTTTCTTTAAGGTATAAATAATACGTTTCACTTTGTTCCAATATTTATGTCGGCTGAATAGACAAAAATAAAATACCACGACATGTATAATCCTCAATTGATTAAGATATGGTACTTCAGGACCAGTTCAAATTGTTCATCATTTTCTTGAGGCGTGACACATCAAATGACATTGCAACCATTTTTAGTACACAACAAGTTAGATTTGTCAATGTCAAATTGTTTTAACACTTTTGCTAATATTTATGTAATTAACAAATTTCATAAGCTCTTCAGGAGTTCTTATGATATTTCTCAATAAATATATTAGCATTTAGTATATGGTACGTCCGGACCATGTAACACCCCGATTTTCGAAGCCCAAAAGTAGGCATTTTTTTTTTAAAACAACAAGGACTTTGAAATAAAACATTCACGATCGAACTTAAATTAAATCAGAGTAAATCATTTTCAAAATAACGATCGGAATGCAATGCCTCTTTTATAAATCGTTTTCACAAATCAAGTTTAAGAATATAAACCATACGCTATGTCTAAACAAACATAACGACATCATTTATTCCAAATAAAACATCAAACTACAAGTTTGGAATACAAATGCAGGGAAGCATAAAGAAGAGTAAACAAGACTCTTAAACTACTACCCCTAAGCTGATCTTTAAACTCTAACTGAAGATGACTGGGTGACGAAGACCCACAGACAGCTTCAGGCCTTGCCGCTTCTCCACGCGGTACAAATAAATCCCTAAAAATGCTCGTAGTGGGTCACAATCTAAAAATAACATATAACCAAAAATACGCAGCACAAGATATACAATACATGGCAGCATATACTCATTTATCATATGAATCACACATCATAGAATTTAAGTGCGCGGGTAGTCTATCAATCACACACAACAGTATTCAAATGCACAATCAGCCTATCAATGCAGACTCTATATGATTGTGATCACCCTACCCGGGACTGTTTCACATGCATGAATTCCGGAATTTAACCTCTCCGCAGAGAGTCGTAGGTCCAACCCCTACTAAAATCAATAAAATCCCGAAGGATTAGAGTGGATCCATTCCCGATAATCACACTCCGTGGTCCATTCCCGATAACCACGTATTGGACTCAATAAATCCCGCAGGATTAAGGTGGATCCATTCCCGATAATCACACCCCGTGGTCCATTCCCGATAACCACTTACTATGAATGCATGAGCATACGATTCCCCATATATGCTAATGCAACAAATACATATCTTTCAAGCATATGTAATTCTCAACCACATGCCAATACATATATTTCGCAAAATCATATGTAAGACAAATAACATCATGTACAACAAGATAATCAATCAAGTACATGCATCAACATTTCATATTATTCAATCATATGAAATTCACAACAACCATTCAAACAAGTGTAGAATATAGCATGTTCTCAAACAAGTTCTCGTCACGAGAATACATCACAAAACAACCATGCTCATAATTCATATTGCATCACATCAAGCAAATACACATATTCAAGCAACAATTACACATGCATAAAAAGCACTTGATATTTCGAGGTATATCCGTATATGAAATCGTTAGAAAGTGCCCTTACCTCGGCAAGCTTCCACTAACTTTTCTCGTACAACTCTACAATTCGCGCTACCTAAAATTTAAGCAGCGTAATGTCAATAAAATACTCCCACTGTATTCTATCGAAACGATTTTAAAACTCAAAAATCTAGAGGGGTCTAAGGTACTTTCTAACACTCTCGGATAGTGATTACGAGACCTCCCTATATTGATCAAAAATTCATGAAGTTTAATGCACTATTTTCGCTACACAAAAATATTTTCGTTTCAAAACAAACTATGAAACACTTTTGTTTCCAAAGTAATCAATTACACACACTAAAACCATTTGGAAACAACCCATAAATTCTTCGGAAATTTTCACAAAAAAATAAAGTTTTCTTGCATCGCAAGTTACAAGTTTTTCTCCTCAAATAAAATGGCCATAACTCATACAATTTTTATTCGATTGAGACGAGCCATACGCCAAAATTTTTGTCTCGAAAAGACGGATCATATTGTTAACTTTCAAGGACACAAAAACAATTTTAGAATGACCTAAATGCCCTTGTAAATTTCGGCCAGAATTGGAATTATTTTAAAACCATTGTTTTTCAAAATCAAACATAGCTTAAAACACTTAAACCATCACTACTTAAACCATCACTAGTTTTTCCTCAATGGTCAAGTACACACACTTTAAAAATCAAAACAAAAGTTTCTAAAATTTGTTCATCAAACCCTCAAGAACACCAAAATAAAATTTTTCTTGTTTCTCAAAACAAACTTAATAATCTAACATCCATTTCTCTAACAATCTCATAAACAACCTCAAAAACAAAATCATCAAACAAAATCTCATGTTCTTGAACAATAAAAATTTTCTCTAGAAACCCTAACATGAAATTCTCATATATGATCATAAACTCGTGGAACTCAACACAACTAAGCTTAATCACACTAGTTTATCACTCATGAACAACTTTCAAGCAAGAGAAATCATTCATCAACAATTTCTAACAAAATCCTCTCAAGAACATAATCTAACAATCCATCAAACTCTATGAGTTTGGCTAGCTAAGGAAAGGAAAGTAGCTTAGTTACCTTAGAGAAGATGATCCTTGAAATTTTCCTATGATCCAACAAGCCTCTAATCAAGTGATTTGGTGAGGAAATGAAATTTTGCTCAAGGAAGGAAAGAAAAGAATGCCCACGGCAAAGGAGAGAAAGAATGAGAGTTTGTGTGATTGTTTCTAAGTCAACAAATGAGCAAAGCCTCCCTAGTCAACAAAAGCCTAAACCTCCTTACTATTCCAAGGTCTTGTAGCATCACAACCATTGGATCAAATAGTGCTAACTTCCTATGATTTAATCCTAGCCATTCATCTCAAACTTGGTCACCAAGCAACTCACAAATAAATATCTAGATATTTTCATGTGATCTTATCTCCACTTGTTCAGTCCCCGCGCTCGCGCTTAAACGAGTCGTATCTCTCGTACCGATAAACTTTAGGAAAACAGAAAAATTCTACCGTAAACCAATTAATTAAAATAATTCACAAACTTTCGAATAATTTTTATTCTGAATAAATTTTCGCTCCGAAGCTCGGAAAAATATAATGAGATCAAATTATCATCACAGTCGATATATAAAGTCTCCATTAAAATTTTGACGGAAATCAGAAACCGTAAAATTTTCAAACAGCGGGTATATCTTGCCCGTTTTCTCAAAAACCACTAGAAAAATATTTTCAACATTTTGACGAGACAAAAATGTTTCTAAACTCATTTAAAGCTCATAAATTTATTGTGCCAATTTTTCAAATGTTAAACTACACGCAGGCACAATCTCAGCAAAATTTTGTCGAAATAGACAATCAAACAGAAAACCGATAAAAACAAATAGCAAAACCTAATTAATATATCAAAAATCATATTTCTGCTATAGTAATTCTACGGGTCTTACAGACCAAGTGGTAATCTTCGTTTTCTCAAGCTCCTAAAGTAATTTGTTCACTATTGATGAACTTACAAAAATTAGAGTACACAATTGATTTCACCTCAGGTGAGTATTTATTTTTCACAATCGATAGTAAACTTTTATCAATATTCTTGAATAACAAGTCAAACTTTTAATATTTGTATTTCATCATTTTCTATTTATACAAAAACATAATCGCATCTCATCATTTTACATCTTCAGGTGTATGGACTATTAGTCAAAAAATCTTTCACTTTGCAAAGTTACTTTAATTACGTTGCAATGACGTCATTTTGTTGTCTATAATTCTAAATAGACTTTGATGCATGATCCTCATTATCTATTATCATATATAGCGCTATGTTATATAAATAAACATCATCAATGTCGACTTTCTTTCGGTTCCATCATATTCAATTCATGACATAATTCGTCGAGATCTCTTTATTATCATAAATTTCAGGTACCTGATAAGTTCTTCTGGAACTGAAAAATCAATTATGTCAAATGTTCTTTAGAAATTTTCATATACTCACTTGGGTCATCTTTCATTTTAGCTCCTTTTCTTATTTGAGGATTTTTTTTTATCATTGGAACCGACTGGCCTACCACGCTTCAGGGTGGTTAATACTCATTTGCAATATAAGATTGTCCAACAGAGACATCCATTTTGATTGGAGCATTAGCAACTGATAGTATATTACTTAAACTTTGCAAATGAATTATCTTTTGAACACTTTGTTCAAACTATTTTATAAGAGGATCAAGATGAGATAATAATAATTTATTTCAAGTGATTCATTTGAACTTCTGGTTCATAATTTTCAGCTGCTTATTCTCTCCCCCTAATATTAAACCCGTGCGTTGCACGGGCTTGATTAAATTTTTTATTTTATAATTTGTTTATTGAAGAAATTAATATGTACATTGATATATAATCATTTTTTTTTTTCTTAATTTTTGAAGTATAGTTTTAAGTTGTGTTTAATCCTACTTTTTTAAGATTTAAAAGCTACTTTAAAAATAAAGTTGAAAATAAAAAATTCAAAGTTCAAGTTGAAGTTGTTTGGTATTTATAATTTTTTTCAACTTAGTTTTGATAGGTGTATTATATTATTTTTTGGTTTTAAGAAAAAGACTTATAAAATATTTTGAAACCTGTTATTATTTCACAAAGTAAATATATAATATAGAGAGAAATATATAAAAAAATGCTTTTGACATAGATAATGTGTCGTTCACTTACATATAAAAATAAAAATAGTGGAATCTAAATAGAGGTTATTAAAATTTTATTGGAACTTGAGTTAATGAAATTATTTCATTTAGAAAAATTAATGATAATAAATAACACACTTTAAAAAAAATTAACATCAAACTACTACTATTTTCATATGTATCATTCAAACACGATTTCTTGTAAAAAATATTAGTAATTATTCATCTTAGGGTGAGTTTGTTTTAACCTTTTTAAAAATAGATTTTTATAGTATATTATTTTTGTGTTAAAAAAAGTTAACAAATAATTTTTTTTATAAAAATTTGAAATGAAAAATCGGTTTAAATAGCTTATCTTAAAATATTATTTTAAGTATTTTATCGGTTTGTTAGAAAAAATTTTGGATCATAAAATTATATAAATATCTCTAAAAAAAAACTATTTCAAATAGCTTTCAGGAAAGTCATTTTTTAAAGATAAAGTTTTTTTTTAAAAAATTGTGTTTTTTATTAAGTTAAAATCTCTAACATGAATATTTAAGTTATTGAATGTCAAAATAACTCTAAAATTAATAAAAAGAAGAGTTTGAAATAATATTTACTAATTTTAATGAAGTTATCATAATTTTTTTTAAAAAAATACAAAGAAAAATCTATTTTTTTTTAAATGTAAAACAAACTACCCTTAATTCCTTTTATTAATTAAAGTTTAATTTAATTGATTACTTATATTTCCATTATTTAATCTTCAATATATATACATGATGCACATTATTTTGAGCATGTTTAGTGCTAAATTGAAAGCAAATTTTTTATTACAATAAAATCTTGTATAGCATGTGAAATCTGTTTGAAGCGCAACAAAAACTTTTATAGGAACCGATTTGCTATACTATTATTTTTAGGCAAATAATAGACTACACCGTCATGTCATAAACAATACAGTACATCAAAAAATTATGATATTATTATTATTATGAAAAGCACTTTCATACCACTGAAAATTATTAATAATATGTCACCATTTTCTTGCATGCCACAGAAAATGTAATTAATATGTCACCGTTTTCTTATTATAGCAATTAAAAATGTATGACTAATTATATTCGCACAATTTATACAATAGAGTAACTTAAGTTCCGATCAATCATATCATATCATAGTAACCAATGAAGAGTCAAGACATAAGACATGCAAGAAAGAGAGGAAAAAACTACCATACAGGAATGAAAAAGTATTACTCAAGAAATGATTTCACATTTTTCATGAATTAAACAAATCGAAAAATTAAATTAAATATTCATAGAGATTTCTTTAGAGGAACAAATTATAACTCGTTTAAAAAATTAAAATGTGTAAACTTTACTCAACAATTCATGTTTAAGAGGTAGCCAATAAAGAAATGAAGATAATCTATTTGGATATCCTCTAAAGAAAGTGACTATAACTCGAAACTAAAATTTACACTAAAGGTAATCTATACTATACCATAAAGAATCCATTTTACGTCACATCCAAATATAAAGATTCTTTGATAAATGAGAAAAATTAGAAATACATTTTTGGAGATGGACAGTATTGTACTTGTACCAATTAATATCGAGAGGAGATCCACTCTTTTTTTTTTTTCATTACATATAATTATAATAAATTTTATAATTATGAATGGTGAGGATTACAACTTCACTCCCTCCGGTTATAATTCTATGGGAGAGAACCCGGTCTCAATTAATATCTTATTTTGAGTTATCTTTAAAGTGTCCCACATTACTATAATTCCATGTAGCATTAGAAAAATTGTTTAGAAAAGTATGCTTCAAAAAAGAAATATGCACACTATCTTCTGACAATTTCTTTCATCCTGAAATGAAATAAATATACGATAAATTTTATACAATTAAATATGGTGGTATATATAAATGTAGAAATGTGGTGTTATAGGTAACATATTTCTTATACCTTCCTCATTATTAGTAATTGACAAAAAAAAAACACTTCCCCCAATGATAGCTACCCTTGGCTTCTTCTCCCAATGTACTTGCTTATGCGCCAAAATGTCATGAAGCTAATATAACCATCCTTGAGCCTCTCTCATTTCCAATAGTTCCATACCATCTCCCATTTCTTAAAAAAAAGAAATTCAATATTGTTAGATGCAACAAAATATAATATTGAATTAATAGAAATCCTCTAGACTTTCATACCTTTTTGTTCTTCTAGTTTTAGCTGGGAGATAGTCAACCTATTGTCAAACATACCAAACAAAACTTATAAAAGACCTATGTGATCGATTCTTCTATATATAATAAAATTTATTGACAATAATTTGTCATACTAAAAAGAAGACTCTTGGATTGTATAACATATATGCGTTAGAATCCTTGAAGTCATGGCATTTAAATCACCATATAGAGTAGCAATAAATTAGCATTTAGATCAAACATATATGCAATTGAAAGACTTAAAATAGAGTGAATTATTAATTAATCGATCGGTCAAGAAGCTAACTAAGAAAATTTATAGAGATATTCTTAAATGTTCATATGATAAAAAAAATTATATTTGGCCACACTCATAAAAAGTGAAATAAATATTTTAAAAAATAATTAAATAATATTTACTTTTTAAATTATTAAATGATGTAACTTTTTTTGTGAGTATGACCAAATTTAAGAATATCTCCTTAAAATAACAGCAAAATAAGTTATAGAAGTAAGAAAAATGTTTTTATGTTAACGGTGATTAAAAAAATTTACAAAAAGTTATTTGAGAGTTAATTGGGAAAAAAATATATTAGTGTAGAGAATATTACAAAACAAATGGAAAGCTTTGATAAGATGACACATTAACAAAATACAACAACTAAGGCTTATAAAAAAGTTAAAAAAATGGAAGCATGTTGTTAGGATGACACTAATGCATTAGTTAGAAGATAGAAAGATTGATCGATAAATATATAGATAGATAGATTGATCGATAAATGTATATATATAGAAGATAAAAAAAAAAAAAAATTTATCATCATGATATTGCGACCCAAAAATTGCATTAGTTAAAATGAAATTACAATACATATTTTTGGTGCCAATTTTCTCATTCATCATATATAACATATTTATACTGCGACAAAACGATTAAATAGTATAATAGATAAGTTTTGATAGTTTTCACTACTAATCTTCCATAGATATATAGCAAAAATAGTCAAAGGAGACTAAAAACATCAACCTCTTATAATAAAGATAAATCATACATATAATCTCCACCATTTGTAGAAATAAGTTTTGATAATTTTCACCGCTAGTCTTCTATCGATATATTACAATAAAGAGAAATCTACATATAATTTCTACCACTTCTAACAAATGAGAAATATTAAAAAAAAAACTTGTACCAATGTAGAATATTTGGAAAATGAATCGAAGGTAATTCTCATAGTACTATTACTTTGGAAAGAAAAATCACACAAATTGTTGGTTCATATATAGAGAGTGAGTAGAAAGAAGAATTGTTAAACAAAAAATGGAAATTTTGGAGTAAGTGTTTAGAATAAGAAATTGAGAAAATACGAAATTGAAGGGAGCACCATAAGGTATTTATAATTGATTGATGCAAAAGAAACAAAGTGGCAAAATATTGTAAAAAACCTAGTACACAAAAAACAATCATTAAAAGGGGTGATCTTTCACCTTTTATAACATTTTTTTAATAAGTTATTCAATTATTTAGTAGGCAAAATATTATAAAGAAGTATACAAAAAATCACCATTACAAGGGATGATCTTTCACCTTTCATAACATTTTTTTATTCTTAATCAAATGTTTTAATTTGTCCCTTAGCATTCCATACTATATGATGACATGTTTTGCCTAGCTTATTAAAAGATGACTCATCATCACAATAACATAAGAGATCACACATTAGCATCAACTTTTGCTTAGAAAAAAGGAAAATGGAAGGAGCTCTATTAGGCTGCCACATAAGCAAAAAATTGTTTGCTTTACATATAATAATATATATATATATATATATTATAGATATTGATAAAATGTATATATTTCAATTTTCAGAGCTGCAGAGATTACGTAAAGAAGCCATCATCTCGTTGATCGAACTTGAGCCAAGAGATTTACTCAGCGACTGAACCATCGAAAACATCGGCGGGGACGGTGACTCCAGTGGAGTGGTTGAAACAGGAGAAGAAATAATGGTAAGGGTAATACCATTTGGAGGAGATATTTGATTAACGTTTTACAATTGCAAAGGGGTATTTATCTATTTCAATATTGCAAAAGAGTATTTGACGAATTTTAAAATTACAAGAGAGTATTTGGCATTTCTCAATATTCTTTTAAACCTCGTAATAATTTTAGCTTAGCTTTAACGTTAAAAAAATAGACCAAACATATACCCTAAGTTTTGTTTTTCCTCCGCAATCTCTTTTATTTTCATGATAAAAAATGATAGTATAAAATACTGTAAAAATAAAATAAATTTCTGATGAAATATAAAAATAAAATGAAACATGTTGTGTTTAGCTGAATTGGCATAATCTAGGCCATTCAAATCGACACAAATGCTTCCAAAACTATTTCATTCTTTCTAGAACCATCCGCCATATCTTCATAAACCCTTCTCTCCCTTTCTAATCTCAAAAGAGGGTTTTTCATTTCACTCTCTCTCACAATAACACACACCAAACCACAAAAGATAACGATAAATAACACCTCACTCAAAAATGGCTCCTGTGCTTAGCAGAACCATGGCCGCAACTGCTTCTCTCGCCTCCCTCCCTTCTTCTTCCTCCTTTTCACTCTCAAGACCTTCTTCAGCTCCCAGAACTGCTTTTCTCCCGCCACAACCTCCTCGTAAAAAGTGCTTATCTTCAACCACCGCTTTGAAGTGTAAGCATCAAGCCAGAAGAGGCAGACTCTCCGTTCGATGTGAGGCTGCTGTTGCAGAGCCGGAAGAGGCTACTGGCGAGAAGTTTGAGTACCAAGCTGAGGTGGGTTTTGAGTTATCATGTTGTTTATTAATTTATTTACCTTTTTGCCCTTCTGGGTCGCTGTTTTTGAATTGTTAGTGTGTTAAAGATTCAATTTTTTGTAACTTGGTTTTGAATTTCTGCATGTGAATGGAAATTAAAAGGTTATTTTGTAAAAGGGTTAGTTGGTTTTGGTTAGGTAAGTGAATTTAATTTGTTAGTGTTTATGGTTTTGCAGGTGAGCCGTTTGATGGATTTGATTGTTCACAGTCTTTACAGTCACAAGGAAGTTTTTCTTAGAGAACTTGTGAGGTAATTTGAAATTTTACAACTTAGTTTATTTAATGTTTACACTGATTTGAATTATGTTACTATCTATGATCCACCACACTCCTCGGATTAGGTGTGTCTAGGTGTCGCACGCATAACACTGACGCATATGATTACATTGAATTATGTAATTTTCTCAAATTGTTGTTAGTGTCGAAATATCGATGATCATGTGTTTGTGTATGTGCTTCATAGGCTACAATTGACTTAGGGCCCGTTTGGCCTAGCTTATTTTTGAGCTTATGCAATATAAATTAGGTTTTATGCTATTTTATAAGTTCAAACTAGTAAAAATTGAATTTTTATAAGCTATTCTATCATAAATTACCTTGACAAACTTATAATAATACATAAAAATTGCATAAGCTGTTTGCATAAGCTTAAAAATAAGTTAGGCCAAACGGATCCTTAATTGTTTACTCTTATTAGTTTATTAATCTAACTTTGTTGTGTGGAATTTCTTTTTTGCATTTGGTTATGTGGAACTTCAGCTGTGCTTTGTTTGTAATCTTTGACTTTTGCTGTACTATATCACTCTAGTTACATTTGTTTGAAGTGCAGCAATTTGATTTTGTTTTATTGTGGTTTTTGTTTTGGAGTTCAGTAATGCTAGTGATGCTTTGGACAAGTTGAGATTTTTGAGTGTGACAGAGCCTTCTTTGCTTGGAGAGGCTGGAGAACTAGAGATTCGTATCAAGCCTGATCCGGACAATGGAACTATTACTATAACGTATGTGTGCATATTGTCGTGGCTTCTAATTTGTTCTACTTTTTGGGGATTGTGTAAGGATACTTAAACTGTTATCTTGTGATACTGCAGAGATACTGGTATTGGAATGACTAAAGAAGAGCTCGTTGATTGTCTTGGAACTATTGCTCAGAGTGGTACCTCAAAGTTTTTGAAGGCACTTAAGGTAATTTGTATGGTACTTTAACTTCTCAGTGAGATCATTCAGTGTGATACTTTGTTGATTAATCTTTAACATTCATGTTTTGGTGTTCACCCCAATCTTTCAGGAAAACAAGGATCTAGGAGCAGATAATGGTTTGATTGGTCAATTTGGTGTTGGATTCTACTCTGCGTTTCTTGTTGCTGACAGGGTATTGTCTGGATTTCTGAAGTGTTTTCTCTATGGACAAATTTTCTGATTTTAATTAATACTTTCGTAATTGACTATATATCTGTCAATGGCAATCAGGTTATTGTTTCTACAAAGAGCCCTAGATCAGATAAGCAATATGTATGGGAAGCTGTAGCTGATAGCAGTTCTTATATGATAAGGGAAGAAACTGATCCTGAAAAGATTCTGCGCCGTGGTACACAGATTACACTTCACTTAAGAGTGAGTGATATTTTATCTCATTTTTCTAATGTACAGTTTGTATGTAATGTAAAATATACTATCATCTCATATTCATGTATTAGATATGGTTTTAAATTTCTATTTCCACACCATCATCTGAACTCGTATAAAAGAATCATATCATCTGAAATGAGCATGTAATTTCGACAACATTTTAATGCAAACTTGTAGTGAGATCCCCAAATTGTTGGTCTAGTGAATGATAAGTATTCATTTTCAGTTTTACATGCTGGCAAATGCGGGCACATGATAAGAAACTCAATATAGAAATATCTGTCTTAAAATTCGTGCATTCAACTTTTCAAAGATTAAAACATTTTTCAATGCAACAATTCTACTTTTGGATCCTTAACAGGGCACATGTTGGACACTTGTTTGCAAGACCGTCCATTTTTAGTGTCAACTCAAGATTTATCAAGTTATTTATATGTTACTGTCTTAATGAATTTGTTGAACCTTTTTTGTTGCTTGTTCAGCCGGATGACAAGTATGAATTCTCAGAGCCAAGCAAAATTCAGAGTTTGGTGAAGAATTACTCGCAATTTGTTTCCTTCCCTATCTTTACATGGCAAGAAAAGTCTAGAACTGTGGAGGTAATGAAACTCTTTCTTGTTATGGACTTCTGTCATACTGTTGTTTCTGATAATTATTTTGCAAATTCTTGCATGTGCTAGTGGTAGTTCTCTACTTTCACGCATCACTCATTAATGATAATAATGATAATAGACTGTGGTATACTTTCCCCTTTGCTTACTATTAGTGATGTGTATGCTTCATGAACACTTATTTCTATAGAAGGAATCACATTAGAGTTACTTATGTAAGGTGCTTGTTGTGATATTGTAACTCACTTAGTTTTAGGGCTAATTTATACTTTTGGTCCCTTCTCTTCATTTTAGGTTTCAATTTGGTTTCTCTTATTTTTTTTGGTTCTAAAATGGCTACTTATTTTTTTTCAAGTTATATCAATGTTGTCCTTTCCATTTAAACTGTGGTCCATATATGGCCACCTTGGTGTAAAACTAAGGACTATTTTGTAACTGAAAAAAGAGCCATTCTGTATATCTTTTGTAAAATAAGGAACCATTTTTTTCCATTACATTTAGCTTGGTGGGTATCTTTAGATGTTAGACTGCTTTTGGGTTTTGTTGAATGCGTGCTTCCCTATATTTACTTAGAAGTTGATTGTGATATTATGTTTAATAGCAGCAAGTGCGATCTTTTAGGGTATGTTTGGATGGAGTATTTTGGAGAGGATGATTTACTTTTCTTTTTAAATTGAGGACAATAAAAAATATTTTAAAAATGAATTAAGTGTGATTGAAGTATTACTTTTCTTTAAAAATTTGAGACACTACTAAATCCTCCAAAATTCAACTCCCAAACATATCCTTAGAACCTTAGAAATTTGTCTCCATCTTGAATGGGGGAAATCCTTGTTCCCTTCTCATATAGAATCTTCATTCCTATTCTCTTTATTACTACTGGAATTTTTAGAATTATGTACCGTGAAGGAGTGCCATTTCAATCAGCTCTTAGTTGTCACCATTAATTAATTTGAAATTAACAGGTGGAAGAGGAAGAAGAACCTAAAGAAGGCGAAGAACCAAAAGCAGAGGTATCTAGTCTAGTGTTGTATTTCTCGATATCAGTGTTATACTTTATTTTTTCAAATATGTTACCAATACTAAGTCTGCTTTTTCCCTTTCATCAGGGTGATGTAAAGAAGACAAAAAAGACTAAAACTGAGAAGTATTGGGATTGGGAATTAGCCAATGAGACAAAGCCAATATGGGTGAGTTTGGGCTATACTGGGGTGCCGATACCCTGTGTTTTTCCTATAATCTGTTTGTAGTGCCATTTTGATTGACGAGCTTTTGCCACTAAATTGTAGATGCGGAGTTCAAAGGATACTGACAAGGAGGAGTATAATGAGTTTTACAAGAAGACTTTTAATGAATTCTTAGAACCACTTGCATATACTCACTTCACAACTGAGGTAAATTCTTAGGCTAATAACTTAGGCTCTGAGCAGAAGAGCATTTTCTTTAGGCATTCATCAATTTGACTGAGTTTCAAACTGTGCAGGGTGAGGTTGAGTTCAGAAGCATTCTATATATTCCAAGTATGGGACCTCTCAACAATGAAGAAGTAGTTAGCCCTAAAACAAAGAACATACGCCTTTATGTAAAGCGTGTGTTCATCTCGGATGATTTTGATGGTGAACTGGTGAGTTTACTGAGAGCTTCAAAGTGGAATTTTTTCTTGTGCATCATTATATTTACCTTGATGCTGTAATATATTTTTAGTCATGATAAGTTATATCAAATCACAAGTCTTTTGTGTGCAATCTACATGTTTAAAACATGTGCAAGCAGCAAGTTAATGCACATTTTTGTCCAAATGCTTCTTGCATATTCAATAAAAAATGAGCAAGAAGCATTGAATAGAAGAAACAAAGCATAAGTTAGAACACATGTTCTTCAGTATTCTGCTTCTGTTCATTGTTCAGTTTCCCGTTGCTATAATTCTGCTGTTATTTTGCAGTTTCCACGTTACTTGAGCTTTGTGAAGGGTGTGGTCGACTCAAATGACCTTCCTCTGAATGTTTCTCGTGAGATCCTTCAAGAAAGCCGAATTGTAAGCAAACTACATCTTACCCTGCAAACATGACCAACTTTTCTTGTGTTGATGAACATGAATGATAGAGTGCCTTTTTGGGAATCTTTTATGCTTTTTCCTTTTTCCTTCACTTACTAAAATGTGTTGCACTGATATTATAATTTCAGGTAAGGATAATGAGAAAGAGACTTGTCAGGAAGACATTTGATATGATTCAAGATCTTGCTGAAGGTGAAAATAAGGAGGTCAGTTTCAACAACTCATTTTCTCTTGTTTTTCAACCTGAATTGAGTGTCTTTATGGACTAAGAATATGATCTACTGCGATTTCAGGATTACAAAAAATTCTGGGAGAACTTTGGTAGGTTTATTAAGTTGGGATGCATTGAGGACAGTGGAAATCATAAGCGCATAACACCTCTGTTGAGGTTTTACACTTCCAAAAGCGAGGACGAACTTAAAAGCCTAGATGAGTATGTTGAAAACATGGGTGAAAACCAAAAGGCTATCTACTACCTAGCAACTGACAGCTTGAAAAGCGCAAAGACTGCTCCATTTTTAGAGAAATTAGTTCAAAAAGATATTGAGGTATTTTCAGTCATGAATATATCATTTTGTGTAATTTGCGTGTATATGAGATGACGTCAAAGATTAAACCTCCTGTCACTAATGCATTTTGAATACGATGTGTATTTCTAAATAAATGCATACATTACAGATTAATTTTGAATTGTGTTTTGATTTCTTGCTAACTTAAATCTTTTATATGTTCTTTATTGTAGGTTCTTTATTTGGTTGATCCCATTGACGAGGTTGCTATTCAGAACCTACAAACATACAAAGAAAAGAAGTTTGTTGATATCAGCAAGGAAGATTTGGAATTGGGTTTGTATTTTATTTTCCTTCTACCTAGTTAGTTAACATGTGCTTAAATACTATTTTGCCAATTGGGGTTCGAATGTGGTTATCACAATATTTTCTTACATCAGGTGATGAGGACGAGGTCAAAGATAGAGAAAACAAGCAAGAATACAATCTACTTTGTGATTGGATAAAACAACAGCTTGGTGATAACGTTGCAAAAGTTCAAGTCTCTAAGCGTTTGAGCTCATCTCCGTGTGTGCTTGTCTCTGGCAAGTTTGGTTGGTCTGCAAATATGGAGAGGTTAGGCACTGGGTTTAAACATCATGCTTCTAGATAGCTAAAAGTTTATCATTTGAGTGATATAAGGCTTACATAATCCGTGATTTATTTTTTTGTCAGATTAATGAAGGCACAGGCTCTTGGTGACCAGGCAAGCTTGGAGTTTATGAGAGGGAGGAGAATATTGGAGATTAATCCTGATCATCCCATTATCAAAGATTTAAGTGTAAGTTGACATTATATGTTTGGTTCGTAGATTTGTAATTGGTTATTAATTTTCCCGAAACAATGGTTAGTTGTAGAAGTGGACAGTTATCTTAGACAAACTTCACCTACTATGCAAGTAATTTGGCTTAGTTCCATAAAATGTTGAAAGCCAAAGTCTCAGTTGTCTAATAAGCTTGGTAATTGCAAAATACAGTTAGATAAACTGTCTAATTTATTTGTCTTGGTCTTTGCCCTTACTCTCAACATACATGAGGCTTGTTATGAGAACAAAATAATTTGCCTTTATTTATGTCCCAAGAATGTCGTTTGAAATGTTAAAATAATTTGACCCTTAAAGTAAGTTCTCACTTTAGGGGTAAAGTATGACATGTTACTAGGTAAATTTCACTACATTCATGATTTACTGATTTCAATGCTTGAGAACCCTTGATTTATCAGGAGTTGCTTCCTATTGCTCATCATATTGGGCCTAAAGCTATTTTTTTTCTTAATGTCGGGTGTAGCGTAAAGCTATTTTTTTTTAACGCCGGGCCTAACGTTATTGAAAGCTCAATTTACAAGACATGTATTGTTGTAACCGAACTTGCTTGTGACTTTGACTTTATTTAAATATTTGTTTTTTAGGCTGCCTGCAAGAATGCCCCTGACAGCACTGAAGCAAAGAGAGCTGTCGAACTCTTATATGATACAGCACAAATTTCTAGTGGATTTTCTGTAAGTACAAAATAGATATTTTATTTTTATTCATGTAACATATTAACTACAGTTCGCTAACCGAGTTTCTTAATGATGCAGCCGGAGAGCCCTGCCGAGTTGGGAAATAAAATCTACGGAATGATGGCATTGGCCTTGGGAGGAAGATGGGGTAGAGCAGATGAGGAAGGAGATGCACCAGTTGATGCTGATTCAAAGGAAAATGAGAGTACAGAAGCTGAAGTTTTTGAACCATCTGAAGTCATAGCAGAAAATGATCCTTGGACAACAGATTAGGTGTCTTATACTCTTCATCCTTCAATTAGCATAAATTAATTTTTAATATTATTTTTGGCATTAGTGAGTGAAGATGCATACTGAGGCAATAGGAAAGAGGGAGAGACCCTGAATCTTCATATATGATTTTCTCAGTGCTGGAAGGAAACTTGTAACATCATGTGTAACATTATGCCATAAAGGAAGTAATCTTATGGGGCCTTTCCCAATAAAATTTAGATCCAGTGTCACTAGTTTAGAACATTTTTGTTACTGGATGTGTTAGTCTATCATTCTTTAAGGTCTTGAGATGTAATGTAGAATTTTATGTATTTCAAAGCAATTGCCTTGCATTAAGTATAACACCATTTTTCATCTGAAATTTCAAAATTTATAGGTTGTAAGACAACTGAGTTTTCATACCACCTTTCAAATTCATAAAAAAATAAAACCATAATTGGTCCCTTTATTCAATTGAACATTAATACAGCCTATATAATGTGATTTTAAAAGACATTGGAATGGGATCATTGGGATGGAGTAGGCCTCAAGTGAATTCTGCAACGTCGTCTGCAGAATTTTGCTTCTGTAATGGAAAGTGGCGATCATTGGTTACTGGTTTTGTAACAGCAGGTATGTGTTTGTGGCGGCCGTGACTGGCTGGAACCACAGCAGAGTCTCAGTCATCGAAGGGGAAGCAATAGCCCTATTCACAGCATTGCAATTTACGCGTGCTAAATGCCAATGGCTTTGACAGTGTGATATTTGAAAGTGATTTTCAAGTTGTTGACGCCATGTCTTCAGTGTCTTGGAGTTCGATAAAACTACGATATGATGATGGGAGTATTTTAGGCATGAATTCATGTTACATAACTACTAACTAGTGTCAATATATGTTAGATGATTTTTGTTGGAATATATTTAGTTTCCTAATTTGTTATTTCTATGAGATTCTAAAAATATCATTATTTCCTTTTATTTCTCCTTGTAACTATTTCCTCCATAAATCAAGGAGATAGCTAGTTGTACTTTTATTATAAAGCCAGCCTTGAGCTGATGAATAAAACATTACAGCATTCTCATATAATTTTTCACATGGTATCACGAGCCCTAGGTTAGGGTTAGAGTGCTACTGAAAAAAAAAAAAAAAAAAAAATTCTGTTCCCATACCCGTTTCGTCTCTCATGGCCGGTTACAACAAGTGGCCTTCCATCGGCCAGGCCTACACCGGATCCTCCAACAATAATGATGGTCAACAGGCAGGTGCTGGCCGCGGTGGTGGCCCCGTTTTTGAGAAACCAGATGTCACCAGCCCCGTTTTTGAGAAACCAGATTTCGCCGCAAACAGTGGCGGTAATGGCGGAAACAACAACGGAAGCAAGAACAAAGGTGTTTATGGCGACAACGATTTCAACGAGGGTTCCAAATCTTCCCTCAAGATTGATATTCCTAAGATGAATGTGAATAACTATAATGAATGGGCCCAAACTGTTCGCTTGGTGTTGGACGGCAAAGGGAAACTTGGTTTTTTGACGGGAGCAGTTGCTGAACCGGCAGAAGGAGATCCACTTTACAAACAGTGGAAGTCTGAAAACTCCTTGATCATTGCTTGGTTAGTAAGCACTATGGAAACTGGATTAGGCAAACCTTACATGTTTTTACCTTCCGCAAAAGATGTGTGGGAAGCTGTCAAGGAAACATACTCTGATATCCAAAACGCCTCTCAAATCTTTGGTTTAAAGTCAAAGTTATGGCATGCTAAACAAGGTGACAGGAATGTAACTGCTTATTACAATGAGTTGTTGACCTTGTGGCAAGAGTTGGATCTCTGTTATGATGACAATTGGAAATGTGCAGAAGATAGTGTTCTGTTTCTAAAGAGACAAGAAAATGATCGTGTGTTCATGTTTCTTGCTGGGCTGAATAAAGATCTTGATGAGGTAAGAGGTCGAGTTTTGGGAAAGGTACCATTGCCAACTCTTCGTGAAACTTTTGCAGAAATAAAAAGGGAGGAGTCACGACAAGGAATTATGATGGGAAAGACACACCGAAGCTCTGAATCAGAAGGCTCGGCTTTGGCAACTAGAAACCCCCACGAAGGAAAAAAATCAGACGAAATTCCTTGGTGTGATTACTGCAAGCGCGAATGGCATACCCGTGAAGATTGTTGGAAGCTCAAAGGCAAACCTCCTAATTGGACTCCTAACTGGAAGAAGAAGAAAGGTGGTCGTGCATTCCAAGCAAGTAATTCTGATCAAGGACAACAATCTACTTCAACTCAGAGTCCACTCACTACGGAACAACTAGAGAAACTGTTCAAACTCCTCGAGTCTCAAACTCCTTCTTGCTCTATAGCAACAAAAGGTAACTCTGTGTTTCTTAGTGTCAGTCCTAATCATACTTGGATAGTAGATTCCGGTGCCTCCGATCACATGACAGGTGAATCCACTTTGTTCTCTTCATATAGTCCATGTGCAGGTAATCAAAAAATAAAAGTCGCAGATGGCTCTTTTTCAGCCATTGCCGGCAAAGGGTCAGTTGTGTTGTCTCCAATGTTAACTCTTAAAAATGTCCTTCATGTTCCCAACTTGTCTTGTAGTCTAATGTCTGTTAGTAAATTAGCCCAAGATATAAATTGTCAAACTAATTTTTTCCGTTCTCATTGTGTCTTTCAGGATTTGAACTCGGGGAAGATGATTGGCAGCGCTGAGGAGAGTGGAGGACTCTACTACTTTGACATTGGATCTGCATCACAACTACCTTCTGAAACAATAAGTTCCTGCTTTGAGTCTTTTTCTGTTTTGAATAATAATGATGACAATATCATGTTATGGCATTTACGATTAGGTCATCCTAGTTTTCCCTATTTAAAACACTTGTTTCCAAAGTTATTTCGTAATAAGGATATTTCTTTGTTTAAATGTGAAGCATGTGAATTTGCAAAACATCATCGTTCCCACTTTGCAATACAGCCTTACAAACCATCAAAATCTTTTTCTGTTATTCACAGTGATATTTGGGGCCCTAACCGTACAAGTACACTTTCTCTTAAAAAATGGTTTATCACCTTTATCGATGATCATTCAAGGGTATGTTGGGTGTACTTGTTAAAGGGGAAATATGATGTTTGTCAGGCTGTAAAAGATTTTTGTACAATGGTGCAAAACCAATATCAAACTAATATTCAAGTTTTTAGAAGTGATAATGGCAAAGAATATTTTAACACTAATTTGGGTGAATTTTTTCTTCAAAATGGAATTATACATCAAAGTTCATGTCCTAATACTCCTCAACAAAATGGAGTTGCAGAAAGAAAAAATAGACATTTATTGGAGGTAGCTAGAGCTTTACTTTTCTCAAGTAAAGTACCAAACTATTTGTGGGGTGAAGCGGTTTTAACTGCTGCATATTTAATTAATAGAATGCCTTCTAAGGTTCTCAACTTTCAAACTCCAATTGATACTTTCAAAGAATGTTTTCCTAGTACTCGTGTTTCAACTGATTTGACATTAAAAATTTTTGGTTGCACAGCTTTTGTTCATGAACATAAAAATGTTGGAAAACTTGAACCACGTGCTATAAAATGTGTTTTTGTTGGATACTCTCCAACCCAAAAGGGATACAAATGTTTTGATCCAAAAAACAAGAAAATGTATGTCACTATGGATGTTACATTCTTTGAAAACAAATATTTTTTTGATGACACTCATCTTCAGGTGGGGAATTTAAAGGAAGACTCGTTTCAAACTGAGGACATGAGTTTTTTTAATAATTTATCTTTGCCTGAATCACAGAGTTCTAAGACTTATAATTTTGCACCAACAGAAAATGGCCATGATTCTTTATCCGATCCTACTCCTGATATGAGTAAGGAATTTGGTGAATCTGAGCCTACATTTCCTCATGACGAAAACCATGAGAATTTTGAAAGTAATGGTAATGATGATCTAATTGAAATGCCACAAAGTAGTGAGTCATCTAAAGAGAATAGGTTTGAAGCAGGAAACAACATTTGGAAAGGGAAGGTTTTTGTGAGAAAGAATCACAAAGAAAGTGATGAGTCCACATCTCAACAGTGTCATGAATCTGAACCGGGGAATGATCGGCCTCCTAAAAACAGAAAAAGTAAGTCTATCTCTGTTTCTGAGAGTCGTGTCTTGTATCCTGATATAGATGATCCTATTGCTGTTAGAAAACCTCTTAGATCTTGCACTAAACACCCCTTGTCCAATTTCATATCATATTCAAATTTGTCTTCATCATTTTCTGCTTTCACCTCAAAATTGTCTAGTGTAGAAATTCCAAAAAATGTACAGGTTGCTCTAGAAGTTCCAAAGTGGAGGGAAGCTGTGCTTGAGGAGATGAAAGCCCTTGAAAAGAACAAAACTTGGAGTGTTATGACACTACCAGATGGGAAGAAGACGGTTGGATGCAAATGGGTGTTTACTGTGAAGTATAATTCAGATGGGTCAATTGAAAGGTATAAGGCTCGATTGGTGGCTAAGGGCTTTACTCAGACCTATGGTATAGACTACTCAGAGACATTTGCTCCAGTTGCTAAATTGAATACCGTCAGAATTCTCTTATCTCTTGCAGCTAACCTGGATTGGCCCCTACATCAGTTGGATGTTAAAAATGCCTTCCTCAATGGCGATTTAGAAGGAGAAGTATATATGGACATTCCTCCTGGATTTGAAGACAGGTTTGGATCAAATGTATGCAAACTAAATAAGTCTTTGTATGGATTAAAGCAGTCTCCTAGAGCTTGGTTTGAAAAATTCACTCAGTCCATGAAGAAACAAGGGTATATTCAAGGCCAGGCTGACCACACCTTGTTCACAAAGTTCTCCCAAGATGGAAAAATAGCTGTCCTGATTGTTTATGTCGATGATATTGTTCTTACTGGAAATGATACAGATGAAATGGGAAGAGTAAAAGAGAAATTAGCAGTTGACTTTGAAATCAAGGACTTGGGATCCATGAGATACTTTCTTGGTATGGAGGTGGCTCGATCAAAGGATGGTATTGTTGTTTCCCAGCAGAAATATATCCTAGATTTATTGAAAGAAACGGGAATGAGTGGATGTCGACCGGCAGATATCCCCATGGATCCTAATGCAAAACTTTGGGAAAAAGGTAGTGTTCCTGTTGATACTGGAAGATACCAGAGATTGGTTGGGAAATTGATTTATCTGTCACACACGAGACCTGACATTGCTTTCTCGGTTAGTGTAGTAAGCCAGTTTATGCATTCTCCTTTTGAGGAACATCTTGAGGCAGTCTATAGGATACTGAGATACCTAAAGGCAAATCCCGGAAAGGGATTATTTTTCAGGAAGACTAATGAAAGAAATGTGTCTATCTTCACCGATGCTGATTGGGCAGGTTCAATTACTGACAGAAGATCAACCTCTGGATATTGTGCCTATGTTTGGGGTAATCTTGTGACATGGAGGAGCAAGAAACAAGGGGTTGTAGCAAGAAGTAGTGCAGAAGCTGAGTTTAGAGCTATGGCTCAAGGTATCTGTGAAGGATTATGGATCCATAGAGTCTTAGAAGAACTTAAGATGAAAATTGAGCTTCCTTTGAAATTATACTCTGACAGTAAAGCTGCTATTAGCATAGCTCATAACCCCGTTCAACATGACAGAACCAAGCATATTGAGATTGATCGACATTTCATAAAAGAGAAGTTAGATGCTGGAATCATATGTCTAACTTTTGTAACTTCAAGTCAGCAAACAGCAGATATCTTAACCAAAAGTTTGGCAAGACCCACCTTTGAGCATTTGATAAGCAAGTTGGGCATGACAGATATCTATGCACCAACTTGAGGGGGGGTGTTGGAATATATTTAGTTTCCTAATTTGTTATTTCTATGAGATTCTAAAAATATCATTATTTCCTTTTATTTCTCCTTGTAACTATTTCCTCCATAAATCAAGGAGATAGCTAGTTGTACTTTTATTATAAAGCCAGCCTTGAGCTGATGAATAAAACATTACAGCATTCTCATATAATTTTTCACAATTTTGTTTTAACAATGGTTTGAAATTAATCTTTTTTCATTGTGACATTAACTAGTGGGAACAATTCTTGACCAGATTCTATTTACCTAACGGTCGAATTTTGATTTATCGGAGCTCCCTTTCTCTAGGAATAGTTAAAAACGAAAAAATAGTTTGAAATTAAACTCTTCTCATTGTGACTGACATCAACTGGTGTCAATCTATCCTGCAGTTGTGATGGATGTCAAGGGGTTACAAATTATAATCTGTTGTCAGGTTTAGACCAGGGGAAGAAACCAATGTTTTGTGACACAAATGTATGTGCAATTGACAATATTCATGTACCAAAACAAATTTTAGCCGGCACATAAAAACAACTTTAAGGTGTCAAGCAACTGCACTTGCCAAATTTGGCCTGTTCCTAAGAACAAGTCAAATGGTTTTTGCTATGCTAGAAATCCACTCTATGCTGGAGTACCCGGGCAACAAATTATAATATTCATGGATCTAAAAAAAAGTACATAAACATACCTAAATGTGTTTTTGTTTGTCAATTTCATTCTTAATATCTTATTTGTTACTACATCCGTCCCTAATTATAAGATCATGTTTGACAAAAATGTACTATTCATTTATATTGTTTTAACCGTATTTTTTTTAATAATATATAAATGTAAATATAAACATATCAGATCTTGTTCAATTTGTTTTGAGGAGTATTTTCAAAATATTAAGTTTTTACAATTTTAATTAATAAACAATTAAAGATATTAGTGATCAAAATTGTGTATTGACGTACGTACAGTGATCAAACAGTCTTATAATTAAGAACGAAGGTTGTATTTAATTTAGTTTTCGAACATGCCTTTCGTTAGTTAATTTAATACATGAAATTATTAACAAATTAAAGTGATAGTTGATAATGTGTTTGGTTTCGATGCATTCAATGTATATAATAACATTTATTTAACATTTACGGAGTATGAACTAAAAAGTGATTGTTTATTCCATTGTTAACAAGACATACTATTAAATTAAATCACCTAAGAACTATAAAAAAATAAATTTAAATCACCTAATGGCTTATATACACATATGGTGAATGATACTTTTGCCTGAGCAACTAATTCTAGAAAGAAAATATGGCTTCATTTTCAGTGGAAGAATTCATAGGTAATGGAGTTTTGAAAGAACTGCTTCAAAAATTGTTGGAAGAAGGTTGGGATGATGTACCAACACTGAAGGTCATGGGTTCAGAGGATATGGATTTACTATACATGACACAAAAGCAAAAGGTTTGTCATCATTATCATATTACCATTTTTTAAGTTTACCATAATCTTCTTCACAATCTAACTTCGACCACTCAAGAATCAGTCTTATATTTAGAGACAGATGTAATATTATTTTAGTCCATGAAATTATAAAGAGGGAACAATTTGGTCTTGAATTGTTTTAGGTTAGTGTGATCAGAGTTTTTTTATTTTTTTTTATTAATTTTTTAGATCATTTTAATATTTTATTGTTTGACCAATTACAAATTTTGAGAACTTATATCTGTATGTCCTCATATTAAGAAAATTGGTGGCACATGCAGAAAACAATCCCATTTTCCTACATTTTAGAAAACCACGCAGTGACGCTTATTAATTGATCCCGATTAAATATTTGAGATTGACCGACTCACATTATATATGATTGGAAAAGATCGTTTCGTGAGCTTAGCTCATTTGATAGGTACATTCCGTTATATAATCAGGAACCGGAGTTCGAACCCCGAACACTCTACTTATTTATCTTGGGATTTTCAGACACTAGGTTACTAGATCAATTTTTGTTTTGAAAAAGATCAATAAATACATTAACATTTCCTATGTGGAATCTTAAATACTATTACAAGTTCAATCCTCATCATTTGTGTCAATAAATATTATAAATTACAAATAACATATATGCTTCTAAAAGTAATTTCCCTCTAATGCCACAGGAAGCACTTACAATCAGATGCTACCTACATGATAGAACATTGATGCAATATGCAGATAAAATGGAAGAAAGTGGCAAAATTCTCCAAGAGCTTCTTAAACTAAGCACTAATGATCTTATTTTCATGTTTGAAATGAAAAGAGGCCACATTGCACGTTTCATTAACAAAACAAGATGTGATGATTCTTTCAAACTACAAAAACTTCCACTTAGAAGAAGATCAAGCATAACAATGCATGGAGATGAAAGTATCCTAAAAAGTAATGGATCAAATTATACCTCTAGTAATAGTAGTACAAGATCACATATAAGAAGTAATAATGTAGGTAATTATGATGAGCAATCAATATTGATTGATTTGAAGATTAGAGATGGATATGTTTTTAAAGGGATTGTAGCTTCTGAACCATCTGAGCCTAGAGCATGTGGTTGTGTGAAACCACCTCAAGTTAGTGACCAAGTTGCTTCTTATTGTTCGATTGAGAATATTTCACTTCAGAAATTAACTCCTGAGTATAAGATTGGTATGGAACCATTGGTGAAAATTAAAACTCCGCCGTTTAAGGCTTCGGAATTATGGCGAGATAAACCAGCTGTTTTCTTTTGTCTTCGAAGACCAGGGTAAAGTTTGTTTGTTTTTTTTTTTTTTTTTTTTTTTTTTTTTTTTTTTTTTTTTACGGTAAATGTTAGTATTGTTAATTTTATAGTAGGTTGTAGATTGAACTCTCGACCTTCTTATAACTTGAGTACTAAGTCAATTTTACATCTTTTAAAAATTTAATCGTTATATTTTTTTTACGGTATTAATCGTTATATTTTATTACACTTAAAAATCGTCAATTTGGCTATATTTTGATACATTGCTTTTTCTTCAATAGAGAGACTTTGCTCTTGGCAAGAAATAAGCATCACACATAAATGCAATAGAGAAAGATTGAACAAATCCCTATTTGGATGAAAATAAGTGGAAAACAACTTTTGAACATATCATAACTTGTTTTCGTAAGTTTTCTCAATTAGTCCGACAAGTATTTATGTTAGCGGACCTCAAATAAGTCAATTCAACATTTTAATCTGAAGAATCCAAAATTATTATTTTCGATATTGTTGATTTGGCATTTTTGTTTGAATTAATCTTCATATCATATTTTAGGGACAAAATCATTATGGTCTAGTCTACATATTGTTGAGCCAGAAAATATGAATATATATATATATATATATATATATACAAAGAAACTAAAACAAATTCTTCTATGATTCAGAAACAAAAACAATAAAAAATTACAAGGATTAAAACTGAAAGTGTAAATATTTTTATTTCATCCCTCACACATACCATTTGTCCCTTGAATTTGGAAACAGGTGCATCATGTGTAGAGCTGAGGCACACCAACTTTATTCAAGAAAACCCATATTTGATTCACTTGGTATTCAACTATTTGCAGTTCTTCATGAGGACATAGAATCAGAGGTAATAACAAAAAAAACTTTCACTTCAACCATATTTTGTTTCATTTGATTCAGCTAGTTAGAGACCTATTTGGATTGACTTACTTGAGTTTATCTACTGACATATGTTTTGTGACACTATTTAGGAGAGTTTATCTACTGACATAAATATTTTTCAACTTATTTTCATCAGTTCTTCAATATAGCTTATGAAAATAGTTCGTAGACTATATAAAACAATTTATCTTTACTATCTAATTTATGTAAACTTGTGCTATAACGTATAAGCTGCAAATATACTATACTGTTTATCCAAACAAATGCGAAGTCCTTGAAGGCTTAACTTATTATCATGATGAAAAACACGAAAATTGTCATAAGCTGTTTTTATAAATTCATCCAAACAATGTCATAAAATTTATGCAAGTAGATAATCTCAAATAAGTTTTTAAGGCTTAACTTACTATATATGATGGTGAAATAGGTTAAAGATTTCTGGCCTAGATATTGGGGTGGTGTTGTACTTCTTGATCGCAGCAGAGACTTTTAT
Organism: Trifolium fragiferum; assembly: GCA_954870985.1. Lineage (NCBI taxonomy): Eukaryota > Viridiplantae > Streptophyta > Magnoliopsida > Fabales > Fabaceae > Trifolium > Trifolium fragiferum. The sequence continues at coordinate 23,985,507 of OX940791.1, read as the reverse complement.
AAAGCTCTTGGTGGTGGAAAACTACCCAAGGAGAATTTTTTATCAGGATTTTTGCTCAATCCAAAAGCACTTTCCAATTTCAAGCGAGCAAAAACCATGAACTTTGAGTACAATTTTAAAGGTGAAGGTGAAATAAAAGGTGGACTTTTTATCATAGGGAGTGGAACAAATGGTATTGCTTATCAGTTTATAGAGAGGAACTTTGGTGATTGGGCACCAATAGCTGAAGTCATTGAAATTTGTACTCAAATGCAGAAGGTAACATATTTTATTTACTCCTTTTTTTTTCAATTTTTTTCCATGGCATCATGGTCTATTAAACACCGACACAAAAACTAGCTACGATACTAACATGCAAACATCAAAAATAACTATTGAAGATAAAATTGATCGAATGAAATTGCACATATAAGCGTCAAAAGCTGTATAGACCTTTAGCTTGAAGTATCGATGTTACACATACAAATCTTAGTTTATCTTAAGAGGAGTGTTAATAACACACTCTTTAACTCATATTTTTATAGTCAAAATTTATGCGAGTGTATCTAAATTATGTGAATTCCATATAAATTAGGTGAAAATCAAATGAATTCTTAGCAATAAAAAAAAATGTGTATTGAAAAATGTATGTGTTACTAGCATAATTTTTATCTTAATAAGATATTTAACAAATCTATTGAACATGATGCAGAACAAACAAGAAGGTCAAAGGGAGTTTGTACTACATTGAAAAGTTTCAACAGATTGAATATGTTGGAGCTAGACATGCATTTAGTTACTTATTTACTAAAACTAAACTGCTTGTAGTTCCATCACTACTAGCACTTGTATTTTTACCCATACAATAATACGGGAGTCGGGAGATTATATTTTTTTTATTAGTTTTTATGAAGATGTATATTTATACTCATAAATTAATATGAGTGTCTATTTTTTTATAAAAAAAATTATATATGGCCTATATTTACACTTGCATATTAATACGAGTGTGTATTTTTCTTAAAATTTATATGTTTATATTCTTTTATCAATATATACATGGCCTATATATTATTTTTTAATTTCGATCTGAGACCTTTTTTTGAAATTTATATTTGTGTTCTACTACTTAGTTATAGTTAGAAATCCTTAAAACCTAACTCAATCTTATAAATTGGCTTGTAAAGTAAAAATTATTCCTACTAATAAATACATTTCAAGTCATATTTAATTCAGTAAGAGACTATTAACACACTTCCTCACACTCAAGACTAGATAGATATCTACTGTGTGACGTGAGTAGCCAAAAAACGGCGACCTGATAGTAGGTGATCTATTAGATCTTCATCATCTTTGATGCACTCTATCATACTATAATTTGGAATGAGTTGAGTCTATCTCAATCCTACAAAATTGATTCGTAAGATGAGGGGTATCACACTCATTTAAAGTCTTTTATAGTTTTTTATGTGGGGCTTGAGCGTTTTCAACTAGAAAGCACTAAACAATGTTTATGGTGCCATTTCAAGTTTGATTTCTCATTGTACCAATTGCGGTATATTATATTAGCCTGTACATGACTTAACTCTCGCTTTAAATGGACTTCGTGTAAGTGAATGATAGGATTGAACTCCTCAAATTAGTTGATCTTTGATTGAATACTACTGAGTTTTAAAAAAAAATAATTTAATCAATCATGTGACTCTTTATTTTCCTATATCTTAAATTAATAAAATGAAAGTTACAGACTAAAACAGAGAGTTAACATTTTGGAGAGATGAAAATAGAAGAAAACAATTTCTCCATAACCATAATTGAAATTCACTTATTTTAAAGCAACAAAACACAATTATTTTTCATACATAGCACCAAAGCAAGTGCTCTTATTTCATATTAAAGATATAATTAAAAGGATAAGGCTGAACTAAAATTATTCTTGATTCTCCTTTTGGATCCTTACAACATCCAAGTATGATTTCCCTTTTATCTTACTTGAAAGATATCCGCTGACAAATTCTTCAACAGTAATTGTGTTGAATAATGCAGGTCTTTCAGGAGTAACAAGGCTGGGTATTGGACCTACATATCCTCCCATATCAGGATTGTGAAATGCAGCAACAGACATTCTCTCCTTTTTTGAATTAACCATTACTCGATGTTCAATGCTTCGGTAAATGCCGTTGGTCATTATCTGCCATACCACATTTAAAATATTACTATTAATCGAGTAATAACATAAACATATTTGACCTGACTTATTTAAGTTTATATAGTAGTAGAAATTTTGTGAGACTGTTTGATTTTTAAATTTTACTTCAAACAATTTTTATAAGTTTTTTAAACTTGTTTTTGAAAGTTATCCAATATAGTTATGAAAATAAAAAAAATTTAAATTGGTCGATTCTTATTTTATTTTTAAATTTTATATTAAATAAAAATTTAAAAATTGTTTTAAGATCTAAACCATTCAATTTTAAGTCAAAGGTGTTGACTGCACCTATCTGTATCAATCGCCGACCATACGTAATTAGTTTAGAAGAATTAAGAGTGTATACATTTTTAATTATTTGTTGCAACACTATTTAAAACAAAATAATATAAGAGTTGTGAATAATTGTGTGCTAGTTAATTACCTCTAAAGCATCTCCAACATTGACAACAAAAGCATTAGAGAGAGGATTGATAGGAATCCACATTCCATTTATTTTTATTTGAAGTCCTTGAATTTCATTGACTTGGAGAAGGATGGTAACGGCACTACCATCAGAATGTGGATTAAGTCCAATCACTTTATCCGGTTGTGGACATGGAGGGTAGTAACTCATCTTTACTGCTTGACGTCCCTCCTCAAATAATTCTAACAATTCTTTTGGGTTGATCTTTAAAGCTTTTGACATAAATTCAATGATCTTGTCACACAGTTTTTTCAGTTCTAGATAATAGGTTTCTAGATTATCCCTGCAAAGTACCAAACAAAAATTATACAAAAAGATGGATGCAGACACAAAATAAGACATGAATACTGACAAGTCGACATCATCGATATCGATAATAATTTGAAAAACTGACATAGTTTAATGTACTCATATGTATCATGTCGTATCAATATGAGACACCGATTCATATCCGATATATATGAACATGTTTCATCCACACCCACATGTCCGGTGAGTATATCTTGGTGTTAATTGATACACATAGGCGGAGCCAGAAAAGTTATAAAAGCTGGGCACAATTTTAACTACAAGTGAAAAATTCATATGTGATATAAATTTATGATCGTCCCAACCAATTTGAAGGCCCGCTGCAATTTTAAATTTAGACCTTTTATTTAAAAAAGTTCAAAAAAATTATTTAATTATAATTAACATTAATAACATGAAAAAGAATTATCTTTTATAAATTTTTCTTCTTTTCATCAAAAGTAACACCAATTATAATGAAAATCATGTCAATTGATATAAATAATTAACACTTTTAAAATTTTAAAACTAACTAGAAATATATATCTAAAGGGGTAATTATGAATCATCCATCTTGGTATGATTCAGTGGCAAAGCAGTCCTTTTCTTCCACCGTCGCATGGGTTCGAATCCCATCAACAGCCTTTTTGTTTTTAATTTTCATTTATACAAAATGATGTTTAAATAAAAAATGTTGCACATAGGACTTGAAACCAGACCTCTTCTTAAAAAGAAGCGCCTTGACCGCTCGGCCACATGATTCATCAATAATAAATTTACATTGACTAGTATATATTTATGAAAAATGCTATTTGGTAAAATCATCTCAGGAGAAGAATTGCAAAAATAAATTTTTACCCTTGTTTCAGCTACCTCCACGATTTCCACTAAAAGAGGAGATTAAAATTACATCATCCTATAAGATAATGCCATGGGTTATTCTTGCATTTCTTCTCTAAAATAATTCTTACTAAATAGCAATGCTTTATATTTATTATTTAAAACATTATTCCAAAAAAAAAAAGGATTGGGCCGTGCCCAGATAGGCCGGACTCTTTCTCCGCCCATGTTGATACATTCATTCAAGACTCAAAGTTTGACCTAAACCCACATGTTTGAGCAAGAAAGAGAAGAATCACATGTGACATTATTTAACACTTATACATTATTATCAGCCTCTCTTATGTATGGTTAGCCAATTTTTGATTGGTCAAATCTCCTATTTTTAAGCGCATTCTTCTCTTTCTTATGCAAATCTTTCTTACTAAATATTAATGCTCTTTATATTTTAGGAGAATGTTAACTTGTGTCCTTAAGACATATGATAAGAAGACAAATATGAAAAGCATTTATTAAAGCATGTATACTATTTAATTATTTAAGCATTAAATTTGTATATCATTAAATGTTACATTTCTATTTTTAAATAGCTTAATAATCATGTGCCCTTAGGACACAAGTTAACATCACCCTATATTTTATTAGATGATCTTTAGCAGTAGCTACATTAAAGCAGTAACGCGTTAAATCCGACTTCATGTTTAAGGGGTTGAAAAGTCTCTAATGTTAAAGAAGTGAAAAACACAACACCTGAATGGTTGCGGGATAAGAGGAATTAAATTGGGATGCCTTCTGCGCAATGGGAGGGTTTTAACGAAGAACATATCTCCCCATCTTAACTTGTCTTCTTCTAATGCAACATACACTTGTCCAAACCCTTCCATATCTTCCGTTGTTTGCCAAAACTTCTTTTTCTCTTCCATTGGTAGGTTGAAAAATTCTTCAGTACCAATCTTCACATTTTCTACCAGTAAAGGGTCTACTCCATGATTGATGAGCTGCAATTGATATAGACAAATCATCACTTATTAAGAGCAAATAATGTTAAATAAGCTTTATTTATAAAAATGGGAAATAGTAATGTGTGCCTCAGTCTCACACTTCTTTTAAATATTTTAAATCCCCAATGTATTGACTTCATATATTTTCATAAAAATTTTAAAAAATATCCTAACTAAAATATTTAATTTATATTACTTAAAAGGAAAATGTTAACAGTGCTTCAAAAACATTAGTTAAGCATAAATAAAAAAATTTAATTTTAAAAATTGTGCATTAAATGCAGTAAAATGTAAAAAAATTATATTTAATTTAAATATTAATCTTTTAACCTAAGTATCCATATTCACACTCGTTACCTGTATTTTTGCTAAAAGTAAACTGATCAATTATAATATATATCATATCATTTGAATAGAATTTAAAAAATTTCAAAGATTTTAATCTTGATTCATGAAAATTATAAACAATATTATTACTAATTTCATGCTAAAGTTTTATAAATATCTTGACATATTCACATTGTGTTTGCATTATTTTATAAATAAATATTTTTATTAAAAATGTATAATAGTTTAATAGTGTTGTATTTTTTAAAATTGATATACATATCATTATTATATAACAATATAAATAAAATATATTGTATACGTATGGGATGGGGTGGATACTAAAATATTATAATTGATTTATACTATATTATATAAGTCTGAGAGGGGGTGCCCAAAATTTTTTGGGGATGTGCAATAAATTTGGGGGGTGTGCGAGAAATTTGCGGGGTGCATGAAAAAATTTCATTGTTTATGCACTGTGCATAAGGAAAAAGGGTTATAGAAGTTATGGTGCATAAGCCTTTTTCTTTATGCATGGTGCATAAACAATAAAATTGCTTCGTGCGCCTCCCAAATTTATCGCGCACCTCCAAAATTTCTCGTGCCAGAACACTATATGATTATATATAATACTTAAATTAAACTTAGATAATTTTAAAAAATATTTGTAGATGTTCTTAATTTAAAAAATAAAAAACAAATGTGTTCTATTTAAAAGGAACTCGCAAACAATTACTTTGAACAATTAGTCTTTGGCTTCTGAGCTAGAGATATCTATACTAATGAAAAATAAATTTGAGAAGAGGAAATATTAGATTCAAATTAAACCTGGAAGAAACCCCATTCCTTACAAGCTTTGTCCAGCTTCTCTAGCTCATCCGCATCCTCACATAACAATTTACCAAGATCAATAATTGGAAGCTGTGGTGTGTTAGATACAAGAACAGGATCTTGATTTGGTTGAAGATATTGTTCTGGGACTTTTGTAATGCCTTGCTTTGCCAACTCTTGTACTGAAGGAGCTAGAACAAAAGAATTACCAGCCATTTTTTACGCTGATTTTCTGTTTGGATGGATTTGAAGAGTGAAGAATGAGTATATAGACGAGGTTAATTTATATAGGGGGTGGATAATTATCTTATTAATAAAGAAATGCTAGATTAATATAATCATCAATTTAATAAATTAAATCAGAACGTGTTTGTTTTGGTTATGGTTCACCCAATAAGAAAGCAAGTTTTATAAATTAAAAGGTTAAATATATTTTGATTTCTATAAAATTATCAAATTTTGTTAGAAATCGTCGGATTTTCAAAATGAAAAATAAATATTATCAAAAAATTAAACAAAAAATTAAATTGAGGTTTGTCACGAGTCACATTTCAATAAAAATAATAACTTATGGGTCATATTAGACAATATTTTCGAAAGCTGAACTGATAGTTTAGAAATGATAGTCTTAACTCATGTTGATAACCTAGTTGTTGAAGATTGTTGATGCCGAATGATCGATTTCTGATTTTTTTGGAGGAAAAAGGTACATGCAAAAATGTTAGCAGTCCGACGCTCAAATAAATATTTGAATGAGGAATAAAGAGTATTAAGTATTTGAGGCGCATAAGTATATAGCTTTTAATATATATATATATATATATATATATATATATATCTATCTGTGTGTGGTGTTTTATCTCCTACCACTAATGATCCAAATTCATGAGTTGGCATTAGTCACCATGACCCCCTTTTTTTTTATTCGTACAAGTCACCATGACCCCTTTGTTTTTCACTAAAGTGAAACGACAATTATTGAGAGATAAAGGAGTACTGTATTTGGTATTAATAACGACAAGAACAAATGGAGTAGAAATGTTTTGTTGGGTTTTTGGTTTAATTTTTCTTTTTAAAATAAAAACCGAAGAGAAATACGCTTACAATGATTGATTCTTGTTCAACTGCCTCCACACAAATGTCACAATATAGGGGTGAGCACAAACCCGCAATTCGACTCGAAACCGACATAACCGTCAATATATGGAAGCACTCGGTCGGGTGCGGGTCGGGTCTTGGGTCAACAATTGTAAAAAATCGATCATGAACGGTTGTATACGGGCGGGTGCGGTCTCTAAAAATTCGTCTCTTCATAACCGAAACCGACCGAACAATTTCTAAAATACAAATTAATTTTTTTTCTAGTTTCAAATACCTCTTCTCTCTCTTAATATCATATGCACTTCACTTTGGTAATTTTATCTATCTTTGATAGAGGAGAAAATTGTTGTATTTTACAAGCTTTAGTTTATAATATGTTGATAAAGGAGATGCGAAAGATAATATCTTAGATTTATCTTAATTTTTACTTCTCATTTACTATATATTATTGTCGTTGAATTTACAAATTTAAAACAAATTAACTTCATCTCATCATTTTTATTGTATCTTTTGCTGCAGTATGTACGAAATATTAAACGAATTGTCAAAAAACAAATAATGTTTTGGTAAATGAAGTTTTAAATGTAACAACAACATTTCAATCTAATCCGTTTAAACCGACCCGTTGAAACCCATCGCCCGTATGACCTGAACCCGAACAAACCGAAAACGTAAACGGTCGGAATTTGGTCCAAATTAAGAGGTCACGATTTTTATCGGTTTGACGATTTTCGGCCCGAACCCGACCGATGCTCACCCTACACAATATGATTAGTATCCACCATGATAAACACTAAGCCATTATTTCAGATTAGGATGGTATGCAAAACATTTATCACGTGTTAAAGATTTTTTAAAAATAAATGTTAAAATGATAATTTTCTATTTCTTACTGGAAATCATTAAATATTCAATATTACTAAAAACTAAAAGGTTGAATCTGCGAACAATCTTACATCATCCAAGTTAATAAATAACATAAAACAATCTAATAACAAACTCTACAATTGATATGATAAAATTCAAATGTCCAGAATAGACGTGTCTATGGATCTACAACGTTAAAGACACTGAAATCATTGAATATGCATTGAATTTAAATCAAACCAAATTTGAAAATATGAACAAAATAAATACCGTACTAAGACGGAAAATAAGAACAAACATCGTATGAAGACGGAAAATCAAAACAAAACACCGTATCAAGATGGGAATTCAAAACAAACAACGAAGAAGAAAACACAAATAACACCTAAAACTACGTGAAAATCACTTATTTAATAAAAGAAAATAAAAAACAATCAAGAGGAGTGATTTTTGATTGATCCAAAATCACCCCTCTCTGAGGGATGAGCAAGAAGAAGACAAAATGAAAAATAGGGTTAAGATAAAGAAAATATATAAGAGTAGTGTGATATAAAAATATAACATTTTTTTAAAGTATTGAATTCACAAGTTTAAAGATTTTTTATTTATTTCTTAATATGCTTAATTAATGTCTCTAAAATATTGTTTATAATTTTCCTATACAAATATACTAGTGTGTAGATGTCATTCAAGACCTTTTTACATAATGCATAACAACTAGAGGTGTCAAAATTGGCGGTCTGACCAGTTTCGGGCTGATCCGGACGGGGCTAAAAAACCCAGATGAAATATGGGCTGCAAAAACAGGAAGATTTCTTTTCCCACCCCCAGCTTTCTTTTTTACCCCCTGGGTTTCCGTTTTTAACCTTTGAAAAACTGGGAAAAGTCGTTCGGTAGATGCGTACCGAACTTTGTTATTGATTTACACCCCTTTTACACCTTTCTTCTTCTATACCCCCTACTTCGGTGGACGCGTACCGAACGATTTTTAAACTAGTTTGGTGGACACGTACCGAACTGTTTCTGTATAGAAACAGAGCGTACGCTCTCTTCTCCCATTCATGCTGAAACAGTTTTCTTAGAAAGTGAAGGGGAAATACGAACCCTAGTCACAAATCTTCATCAATCTTGCGTTTTTGAGTCAATCTTCCACAAAGTTCATCAATTTCTACTCCATCAAGTAAGATTATGTTCATTTTAGTTCCTTATTTGCATTCATATTTCTTCATATCTCTCAATTGCGTTTTTGATTAGTTTATGTCAATGTTAATCTCTGATTCGTGATTTAGTGTTGATTATGTTGTTGAAATTGTTGATTAGAGGTTTATTGTTGATTTTGGATGATTGCATGTTAGGTTTGATGTGAAATTTGATTAGGTTTAGGTTTTGGTTAAATTTTGAATTTTGAGTTGGTTTGAATGATGAATGGTTGTTGATTAATAGTTATTTAGATTGTTGATTATTGCTTATTATGGTGAATGTTGAATGTTAAATTTGGAAATAGTTAGATTGTGGTTAAATTTTGAATATCGAGTTGGTTAGACACAGGTTTTGGTTAAATTTGAATACGGTTAAATTTTGATTACGACTGATGTTTGAATTTTTGTTTTTGTTTTGTCTAGATATGGAAGAAGATGTTGGCAGAGGGCGACACGACAGGGAGAGCAGGGCTCATGGCTCAGCACGTAGAGAAGTGCCGCCTGCGCCTAAAAGTGGTCGTCGCAAGAAAGGACAACCTCTTATTGTGGAAGGAAGTCATGATGCTGAAGCGGGTGGATCACGTTCCCGCACACGCCGAGCACATGTTCAGGCACCTGTTGTTGATCAGGAATATGATGCGGGTCAATACCTAGACGACAATGCAAATTGGGCCGAGCAAGACCCACCGCAAGAGCCAGAACCACAACATCAGCAACCACCTGAGGCAGAAGCGGAAGTCGTCTACGGAGGAGGGCCAACAGATTTGTCCCTATTATCGCTTTACTATAAGCATATGGCAAATTCGATTTGGCTTGCACCACCCGGTTCGGCGGTATAATACTAAACCTTTACAAATTATTAACTTAATTTTTTTAACTATAAACAACTAACACATTTTAATCCGTTCTTTACAGGTTTTAACTGATGTTATGCGTTCGATTGCCAATGGATGAAGGTTGATAGATATCCCAAAACCATCTAAGACTATGTTGTGGTTTTGGGATACTTTAAGGGAAGTTTCTTAACCATCTAAGCTTGGCATCACACTTGACGATGTGCAGTGCCTACTGCATATCCCTATTCAAGGGAAGTTTCTTAACCATCATAGGATACATTGTTAGTGGTTGTTTGGGTGTTGAGAAGGAATTAATTATGGAGGAATTTGGTAAGAATAGTGGGCCACATTTGAGGTTTAACTACCTACAGGGTATATATAATGAGTTGAAAGAGACTTGTGAGACTATGGAGGAGGAGGAGGGAAGATCGTTAGAGGAGATGATGCCTTATAGGGAGAGGTGTGTGAAAGCTTTTTTGCTGTTTGTGGTTAACTGTACACTTTTCACCAACAAAAGTGCGTACTACATGGATGCCTCATACATGCAATACTTTCCAGATTTGTCTACCGTCCATGAGTGGAATTAGGGTGCTGCAGCTCTTGTTTATTTGCAAGATTATATGGATGATGCGTCTGAGGAGGGCACTGGTCAGATTGTTGGATACTTATCATTTGTTATGGTATATAAATTTATCAATTAATTCATTTATTTGTACTTCAATTTTTCAATTACTTCGATAATTAATGTAATTTATGTTTATGTCTTTTACGATTTATATTAATGTGATCATTAAATATTAAATTTATGTTTTTTCAGGGATGGATAATTGAGCATTTCCCAAGTCTGACACAGTGGAGAATAGCTGACAACTGGACTGAGAGTATGCCACGGTGCGCCAAGGTTACTCCCGGACAAGGCCATAAGGATCCACCGTCATACAAACAAAGTTTGGATAACCTGCAGATGTCCGATGTTGTCTTCTGCCCGTACGATGCACATCGAGCCTTCAGACCGTTGATTGATGAATGTTTTTTTTCTGGGTGGTTAAGGTGTGGAAAAATGCTTGGAAAGCATTTGCCTGAACGGGTGCTCCTTCAATTTCAGCATGTGCACGGAATTCCGAGAAACCCAGCTGTGTTAGCTGCACCAGGCATGACGGTAGCTCAGATTGATCGAGTTTGGATGGAGGAGTTGCAGATGAGGATGATTGATGAAGACATGAGGGGCCGAGTGGTGGTGAATCCGTGGGATTGCGAAGCTGGCTACATATCATGGTACTACAAAGTGTCATATCCTGAATTGGTGCAGGAACGTGCAAAATTTTCCTGCATTCTGTAACTTCAAGTTCGGTAGATACGTACCGAACTTTTGTATAAACTAAAATACTTCGGTACGCATCCACCGAGATTTTGGTTCGGTAAACGCGTACCGAGCTTTACGTGTCTGAAAATATTTGTGTTCCATATGGATTAATTTTTTAGTTTTTTTTATTATTAATTGTATTCTTATTATTATTATTATTTGCATTATTAAATTTTTTTTTTTAATTGTGTTCAATGAGGATAAACACTTTGATTTTATAACGGATAGTTAGACATAGATTAACACAATAACACTTGATATTAATTTAATACAAAAACATTACATTGAGTTTAATTAAAAACATTACATTGAGGATAAACAACAACATTATAGTGGTGTTAAATAAAAACATTACATTGAACACAAACAACATTACATTAAACAAGAATAAAAACGAGTAGCATGCGAAAGTTAAATACTAGCTTGAAACGACAAACATGTTCATCAATTTTCTACTATCAAAGTAGCATACAAACGTGGATACTTCAGATCAATTAAGCAGACGCCGAACATAGACACCACATCGTCATCATATTTCAACTCTTTCCACTCGTAAATACGTGTTGCGTCGTCGAAATTCAGAATATCACATGCCAAACTCATGTAATGATCGTAATGGCAAATTTTGTCAATTTTGATTTGTTTGGCGTATTTGGCCTGATACAAAAGTTGAATCTTAGTTTTGAGAGACCTAAGAGTTGTTAATGTATCCTTCAATTCAGCGGTAAACAATTCGTCGATACCCCGAAACTTGATAGTAAATGGATAGGATTCGGCAAAAGAATTTTGAGACATATTTGAAAAAATACTAGCTTGATAGAAGTGTTGATGAATTTACAACCTGGCAAAGTGTCGGTGTGATCCTAACCGTTCAAAGTGTCGGCAAGATCGTGACCGTTGAAAGTGTTGATGAATTTACAACCTGACAAAGTGTCGGTGTGATCCTAAACGTTCAAAGTGTCGACAACATCGTGACCGTTGAAATTTTTTTGATAATTTTAACTTACTAGTCTATATTGTAGTTCCATAGTTTAAAGACATAATTTCTAATCACTAGACTACTTGACAAAAAGCTATCATCTAATGCATAACGAAAATTATGACATCGAAATTACAAATACATTTTATATAAATGCGTTACACGGAAATTAAAAACATTACACGGAAATTAAAAAGTTACACGGAAATTATAAACGTTACACGGAAATGATAAACGTTACACAGAATATTAAAAACGTTACACAGAATATAAAAACGTTACACGTAAATTAAAAACGTTACACGGTGTTATCAACGGAATAATCTTCATCTTCAGGCCCCTTCAAGCATTCAATTATATCATCAACAGATCTTGAAAGTTTTGCATCCAACTCTATGGGTCCCTTTCTGCTATACTGTGAGAAAATGGAAAACATAGTTCGAACATCATCATCGTTTTAAATTTTCATACCTGTAAATGTAATGACTCCGTCAGATCCGATCGACGGTTTTCGATACTCAATGCTCGTGGCAGTTCTGTCGTCATTCTTGTTGACACAACAACGATTAATTTCATCAAGTTGCTGTTTCAATTCAAGGAAATTTGCATCGTCGCAAATCCGAAACATGTTTGGTTTTCTGTTGTTGTAATACACAACTGCAAGACTCGTGTTTCTCCGATAACTAAGTGAAATATCCATTTTTTTTTCTTGCGTAGATCTGTTCCAAGCACCTTAAGTTATACACGTTCTACCATAATTATTGACCACATAAAGTGTAGGCAAAATCTCGACCATTTATAGTGTCGGCAAAATCTTGAGCGTTAAATATTTTAAACCAATAAGTATAAATAAAAATCGGTACGCTTTTTTTAATCTCGGCCGTTTAAAGTGTCGGCAAAATCTCTACCGTTTTAAAAATAATAGGATTAAATAATAATAATAATAATATTTTTAAACCATATTTCAAAAAGCTCATGGCAACCTGGACCGTTTTCTAAAACTGATAATATCGGTATGCATGTACCGAACTCTAGTTCGGTATACATCCACCGAAGTAATTTTAAATTAACAAAAGTTCAGTACGTGTGTACCGAAGTACACGTACCTGATAGCAGGCAAATCTGCAACATTTATAGGTCAACTCGGTTTATAAAACGAGTTCGATATCTGTTTTAAAACAATTCAACAGTTCAAACAACATCATAATTGAAACGACTAAGTTATATTTAATGCATTATATAAGTTGTACATCGCAAAAAGTCTGAAACAACATAACCAAACTAGTTATCGTATATAACAAAATGTGATGGCGTAAATACAATGTAAAGTTACAATGCCTAAAATATGCATCATACAACCCAAAACAGTTCCAAAACATCAATGTACAAATAACCTCGCAAATAACATCAACAAATAAATGGATCATCACTACTCGAACCAACTCCCGTGAGTATTTTCTTCCTAACATCTTTCATCTCCTTTTCCAAAAGTTCGGCAAACGTGCTCTGACGTTCCATGAACGGATACTTACATGCAGCGGCTTCTTCCGACCGATAATTCCTCCACCCGAGGCATGTGTGTGGCAATTGACATCCCTCTATCAACTTCACAAGAAGAAAGTGGCCAGGAACCAAACCAAGACAAAGAATGTTCTTCTCGGGATCCGAAGGTGGACTTCCACGCAATGGGAAAAATGTCTCCGATACTCTGTCCCCAGGGGCTGTCAACTCCACAATAACCTTGTTGTAGTGAGTAGCCAAAATGTGTCCCATATCCGGAAATGTCAACCATTTGTCCACTGGTGCAACATGACCAGGAAGGACTCGTCTTTTTGGATGGTGCAATGCATCTTTGATGAAATTAAAACGCCTCTCAATTACAAACACTCTCTTATACAACTCCTTGTGCAAATTCAGCTCTTTAAGCATGTGACATTTGATCAACTCATAATCGTTCTGATTACCACAATAATTAAACGCAACGCAACGATATCCACAAAATCCGTCACCAACCACATCAACAATGTCATCTATATAAGGGCGCATAAACTTCGGCATTTCCTCAATGCGTGGTATGTTACGCGTAGGAGGAATGTCGCTCACCGTATGCTTAGATTTTGCACTTGACCTCTTCTTTGACGACGACGGTTTTGTTTGCGATTCTTGAGTAGCTTCAAAGTGTTTATCAACATGCTCCCAACGAGACGGTTCTCGGGTCGTGGACCTAGTGATGCGAGAACTCGCCTTCCCTTTATTCTTTTTAGCACCTTTAGGTATTGCGTTGTGTTCCGGAGCTTTTAAAGACGTCGATTCCGGAAAAGCAATTTCACGAAGTTGATTTCTTATCTCATCCTTCATGCAAACTTCAACTCGCTTCAACCGTTTCTACAAAAAAAAATAATACAAGATTAATTGTTAATTAAAATTATAACGTATTAAATAAAATTATAACCTATATATAGTAGCGCAAAAATATATCATCGTTAATTAAATTAAATTAATAGTAGCGCAAATATCTCGGACGTTAATTAAATTAATTAAATGTACCTGAATAGCTTCCCATTCCGCCAAGCAAGAATAATCGTCGTCGTCGGACGAACCGCCTTCATCCTCCAAAAAGCATAACTTCTTCCAATGTGCATTAACCTCATCCAGTCGAATAGATAACTTGTGAAACATCTTCTTAGCAATCAAGCATGCACATGGCAACCCATAGGTAAACCTCATAACACAACCACATTTCTTGCTATCCGTGCCGCATTCTTCAACTCTTTTTTCTTCTTTGTGTATATGATTCAAGGCGGGTCTTGAAATTTTGAAAATCAATAAGGAATACCAGTAATAATCCTTGAAGGTGTGCTCCACAACAGACAAATTCATACCGAAAGTTCCTTGAATTTCATTGAAGCGATTAATCAATATTTTGTCGATCGCTTCCCAACCGGTGGCTAAGTCTCCGTGACCGTCTTTCAAGTAGCTCTTCAACACACCATGGGCACCTTCGACTCTGTTTGTGGTAGTGTTGCCGAGATGCAAAAACTTGTTAGTCCAAGCACTGACACACCTCTCTTTATCAGTGTCCAAAATAGTCGTCTCGACATATTTCATGAATCTTGGCCACCTTGCACATTGCTTCATAAATTGTAAAACGGCTTCGACATAAGCTTCCTCATCAGCCGAGTACAGTATATCATCAAAGGCTTTCGACACTTGTGTCCACACATCTATTTGCTTCACATTTTCACCGTCTTTAATTTTGCAAAGTGTCTTGCACTTCTCAACCATGTTTTTCTTCACATGAAAAGTACAAACCATATGGGCCGAGTCCGGAAATACGGTGGCAACTGCACTCATCAGTGCTGCATCCCTGTCAGTCACAACAACCTTCGGCTTCAACTTGTTCCTTAACAGACAAACACATTGTTGAAGGACCCATGTGAAATTTTCTTCCTTCTCATTACTCATAAATGCAAACCCAATATTAAAGGTTTCCTCAGTCGAGGTCTGACCAACTAACTCAAACAAAGGCATACCGTATTTGTTCGTTTTGTAGGTAGAATCCATAATCAAAACAGTGGGAAAAGTGTTGAACAAACATACGGATTTCGGATGTGCAAAGAAAATGTCTTGAACGAACTCGGACTCACCATCGGTTCGAGCTTTAAAAAAGTAGTTGTTCTCGTCAAGACACTTGTGCAAATGTTGCATTTCCGTCCTTGTCGCTCTCGCTCTTTGTTTTAATCTGTAACGTGCATTGTAAATTTGCTTCACAACTGTCACATTCTTCGGATCCCTCTCTTTCATAGTAGTAATGATGTTCTTGGGAGGGACCAAATTCTTTGTCAATTCCGATAGAAGTTGCTTTTCTACCGGTTTCAAACGACCCGCGACGAGATGACCTTGCAATGCTTTGTCAAGCACATGGTTGTGCATGCCATCAACAACAGTAACATGCCATTTCCCCGTTGCATGGAAATAACCTCGTAGTCTAAATGGACAATCACATTTTCTCGTTCCCGTCTCTTCAAATTTTACCTTCTTTGCACTTGATTTGTATGTACCACCCCTTTCGCAACCCAACACAATGAACGACTTCTTACTACCTTTGCCGTTGTCGGATCTTACAATGACAATCGAAAATTGTAACGGGAGAGCTATGTCGCAAGCCCACTCAACCAAAGCCTCTTTGTTTTCGAAAGTTCTATCCGTCATAAAATGAGACCTTGTATCCACTCTTATTGGCGATACTTGAGGCTCCGCCACTACTATTTCTCTACACTTGTCCGAAGGTTTAGCTTCATCGGCCATAACTACAACAAATGATAAAAAAAATATAATAAGTCATTTGACTCCATCAATAATGCAATCCATAATTTAAGCAATTATAAATCATACTATGCTCACTAATTAAGGCAATACAATTAATATGAGTCAATTCCTAAACAAACCAATCATACAAACTCTAAAATTGCTTACTCATCCATTTTCATCAAGTTACAGAGAGCACTGCAACCTGATTTATGTTTCGCAAAAGTTCGGTACGCATGTACCGAGCTTTTGTTCTTCATATTTTGAAATAGTTCGGTACGCGTCTACCGTGTTTTGCAAATAGTTCGGTAGACATGTACCGAGTGTACCGAGCGATATTGTGTCAGAAACCTACGAACCTAGCAGGTAGGTGTGCATGAAATAAACGGTAGAGTTTGAAATTTACCTTGTTTTTGAGCTTCTAATGGGTCTAGAAACAGTTAGCCAAACTTCCAATGTTGATTTCAACCCCCAAATGGACGGAATTGCGGAATTTTCACGTAAGGAGATTTTGATTGTGTGTTTGTGAAGAAGAAGAAATGAGGAAGAAACTTGTTGTGTCTGGTTTATAAACATAAAGTTCGGTTGACGTCTACCGAACTCCAGCGCGCTCGGTACGCGTCTTCCGAACTTTCAAAAACCTCGGTACGCATCCACCGAACTTTTCCTTTTAAAATTTTAAAAAGTCAAGGGGCAAACTGGAATTTAAGGGGGGTGAAAAAGAATCCCAGGGGGTGGGAAGAGAAATCTTCCAAAAACAGTGGATAAGCTCGGCCCGATGCAGGTTGTCGGGCGGGCCCATATTTCTTTCCCTTTTTTAGCTATTAATGCTCAATTAGAATAGATGTTGCTAATGCTGATATTGTTTCATTTCAAAACTCAACATATTTAAGTTAGAAAAACATAGAAAATCAAAGAATTAGAATTATTCATATTTAAGTTCACATATAAATTTGACACAAGAGAACTTAAAAATAATAATTCACATAGAAAAACAAATCAACAACATATTAATCTTACTAATAGGAGGAAAATAAGCCGACGAAGCAACATAATAGAGAACTTACGAATATGAGGAAAGAACAGAGAGAATGAGAATCAATGAGCGCGCGAAAGATCAACGACATACATAACTGCTTTTATTTGTTTTTTATAATAAGAGTTGCAACTTTTTAAATTGATGTAATGTGTATTAGATTGAATTGAGCCAAATAAAAAAAATTAACATTTAAAATATAATATACTAATTCATATTTATAATTTTTTTATTATAATTTATTCGGACTTTAAGCTACCAGTAGCCTATTCGAACTAGCTCATATTTTAAGCGGACTTAAATAGATTAAGCTAAAAAGCTTAAAAAAATATTAAAGAAAAATGCTCTTTAGGCCCCCTTATTTGCTACTCAGGCCTCCTGTGTTGACGAAATTGTCCTTAAGATAGGTTTTGGAACTTAAATTCCAAAACTAATTAGTTTTGAAACCTATATTCCAAAATACATTAATATGTATTATTTTCGATCAATGGCTATACAAGTTTATCTTTTCACGTTTTGAAGCTTTGAAATCAACATTTATTCACTCAGAGAGGATTGCTACACTTAATTGGTGTCATCCAATAGGTAATGTATGTTTTAATCGGTTTATTTTTTTTAGTTTTCAATTGTTATCTGTAAACGTAAATTTTGGAACGTGTATTCCAAAATTATTTTGGAAGATAAAATCGAAATTTGGCAGAATTTTGGTTTTCCAGCTTTGTAGTGCATGTTTCTGATACGTAGTTATTGTATTGGTTTATATAAGTATGTGTTAGGAAGGCGGAACCTCTGGTTGAATTGAAATCAAACATTGATGAATCCGGCATTGCTCAGATGACGGTTATGGCTGAATGAAAAAATATTTCGTATTGGGTTGTGAAAGAGTCAGTGAATACAAAGAAATGAAAACAAAGTTAAGGAAAGAAGACACAACAACGAGGAAATGCCAGTTTCTGTTTTCGGTTATAATTTTCGAATTGTAATTTTTTTATTTAAAAAAAAACACAATTCGGATGTTAAATTCCGAAGTATATAAAAAAAATTTTAAAAAAAGACTTTGGATAGTAAGTTCCGAAGTGTAAAAAAATTTCAAAAATAAAATACAATTCGGTTTGTAAGTTTCCAATTCAACTTGTATAGCTATTTTGATCGAAAATAATACATAGCAGTATATTTTGAAATATAGATTCCAAAACTAATTAATTTTGGAATTTAAATTCCAAAACTTATCTTAAGGGCATTTTCATCAACACGGGGGGCTTGGGTAACAACTAAGGGGACCTAAAGAGTATTTTTTTTAAATTTAAATTTAAATTATAAAATTTAAGCCTTGAAAAAATTAAGACCATACAAACTAACTCATTTTAACGGGTCCGGTTATTATACATAAGGAAAACTTATGCACCGTGCATAAACTTCCCATTTGCACCTCTCCCATACAAACTAACTCATTTTGGAAAGGTGAAGAATGAAAGTGGTTGAAGATTGATGGTGGTGTTGATTTAGATAGTGATTTGATGATTACTGGTTTGTATGGTGTTGTTAATGGAAGTTGAAGGAGGTATTTTTGTGTCAGTATGGAGATGATTATGGTTGTTACAATGAAGAAGCACCTAGCATAAACCATAAGTGTGATTTAATGGTTTCACTAGTTTTGTATCTGAAATCAAAGTAGCCCTCTTATGGTTTCTAATAAAATATCCATATTTAATTTAAAATAAATATTATAACCGAAACCATAAGTATAACTTAATGGTTTCACTAGTGTTGTATCTGAAAACCAAAGTAGCTCTCTTATGGTTTCAAATAAAATATTTATATTTAATTTAAAATAAATATTATAACTGAAACCATAAGTGTGACTTAATGGTTTCACTAGTGTTGTATCTGAAACCAAAGTAGATATCTTATTGTTTTCAATAAAATATTCATATTTTATTCAAAAATAAATATTATAACTAAAACCATAAGTCTGGCTTAATGGTTTATGAAACCATTTAACCAGCATAATGATTTTCAAAATAACATTGCATAAATAACCAATGATTTTGTAACAAATCTAGGGGAGAAAAAGAATAAAATCTGGGGGTGCGCAAAGTAATATGGAGGCTGCGTAAGGTAATTTGGGGGTGCGCAAAGTAATCTGGGTGCACAAAGCAATTCGAGGGGTGCGCTAGATATTTGGGTGCAAACATAAAAAACTAGGTGTAAGTGTAAAACTGGGTAAAAAACAAAACCAACAAAAAAACCAAAAAGGAACTGGGCTTTCAGGCCCAGTAGGCTAAAAATAAAAACAGAACGCGTGCATCAGCAGAAAGGGGGTGGGGATAGCGAGCCATTGGGGGGGCTGGGGGGCGTGCGCGAGAAATTCTAGGGGGCGCGCGAGTAATTCTGGTGCTTATGCACCGTGCCAATTCTAACATGGGTAAGGGTAATAGGTCTCCCATGGTGGGAGATTAATTTTCACCTTTGGATTATAAAGGTCTACCATAGACTATATAAAAGTGCTTACACCATATTTTTTCTTCTTTCACTAAAATCATTTTTTAATTTATATATTATTATTAAATTAATTATATGTTAATATTAAATAAATTTTTATATGCCAAAATTTAATTTTAATATAATATATATTTCATGTTAAAGTGTACATGTATAATAATAAAGGTGGAAAAAAAATCTAAAAATCAAACTTAGAAATAGAAAAGGTTGAGAAATGATACAAAAATAAGAGAAAGTCTCATTGTAATAAATATTTCATCTTATTAATTTAATATCTCATTTTTATACTATTATTAAATTATTTTTTATTTACTGGAATTTTATTTTCAATTTATTTTCATTTTAGTTTTATAATTTTGCAAGGGCATTAATTTTATTCCCGTATGCATTTATTGGCTCTTTTGTTGTATGATTTTCTTTCATCTTTTACTGAGGATCTGTTTGCCAAGACCAAAAATTTGATTTAGGGTCTTTTTTAAAATACAATATATCTCTTGAATATTTGATATTATATATGATATTATATAGTTTATACAATATATCTCTCGAATACAATGGACAATCCACAATATATGATATTATATAGTTTATAATATCTCTCGAATATTTCGCAAGTCACAATTATATTCAGGTCTGCTTAGAATATTTCTAAACGACAACTTTTCTATCACATATGTATTTCTAGAAATTTCTCAATATCATGAAATTTTTCAAAAAGATACTCCTCAATTTGCTTCTAACATTGCTCTACAAATTTACGTGCTTCATACATACTTCAATGACAACAAATATTACTGCATCACTTGAATAATAATTAGCGGACAATATAAACAATGAACCACCAAGTGCCATAAAATTATACAAAACTTTTACATCAATTTATATTGACTCAAACATACACCCATTGAAAAATTTATCCATAAACTTCTCAATTATAAGTGATGAGTTAATTATGCTAACACTAAATTTTAATTGTCCCTTTCCTATGGTGTACTTGAGAAAGTGTTAGACACTGCATTATTGAGAGGGTAATCTATTTTTTTTTTTTTTTTGACAAAACAAAATAATCAAATACTTAAAACCATATTGTAAGAAAAGCTATTTAAAACTTTTTTTTTTCATTTATAAAAATATTAATTATTTGTTAAAAAACTTTTTACGCAAAAATAATACATATAAATATCATTTTTTAAAATGTTAAAACAACGCACAATAAAGCTCACGCATGTGTGTTATAGGCAATGCATGGAATACTTATATATATTCAATGAGAAGTATTGTTGAGTAAGAAATATAGTTGCAAAAAACCTGCAAGCTATTATTAAGTTCCAAAGTGAAAGAAGGATGACTTGTGAAGGAAGCAACAAAGAAAGAGAGAATAAGACTAAGCTTCTAGAAAGTAGTTAAGTTAGTTGCATAATTACCTTTCCCTCCAAAAGTTAGTTAGTTAGAGTAGTTATGTGTTAGTTAGCTTGTATATATAGATAGATTCAATTGTAAGAAAGACTCAATTCAATGAATTCATTTTACACTTTTCCTCTATTTTCTGAATTCATCTTCTTCCTCTAGCTACTTTGATATGGTATCAATAGCCCTTAAATCAAGAAGCTTCCGCATTCATCAATGGTGCCAACGGTTACTCGTGCTTCTTCTTCAGGTCCCATTGATCCTTCCTTTGATCAAACTCATTGATCCTTCCTTTGATCAAACTAGTTCCTATTTCATTCATTCTAGTGATGGCCCATCTTCAGTTTCTGTCAAACTTGTTCTCACTGGCTCAAATTATCACACTCTGGCTCGTGCTATGTGTCGAGCTTTAGGCGGAAAAATGAAGTATGAATTTGTTGGTGGCACAATTCCTCCAGTTACTGATCTCTTTGATCCTTCATATCATGCACAGAATCGATGCAACATGTTAATTCATTTTTGGCTCATGAATTCTGTCTCAGAATCAATTGGTCACTCAATTGTTTTTCTCGAAAATTCTACGGATGTGTGGAATGATCTCAAAGAACGGTTTGCACAAGGAGATTTGGTACGTATTTCTGAATTGATGCAAGAAATCTATAGTTTGCAACAAGAATCTAAAAATGTTACTGAATTCTATTCTGATATGAAAATCCTTTGGGAAGAGTTGGAAGTCTATATGCCTATTCCTCAATGTATTTGTCGATCTAGGTGTTCTTGTGAAGCAATGAGATCTACTAAGCAATGAGATCTCAATGATAATTTTGCTATGGTTAAGTCTCAAATTCTGTTAATTGATCCTTTGCCTCCTATGAATAAGATATTTTCCATGGTTCTTGTAACAAACCAAATTTATTAATTAGAGTTAATTAGTGTTAATTAGCTTTTTACAGTTTAATTGTGATGAATTAATATTTGTTATATGGTTTCTAGTTATTATTAGAACGAGTAGATAATTGGGTAGTAAATAATAACACTAGTTATTGAGTAGAGATGAGTAGTAACTAGTAGCATTAGTTAGTAAATGATAAATGAGTAGAAATAAGATTAGAATTGTTATTGGGCTTGAGTCACAAACTAACCTAGATATAAAGGGTTAAGTTAGAGAGATAAGTTCATTTTGTGTTGTATTGGTGGAGGTAGAAAGAGGAGCTCTCAAGAGTAGAGAAGAGAAAATAGAGAAAGGAAGAAGAGAAGAAGGAAAAGAGCTAGAGATTGAAGGACTAAAGAAATCAAATTTGAGAAGGTAAGAGAGTAGCTATAGGTTCATGAGATGGTTCATAAAGAGGGGAAAAAGACTCTCCATTCCCAAACTCTTTCAACTCTTGGTTGGGTTGGGGTTTAAGAGAAAGTGTTTATTGTTATTAAATTGATGATTGATTGATGTATGTTATGCTATATATGATCATACATGAATCTGTTTACATGAACTTCCATGATTCTATACTTCCATTAATGTGTTGTTATCATAAATGAGTTGTATGATAAAAGGGGTATGTTTTGATAAATGGGTTTTTGTATGTTAAAATGAGTTTAAGATCTTCATTTAAGTTGTTTTAAGTTGTTTATGAGTTAGAATATGTGTTTTTATCCATGCTATGCTTGGAAAATATTGTATAAATGTTATTAAGTTCAAATAAGTGCTTTTATGTGTGAAAAAGTGATTAAATGATCATTTTCTGCTTAAAATCGTGATTGTTGCATTTTCAATCAGTGACATGTGCATTGCGCAGCCAATGTGAGTTTTCAGGGATTGCATTCTGGTCCCCGCGCATTGCGCAGACCAACCAATTGTGTTGACCGTTGACTTTTGTTGACTTTTGACTTTTTGTTTATTTATGCACCCGGAACCTATCTTTCACGATTTTTCGTGTAGAAAACATTTTCGATGTTAGTTTTTAAAGATTATGCTTGGATTATGCTGTTTTGATATATATATATATATATATATATATATATATATATATATATATATATATAATTGCAATACTTTGTTAATTGAAGAACTTAATTAGTATATATAATTGAGTTAGAATTAATGAATTGATGAGTAATTATTGAAGTATGAATTGATATTCATTTTGGATGATTATGATGTGATATGTTTGGATTTTATGAGTTTATGATGTTGATGTTTTATGATGATGAATTGAGTTGATGTTTTATGATTATAACACTCCAACTAAATTGTCTAGAATATTTAGTCGAAACATACATAATTGAAATCCGAGTACATTAAATTACAAAGAATTAACTGAATACCAAATTAAATTGAAACAAGGAAGAAGACTAAGTCTTCTAAGCTAACAATCTAAGCTCAGCTCCAATCGTCAGATCCATCCTGGTCCCTGCTCCGAAATAACCTGTCTACCTAAAAAAATAAATGGAGTGGGCTGAGACTACTAAGTCTCAGTGGGTCCTACTACCCTCCTAATGGCGACTACGTTGGGGTTCCTAATCAGTCATAGCATATTCATAATCATAATTAACATAAAGTATAATAAATAAATGTGGATCACAGACAACAACTCTTATTGATTTTACCCGCAAACACACTCTGAGGTGAGCATATCTCATAGGCATTCCTTGTCCGACGAACAAAAAGCGTTCCGGCATGCAGCTCACAAAGTATTTCTGATGGAACTTCGGAAATGAAGTCCATAAGCGACATCACAAGTCGCACATAATTGACTGATACTAAATTAATTCATACTACCATAATTCCCAAACCCGGGGAGCATACATCATCTCTAAATTTCCTAAGTCAAGCCCTAAGATTGCATTGTGACTACAAACCATGCACATTTTATAGTAATTCTATTATTGCAAGAAATATTAATTTAAATTGAGGATATAAAACGAGTGTAGAGTTTTTAGGAAATATTAAAAATTAGGGTCATTCTGGCTTGACTCGCTACTGCGAGTAATCTAGCTCGCCATGGCGAGTAATCATATTCTGGCCTGAGACAAGCTCGCCGGGCCAGCAAGTGCTCGCCGGGCTAGCATTTGCTCGCTGGGCCACTCATCAACTGCCCAGAATATGAGCACTCGCTAGCAGGCTCGCCAAGAGCTCGCCGGGCGAATCCTGCGAAAACAGCCCCTGTTTTGTAATTTTTCACATTTTTCAATTAATCCACCTACAATCCTCAACTTAAACCATTGCAATAATATTATAAACATAAAATATGACAGTTTGGAGAAGAAATTGAGAGTTATTCCTTCTCACACATAATTTCTATAAAATTTCCTATGTTTGCATGCATGTTTAAATTTGGGAAATCTAAACTACCTAGCCTAAGAACCCACCTGTTATGGAGCTTTAATCCTTGCTTCCTGGGCTCTCTAACAGCTATAAATCACCCAGCTATCCCACGACCAAGCTTTGGACAGATTTGGAATTTGGAGAAAAATGATGAACTTGAACCCTTGGATTTGAAATGTGTTTTGATTCTTGAACTAGCTGAGGTTATGAGTTTAGGTAGTTGATTTTTTGATGTTTGAACAGTAGGGGTTGTTCAGGTTTGTGCATGCAACTCTAGTGGGTGAAGAAAAGTGGAATTTGGAGTTGTGGTTGTTGTTGCTATTTTCGTGATTGTGAAGAGATGAGAAGAGAGTTGGTGTAGTTTATTTCTGTTCCTAAACTTGCATGTAAGTGCACTGCTGAAAGTGTTGGTTGAGAGGAGATTTGATTTAAATGACCAACTTGGGTGTTAGGAGAAATTGAGAGTTTTTGGAAGATGTTGATATTGTTGTTGTTGCTCGTGAGTTGATGAGAGAAAGGAGAGCTTAGTTTTTGTTATAATTTCTGAAGTAATGAACATATGAGAGTGAATGAATTATGAGGCTAATTGGAAGTCTTAATGGGTTGCATGTCATGTGATTGGATAGTAGTTTTGGTGAGGTGTTGGCTAGATGGATACGAGGTGTTGATCTCATAAGAGAAAGAGGAGATGAGTCACGTTGGGAGAAAGAATTTGGAGGGAGAATTGAATCTTAGTGTTAAATAATTCACAAGTGTGGGCTTAAGGTATTAATGTGTAAGTTAGGTTCAAGTAGAATTCCTAATTTTTACACACAATCCAATTATTTCCCAAAAATTAATTAAATTGTCCACCACTAATTAATTCTAATTTATTAGACAAGCTATAATTAAAATTAATTAGGAAATTTAGAAGTCGGGATATTACAATCTACCCCCCTTAAAGAAATTTTGTCCTCGAAATTAAGAAATTTACCTTACAATAGGTGAGGATAACTCTCTCTCATATCGGATTCCAGTTTCCAAGTGAATTCGCCGTCCGGGGCTGAGCCCATTCAATTTTGACGATAGGAATTCTCTTGTTCCAAAGGGTCTTAACACGACGACCGACTATTCGGACTGGATCCGGTAGATAAGTTAGGTCTGGCTGAAGATCAATCTGTTCAATCTCTAAAGGCTGATATGGATCAGGAATGAATTTTCTAAGTTGAGACACATGAAACACGTCGTGTAACCCTGACCTGAATGGAGATAGAGCTAACTGATAGGTTACAGGACCGACGCATCGAAGGATCTGATAAGGTCTTATATACTTCGGACAAAGTTTCTTCGTGGGAAAACACTTCGTAGTTCTAACTCCGGTGTTATTCTCAGGAATACTTAATCGTCTTTATTCCTTTGGAATAAAACTTTCCTCTCTCAAAGGGTTATTCGTCCAAAACTGATCATGTAAC
This sequence comes from Trifolium fragiferum, assembly GCA_954870985.1. Lineage (NCBI taxonomy): Eukaryota > Viridiplantae > Streptophyta > Magnoliopsida > Fabales > Fabaceae > Trifolium > Trifolium fragiferum. The sequence goes on along the minus strand of OX940791.1, from coordinate 23,959,192 downwards.
TATATTTTTGTCTGATCTCGTGCTGCGCACTCTGATCCAACTACTTATGGTCATTCTTTTTACTTGCGTCATCACGACCTTATTCCAAATTATCTAACGCAATGACACGTCATCTCTTCTTTTCCCAACTTAACTCCTACTATTACTACGACTTTCATTGGATAACCTCACAAAGTAATACTTGTTTTACTTTGTGAAAGAAGGTATGCGACGGTATTCTCAATACTCTACTACCGTCCAACATGTTCGCGACACCTTAACATACCGTACTCATTATTATCTCACACTACACCTCAACGGGTCGATATCTGGCCTAGTTGTCGCTATATGAATAGCTGAATGGAATAAGCTTGGGTTTTGATATTAATAATCCAAAATCTTTCTCTTCAGGGCTATCTCAATTCCGAACGCTACAGCCCGTGACACGTCACAGATACCACTGTTCCATAGTGATGTATAAATACTCTAGGATTAATCAAAATATAAAACGAGTGGAGAACGCTTAAACACTATAGGTCCTTTCTCCAATGAGTTAAACTCATCTGCAACCGATTCCATAGTACTACAGGATTTTCCACCTACTATTCCAATCCATCCTAGCACAACACTGTGATCGAATAGTACATTTAACATGTCGAAGAACTGAGGTTCGAATCTTCCTTCAATGATACTGTTAGGTTGGTTGGATAGTTTACTAATAGGCTGAAGTGAAAGAATCTGGCTAGCGTGATTGGATTCTAAGGATGGCTAACTGGATACGGAAGATTTGCACATTTAACGTCGAGAATGGACTTAAATCCCTTGTCCAAAATAGTCAATGTGCCAGTGTATGAATCGGGTTCGCAGCAAGGAAATCTTTTACTCTACGCGAGGAATTCGATTTATGATGATCTAGATCTATCATTGATAATGTGCAGAGAAACCGAAACAGTCGGTATAGAATGAAATGGTTCAAACTCGAATTCCGAGAATAGTTTTGATAAGATATCTAGATATTAATGTTTCTACTAGCTCCTATTTCTATGTAACTGGAAAGATCCGAAACTTAACTGGAATTTAGCTGATAAGACTCCGAAAATTTACTCAATGCACTAGAAATAATGTTGGGTCGCTTAGGTGTACAAAGACCTATATGATTAACTGATACTGACACTGAACAAAATAATTTGACGGATGATTGATTAATGATGCTGATAAAAAGATCGATAAGATGAGTGAGAATTCGAACTGAATTTTATACGTGACCTCTCCAGATAAACTGGATTCTACGGATCATATATAGTTACTAACAATCGTAACTAGAAGGCTTGAAAAGATTGAACAGGATTACTTATAAGCGGCGTCCACAATGTTAGTTTGACTGACCGATGTCGAGGAATTTGGAAAGTTTACCTCTTACTTACTCCGGGTGGTATATTACGACTGACAGATGATAGGGCACGAGAAAGGAATTATCTGTCCGAGACATAATCAGACAGGTTAAGGAGTGAACCCGTTCCATGTTCGCATGTCTAGCAGATATCCAATCCAACATAGTTTGGTTCGATGAACTTAGCTTATTAAAGGTCCGAAGGAATGGTCATGAATTTAGCATTTGAGCCACACTGGAATTAGGCTCAATTCAGTTTATTGACGGACATTCTTAATGAAGGCTGACTAACTCTGACAGATTCCTAACTCGAAGATTTGAACAAGTACAAGTTGTTGAGGCAAAATCCTAATTTGATGTTTTAAAGATAACAAACATCTTAATTATATTTTAATGTAATTCTTATCTTTTTGTTATCTAACAAGTGCTTGTGAGTGTTTTAATAAGACAAGATTAATTGAGCATTTTATATCAAGATTATTCATTTATTTTGAATAAGAACACGATTGGGAGAACGATCTCAGAACGTTCTCAGGATATCACGCTCATATTAATCAAGAACAAGAGCTTCAAAGACTAATCACTTTTTTATTTAAAGTGAACATTGTACAAAGACAAGGAAGCACTTTTCAGGGTAGTAACTAACAAGATCACAACAGTTCACATATCAAATAAGGCAAGAAATTTTTATGAAGAAATGTGAAGCTTTCCTCTTTGGCCAATGTTGAGGAATAAGCATGTGCAAGTGAAGTTATTTCAAGAGACAATATCACAAGCTGTCCATTTTGATCATAGACAGATTTTTCATGGACCAATCAGATGTGCACAACAAATTTGAAGCTTTGAGTGAAGGTGTACTTTATGAAGTTCTTTAATGAACATTCTCCCATGCAACTCTCTCTCTCCAAAGACTTTTGAGGACACAAGGTACAAGTGAATAGTGCTGATTCGTACCCTAAAGCTACACGCCTGATCAGTAGCAGCTGGCATCTCACATGTGTGAGAGTTTTTGTAACATCCCGGATTTTTATTCAAATAGAGTTAATAAATTATTGATATAATCTTTTAAACAAGGAATTGTAACAAGAAAGTTAAAAACGTAAAGTTCAAAAATTTGAAATCAATTACGTTTATACAAATTATTATAAAGCAATTCAAAAATGTTACTAGTTAAGCACAAAAATATTGGATTAAAATAATTGAATCCAATTATGATACAAGTCCTCAACTTCAAAATATCTAATTAAAAACCCTCTTTTGTTCCCCGCGCACGCAACGATCTTACAACAATATCAATCATCTCCAAGCTTTGTACCTGTAGTGGTAAGGGTCAGTAATCTTTCCCATCGCCCATATCAAGAAAACCAAACATAACTTAGCCGCATAGAATAGAGTATAAAAACTATATTTCTTTTAAAATAAATAAAACAAAACAATGAATGCTCCTATTTTAAATGATCCGGATATAGTCACCCATTCCAATGGGGAAAACCAGCCACACATGCTCCTGCCACACAGGCCCTAAAACTAAATCTCATACCAATGGGTCTGCCACACAGGCTCTTGCCACACAGGCCCTAAAACCAGCCACACAGGCACTACATGATGCATGTCTCAATAATATACGAAAGTCTTTCTCTTAAAAATTCAGAGATAATACCAAAGATCACATATTCACATTACTATTAAACAAACACACACATAATTATCATTGTACAATATTTCAATATACAACTAAATTCATGCATAGCAACTTGTATGGAGGAGACTGCTCTTACCTTAACCGCTTTCCTTCCAAGCATAATATTCGCCTAAATTCACCGCTACAGTGCACACACGATGCTTCTCGCTCTAAAGTTCATTTCAACGATTTGACGGTTGAAAGTGAAGACTCAATGTCACGAACCCAACAAATTAGAGAATGAAGCTTAAAATAAAGGTTCATGATCGGAGCTTGGAAAATATTAATTCGATGAACAATTGGGATATAAACAATAGGAGAGGTGCTGCTGAAAAATTGTGTAACATCATTTGGTTGATTAGGCAGATGGTGAGTTTTGTAAACTAGGCAATTTTAATTTGATAAATTGTTTTAAGTGTGAGAGAAACAAAACTTCCGAAAATATAGAAGAGGGAGGAATATATCACTTATTGTAGATGATAATTCATGCTGAAATCACGTACTGATGGTTGAAGATGCAGAGGGATTTAAGGAATTACGTACATGTGTATAAGCATATCATTGGAGTCAAAATTGGGAATTAAAGTGGCTTTGCACACGATCACAAAACTAGCAAGGGAAGGCATGTCTTTAAATTTATTTAAATAATAGCCAATAAATCAACAATCATCTAAAACAAAATAAATCACTGAATGATAAGTATAAAAATGATTACTCAATTAATTAATAATTCATCTAGTGATAAGAATAAGTCATGATGTAAAAATGATTTTATAATTATAATCGCATCTATTCAATATACTCCATAAATGGTTAAAATGAAAATAAATAAAATTAAGGTTCTTATGAATTAATTAAATCTAAATTCTTTACATACAAAACTAATAGTTGAACAAATAATAGATTAGCATATGTAAAATATCGAGGTATTACATTATTACCCCCTTAAAATAGTTTCGTCCTCGAAACTAGAAAATAAAAGATTAAGATACAATTCCCTTACTAAATAAATTTATATAGGATAATAAAATCACTTTATAGAATTGATGTTAAATTAAGTAGAATAAAAATTAAGCTATATATAAATAAAATTTTCGGTCTTTACAGTTTTTGCTTGAAGAACAAGTTCATCATGAACCCGGATTGGAGAACGTTCTTGGAGAATGTTGTTCATAACATTTAAATATCCAATCTCCTTGGAAGCTGTGCATCACGTGCCTAAAAGATCATCAACGACTTTTCTTGTTGAAGAAGCTCATTTGAATTCATCACAGCTCACTGCCAGCTCATCTACCACGCTCCTTTGTGATTCAAAGACAAAGCTCAGATCCGAGAACATTCTCAGAACATTCTCTGAAGCCCAGCAACTTTTGAATTTAATGAGGTGTCATCTTATTGAAGAAGCTTCAGGCATATATCCGTTGCAAACGGCTATACTTTGTCACCAAGCAAGGAAATGACATATCTCAGCTATAAATAGAGCCCTTTGGTGACTATGAAGAGCAAGAGCTTTTACTACAACTTTACCAACTTGTTATCATCATACAAGCTATTTTCTCAAGCTCTTCTTTGATCTCTTTCACTCCTTCTCTGTAATTCTATACTAGGATTAATATACATTCTTTTGAGTGATTTGAGAGTTTTACTTCTCTAAGCTTCTCACTTGGTGAGTTTTGTTTAAAGCTTAGAAACCTTATCATCATACTTTGTAAAAGGTTCACTCAAGTCAATAGGGCTGTATTGTTTGAGTGGTTTGATATACCTTTACTAGTCTGGAGGACTGGGGTATCTTTAAGCTTGTAGGGCTTAAAGGGATCTTGGATCTTGGTTGAAGATTGCAAGAAGAAAGGTTGTATTTTTGGGATCGTTAGCATCTCATAGTGGATAAACTCACAAGGAGCGTGAGGACTGGACGTAACCCATAAATTTTTTGCTTACGGAAAAGTTTTGAATGAAAAGAACGCTTGGTTTAAAATCCAAGGTTAAAAGAAAATGTTTGATTTGAAAAAGACACTTGGTTTAAAATTCAAGGTTTTAGACTAAAGAAAAATGTTTGATTTGATTGAATTTTGGAAATACAACTTGGTTTAAAATCCAAGTGTTTTTGTCTAAAGAAAAGAGATGTTTGATTAATTTTAGAAAATGATGTGACTTGGTTTGAAATCCAAGTGTTTTTGAAAATGATTTGATAATGACATGTTTTTGGTATTTTTGAAAAGAGGTGTTGACCTCAAGATTTTAGATAAAAAATAGGTAATGATCTAAGCGCGGATACGACGTTTGAACTAAACATCCTAAAAACGTTAAATTAAGCGCAAAGACATTCCACAACGATATATAGATCGAAGCGACGCCTTTTCTTCGAATTTCTATACTACTCATACAAACAAGCAATAATAAATGCGAAGCTAAAAATACTAAATGCGAAAAGAAAATTTAATCACACAATACAACCGGGAGGGAAACATGCTAAGGGGAGATTAAAATAAATTAACAAGAATAATAACTATAATGATAATAAATGAATAATCATAAGCTACACAATTTATATGTATCAAACAATACAACCGGGGGGGAAACATGCTAAGGGGAATTAAAAATAAACTAGCAAGAATAATAATTATAATGATAATATAAATAAATATAAAGGATGAAATATATATATATATATATATATATATATATATATATATATATATATATATATATATATATATATAAATAAATAAAGCATTATAATCATGACAAAGTGAAATGTAAAGCACAAATATGATATCAAGATAATCAAAAATAATAAACTAACATGTCAAGAAAATAATATGAAAATATAATCAAGTACTCAACATAGCATGCAAACATTCATGTGAGTTTAATTAGATAATTAACATAAAAATATTCACAATTGATTAAAGCATTTATACAAAAACATGACATAATTACCAAGTATAAAACAAACATAGAATTAAAACTCAAGCACATTTTCAAAGTTTAATAATAATAAATCAAAATGCTAAGCAAATTAAGTAAATAATCCTAGCATATTAAATTTGTGATTAAAGCTAATAAATAAGATTTTAAATCATGTAATAATAATAAGAAAGATAAAAGGGCAGAGGGTAAAAACCCTAATTAAGAATCCTAAATGCTTGTATCATGGGTACAAAATATAATTAAAAGTTACTAATCAAATAAAGAAAAAATGCATTTAACAATAATTAAGTAAAATGAATAATGAAGACATAAAAAAAAGGGTGAGCTTCAACTTTGTGCTTAAAGAGGCTGGAATAGCTTAAACAAGCATATGCCAAGCAACTTGTATCATTAGCTCATAAACAAGGCAATTAAATGAATCATTAACTAATCAATAAACTACACAAGTGATGAATAATCAAATAAATATTAGAAAAATAGAAAATAATAAATCAAACATCAATTTCATGCTAAAACAGACAAAAATGACTTAAAACAAGATTATATCAAAAGCAATTATCTCATAAGCTCAAATTAAAATTAAAACAGGCAGGGGTGCGAATATCAAAACGAAATAATAGGGGGTGCAGAAAGTGATACCTGAAGTTGGGCCTAAAGCCCAGTCTGTGATAATCCTGTGTGGTATCCGAAAGGAGGAACACAGTGCACGCGCGGCTTCTGGAGCGTTGGATCTAATCAGAGGGCTGCGATTTGAATAAACAAGAACTGGATCTTGTGTGTGCAGGAGATGGAGTCCATGGTGCGACGCGTCTTTTGGAATGTTGGATCTGGATAATAAAGGATCGGACGCGCGCTGTTGAACGAGAGATCTGACGATCGCGACTTAATCCTGAGATCCAATGGATGTGATGAAATCTGGAGATGAGAAGAGTGTACGGTGGGTGTTCTTCCTCGCGATGAAGCTGCAACAACACGAAGAACAACACCCAACTCGGCCAAACGTAAAATTCACGATTCTTCACCAAACTCTACGAAATAAAATTCTAATCCACTCTATTTTTCATGTTAGTCATGAATCCACTCTTAGTTTCTCCAGAAAGTGCTTCAAATTTGAAATATGTTGAGATAAAGTTTGAATGAAAATTTCAGAAATCACAAATTAAGCAAAATTGAGTTCAATTGATGATTGGAAAAGGTTCCTAGGATGAAATAAGGATGAATATAGTTGAAAATGAGACAAAACTGTGACTGGAAACTCGTATTCAATTCTCACATTTTTGGAGGTTTTTGAGGTTTTGATTCACGAAAAAAAACGTGTTAGAGCTTGTGTTTTTTTGTTGTTTTGTGCTACTGGAAGTCATTAGAAGCTAATGGATTAAATAAATTGAGGTTTGGATGAGGTTTATGAAGAAAATGAATTTTGAGAAAAAGGGTGAAAATGGAGAGAAATTGGAATTGATTTTGGATCTGTTTTGGTGAATGATTTTCGTGTCCTTTTCTCTCATCACTGAGGGGCTCTATTTGTAGTGAAAAATTAGGTTAGGAATTGGCTTGAATTGGATAGGAACAAAGGGTATTTTTGAGTTTTTGTTTATGAGATTTTTTTGTGATTTTGTTTGATAAAAAATGAGAGCACATGTTATGATGTGGTGAGCTGTGATGAAATGGCATATTCTAGAATCAATTGAAGGGATAAGGATCAAGAGAAATTTTGGGATTTATTTGTGATGAAAAATGGTGAAAAATCAATTAAAATGAATTAATAAAATACATGAAAATAGGAAAAATAAAATGTAAATTGATAAAGGGTAAAAATGTCATTTTTTAGGGTTTATGAGATGTAGGAACTAAATTGAAAATAAGTGAAAACAGTTTGAATAAAAAAGGTTACTTGTGATGGAAGAAATCTATTTTTTGAAATTAAATATGATAATAATATGAATAAAATAACATAAAATAAAATAAAAATGTAATTAAAATATTTTTGACATATTTATAAAATATAAAAGGAATGAAAATAAGATTGTGAACCAAAATCATAAAGAAAAGGGAAAAAAAGAGGTTACTTGCAAAAGAAGTAATCTATTTCTTTGTAATTTTTGCAAAGGGTAAAATGGGAATAAAAAATTATTTAAGGGTAAATATTGATATAAGAAAATATATGGTGAAAAAACAAATTCAAAAAGTTAAGTAGTTAATTATTTAAATATGAAACAGTTAAGCAGCGTAGACGAAATAAAATACTATTTTTTGACATTTTTTTATTTAATGAATAATATAAAAATAATGAAAATCAATATGATCTAAAAATGAGAAAAAACAATGAAAAATTTAGGAAGGTCAAAAAATGGGGTATGACAGATACCCCTATTTAAGTTTCTTCTACCGAAGATTTGAAAAAGATAAAGGATGATTTTGATGTTTTTTTGTTTTCAATAGACGGTAGAAGATACTTAAATACAGAGTACACCATTTTTTGACCGACAAAACTGAAAATGCTATGATATGATGACATGAATGCTATGCTTGTGAGTGTTTGAAAATGTAAGACAACGGGAGTTGTATGACTGGGAAAAGATGAGTTCATTGGAGAACAGGAGTGAGGAAGACAGAAAGCAATAAAGTCCTGTATACGGACAAAAGCGGTAAAGTCCTGTGAACGGACATAAGCAATAAAGTCCTGTGAACGGACATAAGCAGTACAGTCCTGTGTAGGGACAGAAGTAAAGACAGAAAGCGATAAAGTCCATTGTGGGGACAGAAGTAGTAAAGTCCAGTGTAGGGACAGAAGTAAAGACAGAAAGCAATAAAGTCCATTGTGGGGACAGAAGCAGTAAAGTCCTGTGTGCGGACAGAAGTAAAGACAGAAAGCGATAAAGTCCTGTGTAGGGACATAAGTAAAGACAGAAAGCAATAAAGTCCTGTGAACGGACATAAGCAGTAAAGATGGTGTCTACCAACATTGTGGGATGGCAGGGACACAACAAGGAATAAATTGTCTGCTGTCATTGTAGGAGAGCGAGACATAACAAGGAAAGTGATAAATTGACTTGACCAGATGTACTGGGAGTGCCCTCTTTGGGGAATTGAATGTAAATGATTGTTTGTAGCACCTACTACTTGAGATATGTTTGATGATGACATCTTGGATCAGGTACATTGAGAATGACATTTTTTTTTTGTGATGTATGATTGATGGAGACATCTCTGGACCAGACACACTGGGGATGACTCCCTTTTTTTGTGTGATTTAACGGAGACATCTTGGACCAGACACACTGAAGATGACTCTTTTGTGAAATAACTGAAGCAAGACACTGAATGTCCAATACAATCATGTATAAATGATTCTTTTTTTCTCTTTTTTGTATGTATGTATGACTGTTTATGTGTATGTATAAAACGTTTGTACAAATGCTTGTGTGAATGTATGTATGAATGTTTATATGAATGTACGTATAAAATGTAAGTACAAATGTTTGTATGTATGTATGAATGTTTATATGTGTGTATGTAAAAATGTATGTATTAAAGTATGAATGATTGTATGTTATGAATATATGTATATGAATGTAGCTTGTATTAAAGTATGAATGATTGTATGTTATGAATATATGTATAACTATATGATATGAATGTATGAATGTGGTTTGTAGGTATAATGTTATGAATGTGAGGCTCTGAATTTTGTAAGAAAAGATGCCCCAAGAAACAAATTATTATCACTGGGGGAGACTGAGACAAACACAAGGGAATGACGCAAGTGACCCGACTGGTGAAGAGAGATAACAAAATGGATATTCAAGCCCATAGAGGAAATGAATTCTGGTCCACTGGGGACATGATATAGCTTCACTGAGGAAGGTATTACTTGTTATCATGGGAGTGATAGCTTGATTAAGGCAAATGCAAAAGTATCAGACATTATCTACTATCGACGAGGGATAGTACATCGAGACAATGACTAAGATTACCTACTACCATACAAATGATAGTATACCGAGGCAATATGAAAGATGACATTATTTGTGAAGTAAATTGATTAACGTCTCTTTACCAGATGCATTGGTGATGGCATCACTTGGGGAAAGTGAAAGTTAATTGTTTGTATGCAAGCTTCTCGAATAAAGAGACTGCCACTTGCTGATTGGAAAAAGAACTCGATCCAGGAAAGAACTGGAAAGAAAATAGTTAAACAATACTCTATACCCAATGAGGAATGAACTCGAAAGGAAAACAACTGAATCAACCTTCTTCCACGAGGATTAACTCGGGTTTTCAATCCACCGGGAATATATTTTTTGTTTTGTGCCCCTAATTTTTGCCTGGATCGCCTTTTTCAGGTTTTCGATCCACCGGGACGCTCATTTTTGCCTAAGCCGCGTTTTCAGGTTTTCAACTTAGCGAGCTGATTTTTTTTTTTTTTTTGTAGCAATGACTGTGTTTGTCTATCCACTCTCGGGACAGATGTTGTTGTATGCTTCTATGACTCATGAGTTGGAGAAGAATATGCTTGTAGTTCATGCTTAAAAGATATGAGAAAAGTTCTGATTAACAGCTTGAATCCCATTGTTGAGGATGCTTCAATCGAAAGTACTTTGACAGCTGAGGTACCCAAAGTGAATGAAACCTTGACTTTGAATCCTTGAAAGATATGCCCCTGATTGGCAGAATCCTGAAATAAGTTGCCCCAAGTTAGGGAAACTTTGACTTCGAATCTTTGAAGAGAATGCCCCTGGGCGCAAGATCTTGCCCCTGATTGGCAGAATTATAACGTAACCTGCCCCTGATTGGCAAAGTCATGAGGTAACTTGCCCCAATTTATGAGCGCTTTGAGTTGATCCACTCTTGATTAGACCATTTGCTTAAATTTCCTTGATGCCAAGAATAAATTTGCAAATAAAATTGTTTCTTTTGAAAATTGTTCCTGATGTAATGTTCATGCAAGTTTTGGAATCGAAAAAAGATTTTATATAAAACACGTGTAGTGTGTGTAAAAGATAGTTACTCAACAAACAGGTGGAGTCAGTTTTAACAAGATGTTGCTGATTATGCTTTCGAAGTGACCCAATTTCAATTAGGTTTTCTGAGGGTTATAACGTGGCCTGGTTCATGGTTTTGAAAAAAAAAGATTTTTAGGCTCAAAGTTCTGTTTTAACCCACCCACTCTTCTTTGATGTCCTCCATTCCTAAATTCAGTTAATTCATCAGACACACTTCGGTCATCCAGAGGATTTCTTTGACAATGATGTTTGAGATTGACGCTTTGGTCGACAAGAGGATTTCTCTGATAATGATGTTTTGAGATTGACACTTTGGTCGACCAGAGGATTTCTCTGATAATGATGTTTTGAGATTGACACTTTGGTCAAAGCTTTGATGAGATTCATGAAGTGGCAGTCACTTTTTCATTCACAAGCTTGCTTTTGATTTTTTTGTTTTTAGTCCCTTATTTTTGCATGGACCATTTTTTTGGATTTTATGGACCATCGGGATGCCCTCATTTTTGCCTAAGCCTTTTGCTTAGCGAGCTTTTTTTTTTTTTTTTGTGTTTGTCCTTTTTTGATGTAGGACGATTGTGACTGCCACATGATAGTGTGAGCTTTGTCCTCTTGATTTCTGGTATCTCAGACAAATGGATCCTCTTGCATCAGGATGTATCATTGAATTAATTGAAACTACCCTGCCCTGAGACAAGATTTAAGGGTTGTGTTTTGTAAAGAATGAACACCAACTTCTGGCTCAAAGGGGTTGAATACGGATTATCTCCTTATTTCTCCGGTGTTTGGGAAGTGAAACAATGCCTTACATCGTCAACCGGGTCTTACCAATGAAAGCATATATCAGCACATATCAGCAATTTTAAATCATTTTGTTTACATCATCCTCCCCTCAAGTTTGTTAACGAGAGAAGTGAAAAAACATAGGAAAAGAGTGAATACGAATGGATGGATTCCAAAATATGCATGCTCATTGTATTTAGAAACATTAATCAAAAAGATACTATTTTAAAATGCAAACAAATGCTTGGCAAGAAAGAAATTGCAATAAAAGGGCCTAGTGATCTTGGGGACAAGCTTCTTGATAATCTTGAATTATGTTGACAGAGGATCCATTGTTAGGCAGAGTGTGAACATTGGATGTTCAAGCTTGGATCATTGAAAAATAACATGTTGGTACGGACCAAATTCTGGACCTCTTTCTTGAGTGCATAACATTGTTCAACATCATGTCCGGGTGCCCCTTGATGGAAAGCACATGTGAAGTTAGCACGATACCAAACAGGCCGCTTTTCAGGCACAGGAGGAGGTGGCTTGGTATGGACAAGGTTTCTTGCAAGTAGGGCAGGAAACAAGTCTGCATACTTCATCGGTATATGGTCAAATGACTGCTTTCTTTGAGTATGAACCGATTGATTGAAGGGTTGTTGAGGAATGGTTGAGACAGCAACAATATGTGGGTAAACAGGGGTATCTTCCTTTGTTAAACGTCCTTGACGGACTCCATCTTCCAAACACATTCCCATCTCCACTATTTTAGTGAAATTGTATGACACACGGCCAACCATCTTCTAATAGTAGAAAGGATTAAGGGTATGCAGAAACATCTTGCACAAATCTTTCTCTTCAAAGGGTGGACGAATTTGCGCAGCAAGCTCTCTCCATCGCTGGGCATACTCTTTGAATGATTCATCTTCCTTTTGAGTTAAAGCCCGTAGCTCATCCCTATCTAGGGTCAAGTACGAATTGTAGCTGTATTGCCGGACAAAAGCATTAGCAAGATCATTAAAAGTGCGGACATTAGCACTGTCCAAATCCATGTACCATCTTAGTGCTGCACCAGTCAAACTGTCTTGAAAGTAGTGATGAGCAGTTTATCATTGTCAGTCTGGGTCGACATCTTTCTTGCATACATCACCAGATGAGCTTTAGGGCAAGTGTTCCCCTTATATTTCTCAAAATCGGGCACTTTGAACTTGTATGGAATTACAACATTGGGAACCAGATAGAGTTCATGGGCATTCTGACCAAACAATTCTTTTCTTCGGAGAGCTCTCATCTCTCGCTGCATCTCATAAAATTTGTCATGTAGGTCATTCACCCTATCAAATCCTCCTACACTTTCAGAATGGAAGATAGGTGTATGATCTTGTTGGATGGTATGGACCAGAGGTGCTGAAAAAGTCATCGCAGCCTAAGGAAGTGATGGGCCGGGCTGAGGAACCGACATCGCTTGTTGAACACTAGAGGCTTGTATTTCAGAGATTACGGGACGAAACCATCCATCGGGCAGATGCTGCGGCATGCCCCATGTACGACCTTCCGGCCTAGTTAACTGGGAAAGGCTGGTGAGCACAGTAGTTGGCTGAACCAGAGAAGTACTAGTGAGCTGAGGGACAGACACCTGAGCTTGAGCTTGATTAACCAAAATACCAGTCACTATGGCAGTTAACCTCTCTATTTCCCCTTTCATATTTGTTACTTGCTCACGGAGTGCTTGGTTCTCTTGCTCGAGGTGTTCCATTTTTCCTAACTTGCTTGAGTGTTGTAGATAAGGGTAAACTTGTAGTAAAAATGCCGGGCCACTTTCCTTGACTGAGGCAGAGAGAAGAGGAGAATATGAGACTCGGTATTGGAGACTTATGAATGCATGATGATGCATGATGTGTTTATGCTAAAATATGCAAAGTTTTTTTCAATATCGAAAGACTTATACTAAATTGATTGTAAACATTGTGGATAAGATTTTTTACAGTTGATAATCTGATATATTACAAGGCAGTTCTAAACAGAGCTTAGAGACAGACTATATTCATTATAATTGATAATCAGAACATTACAAAGTATTTGACATGTCCGGCTTCTTGAAATTAAACTTCCTAATGCCTCTTACAATATCCATATCTACAATGTTTACAAAAAATTTAATTTAAGTCCTTCGATATCCGATGAGAAAAGATTTTATGAATGAGTGCATGCACGCATGATTATGCACAAACATGGTGGGGTTAAAGTGAATTGTTGGAGTCAAGGGTAAGAGCCCCTCCCACATGGAGAGTACTAGGGTTTATTTGTACCTGTATCACGGGTTCTATAAAGTTCCCAAAGTTATCAACCGTCTCGTAGATATTATCGGCTTACAAGATTAACTCTCGGTCCAATAATATCAGCAAGACGATCTCGTTTGAGTGTAGTATCGCGTAACGACCAACTTAAGATTGACTCTTAATTAGCCACCGCACTATGTCCTAAAAGTCAAGATGGGTTAAATAAAGGTCCCTAGCGTCGTCGGTCCCTCGGAAGTAGAACGCCGAACACGATTACTCATGTCAACATTGTTACCCCAAGCTTCCTCGGCTAAGCGTGATTATATCATATGCGGGTCATGATCCGAAATATACTTCGGGCACATCGCTCTTGATTATATCACTTTCCTATCTTATTGTTGCTCTCAAGTCCGGGTTAGGACTTATCTCACTCAAGCAATTTCCCAAATAAGATACATACACATACATACATATATACAAGCAAGCAATTAATATAAGCGCAAAGACAAAGTAAATACAAGATAGGCTCAACCCGCTTGGGGGATCCCCAGTGAAGTCGTCATTTCTGTCGCGGTGATTTTTGGATGTCGAGCTATTAATTAGCTTCGAATCTCAATTTTATTGTTACACCACCAAGCTTTGATTTTTCCGAAGAAGGGAGAAAGTACGTTAAATACCCTAATTAAAGAGATCAAGGTAAGGGGCTTGGTTATACGAAGGGAAGGTTCTAGCACCCTAAGTATCTATAGTATCCTATAGGAACCTCTTGTATTATCTAATCTATGCGCTTGATTTTAATCGTTTGCAAAATGTACAAGATTTAGGGAAATAGAGTGATGATTGAGAAAAGAGGATTTGACTAAGAAAATGAGTTAAGTTTGTAAAAGAAAATGTTTTTTTGTTATTTTGTGTGATTTGGGAAGACTCAGAGCCTTTTGCACTACGTACCCGAGGGATCAACACCACCGTAGTTCGGGTAAAAATTGCGAGCAAATGTGTTGGTTGATTTTAAAGTTTTAAAAATGGTTTTAAAAAGTAAAAGCCAAAGTGGCATAAAAGTGTGAGGTTGATTGATTTTAATTTGTGAAAGGAAAGTCTAAGTAATTAGAGATTGATTGAAATTTGATTAAGAAAGAATGGCGCGAACACTTGGTTTGAAGTCCAAGGTTGTTTTTTGAGAAAAAAGTTTTAAGTGATAAAAGCTCTTGGTTTGAATTCCAAGGTTTTTTGCTTAGGGAAAAGTTTTGAATGAAAAGAACGCTTGGTTTAAAATCCAAGGTTAAAAGAAAATGTTTGATTTGAAAAAGATACTTGGTTTAAAATCCAAGGTTTTAGACTAAAGAAAAATATTTGATTTGATTGAATTTTGGAAATACAACTTGGTTTAAAATCCAAGTGTTTTTGTCTAAAGAAAAGAGATGTTTGATTAATTTTAGAAAATGATGTGACTTGGTTTGAAATCCAAGTGTTTTTGAAAATGATTTGATAATGACATGTTTTTGGTATTTTTGAAAAGAGGTGTTGACCTCAAGTTTTTAGATAAAAAATAGGTAATGATCTAAGCGCGGATACGACGTTTGAACTAAACATCCTAAAAGCGTTAAATTAAGCGCAAAGGCATTCCACAACGATATATAGATCGAAGCGACGCTTTTTCCTCGGATTTCTATACTACTCATACAAACAAGCAATAATAAATGCGAAGCTAAAAATACTAAATGCGAAAAGAAAATTTAATCACACAATACAACCGGGAGGGAAACATGCTAAGGGGAGATTAAAATAAATTAACAAGAATAATAACTATAATGATAATAAATGAATAATCATAAGCTACGCAATTTATATGTATCAAACAATACAACCGGGGGGGGGAAACATGCTAAGGGGAATTAAAAATAAACTAGCAAGAATAATAATTATAATGATAATATAAATAAATATAAAGTATGCAATATATATATAAATAAATAAAGCATTATAATCACGACAAAGTGAAATGTAAAGCACAAATATGATATCAAGATAGTCAAAAATAATAAACTAACATGTCAAGAAAATAATACGAAAATATAATCAAGTACTCAACATAGCATGCAAACATTCATGTGAGTTTAATTAGATAATTAACATAAAAATATTCACAATTGATTAAAGCATTTATACAAAAAATGACATAATTACCAAGTATAAAACAAACATAGAATTAAAACTCAAGCACATTTTCAAAGTTTAATAATAATAAACCAAAATGCTAAGCAAATTAACTAAATAATCCTAGCATATTAAATTTGTGATTAAAGCTAATAAATAAGATTTTAAAACATGTAATAATAATAAGAAAGATAAAAGGGCAGAGGGTAAAAACCCTAATTAAGAATCCTAAATGCTTGTATCATGGGTACAAAATATAATTAAAAGTTACTAATCAAATAAAGCAAAAATGCATTTAACAATAATTAAGTAAAATGAATAATGAAGACATAAAAAAAAGGGTGAGCTTCAACTTTGTGCTTAAAGAGGCTGAAATAGCTTAAACAAGCATATGCCAAGCAACTTGTATCATTAGCTCATAAACAAGGCAATTAAATGAATCATTAACTAATCAATAAACTACACAAGTGATAAATAATCAAATAAATATTAGAAAAATAGAAAATAATAAATCAAACATCAATTTAATGCTAAAACAGACAAAAATGACTTAAAACAAGATTATATCAAAAGCAATTATCTCATAAGCTCAAATTAAAATTAAAACAGGCAGGGGTGCGAATATCAAAACGAAATAAAAGGGGGTGCAGAAAGTGATACCTGAACTTGGGCCTAAAGCCCAGTCAGTGATAATCCTGTGTGGTATCAGAAAGGAGGAATGCAGTGGACGCGCGGCTTCTGGAGCGTTGGATCTAATCAGAGGGCTGCGATTTGAATAAACATGAACTGGATCTGGTGTGTGCAGGAGATGGAGTCCATGGTGCGACGCGTCTTTTGGATTGTTGGATCTGGAAATTAAAGGATCGGACGCGCTCTGTTGAACGAGAGATCTGACGGTCGCGACTTAATCCTGAGATCCAATGGCTGTGATGAAATCTGGAGATAAGAAGAGTGTACGGTGGGTCTTCTTCCTCGCGATGAAGCTGCAACAACACGAAGAACAACACCCAACTCGGCCAAACGTAAAATTCACGATTCTTCACCAAACTCTACGAAATAAAATTCTAATCCACTCTATTTTTCATGATAGTCATGAATCCACTCTTAGTTTCTCCAGAAAGTGCTTCAAATTTGAAATATGTTGAGATAAAGTTTGAATGAAAATTTGAGAAATCACAAATTAAGTAAAATTGAGTTCAATTGATGATTGGAAAAGGTTCCTAAGATGAAATAAGGATGATTAGAGTTGAAAATGAGACAAAACTGTGACTGGAAACTCGTATTCAATTCTCACATTTTTGGAGGTTTTTGAGGTTTTGATTCACACAAAATACGTGTTAGAGCTTGTGTTTTTTGGTTTTTTTGTGCTACTGGAAGTCATTAGAAGCTAATGGATTAAATAAATTGAGGTTTGGATGAGGTTTATGAAGAAAATGAATTTTGAGAAAAAGGGTGAAAATGGAGAGAAATTGGAATTGATTTTGGATCTGTTTTGGTGAATGATTTTCGTGTCCTTTTCTCTCATCACTGAGGGGCTCTATTTGTAGTGAAAAATTAGGTTAGGAATTGGCTTGAATTGGATAGGAACAAAGGGTATTTTTGAGTTTTTGTTTATGAGATTTTTTGTGATTTTGTTTGATAAAAAATGAGAGCACATGTTATGATGTGGTGAGCTGTGATGAAATGACATATTCTAGAATCAATTGATGGGATAAGGATCCAGAGAAATTTTGGGATTTATTTGTGATGAAAATGGTGAAAAATCAATTAAAATGAATTAATAAAATACATGAAAATAGGAAAAATGAAATGTAAACTGATAAAGGGTAAAAATGTCATTTTTTAGGGTTTATGAGATGTAGGAACTAAATTGAAAATAAGTGAAAAAAGTTTGAATAAAAAAGGTTACTTGTGATGGAAGAAATCTATTTTTTGAAATTAAATGTGATAATAATATGAATAAAATAACATAAAATAAAATAAAAATGTAATTAAAATATTTTTGACATATTTATAAAATATAAAAGGAATGAAAATAAGATTGTGAACCAAAATCATAAAGAAAAGGGAAAAAAGAGGTTATTTGCAAAAGAAGTAATCTATTTCTTTGTAATTTTTGCAAAGCGTAAAATGGGAATAAAAAATTATTTAAGGGTAAATATTGATATAAGAAAATATATGGTGAAAAAACAAATTCAAAAAGCTAAGTAGTTAATTATTTAAAAATGAAACAGTTAAGCAGCGTAGACAGAATAAAATACTATTTTTTGACATTTTTTGATTTAATGAATAATATAAAAATAATGAAAATCAATATGATCTAAAAATGAGAAAAAACAATGAAAAATTTAGGAAGGTCAAAAAATGGCGTATGACAGGGTGAACCAGTATAAATTGTTGTGTGTTTCTCTCTTCCGTTATCTCTTTACATTTATGCATTCACAACACACACAATATAATTTAGGGTTAATAGGTGTTTACCCCCCTGCAAGGTAGGCGAGTTTTGTTTTACCCCCCTGTAATAATTTTTTTTTAGATTCGGTCCTTCCAAAATGAAGATTCTTTGTTTTACCCCCCTGAGTCCACCTGGTTTGTGCTGACTGGACGGAATCTCCACGTGGCGCTTCCAGATGGGTACACGTGTTATTTTTTTTTTATTAATTTTTTTTTCACGTGGCAATCCAAATAAGCTGAAATTATTTATTTTAAAAAAAAATTAAAAAATCGTTTTTAAGTTTTCATTTAATAAAATAAAACAAACTAAAATTATTTTTCAGAAAATATAAAATGTGAAAACTTTGCAACATTTGTGTTTCACCCCTTGCAAACAACTTCGTAGCCCTAGAAGAAGAAATTCAAACGACGCTCAATGACGATGAAGAAAGCAACCCAGAAACGGCTGGTAACGACGAAGAAGAAGAACAACGGAAAGAAGAACAACGCGAAAAAGAAAGATGCTGGAACGAAGAAGAAGGGTTCAACCATGGCAGAGAAAGTGACGGAAAAGACAAAGTAAGTTTCTATTTTTGAAAAAATCAATTTACTAAGCTGTAATCTTGAAAAATGGAACTTTAATCACATGTTAGAATCTTTGTCATCGTGGTAGGACCTTATTTTTGAACTTGGAAAATGGTTGTGTTTTCAAATATTTTAGGGCAGTGTATTGTGTGTTGGCTACCTTTGTTTGTTGTTGTGGGGGTTTGTAGGAGATAGTGACACGTGTCTGATGGAATTTTTTTTCATTTGTGTGAATTGCAGTCGCCCTGAATCATTCTCTGTTGTCTTTCACCATGGAGGTGAATTTGTGAATCAACACAAACAGGTGTTTTACAGAGGTGGAAGGGAAACTATTGTGAGTAGGCAAAAATTGGATGACTGGACTAAAACCCATGTCAATAACATAGTTATGGGGTTGGGTTATCCAGAGAAGAGTTTTAGGCCGTGGGGTAGAGATCTTGAGTTTGAAGATAGATATTTTCAATTGGATGGAGATGGTGATTATTATGAGATGGGGTTAAACATTAGTTGTGGCGGAGCTGATGCCCATGTATATGTGGATCATTTGCCTGTTGATGATGGAAGAGATTCAGGAGGAGATAATGACTATACTTATAGTGATGATTCTGGGGTGTGTTTTACTGACAGTGAGGATGAGAGAGGAAAAGGACTTGATGATGGATTTGGAGTGGATACAGTGGATCAAAGAAGTAATGAAAAGAAGATGGAAATGATTGTGAATTCTATAGGTTGTAGTGAGACTAAGTTTGAAGATGATGTATGAGAGTGATGATTTGGGTAGCTCTGACCCAGATGCATCTGAGGATGAGAAGGGGCCTAGATATGAAAAATATAGAGAAGAACAAATGCATAAGAAGTTTAAGTTCACATTTGGCATGGAGTTTAATTCTATGCAAGAGTTTAGAGATGCAATAAGAAATTGGAATTGCTTAAATGGTTATCACCTCAAGACAAAATATGGTGTTGATGGTTGTCACCTCAAGACAAAATATGGTGGACAACTCTTGATAGCAGTTAGCAGAGATCCAAACGACCAATATTTTCCTTTGGCTTTTGGAGTTGTGGAAACTGAAACCAAAGAGAGCTGGAGGTGGTTTATGCAACTGTTAATGGAAGATGTTGGTGAGGATAAGAGATTTGTGTTTATCTCAGATCAACAAAAGGTAAGATCTATAATATTTTTCAATTTTTCAATTATTCAATTTTTTAACTTGTTCTAATGTCAGATCTGATTGGTAAATGTAGGGATTAGTGGCTGTGTTTGAAGAGATGTTTGAGAGTGTTGAGCATAGGCTTTGTCTCAGACATTTGTATGCAAATTTCAAGAAGAAGTTTGGAGGAGGCACACTTATTAGGGATCTAATGATGGGAGCTGCAAAAGCTACATATATACAAGCTTGGGAACAGAAAATGAATGAGTTAAAAGCTGTTGATGTCAAGGCATGGGAGTGGTTAATGGCAATTCCTACTAATCAATGGTGTAAGCATGCATTTAGTTACTTCTCTAAATTTGATGTGTTAATGAACAATTTAGCTGAGTCATTTAATGCCACTATTTTAGTTGCTAGGGATAAACCAATTTTAACTTTATGTGAATGGATTAGAAACTATCTTATGAATAGGATGGCTGTTTGTGTTACTAAGTTAGAGAAATGGGAACAAAATGTGATGCCACTACCTTTGAAGAGGTTAGAAAAAGAGATAGTTATGGCAGGGCAATGGCAACCAACTTGGTCTATTGCTGAAGAATGGCAGGTTGCTCATGCTTCTAATGGTCAACAATTTATTGTTGACATTGCAAAAAGATCATGCACCTGTAACTTTTGGGAATTAGTAGGGATACCATGTAGACATGCTGTTGCAGCATTAGGCTATAGGTCACAGGATCCAATGGAATTTGTAGATGAATGTTATTCTTGGGAAAAGTACAGACGATGTTATCGTTTTCCCGTGAGTGCTATAAATGGCATGGATATGTGGCCAAAACCTCTTGAAGGTGTTGATGAAACACTTTTACCGCCAGTTTACAATAAGGGTCCTGGAAGGCCTAGGAAACTTAGGATCAAACAATTTGATGAAGATGGTTCTAGGAAGAAGAGGAGGAGGGGAGTTGTATACCATTGCACTACTTGTAATTCAACTGGCCATAATGCAGGCTCATGCAAATCCACCACTTAGGACCCAGAAGCTTTGAAAAGAAAGGTATAAAAACTGACCATGTGAATTACATATAATTGCTAGTTATAAATTGACTAATATTGTTGTTTTGTTAATCATTGTAGAAAAAACCATCAGCAACCAAAAGCAAACAAGGTCAAGCTCCAGTTAATGTGAACCAAGCTGAATCCAGTGGCACAAAACCTGCACCTGCACAAGCTCAACCTGTTGCACAATCTCAACCTGCACCTGTGAATGATGCAGGATCTCAGGCTGCAAATGTTTCTCTTGCTCAATCTCAACCTGCACCTGTGTCTGCAGGACAATCTAAGCCTGCAGCTGTTAATGTCTCACAAGCTGAGAATTTGTTTGATGATATCTCTGATGCAGTGATGGCAACCATACCAGAGATTAATGCTCAACCTGTTGCACAATCTCAACCTGCACCTGTCTCTGCAGTTGTTAATGTCTCAAAGATCAATGACACAAAAGGGAAGAAGGTGATGACTGTGAACAAAGGCAACACTGTGAACAAAGGCAAGACTGTTAATTACCAATAATTGGTGTTGGAGCAACTAGTGCACAGCCTATTGTAGTCACTGAAGCTGATGAAGGAGTGTTGACACAAGAAGATTCCAAGCTTGGAACATGTTACAGAGCAATGAAGGGTTGGATGAAGAAACCAAAGAAGTGAAATATGTTTATGTTATGTTCTGTTATGTTAGTTATGTTTGTTTTGGTATGTTATGTAATGACAGTTAAATGACAGTTAAATTGGCTTATGCTTATGTTTTGTTTGCTTGTAATGACAATTGCACTATTATGTGCTTATGCTTATGTTTTGTTTGTTTGTAATGACAATTGCACTATAATGTGCTTATGCTTTTTTTGATGTATTAATGACAATTGCACTCTTAAGTGCTTCTATATATATCATTGTGTCTAAAATTTGTCACATATTCAAAGCTAAAATTTTCATTCAAAGTCAAAGCTAACATTTTCATTACATATTCAATTTGTTACACAACCATTTCATTGAAACTACATTCATCAAAATATAATCCATAAACCCCTAATCCAAATTTCATTCAAACTACATCCATATTAGCAATTACATTGATTTGAGTAGCATTGCAATCATGAGAAAACACATTGCACAGGCAACCCAAACAAATTGACTCAATTTCTTCCCTATTTCATTGCCAACTGTCTTGCCAAATTCTTGCCCAAATGTCTTGCCTAATTCATGCCCAAAAGCCTTGCCAAATTCTTCTCCAAATGCCTTCTCAAACTCTTGCCCAACCAACATTGTTGCAAGAATCCTTCCTCCATTCATAGCATTGACAGCATCAACTTGATCATCCCACATGAAAAACTCACAACCTTCCAACTGCAAAAATATGGAAAATCCAAAATTAGCCTAAAATAATTTCAAAATTCAATTTCGTACTTGCAGACTTCATATAAACAAAAATAAAATTGATACAAAACTTACGCCAGGATTACGACATTTCCAAAATTTCCTAAATGGATTTTGATCAGTGTTTGCAACCAGTAGCTTCATAGGAACCTGACACCCACATCTGGGTATATTTGAGCCATTAGAAGTTCCAATTGACGAGCATCTACTCCCACCCATTTTACCAAATCCGTAAACCCTAAAATTCAAATACTCAGAAACCCTAAGAAGAAAGAAGAAGAAGAAGAAAGAACAACACCAACAACAAGCAGCAGAATTCTGGGAAGAAGAAAGAACATAAACTACCTGCAATCGATCGAACTTGGTCAAGAATTCTGGGCTGAAGAATTTCGAATTTGGGAACAAGATGAGGAGAAGAGCAAAACACGATTTTTGTTGTTTAATAGTTGAAAAACAATTTTAGTTTGTTTTATTTTATTAAATGAAAACTTAAAAACGATTTTTAAAATTTTTTTTTTAAAAATAAATAATTTCAGCTTATTTGGATTGCCACGTGGAAAAAAAAATTTAATAAAAAAAAAACTAACACGTGTACCCATCTGGACGCACCACGTGGAGATTCCGTCCAGTCAGCACAAACCAGGTGGACTCAAGGGGGTAAAATAAAGAATCTTCATTTTGGAAGGACCGAATCTCAAAAAATATTATTACAGGGGGGTAAAACAAAACTCGCCTACTTTGCAGGGGGGTAAACACCTATTAACCCTATAATTTATTTGTGTGTGTTATCATTCTGAGATTGATCTGAGAACGTTCTCTGCCTTACCACTTATAACTAACAAACGTTCTAAGAATATTCTAACACTTTATTTTGTCAAAGTGTTTGTTCATTAATTTTTTTAATAGGTCATTTTTAAAGGTTCACAATTCAAACCCCCCTTTCTTGTGAAAAACTTTGCTACTTCAATTGGCATCAAGAGTCTGCCTTTTAAGTAAAAGCATCTAACAAGTGCTAAGAGGAAAGATCTAGGAAGGAAGTAATGTCTAAAGGTGCAAAGTTCATATCTGAAGGAGGGTCTTCAAATAGACCACCTCTATTTGAAGGAGATGACTATTACTACTGGAAAGATAAGATGGAATTATTTCTCAGATCACAAGATAACAACATGTGGTCAGTAATTGAAGTTGGAGAATATGTGCCAATGGTCAAGGATACTTCTACACCAAAAACACCAGGTGAATGGTCCAGTCAAGAATCTGAAAGAGTACTCTTAAATATTAAAGCAAAATTATTCACTAAGAGTGCTTTGAATAGAGAAGAGTATGATAGAATCATGGAGTGCAAAACTGCCAAAGAAATGTGGGAAACTCTTCAAACTCACCATGAAGGAACTAGTCGTGTCAAAGAGACTAGAATTGATATTGGTGTAAGGAAGTTTGAGCTCTTTGAAATGCAAGATGAATCAATAGATCAAATGTATGGAAGATTCACAATCATCATAAATGAGCTCAATTCCTTAGGAAAAACATATACCACACATGAGAGAATAAGAAAGCTTCTTAGGTGTTTAACAAAGAATTGGAGACACATTGTAACTGCAATCACTGAGTCAAAGGATCTATCAACAATGAAACTTGAAGATTTCATTGGATCCCTAAGAGCTCATGAATCAATCCTCCAAGAAGACAAACCAGTGAAGAAGAAGTTGATTGCTCTGGATACTCAAACTAGAGAATGTTCTCAGATTGATGAAAACAGTCTGGAGAATGATGAAGCAATCCAAGAAGATGATAGTGAAGAAATGGCTCTTCTCTCAAGGAGAATTCAAAGACTAATGCAGAGAAGAAACCAACTCAAAAGAACCTTTCAATATAAGAGAGGTGGAGCCAAACCAGAAGTAGATATGAGCAAGATCAAGTGCTATGGATGTGAGCAATTTGGGCATTATAAGAATGAATGTCCAAATCAAAAGAAACCATTCTTTAAGAAGAAATCCATGATGACCACTTGGGATGATCTAGAACCAGAAGAGGAGGAACAAGAAGAACAAGCAAATGTGTGCCTCATGACACATTCAGTAACAAATGAGGTAAATCTTGAACCTTGTTCATCTTGTCAAAAATCTGAACATCTCTTTGATAATTTCTATATGATACTCAGATTTTAAATCAAAAAAATGGTAAGCTTAGGGATGAAGTAACTAAGGCTAACAATGAAAGAGATGAATATAAAGTTGAAAACATTATTTTAAAAAGAATGGTTGATAACATGCAAAATGCTCACAAAGATATGTCTAAGCAAATTGAGGAAATTAGGAAAGATCAGAATGTTCAAGAATGTTCAAAGGTTAAAAAGGAAAATGAAGTTTTAAGAAAAAGAGTTTCTGAACTTGAGAATGATCTAACAAAATTTGTTAGCTCTACAAAAACTTTTGATAAGATCTTAGGATCACAAAGTGGATTTATTGATAAAGCAGGTATAAGATATGATCCTAGCCAAAAGAAGAAATTATATAAAAACTTTTTTCATCCTCAGAAAGGAAAGAAGACTCAAAGATATAAGTGTAATTTTTGTCAAAAGGAAGGACACATTGAATCATTCTGTTTTAAAAAGAAAGCTAGAGAACAACATTTTTCTAAAAACAGAGAACATTCTCAGAACATTCTTAGAAAGAAATTTCATGCACCTCCTCATAGAAGAACACCTAATCAACATAGGAGAAGGCCTTATAAACAAGATTTCACTAACAATCAAGGACCCAAGAATCTGTGGGTACCTAAAAACTTATTAAACTCAAATGTAGGAGTGTCTTCTAGCAATCAAGAGAAAGCCATGGTACTTGGACAGTGGTTGCTCAAGACATATGACTGGAGATAGAAAAAGCTTTCTTACATTTGCAGAAAAGGATGGTGGATCTGTTACTTTTGGAAACAATGAAAAGGCTCACATCAAAGGCATGTATACTATTGGTAAGATTGGTTCTGCTAAGATTGATAATGTTCATTATGTTGAAGGTCTTAAGCATAACTTGATAAGCATTAGTCAATTATGTGATAATGACTTTGAAGTTATATTTAAAACCAACACATGTGAAATTAAGCAATCTTCATGTGAAACAATTCTGTTTAGTGGATCAAGAATTAAGAATGTTTATGTAGTATACTTAGATGATTTACCCATTGAGTCATGTTTTGTTTCTCTTGAAAAAGATAAATGGATATGGCATAAAAGGGCTGGTCATGTTAGTATGAAAACTATGTCTAAATTTCTAAGCTTGATTTGGTAAATGGATTGCCCAAGATCAATTTTGATCTAGATAAAGTATGTGAAGCTTGCACAAGAGGAAAACAAGTTAAAAGTAGCTTTAAACCTAAAGTTTTTATTTCAACTAAAAGACCTCTTGAATTGCTGCACATTGATTTATTTGGACCTGTCAAAACTACAAGTCTTGGTGGTAAGAACTATGGTTTTGTCATTGTTGATGACTTTTCAAGATTCACTTGGGTGCTTTTTCTAAAACACAAAGATGAGTCCTTTGAAGCTTTTAAAGCTTTTTGCTTAAAAGTTCAAAATGAGAAAAACCTGAATATTGTCTCCATAAGGAGTGATCATGGAGGAGAATTTGAAAACTCTCTCTTTGAAACCTTCTTTGATAATAATGGTATATCTCATAATTTTTCTTGTCCTAGAACACCTCAACAGAATAGGGTTGTGGAGAGGAAAAATAGAACTCTACAAGAGATGGCAAGAACAATGATTAATGAATCAAATGTTGAAAAGTATTTTTGGGCTGAAGCTATCAATACTGCTTGCTACATCTTAAATAGAGTGACCATCAGAAATGTTTTAAACAAGACACCCTATGAACTTTGGAAAGATAGAAAACCAAATATTTCTTACTTTCACATCTTTGGTTGTTATTGTTATATCTTGAATATCAAAGACAACCTAGGCAAGTTTGATTCAAAGTCAGATAAGGGAATCTTCATGGGGTATTCTCTAACATCAAAGTCTTATAGAATCTATAACTTGAGAACTCAAACCATGGAAGAACGTATGCATGTCAAATTTGATGAGTTTGAAGATCAACCAAGTATAATGGAAATTGATGATGAAGAAGATGTGACTATAAGAAATCAAAATGATGATCCAAATCAAGAGTCTACATCTCCAGCACCTCCTAAGACTTGGAAGATAGTTACAAATCATCCACCAGATCAAATCATTGGAAATACTGAAGATGGTGTAAGAACTAGGAGATCATTGCAAATTTTGGAGAACAATCTGGGATTGATCTCTCAGTTAGAACCAAGAACAATTGACGAAGCAATTATTGATGAATCTTGGATTGATGCAATGAAAGAAGAGCTCTCACAATTTGAAAGAAATGAAGTATGGAATCTAGTACCTTTACCAAAAGATCACTCAATCATCGGTACTAGATGGGTATTTAGAAATGAATTGGATGAGAATGGAAAAGTGATAAGAAACAAAGCAAGACTAGTAGCTCAAGGTTATAACCAACAAGAGGGCATTGACTATGATGAAACATTTGCTCCTATTGCCAGGTTAGAAGCTATTAGAATTTTGCTTGCATATGCTTCTCATAAATGTCTTAAACTTTTTCAAATGGAGGTCAAAAGTGCTTTTTTAAATGGTTTCTTAAATGAAGAAGTTTATGTTCACCAACCTCTAGGTTTTGTTGATCAAAATAAACCAAATCATGTTTTCAAACTTACCAAAGCACTTTATGGACTTAAACAAGCTCCACGTGCTTGGTATGAAAGATTAAGTACCTTTTTACTTGAAAATGGTTTTTCTAGAGGAAAAATTGACACTACACTTTTTAGAAAAACAAACAATCATGATTTACTCATTGTTCAAGTATATGTTGATGATATTATATTTGGTGCTACTAATGAGAAAATGTGTGAAGAATTTTCTAATCTTATGCAAAGTGAGTTTGAGATGAGCATGATGGGAGAACTTAGATTCTTTCTTGGCTTGCAAATCAAGCAACATGAAGATGGCATTTTTATTTGTCAAGAAAAATACATTAAAGATCTTCTCAAGAAATACAAGATGAATGAAGCCAAAATCATGTCAACTCCAATGCATCCATCAACAAGTTTGGACAAAGATGAGAATGGGAAGAATGTGTCTGAAAAGGAATTTAGAGGAATGATTGGATCTCTTTTGTACTTAACTGCAAGTAGACCTGACATTGTGTTCTTAGTTGGGCTTTGTGCAAGATTCCAATCATCACCAAAAGAATCCCATTTGATTGCTGTGAAAAGAATTTTTAGATATTTGGTTGGTACACAAGATGTTGGTTTATGGTACAATAAGGGTACACATTTTGATCTCAAATCATATTGTGATGCTGATTATGCTGGTGACAAAGTTGAGAGAAAGAGTACTAGTGGAGCTTGTCAATTCCTTGGTGAAGCTCTTATTAGTTGGTGTTGTAGAAAGCAAAATACCATTGCACTTTCAACAACTGAAGCAGAATATGTGTCTGCATCAAATTGTTGTTCTCAAGTGATATGGATCAAAAACCAACTTGAAGACTTCTCTTTAAGGTACACAAATGTTTCAGCATTCAAGATCAAAACATATTGAAATCAAACATCATTTCATTTGTGATCATGTGAACAAAAAGGATATTGCTTTAGTGTTCATTGATACTGAAAATCAGTTGGCTGATATTTTTACAAAACCATTGGTTGAGGATCGTTTTAATTTCATCAAAGAAAAATTGAAAATCATCAAAAATCCCAATCAAATTTAATATGTATGTTTGATCATGTTTTAGAGAACGTTCTGAGAACGATCTCTTATGTGTGCTATGTTTGATTCCCAGAAATTTTTTACGCGCTAGCTTTTCACATTACTTAGCTTAAGTTTAATTAATTTCTAACCGTTAGAAAAATAGAAATGATTAGGATTGGTTTCCCCAATATTAGTCACAACGGTTATCTCCCTTAACTAACTTTCTCTCTCTTAACAAACACCTTTTTCTCAAATCAAGTACACTTGATCACTATTCCTAAGTACAACCTAAGCTACCAAATCTCTTCCTCTTCTCCAAGCTACCCTTCCTCTTAAAATTGTCACCTCTCATTACTTCTCAACTCACTTCTACCCATTATCATCTACCTAGAAATTCTTCTTCTCATTCAATGGCAAGAACTAAGCAAGCTGCACGCAAAAATGCTAAACCACCTACTCCAACTCCTTCACCACCACCGTCACCTCCTTCTTCACCTCACAATCAATCATCTCCACCAAAATCTCCAGAACCCACCTCTGAAAGCTTCCACACACCTCAATCCAACTCAGAGCAAACCCCTCAAATGATTTCTGACCACATGTAAACACTCCTTGAAGTTGATCATGTCTCTGATTCAATCTCAGAACCTTCTGAGAACGTTCCCAACGAAGAAATTGTTCAACAAACCCAGAACAATCCTGAGATTGATCTAAACGATGATGGCACCATTACTCCAAACCCAACCTTAATCGTACCTAGCCAAGCTGAGACCCCACCTGCTTCTATCAAACCAAAGAGACGAAAAACCAAATCCCTTTCCAAATCTCCATCAAAATATTCAACCAAATCCACTTCCAAAGCAAAATCAAAATCTGGGGATTCCTCTAAGGTTAGGAGATCAGCTCGTATCTTATCTGGGATTGGTACTGGGAGAAAAGCTGTGAAAGACACTACTGTACACATCATTGATGATGATGATGATGTGGATTCTGAGAAAACTCTCACAAATCCCCTTTCTTTCGAGCTTGATGAAACAGAGGAAGTTGAAGCTTTCACTTCAACTAAGTCAGCTCCTGTCAAACCAACATCAAAACCATCTCCTGTTTCAACCAAAAAATCCTCCTTTCCTCCTAAGAAACCTTCATCTGCTTTCAAAACTTCAAAGGGAAAAGAGAAAATTGGTTATGAGAAGAAAGGACCAAAAGTTAAGTTTGTTCCCATTCCTTTTATTCACCCTGATGACAAAGAGAATTTTGACAAGTATTGGAAAGTCAAGCCTGTTCCTGCTGGAAGAATCTATGAGTTTGAAGAATTAGCAAAAGGAGGTATTGATCTGCTAAAGTACACTGAACCCTTGGGTTGCACCAACTTCTTCAAATTGAAAGAATCAGTGTTACCACAATTGTTCAAGCATTTTATCACAATGCTAATGTGCATCCTGACAAGAATTTAATCATCACCAATATCAAAGGAACTGAGCTTCAGCTAGATCCCAACATCATCTCTGATGTGCTGAATATTCCACTAGAAGGAGTGGAAATTTATGGAGGAAATTGGTTCTCTAAGTTGGATGTGAATAGAGAAGCCTTAATACTGGAGATGTTTAATGAGCAAGGAGCTCAAAGGGAAAACCCTTCTTCTTCCTTTTTGAAGAAAGAATTCAAAATCCTTCACAACATCTGTCTCCATTCAATCTTTCCAAGGACTGGAAGCAAAGACAAAGTGACCGAGAATGATCTTCTCATCATGTATCATCTGTCTAAAGGTATTAAGCTTAATCTACCTTATCTTATCATTCAACACATGATCCATGCTGCAAATTCTGGAATTAAGAAGGTAGTTTTGCCTTATGGAATGATCCTGACTAGGATATTTAAGATGTATGACATTGATGAAACCAATCAAAGGATTGATAATGCATGCACTCCTTTTAGCCTTAAGAATATCCATCACATGAAGAAAGAAACAATTTCTGAAGAAACAGTTGAATTAGGGAAAAGGAAAAGAGAAACTATGGAAAAGGATGGTTTAGAAATCTTGGCTGATGCACTGGGAGAACATCCTGAGAACGTTCTCCCAACTGGAGATAGTGCAGGAACCAACATTGGAATGACTACTGAGTCAATTCCATCTCATTTGGATACTTCTCTGCACTTTGGAACACCTTTCTCACATGGTTTTACAACTGTTCCACCAAGATCTGGAAAGAATCTTGAGGCTTTCTTCTCAACCACCAACCCTGCCAACACCACTGTGTTTTCTCCTTTAATGTCATCCTCTCAAGGCAGTCTGCACACCTTTTTAAGCTCTGATTTTATGAAGAATTTGGCAGGATCAAGCCCTGATTTCCCAAGGTTCCCATCTACCTTGTTTTCCACTGATTCCCTACCATCTTTGCCTGCATCTTTTGCTACTTTGGATTCATTTTGCTCTTCAGCAAATGCAGCTGCTATTGACAGCTTGGCCAAACACATTGGCTCTGAACCAAATGTTGATAACAATGCTCCTGGTTCCTCTACTGATCCCAGGCCTGCCAAGAAAACAAAGGTTGAGAAGGATGTAGAAAAAGCAAGAAAGGATATTGCTAAGATCTTTGAAGGTTTAGTTGCTCAAAACACTATGTTGATGCACATGATGATGGAGTTTCAGATTTTAAGGGATTGGCTCATTAACACTGTTTGCCCTCAGTTCAACATCCCTACACCACCACCTAACCCTGCACCACAAGTTAACCCTTTTCCACAACCTGAAAATTCCACCACCTCTGATTACTCAAGCCCCACTGTTCCTAAGTAATCCCCACCTTTTCAATGATGACAAAGGGGGAGAACATGTTCTGATTAATCTAGGGGGAGCTTAGAATTAAGTTTAGTTTTAATTAATGTTTATCTACCTTGTTTAGAGGATAAGATATTTTGGGAAGTTTCTTTTGCTACCTAGTAACTTCTCCTACTATGTTTTAAATTTCTAAACTAGGATTTGAATTTTTGTTGTTTGAACCTTTTTGCATTAATCTTGTGCTGTACACCATGTTTGTATCCTCACTTTGTGAGCTTGATGATTAATGATATTATGTTATGGTTCAATTTGTGTTTTCTCAATTCTTTATATTTATTGATATTTGAATGCTTGAATTGAGGAGGATCTTGATAAATTTAAAACACTAGTACAATTGCAAAATTTCTGTACTTATTTGATATAATCAGAATTCCTCTTAAAACATAATTCAAGAGGTTTGTCATCATCAAAAAGGGGGAGATTGTTGAGGCAAAATCCTAATTTGATGTTTTAAAGATAACAAACATCTTAATTATATTTTAATGTAATTCTGATATTTTTGTTATCTAACAAGTGCTTGTGAGTATTTTAATAAGACAGGATTAATTGAGCATTTTATATCAAGATTATTCATTTATTTTGAATAAGAACACGATTGAAAGAACGATCTCAGAACGTTCTTAGGATATCACGCTCATATTAATCAAGAACAAGAGCTTCAAAGACTAATCACTTTTTTATTTAAAGTGAACATTGTACAAAGACAAGGAAGCACTTTTCAGGGTAGTAACTCACAAGATCACAACAGTTCACATATCAAATAAGGCAAGAAATTTTTATGAAGAAATGTGAAGCTTTCCTCTTTGGCCAATGTTGAGGAATAAACATGTGCAAGTGAAGTTATTTCAAGAGACAAGATCACAAGCTATCCATTTTGACCATAGACAGATTTTTCATGGACCAATCAGATGTGCACAACAAATTTGAAGCTATGAGTGAAGGTGTACTTTATGAAGTTCTTTAATGAACATTCTCCCATGCAACTCTCTCTCTCCAAAGACTTTTGAGGACACAAGGTACAAGTGAATAGTGTTGATTCGTACCCTAAAGCTACACGCCTGATCAGTAGCAGCTGACATCTCACATGTGTGAGAGTTTTTGCTTGAAGAACAAGTTTATCATGAACCCAGATTGGAGAACGTTCTTGGAGAATGTTGTTCATAACATTTAAATATCCAATCTCCTTGGAAGCTGTGCATCACGTGCCTAAAAGATCATCAACGTCTTTTCTTGTTGAAGAAGCTCATTTGAATTCATCACAGCTCACTGCCAGCTCATCTACCACGCTCCTATTCAAAGACAAAGCTCAAATCCGAGAACATTCTCAGAACGTTCTCCGAAGCCCAGCAACTTTTGAATTTAATGAGGTGTCATCTTATTGAAGAAGCTTCAGGCATATATCCGTTGCAAACGGCTATACTTTGTCACCAAGCAAGGAAAGGACATATCTCAGCTATAAATAGAGCCCTTTGGTGACCATGAAGAGCAAGAGCTTTTACTACAACTTTACCAACTTGTTATCATCATACAAGCTATTTTCTCAAGCTCTTCTTTGATCTCTTTCACTCCTTCTCTGTAATTCTATACTAGGATTAGTATAAATTCTTTTGAGTGATTTGAGAGTTTTACTTCTCTAAGCTTCTCACTTGGTGAGTTTTGTTTAAAGCTTAGAAACCTTATCATCATACTTTGTAAAAGGTTCACTCAAGTCAATAGGGCTGTATTGTTTGAGTGGTTTGATATACCCTTACTAGTCTGGAGGACTGGGGTATCTTTAAGCTTGTAGGGCTTAAAGGGATCTTGTATCTTGGTTGAAGATTGCAAGAAGAAAGGTTGTATTTTTGGGATCGTTAGCATCTCATAGTGGATAAACTCACAAGGAGCGTGAGGACTGGACGTAACCCATAAGTTAAGGGGTGAACCAATATAAATTGTTGTGTGTTTCTCTCTTCCCTTATATCTTTACATTTATGCATTCACAACACACACAATATAATTTATTTGCGTGTGTTATCATTCTGAGATTGATCTGAGAACGTTCTCTGCCTTACCACTTATAACTAACAAACGTTCTCAGAATATTCTAACACTTTATTTTGTCAAAGTGTTTGTTCATTAATTTTTTTAATAGGTCATTTTTAAAGGTTCACAATTCAAACCCCCCCTTTCTTGTGAAAAACTTTGCTACTTCACAAGTGTCGAGTGGTTGGTAAAAGATAAATCCAACTTAGTCATTCTAGATACGGGATAACTACATAGGTACTCAACGATTGATCTAGATGGCTGTAGGCGTTTAACGATAACTTCCGATTTGCTAATTTGATCGAGGCTTGAATGCTAGTGATTCGGTACTAAGGTTGATTTCAAAGAGATAGACTGCCCTAATGTAACGTGCTCCTATTGATAATGTACTAGGTGATAAGATAGCGGGCTGACGTCTAAGGAAATTAATAATACGGCTGATTCAACTTAATTCTCTCGCAACGTATCTATCGAAGCTGAAGGTGTGAAAAACACAAGAAGGGGGGTTGAATTGTGTTTTGGTTAGTTTTAAAAACTTCTTCAAAGTTTTGCAACTTATTAGATTTCGCAGCGGGCCAAAACTTAAACACAAACAACTTCTAGTATGGTGAAGGTAAAACAGAGTATGAATGAATAAAAGCAGAGAGAAGAGAAAAGAGATAACACAAGAGATTTATACTGGTTCCTCTCACAAACCGAGAGTAGTCCAGTCCCCTAACACTTCCAAGGGATTTCACTATAATCACACAAGATTACAAATGCTCAAGCTCACAGCAAGAGACTTCCAATGCTCAAGTAACTCCTTACAAGAGACTTCCAATGCTCAAGTAACTCCTTACAAGAGACTTCCAATGCTCAAGCTCACCAGCAAGAGACTTCTAACACAAAACAAAATACAAAGTTTTGAACAACTGATAAACAAATCAGAGTTCAGAGAACAAAGAAATACAACTTAAATAACAAGACTATTCTTAGAATCCTTAAAAAGAAAACTAAGGTTCAACTACTGACAAGCCAGAAGTTGAAGACTATTGTCTTGAATTTGAATATAAACTCAAGTTGTATCTAAGTTAAAAATGCTCTTTGAATTTTAGCAGAATAACAGCTCTTTTGTTCTTCGTAAGTGTGTTTTCACGTCTTCAAATTCTTCCTCCTTTTATAGGCGATGTTGGAGCGTCTTGAATTTGAGCGGACACTGATGAAAGCAGCTATGTAGTACTGTACCATTGTTTTCGTTTGAAATGTGCTTATTCAAATAAAGTAAAGATCAAAATCTGAGCCTTGATTTCAAATATTCGCCCAAATCAGGAAAACAAAGATAGTACAATAGTACAAACGTCATTATCATGAGGATAATAGTCTGAATGAAGTTCTTCTGCTCCTTCAGATCTTTTGC
This sequence comes from Trifolium fragiferum, assembly GCA_954870985.1. Classification (NCBI taxonomy): domain Eukaryota; kingdom Viridiplantae; phylum Streptophyta; class Magnoliopsida; order Fabales; family Fabaceae; genus Trifolium; species Trifolium fragiferum. Next base: position 23,924,385 of record OX940791.1, on the reverse strand, counting down.
CAAATAGATGATAGTCGTTAAGAGAATGGAATGTTCTTTGACGTCTTCTGATGTTTCATCATCATCAGAATTTGCAGATATTAAATGATCTTCTGATGACTTCATCTTCTGGTTGACTTTGACTTACAACTTCTGATGACTTCAACTTCTGTGTTGACATCAGAACTTGCATTTTCCCATCTTCTGGGGATTCTAAAGCGTAGCAACCAGAACTTCAATCTTCTAGTGAATATAAAATTTTAACTTGTATATCTGCACACTAGAGTAAATTATCAGTATTCCCTATTGTATATTAATACTATTGTTATCATCAAAACTACTTGGGTTATATTAGAACCAACTTTGTTCCAACAATCTCCCCCTTTTTGATTGATGACAAACCAAGTATTAATTTACAATGGTTGTTATTTTAATCATATAAATTCATCCTTCAGGTTTATGAGGTTTGCAAGCTCCCCCTGAGTTCAGTAATGAATGATTAAAATAGTTTAAAATTTTAATGTTGAATCCAGAACTTCTGTATACACTTTGACTTCCAGAAGATAGGTTTGCAAGTTTTCTTCTGTGGTCAGATCTACCTAAGAGAAAAGTGCAATCTTCTCTTACGTGTATCATGTATAGAAAGTTCTGATCTCAATAGAAAAATTTCCTTAAAGAGAAAATATTGATAACTGATAAAATGTAATAACTGAAACTTAATGAAAATGGAAAATTTTAATTTGGCTTCAGTTAGTGTTCTTAAATTAATTTACTCTTACTCCCCCTTTTGTCATTAAACAAAAAAATAATAAAATAAAAATAAAAATAAAAAGAACACGTGACTAAAGAATTAGTCAAGTCAAAAGAATGCACTAAAATAGATGATAAAAACCACAATTAGTTAATGCAAAAGCGAAAAACGAGGTAACTCCTACCAACCAAAATGACTATAAAAGCACACCAACTCTTTGTCATTTCACTCAACGCTTCCATGAGAGAAAATAATTTCTTCATCAAGATGAGAGAAAATATTTATGAGGATAGAAGAGTGATTGAAAGAAATAGGTTTAAGAAATTTTTAAAGAAGAACCAGAGAAGAATCTTATCTACATTAGATGCAGTCTCATGGAATATGATGTCTAAGAAACACCAGAACATGCTGAAGGTCCTTGCTTCAAAATCAGATGCAAGTTTCTCAACCATCTTCTGTTCTTAGAAGATCAAAGAGTTCTTCTTATGCAGGAGGATGAGCAGGAGTCTCTGACAAGAGGTTCCAAGTTTACAAAACAGTAAATTTGTAGCTCGAGAGGTTTAGAAGCTCCCAGGTTGAAGTTTGGGGCACCATCCTCTTCAGCTTCCTCCTAGCTCATCATCTTGTAAAAATTTCCTTTTAGGTTAGGGAGTTTTATTTTTATGCCAAAAACATCTTTGCTCAGAGAGCAATGATGAAATGAAAAAAAGAATGTAAAAGAAAAGCAATGATGAAATGCAAAAACCAATGTAATGCAGTTTTATATGAATGAAAATAATTTTTGAATGCATGATTTTATGTTTTATGTTTATGCAGCAGTATATAGATCTATCTTCTGAACAAATAATAAAGAAAATAAATCAACATAACAACACCACAATATCATAAAACCAAAATATTCAAGATAGTAAAATAAACAGATCCAAAATAAACAGGGTTCAAACAGAACATGATCAACAACATAAAACAAAGAAATCTTAGGGTTGAGAGGGATTAGAAGGGTTCAGCAGCTTGGCTTGAAGCTTCTTCAAAGCTTCTTCTGAGATCAACTGTATCTTCTTGAACACATCTTCTGGGTCCATCTTGTCAACCATAGATTCAGATTCAGAGTCCACCTTGATAATCTTGTCCAATTCTTGTTCATAGAAGGTAGAAAACTGATCCACAGCCCTAGTCATAACCAAATTCATCTTTTCTTCATGCAACCTCTGTGCTCTTTTGATTCTGTTCTCTGCAGCCTTGGATTCAATGAATTTTTGCCTTGCAATGGTCATGATAAAGTTCCTTCTGTATTGAGAACTAAGATCATTCATCATTTGCTTGCACATATCTGCAATAGCAGAACATTCTCCATCCACTTGATCAGGTGCAAAAGCAAGAGCAGGCAGATCATGATGAAGTTCCTGAACTTTGTCATTAATAGCCATCAGCACACGCTTAACATCTTCCGGTGTGATGGCTTTGAGAGTTTTAGGAACAGATGAAGATGAGGGTTTATCTAGGACATTTGAGGGTTCAATTGTTTTATCTTGTTCTGTTGGAGGGGGTGTAATGACTTCTTCAAAGGTTTTAAGATAGTCATTTTCAATGTTTGTGAGTTGAGGAGGTTGAGATTTCTGAGGTGAAGGTTTGTGAAGTTCCAACTCTAATAGTTGTAAAGCATTGGCAGAAGTGCCAGCTTCAACTATAGTTTCAATGGGAGAAGCCTGATGAATAGATAAGGTCTTCTCAAAGTCATGGGAACTTGGTGAAACAGGGTTAGCAGAAACATGAGTAGCAGGAGTAGGCTCTTGAGGAATAGCTTCAGAAGTTGCAACCTCTGCATTAACTTCTGTTGCTACTTTCTCAACATTCTCCACAGAAATAGGAGTAGACACATCTGCTTCTGTAATCAGGGATAACACATGTTTAGAAAACTGTTTCATTGATTCTGGGGATGGTACAAAGCTAACTACTGGTGTTTCAAGAGAAGCACTAGCAGAAACTTCTTCTATACAATTAGATTTAGGAGCTAAATCTGAAGGGATTTTTGAAAAAGAGTTTTGAATAGGAACTGTATAGGGGATGTTTTTAGCATGCTTTGGACTATTAATGACATAATCAGGATTATCTTTAACATTGATCTTTTTGTAAATAGGCAAAATTACACATTTGGTCCTTTATCTTATTTTTTTGTAACATTTTGGTCTTTTATCTTTTATTTGTAACACTTTGGTCCTTTATCTTATATATTTGTAACACTTTAGTCCATTATCTTTTATAACATTCACATATAAATACTTTTTCTCATATTTTTTTTATTCAAAAAAATGTTGAATTTTATTTGTTAAAATACCTTTTTATTAAAATTAAATAAAACTCATAATTTTGATAAAAATGTTCATCGTCTTCATCAATTCTTTTATATTTTCATGTTCTTTAAGGGACCAAAATGTTACAAATAAAAGTTAAAGGACCAAAGTGTTACAAAAAGATAAGATAAAGGACCAAAATGTTACAAATGAAAGATAAAGGACCAAAATGTTACAAAAAAATAAGATAAAGGACCAAATATGTAATTTTGCCTTGTAAATACCTTGATTTGCCAACTTTTGCACTAACTCAGCTTTAGGCATGAGAGCATCAAGAAATTCATTTGGCTCACCATTAATTCCACTTTCCCAGCTAGTTTCTTCCCAAGCCTTATATTGCTCAACTTGCAATATGGCTTCATCACGCTCAGCATCATCATCTGATTCAGCAACAATCAACTTAGGCTTCCTCTTCCTGTTCAAATTTGATCTGTTCTTCTTAACAACTTCTGGAACAGCAATAGCAACAGATCCAGAAGCACTAGCCTTTTCAGTAATTTTCACAGCAGCCTCTGCTTGAGCAGCAGGCTCAGAGTTTCCAGGGTTCACTTCTTCTGTAGCAATGCTCTTGCCAGCAACCTCTGAAGTTTTCTTCACACCAGAAGTACTTCCAGACTTCTTCTGGGGTGTAGAACTTCTTGTTCTCTTGGATTGTGGTTCTGCAGATTCTGATTCTGATTTCCTTATATTCTTCTTCTTCTTCACTTGAACAGGCAACAACTGCTGTGTTGCTAGTCTTTCTTCCAACTTCTGATCAACTCCTTCTTCCAGAAGTTTCTTATGCATACCAGCAATAAGAGAAACCTTTTTTGTAGACACAGGGGTGATATAAAAATACTTGTCACTCTCATCCTTCCTTGGTCTATATTGAACTTGAGGAGTAATCACAGGTGCTGGAGACTTCAGGACTTTCTTCACAGATAAACCACTTATCACAGAGGGATAAGCATCAATGAAAGATGCATAGCCAGGAAAAGTAGTTCTCAGAGATTGAATCAAATAACTTCTGTGAAACATGAAGGAAAGCAGTCTGTAGTAATGAGCATTTGTTCTACCCTTGTTCTGACTATCAGTGATAGCTTTACTCATGTGCTCAAAAATTACTTTGGCAAAATCCACCTCAACCTTCTTTCCCAAGTAATATAAAGCAAGTTTATACAAATTGGAAACTTGGTCAGATGAACCAACCTTTGGTAAGATAGAGTAACACAAAATCTTGTAAAGTATCTTGTAGAACGGTGTCATATCATTGTTGTTCTTAGTAGACTTCTTGCCATAGATTTCTTCTTGAATGTAATGACTCACATCATCAGCGCCAAAAGGAACAATACCCCGAAGTGGTAACTGTACTGCTTGTCTTATATGCTCAGGTCTGATTCTAATGCAGACACCACCAACTTCTGAGCGAATCTCTTTGCCATAGTATTCATCTTGAGGAATTGAATTACAGAGAGCCAATTGTGCCTTCATCCAAAAATCCTTAACAATTTCTGGATAGACAGGTCCATTAAGACAATCTAGGTAAGTTGTCAACTTCTGAAAAACAAACACTTCCTTGATCCCGTCACAGCCATTAACCCTAATTGCTTCAAAGTCGACTGGTCTCTCAATATGCAGATATAGGTCTGAAATAGGAAAGCTTACTCTGTCTGGAGAGAGAACACCAGGAGTAGATGCTTTGATGCCAGCAATCGGTGGTACACTTGCATTCCTTTCTTCTAGAGTTTGAATACGCTTGGTAGAAGATGCCATGATTCTGAGTTTAGGGGTTAGAGTTTGCTAATTTTGAGAGAAGAAAGAATTTGCTCTGAGTTTTAGAAGAGATGAAAGTGTGGGTAGTGAATGTGTAAGTGTGTGAATGTGAACAGTTAGTGTTTAAAAAGGAAAGAAAAACAAAACTGCGCAAAAACGTACTAACTGAAAGGACATGGGTAATAGAGTAACTTAACAATTCACAAAATGAATTAGAACACAATCATCACTAACCAACTTCTTTCTCTAATAGCAAACAGACACGTGTATTAGAAGATTAATTAAATACCTGACACGTTAGCAACAACAGTTGAAGAGGTAACTCAACAGTTACTGCCACGTCACGTTCAGAACCACTCACAAACTTCTGATAGAGATACAGAAGATGGATTTGCCAACTTTTGATACACAAGTTCTGACTCCCCCTATCTTCTGATATAAGATACTAGAAGATGGTTTGTCTAAACTTCTGATAGAAAGTCTGACTCCCCCTAACTTCTGGTAAACTTCCAGAACTTCCTAAAATAATATTCTTCACCAGAGTTTTAGCTTATTCACAGATTTCCATCATATTAAGATTCTTTTTGATAAAATCAAATCCTTCTACAGCTAAGGGTTTTGTAAAGATATCAGCCCATTGATTTTCAGTATCAATAAACTTGAGATCAATTATTCCTTTCTGTACATAGTCTCTTATAAAATGATGTTTAATCTCAATATGCTTAGCTCTTGAGTGTAGAATAGGATTTTTAGAGAGATGAATGGCAGCAGTATTATCACAATATAAAGGAATATTATGACTGCTTATTTGATAATCTTCTAATTGATATTTCATCCAAAGTAGTTGTGTACAACACTTGGCTGCTGAAATGTATTCTGCTTCTGCAGTTGACATAGCTATGGTGGTTTGCCTTTTACTGGCCCAAGAAATCAAATTCTCACCAATGAATTGACAACTTCCACTAGTGGATTTTCTTTCAAGTTTATCACCAGCATAGTCAGCATCACAGAATCCAATCAGTTTGTAATCATTAGATTTCTGATACAGTAATCCAATGTTACAAGTAGCCTTCAGATATCTAAAGATTCTCTTTACAGCAGTAAAATGAGATTCTCTAGGATCTGATTGAAATCTTGCACACAGACATACACTGAATAATATATCAGGTCTAGAAGCTGTTAGATAGAGAAGAGATCCAATCATACCTCTATATAACTTCTGGTCAACTTTACCTTCAGACTCACCTTGCCAAGACTTGATGTAGGATGCATTGGAGTGTTCATGGGTTTGCAGTCTTCAAGATTGTACTTCTTCAGAAGATCTTTGATATACTTTGACTGATGAATGAAGTTTCCTTTCTTTGTTTGATTGATCTGAATTCATCCTGCATCATCTTAGAAAAGTTCTTGCAGAGTCCAGCATTAGTTGATCCAAAAATGATGTCATCAACATAAATTTGAATGATTAGAATGTCTTTCTTCATGGTTTTCTTGAATAATGTATTGTCAACTTGACCTTTAACAAAACCATTGTCAACCAAGAAGTTACTTAGTCTCTCATACCAAGCTCTGGGAGCTTGTTTGAGTCCATAGAGTGACTTCTTTAGTCTAAACACATGATCTGGATTAGAAATATCTTCAAATCCAGGAGGTTGTTTGACATATACTTCTTCAGAGATTACACCATTTAGAAATGCACTCTTAACATCCATCTGATAAAGAGTAATGTTGTTGTTGACAGCATAAGAAGTAAGCAATCTTATAGCTTCCAATCTTGCAACTGGAGCATAAGTCTCTGTATAATCAATGCCTTCTTGTTGACTGTATCCTTGTGCAACAAGTCTAGCTTTGTTTCTTGTTACTTCTCCTTGTTCATTCAGCTTGTTTCTGTATACCCACTTTGTTCCAATAATGTTCTTGCTTTTTGGTTTGGGTACCAGATCCCATACATCATTCCTTTGAAATTGATTCAGTTCTTCTTCCATAGCAACTATCCAAGCATCATCAGATAATGCTTCATCAATGGTTTTAGGTTCAATCAAGGAAACTAGACCAAATAAGGATTCTTCATCCCTAAAGCTTGATCTTGTTTTCCTAGAACTGTTCTTATTACCCATGATAAGCTCTTCAGGATGTGATGACTTAGGACTGTACTTGAAGGTATTCTTGGGAATAGTTGTTTCTTCTAGTTCATGATCTTCTGTTGGTGTTGTTTGATGATCATCAGATTCTGGAACTTGATTGTTCTCTGGTGCTTCCAGAAGTTGAGGAGTGGGAATAGGTTCACAATCTTCATCTTCTGAGTCTTGAGAATCTGAAATTTCTATAGAAGGCTCTGACTTTTCATGATCAGGCACTTTATCATCAAACCTTACATGCATAGATTCTTCAACTGATTGAGTTTCAGAATTATACACTCTGTATGACTTGGAGCGCTCAGAATATCCAATAAAGATACCCTTACTAGCTTTAGAGTCAAATTTCTTTAGATAGACTTTAGTATTCAGAATGTAACAAGTACAACAAAATTGGTGAAAATAAGAAATGTTAGGTTTCCTTCCTCTAAAAAGTTCATATGTTGTTTTATTCAGAATAGGTCTAATATAGATTCTGTTCTGAATATAACAAGCAGTGTTTATTGCTTCTGCCCAAAAAGATTTTGCTAAAGAATGTTCATGCATCATGGTTCTAGCCATCTCTTGCAAAGATCTGTTCTTTCTTTCTACAACTCCATTTTGCTGTGGAGTTCTAGGAGAAAAGAACTCATGGAAAATTCCATGTTCTTCACAAAAATTTTCAAAAGGTTCATTTTCAAATTCTCCACCATGATCACTTCTAACTTTTAAAATCCTTAAATCTTTTTCATTTTGAATATGGGCACAGAAGACACTAAACTCTTCATATGTATCATTCTTAGATTTCAGAAATCTTACCCAAGTCCATCTACTATAATCATCAACAATGACTAGTCCATACTTCTTTCCATTGAGTGAAGCAGTGCTAACTGGTCCAAACAAATCAATGTGCAGAAGTTCTAAAGGTCTAGAGGTAGAAACAATGTTCTTAGGTTTAAATGAGCTTTTGACAAACTTCCCTTTTTGACAAGAGTCACAAAGAGAATCTGAGTGATAAGTCAATTTAGGAAGGCCCCTTACAAGATTGTCTTTGCTAAGCTTAGAGATTAATCTCCGGTTAGCGTGACCCAATCTCTTATGCCAAACCCATTTCTCATCACTTAGAGTCAACAAACAAAGCACATTCTGATCTTCCAGATCAAATAAATTAACTTTATAAACATTGCCCTTTCTACAACCTTTAAACAAAATAGACTTATCAGAATTGTTAATTACAGTACATGAATTCTTATTAAACACAACATCATAATTACTGTAACATAATTGACTTATGCTAAGTAAATTATGTTGTAGTCCATCAACCAACCAAACATCAGAAATAGAAAGTGAAGAATTACCTACTTTACCTATACCAATGATTTTGCCTTTCTGGTTCCCACCAAATCCTACAATTCCTCCCTCTCTCAGAGTCAGGGTGAGGAACAAGTGCTTGTCTCCTGTCATGTGTCGTGAACATCCACTGTCCAGATACCATGAGCTTTGCCTTTTTCTTGGGGTGCATACCTGCAGTAAACATTATCTCAGATTTTGGTACCCATATTCTGATGGGTCCTCTAAAGTTAGTTCTTTTATCCTTCTTCTATCTCTTGTAGTTTCCAGAGGGTCCATAGTGAGGTGAGCCTTTAAAAACAGGTTTAGGCTTAGCCTTTCCTTTGGACCTTGACCCAGAGTGTGTCAGCAAACCAGCTTTCAAGTTTGTACAGCCTGATCTCATGCCCCGAGTAGTCATAGGCTTGAAGATCTTCTATACTCCTTTATAAGACTTGGATACTGAAGCAATGGGAGCAGAGGTTTTTAAAGACTCCACGCTTACTTGAGCATCTGACACTTTTGGATTTTCTGTACTGCTACTAGAAACAAAATTGGAATAAAGATCAGAAGATGTTCTGTTAATACACACAGACTGATTTGAGTTTCCTTTGACAGTACTCCCCAAACCCTGTCCAGTGTATTTGCCAGCACCATAAATTATAGAGGCTAATTTATGCTTGTCAATATTGTGATGAACAAACTCTTGAAGAGAAATCTCATGCTTATCATAGGGTTTGTTACATGTTCTGCAACCATTTTCAAGAACTTGAATAGTCTTTAAGGACTTCTTATAGTCTTCTTGAATATGATTGACTTTATCATTGAGTATGTCAAACTTTTGTTTAAAAAGCTCTAGCTCATTTGATTTTTCCATGTATTTCATCACAGTATCTTTCAAAGCCTTAGAGAGTTGAGTGTCAGAGAGTTTAGAAATAACCTGTTCAATATCTTCTGAATCTGACTCAACATCACTTTCAACATCTGACTCTGCTGTGGCCATGAGTGCCAAGTTAGCTTCTGCATCTTCAGCTTCATCATCAGACAGCTTGTCAAGATCTTCCCATGTAGCTAGAAGACTCTTCTTAGCTTTGTTCTTGAAAGTGCTATTTCTTCCTTTTCCCTTGGTGCTCAAGTCAGGACAATCATCAATGAAGTGTCCAGGCTTGTTGCAGTTAAAGCAATTCTTAGAATCATCCTTCTTATCTTTATTTCCAGAACTTTTGTAACCAGAACCTTTGAATCCAGAACTTCTACCAGAATATCTTGGCTTTCTTCTTGCCCACTTCTGGAACCTCTTGGTCAGAAGTGCAAATACATCATCATCTAATCCCTCTTCTTGATCATCTGCAGAAGATTCTTCTGTTTCAGATTCAACTACCTTAGCCTTGAGAGCCTTAGAAGGTCCAGAAGTAGCTGGCAGAGCCAAAGACTTCATTCTCTTCTGAGGTTCATCAGAGGATAGCTCAATCTCATGACTCATGAGTGAACTAATCAAACCCTCTAGACTTAGGGTGTCCAAATCCTTTGCCTCCTGAATAGCAGTGACCTTAGGTCTCCACTTAGCAGGTAAGCTTCTAAGAATCTTCTTCACATGATCAGAAGTAGTATAACTTTTCTTCAGAACTTGAAGACCTGCAACCAGAACTTTGAATCTTGAAAACATAGATTCAATGTTCTCATCTTCCTTCATTCTAAAGAGTTCATACTGTTGGATCAAAAGTGTTGCTTTTGCCTCCCGTACCTGTTTGTTTCCATCATAAGATGAACATAAAGAATCATAGATACTCTTAGCAGTAGATTTATCTGTGATTTTAAGGTATTCTTCATGAGATATGCAGCTTATCAAGATATCCTTGACCTTGTGGTGCTTCTTGTACGCTTTCTTGTCCTTGTCAGTGAAAGCTTGCCTTGTATCATAATCTAATCTTCCTCTTTCATCCAAACCTTGAAATGTAGTTCCTCTTTTAACTAAGTCCCAAAGGTCATCATCAATACCAACCAGATGACTATAGATTCTATCTTTCCACCAGGAGAAGGTAGAACCATCACCATTGAACTTGGGAGCTTTGCTGTTGTTGTTTTTATCATCAACATCATAGTTGAAAGGAATAGCAGTTCATGTCTCAGTTTTCTTTTCACCAGATATAGTGTTTTGTCACAACAAATAACTGTCTCACTGCAAAGTGATATAACAGAACCAGGCTCTAGATGCCAATTGAAGGTGTGAAAAACACAAGAAGGGGGGTTGAATTGTGTTTTGGTTAGTTTTAAAAACTTCTTCAAAGTTTTGCAACTTATCAGATTTCGCAGCGGGCCAAAACTTAAACACAAACAACTTCTGGTATGGTGAAGGTAAAACAGAGTATGAATGAATAAAAGCAGAGAGAAGAGAAAAGAGATAACACAAGAGATTTATACTGGTTCCTCTCACAAACCGAGAGTAGTCCAGTCCCCTTGCACTTCCAAGGGATTTCACTATAATCACACAAGATTACAATTGCTCAAGCTCACAGCAAGAGACTTCCAATGCTCAAGTAACTCCTTACAAGAGACTTCCAATGCTCAAGCTTACCAGCAAGAGACTTCTAACACAAAACAAAATACAAAGTTTTGAACAACTGATAAACAATATCAGAGTTCAGAGAACAAAGAAATACAACTTAAATAACAAGACTATTCTTAGAATCCATAAAAAGAAAACTAAGGTTCAACTACTGACAAGCCAGAAGTTGAAGACTATTGTCTTGAATTTGAATATAAACTCAAGTTGTATCTAAGTTAAAAATGCTCTTTGAATTTTAGCAGAATAACAGCTCTTTTGTTCTTCGTAAGTGTGTTTTCACGTCTTCAAATTCTTCCTCCTTTTATAGGCGATGTTGGAGCGTCTTGAATTTGAGCGGACACTGATGAAAGCAGCTATGTAGTACTGTACCATTGTTTTCGTTTGAAATGTGCTTATTCAAATCAAGTAAAGATGAAAATCTGAGCTTTGATTTCGAATATTCGCCCAAATCAGGAAAACAAAGATAGTACAATAGTACAAACGTCATTATCATGAGGATAACGGTCTGAATGAAGTTCTTCTGCTCCTTCAGATCTTTTGCCAAATAGATGATAGTCGTTAAGAGAATGGAATGTTCTTTGACGTCTTCTTCTGTTTCATCATCATAAGAATTTGCAGATATTAAATGATCTTCTGATGACTTCATCTTCTGGTTGACTTTGACTTGCAACTTCTGATGACTTCAACTTCTGTGTTGACATCAGAACTTGCATTTTCCCATCTTCTGGGGATTCTAAAGCGTAGCAACCAGAACTTCAATCTTCTAGTGAATATAAAATTTTAACTTGTATATCTGCACACTAGAGTAAATTATCAGTATTCCCTATTGTATATTAATACTATTGTTATCATCAAAACTACTTGGGTTATATTATAACCAACTTTGTTCCAACAGAAGCCACTGCTAATGTAGGAAATATATGATAGTGTTAAGTAGGCTACCTGGTACTAAGTATGGTCAAGAAATGTTTCTACTTGTCATTCCGGTGAGGTTATGTCCCAAATGGTTTGGTGTGATTTCTAATATAACGTGTTAGGCTGAGTTTATCTTATTTGGTTAATAGTGATTCCATAAGTAGTTGCACGACAGGTTGGAGAGTAAGGGAGTGCTAATACCTGGGTGGATTAATTCGACTATTTTCCATATATGCTTGGCTGGGTAGTTTATGGTACTAATTTACTAGTTCGAGATAATCGAATAACTACACCTAACAAGTCTATATGGGTAACAAATTTATAAAGTGGAATTCTAATGGTTTATCTAATAACGTCCAACCTCTAGGGGTAAGGCACAAGTATTGGTTGCTACTTACAAGGGCTAATTCGGTTGATTCTTGTTTCTACTGCTCACAAATGATGCCTTATGAATTAAGTCAGGTATCTAGATAGTATTGTGAAGCGATTCCTAATTGTTATTCTAATCAAGGTTGATCTCAAATGGTTTGCTGAGTTAACTGACCTAGGCTGATATCGCTAAATGGAAGTTCTATTTATTATGCTAAACGGATCCTGGCTTCCAACGGTAAGGTAGGAATACGAGTTATGATTTGAAAAATTGAATTATTCTTAGGAAGGCATTAAGAGTTGACTTTCTATAGGAGAAGCTGTTGGGAAGTTCTCAGATGAGCATTGTTATGGGTGAGTATTCCAACTTGTTTTCTCTAGTATGGTACTGAACAGATCTAGTAACATTGGCGAATCTCGAGGTTGACAGGTAAGGTTAAGTATTCAGGCAGAGTCTTGGTTTACTAAAAGCTGAATCTTACTTGGTTCGCGTGTTTCTTGTAAACATGTTCACCAGAAGGTATGGTTACTCTCAAGTTCGCAGAATTTACCTAACACACGATGTCAGTTGGATACTATAATGTCCTACACACTTACGTTTTTTCATGAACAATTCTACCTCGAGCGATTAGCACATCCATCAAACTGTTCTTACCCTCTACAATCTTAACAACTGCTTCATCACAACCTCCCGAACTTCCTACCACTATTGGTTTCAATCCATATACTCCGTCTTAACTCTTTGTATACTCGTTGCCATTGTACCACTTACTCCTGCAGTCCTAACTATTTCAACTCTAACATCCGGTTAGAAGGACTTCCTCGTCAATGACTGCTTCTGAATTTCACTTCCACTACGATCTTCTTACTTGACCACCTTGGTCCACTTCGGTTCTCAACTGTAATACCCTGCCTACCATGCACAATACTGAGTTGTACGGGCTCAGCATGTGATGGTTTCAGCGTAAACAGTCTAGACTCCAAAGGGTCCGTACTACTTAGGAAGGAATTGTAATGACTCGCGGCAAGGTTCGATACTAGATCGACCTGCTCTGATACCAATTATAACACCCCAACTAAATTGTCTAGAATATTCAGTCGAAGCATACATAATTGAAATCCGAGTACATTAAATTACAAAGAATTAACTGAATAACAAATTAAATTGAAACAAGGAAGAAGAGTAAGTCTTCTAAGCTGACAATCCAAGCTCAGCTCCAATCATCAGATTCATCCTGGTCCCTGCTTCGAAATAACTTGTCTACCTAAAAATATAAATGGAGTGGGGTGAGACTACTAAGTCTCAGTGGGTCCTACTATGGCAACTACGTCGGGGTTCCTGATCAGTCATAGCATATTCATAATCATAATTAACATAAAGCATAATAAATAAATGTGGATCACAGATAACAACTCTTATTGATTTTACCCGCAAGGACACTCTGAGGTGAGCATATCTCAGAGGCATGCCTTGTCCGACGAATAGAAAGCGTTCCGGCATGCAGCTCACAAAGTATTTCTGATGGAACTTTGGAAATGAAGTCCATAAGCGACATCACAAGTCGCACATAATTGACTGATACTAAATTAATTCATACTACCATAATTCCCAAACTCGGGGAGCATACATCATCTCTAAATTTCCTAAGTTAAGCCCTAAGATTGCATTGTGACTACAAACCATGCACATTTTATAGTAATTCTATTATTGCAAGAAATATTAATTTAAATTGAGGATATAAAACGAGTGTAGAGTTTTTAGGAAATATTAAAAATTAGGGTCATTCTGGATTGACTCGCTACAGCGAGTAATCTAGCTCCCCATGGCGAGTAATCATATTCTGGCCCGGGCTAGCATTTGCTTGCTGGGCCACTCATCAGCTGCCCAGAATATGAGCACTCGCTAGCAGGCTCGCCGGGCGAATACTGCGAAAACAACCCTTGTTTTGTAATTTTTCACATTTTTCAATTAATCCACCTACAGTCCTCAACTTAAACCATTGCAATAATATTATAAACATAAAATACGACAGTTTGGAGAAGAAATTGGGAGTTATTCCTTCTCACACATAATTTCCCTAAAATTTCCTATGTTTACATGCATGTTTAAATTTGGGGAATCTAAACTACCTAGCCTAAGAACCCACCTGTTATGGAGCTTTAATCCATGCTTCCTGGGCTCTCTAACAGCTACAAATCACCCAGCTATCCCACGACCAAGCTTTGGACAGATTTGGAATTTGGAGAAAAATGATGAACTTGAACCCTTGGATTTGAAATGTGTTTTGATTCTTGAACTAGACGAGGTTATGAGTTTAGGTAGTTGATTTTATGATGTTTGAACAGTAGGGGTTGTTCAGGTTTGTGCGTGCAACTCTAGTGGGTGAAGAAAAGTGGAATTTGGAGTTGTGGTTGTTGTTATTTTCGTGATTGTGAAGAGATGAGAAGAGAGTTGGTGTGGTTTATTTCTGTTCCTAAACTTGCATGTAAGTGCACTGCTGAAAGTGTTGGTTGACAGGAGTTTGATTTAAATGACCAACTTGGGTGTTAAGAGAAATTGAGAGTTTTTGGAAGATGTTGATATTGTTGGTATTGCTCGTGAGTTGATGAGAGAAAGGAGAGCTTAGTTTTTGTTATAATTTCTGAAGTAATGAACATATGAGAGTGAATGAATTATGAGGCTAATTGGAAGTCTTAACGGGTTGCATGTCATGTGATTGGATAGTAGCTTTGGTGAGGTGTTGGCTAGATGGATATGAGGTGTTGATCTCATAAGAGAAAGAGGAGATGAGTCACGAGTGGGAGAAAGAATTTGGAGGGAGAATTGAATCTTAGTGTTAAATAATTCGCAAGTGTGGGCTTAAGGTATTAATGTGTAAGTTAGGTTCAAGTAGAATTCCTAATTTTTACACACAATCCACTTATTTCCCAAAACTTAATTAATTTGTCCACCACTAATTAATTCTAATTTATTAGACAAGCTATAATTAAAATTAATTAGGAAATTTAGAAGTCGGGATATTACAATGATAATGAATTGAGGTGATGTTTAATGATGATGAATTAAGTTATGATTTATAATGACTTAATTGTTGATGTATTATGATGTGGAATTCTTGGATTATATTATCCAAGGCTTATGATGATGAAGATGGATTAGAGTTATCTATATTAAGATGATGATGATGTGATATTAGTATCATATGTTTGATATATGTAAATTCATGCATTCATATGAGTTAATAGTGGAATGCCTATCATGACATAAAACTGAACATGATGGAGTGTCCGTCATGACATAAAACTGAATTTGATGGAGAAAAGGATATAATTATATCATAATTTATGATGGTGAAATGGTATCACATGTATTTAGTTATGTCTTGGATCGCATGACATGAATGTTTGACATTAGTTCCATTAGGAACTTGTGCATTCCTAATTGGTACTTGGTAATTGATGTTGTAGGCAATCGTGACTAT
Source organism: Trifolium fragiferum (assembly GCA_954870985.1). Classification (NCBI taxonomy): domain Eukaryota; kingdom Viridiplantae; phylum Streptophyta; class Magnoliopsida; order Fabales; family Fabaceae; genus Trifolium; species Trifolium fragiferum. Next base: position 23,908,777 of record OX940791.1, on the reverse strand, counting down.
TTGAGATTGTTCAAGTGTGTTATTTGATGAGTGTTTACCTATGTGGCAGTGAGTATAATTTACATATATGTTATGTAGAACAAGATGTATGAAACTAGATATGTTAGTTATCTAGTTATGTCATATTAATAAATGTAAGTTTACCTTTGATTTGAATTTGTAACTAACTCTGTATTTTGTGTATTTGAATGGTTTGGGGCTATGTTCTCAAGTTTGTGTGTTTCGATGAAGCTCCGCTCTGATCATGGCACGGGGAATGGGTTCTCAATGCATCTAGAGTCTTTATTTCTTATTTCAATTTATTTGAGGGTGTAACATTTTAGAAATACTTTTGTAATAAATGGTAGTTATTAGTAATTATTTTGATGAAGAATGTAATACTCGAACTATAAATTTTATATAACAAATTTTATTTTCGTTGCGTATTTTTGAATCAAATTTTATAAAGGTAGTATTTTATTAAATAAAGGGTTTGGGTGTTACAGTTCTTCAACATGAGAGACAAGGTAGTTTTGCTGTTTTTGATGAATCTAAGGTCTTAGTTAATGTTGCTAATTCAAAGAGGCTTTACAATAAGGGATATAAGCCTCGATCTCAGTCCTTTAATAGCAAGGACAGTAGACACTGCACCTATTGTGATAGGTTAGGTCGCACTATTGACGGATGCTTCAAAAAGCATGGTTATCCTCCTCATATGCAGAGGTATCATGGTGCTAACAATGCCTCAACTGAAGGGGGAGAGTCTTCAAATGCCGCTAATGAAGACAATTCTCAGAAATCTCCTACAATCACTCAAGATCAGTTCGATCAGTTGATGCATTTACTTCCATCTTCAAACATCAATCAAGCTTATGGCTCTGCATCTCCACATCAGGTCAATTCCTCCCAATCAGCTTGTCATTCATCAAATGATAAGCAAGATAGTATTCCTATATTTTTCCTCCTTTTGTTGTAATGTTGCTCAAGGTTCTTGGATATTAGATTCAGGAGCTAGTGATCATATTTGTAGATCTCTATACTGGTTTGATTCTTACAATCAAATCACACATATTTCTATTAGACTACCTACAGGTCACTTCTCACATGCTAAAATTGCTGGAACCATTAAATTTTTGTGTCAAAGTTGTGTAATGCATTAGGCTGCACAATGTTGTTTAATGGTTCCTCATGTATGATACAGGACAAGTAGTCACAAAAGATGATTGGTTCTGCTGATCAAGTGGATTAGTGGGATTTGTTTTACGTTAATCACTCTCATAAGATTGTGCATGCTTCAAGCCTCAAAATTATTGCTATACCAAACAGTGCACTTTGGCACTTTAGACTAGGACACCTATCTACCTCTAGAATTTCCTCTATGTACTTAGATTTTCTTTTTATTGATACTGATCATAAGGCAACCTGTGATGTAAGCCATTATGTCAAACAAAGAAACTTGCCTTTTCATTTCAGTTTTAATAAAGCTGCTAAGCCTTTTGAGCTTTTGCATTTTTACACTTGGGGGCCAATTGCCATTAATTCTATACATGGTCACTCTTATTTCCTTACGGCTGTAGATGATTTCAGCAGGTACACTTGGTTAATTTTGATGAAAACTAAAAGTGAAACTTAATCTCATGTTAAAAATCTCATAAAGTTACTCAATACGCAGTTTAATGTTCAAACAAAGTGTATAAGGATTGATAATGGTCTTGAATTTTTCATGTAAGATTTCTTTGCTAAAACTGGTATTGTGACCCAAATTAGCTGTGTTGAAACACCTCATTTTAAACATGATTTCTCATTTTGACACCCCTATTGGATGCTTACAGCTTCTTTCCTGACTGCAGGAACTTTCTCATTGTTACGAGCATATGCCATTTCAAAGTAAATTGGATTCACATATATACGCCATTGTATTGTTATATTGTCTTAAACACTCTTACGGAACTAAGTTTTCCATCAATGGAATCTCTATATCACAGGTTTTGGCTGGCAGTCTATTCAACCATTCTTGCCAACCAAATATTCATGCATATTTTCTTTCACGCACACTCTATTTACAAACAACAAATGTTATAGCAGCTCGGTGTCTGCTAGAATTGTCTTATGGTCCACAGGTAAATTATTTTTGGTAATTAAGACCTGTGATTCTTATTACTTGTTAGTTTTTTTTGGTTGCAGACTTCAGTTTTGAATTATGTCTATACATCTTTCTCAATATAGAAAGCCAGTAATCAAGCATCCCTAAAGTTTGAGCTGTTAAAAAATAGTTTTATTTTCATCTCAAGCATGCCTTGCACAAATGCGCTATGTACTAGAAGCATAATGGAATGACCATTCTCTGTGCTAAACATAATGTAAATGTATCTCCACTTTGTGTAGGATAATTGAACTAAGATAGTAGGTACTTAACTTTCTATCATAAGATAACACTAGTTTTTACTATTAGTTACTACAACATTGGAGGCATTTGAAGGGTATACACTTTAGTTGTGACTAATTCACTATTGTTTCTACTCCATTGCAGACATTGGTCAAACATAAGCACTTGTATGGTAAGCATTTATGCTATAAGTGTTTAATTAAGTTATTTACCTTACCGAACCTAAATAGTGAACTTATATGTCTTGAATTGACCATATATATTATGTAATGCTTCCAGGAATGCTCTTAGAAAGGATGAATTAGGCCTTGAAATAATGCAGATTTCAGTCCTTAATTACCATTATGGCTTTAGGAGCTGATCCTATTGCTTCTTTTATTGATACTGCATTCAATGGCCACATAGGTAATTAAGTCAATTTTACCATATAGGTTTCTAATTTATCATATAGTTTTCTAATTCATTGGCCACATTTGTTTGCTGTTTGGCGTCGTCTCGGTGGATTTTCAATATTTGTCTTCTTATGGCACAGACCGAGATCCCATGATGTTCGGGTCTGCTTCGCCGTTTCTAATTCATCTATTTGTTTGTTTTTTTGTTTTGGTTGAAAAGTTCAGTGTCTTACACCCTACACCTTTATGTATATATGTTTCTACTATTATGTATATATGTCCCTACAAGATTCAGTTTGGCTGATGCAAAGTATTACTTTTATTTTACACCCTACACCATTATGTATATATGTTTCTACTATTTATAAACACCTAACACATTTCGTTTACTAATTTTTCTGTATGAACATTTTAACATGGGATAAATAGGAGTCCACTTTTTTAGACAATTACAATGCATCAGGGGGTCATGGACCTGTAATTGTTGTTCTTAAACAATGCAAAGGTGCTACTAGAAATATTTGTCATCCACATGTTTCATTTATTCACTTATTTATATATGAAATGTCAATTTTATATTCATAGGAAAGTATGACTTAACTATCTCCAATGCTTGGGCTGGGACTAAATTAATTATGGATCAGGAACTTCAAGAGATTAAGGACTTCATTCAAAGGTTTCAATTTAATTTCATCATAAGTTATTATAGGTCTTTTTAAAAGTTGCTCTCCTTATAATTGTATATATGATTTCCATACAGTTTACCTGAAGACTTTATATCTTTAACTCAAGAAGCGAGGATGAATGCACATGGGACTGGTATTTTGCAACAAGGTTCTCAGAATTCTCAATTTTCAAGTGGACCCCGCTACACCTTCCAGGCCCCATCAACACACATCACCAAACATATCACAGTCCCAGAGGTTTGCATCACTCTTCAAGTCCCTACTTCTATTCATCATTTAACACCATTATTCTTTTTAAATCAATCTAGGAGGTGATGGTTACTACTGTTGGAACCCCTCACCATGTTTGTCTTTCAAAGAATGGATGGTTTTACCCATCATGTGCTGAATGCTCTAAAGCAATTAACAATGATGGTCCTCCATACAAATGCAAAATTGTGACACATGTTACACCCATTCCTTTAATAAAGTAAGCTAATATGTTTTAACAATAAGTTATGTTTCTATTTTTCACTGATATTTTTACATTAGTGATTTATGCATTCCATGTTATTATACAGGCTTGAAGTTGAAGTCCGCTTTGAAGGTCACCAAGCAAGATTTCTTTTTTGGGACCGTGAATGTTCCCAATTGATTGGCAAAAGTGCAGCTGAGTTGCAAGCTATCATGATAGAGGTTCTTTCTTATTATGCTTACTAATTTTCAGTACTTTGTTATTCAAGTTGTTTACTAATTTTCTTTGCAACTGTTATTTATTATTTGGATATTTATATAGGCTGGACAATTTGTTCCACGCGAATATCCAAGGTGTCTCGACGATATGATGGGTAGGGAATTGGCATTGAAAGTGAAAATGCAGTCCAATGGTAAGCTGGATTTCAAACTATTTTATATTCACATTTATTTATTTTTTCCATCTCGGAGCGGCGAAGCCGCTCCACCCGTGCATCACGCATGGGTCTCCTGACTAGTTAAGAAAACAAAAATAAGAGGTTGACCAAACACACACTTGGATTTATGTTTTGCATTAAAGAGGCTGAGCTCAATGCAAATTTTCAATTAGTGTTCACTTTGCAATAAAGGAGGCAATTTAATTTTAGGTAACATACTTGAAATTCATTTGTTAACATTTCATAGTTTGTTAGATGGACATGATTGTTTCTTATTCATGTCCCTATATTATATGAAGTGGTGGAATTTGAGTTTGTAACTTATATTCTTTTATTCTCAATAAATTTCAGATGCTTCTAGTGCGACTGACCAAACAAATTCTCCTAGTTGAGACACGAATGAAGATGGAAGAGAGCAAGATAGATGAGAAGATGTGAACATAGTTCTTTTTGTAACTTTGGAAATTATTATGAATTTATATATTTTTAAATACATTATGGTGCTATTAGGTTGATGTATTTAACTATTTTGTAATTTGACATGCTTGTAAGACTTGTTAATTGTTTAATATAATTGATGTTTTCTTTTCTTTTGTTTTATAATTATAGTGGGCATAGACAAAAAAACATAGTGAGTGGTATATTAAAAAAAATATTATAACAAAATATGTTTTGAGTAAAAAAATAATTGTATAAGAAATAAAATAGCCAAACCTATACCAACGGATAGATTTGTGGGCAAACTGATTTACAATAGTTGTCAATGTCTGTGGGTATAGCTCTAAGATTTTCTCCAATGCCAAAAATTGCTGTAGCTATAGCCTATTGTGACAGAAAACGTCTGTGGGTACAACGAAATAAAGCACACGGAACAAAATGTCTGTCGGTATAGGTTTTAAGGCCTATACCCACGGTTTTGGGATTTTTACCCACGGAATTTCACCATTGGTAAATGGCAATTTTGTTGTAGTGAGAGCCTCACAGATTTGGAGAGAAATAAACTCTGACATAATAGGAAAAATAAATTCCTAAAGTTTGAGAAAAATAAATTCTCAGACACATACAAGCATGGGAATCATGCACACATAAGGGAGGGAAGTATTAACAGATAAGCATAGAATCATGCAAACATGTAGTTATCTCCCCCTAAATTTAGCATCTTCAACAGGCTTCAACAGAATACATCACCATGTAGATAGACGCACAAATGTTCAAACATCACACAAATTGGTCTTCAGAAAAACATGCTTCAAAAATAAAGTCTTCAAAGAAAATTTTGTTTGAAAAGAAAAATCTTGAAATGAAATTAGCATGTATGACAGATGTGTAGCCAGATGTGCACACATCACATTTGCACATATTTTTACTCCCCCTTTTAGCCAGAATTTTGACAAATAAAATCAAAAACATAGAGAGTAAAGTAAAGCACTAGAGATCATGTAAATAGCAGAGATAACAGAGTTAGCAGAGATATGGTGCAAAACAGTAGAAGGCACTAGGCCATTAATTGTGCAGAAGTTACAGACCAAGCATACATAGGTGCATCACAAATCCAGGGTATAGCCCACAAAACATAAGCAATAAAAGGAAAAACTGATACAGGGAAAATTAATGAATTACAAGCCAAGTCATCTTTTCCCAAAACATCAGGTCTCTGGCTTAAAATAATTCCACATAACAGAGAGGGAAAAGCAATGGGTAACTTAACAGCTAGGGTTTTGGCATGCTTGACAGTCTGATCAAATATATAAGTACCAAAATTATAATTAATTTTGTTACCTTCAGTGTAAATAAACCTAGCCGAAACTGTAGTCACATTACAGTTGTGTGTGGTAGGTACCTAGTTAGCAGCAACAATCCTGTTAAGGATGTTGTATATTGATGTGAGCTTGCTTGCTTGCAGCTTCCCTTTCTTAGGCCACACCTTGACTTTTCCTCCAGTTATGGCTTTGCATATGTAGTTATCATTAGCTTCCATCTCAGCATATAGTTCTTCACTTCTACCCAGAAATTTGTTGATAATGGCAGGAGAAAATGCAATTTCCCTACCCCTAATAAAGACCTTATGGTATTCATTACCTAGAGGGTTGTCATAGTCAGTAGGAATATTCACCAAAAACTCATTGACTACCTTCTCATAGCAGTCACTAAGGGCAAAGACAGTCTGCATCAAGCCAGCATGCTTGATCAGCTTCATCACATCCTCGCATTGCAAGGCTTCTTTACTAAGCTCTCTCTCTTCAGAGCTAGTCTTCTATGCACAACATACTTCCGCTTTGCAGCATTGGCAATGTGGTGAAAGGAAATCAGATCAATGGGGACATCCGCTTTGAGCTTCCTTAATCTTTGCATGTTTAAGAACAACAATTACAGGTCCATGACCCACAATTAACACCTTTGGTAACCATTGGTACCAATCGTAAATATAACTTAATTCAATCTGTCGAGTTATCACTATGAATATAAACAACCAGAACACATAAAATAAATCCACAACCACAATAGTAACAACAACAATCAACAATAATAATACATATAACAAGTAGGAAAAGCGTGTGGAGTCCCTTACCTTTAAAATAGCAGTCCTTAAGTTTCAATACAACAATCTTCACTCCACTAGCTCTCAATTAACCTTCACAATTAAATATCAACTCACTTAGTTTCAAATCTCGTTCACTCTGAATTTTAATTTAAGACTCGGATTTAGTTACGGTATAATCTACTACTACATAATTAGTCACTACAATACTATAACCTTATGTTAAGTGCTTCTGGCACTTTATTTTGGTTTCTCATAGCCAATTTCTAAAACTAATTTAATTGTAGATTAGGACATATCATGTTAACTTTATGAATGCTACTATTCTTAGTAATGAAAATAGATAATTAATTTATATAAATCCATTAAATTTCCATAAAATGTGTCACGATGTCATTAGCAAGGCAAGTAGTACTTCCTGACTCTAATGTTCCAATTGGCACCTCAACTAGCTTTCGGCTTCCTCCTGAACTTCTACACAATAAAACTACTCCATAATGTCATCTTTATTCAATCACTAACAGTTCTAAATAGTTTTGAAACTATCATATGCTTTGAAACTATCATATGTTGCGTATAAAATTCTGATATCAGAATTTAATTTGGAAAAATCGAGAATCAACTGACTACAACCTTTGAAACAGGTCCTAACTGCAACCTAGAATTTTGTCTCAGCAGCTCTGTTCTTAATACTGAGATTTTATAATTGAAAAATAAGTTCATCAGCTAATTACCCTTAAATTAATATACCACTAGTGAACAAGTTCTCATAACCTAGCACCTAATTAAAAGAGTATTGGCTGCAATTGGATATGGGTTGGCACATGAAAAAGGATGACATTCATTTGTGGCAATAGACCAAGTTAATCAGGAAAATTGTATCAGTATAAGGGTGGTTCCACAACCTTAAATTTGCTATCAATCACTACTATGATTTCAAAATTATAAAATTCTAACTGTTTAATAGAAATAAATAAAGAAATACTGAGAGTATTTATGGGTGTATTCTTACTTGCAGTGATGAACCCAGATGGTGACTATAGTTTTCCTTGATTCACGTCTTCCTATCTATGGTCTCTGAGTTTTCTTTTTTTGTTTTTAAGTGTATGACAGTAAGTGAAGATCAATCCAAGAATCACCGTTTTGAGTTGGTGGTTTTGAGAATTGCGGCTTGATGCATCGTGATTCTTGGAACCGAGGTTTGAGAATAACAGTTTCAGAATAACAGTTTGAGAAGAAGAAGAAGAAGAAGTTGTGGCTGTTAACCGAAAGAGGGATCGCGAGTGAGAGTCAGGAACAGTGAGATTAGGGAATTAGGATTTATGGAGAAACACATATGGTGATTAAGTGAGAAGCAACAACATGGATTTTAGGGATTTTGAAGACAATTGAAAATTTTAGTGGTAGTGTTCCTTTCCCCCTATATACATTTAAATTTTAATTTTATTTTTGTGGGAATTTTTATTGAAGTTGTGCCATGACTATACCCACGGATCACCTGCACAATACCCGCAGAGTTTTTGACCGTCACTAAATATGTCCGTGGGTATATGGCAAATTTGTTGTAGTGACAGCAGGTTGGTCTTTCAACACCAAGTCTTGTTCTGGTGTATCAGCAACAGCAACAGGTTGTTCTTCACCTTATGACAAAGATGTGCCAACATCTGTCACAACATCAGGTTAATTGCCCTGAAAATAGAATCAATAACCATCTGAGTCATAGGGTGCCTTGTGCCCTCAGAGGTTTCTTCAATAGCAGCCTTGTCAGTATAAGGCTTTGATTGAGCACCAACATTGTCAGAGGGAAGAGCATCAATATGAAGACTTGTCATAGTGTGAACCCTTTTAGATGATCCAGTCTTGGATTTCTTGCTTTTCTTCTTCTTTGATTTCTCAGCAGAAGGAGGTGGTGTAACAGCTTCTTTCTCAACAATGGGAGTTGAATCCCTCTTTGATCGTTTAGACTTCTTCTTCTTTGATCCAGATGATTTGATCATTGATACAAGAGTAGAATTAACAATCAAAGCAAAAGAATCAATTTCTTGATTCAGTTTGGGGGAATTAGGGTTAGGTGATGATGGAGCAGATGTTTGTTTTGATGGTTTTAAAATAAAGGGGCCTAAAAATCAAAAAAATCAAAATAAGGGGATCAAAAATACATTTAAGCCTAAAATATTTAAAACTTATTCCGCTAAAATATTTTTCCAAAATCTCAATCCAATACAACTTTATAAATATTTCCTTTTCTATTAGTCAATTCAAACTATAGTAAAAAATAAAAGGTTAATTCAAAATATAAAAACTTGACCCATTTATTTAAAATATCACCTTTAATGGTAATGTAATAAATTTGTTAAGTCATGGTCTTGATAAGCAATTTTTTCCCATGATATAAAAGGTTAATTCAAAATATAAAAGGTTAATTTTTTGCAATAGTAAGAAATAAAAGGTTAATTCAAAATATAAAAACTTGACCCATTTAATTAAAATATAACTTTTGATGGTAATGTAATAAATTTTGTAAGTGATGGTCTTTATAAGATATTTTTTCCCATGATATAATATATATCTAAACACCAACTTGCTCAGAATCATAGAACATTGTTATAATCCATATCAAGCTAAACAAAATGAGAAATCAAAATATCATTTTTCTCTCTATTCTTTATCTCTTCATATTTTTGCTATGGTACCTAAGCAATTTTCGTTTCTTTTTACTATAATTTATGTTGTCGTTAATCTTATTCACAAGATTTATGTCCTTCATTTATCTATGAATTTTACTTGATGCAGTGCAAATGGTGATGTAGTAGCTGAGCATAAAGTTTCTCTTTCTGCAGAACAAACCATGGTGACTAAAGTTGCATTTAAATACTTAGAATATTGATAATGATATTAGCTTAAAGTTGCATTTGATGTCATTTTCAATAATGAATATTTTTATGGTGTTTTTTGTTTACTAAAACTATTTTTTATGTTATTTACAATATTAATAGGAAATTATTTTTATTTTATTTTTAACTTTTTATGATATTTTTTAATTAAGGATCATTTTTTATAATCAAACAGAGCTCCCAAAAAACAGAATCGGCCCTGCATGCGACCGTTATAAATGCATTGTAGAATGTGAAAGGAAAGCTCATCTATCGGGATATTGCCAAGATGGAGTTTGCGTTTGCAATGGAAGGACTCAACCATAGTTTTATTTTTATGTAAAAATCCAAGTTGAAAATAAATTATATAGGTGATCATGTATTCAATATCAAACTAGAAAATAATAAATATTTTCCTATTTGGACCAAACCAATTAATGAATAATTTTCATACTCATTATATTCGTCGTTGTTTCTAGCACTCATAATCAAATATTGGCATTGAATCTTTCTTTTTGTTTTTTATGAAAGCAGTTGAATTTTATTTTCATTTTGTGATTGGCCATATAAATTAAAAAATTAAATTAATATTAAAGTTAAATATGTTTTTATCCCTACAAAAAAGAGACTTTAAGTTTAATCCTTACTTAATTTTTATTATATATTTAGACCCCGTAAAATTTTTCTTGCACATTTTTTTTAGATCCTACTAAACTTAAATTTGCTTAATTATCAATAATTTTTTAATGATTTTTGATAGACATGTTTAAAATATCATATAAAGTTTATGTACTAAAATATAGAATTTTATTTAATGGTGGAAGATTTTGCAGGACGACTATCAATATCTATTTCGAATACTATCAAAATAATTGTATGTGTAAAACCATTTTTGAAAAAAGATTAATTTTGGACTTTGAATGATTATAAAAAATGAAACTTATTGGGATTAAATTTAATTTGAGAGAGTTAAATTGAGTCAATTGAGTTTGTTTAGAACTTCTTGCTGTATCTTTATTGGCTCATGTGTTGTTAATTAATAAATTATTATTATTGGAAGAAGGAGGGAAACTGATGACAGAAATTTCTACGATGTTTTTAGTAATATTTATTATCAAGTTTAGTATTAGTTTTAGACCAACTACAAGGAAAAAATCTAAAGAAGTGAAGCTACTTGTCCAAGAAGTCAATAATTGAAGAAAATGCATGAAAAGAGGTTAAAAGGAAGAAAATACACAAGTCTCAGTCTGCGGACCATAACTTGAGCTATGAGTATCGGATTGAGGCGCGGTCAGTTGCGTTGGAAAGCTAAGGCAAAGAGTTATAACTTTTATGTTGAATCAAAAACGTAATTTTGACGTCCCATCGTAGCACGATGACATTCATCGTAGCACGACGGAGCTGCTTGTTGGCCAAGACAGCACAAGTCTTATTTTTGAAAGAAATCTTTTCATCGTGCCACGATGACATGTATCGTTGTACGATGGCCTTACTTTCTGCACAAGCCTTACGTGGTATGATGAATTGAATCCTTCCATCGTCGTACAATTGGTTCACCGTAGTACCATGTGCCTTGGAGCCCAAGTCCGAAAAAATATAAATAGAACTGATCTCCTCCTTCACAATTATTCATTCAGAAATTTAGAGAACTATTTCTATCTAAGGAGCAAAGGAGGAGGAACTCTAGGGAAGGAACTTTCCCCCTTCAACGGGAAAGGTAACACTACAAGAAATATGGTTTTTTGCAACAACTTTTTTCGTTAAAAGTTGTTACAAGTCGTTGGCAAAACAACTAAATGTAATTTTGTCAGCGACTTGTAACAAAAAAAGTTGTTGCTAAAAATCATATTTCTTGTAGTGTAACTTCCTCCGCAAGGTAGCAAGGTTATTGGTATGCATTCTTTTAATTCTTGTAATCTAATTATGCCTATTAGTAGCTAAATTCCTTTAGGTTCGGTGGAGAAGATGAACTCCCTTAGGAATGTTGGAAACATGTAATTTGGTACTAAAGTTTATATAATTTTCTATTCAGTTTTATTTATTCTATTGTTTATGCTTTAATTACGTAACCCGATTGATAGCTACACTTAGGGAAACGCTCTTAGGCTAAAGAACTATTGAAACCAAACTTAATTGACTACATATTTAGAGTCTAATCACTAGTGTGGGGACGTGACAACGTGTCTAACACGGGTTCCCTGTTCTATTAATTAAGGTTCTTTATACTCGTAATTAGGGTAATTACCGTACGCGGTTATTACTAATTATATTAGTTCACCAATAATAAAAAGGAATAATCAACGATATAGCACCACTTACCCGACATGAATAAGGGAGGGATTCCAACTACTTAACATATCCTCTTAAATTGTCTCTTTTCTAGTTTATATTCTCTGTTTCTTGAATCTAAAACTATCCCAACTCATAAAGCGGAGGCAATCTCAACAAATCCTAAGATAAGATTAGTAACCTAAGCGTTGTCCTTGTGGATACGAACCCATCCTAACTAGGGTGCGGATTATTACTTGACGATAGACTGATACACTTGCCAGACCGTAGTCAGAGACTCAAATCAACTTGTCTTTCATGATAAGCTGTTTTTATTCCTTAAAGCATATAAAAAGGGAATGCTTCATGATAACTTCTCATTCATAGGCACTATTATTATTCTATGAAGTAATATCAGGAAAAAGTGCAATATCTTTATGTGCTTATGCCCAGCGTGAAATGAAAAAGTCATTTCACGTTGTATTAGAAGAGCATTATTGTATCATTCTTGCAGTGTTATCTTTAAAATAAATATTAAGGAATAGAATAAATTTTTATCAACTTTTGATTCCTATCTTATTTAATTCACTCAATAGCACTTGCTAGATAACAATATGATCATTATTTATTTTTATTTTATAGAGTTATACGAACATTCCTAGGCATGCAAGCCCCAGATATATCGTCAAAAAGCATACTTTGAAGCTCTCTAGGTGGAGTCTCCAAAACATTAATATTAAAAGAATCAAGAGAGTAACTAAAATTAGCGAGCCAATCTGGGCTTCTATTTCCCTCGCGCCATGTATGAGACAAAATGACTTGCCAACTCAAAGCAAGAAGATGCTTAATGCGAAGCACCAAAGTGGGGGTGCTTCCATTGAGCTTAACTCTATCAGTCACCATATCTATCAGCACTTTAGAATCACTTTCGACATGGAGATGAGTGATTCCCTGCCTCCTAGCAAGGTCCATTCCTAGGTACATGCCCCACATCTCTGCATACAGCGCATCACAAGATCCAATTTTTCGAGAGTAGCCCTTGATCCACTTGCCACTTGAGTCCCTCAACAAACCTCCACACCCAGCAAGGCCCACCCTATCATTTTGAGATCCATCATAATTGAGCTTAATCCACCCTTCTTGAGGTTTTTTCCAATCAATGTAGATCGTGTCACTTTTTCGATTGCTTCCGGGGACTTCAGAATACCCTTCAATCTCTTTTGCCACTTTGAGAGTAATAAAAGTTGGGTCATGCGGGCGTTGAAAGCCTTCTTCAAAAATTGATTTGTTTCTCCATGTCCACAGGTGCCAACACGCCACCATGAAAGTTGAAATCCAATCCACGTTATAAATTCCATTAAAATGGTTGGTGATATTTTGAAAGATCTAATCCCTGCAAGATAAAGAAAAGAAATTAGAAACGTGTTTTGAAGGAATTAATCTGAGCCATACTTGTGTTGCATTTGGGCAATCTCTTAAGACATGGATAATAGTCTCCTCTTCAGTTTCACAACTGCTACATAAAGGAGAGATGCCAACACCCCATTTACTCCTACGATAATTGGTGAGAAGTCGCTCATGGGCAGCCATCCAGATGAAAGTTTGAATTCGATGAGGGCCTTTCTAAGACCACAAGGCCTTCCATTCTCCATCTAAAGATTGATATTGCCCTCTTTGAAGTTTATAAGCGCTCTGAACTGTGAAGTGTCTTGTGGTTGTTCCTCTCCACCCAATAGTATCTGGACCATCCAAATCAGTAGGCGCAGGAATAGCTAAGATCTGATTAACGATGTTAACAGGGAGATTATTATCAAGAAAGCTACGGTTCCAATCTCCTGTCGGGTTCAAGACATCATGCACGGTGAGAGTTGTATCTATGACAGGTTGGCTAGTGGTATTAATGAGCGAGTCGCCACTAAGAGTCCACTTGTCCAACTAAAAGTTGATATGATTTCCATTGCCCAAATTCCACACAATATTCTGCTGAAATTTGTCCCAAATACTTGTTAAGGCTTTCCAAAGAGGGGAATCATAAGATAAAGAGGTTATTGCAGTGCGAAAATCTTTGTTTCTACCATACTTATTATACAACACCTTACACCACAGATCATCAGGATGATTAATAAGATTCCACAACATTTTCATGAGGAAGGCCTCATTCATTTGGTGAGGGCTCTTTATCCCAAGGTCTCCTTCCTTCTTTGGAAGACAACACACATTCCAACTCACAAGATGCGGTTTGCGAACTTGATCAGTATCCCCCCCTAAAAAACCTCTCTGAATTTTCTCTATCTCATCACAAAGAGTCTTGGGGAGTTTAGCATATTGCATGTGGTAGTACGAGATAGAGCAAAGAACAGATTTTGAAAGGGTAAGCCTCCCAGCAAAACTAAGACATTGCTGCTTCCAACCACTCAACCTGTTTTGAATTTTTCCTATAATATGGTTAAATTTCCCCCTTGTGGTTCTCCCAGGTGCAATGCTAGCACCCAAATATTTTCCCACGGTATTGACTTGAGTGAAACCAGTATGATTTAAAATGTCTTCCCTAAGTTCTTGATCCACATTCTTAGAGAAAAAGACTTCGGTTTTTTGGTTGTTAATCTTCTGACCAGAAGCTTTACAAAAAGTCTCCAAACAATGCATCACACAATGAGCTTGCTCAATAGAAGCTTCTGCAAAGAGAAGAAGATTGTCAGCAAAAAGAAGATGAGAAATTTGAGGACCGGATCTACCTGCACGCATGGGTTTCCAGTACTCGGCTTCCAATTGGTCTGCAATAATGTGAGATAAACAATCCATACAAATAACAAACAAATAAGGCGATAAAGGGTCTCCTTGTCTAATGCCTCTGGATGGCAAAAAAGTATCAGTTTTTTCCCCATTCCATAGCATTTTGTAAGAAGTAGAAGTAATACAATGACGAATAATACTTATGAATTTAGGAGGAAACTTACATTCAGAGAGACAATTCTCTATAAAATTCCAATTAAGACGATCATATGCCTTTTCAAGGTCAATTTTAATCGACATGAACTTCTTCTTACCTTTCATCTTAGCCATTGCATGTATCATTTTCTGGGCTACAATAATATTATGATGGATAGTGCGACCCGGTATGAAACTAGATTGGTAGGGAGAAATGATATCATTCAACATGGGCTTGATTCGATTGACAATAACCTTCGTGATAATCTTATATATCACATTACATAAAGCAATAGGGCGAAATTGAGTCACTAACTCAGGCCTGTCAACTTTAGGAATCATCACAATAAGAGTATTATTAATAGAAGAGACAAGAGAAGGATTTATCCAAACCTGGTTAACAAACTGATAGAGAGAATCTGCAATAATGTCCCAACAATGTTGAAAGAACATAGCAGGGTAGCCATCCTCACCTGGCGCTTTATGTGGTCCCATGTCAAAGAGAGCTCTCTTGCATTCAGGCAAAAGAACTGGAGCACTTTGAGTATTATGATGGGCCTCCATATTCATAGGATAAGTGGACCATGAAATAATTGACTCGCGAATTGGCTCATCCTCCTGGAATAAATTGATATAAAAATTTCTTACCATATTTTTTAGGTTGTCGGGGTCATCAATCCACTCACCGTTCTCGTTGCGTAAGGTAATGATTTTGTTACGTCTCCTTCTAATAATGGTTTTGGAATGATAATACTTAGTGTTACGGTCTCCATCCGCAATCCATTGCCCTCTAGATTTTTGAAACCAAAGACATTCCTCTTGGAAAAGAGTGCTTGCAAGCTGCTCTTGAAGCTCTCTCTATAAGGTGTCGAGAAAATTACTGTAACCATAGTTTGGACTATTCTGGATGCCATTCAATCTTGCTAACAACTCTTTTTTCCTTTTAAAAATATTTCCAAAAGTCTCTTTATTCCATTCCTTGAGGTGAGGAGTAAGATCATGCAATCTATGGACCAAATCACTCCCACCACTCCATTTATCCTTGAGAAATATATGGAACTCTTCATGTGTGACCCAAGCAGCCTCAAAACGGAAAGGACGATTTCTGCCGACATTTGGATTCCCTTCAAAAAGAGTAATAATTGGATGATGATCTGAATGAATACGAGGAAGGACTTTAGCAAAACCCTCATGGTATCGCAATCTCCAAGCAACATTACAAAGGACCCGATCAAGCTTCTTGAAAACTCTGTCTCTCCCATTCCACTTAGGACCTCTCCAAGTAAATCTCGTCCCGACAGTTGTCACTTCATTAAGCTTACAATCGTTGATCCAGTTGTTGAAGCTATGACATTTTCTAATATCTGTCGGTGCTCCTCCTTTCTTTTCATCAAGCTTGGCAATCTCATTGAAATCTCCAATCACCAACCAAGGGATATTAATAGTGTCTGCAAGGTTACGTAATTTTTGCCAAATGTCGTTTCTCTCTTTATCTCGAGGGCTAGCATACACCACAATAAGAATCCATGGGTCAACGTCTTTCTCCATAACCTGCACATGAAGAAAGTGAAAATTATTTTTAATTAATTGAATTTGTATATCCGATCTATTCCACATTAACCAAATGCCGCCTGAGAATCCCCTAGCTTCTGCCACTATATGGTGTTTGAAGCCAAGGCTCTTGATGGTTTTTCGAGCAGTGTTACCACTACACCGGGTTTCCTGCAAAGCAACCATGTCAACTCTATTCTTCCTGCAAAAATTATTGAGTGCTCTTCGAAAATGTTTTCCTTGAGCACCTCTACAATTCCAAGAAATCACTATCATTAAAAAAATAAAAATAGAAACAGAGAGCCCAAAAAAGAAAAAAGACTCATTAGTTCAATATCATCATATGAGATTCATCTACTGATCTCATGTTCTCAGTCTTTTGGCATGGGTCAACAAGCGTGCTCCCTCCCACGTTGATTTTCTCTTGCACTTTCTCCAAGTTGTTGATGTTGGAATTAATGGAAAGAGATTGAACTATTTGAACTTGATTTTCATCTTTCTCACTATGGTTCTCGATTTTGTCATGCATCATATGAACCGCCACATCTTGAGAACTATTTGTATTTGGCTTCAAACCAACTTTCATAAGAGGTTTATTGGGAATCACATGTGTTTTAGGAGGCTTAATTTTTTCTTTCCCAAACGTGACACCCCCTGTTTGTGTCACATATGACGGGCTTTGGTTATTTTGATTACCATTAGTCTTCATGTTACTTGTCCCACTAGAATCATGTACACGTTTCTTTTTTACTCCACTATTATTATGTATATGACCACCACTTGACTCATTCATATCTCCTTTCTCCATATGACGGTGCATATCAATATTTCCTACCATATTTAGAATCTCCAATTTAGAATGTTGATTATGGCCTTTAAGATTTTTGGATATTCCACCAAATCTCGTCATACTATTTTTGTTGCTTTTTTTCCTCCTTTCAACCTTAATCCATTCCCCGTGCAAAATGTCAGGGATTTGCTCCTTTGATTGGTTCGCTGGGACGATACTAACTGTCAACATCACTTTAATCCCTACAAGCTTAAAGATATCCCAGTCCTTCAGACTAGTAAGGGTATTACAACACTCAAACAATACAGCCCTATTGACTTGAGTAATCTTTTACAAGTATGATGATAAATATCTAAGCTTTTAACAAACTCACAAAGTGAGAAGCTTAGAGAAATAAACTCTGCACTTGTGTATTTTACCCCACTGCCGAATTTTTTTTCCCAACAAGGGGTAAAATACACTACAAAAAAAAATTTGAACGTTGCAAGGAGGTATTGCTACAAATTTTTTTTGCAGGGGGCAAACGCAAAACTCGCCTATTTTGCAGGGGTAAAAACCTATTTACCCTTGAATATTTAATGATGAAGAACCTCTCTCCTATCTCCAATTTGGGTAGAGAATGAACTTGATCTTCAAGGAAATATGATCCCTCACAAAAGTACAACAAGCACTATTCACAAAAAGTCTTTGGAGATAGAAGTTTCTCATGGGAGAATGATACTTTTAATATCTTCATAAAGTATACCTCTACTCCCAGTTCCAAATGTGTTGTGCTTATCTTATTGGACTATGAAAAATCTGAGAACGTTCTGTGATCATTCTGTCAGTCTTGTTTTTATTCAAAATGAAATGAATAATCTTAATATAAATTGCTCAATTATTCATGACTAATTAAAATACTCACAAGCACTTGTTAGATAACAAAGATATCAGAATTACATTAATATAAATCAAGATGTTTGTTATCTTTAAAACATCAAATTGTGATTTTGCCTCAACAATCTCCCCCTTTTTGATGATGACAAACCTCTTGATTTATGTTTTAAGAGGAATTCTGATTTAATTAATTTAGTACATAATTTTACAGATGTGCTAGTGTTTTAGTTTTATCAAGCTCCCCCTCAATTCAAGCATTCAATTTTTAACAAAATAAAAGAATTGAGAAAGCACAATTTTTATCCATAACATAATATCATTAATCATTAAGCTCACAAAGTGAGAATCCAAACATGGTGTACATCACAATATTAATGCAAAAAGGTTCAAACAACAGAAATTCAAATCCTAGTTTCGAAATTCAAACATAGTAGGAGAAGTTCCTATTAGCAAAAAGAACTTCTCAAAATATATAATCCTCTAAACAAGGTAGATAAAGACAAAAATGATCAAACAAGCATAATTCAAAACATAAAATTCTAAGCTCCCCCTAAATTAATTAGAACACTTTCTCCTCCTTTGTCATCATTGAAAAGGTGGGAATTACTTGTAAATGGTGGGGCTAGAATGATCACTGGAGGTGGAATTTTCTGGTTGTGGAAAAGGATTAACAACAGGAGGAGGGTTAGGTGGTGGTGCAGCGAGGTTAAGTTGGGGACACACATTGTTGATGAGCCAGTCCCTCACGATCTGAAACTCAAGCATGACATACATAAGCATGCTATTCTGAATAGTCATTGCTTCAAACAGCTTAGCAATGTCCTTTCTAGTTTTGGCCAAATCTTTTTCCATTTTAGATCTCTTGGCAGGCCTGGGGTCAGCAGAAGGACCAGGTGCATCGTTATCCAAATTAGGTTCAGAGCCAATGTGCTTAGCCAAGCTATCAATGGCTGCAGCATTTGCTGAAGATCAAAATGAATCAAGTGTAGAAAATGAAGCAGGCAGAGAAGGCTGTTGGAATTGCCTTGAAAACGCGAAGTAGAAGTTTCTATTAAGTTCGCGGGATGCGAACAGGCGAAGCAGAACATCAGATGTTTCTGTTGAGTTCACGGGATGCGAACAGAACAACAAAAGTTTCTGGTGAGTTCGCGGGATGCGAAATTTAGCGAGCCTATTTATAAGGAATACGTTTTTCAGATGCAAGAGGGTGTTTTTACGGTTTCTGGAGCCGAAACAAAGACTAGGGTTAATAGAAAAAGTTCTTGGGAAGACTCTAGGGTTGGGGAAACATTCTATCACCTTGTAAACACATATTGATTGAATCTCTTGGTCACGAGGAGAGATTCAGGACTAGGGCAGAATTAGGAAAACTCTAATTCTTGTAACTCTATTGAGAATCTCATTGTAATCAATATTTCTATTAATAAGTGGAACAGAGAGGGCTGCCTTTCCCCCAGAGTAGGTTCATTAACACCTAACTAGGTCAACAAAAATTCTTGTGTTCTTTATCGCTTTTGCTGTTTATTCTTGTTCGTGATTATATTGCTATTCTCGCTTGTTTTGGTTGCTTGGTTTATTTGCTCCACACATCAAGGTTATTGGTGTGAGTTTAATCGAATTCACAACAAATGCAGTGATTCAGTAGAAAACAAGGTAGATGGAAACCTTGGAAAATCAGGACTGGATCTTGACAAATTCTTCATAAAATCAGAGTTGAGGAAAGTGTGCAGACTGCCTAGTGATGATGACATCAATGGTGAGAAAACAATAGTGTTGGCAGGGTTGGTGGTGGAGAAAAAGGCTTCAAGATTCTTTATAGATCTTGGTGGAACAGTTGTACAACCATGTGAAAATGGTGTGCCAAAATGTAAAGATGTATCTAGGTGAGAAGGCATGGATTCAGTTATCATTCCAATGTTGGTTCCTGCACTATCTCCAGTTTGGAGAACGTTCTCAGGATGTTCTCCCAGTGCATCAGCCAACATTTCTAAACCATCTTCAGAGATGGTTTCCTTTTTCATGTGATGGATTTTTTTCAAACTAAAGGGTGTGCAGGCATTATCAGTTCTTTGATTTGATTCATCAATGCTATACATTCTAAATATCCTAGTTAGAATCATCCCATAAGGTAAAGCAATTTTCTTAATTCCAGAGTTTGCAGCATGAATCGTGTGTTGAATGATGAGATAAGGTAAATTCAGCTTAATACCTTTAGACAAGTGATACATGACAAGCAAATCATTCTCAGTTACATTGTCTTTGCTTCCAGTCCTTGGGAAGATTGAGTGGATGTAGATGTTGTGGAGGATTTTAAATCCTTTTTTCAAAAATGAAGATGAAGGATTTTCCTTTTGAGCTCCTTGCTCATTGAACATCTCCAGGATCAGAGCTTCTCTATTAACATTTAGCTTAGGCAATGGATCATCCTGGGTATTTTAGATGCTGAAAACTAATTATTGATTGATTTTAATTTTCCATTACCTAACCTGTTGTAAAAAAAGGTAAACGTCAGCTTTTAACTGACGCTACGAAAATAAAAAATAAGATATAGCATCTAACAAGAGCAAACGCTAGAATTAGGATCTGCCCAGCGGACTCTACAAGTGATGTTTTATAACACCAAAATTTATCGGTGGCGTCAACCTAAAGCGGACTCTAGTAGCGTCTACTCAAGCGAACTCTAATCTAACGTCTACTAGACAATATTGTTAGCTTCAGGCATTTAAGAGTCCGTTACGAAATAGAAGATAAGCAGACGCTAAAACGCTTGTAGCGTCCGTTTGTTGTCCTTTAGAGTCTGTTTTGGACAGACGCTCCAAAGCAATTTTTTGTAGTGATCGTTGATTCAGGTCGGACGGCTCACAAGTGTTCCTGTATCACGCAACCTCAAATTTGCCCCCTATATGTATATAACTATTAATTAGTTAATATATTTGGATGGTGGATTGACAAAGCTCCAAAAAAGTATAGAAAAGTTGGCAAACAATTTATTTCCATCTACTTTGAATAATCTCCTTCTGTTTTCATGTTCATAAATTCAACATTCAACAGTTAAATTTATAAAACAATAGAAATAAAATACTTATTGGTTGTAAATTCAATACACAGTCTTTTAGTCAAAAAATAAAATAAAATTCAATCTACAGTCTTATTTTATTCTTTTTGATGGCGGAGTGACACTTCTACATGAACATAGTTGAGGAAATATTTTCTTTTATTCCACGTACTATGATGAAAATTCTCCTTATCTTTTCATAGTTCAATATTCAACATTTGAATTTATATAAAATAAAAAGTAAAATATTAACCAGTTGAACAATTCAATGCCAATTAACACTTTATATAGTTAGTAGTTACTATCTCAAATCATCATAATATTGAAGCTCCGAATATCTTAAGCTATAGCAGCAATTAGGTAAGATATACTAAACCAATCTTTTGTTTATGATATCAATTAGTATCAAACTAATTAGCCTCTATTATTTGTTTATATATTATTTTCAATTTCTTTTCCAATTTCCAATCCCTGTGTTAAATAAAGATCAGCGATCGCTAAAATGGCCGCAACATAACAGTTTTGGCAGGTGTCGATACCGTTACTATTATCACTGTTTTTTATATTAAAGAAAAAATTGTGATTAATTCACACCATGATGACCGCAATTAATGTCGTAAAACCTGTACCAACGGCAATCATGAAAACATTTACTAACCGAGACGCGACCGCGACCTTTTTTAAAACCTTGCTTATAAGGATTGAGTTTAAATGAAATATTAATGTATTAATTATATCGTAGCCACATACTAACTAGACTTATTGTACAGAAATGGATGCAGAAAGTGTGAAGAAGCTTGGAACCTCTCTGACAGTGCCTTCTGTCCAGGAACTTATAAAGAAACCCATAACCAAAGTTCCAGAAAGATATATTCAACAAAACCAAGAACCTCATGTTGTGTCTAGCATAATCTCTTTACCACAAGTGCCTGTCATTGATTTGAATAAGTTGTTGACTGAAGAAGATGGAACTGAACTAGAGAAGCTTGATCATGCCTGCAAAGAATGGGGTTTCTTCCAGGTGTGAATCATCCTCTTCTCTTCCTTTAGAAGAAAAACAAAATAAATATTAAATGCGAGGACTTAACTATCATTTTTTATTTTAATAAATGTGAAAATTGTTTTTTTTCCTTCATATAATTGAGGATGGAATGATTGTTACATCATTAATAATATATTTTTAGCTAAATTTCAGTTTTGGACTCTAACATTTATAAATTTTTTTATTTTGTCTCCCTAATTTTTATAGGGTTAATAGGTCTTTACCCCCCTGCAAAGTAGGCGAGTTTTGCTTTACCCCCCTGTAATTTATTTTTTTAGATTACCCCCCTGCAAAATTTATTTTTTTGATTTACCCCCTTCAATGCACTTTTTAAATCGGTTATTTTGTTCAACCGATTTAAAAAGTGTTGTTTTTAAATCGGTTATTCTGTTTTTTTTGCCTGCCACGTCAGCAATAGGGGGGTAAGTCAAAGAAATAAATTTTGCAGGGGGTAATCTCAAAAAAAAATATTACAGGGGGGTAACGCAAAACTCGCCTACTTTGCAACGGGGTAAAAGCCTATTAACCCATTTTTATAATAGCATTTTAGCCCTCTAAATTTAGTCATTTCATAAAAAGCTGAACTCCACTTATTTTGACCAAGTCGTTATACATTTGAACAATGACTAACATAAAATAGAAACGTGATATGTAAGTACTATCTACATGAGTGTTGACTTATTCAAAACCAGTGGAGGCCGACTTTTTGCAAAATTACTAAATTTATAAGTTAAAAGTACTGCTATGAAAGTTATATATAAGCCAAAATTGCAAATTTTTAAAAGTTAGGGATTTTTGTAAAAAAAGAAAGTTCGAGATTAAAAATGCAATTTAGCTGTATTTTTGACATAATTTTTGCAAAATTTTGACTTAAGTTAGGGACCAAAGTTTTTCAAAAAAATTCTTTGGAAAACACTTTGCAAGAGAGTTAACATAAAAATAACCTGTGCTCGGTCCAAGTACTAAAATTGAATTTCAGCATAAATTAAGAAACTAAAAACATATTTAAATCCAAAATATACTGTATGAGTCACAACAATCTCAATGGTTACTTGATTATGAAATTATTTTCCAGCTGATCAATCATGGAGTCGATTCTTCATTGGTGGAAAATTTCAAGAATCTTGTTCAAGATTTCTTCAATCTACCAGCAGAAGAGAAAAAAGTATTTTCACAGAAACCAGGAGATATGGAAGGTTTTGGTCAAATGTTTGTTGTATCAGATGAACACAAACTTGAATGGGCAGATTTATTCTACTTAATTACACTTCCAACATACATAAGAAATCCACAATTATTTCCTAATATTCCCCAACCATTCAGGTTCTTTCCTCGTTCCTTCTATTTATATGTGTTATTTGCAATAAATAATTTTTGTTAAGAAATTAAGTTTCAATAATATTTTTTCTTCTTCAAATACAGAGAAAACATAGAGAAGTATTCATCAGAGTTGAAAAAACTAAGTGTTACAATCTTTGAGCTTATGGCAAAAGCATTAAATATACAACCAAATGAATTGCTAGATTTTGTTGAAGATGGAACTCAAGCAATGAGGATGAATTACTATCCTCCATGTCCTTATCCAGAACAAGTCATTGGACTCAATCCTCATTCTGATGCTGGTTGTCTTACAATCCTTCTCCAAGTCAATGAAATGGAAGGCCTTCAAATCAGAAAAGATGGATTGTGGATTCCTATTAAGCCTCTTCCAAATGCTTTTGTCATCAACATTGGGGACATTCTAGAGGTAACTAATTCGAACCAAAATTTAAGCTTTCATATGCACTGTCGCTATAAAAATGTTTTATACCATCGACATATCACAATAAATCATCAAGAAAAAAAGAATATGCACTTATACTTACAGTGTAAAATAATTTTACACTGTCAATCATTAACCACCACATTTTTCGCACATGTTGCTTTCTTGATATGACATGACAAACTGATAGTTTATTTATTAGATGATGGTGTAAAATCAATACATCCTCATTAAACTCAAATCATTTGTGTGATTTTAAATGGTTCTGACAAATATAATTGGTCGACAATGTAAAATTTGTTTACGCTGACGCTGTCGTCGCTCATAATTCCATTTTTCATATTATAATTAGTAGCTTAATATTACAAGTTACAACAATACAAGAAAAGTAAAATCAGCAGAAATATTGTAAATATTTTGATTTAGCAAATATATCTCAAATTGTTTGCAGATAATGACCAACGGTATTTATCGAAGTATTGAACATCGAGCAACGATTAATAAAGAGAAGGAGAGGATTTCCATCGCCACATTCCACAGTCCTAAAATGAATACAATTATTGGTCCAGCACCAAGCCTTATTACAAAAAGCTCTGCAATGTTCAATAACATGAGTTGTGAAGATTTCTTTAAAGGATATTTCTCACGCCAGCTTGAAGGAAAATCATACATTGATGTCATGAGGCTTCAAAATAAGTGATATTAATTATGCTTTGGGATTTAATGTGTTGAAACAAGACCATAAGAAACTATAGTCATGAATAAATTATCCCCGTCAAACTAGGGGCGGGTTCGGGTGAGTACCCGCGAGTACGGGTTCTGTTGCCATGCCTATAAAAATAATGCCAGTTTTAATTTAGTCTATGTTTAATTAGTAATGAATAATGCTATCGAACACTCTCTTTAATACACACTTTTTAATACTTTATTTTATCGACTAAAATTCATCAGAGTTCCACTAAATTTCTATGGGATATATATAATGTGATCTAGTGGGATCCATATGAATTTTAATTAATAAATCAAAACAAGCGTCTGTTAGAGACTATGTTGTTGCTTAGAGAGATTGTGTTGCGGCTAGACTTATTTCTTTTGAATTTAAATATAATACTAATAAATAATTTTCATACTTTTCATTAAATCTGTCTTTGTTTCCAGCACCCGTGATCAAACATTGGCATTGAAATATTCTTTTTGTTTTTTATGACAGCAGTTGAATTTTATTTTCATTTTGGGTTTTACCATATGAATTAAAAAATTAAATTAATATTAAAGTTAAATATATTTGTATACAGACTTTTTAAGTTTAGTTGTAACTTAATTTTTATTATATATTTAGTCCCTATGTGTAGTCCTTACTTTATTTTTATTATATATTTAGTCCTTATATATCATTTTTTATCTTTGTTTTGTGTTATGTTGTTTTAAATTGTGCTCATAACTATTTATACATATTTATCACCAAAAATACATAGAAGCCATAACAAATATAATATTGTTCTTGAAACTAATGCATACCATTAGAAGTGATTTTTATCAAAAAAAAAAATAATAATTAATTTTTTTTTGAACAAAATAAAATAAAATTAATGTTCTTGATACTCGAGTTTATAACCAAATAACTCTCAAAACAACCATAACTAATATATGTGTATCAAGTAGTAGGAGGTGGAGGTGGATTGGAACGTGGAGGTAGACGACTTGAAGAAATTTTTTCCATAAATTGAAATGCTCCCTGAGCAAACGAGAATCCTCCCGCGGTTGACGAATCAACTCTTCATAAGTCTTCATTTTTTCTTTAAGAGTTGTGTTTTCAGCTGACCAATCAGAAATTATAGTTCTCATGTGTTGATATTCAGATGACGAGATACCATCATATGCAAATTTAGACGGCTTGTACTTCTCTTCTTCTGTGCCCAAACCATGTATGTGTCCCTTCTTGTCCACTCCTCCAACAATTAACATCTAAGAAGATGCCGCCGTCGTCAGTTTGATGAATGGAAACATCATCCCTTGGTGGCTCATGTGAGTCCCTCTCAGCAATCTTTTTTTCATACTCATTCTGAAAAATAAAATGCTATGATTAACACTAAAGATAATTAATTATCTGATATCCAGTAAAGAGCTATATGAAATTTTGTTCTCTGGCAGGACATATGTCGTACACAACTAGTTCGACAATTAGTTTACTAGGATCAATAATGATAAATATTGAAGTAAATAAAAGCGAGTAAACAACACCAATATTTGTTAACCCAGTTCGATGCAAACCACACCTACTCTGGAGGATACCAATACAGAAAAGGAAAACTACTACTCTGAATTAGTACTTAGTCTTACAACGCACAACAAAACCTATTGGTATGTATGCCTTTTCTTAATCTTAGTAATCTTCTACCCAAGGGTTCACTCCCCCTAAATATGAGAACCTACTCACCTCCCTCTGATCACTAATCCCAAGTGACCGAACTAAACTTCACAGTTTAAGATTCGTTGAACAACAATATTCAACAACGCCAGACAACTAAATATTAAAGATTAATATTAAGGAGCTACTAATGTTTTGCACAGTGGGTACAAAACTTTGGACTCACAATCTTTAGTTATTGTGGGTTGAGTTTCGAGCTTAGTTTTGAGTCTTTTATATAGGTGTGCAAATCTCCACATAATCTTCAATCTTTCAGATGCACAACAATAGGAATTTAAGTTTTAAAACAAACTCCATAAGATAAAAGATTTGATTTTAATCTTTAACCACTAATTAGTTACGATCCATAATCGTATCTAACACATAAGATTAATAACAAACTTTATTATTAATCCTAATCACAGCTGTTACTTGAAGATTCGCGCCTTATGCATATTTGAAAAGATAAGCGCGCTAATGGATAAGTATTATCTTCAAAGCTGTAACTGAGTCAAGATGTCATATCCACATGTCTTAGGACATCTTGTTCCAACATATTGCTTCAACCTGTTCTGAACCCAGTGAAAATATGTCTTGTTCAACATGTTGCATCTGCACAT
This sequence comes from Trifolium fragiferum, assembly GCA_954870985.1. NCBI lineage: Eukaryota > Viridiplantae > Streptophyta > Magnoliopsida > Fabales > Fabaceae > Trifolium > Trifolium fragiferum. The sequence goes on along the minus strand of OX940791.1, from coordinate 23,881,733 downwards.
CTTCAATATGCACAAGTGGTTTAGACTTATTTGTTTTAGCATTGATGCTTTAGCCAAGTCATTCTGACTAAGTTGTTTAACCTTATAATGCAGTCAATCTTAGAAGAGCTACACTATCAAAGACAGTTATCATTCAAATATTACTTGTAAAGAAACATTCACCAAAGGCAATTATCATTCAGATATTACTGTACAGGGGATGTGGGAATTTGTGCATATGGTTTTCCCTTTCTCAAATTTGAACACACGAATCAGTAATTCAAAAAGAAATATTGCAAAAATTTTCACAAAAATCTATTCCACTTTCATCGATTTAGATCACATCAGATAAATGATAAACATCACAACTTATAAGGGGTAGTAATTGATGATAGAAATTCGTACTGCATTTTTAGCATAATTTTAGTAGTAGTTTAGAGCGCTTAAGACCAATTACAAGGCAAAATTTCCAGAGAAATGAAGTTACTTAAGAATTTAAGAAAACACTAAAAGAGAGCAAAAATTGGAGAAAATGCGCGTTCATCGTGGCACGATGGGAACAAATTGCTGCCCAAGGAATCAGCACATATGTGATACAATTCTGAAGAATATCCATTTCATTGTGGCACGATGAAGGAGCAAAGAAGGAGGAGCATCAAAGAGGGCATAAAGGCTCTCTTAGGGAAGGAACTTTCCCTTTCAACGGGAAAAGTAACTTCCTCCGCAAGGAAAGATTATTTTTATGCATTATTATAATTCTTGTAATTTAATTATGCAAATTAGTAACTAAATCCCCTCTGGGTTAGGTGAGGAGATAAACTCCCATAGAATTACTGGAAACATGTAAATTGGTACTAAGTTTATATAATTTTCTATTCAGTTTTATTAATTCTATTGTCTAAGTTTTAATTACGTAACCCCGATTGATAGCTACAATTAGGGGAACGCTCTTAGGGTTAATGATACCTAGTATTGTGCCTCAAAGCTAGCAGCTAACCTGGATCAACAGACAATAGCTTAGCCACACTCGTTTTTGAGGGCTAAAGAACTTCTGAAATAAAACTTAATTGACTACATATTCAGAGTCTAATCATTAGTGTGGGGACGTGACAACATGTCTAACGGGTTCCCTATTCTATTAATTAAGGCTTTTTATACTCGTAATTAGGGTAATTCCCATATGCGGTTATTACTACTTATATTAGTTCGTCAATAATAAAAAGAAATAGTCAACGATATAACACCACTTACCCAACAGGAATAAGGGAGGGATTCAAAACACTTAACCTACTTTTCTCATCTGAACTAAATGAAACTCAATTTTCTAAATACTCTAAGAACAAACTTCAAATCTAAAATCAAAGCGGAGGCAATCTCACTATTCCTACGATAAGCTTAGTAACCTTGGCACAGTCCCTGTGATTACAAACCCATCCTTACTAGGGTGAAGATTATTAATACACGACAGACTGATTCACTTGTCAGACCGTAGTCAGTAACCATCTTAATTTTTCTGTTTCCTCAATTCACTGTAATATAATATATAGTGCACATAGACACGATAGCTGTAGATTATAGTTAGAGTATTGAGAATAAAGCAATTTTGACTTTCAATAACAACTTAAAGGGTACTAAAAGGCCTCCATAAAGCACCTGCTCATATTCAAAAGCTTGGAATTAGTTGTGACATCCTCATGTTTTCTTTTCAAAGTATAACAATTTGGGCAAATAGTAATTTTAGGGCCGATGCTAGGGTGGACCACCAATTTGGGCAAATAGTAATTTTAGGGCCGATGCTAGGGTGGACCACCTCCTCAAGTGGTCCACCATGGACAAGTGGCTAATACTATTATAACGAATACGAATTTTACAAAATCCACCGTTGGATTGAAAATTCATATCATATAGATCATCCATAAAAAAATGTAGAAAAATTAAAAATCATTTGATATGTTATTGAGACCCATAAAGATTAACAGTTTATTAAATAGCGTAAATCTTAACGAGTTCCAATAACATATCAAATGATTTCTAATTTTTCTAATTTTTTTTATGGATGATCTATATGATATAAACTTTCTATCCAACGGTGGATTTTGTAAAATTCGCATTCGTTATAGTGTTAGTCCACCATGGACCACTTAAATAAGTGGTCCATATTAGAATTACCCGTCATTTTAGTCCTTGAATTTGTAACTCGCTGTCACATTAGTACCTGAATGTATTAAAATTGCAAACAGATCCACAAATGTCTTTTTTATTAGTCATTTTGGTCCTCGAATATGTTTTAAGTAGTCAATTTAGTTCTCGAATGTGTTTCTTGTTGGTCAATTTAGTTCAAAAAATTACTATAAAATGAGATACTAAAGACCTATTTGCAATTTCGATACATTCAAGGACCAATATGACAGCGATTTACACTTTCAGAGACCAAAATGGTGATTTCCCGATAACAATTTAGTTAGAAATAAAATGATAACTGCTCATACTACGAAATCACATTCATACTATTCATTTAACAATTTTTCCAAATGAATTCATATATACTAAGAGCCATCAGAACATGTAAGTATTGACACCAAAAACAATATAACACAAAACAAAGATCAACACAAATCATCAAGTTATAACTTACAGCAACAATCTCTAATTTTGAGGAAATCCACTTGCTTGGATCACCTTTAAGTTTGTGCGTCGTTTGAAATAACTTTCAGCAAGTTGGATTTGTATCTGTGGATTTTATCTAAAAACAAAAACAGATAAATTGATGTTACCTCATGTAGTTTAATGTTCTTAAAAAAAATGCTTACCAATCTCTTGTAATGTGTTGAAATTGATCCCCCTAGAGCTGTCAATTTAGGGGGCTTAATGCATTTAGGTCCAGCCCCAATATAAAGGGGGCCTAAATTTGATAAGTTAAACTAATTCTCCTTTTATATAGGCCCCAAATATATTAAGCCCTAAAAATAAAAAATAGGCCCTAAGGCCCAAAATTGGCCATAAGTTATAAATTTTATATTTTTATAAGAAACAAATTTTTGAATTTTTTTTCGTAAAAAACTTCAAAAGTTTTTTTCGGAAAAAGGTACGGAATTTTATTTTCGATAAAATAGTGAATTTTTCTCGAAATCTTTTAGAATTTTTTTTGGAAACAATTCTCATATTTTTTCTCAAAATATTTTCGGGGAAAATTTTCTTTAGTAAAAAGCGTACCGAAGTTTTTCATGACTAGTTTTCGGGAAAAAAATTTGAGAAATTTTTTTAAAGCGTACCGAAATTTTTTCTTAAACATCGGCCGAAAACCCAAAAATTCGGCAGAAAACCCAAAAAAACAGCCGAAAACAAAAAATCGGTCGAAAACTCAAAAAATCGACCGAAAAACCAAAAAACACCAGAATATCCAAAAATCGGCCGAAAACCCAAAAATCAGTCGAAAACTCAAAAAATCTGACGAAAACCCAAAAAACACCCGAAAACCCTAAAATCGGCCGAAAACCCAAAAAACACCGGAAAACCCAAAAACGGCCGAAAACTCAAAAAATCGGCCGAAAACCCAAAAAACACCCGATAATCCAAAAATCGGCCGAAAACCTTAAAAACACCCGAAAATCCAAAAATCGGTCGAAAACTAAAAAAAAGGCCGAAAATCCAAAAAACACTCGAAAACCCAAAAATCGGTTTTTTCGGCCGATTTTAGATTTTTGGAGGATTTTGGGTTTTCGGCCGATTTTTGGATTTTCGGTCGATTTTTGGATTTTCGGCCGATTTTTTTAGTTTTCAACCGATTTTTGGGTTTTCGGGCAATTTCTTGATTTTCGTGTGTTTTTTGGGTTTTCGGCCGTTTTTTTGGGTTTTTGCCCGATTTTCGGTTTTTCAAGTTTTTTTTGGTTTTCGGCCGACTTTTGGTTTTTCGGCAGTTGTTTTGAGTTTTCGACCGATTTTTGGGTTTTCGGCCGATTTTTGGATTGCATGGTGTTTTTTGGTTTTTCGGACGATTTTCGGTCATTTTTTTGTTTTCGGCCGATATTTTGGGTTTTCGGCTGATTTTTGGATTTTCGGGTGTTTTTTAGGTTTTCGGTTTTTCGGCCGATTTTTTGAGTTTGCTGCCGATTTTTAAATTTTCTGGTGTTTTTTGGGTTTTCGACCGATTTTTGAATTTTCGGAGAAAAAAAATTCCGTTTTGTTGGCCCAATAATGAGGCCCCAATAGGGGGCCAATGATTAGAAAAAATAAAATTGGATTGGACCTAAACTAAACAATTTAAGAAAATTTAAAACGCCGAAAATTTGTTTTTCTACCCCAACATTTATCTCTTTACCCGAACATATTTTGAAATATTCCTATTCTACCTTTATTTTACTTGAGCAAAAACCAAAAGTGTACTGGTATGTTAAAAGTGTACTGGTATGTTAACCAAAAACCAAAGTGTACTGGTATGTTAAATGTGTACTGGTATGTTAAGCAAAAATCAAAGTGTACTGGTATGTTAAGCAAAACCCAAAGTGTACTGGTATGTTAAGCAAAAACAAAGTGTACTGATATGTTAAATGTGTACTGGTATGTTAAGTAAAAATCAAAGTGTACTGGTATATTAATATTTGGTGAAACTGATATTGGTTTGTTTTTTTTTTTAGCAGCAAAAGAATTTATTAAGATATGTTTTGGGGGCAAGATAAACAAGATGAGTTCAAATACAAAGTAACAGACAAAGCAAGGAAACAGGCCCCTCAAATGCAAAAATAAAACGCACACAGCAAGAAAAAGAGAGCAAAGCAGCTGATCAACAACGAGGCATACAATCTAGGGGCTCCAATTCCATTCATAAAGCATAGTTGGATTTTTAGCCAATCTCCCCATAAACCACTTCTAGGAGATGGATTTAATCTGGTAAACCTCCTCCTCACTATTCATCAACACTCTCTCAACCAATCGGTTCAGATTCATTAGTTTCAAATTGTATCCACATGTTTCGAAGCTGGCGTAACTGAAACCATATTCTGGAGTAACATGAATTGTAGAAACAGCAGCTTCTTCTACAGAATTCATTGAGTATCCACATGGTTCAAAATCAAAATCACATATTTGAGAGTCTGGAAGAATATTTTTAATACCGGAATTCGCAGTCATCAGGGCTGTTGAACTAAATCGTTCTTTGTAAAAAACCGAAGCTTTCTCACTGTCTAAACCGCAATTTTCAGAACACAATTTTAAAGTTTTCCGCAGGTGGTTTCGGAACCCATAGAAAATTTCAGAACCAGTAGAAATTTTATGGGTTGTAATTGTTTTCGGAAACATAGAAATTAAATTAGATTTGTGGTGGTTCTTGTGAAATTGATTGAAAGTCGTTGTTCCAAATTTTTTACTTAACATACCAGTACACTTTTAAGATACCAGTACACTTTGATTTTTGCTTAACATACCAGTACACTTTGATTTTTGCTTAACATACCAGTACACTTTGGTTTTTCCTTAACATACCAGTACACTTTTAACATACCAGTACACTTTGATTGTTGCTTAACATACCGGTACACTTTGGTTTTTGCTTAACATACCAGTGCACTTTGATTTTTGGTTAATATACCAGTACACTTTTAACATACCAGTACACTTTTAAAACATACCAGTACACTTTTAACATACCAGTACACTTTTGGTTTTTGTTCAACATACCAGTATACTTTTAAATCAGGTAAAATAAGGGTAGAATAGGAATATTTCAAAATATATTGGGGTAAAGAGATAAATGTTGGGGTAGAAAAAAAAAATTTCTAAAACGCCTTACAAATTGGGGCTCAATAGAGAGCTTAATAAATGGGCCATCTAAATTGGGGCTTATTTGACACCCTTACCAGTGTGTAGTGGGCCATTAGAAGATATTTTATTGATCCTGTCAAATTTTTACTTCTTTTTCCAACTTTCCTTCCCATTGTGCATCCAGTTTTTTACGCATTTCAGCAAGAAACCAATCACTCGAATCAGACCCTCTTCGTACCTTATACATTGCATTTAATTATGAATCAGAAGCTTTATGATCAAATGACTTCAAAATATCTTCCTCAAGTTCCAGTAGCAACTTACACTTCCTCTACAATATTAACCTTATAAGTTAGTAAAGAATACTTATAATACATCAACAAAACCACACTTATTTCACAACATACTTTACACACGTAGATTTCAGATATAATATTATTAATTGGAACATATATCATAATCAAGTTTCCAATAACTTTTGCATTAGCAACAACTTTATAATAATAACTGAGTAGTCCACTAATATTAATGAAATCAAATCTGCATGTGCAGTCTTTCTAATTGAAAATAACTATCAACAAGTTATTGAAATTTTCATGCTAAAACAGACCGCACAGAACTGAAATAATATTCATGCATACTTTCATATCTTAAACTCTCCAAACCACAGGTCAGCCACATCTGTTGAAACAAAAAGGGTTTGTTAATCCCTTTGATAGGTACATATCAAAATTCATATATAATATAATATTTGGTTAATAGATTTTTACCCCCTGCAAAGTAGGCGAATTTTGTTTTCCCCCTGTAATTATTATTTTTGAGATTACACCCTGTAATATTTGTTTATCTTTTTCGTAGGGGGATAATCTCAAAATAAATAATTACAGAGGGGAAAAACAAAATTCGCCTACTTTACAGAGGGTAACAATCTATTAACCATATAATATTTTATAATAGTGGGATATATAATTATTTATATTTGAATTTGAGTTGTTATAAGGCTATGTTAGAATTTTCCTTGTTATAATTGTATATTTGAATTTGAGTTGTTATAATTGTATATTTGAATTTGTGTTGTTATATATTTGTTTTTATATAGAAAATAAGCCTCAATTGTATAATTGTATAATATAAAGATTAAGATTTCCAATTAAAAATTGAGCATTAAAATTCATTATTGTATGTCAAATGAACCACAAAGAAGAATGCATGAGAGGCAAATATTCTATAGGAGAGAGAAAGACAAATCCTTGTGGCTATACATATTATAGATATCCATATCATTCCCTAATAACGGACTGTCTGTTTAGTAACACAACTTGTTTGTTGTAGAAAGTTGAGGGTACGTGGATTGTTTCTTTGTTGACGGTCGGCTCATTCGTCTCAAATTTTTAGAACTTCTACGTACTATATCTTTTAGAATTAACTAGAATTTGGTATGCTTAATTGTCCTACGCTCCGATGTGCTGACTAACTGAGTTAGATTTATGTCCCCCCAATTTTTATATGTATTTCTTTTTTTCCTTTTATTAATATAATATGGAGATATAGACAGAGAATGGGAGTGAAGTCTACTTTCTCCCTTGATGTCTAGATACTCTTCACTTAGAAAAAAAAAAATTTTAAATCTTGACTTAAATGCACTTTTAGTCATTCTATTTTAATATTTTTAAACTTTTAGTTCCTTTTTCTTAACTCAACTTTTTGAACATCCTATTATAAAAGTCAACATAATTTTTTGACACCCTCTTATTTTAGTGAGTTTGCATAATCTAACTTATAATTTGGCCCTTAAGTGGCATTAGTGAATTGAAAGATTTATTTTCCATGTAACTATTACTTATAATATCATTTATTTTATTTTAAAATTAAAATATTAAAAATCAATTAAATATAAAAATGTCTTTCTTCATCATCAGCAACACTTCAAATTGTGCACACGAGTGCGTGAATGAACAACCTTCAGAGTTTGAGAAGAAGCTTCAACTTCAAATCTCACATAATTTTTGTAACAATGATGAAAGGGTCGGTCCTGACTATTTGGATGTCTGGTTTAATATTAAAGTGTTAAATATGTTTTTAATTCATACATTTTACATTATAATTAAGAATAGTCCCTATATTTTTTTACTGTGTAAATAATCCCTACATTATTTTCTGTGATCAAATTTAGTCCTCATTATCTATTTTTCTTAATAGAGTGCTGATGTGACACAATTAGCCAATAATATAGTGATACGTGTCTATAATATAGTGACACGTGTCTTTTTCCACCATAGTTATTGCTGACCTTTTCACACCAAATTTCTCCTTCTGTCATCTTACATTTTTCACCACAACCACGACAACATCACTCGTTGGAGAAAACTCTCAGCCGCAACAACACTCATCGGAGAACTCCGCCATTAAATCACACCACTATACAGAAAGCAACTATGCTCCTTTTCCCTTAGCTCATTTTCTTCCTTTTCTTGTCATGGATTGAAGACACGTGGAATAAAAAAAAATCAAACGGCTGGGATTAATTGATTACAACTAATTATTTGTTTTAATAATAATAAGAAACCTCGTCCTCGCCTTCTTCCTCATAAACACTAATTGAGTCTCATCTTCTCCCTCTTCATCTCTCCGTCGTTGATCACTAATACAGTCTGCAACCATGGATCCTCCTTTCTTGATTGGGTTTTGTTTATCCCTTGTTGTTGATTGGATGTTTAAAAATTGGCAATGTATTGAAGGTTCTGATACAATAATTTTTAAAAATTGGAAAATGAAAGATTCTGATACAAGAATTTTAAAAATTGAAGGTTCTAACTTCTAAGTTGTAAATCAATGGGAGAAAATGCATAAAAATTGATTCTTGTGGTTCAATTTTCAATGTTTAGAAAATGCATAATAGAAGAAAGAAAGAGCTTTACGTCTTCTGTTTACAATACCAAAATGACCAAAATCAGTCACAATGAGTACATAAACAATAATATTATTTTTGAAACGGCGAGACGGCAATGCAAAACGACAAGATGTTGAGGTGGTGGCGGTCTATTGAGAAGAGGGAGGAAAACCACCCCCTTTGACCGCCGGAAAGGGGCGGCGCCGGCGATGTGAGTGGCTGCTGTGATAGGTGACATGAAGAAGATGGAAAAACAATAACACACTTCTCTCTTTTGTTTTCTTCTATTTTTAATTTTTTATTATTATTTAATTATAGCTTTTAAATCCTAACCATCAAATCTATTGCTGCCACATGTTTTTAATCTGTAAAAGGAAAAGGAATAAAAGTAGCCTTAGGAAATGGAGCAGAGCTGCACTCCACTATACACTTCCACCAACCTTTGAGTAAGTTTTTACTAACCAAAAAGTTAAAACATACTTTAATTCTTTTGGATCTTATTTTTCCTTTCGTGGGGTTGTTCTAAATTTTCCAATTTTTCTCAATTTTTAAAAGTTTCATTTTTTTGAAATGGCTAATTTATTAAGCATGCTCCAAAAAAGAGTATAGGAGCAGCTGAAACAGAAATAATACAAGCCACAGACATACAAAGCAAAACCCAAGGCATTAAACACAATCCATCACCCCTTAAACTCTCTTGCAAGTATAGGAATTTAATGAATTTCATTTGGGGTTGTGGTGGGTTTGCTTTGATTTGGTATGAAATTTGTTGAATTGGATTTTTATTTTGGAATTTTAAGTTACGGGTTAGTGTGAAATCGAGGTTAGGGAAATTGAATAAGATTAGAGATTTGGAGGGATGGATTATGTATTGTTGTTGTCCTTGCTGTATTGTTAACAACAAGAAAACTGCTTTGGAGCGTCCGCCTAAAACAGACGCTAGCTTGTTGTGGTGGTAAAAAATGGAAGCTTGGATGGTTGTTGTTGTTGTTGAGATGAAGGACGGTGGTGATGAAAGATTTGGTGTGAAAAGGTCTATTATAATTATGGCGGAAAAAAAACATGTGTCATTATATTATTGGTTAACTGTGCCACATAAGCACTTTGCTAAGAAAAATGGTTTTTGAGGACTAAATTTGATCATGGAAAAAATTGTAGGGTTTTTTTACACTATAAAAAAAATGTAGGGACTATTATTGACTATAAAGTAAAATGTAGGGACTAAAAATATATTTAACCCTATATTAAAAGGTGGGTCGTACGGAGAGCAGACGGAAATTGCCTCATAGATGCAACTAAAATTGTGAATGCGGGATCGACATTGGAAGCTGAAGCGAGGAGTTTGGAAGCGGTACGCTACTATCAATTGACAAATTGACAGGCCAAACGGTGATCATTGAAATGGATTTGAGTGTTGTTGTGAAAGCCGTGCAATCTAGGGATTATCCTCGTGTTTATTGGGGGTGATTTGCTGTCGCACCAACCTAATTTTACTGTGTGTTAGGGTAGGAGAAAAGAGAATAGAGTGGTGCTTCTCTTGGCCAGATGGACTTTCTGTGTTTCTCATAATGACTGGTTACCATTTGTACCCCCCACAATAAAAAATTAAAAATCATTTTCTATTTAAATCATTATTTTTTACTTGATTGGAATTTTTTTCACCAAACATACGATATTTTATGAATATTGGTAATATTTAACCATTATTGTAAGGCCTAAAAATTAATCCGTCATATACATCTAATATTTGATAAAAACTAACAATATATAACTATTATTATAGTACCTCAAAATTTTGAATCGAAGCCTCCAAAATTTTAAAACTTGATGCCATCGCTTACCTTGTACCCCTATGGGGGTCAGTCCTGGTGAAACCAATATTTGTAACCCACCATGTCTGTTTCATAACAACCTCTTCTAGATTCTTCCACACCCTTTGTTTTAAATTTGATGTTTTGTCTATATATATATATATATTTCAGTGGTTTTTTTTTTAAATGAAATGATATTTAATTTTATTTTTTTTGTTATATTATTTGTTTAAATTTTAAATATTAAAAGTAAAGTAACATAATAACAGTACAATTTTTTTTTCTTATTCATCATTGCCATATCAGCAAATGCAGGGTCATGTCATTAAAATGAGGATTATTACTTTTGCCACCCTTGGTTTCTGGGGCACGCCGTATGAAATGATCAAAATGTTCATGTCTGTGACTTGTGCTACGGACACCCCCCAAAATATCCTACAATTATAACATCCATGACTAAAGCCACTAAAAGGTAATTTTTTCATTCGTAGAGCGCACGAGTAAGCCATAGGTAACAAAAATAATTTTCAAAATGGGAGGGGGACAAAAAAGAATTTGCATATAGCCTTGCATGAAGTACACTTCTAATTTTTGTTTAAACACTTGTCTTGTTGTATGTTCCTCTTGTAATACTTGTCTTCATGCATGTAATTGTATCATTCAAACATTAGCAATAAAACAAATTGTATGTTTTCTTATAGAGAGTGGATTCTCTCTTTACTCCTAAGCCAAAAAAGCCGAGTTTTAAAATAAAGGGGCAAAAAATTCAAAAATATCAAAATAGGAGGATCAAAAGTACATTTAAGTCTAAAATCTTTCAAACCTTTTCCACTAAAATATTATTCCAAAATATCAATCCAGTACAACTTCATAAATATTTTCTTTTCTATTAGTCAATTCAAATTATAGTAAAGAATAAAAGGTTAATTCAAAATATAAAAACTTGACCCAAATAATTAAAATATAACCTTTAATGGTAATGTAATAAATTTTGTAAGTCATGGTCTTTATAAGCAATTTTTTCCCATGATATAAAAGGTTAATTCAAAATATAAAAGGTTAATTTTTTTCCATAGTAAAAACAAAAAGGTTAATTCAAAATATAAAAACTTGACCCATTTAATTAAAATATATCTTTTGATGGTAATGTAATAAATTTTGTAAGTCATGGTCTTTATAAGCAATTTTTCCCCATGATATAATATATATCTAAACACCAACTTGCTCAGAATCATAGAACATTGTGGTAATCCATATCAAGCTAAACAAAATGAGAAATCAAAAAATCATTTTTCTCTCTATTCTTTATCTCTTCATATTTTTGCTATGGTACCTAAGCAATTTTCGCTTTCTTTTTACTATAATTTATGTTGTCTTTAATCTTATTCACAAGATTTATGTCCTTCATTTATCTATGAATTTTACTTGATGCAGTGCAAATGGTGATGTAGTAGCTGAGCATAAAGTTTCTCTTTCTGCAGAACAAACCATGGTGACTAAAGTTGCATTTAAATACTTAGAATATTGATAATGATATTAGCTTAAAGTTGCATTTGATGTCTGTTTCAATAATGACTATTTTTATGGTGTTTTATGTTTACTAAAACTATCTTTTATGTTATTTACAATATTAATAGGAAATGATGTTTATTTTATTTTAAAATTTTTATGATATTTTTTAACTAAGGATCATTTTTTATAATCAAACAGGGCGTCCAAAAAATCAGAATCGGCCCTGCATGCGACCGTTATAAGTGCATTGTAGAATGTGAAAGGAAAGCTCATCTATCGGGATATTGCCAAGATGGAGTTTGCGTTTGCAATGGAAGGACTCAACCATAGTTTTCTTTTTATGTAAAAATCCAAGTTGAAAATAAATTACATAGGTGATCATGTATTCAATATCAAGCTAGAAAATAATAAATATTTTCCTATAATAATATCCATATGGTTTGTGTGATGATTCTTTTTGATATAGTTAATTTTTTTCTCTAAACATATAATTTTCATATTTGGACCAATCCAATTAATGAATAATTTTCATACTCATTAAATTAGTCGATGTTTCTAGCACTCATAAGCAAATATTGGTATTGAATCTTTCTTTTTGATAGCAGTTGAATTTTATTTTCATTTTGTGATTGGCCATATAAATTACAAAATTAAAGGGTTAAATATGTTTTTAATCCTTACTTTTACGTGAGTTTTATTTTTAGTCCCTATATTTTTTTTATTATAATTTTAGTACCCACATTTTCGCCGTTTGCATTTTTAGTCCCTACCATCAAATTTGTAACTTGGATGACGATATTAGCCACAAAGAATGTCACATCGATGTCACGTCATTCAATGCAAATATTATCCTAGTCAATTTAAGTTATCATATGTCGCCAATTATGTTATCCTAGTCATAAAAAATTGACCAAAAATATAATAAAAAAAATGTAGGGACTGACTACGATTCTGGCAAGTGGACCAGTTTGTCGTCGAGCAATAATTCACACTCTAGGTGTCTAGAATGAGTTTGTATCCACAGGGATCGTGTCAAACCTTCGCTATTGCTATTCTAGTTCGTGTGTTTTTGCATTCGCTTTGGTTTTTAGGAAAAAAAAGTTTTAATTTATAAAAATGGCGATATGCGTTGCAATAAAAGTAAAGGTTTTGATTCAGAGACATAGAGGATAGGTATGGTGGTTGAACTTACTCCCTCCGTCATACTTGGCATAATCGGTGTATAACATAGTCATTCGTATTATTATCGGGCGTCGATTATATCCTTGTTTTAGTAGCACCTTACTGCTACCCTATATAGGCAAAGTCCCACTACTTTTACAGCTAAGACACCTACGAGAGCCTAACCTCGCTTTGTCACATATCCTAATTACTAGATAGAGTTATTTACATACATGCATTATGACCATCGACCATCCAATGCCCCTAGATCTTAGTAGCGGTTTGTTCAGTATCCAATTGTTATGTTACAACTAGTTCCTGATTCCTCCTCTAATTATTAAGTCATAACTAGTTCAAGATGTTTTACCGTTTCTTCAATCTAATGTTATTTATTACTAGTTCCGGACAAATAATAGTGAGAACCCCTATATGCTACTATTAAAGTAAACCCTAATTATTTATTCTAAGGCGTTACAGTTTATCCGGCCAGATTCCGACTAACGATATTAAAGGAAGAAAACAAATAATAATAATAATTTATAAATGCGGTTTATTATAACTTTGACTCAATTACATGACCCAAGTATTCATCGGGGAGTTCATCTTCTACACCACAACCTAAGGAATTTATTACAAAAAACTAAACATAATTAAATTACAAGAATCTAATAGAAAAGCCTAAAGAATTCACACCTTGCTGAGTTAGTTTTCCCGTAAGGGGAGAAAATTATGCCCTTAGAGCTCCTCCGAACTTCTCTCCAAAAGGAATAGAAAGTTCTTCTATTTCTGAATGAAAAATAATGAATTATGGAGGCTCTATTTATACTTTTCGTATTGGGCCTCAGCAAGCCATCGTGACACGCTAAGTCCATCTTGTCACGATGAGAAGATTCAGTTTAAAATTATAACTGATCCTATGCGTTTCATCAACGTGGTCACCATGCAAAGCCATCGTACTGCGCTGTGCACCATCGTGGTACCATGCTAAGATTTTCTTCAGAAATATAATTGATCCTGTCTTGGCGCGCAAGTAGCCTCCATCGTGTCACGTTGAGTGCCATCGTGCCACGATGGGCTGTTTTTCTTCATTTTTGGGCGTTTTCTTGTATTTTGTGTGTCTTCACTTTGTCTTGAAGCTTTTTCTCGATTCTTCAGGTTTTTATTGATATTTGGGCCTGTCTTGGTCATTTTTCTACTAATAATACTACCTAAAATACAGGGGCGGCTCCTATGGAAGTGCAAGATGTGCTACTGCATAGGGCCTCCCTTTTTTAAGGGCCTCATATTAAAACACCCTTTTGTTTTATTATGCTATAGTGTCTAGTAGTGCATGAAGTTTTATTTTTATTCCATACAATTCATTTTTGTCTAATAATTAAGTTAATATTTTCATTTAAAAATTTGAAATGTCAGCATCATTAATAGTTTTGTTAATTTCACTCTTTTGTTATTCATTTACATGAGTTAAGGCTAGTAAGAAAAACAAAATTAACATCAAAAGAATGACATATTTGATATTTTATATATATTTATTTTAAGTTAGTTATCAATGTTTAATCGTAAGGGATCAAATTGTAACATAAAATAAATTTAAAATTAACTTGAAATTTTTTAGACTAACCCTTCATTACAACCCCAAACTTAAACTGTTGTTTGTCCTCAAGTAACATGCTGTCAGACAAGATCGTTAGCGAGTCAAGAAATAAATAAAGATGATAGGAATTTCACACCCTTACTTGTTCAGCAATGGTACCGCTGATTCTTACCGCAGCATGCAATGCCCACTCCTGCTTGGTTCAGGAGACGTTGATAGTAGCGAGTCGGACAAGTGTCTGCAAGAGTCCGTGTTCAACCTTTTTGCTCTCTCACATTTTCGCTCGAATTGAAAGGGTTACTCTCAATCATCGCGCAACCTGCCATTTTACCAAAGGCTTGCAAGAATTCTAAGTAAACTGTCAAAATTTAATAAATAAGCATTTTTGGAGGTCTTTAAGGGTTATAACGTGGTTAGGGTCAAGGTAGGACATTTTTGGGATAAGTAGGCAAAACTTGGAGTTAAGTACTACTTTGTTTCCTTTTTGTGTACGCAACCTTATTCCATAGGGTACCTTTTGATTTTGTATTTTTAGAAAATAGAACCGGAGAGACGTTTGTGGTTCTTTTTCTATCACTGTTTTTGTCGAGACTATTTTTTTAGGGATTTTCGATGTTCTCCCGTCTCTTTTCTTTTGTATTTTTTTTGTAGAGACTATTTTTTTTAGGGATTTTTCCCGTCTCTTTTTTCTATTTTTTTTTTTAATTTTTTGTAGTGATAGTTCTCTATATACCCACCCCAAACTTGAATTGTTGCTAGTTCCATGAGCAACCCCAAACTTTGATTGTTGCTATGATCAGAGAACTATTACCTAACTCCAAAAGAGGGTAATTCATTGTTTTTCTGGTCTATAGGCTTGTATCGTCGTTTGTCACCGAAAGAAAAGGGATATATATATTTTACGGCTCAAAGTGGTTAGCAAAGGATAATAATTTTTATCAGGGTGGCTTGAAAGGCTCAGAGTTATAACAAAAAAAATTGCCTTAATGCATAATTTAATAAATCAACCAGCTACAGAGGATTGGAGCAAGTTCTGAAAAATAAACAAGTGCATGGTACTCTCATAGATCGAAAGAAATTGGTAATACCTTTGAAAATATTTGGATCAAATTCTCACTTGGCTTAAGTATCTGAAGGCGTGAACACTTATCTGTAGACACCGCTTCATCACTCGTCTCATTGTCTCCCAAACTTCCGCTTTTCGGAGCATTCACCTTTGGTGTTTGTGTTAAGGTACAAAATTCGAATCATCAGAATTTACAACTCACCTCGCTGCAATCTTACCTATAATTATTTCTCATGCACAAGATAATAAACAACAACAATTATTTAATTTTTTTTGTAAGACGGGGGTTATATGGATGAAAATGACATATATGGAATTCTGAAGTACACACTAAGAATTGAAATTACAAAATTAGAATTACTGAAATTAAAATACTGAATTATAAATACTTATCATTGGGTTGCCTCCCAAGCAGCGCTTGTTTAGTGTCTCATTAGCTTGACGCATTTCCTCCATTACAGAGGATAGGTTCGCATGTTTCTTTTTGTGCTATCCTTGTTCCGTCTTTGAGCACTTACCATCTTTGATTTTTGCAATTTCGGCAAGACCTGCTCAGCTTCACCTACTCCCTCGACTATCCCTGTTGGCGGCTTGTTTTTCAGGTTAGCTTCATAGAGCGTAGTGTTTTCACCCCAAACTTGCATGACTGTTATCTGGGTGACTTCGTGGCTGGTTCTCCTGTTTTGCAAGCGTTAATTCCTGATGGTCTTTCTTTCTCATGTGATACTCTCAAATGGTTCCCTTAGTACCGAAACCATTTTCTGTTACAGCCCCTTATTTGCTTCCTGAAGTCTTCATTATTTCTTCGGAAACTTCTTAGTTCAATGATCCTCCTGACCATTAATAGTTCTTTTACAGCTTTTCTTTTTTACAATTTTTGCTAAGGTTCCTTTTCTTGGGAACTTTAGTCAGAATGCTGTCTTTAGTTGGCTGTTTCCAGCCTCTCTTGCCTTGGGGTACCTGTCTACATGCACTCAACAAATACTTTAGTAGCACTGGTAGAGTTATTTTTAAATATTTTTGGTTTTATTTCATGTGTCTTTGTCACCGTAAAAATTCCTAGGTAAGTGAGGTGGATCACTAAGATCGCTTAAATACCTTGACTTTGCCTTAGCCAGAATTTCACAGATCAAAATTCACAATCACTCACAAAAAAAATTTATTTTTTAATTTTTTTGTATTTTTTAATTTTTTTGACAAACTAGAATAATTCTAACAAAGTTTTGTGAACACAACCCCCGGCAGCGGCGCCAAAAGCTTGACTACGATTCTGGCAAGTGGACCAGTTTGTCGTCGAGCAATAATTCACACTCTAGGTGTCTAGAATGAGTTCGTATCCACAGGGATCGTGTCAAACCTTCGCTAGTGCTATTCTAGTTCGTGTGTTTTTGCATTCGCTTTGGTTTTTAGGAAAAAAGGTTTTAATTTATAAAAATAGCGATATGCGTTGCAATAAAAGTAAAGGTTTTGATTCAGAGACATAGAGGATAGGTATGGTAGTTGAACTTACTCCCTCCGTCATACTTGGCATAATCGGTGTATAACATAGTCATTCGTATTATTATCGGGCGTCGATTATATCCTTGTTTTAGTAGCACCTTACTGCTACCCTATATAGGCAAAGTCCCACTACTTTTACAGCTAAGACACCTACGAGAGCCTAACCTCGCTTTGTCACATATCCTAATTACTAGATAGAGTTATTTACATACATGCATTATGACCATCGACCATCCAATGCCCCTAGATCTTTGTAGCGGTTTGTTCAGTATCCAATTGTTATGTTACAACTAGTTCCTGATTCCTCCTCTAATTATTAAGTCATAACTAGTTCTTGTTTTACCGTTTCTTCAATCTAATGTTATTTATTACTAGTTCCGGACAAATAATAGTGAGAACCCTAATATGCTACTATTAAAGTAAACGCTAATTATTTATTCTAAGGCGTTGCCGTTTATCCGGCCAGATTCCGACTAAGGATATTAAAGCAAGAAAACAAATAACAATAATAATTTATAAATGTGGTTTATTATAACTTTGACTCAATTACATGACCCAAGTATTCAACGGGGAGTTCATCTTCTCCACCACAACCTAAGGAATTTATTACAAAAGACTAAACATAATTAAATTACAAGAATCTAATAGAAAAGCCTAAAGAATTCATACCTTGCTGAGTTAGTTTTCCCGTAAGGAGAGAAAATTATGCCCTTAAAGCTCCTCCGAACGTCTCTCCAAAAGGAATAAAATGTTCTTCTATTTCTGAATGAAAAATAATGAATTATGGAGGTTCTATTTATACTTTTCGTATTGGGTCTCAGCAAGACATCGTGACACGCTAAGTCCATCGTGTCACGATGAGAAGATTCAGTTTAAAATTATAACTGATCCTGTGCGTTTCATCAGCGTGGTCACCAAGCAAAGCCATCGTACTGCGCTGTGCACCATCGTGGTACGATGCTAAGATTTTCTTTAGAAATATAATTGATTCTGTCTTGACGCGCAAGTAGCCTCCATCGTGTCACGTTGAGTGCCATCGTGACACGATGGGCTGTTTTTCTTCATTTTTGGGCTTTTTCTTTTCTTTTGCGTGTCTTCACTTTGTCTTGAAGCTTTTTCTCGATTCTTCAAGTTTTTGTAGATATTTGGGCCTGTTTTGGTCATTTTACTACTAATAATACTAACTAAAATACTAAAGAAATTTCTGTCATCAGGGACTATAAAAATATAATAAAAAAATATAGGTACTAAAAGTCGAAATTCATATAAAAGTAGGGATTAAAAATATATTTAACTCAAAATTAAATAAATATTAAAGTTAAATATGTTTTTGATCCCTATAAAATGGAGACTTTTTAAGTTTAGTCCTTAGTTAATTTTTATTATATATTTAGACCCCGTAAAATTTTTCTTGCCCATTGTTTTAGATCCCACCAAACTTAAATTTGCTTAATTATCAATAAATGTTTAAATTTTTTAATGATTTTTCATTGACATGTTTAAAATATCATATAAAGTTTATGTACTAAAATATAGAATTTTATTTAATGGTGGAATATTTTGCAGGACGACTAACATCTATTTCGAACACTATCAAAATAATTGTATGTGTAAAACCATTTTTGAAAAAAGATTAATTTTGGACTTTGAATGATTATAACAAATGAAACTTATTGGGATTAAATTTAATTTGAGAGAGTTAAATTGAATCAATTGTGTTTGTTTAGAACTTCTTGCAGTATCTTTATTGGCTTATGTGTTGTTGTTAATTAGTAAATTATTATTGGAAGAAGGAGGGAAACTGAAATCAACTTGTCTTTCATGATAAGCTGTTTTTATTCCTAAAAGAATATAAAAAGGGAATGCTTCATGATAACTTCTCATTCTTAGGCATTATTATTATTCTATGAAGTAATATTAGGAAAAAGTGCAATATCTTTATGTGCTTATTAGGCCTGAGCATCGGTCGGGTTCGGACCGAAAATCACAAAACCGATAAAAACCGCAATCATTTAATTTGAACCCAATTCTGACCGACTATATCTTCGATTTGTTCGGGTGGCGGGTCGTACGGGTGGCAGATAGAACGGGTCGGTTATTACGGGTTTGATTGAAATTTTATTATATTTAAAACTTTATTATTCAAAAACTATTATTTTTCAAATAGTTCAATATCTTGTTCACAATGTAACAAATGATAGAAGAACTAAATGAAAAAACAAAGAGGGTGAGATGTTGTTATTTTGTTTAAAATTTGTAGATCTAATGACAATAATAGACCAAATAGAAAAATATAAATATATATTTTGCACCTCCTTTATCAACATATTAGAAGTTTCTAAAATATAACATTTCTCTCCTATATCAAAGATGGATAAAAACAACAAAATAAAGTGAATACGAGATTGAGAGAGGGAAGAATCAAAGAAGAAAAGAAAAATCATCTTAATGATTGTTCGGTCGGTTTCGGTTATAAAAAGATAAAATTTTAGAGACCCACATCCGCCCGTATGCAACCATTAATACTCGTTTTTTTGCATCCGTTGACCCGAGACCCGACCCGCACCCGACCGGATGCCTCAATATGTTATCGGTTATATCAGTTTCGAGTCGGGTCGCGGGTCCGTGATCACCCTTGTGCTTATGCCAAGCGTGAAATGAAAAAGTCATTTCACGTTGTATTAGAAGAGCATTATTGTATCATTCTTGCAGTGTTATCTTTAAAATAAATATTAAGGAATAGAATAAATTTTTATCAACTTTTGATTCCTATTTTATTTATTTCACTCAATAGCACTTGCTAGATAACAATATGATCATTATTTAATTATTAGAATATAATTAAAGATGTTTGTTATCTGAAAACATCAATTAATGATTTTGCCTCAACAAACATTGGCTACATAAATAGAAGAAGATTTAGTTTGAGCAGCAGGGAATTATTATTGGTGTATGGGGGTTTAGGGTGTTTGATCTGGTATTGGTAATTGTGTTATATCACGTTACCTTTTGTTTGTATGTTTCCTCGATAATTTCTTCACTTCTTGTGGAGGAGTTGTCTTTTAATAAAATTTAGCTGTTTCAAAAAAAAAAAAGTTTGAGCAGCAGGGACTTTCCTATGAGTAATCAACTTCGCAAAGTTAGCCATTTTATCTGCAAAAAAATCCAAGGTAAAATCAGAAAATAAAATTAATCAACGACACATGTACATGTAAGGTCTCTAAAGATCCTCACCAAAAAGAATGTTTCATCCTTTTCCTCCATAACAAATTGGGTATCAACAAATCGAAAGGCGCAAAATATTCTACCAACTTCTTCAACACAACACCCTTGCATCATTTGTAAGTTGACTCTCTTCCTTAAAATGGTATTAGCTTGACTTCCTTTGGAAATGAAAATAAGAACTTCATTTTCTAAAGCGATGTTGATAGCCAATATCAGCCTCAAGCTCAGGCTCCTCATTTGCAAACCACTCTTCTCTCCAAAATTAGTTCCTCCTTCAGGATTACTACCATCGTAGGAGTCATGAACATCAACTTCAGGCGTATACCCTCAAGTTCAATAACGGAAATATCTAATTTCTCAAGACCCATAGCAGCAATTTCAACAAATGCTTCATCTTTTTCATCCTCCTCTTATTCAGTAGCAGAAATTATGTACACCAACTTGAAGTTCAGGATCATCACTCTTTGACACAATGCCTAAATTATCACGAGCTTCTACATTTCGGGGAACTACCAGGAAATACCGATCAAGGTCTAACTTCAAAAAGTCTTGGTATACTCCAAAGATTTTCAAGGCTTGCTTAAACGAGATGAAGGATTAAGCTGCTATCTTATTATCATTTTTCCATAAGACGATGAAGATGTGAAAAAAATAGAAGAATAGTGGCAGAACCTCCAGTCAACTAACACCGGTACTGATTATCGTTTAAGGTCCGTATGAGTAAAAAGACTTATACTTTAGCCCCAAATATGTGGGAATCAATACTTGGCTTGAGTTATGGTGTAGAATATATACCAATATCATGACAAAATGGATATCAAGTACAATGCTATCGACTTTTGGACCGAATGTACTAAGGCAATGATAATTGCTAAAAACTACTTCAGTAGT
Source organism: Trifolium fragiferum (assembly GCA_954870985.1). Classification (NCBI taxonomy): domain Eukaryota; kingdom Viridiplantae; phylum Streptophyta; class Magnoliopsida; order Fabales; family Fabaceae; genus Trifolium; species Trifolium fragiferum. The sequence continues at coordinate 23,860,347 of OX940791.1, read as the reverse complement.
GGTGCGTTGAAGTTATAACATATGTAAATTAGATATTTCTTATTCCTAAAAAATTATTTTTATTTTTTTTTAAAATAAAAATTAAATTTTTTATTTGACGTGACTCTTAAAAATAAGTAAAAATTTAAAAGAAATTCATGTGTACGTGTCACGTCAAAATTCTATCCCTGTCAGCTGCCAAGTGGCGCAATCAGGGGCCAAAAGCGAGAATCTTCACATTGCAAGGAGGTAATCCTAAACAAATTTATTACAAGGGGTAATGCAAAAATTGCCTACTTTGCAGAGGGGTAAAAACCTATTTACCTATAAAAAAATATTTGTAGGTCATTCTCTACATTGCTGCCACATATAACACATATGTTGATGACATAATTAGCAAGTGTACTAATCATATCGTTAAGTAATAAAATTTATAAAGTTCGTATCCGCAAAGATTGTAGTGAATCAAACGTGGTTAATTGATACCATGCACATGTGAATTGACATAAATAAAAAGGGGGGGGGGGAGGGGGGTGTCTTGGCGAAGCTTGATCAACAAAAAGTAAATACTGGTGTTTTTTAGGTTATAAAAGATTTGATTAGATTCTTCGAATCTCTTCCTCTTTCTAATCTAGAATGAACGTGGACTTTTATTGAAATTTCTGACTTGTCGGCATGATGAATTAACAAAATCGTTAAAACCATAGTTATTTAGTCTAGCAAGCGGCGCCGATTCTATCCTTGATGTGGTAATACCTTAATATTACCCTAATATATATGAAGTTTCCCTACAGTTATAACTAGGATACCTACCAGAGCCTACCTCGTTTGTCACATACCCTAACTACAATGTGAGTTATCCACATACATGCATTATGCCCATTGACAATTATCTCTAGAGTCTAGTATCAGACTATTCAGCTTATAATTGCTCAGTTCACAACTAGTTCCTGATTCCGCCTCTACTCTTTTCAGTTCGAAGGTAGTTCAGGATGTTACCGTCTCTATACCTCTATATTTATTTACTACCAGTTTCGGACAAATATTAGTTTCACCTAACACTTATTATGAGAGCACTTCCGCTAAGATTACGGGAACATATTTAAAGCAGGAAAGTAAATAAGACAAATAGTACTAAATATCATTTATTATAGGGGAGTTCATCTTCTCCACCACAACCTAAAGGATTTATACAAAAGATTACATAATTTAATTACAAGAATAAAACTATGCTACCTAAAGAAAGATACCTTGCTGAGGAAGTTACCTTTCCTGTGAAGGAGGAAAGTTCTTCCCGTAGAGAGCTCATTTGCCCTCCTTGCTCCTCTAGAACAACTCTATAGTAGTAGAGAAGTTCCCAATTTCTGAATGAAAAATAATGAGGGAAAGAAGCTTTATTTTTAGTTTTCTAAATGGACCTCAGCAAGTCATCGTACTACGATGGACCTATCGCACTACGATATGTTGATTTTCATAAAAAATAAAACAGATTCTTGCGCGTTATCACCTTGGCCACCAAGTAACTCCCATCGTACTACGATGGGTTAGCGCATTTATCCATTTTTTGCTTCTTTCTTGGTTTTTCCTTGTATTTTTCCTCCTTTCCGCGCTTTGATTCGAATCTTCAGGTTTTGCTTCGTATTTGGGCTTGTCTTGAGTCATTTTGTTACTAATACTATACCTAAAATACTTCATAAATGCATGTCATCATTATCCTTTTTTTTTTAAAGAAAGTCTGTTTCTTTTTTAAGAGAAGTGGATAAAGGTCTAATTTTACTATATAAATCAAGCCATAGACGACGCCACTGAGCTGGAAGTTCAGAAAAGATTGTCTTAACTCATGTTGACAGGCTGCTTATTGAAGATTTTTTATGGTGAAGATTCAATTTCTTGTTCCTTTGGGGGGGGGGAAAGGGGTACATGCAAAAATGTTAGCACTCCGACGCTCAAGTTTATATTTGAATGAAGAATAAAGAATATTTAGTATTGGAGGCACAAACATTTCATACCTAAGGATGGATGTATGTATGTTTATATATAGGAGGATATTAAGGTTTTAGGACACGATGAGGTCTTCCATGTGGGTGGATCAGCAATGTGTGTGACACCTGTATTGTCTTTTGCAGTGGAATGTCCTTTATACTTAGGAGGCACGTCTATACATGTGCTCGTTGTATTGGACCATGGTCACTTTGCCATGTGATTATCTCTATCCCATTTAGATGGGCCTTGGGGTGCCACTACTAGAAAAAGTTGAAATACCGACGGAATTTAGAGACAGAATATATTTCGTCTCGAATAGAGATGGAATTAGAGACAGATATTTTCATTTTAGAGATGGATTTTGTCCGTCTCTATTAGTTTAGAGACGAGGAAATTACCGACGAGATCAAATCCATCTCTAACTTGCTTAGTGACGGAATATTTACATTTTAGAGACAGATTTTGCCCGTCAGTATTTAATATTTTTCTAGTAGTGTGCGTTTAATCTGCTAAAAAACAGAGGACTGGACAACTTTTGTTGTACCCTGTTTGATTCATAAACTGGTTATGGGACTGGACAAAAAATGTAGAAAGGGACAGGACAAAAACAAGATTTTTTTCCCCCACTAAACCACATGACAAGTTTTTGTCCACAGTATAACCATACAAAATACGAAAATGTCCATTTTATTTTCGAATATAAAAAATATTCTCTCTCGATCTCTCTCTAGTACAGTATTGTCCTGTTTTGTACTGTCTTGTTTTGTCTTGTACTGTTCAGTACCTGTTGTTTTGCAAATCAAACGAACTCTTGATGTCTATTGGGCTTTTAGCCAATCAAAAACAACTTGTAACTTAAAGAATCTATTTGATACAACTATAAAACTTAAAGGATCTATAGATGTATTTTGTCTAAATTTTATTTCTAAAGAAAGTAGCAACATGTTCACACACTAAATATAAAAAATTGTAAATTTCAACTTGTGCCTCAACATATCAAATATCTCAACTATGAATTTAGATTCAATACAGTCACATCGAATAGTTTTGATTTGAAATTTGGATTTTAGTTATTTATAAATTTAAACTTTGGACTTTAAATTTATACGTTCTAATTTTAATCTAATGGTCAATATATAACCAATTGCAATTCAATCACTATTTTATAACTGCACACAACCCCGATCCCACAACTATACCTAAAAAAATGTTTATGTCCTTTTTTCCTAAACATATTTAAGTCTTCAAACAATTGTTAAATTGGGTGGTGGAGTGACACTTCCTCTTCTACATAAAATTTTTTCTTTTCTTTACAAAGTTTTTACTATATAGAAAACGAAAAGTCAGAATTGTTTTCATCTAATTTGACCGATAATCTTCTTATTTTTTTCATGTTGATAGTTCAATATTCAACATTTAAATTTATAAAAAATGAAACAAAATATTATTCAAATGAACAATTCAATCCCCAATCTTATTTAATTCAATTTGATGGTGGAGCGACACATGTGCAACGAATAGTTGATGATACATTTTATTTTTTCTACTTTGATCTACAATCCTTATATTTTCATAGTTCAATATTCAAGATTTGAATTTATGTTAAAAATAAAATAAAATATTAGCCGTTTGAACAATTCAATCCCCAATCTTATCTTATATAGTTCTATCTCAAATCATTTTTGAAGTGTGCAAATTATCTTAAGCTTTTGAAGCAACAAGGTAAGATTTATCAATAAACCACTATAATCTATCAATCTTACATAGTCATTATATGGTTTATATTTCAAGAGATATAATAAATATGATTCACCAATCAACATAATAATATATTTTGTTAGGAAAAACGATGTTAAATCACTTAAACTATTGTTGATTTTATGTGTAGGTTCCATAGCCCAAGTTAGTCCAAACTACTTTGGAAATTAAGTGGGCTTTAAATATAATCCAATGTCAAGGTTTGGAACCTCTAGATTGGTGCCATCAGTCCATGAGCTAGCAAAGGAAACCATCACTGAAATTCCACATCAATTTCTTCAAACAAATCAAGACCCTACTATTGTACTCAACAAAGCCTCATTACCACAAGTACCGGTTATTGACCTTGGTAAATTGTTATCTGAAGATGCAATTGAGCTTGAAAAGTTAGACCATGCTTGTAAAGAATGGGGTTTCTTCCAGGTTTGAACCTTTTTTTTTTTTTTTTTTTCACCACCAGTTGAATCTGGTTCGGGAGTCAGTTCTGTCATCAAGTGGTTCGGGGGGTCTATTGAACTTTTACTATTCCTTTATTTAGTTTTTCTCTGTTACTTATATATGTTTATATTGAAATAATTTTTCTTATAAGTATTATAAATTTTATTTTTAATCTTTTTACTCAATTTTAATCCGTGTAAATACAAAACTACATGTTTTAGTCCCTAAAGGAGGGATTAAAAGTGTATTTCTGTTTGTTATTTGCAATTTTTAGGAACTAAAAAGTTGGTACAACGAATAAAAATAAAATTCGTTATATAAATAAGGACCTTTTTTTTTCATCATGTAATGTTATAGTTAGTCTCAGACTTTTTTTTGGTCAAGCTATCATACACAAATTTAATTGTTATGCATGTATAGTTTTAAACCCTACTATTAAATCAGTGTATGTTTTTGAATGATTATTATCCAATACTATAATCTAAGAATTTGTCATTAATTGATTCAAAACATTAGTTCACACAGCACACAAAAATTTCTTTTAATTATTATAAAAAGAAAAATTCCTTTTATTAACTTTGTAACATTTTAAAATGAAAAATCTAATTGCAGTTGGTTAATCACGGAGTCAACACTTCGTTGATGGAAAAGGTTAAGGTTGGTATTAAAGAATTCTTAAGCCTACCAATGGAAGAGAAGAAGAAATTTTGGCAAACCCCAAATGATATGGAAGGATTTGGTCAGATGTTTGTTGTATCTGATGATCAAAAATTAGAATGGGCAGATCTTTTCCTCATCACAACATTACCATTAGATGAAAGAAATCCACGCTTATTTCCAAGTATTTTCCAACCATTTAGGTTCTTTTCTACTCTCTCCTCGTATTTTTATTCAAATCAGAAGCACCGACATAAATACTAGTAAAAAAAATTAAAATATAAATTAGTTCAATATTACATGTATCAGTGTCGTGTCACCAGTAAAAAATTTGAAAATAAATTAATATATGGTTCTAATTAACAAACTAACATTATTTCAAAATGCAGAGATAATTTAGAGATCTATTGTTCAGAAGTACAAAAACTTTGCTTCACAATCATTAGTCAAATGGAAAAAGCTCTCAAGATAGAATCAAATGAAGTAACAGAGTTATTTAACCATATTACTCAAGCAATGAGGTGGAATTTATACCCTCCATGTCCTCAACCAGAAAATGTTATTGGATTGAATCCTCACTCTGATGTTGGTGCCTTAACCATCCTTCTTCAAGCCAATGAGATTGAAGGACTTCAAATAAGAAAAGATGGGCAATGGATTCCTGTTCAACCCCTTCCCAATGCTTTTGTCATCAACATTGGAGACATGTTGGAGGTATTTAATTTGGAACATTATTATATCAAATCTTATTATCATTTAAAATATTTTTACACTTTTGCATGAATGTTAGAAAACTCAAAATAAATTTTGTATTGACAATTTTGTATCAAATCTTATTATCATTTGAAATATTTTTACATTTTTATGGCACAAACACTTATTGCATAACAGTTTGTATTGATAAGTCTTTATGTATAAGCTTGTATAAGTTTTGTTTTTTTTAAAAAAAGAATATAAATAAAGATAAATTTGTAGAACCTCTGAAGTCTGAAAGAGAAAGTCTAACCTAAACACAAAACTAATAAGTTAAAAAAATTATCATAAATTATTTTCATAAATTTTTCTATCAAATAATTTCATTAAAGTAATATGTCAGTAGATAAACTTAAATAAGTTTGTGAACAACTAGTGTAACAAATTGTAATTGACTATTATATACTATATATAATAGTCAATTATGTACCAAAATATACTAGTATTGTATTTAAATAACTTGTCAAAAAGAAAAATTAAAACTTGATTGAATGATATGGTTCGTTTAGTAATTTCATAGATTCAGGATTTGTATCATTTTAAAAGTTAAGCTAGCTTGAGCCTAACTTAGTTAGAGAGGCAATTTTATCTAATTTAGAATTTCAGTCTAACCTAACTTTAAACCCTACAATTGGTTTGTACATTAAAAACAATATTATGCATATTTAATTTTTTAAGAAAAAGATTATGCATATTTAATTAATTTTAAACGATTTTACAGATAGTAACAAATGGAATTTATCGGAGCATTGAACATCGAGCAACCGTTAACAAAGAGAAAGAGAGGATTTCCATTGCTGCATTTCATAGGCCTCATGTGAACACAATATTGAGTCCAAGAGAAAGTCTTGTTACTTCTGAAAGACCTGCAGCATTCAAAAGTGTTGCCGTTGGAGAATATCTCAAAGCATATTTCTCACGTAAGCTAGAAGGAAAGTCATGTCTTGACGTAATGAGAATTGAAAATGATGGTGATAAAAAATGATAATAGTTGGACTATGCTATTGTTATGGGTACAATTATACAATAAAATAAAACAAATATGCAATAAAAATAATTATGTCGTTATGTACTTATAATATATAATTGAAGTCAATATATGAGGCTTCTACGTTATAAATTGGACTTTTCAAATAATTTTATTTGGTTATATTAAAATGTTCTTAATCTTTATACGTTATTATTTGTTTGACAATAATATTTATGAGTTAGTTGGCTGATCTATGAGTTTGAGAAGAGTCCCTCAACTTTTTGCTAGAATTATTGTTTAGATTGATGATTTATATATGTAATGTTAATGTATGTATTAATTGTGTCTACGGACTAAACCTTATAGTGAAATTTCTCTTGTTTAATTTTTTCACTTAAATTAATCAACATAATTATCTCCTTATTGCTCTACTAAATAACTCATCCAAATCAGACAGACAGCGAGTTTAACAATGTAATTTAACTATAGGATCAAACCCACAAAATGGCATGAACAAAAGATATATAATATGTTCATGATAAAAATAAAAAAGATAATGTCCTTAGTAAAAAAAAAGGTATTCATCATTCTTTCTATAGCTATCACTTTTTTTGCCAAGATATCCTCGGAGTACTTGGTTACCAATTTTGTCGTGATCTTCAAAAAGAGCAACAAGAAAAAAAAACTAAACATGTAGGATTTAAATTGTAACAAAACCATGATTCGAATCAAACTAGTTTGTTTTTGGTGCCATTTGAATTGTAGCAAAACCATGATTCGAGAACAAGTGGATTTCGAATCACCCTAACTCGTAGTGCTTAAATTTAAAAAAAAAAAAAAAAAAAAAAAAAAAAAAAAAACTGATTTTAAGGCAGATTCTCCACAAATTACCACTTAATAAACTTCAAATAAGTAGTGATTCCCGTTCACCTAGCAATCACCTTGGTGCTCTCTCTATCTTTGAATTACTCTTCAACAAAATTTATAAAGTTCAAGGCTCAAGCAATGCTTGAACCTTGATCAAGGTGATGATTTGATAAACACATTTATCAAATTGTCTTCCAATGCAACTTTCTCGACGACAATCACTATAGATTCAATCATGTCTGTTTCAAACTTCAAACGCATATATGTCAATATGTGCTTTGTCTTTTATGATACACTTGATGGTTATCTAAAAGGGTTATATTTTGACTATCACAATGTATCTTTACACATTCTTAAGTGATTTTTAACTCTCCAATCATCTCTTTCAACCATATGGTTTTTTTAAGCTCTTCAAATAGGGGGAATATATTCCACTTGAGTTGTAGACAAGGCCACAACGGACTAATTTAGCCTCTTCAAAAAAATTAGTAAATGGATTGTATTCAATCCATATATTTAATTAATGGATGGATCCAATTCATCCATCTTAATTTGAAAATTCAAAAATAAAAAAATTAATAAGAAAGTTCAAAAAGTATAAAAAAGTTGGAAACAAACCAATAGAATGGTCGAAAAACCTAAAATCGGCCGAAAACTGAAGAAACACCCGAAAATTCTAAAATCGGTTGAAAACCCAAAAAAATCGGCGGAAAAACCGAAAATCGTAAAATCAGTTAAAAAACAAAAAAATCGACCGACAAACCTAAAATCAAACGAAAACTCAAAAATCGGCCAAAATCCCAAAAAATACCAGAAAATCGATAAATCAGCCGAAAAAACAAAAAATCGGCTGAAAAACCAAAAATTGGCCAAAAATCGAAAAAATCGGCCGAAAGTACAAAATCGTCAGAAAAATCGTCTGATAAACCTAAAATTACTTGAAAACACAAAAAATCGGCCGAAAAAGCAAAAAATGCCCGAAAATAATAAAATCGACCGAAAAACTGATTTTAGGTTTTTTGGCTGATTTTTTGGTTTTTCGGCTGATTTTTGGGTTTTCGGCGGATTTTCAGTTTTTCGGTCGATTTTTTGGGTTTTCGGCTGATTTTGTTATTTTCGGCCGATTTTAGGATAGTCGGATGATTTTTCGGTTTTTCGGCCGATTTTAGATTTTTCGGACGATTTTGTGTTTTCGACCGTTTTTTTTTTTCAACCGAATTTTTTATTTTTTGGCCGATTTATGAATTTTCGGGTGTTTGTTGGGTTTTCGGCCTATTATTTTAGTTTTCGGCCGATTTTTGGATTTTTTAGTGCTTTTTGGATTTTCGGCCGATTTTTAAATAATATATTATCTAGATAATATTTAAATTAAAAAATAGTATTTAGTGTTTTATGAAATTTAAAAATAATATTTTAATTAATTTTGTTAGATGGATTGGATATCCATCCACTAAAATGAGGGGAAATCATCATTTTAGTCCTCCAATGTGCACTTCGCTGTCATTATGGTCCCTCAATGAGGAAAAATTACAAAATAGTCCCCGAATCAGCACTCCGTTAGTCACTTTAGTCCAAAATGTTAGTTTGGCCGTCAAAGTCAATAAAAACGTTGATCTGTCCCTTTTTTGTCACACGTCAGCATGGTGAGTAGACTAAAATGAGGATATGGCACGAGGGACCAAAATGACAGCGGAGGACCAAATTGACTCCCTCCGACACAATCTTTATAACATAAAATTATTAAAAAATTAATACAGAAAAAATAAAGTGCTTAAAATTGTTCTTCAACTTTCATAGTTCTTTATCAACAATTTTAATCATAAACCATTTTTATCCAGCAACACTACAAGCTGCAATCACAACCCAACAGCAACAACAATGAAGCAACAACCCAACGCAAACAAAAACTCAACAACAACATAGTGGCAACGACATCAACTACATAGTTCTTCATCAATTCATCACATTAACAACAAACTCAAATCCTTCCAATCCCTAATTTTATTCAATTTCCCTTGGTGATGGCTTTAACCCATAAATTTTATAAAGTTCAAACCCATAAATTTTATAAAGTTCAAACCTAGAAATTTCATTATTCATAAATTGATAAAAACTTTCAAAAAATCAATGGTTAAGATTTAGTTCTTTGTAAAGTTTCCATGATGAAGATGAAACAAAGAGAGTATACGAAAAAATAGATGCAAATTTAACAATGATTAAGATGAAAGTGGAGTTGGGTGGTGGTTATTGATAGACCGAAAAATGTACTATTAATTTTGTTAAATTAATATAATATTTCAGTTATTTATATTTCGATTTCGTAATTTTATATTATTAATTGTTACTAATTCCTGGTATTTTATTTTATTAGTTGAAAAGTGAACGAATTGAATAAAGGAGCTAAAACGGACCGAAAAGAAGCGAAACGGGACAAAAAGGGCCACACAAGTGCAGCCCATTTGGACCACTCCTGCATGGCCGAACCAACAACCAGCCACGTGCACCCCCACTTACAACATACATGCCACTCGGCATGCAAGAGAGAAGAATGAAGTGGGCTTGGCCCATTATCACACGCCGCCCAGCTTGATTTAAATCAAGCCGTCAGTTTTGTTGGATCAAGCGGTCACTGTTGCATGCAAATAAGTCCCACATCGGACAAAACCAAACCATGCTTGTCATTTTATTAGGATAAATAGGTCCTTATATTTTCATTCTAATCACACAACTTGCAATACAACTTGCAAGAGTTAAAAGAGTTGAATAAAAACTTAGATATTATTCTAGTTTGTTTCTTCTTAGTTTAATATTTTTATGGTTGTTGTCCCGACGCTAGTACTCGGAGCTTTTTATTAATTCGGGTTTTTATTGATTTATTTAATTCTATCTTATTTATTTTATGTATTTTTTTCGCCTTTATTTTATTATGTTTGTTTATTTATTTGCTTGCTTTATTTTTATGTCTTTATTTTTAATTATGTCTAGCTAATTTAATATTGCTAGAATGCGTAGTTAAAAGCTAATAGGGGTTCAGTAGTTAGGATCGTGCGACTGTTTTTAAATCGGCTTTTAATAATACATTTCATAATTCTTCACGAGAGTGAGAATTATTTAAGGCATAAGCCAACATAGACGATAGTTGAGGTTTATGCCAGATAGTAAAAACCGAGCATTAATTCTAAAATCCGCGAGAGCTATTTAGAATTAATGAAATAGTTTTCTTAAACAGTTTTTAATTTAACCAAAGATTATAATTTGTCACGAGAGTGAGAATTAATTAAAGCAAAATCGATAGAGCGAGAGTGTGAGATTTTTGCTAGATAGTAAAAACTGAACATTAACTCTAATTTGCAACGAGAGTTGAGATTAGAGTTAATCAAATTATATTGGTTTTCAAAAAGTATTTTATTAGCGGATGTGAGGACGAGAGTTAAGCATCACCTTTATATTATATAACGCTAGTCAAGATTTGCGAGAGCAGAGATTAGTGTTTTTAAATCAATATAGTTTCGAAAACTAAATCTTTTAGCACGACTTAAATACTGAACCCTCTGAAGCAACTAAGAGCGCATCCTAGTAATACTTATTCCATTTAATTTAAAAATCATAAAAAAATATATTTTATAATTTAAATCCCTTTATTTTAATTATTAGCCATAGATTTACAAAGTAACATTAGATAACGGTAGGTCGATTATTGGTCTCTGGGGGAATGATAATCTTTTAAAACTACGCGACACCACTGTATACTTGCAGTCACGTTGTCGTCCGATCATTATCTGGCCATGGGTGTTGATGGTAGAAGAAGAAGTCATGATCGTGAGTTGAAGACAATGGAAGAACAAAAAATGGGTTTCACGTTAAACCAATCCTTTTGTAAAGAGAGTTTTTTTCTTAATTAATAATTTGTTTAACAACAACATGAATTAATAATAAGTAGTAATAAATTAGAAATAATTTAATTTTTTAATAATTTTAACTTTGTCTAATTCTTCACTTTGGTCCCTCATGCCACCTCACCATGCTGACATGTGTCCAAAAAAGGTCAGATCAGCGTTTTTGTTGATTTAACGGCGAAAATTAACGGATTGGACTAAATTGACTAACAGATCGCTGATTCGGGGACTTTTTTGTAGTTTTTCATCATTGAGGGACTATAATGACAATGAAGTGCACATTGGAGGACCAAAATGACTATTTCCCCTTAAAATGATGATAATGGATAGATTTGATGGATTGAATTATTTGATCTCATTTTAATAGATTGTTAATGGACAAATGAATTACTTTGATCCATCAATTAACAATTTAATCCAAATCCATTCAATCCATCCATTTTGACACCCCTAGTTTTACAGGTAAGGTTTTTAAAGGCAGTTGTTGACTCTGAGCCCACTTGAGTTTCGGTCTAGTCCCCTCAAGTATGTTTGTAGTATTTTCCTTTTCTTTTATTAATAAGATAGAGTTAGCTTGTTTGTTGGATTTGTTGAGTTAACTTGTCAGTGTTATATTAATATTTATTTTTGATTAAAAAATTAAGTTAGCAACAGTTAATATCGGTGATTAAAATAACAACTTACTACAACACTTTAGTTGTTGATAAAAATGTTTAATTGCAACTATTGGACAAACCGCAACATGCCAAATAAGGCAATAAATGTCATTGAATTTTTTTTCGCAAGAACACTTGTACCAACGATGTGCATCGACATTTTTTTTTCTGCAAAAACATTTTTTTCTTGTAGTATATTCTAAATAAAAATTTGAAAACTTAAAATATATTAATTATTACTTATTGAAAAATATACACTGGATCATATCCATAATAAGAAAAATTTATGATTTAATAAGTTTTATAAGAAATAGCACAATACATTAACTTATATTTTAAAAATATTTTAGAATAAATTTTCTACCTTAATAACCTTAACATAATGACGAACTTAAATATCTAATAAAAATCAATGGACCCTTCTAATTCATTATAAAATATACACGGGATAATATCTTTAATAAAAATAAATTTACTCTATTAAAAAATTATAGGAAACGGCACAAAAGTCACTTGTACTTTACAAATATTTTATAACTTATTTCTAAATATTTTATTCTAAATAAACTCTTTACTTTACTTGTAATTTAACACTTTATTCACAAATAGTGTTTTTAAGCTATTGGAGAATTTATTCTAATTGAAGATAAATATAATATAACACAGGACCAATATTTATCACTAATACTTAAAAGAAATTGTATAAATATTTGACATTGATAATCATAATTTATTGCAAAAATCATACATGATATATGTTTATCACAAATGAATAACTTAAATTTATTAACATTTTGATATCTTCTAAATGAAAATTCAAATAATTAGAACATATTCATTGTAATTTATTTAAAAATATACATGGGACAATAACTTTAATAACATAAATTTATTAATTTAATAAGTTTAACATCAAATAGCACAATAGTTTCACTGATATTTTATAACGGTTTTTTTAAAATATTTTAGTCTTAATAATTTTTTACATTATATAATGACCAATTAAATATCGAATAAAAGCCAATGGTCTCATGCGAATGCCCGAGTCTCTAACCTAAATTTATTATAAAAATATACACAGGACATTAGTTTTAATAAAATAAATTTATTCATTTAATAAATTCTACATTAAATATTGCACTATATTTTCACTTATATTTTAGAAAATTTTGTAACATATTTCTAAATACATTGTTTACTTTAGTATAGTATCAAACTTAAATATATCTAGAACAAATCAATGGGGTAGTGCATTTACAAATAGTTTTTTTTAAGTAACATAAGAATTAATAGTTCTAATTGATGATAAAAAAAAAAGACAAGACAAATATTTATCACCGTACTTAAGTGAAATTGTATAAATATATGTCATTGTTAATCATCATTTATTACAAAAATCATGCTTGAGATTTATGTTTATCACAAACCAATAAGTTACATTTGTAAAATTTTTGATATCTTCTGAATAAAAGTTGAAATAATTAGAACATATTAATTATAAGTTATTTAAAAATATACCTAAGACAATATTTTTATAACAAATTTTTAAAGTTATTTTATATTTTTTTTTACATTAATATAATCAAACTTAATTACAAAAAAAATAAAAAACTTCAATAACTAATAAAAATCAAAGGACCCGGTGTGAATGCTAGGGTATGGGGACTTGTATTCGGTAAAAAAGAGAACAAATTTACATGTGTGGTTAATGCACTTCCACTTATAAGGTAGCATGTCTTCGGTACTTCTAGGACAATCCTCTTCGGATTCACATTTAAATATTGCTGCAAAAGATAATAAAATAGTGTTAGCAAAAATTGATAAAACATTGTAGACAAATTATAAAGGAAAATGAAAAAGATGAAAAATGGCTTACCCTCAACATTCTTTGTAACAAGTAAAAGTATAAGAAATAAAAGCACAACAAAAATAAACATTTTAATCATATTTTTATCCATTCGTATCTAACAAATAGAATATATATTTTGAGCATTTTATAGTGTATAAATCTCATGTAATACTAAAAATAATTTAATAATGATCCGATATATTTTTAGGTCAATATTAAATGTCTTTTAAGTATATCTATGTGTTGTGTTTGACCCTTTAACATAGTCAGGGAAAGGTTACGTAAAAAGGTTGCTAATCATAACTAGACTTCATTAGTTTTTAATTAAAAGTTTAACTTTTGATCATACAAAAGAAAAACCTAAAATCAAAATAATAGTTGGATGTATTGTACAAATTTGACATTTGGAGTTGAACGTATTGTACAAATTTTACATTTGGCTTGACAACGAAGTGAAGCACTTGTTGAACGTATTCTAGAATTTCCAAACTTTATTCTTTATGAAATAATTGATTAATGATTACTAACACAAATAATTCTTTGCATACATATAATATGTTACATATAAATTATTGTTCAATGTGCTTGACTCTCATCCCAAAAACTTTGATACTAAGTTATATGCTTACCCAAAAGTTAGGGACTGAACTAGAAAAATTTATTGAGGGTGGCGGTGTAATAACCCAAATTTTATCTATCTATTTAATTTTCAATTAGAGTTTTATCTCACAATTTAGGAACTTAATTGGGGAAATTAATTAAGTGAAGCTTAGAGATTAATTGAACTAAGTAAACACTAGGAGATTATTTTCCTCCCTCTTTACCTCTCCCTCTCGTGTCACACTCTCTCTTAACCACCTCACCACCCCCTTGATCCAATGAGAAGGCATGCAATATATCAATAGCAAGTAACATGCAAATACCAACTCATTTGTTCACTACAACTTTAGAAAAACAAACATCAAAAGCTCTCTCTTCTCCTCTCCCTCACGAGCAAAACAACAATAATAGCAACATAATTCCAAAACCCCCAATTCTCTCTAACACAAAAGTTTGTCCTCTAACCATTAGTCTCATCTTGGCTAAGCAAACCACAGAGATTCCCACATGCATCTGCAGCAGAGAATCTAACAGAATTATCATCTCTCCATTTTCCCAAGTTCATCAATTAAGCTAAATAACAATAACTTCAATTTCACCTTCTCTTCACCCACTAGAATAGCATGCATGAAACAAAAACCTGAGGCCTTGTCTGATTTTCTCCAACCCTAAATGTGTATAAATACCTCTAACCTCAGTTGATTCAAACACACAAACAATCTCTCATTTTAGCAACAATTATATGTTCATCATTGTGTCAAAATTTCAAATTCTGTCAAAGGGTGTTCGTGGGTTGTAGCTGAGGATTCAGTAGCTGTTGTAGAGCCCAAGAAGCAAGAGTAAAGCTTCATTTTCCAGGTGGGTTATTAGGTTAGGTAGTTAGATTTCCCCAATTTCAAATTTTGCATGCAAACATGGGAAAATTAGGAAAATATTGTGTGAGGGGAATTAACTCCCAAATTTCCCTCCATTCTGTCGTATATTATGTTTATTAAATGATTGCACTGACTTATTTGAGGATTGAAGGTGTATACTTTGAAAAATTGTTGATTTTCGCAAAACACGGTGTTTTCTGCAGGAACTCGCCATAGCGAGCACTCATGGCTAGCTAGCAATATCTGGGCTGATGAAACTCGCCATGGCGAGCATTTGCTCGCCTAACGAGTTGATTTTGGCCAGGGACATGCTTCGCGCCATGGCGAGCTAGTGACTCGCCGTAGCGAGCACAGGCAGAATGGATCCTTAATTTCAGTTTTCAAAAAAAAAATGCAACACTCGTTTTATATCCTCCATTAATTCAGATGGTTTTGCAATTATGTGATTAATATAATGTTCGTACAGGAGGTCAAACACAATGGAATCTTAGGATATAACCTAGGGAAAATTATATATTAGTATGCTCCCCAGGATTGGGAAATCATGGTAGAATAAACTCAGGAAAAGTTAGCATCAGTCAATCATGTGCGGTTTAGTATGCTGCTTATGTGCTTCCATTGGAATAATGGCCCATTAAGAAAATGATTGTGAGCTTAATGTCGTGACTCAATGGGTTGACGGACAAGGCGGGCCTCTGAGATATGCTCACCTCAGAGTGTCCTTGCGGTTAAAATGAATAAGACGTACTTTGTGGTACACCTTTATTTATGCATTTATGATATGTTATGATTTAGAATACTATGGACTGATTAGGTACCCGGTGCAGTCACCATTAGGAGGGTAGTAGGACTCACTGAGACTTAGTAGTCTCACCCCACTCCAATTATTTTTTTTTTAGGAAAACAGGTTGAGTAAGGGAAGCAGGCTATGGAACTCAGTACTATTATAATAATTCATGTTATATTCTAGACAATAACGTGGAGTATTATAGGCAAAAAAATAATATAATAAAGAATAAAAATTTGTTACTCAACTTACAATTTTTACAAAGTGAATATTATAAACTCTCAAGAAACTCACCTACTTAAAATTATAAACTTCGATACATAAAAAGACAAAATCCATCTATAGGTCCTTTAAATCTTTTAAATTACAACTAAGTGCTTTTAAGTTTTACGTTTATAACAAATATGTCCTTTAAGTTTTTTAAATAACAATTATGTCCTTTAAATTTGTAATTTGTAGCAAATAGGTCATTTAAATTTGTAATTTGTAACATCTAGTTCTATTTTTTAAGAATCAATATGTTACAAACTTAAATGACTTATTTGTAACTAACGTAAAGTTTAAAGGACTTATTTGTTATTGTAACAAATTATTATACAATATCATAGGTTAAAAGGTTTGTGCTGCTTTTAATTTTACAATATCATAGGTTAAAAGTTTTGTGATGCTTTTAATTTTATCATAAGGGGGGGACCATACTTTGTATGCATAGGGGTACTGATGACATGAATTTCTGTAGTATTTTAGGTAGTAATATTAGTAATAAATGACTCAAGACAAGCCCAGATACGATGAAAATCTGAAGATTCGAAGCAAAACACTAAAAGGAGCAAGAATACAAGAAAATGCCAAGAAAGAAGCAAAAATAACATTTGCGCCAGCCATCGAGTACGATGACTCAAATCGTACCACGATGGCTTGCTGAGACATGTTTAGAAAACTATAAATAGAGCTCTCATTCCTCATTCTTATTCATTCAGAAATTTGAGAACATTCTCTATACTTAGAGTTGTTCTAGAGGAGCTCTGCGGGAAAGCCATCCTCAGCAAGGTAATCTCTTTCTTAGGTTAGCATTATTTTTATTCTTGTAATTTTAATTATGTAATCCTTTGTAATAGATCCTTAGGGTTGTGATAGAGAAGATGAACTCCCTTATGAATAGTTGGACTCTTTGATTGAGTCAAAGTTATAATAAATGTTTTCTAGTACTATTTGTCTTATTTATTTTTCTGCTTTAATCACGTTTCCAAAATCCTGTCTGATAGAAGAAACACTCACAAAATCGATTATTAGGATAAACTAATAATGGTCCCGAACTGGTAGTAAATAAATCTAGGGGTATAGAGACGGTAACATCCTGAACTACCCTCGAACTGAGAGGAGTAGAGAAGGAATGAAGAACTAGTTGTGAACTGAGCAATTAGAGGCTGAACAGTCTGATACTAGGTCCTAGAGGCAATTGTCGATGGGCATAAAGCATATATATAAATAACTCAGGTTGTAGTTAGGGTATGTGACAACGAGATAGGCACTCATAGGTATCCTAGTTATATTTATAGGGAAACTTTATATATATTAGGGCAATAATAAGGTATTGCCATATAAATGATAGAATCGACGCCGCTTGTTAGGCTAGTTAACTATTTTATACACCGATCATGCTGAATAGTAGTAGGGGAGGGAATCAAAACCACCATACCAACCCTTTATATTTCTGTTTCAAATTTACTTTTCTAACCACATATCGCTTTTTTCCTAAAAACCTTTTTTAAAATCCAAAGCGAATGTAAAACGCTGGCCGTGCAATTGGCACGATCCCTGTGGATACTAATTCATTCTAGAAACCTAGAGTGTGAATTATTACTCGACGAAAGACTGATGCACTTGTCAGACCGTAGTTAGGTACTATATTATTTAATATGATATGGGTGACGACCGCCCCTTTTCTACGCTACCTAGTTTCGTCCCTGCCAAAATCTAGCTTATGATCGAGTGTCCAAACATATTTATACACTCAATAATCAGAAAATTTGATTAATGACAAACTCCAAACAACTTCAACAATTACTAACACAAATAATATTTTGAAATGATTAATGTTTTGAAAACAAAACGATAGAAGTGCAAAGACATATGATTAACGCATCCCAACCTTTAAAATAATACCATAATAAGGTCCAATGTATATCCCGATTATGTTAGATCCGGCCTATGTTGGAACAAAATGGGTCTAGTAAAACTCTCCTTAGAGGATTTTAAGTTTTGTTGATAACAAAAGCATTAAAATAACAATTGATAGTACTAATAAATGTTCTAGTGTGTAGGATCATAGATTAATATTCTATAGCCACTAAGAACTTTGAATAAGAGAAGATATGTCAAGCTCAGAAAGTCTGAAGACATTAGTAGATGAAAAGAATGTCAAGTTGTGAAGACCTTCAGAAGTTGCAATCAAGTCAATCTCTGAGAGAGCATCAGACGTTGAAGATAATCAGAAGATGCACCTTCAGAACTTGTAGATGAAGATTAATTCTATCTGATAAACGTCACCTGCTACTAGAATGTTGGAAGAATATTCTATTTGTGACCGTTTTGATGAAAGAATAATCATAGTACATAATTGTTCTGGTAAGATTTGTAGGGGGTGTGTCAATAGTATAACAAGTAGTTCTTAGTTACCGGACCTTTTTTACACTGATTTCACCATCTCTATTTGTAGAGTGAACTAAGCTTGTTTGTCATCTTCAACCACCCCTCTCCCCTTAGAAGTGGGGATCATGGGCAGTTTATTCTTCTTCCACCACCTCATTGCAGCGAACATGGGTGGTTAATTCCCTCTAAATCGTGTCTTCATGGTGTGATGGGTGGTTATACTTCTCAGAGGCAGTGTTCCTTGTACACTGGCGTCCTTGCTTAGCTTTCCCGCAAAGTTTTATGTTTTGAATCACATTGTGAAGAAGATTTCCTTCTTGAACTTGGTTGGGTTTTGATGATAACAAACTCACATCACAAAAGATGAAAGCTTATGGAGGCTCAAGATGAGAAAACAAGATGAAGACCAAAACTTAGGCTTATTAATTAAATTATTTGTAAGTATAGTCTTTATCTTTGATTTATCATTTTTAATAATTATATAACTTAGAAGCTCAGAAATTATTTTAAAATGAATTACAAATAAATTTCTAAGTTAAATATAAAAGTCCATATGAAGCAAGCTTTTAAAAAAAATATAAAAAGTTAATTTTAAGAAAATCTGCCTGCACTTTTCAAATCTGCCATGCGTTTCAACAGATGTAAAAAGTCTGTGGCTGTTTGCATAATTGAAACAGTGCAATGTTTGAATTTTGAAAACTGCATCTTTTACATCAGCCATCCTGGACAGAATTATATTTTATGAACCATTGTGATTTTTCAATTACAACTTTTTATTATAAGCTTTTTTGAAGAGTTGCCTTGCTTCATAGACATTTTCTAAAGCCTCTATAAATATGTTTATGATCATTACAATTACTACCAACTTTCATATTCCAATATTCTAAGATCAAAATATCACTTTCTCACTTAAACTTTAAAAACATCATTTTATGAAACCTTGATTATATTTTCATATCCAAAAAGGTTTCCGAGCATTAAAGTTGTATACTTTATTAAAGTGATATTGATTTGATAACAGCCATACATTATTATTATTCTTCAACACTTGTTTGTAAATTCTCATCATAGTTTTGTTGAGAATTGTTGTTAAAGATAGCGGGTTGCTATCTTGTGTTGTATAAGAATTTCACCATAGGATTTTGTGAAGATTCTTGTTGTTAAAGATAGTGGGGTTGCTATCTTGTTTTGTATTAGGATTTTGTTAGGGAAGCCTTGGGGGTGAGGGTTGTCTTGTAACAAGAATTCTAATAGTGGAAAATCTCTCATAGGGTGTGAGGGGACTGGAGTACCCTTAGGTTAGAAGGGGAACCAGTATAAATCTTTTGTGTCCATTTTCTTCTTTCCCTTATCTCTTTTATTTTTCTACATGTTCATACATTCATCATAACCTTTAAGAAAAATAAAAGAACCACATCTCTAAAATAACCGAAAAGTCTAAGAACCTAATTTAACCCTCTCTTAGGTTGCACTCTTGAAATTACAACTTGGATCATTTATTTAGGCCGCTCTTTATTGTGCCTACTTCAATTTTAAGATCTCGTCCGATCCAATAATTATTATCCTTTGGAGGAGTGTAAAGTACTATCGTACTATATTTGCTAAAAAATAGTTAATGTGTTATTTGATTTGAACAAGTAGTGAAAATTTATCTCCTATCTGGGCAAAAGGATCAAATTCATATCTCTAAGGAAAGTAATATTGTAGCTGGCTACCTTATTTTCACTGCAACGGTCATCTTCAAATCTCTCTATAAATAGAAGACCGCGTTTTAAGAAACAAGAACTATTGCATTTCTCTATCACTACAACTACAAGACCTTGAAGCTATGACACTCATAAAAATATGTCAGACACTTAAGTCTTTTAATTTGTGTTGTGTAACACCCGTATTTATTTGTTTTATTTAATTAGATGTTAATTAGTCTTTTTAGAGTATTTTAGTGTTGGGTTAGTGATTAATTAATAGTTTTGGCTATTTGAGGAAAGAGTAGAGAATATTGAGTGAGAGATTTATGAGTAGAATTATTTTAAGGTAATAGTTGGGCTTAAGCTAATTGGGCTTAGGTTTATGAGGAGGGACATTATTGTCTTTTGTTTACTAGGTTTGAAATTAGTTTTGTATGAGAGAATGAGAGATAGAGCTCTCATAGAATTAGAAGGAAAGAGGTAGAGAGAGAAACTTGGAGAAGAAGGAGGTAGAGGGGAAGAAAAGAAAAGTTCAAGGGAGAGCTAGAGATTTTCATCAATTCTTTGAGGTAGGAGAGTGGTTTTCAATTCATAGAGATGATCAAAGAGAGGGGATATGACTATTCTCCACACCCAAACTCTCTCATCTTATTTTGGTTGGGATTGGGATATGAGAATGTGTTTAAAGTTTGTAAATGTGTTGTTGCTGATGGAATGTGTTTATGTATGTTTCTAACACGAATTTCCATAATTAATAACATGTTTTATGTGTGATTGTTATTGTTTTTATTTGAAAATGAGTTTTTAGAAAAAGTATGAAAATCCTATGCTTTTGGCTTGAAATGATGTTTGATGATGTTAAAAGTTGTACTTCTAATCTTATATGAGTTATGTATGCTTAAAGTTGATAGCTTTAGAGATTTATGTGTTGAAAGATGATGTTTCTAATGGATTTTAAGCTTAAAACCGAAACAAGGGGGTATTTTTCTGGGTTTGTTCGTTTGAAGCGAGCAACATGAGTCCTGGAGCGATAACTCATGTTCATAGTGCTCTTCTCATAAATCGAAGAGCTCGCTTAGCGAGCATCAAGCGACGTCCAGCGAGCCAACTCGGTTTCGCTTCGTGTCGCGGGCTCGCGAGGGTTTCCTGATTTGCTTTCTCTAGGGCTCTCCAGGTGTGGCTTGATTTTATAACATATTATCAAATTAGATTGATTAAATATTGAGATTATAGTGATTATATGCTTAAGATTGGATGATTGTTTTAATGATTAATGAATTGAGTTATGAGATGAACCTTATGTATGTAAGTGACATGTATGCTTGTATGTATAACCTAATTATGATGTGATGATGTGCTTTGAGAATGAGGAATATTTGGAAGAGACCTATTATTCATGAGTAAGTTGTGTAGGGTATCATCATAGTTGGTTTATGTACATTTGTTGCGTTTGTTAGGTGTGATATAATTATTCGCAATGTGCAAGTATACACAGTCTTATCTGTAGCACAAGTAATAAGAAAAAGTATCGTTCCCACAGGGATTGTGATAAGGAAATCTCGCTCCAAGACTAGTTCAATTAGTTTTACACTTATGAGTGATTAAAGTAACAAAATAACAGTTTAGGGTTGCAAATAAATTAAAGGAACAATTGATTAAAAGAGTGTGAGAAAACAGTTGTGAAAGCATATTGAACTTATGATCCATTTAATATCCAGCTTAATATGTGTGTGATGAGATAAGTGTAGGCAAGACTCCTGCAAGCAACTCTTGCCTTATGGTGTATGTCTACAACGTTGGATAATGCAATGCATGATAAGATGAATCCTATGTCTAGGTCAAACTTACGTCATTACAGTTCAGAAAACACGTGGTTGTATTCTTACTATGGCCCTAAAGCTTATGTCTAAGACTTCAAGTAGAGAATATATGTCTATACCTCACTTAACCACATTAGTTCATTCAATCCATTCATTATTAGATGTCTCTTAATAACAAACTTGTATTCAAACCTAAGTTGATCAGTCCTAGATATGAATATATAGCAAAATAACAAATGAACTAAAAGAGCATACAAACACACATACATCACTTAAACATATTAAACTTTCAATTAAACTTCACATAATTTCAACATTAAGAGTTTAGCTCATGATGAGCATAGAAACCATAACAACCAAAGATATAAGATTACACATAAAAATGAATTCTTAAATGTAAACCTACAACTGAGATGGCCTTAGAGTTGATGTCTCAAGCTCCAAGTCCAACAGCAGACTATACTTCAGTTATCAGCAGCAGCGGCGCACCATGAACGTCTTAGGGTTCTTCTTTATTCACAACGGCTGAGCTCTCTAAGCATATGCTAACTTTAGGGTTTAAGGCACCTTTATATAGGACAATCTCTTGGATCATGGGCTTCCCTAAATCCGAGGATAGACAGCCCAAAGGAATAAAGCATATTCCCCAATGATTAGTACAATGACAGCACTATCAGTGTAACAACCCGAATTTTCCCATTTATTTTAATTGAGGAAAAAATAGTTTAAATAATAATTGAGTGTTACATCTACTTGAAAATCATACAATTTCCTAATAAATTTGCAGCGGAAAAATTAAATTAAAAAGCCAACAACATTTATAAGTTCTAAACTTCAAATTAAATTAATTAATAAAGGTAGCAACATAGTCTCAAAATGTAAATAACAAGGTTCAGATATTTGAAGAAATAAAAATGAAATCATAAAGGTGAATCCCCCTAAACATCCTAGCAAAGCGACTCTTATTGAAAAGCAATGACAAGCGACTCCTCGCAACTCAACGGCTACGATGCATCACCTACCTGAAAGACTACGAGTTTTTACGTCGTAGGGTCAAACCAGAAGGGGTGAGTAACAACATCATATAGATTAACTGAATTCAATAGCAACTGGAAGAATGACCAAGAAACAAGCAATAGTAAACAAAATATCGTTCCTTGGAACAATCAAACACATACACAAACACGACTCATAAATGTAACGACATCAATAACAACTTCATTGCCATATTTGGCTACATCATTAACAACTTCATTGCCATATCTGGCTACATTTCTACTTCATTGCCATATCTAGCTACATCGTTAACAACTTCATTGCCATATTTGGCTACATGTTACTACTTCATTGCCATATCTAGCTACATCGATATAATATTATAAGTCAACATCATTATTCCATACAACTACAATTCAAACAACGCCATTACTATCAACGAACACGGTTTAACAACATCAATACACAACAAGGTCCTACATCATTCACAACAGGGTTCTTCTTTATTCACAACGGCTGAGCTCTCTAAGCATATGCTAACTTTAGGGTTTAAGGCACCTTTATATAGGACAATCTCTTGGATCATGGGCTTCCCTAAATCCGAGGATAGACAGCCCAAAGGAATAAAGCATATTCCCCAATGATTAGTACAATGACAGCACTATCAGTGTAACAACCCGAATTTTCCCATTTATTTTAATTGAGGAAAAAATAGTTTAAATAATAATTGAGTGTTACATCTACTTGAAAATCATACAATTTCCTAATAAATTTGCAGCGGAAAAATTAAATTAAAAAGCCAACAACATTTATAAGTTCTAAACTTCAAATTAAATTAATTAATAAAGGTAGCAACATAGTCTCAAAATGTAAATAACAAGGTTCAGATATTTGAAGAAATAAAAATGAAATCATAAAGGTGAATCCCCCTAAACATCCTAGCAAAGCGACTCTTATTGAAAAGCAATGACAAGCGACTCCTCGCAACTCAACGGCTACGATGCATCACCTACCTGAAAGACTACGAGTTTTTACGTCGTAGGGTCAAACCAGAAGGGGTGAGTAACAACATCATATAGATTAACTGAATTCAATAGCAACTGGAAGAATGACCAAGAAACAAGCAATAGTAAACAAAATATCGTTCCTTGGAACAATCAAACACATACACAAACACGACTCATAAATGTAACGACATCAATAACAACTTCATTGCCATATTTGGCTACATCATTAACAACTTCATTGCCATATCTGGCTACATTTCTACTTCATTGCCATATCTAGCTACATCGTTAACAACTTCATTGCCATATTTGGCTACATGTTACTACTTCATTGCCATATCTAGCTACATCGATATAATATTATAAGTCAACATCATTATTCCATACAACTACAATTCAAACAACGCCATTACTATCAACGAACACGGTTTAACAACATCAATACACAACAAGGTCCTACATCATTCACAATAGTTTAGAATTATTGTTTATAATCAACGAATAAGATATACGGAGTTTCCAACGGCTCAACCCTCACTAACGGTAATCCAATTTTAATTAAACTAATATATTAAATCCTTTGGACAGCAACCAAACAACCCCAGCATGAAGGTAATTTTATTGAATTTATTTATCGAATCGTTAGAAAAATTTCTTTAATTTATTTACAGAAGAAACAATTTAATTACTGATATTTTCCAAAACAAACTCAAAAGAGAACCTTATGAAATTAAATTGATTTCTGAAATTGGAGAAAAGGTTCGGAAATCGATTAAAATAATTTGCACCCCCTCAACCTACTTATTTCTCTTTTTAATGACTACAATATTAATTCAACGTCACTGCTTTAAGTGCACCTCCGTTCTAATTTTCTTCTTCATTCCTTATTTTTTTCTTTCTATTTTCTTCACTCATTTAATCTATTAATAATTCTCTATCTCTAATTTATTTATCCTATTAAAATAATCAAATAAGCGCACACCACCTATCAAAGTAAGTAAATAAATCTAGAAACTACTAATTGAAATTCGTGGTGTTACAATTCTCCCCCACTTAAAAGAATTTTCGTCCTTGAAAATTACCTGGAGTATTCGGCTCCTCATCGATTAATGCGAACTCTTTCCCCTTGCTTGACGTAGCATCTGGCTTCTTCTTCGGCTTGTCACAATAAGTACTGATATGGCCAGGCTCTCTACAGTTAAAGCATGTCACAGAGCTCCTGCACTCGTCTTTGATGTGTCCGAACTTTCCACATTTGAAGCATCTCGGGACTTCTGCCTCGCACTCGGCTATCTTATGTCCTGTCTCACCGCACCTGAAGCAGTGGGCAGGATTAACATCCCCTCCCCCACTTTGCTCACGCTCATCTCCAACTTTCTGTTTGTCTTTCTGGCCTTTCTCCCGAGCATCGTATGGCTTATTGCGGTTTTGTCCTGTATTTCTCTTCTCACTTGTAGCCTTATAGTAGTTGTTTCTAGCACGACTGTCTTCGTCATAGATTCTGCTTGCATCCACCAACTCTACAAACCGACGAATTCGCTGGTACCCAATGAATTGCTTAATCTCTGGTCGCAGCCCATTCTCAAACTTGATGCACTTAGAAGTTTCTGCATCAACAACATTGTAGTAGGGACTGAACCTGATCAGTACCCCAAACTTGGCCGCATACTCTGCTACCGTCATGTTCCCTTGCTTCAGTTCTAGAAATTCCACTTCTTCCCTTGCACGAACGTCCTCGGGAAAGTACTTCCCCAAGAATTCCCCTTTGAAAATGGCCCAGGTAATTATAGTGCCTGCAGCCTCCAGTCTCTGCCACGCATTGTCCCACTAGATCTCGGCTTCACTAATCAACATATGGGTCCCAAGTCTAACCTTCTGTGCGTCAGTGCACACCATAGCCCTGAAGATCCTTTCTACCCCCTGCATCCAATCTTGCGCACCCTCAGGATCATGATTTCCCTTGAAAGTGGGCGGGTTGTTTCTCATAAACCGGTCCAAACGTTGCTCATCAACCCTGCCTTGTTGATCCTGGTGTCCTGCCAAAGCCACGTTCGATTGCACCAAGGCCTGTGCGACAGCTGTCATAGCTTGGGCGATAGCCGCGTCGTTCCTTCCTACCATTCTGCACACAATCCTAAAGGTTAAAAATAATCCTACTTGGTCTGACTGGACCGACCTGCTCTGATACCAATTGTAACACCCCCTACTTTCCATTGATTTTATTGATAAAAATCGATTAAATTATATTTAGAAGAGTGTTATTCTACTTTTCAAAACAATGATTCATACGGTAATTATAAAGCAGCAGAAAATAAAGATTTATCAATTGATCATAAGTCTAACAATTAAATTGAAGCAACTGAATAAAAATAAACATTGTAACATCTCCAATTTCTAAATTGCCTAATTGATTTTTAATTAGATTAAATCTTTGGAAATTTAAAAAAATTAGAGGTGGTTAATTTAATTAAACAAATGATTGGGTGTATTGTGTGTATTAAATTGGAATTTAAATTGCGGAAAGAGATCATGTATTCTTGAAGGTTACTCCTAAGTTGGGTTTACGTGGTGTGTTGAGGACCAAGAAACTCTGTCCAAGATATATTGGACCCTATCAAATCCTTCGACGCGTTGGGTCAGTAGCCTATCAGTTAGCTCTTCCACCTTCTATGTCAGGGCTACACGACGTGTTCCATGTCTCTCAGCTTCGCAAGTACATTCCAGACCCCTATCAGCCAATAGCAATTGAACAGATTGATCTTCAGCCAGATCTAACTTATCAACCAGATCCAGTCCGAATTGTTGATCGTGACGTCAAAACTCTACGAAACAAGAGGATTCCCATTGTCAAAGTTGAATGGGCGCAGTCTCCGGACGGCGAGTATACATGGGAATTGGAATCGGACATGATGAACAGCTATCCTCACCTATTCTAAAGGTAAATTTCTGAATTTCGAGGACGAAATTTCTTTAAGGGGGGTAGATTGTAACATCCCCAATTTCTAAATTGCCTAATTGATTTTTAATTAGATTAAATCTTTGGAAATTTAAAAAAATTAGAGGTGGTTAATTTAATTAAACAAATGATTGGGTGTATTGTGTGTATTAAATTGGAATTTAACTAAACCTAAGTCATACACCTAAACACTAAATTCATGAGTTTTAATTAATTAACCAATTCAAAATTCCCTCCCTAAATGACTCATTACTCCACCTAATCCTTCTACACTCACATATCAACACCTCATGATCATACATGAGTGATAATTCTACCTTAGAAACCAAGCCAACACCTCATCAATTTTACTTTTCCCCATTAGCATTACATGCAATTGATTCCACTCTCTCTCACTCTCATTCACTTCAGAAAACTGAAGTATCAGCTCCCCTCCTCTCACACGAAAAACAACATCAACAATACCAAATAGCAAGCTTCCAAAATTTACAATTAACACCATTTCACATGTTGTCCTCTCTTGCTACCATCACCTCTATACAGTAACCAAGATCAAAGATGCTCATCTGCATAACCTCTGTAGCAAAGAATCAAGCCAGAGCCATCCCTTCACAAGGTTCACAAGATGCTAAACAACAACAACCTTAACCTCACCACTTTTCTAACCAATGGCCTTGCATGCACTCAAGAACAACCAAATTCGTGTACTGTACTTGGCTCAGAGAATTCAACTATAAATACTCTCCATCCTCAGCTTAATCATCCATC
Organism: Trifolium fragiferum; assembly: GCA_954870985.1. Lineage (NCBI taxonomy): Eukaryota > Viridiplantae > Streptophyta > Magnoliopsida > Fabales > Fabaceae > Trifolium > Trifolium fragiferum. The sequence continues at coordinate 23,832,392 of OX940791.1, read as the reverse complement.
AAACAATCCTTTCATTCATAGAGTAAAAAACTAAGGGTTATTAGTATCAAGGTTCAAGTTCTGTCCAAGTCAGTTCGTGGGGTTGCTAGGAGTTGCTGTAGCTGTTGTAGAGCCCAGGAATCAAGTTTAAAGCTTCTTGCCAGGTGGGTTCTTAGGCTAGTTTAGCTAGTTTCCAAAATTTATGAATATGCATGCAAACTTAGGATTTATAGGGAAATAACTGTGTGTGTGAAATTAGCTCCCAAATTTCATACTATCCTGTTCTATATTGTTTAAATTATGTTTATGCACGTTCTTACATGAGGATTGTAGGTGTAACTTGTAAAAATTGAAGATTTTCGCAAAACAGAGGCAATTCTGCTCTAACTCGCCATAGCGAGCCTTCATGGCGAGCTCCAGGTTCTGGGCTGAAGAACTTCACCATGGCGAGCATCTGCTCGCCTAGCGAGTTGTTTAGGCCATTACCTGCAAGTTCGCCTTGGCGAGCTTGGTAACTCGCCGTAGCGAGTAAGCCCAGAAATGACTTATTTTCTTATTTTCAAACGATAATTGAAGCACTCGTTTTATATCCTCGATAAAGATTGCTATTTTGCAGAAATGTAAATAAATTGATGTAAACAGGAGGTCAATTACAGTTGAATTCTTAGGGTAATAACTTAAGAAATTTTAGAATGTTGTATGCACCCCGGGTTTGGGAATCATTGGTAGCATGTTAATAATTTAGTGATCAGTCGAATTAATAATATGATTATGTTATCAGTATGGACTTCGTTTTAGATGTTCCATTAGAAAAATTTATGTGAGCTTTACGCCAGAGCGCTTTCTGCTCGCGGATAAGGCGAACCCCTGAGACGTGCTTACCTTAGAGGGTTTGCGGTTTAAAATGAATAAGATAAACTTTGTGTTACACCTTTATATTATTGCTTATGATAATTATGCTATGGATATAGATTATGATATGACTGATTAGGAGCCTCGGCTTTATAGCCTAGGAGGGTAGTAGAATTCACTGGGACGAAGTGACTGTCTCACCCCACTCTCTATTTGAAACAGGAAAACAGGTTGAATAGGTAAGCGTTGGTCTTGGAGTCGCTGCTGCACTCGGAGGATTGCATTTAGTTTTCATGCTTTCTCACTTTCTTATCGTGTTGTATTTGTTTCCGCTGTTGATTTTTCTGCACTCTCGATGTATTTGGCACCTGCGTGTGCAATAAACTTTGTTGTAATAATAATGAATTCCGTTACCAATAATAATATTCCAAGATTATTCTAGATTTATCTATGGGGTGTTATAAACATAATCAGATGTTCCGAAAATATTGACTAAAAATTTTAAATGTGAATTCCCTTGCAACATCCTATTCAGAGCGACTCAATTTTAAAAGGAATGAAATAGACTACTCCTAAGCCGTCTCCACAACTCGAAAGCTAAGACTGGTCATCTACCTGAAAATCTACGAGTTTTACGTCGTAGGGCCAAGCCAGAAAAAGGAAACAACAAAGGATGAGAAACAAGATCTCATAAAATAACTGAAATCGATAGCAATCATAAGTAATTGCCAAAACATAATCCACAACAAACGATCGTCCTTTGGGATGATCAAACACGCAAACAAGCACAACAATCAACTCAATAAATTATTTAAATTCAACCAAATTAGACAATGGATGTAATGCGACCTAGACTCTCTAAATGCATGTGGTACCAAGGTCAACACCGATTTTCAACACCGATTTATCAACACCGATTTTCAACACCGATTTTCAACACCGAATTATTAACACCGATTTTTAACACCGAGACTGGCACATGAATGGATGCATGAACATATATTTCGACACCAATTAAGTGCTCAAACAATAAATCAAACAACACCAAAACAAACAACTAGAATTGACAATTCAAAACAACACAATTACCACGCCGTTGTATCAACACCATTAAACAACAACTCCAAGAACAATACCTTTAATAAACAACTCACAGAACAACACCAATAATCAACATGTTAATTAGTAGTAAAGTAACTATTATTATTTACTGCTTAGGCTTCGTCAATCATTAATTTAATCTAGTTAAATTAGAGTACCAATCTTTCTGAACAACAACTATACTATACTATACTAAACAGCCCCCCCGACACAGACGTTTTTAAATAAAATTATTCCCCAAATCATTATAAAATTTTCCTTAATTTAATTAACAAAAAAACAGTTTATTTACTAATTTATTTTCGGGGACAAACCAACAACAAAGCCTTATAGTTTCAAAACTTAATTCTGGAGCGGGAGGAAAAACTCAGAATCGTCGAGAAATAATTTTATAAAAAAAAATCACATTAATATTCTCCAATTAAAGTTCGTATACGTCACCAATTAAATTTACTAAACATCGCCGATTAAATTCTTCTCCAATTTAAGTTCATCGCCCTTTAGCCCGACACCAATTACACTCATCACCAACTAGTATATTATACTTATTACTCTATTGAGTTCAGCATGGCTTTAAGTTCACCAAAATAATGATGTGTTGCTGACTTGCTGTAGCATATCATAAGAACTGAACTATAAGTAAAGTATACACTCAACCGTATATTTTATTAATGATGATTCTGATAAATGTAATCTCGGTGTTAGATAACAAGTGACAACTTACTAGCTAATAAGGACAGGACATGAATCGCAATTTAAAAGGAGAGCAGCAACACCAAATCATCATAAACAAGTAGAAATAAGAAAGAAAACGAAAAAAGAACACGGCCACAACCATAGCACTATGAATTCAGCATTTTAAATGAGATAAGTTAAACCCACTTACTTGGAATGCTAGCAGCAATTTTCTTCTCCTAACATTGATGATTAGACTTTACTCCTCTCTTTCAATTTCTCAAAGTTTCTCTCTTGTTTTCTCTTTTCAGGGTTTCTATTCTTTTGGTTTATAGTAAAAGTAATGAATCCTATTTTTTTTTTAAACCAACCTATTTATAGACAAATATTAGGTTTACTTTCTCCTCAAGACAATAGACTTTTCAACAAAAAAAAATCTGATTTATTTTTAATTCTTATTTTCCTAAGAATCCTCATCTCATTATTTCTCACGAAAATATATTATTTTGTTTCTAAGATTAAAAGTATATCTTTCTAAATATATTCAGAAAATATATTTTTAAAGCATATCTCCAAAATATATTTCTAAATTATGGAACCAAAGTGTATTTCAAAAATATATTTATTAATTTTTTTCTACCGTTTTACTAACGCACACCCGCCATTTATACATGCTAACTAACTTTGCACCCCCCACATTATTTATTTCTAATTTTCTTATTTTTTCTATCTCTCTCCACCTATTTAATTAACTAAAAACCCTCTAGTCACAACTAATTTATTTAACCCCACTACCTCGTCTCATCTACTCTATTAAAATCTTGATATTACTCTTTTAATATATTATTATATATATATATCTTATCTTAATAATATACAAATGCAAGCACATGTTAGGGAAATTTTGCTTATTTGTCCACTTCTAAACACATCAATGCCAAATCATCATTAAAAAATAGTATTTCTTTGCCATATTAAGCTTTGGTGCCAACTAGATTGCTTGACATGGAAGAAAAATTCAAATTTCAAAATTCCCTCTTCTTTTGCCACTTGGGTCTTATTTTTGCATTCAAATAATAGAAAGAAGATCTGGCCCAATATGTTGAAGCCCATTTTGCTAGCAAACAAAAAAAAAAAATCACTTCCGTGTGAAGCAAAAGAACAGAAGCAAGCACGCGTAAACTTTCTTTCCTTCTCTGGCAACTCTTTTCTCCCTCCAAGCCAATATCAGAAAACCCTAGCCCCCATTTTATGAAATTCTCTGAATCTATGTAATGTAATATAACATCGCTTTCCTTCTCAACCACTCTTTTTCTCATAGGTAACATCGCTTTCCTCTGCTCTTTGAATCTAAACATGTCATTCTCACCTTTCTACACTACCTTTCAAATTTCAAAATCCCCCCAAAACTTCAAATTCAAAACCGATGTCTATCTTCTCTCATTTCTCTACCGTCTCAAAGTAACATTCATCTTTCAAAATCGGATTCAAAAATGAGGCAGCACCAAGTGAATGGGTTTTGTGCATCTCAGGTGAAGTTTTTTTTAATTTAGTTTTATCGATTCTCTTCTTCTTCTATCTCAGCAATGTTTGGCAAATAAAGAATATTCATTTTCTTATAATTAATTGTTTCATGATTATCGAAGAAGAAGAAGAAGAAGAAGAAGCAGTTAAAGGACCCATCGCATTGTTCCACCCCTTACTGTCGTGGTATTCTTCTTCAATGGTGAGTATTCTTTCATTATTTGTTCAATTTATGATTCCAAATTAAGAGATTATTTGAACCCTATCTCATTTTCATTTCAATTACAAGGTTTTTTTTCAACTAGGTAACAGATGTGTTCCTCTGTGTTTCAAGGAATTTGATCCCTTTTATGAAAGAGTTCTTAGAACTCATAAAAGTCTCAAACTTTTGGTCATTTTGTTTTATTTAATTGCTTTTTGTGTTTCAGTAATTATTTTATGTTTTATTTCCAAAACAGTGAAGGGTTTTTCAAACGAGTTTGCTTTAATCAAAGAATTTGAATTTGAACTGAGTTCACATCATACTGGCTGGAATACAGTAGATTTGAATTTTGAATTTCCCCCTTCAGTTTTAGAGTTGATATTTAAATCTGATTTGAGTAGTATATAAGTGATGCTTTCTTTGATTTGTTTCATCTGTTTTCAGTTTTGATTTTTTTTTTCCTCTAATGTTTAGCAATTTGTGGTTGTTGATTTCTAAAACCCTAAGCTCAGATTATTAATTCCCTATCTGATCATTTATAAACATTTTAAGTTATGTTTATTCAACCTTTTTATTGCAGAAAAGCTAACTTTGGTTTTATTTGATTTTCAGGATCCATTGTGAGTGTATATCCAGGTTGAAGTGAAATAATGGTTGAATAAACATACAAGGTAATTGTTGAATTTTGGTTGGGATAAAAAATTTATTTTTGTCGGTGTTATGAATTTAATCATCTTGAGCTTGAGATGTTTTATTTCAATGTAAAGCCTCACTTTATAGCTATATTGTTAGCTGTCAACTGCATTAATTTCTGAAATTTCTCAGTTTTAATTTGAAACTCTAAAACTCTATTAATTTTACAAATTGCTCTCTTTCCTTCTCTTTGGTTTTGTGCATTATGTTATGAATCTTTATTTCCTTCCAATTAGTTTTGTGCATTTTACATTCAAGTATAATTATAAAAGTGTTATTGCTACAAACTTTTGAAAAGAATGGCAGACAAACAACGATTTTGATCATAAGGAAATATTTTTTAAATGCTTGGACACTATCATTGTTTGATTACTATGCCTAGGTTTTGTTGATTTTCAAAGTTGGATCCTTTCTCATTTCATTTGAAAACATTAGTGCAAGTGAGGATGAACAAAGTAATTGAAAGGATTAGTTTTCTGCAGATGTAGCTAAGTGGTTTCCAATTTTGAAACTAGAGGAATTCACTATATCATGAATTAGAATAGGACATTTGATAAAATCTGTTTATGATAAAATAAGTTAATTTAGGCATATAAATGACACCTCATACTTAATTTGGTATCATCTCGATCTCTTTAATTTCACTTTTTTTTTTTTTTTTGTGGGTTTAGGGATTAAGTTCTGCATATTGATTCGATTAGTAGGTTCCCATTTGTAACAATTGCTAAAGTTGCATTTTTTTTTTCTACACAACAGTATAACACCAAGTATGAGGTTTTCTGTTTTTATAAGCAAAATCTTCTTTAATTTTATAGAGTACGGTGGTGTTTGAGAATCAATATTTGGGCTATATGGTTTTTGATAACCTGGGAAAGTTTAAAGTTTATATAATATATAATTCTCTTTTTATGTTATGCAGAAAAAGCATCATATAGCATATGGATTGCACTACCAAGATGGTTCATAAAATTGAGTTTTCTCCAAAACAAATTCCCTTTTAATTGGGATAATTAATAAATCAAAGTTGCACATAAAGTAGAATATACTAAAGGTCTATGTAACAGTAGAGTAAACAAGGTAAAAATTATGAGTTTGATCAATTGTGTGATTTTATTATTTAGTATTTGTTGATTAAGTGCACTTGCTTTTCCTATATCACAACCTATGACTTTTTGTTCTTTTTCAATTTAATAACCAAACAAACACTTTGAGTTCAATCAACCTACAAGTGATGAGGTGAATTTTGTCATCATTCCTATTTATCAGCGTCAAATATTTTTTTCCCTCTCACTAATTGACAATACATTGCTACTTCATGCAAGTATGCAACCTTGTTTTTGGCTGTGATACAGGACATGCAAGTTATCTTCATCCTTGAACATATAAGGGTCTTCAAATGATGCACTTTGACATTTTCCATTTTTTCAGACTGAGGACTTTGGTAAGCATATGAGACTTTGTTATCTTGGTATCCTCTCACATTATTGATTGGTTGTTGCATATTTCAATGCATATTAAATAGCTGTTAAAAGGCTTGCATTCATTATAATTTTAGTTGCTTCATGAATATGCAAATGAAGGAAGTACTTGGTACTGTTAGGAGAAGAAACAAGGAATAGAAAAATTAGGAAGAATACTAAAGATTTAGGAAAGAAGTTTTGATGCTATATGTAAGGACAATGGACACTATACTATATGATAAATATTAAGAATGGTGCTTATGTCATTTCCAGTCCTCTAAAATGTTTAATCCTCAAATTGATCCCTGTAGACTAAGTAAAACTCTGAATACTTTGTTGATTTATCTTCTTAGAGTTTTTGAAGTAAATTCTTGGGAAAACAAATATGAATGCACTATTTTGTGAAAACAAATCTCATAGCAGTTCCAATGCCTTTTCCACAGTTGTTACTAGGAAAAATAAGATTGAAGCAGTATGTTCATATAAGTGAGATGGGAGAAAAAGCTCATGTGAATTGTATATTATCGTTAAGACATATAAGCCTGTAGTAAATAATTTCATATATTATACTACTGTAGTGAATGCAGGTATCTTCTGCGAAAGAATTTCATATGAAAATATATGTTCGGCAAGGAAAATTTAGGTTTTCTTGGCTTCTTAAACAAGTATAGCCGAAGAAGGCGGTGATGAATTGGCAATGCCAAATGCATTCTGTGACAAGATTTTGTTGTTGTACTCTTTAAATTTTTTTTATCATTCATGTGTTATTTTTGACATATTATGATTTATGTATTTGTAAAGTAAATTAATTGCTCAACAAGGTTTTGGGCTATAGGATAAAGTACCACTGAACATTTTGTGAAGCTATATGATTTATGTATTTATACATGAAGTATTGGTCATTATTGAAATATTTAAAGAAATTATTAATATTATAATTTTTTGTTAATATTATAATTTTTAATATTCTACTTTGACCTTGAAATATTTAATTGAAGGTCTTGGATTTATTTTAATCAATGTAATGTTGTTACAAAATCGACGTAAAATAATTATTGATTAATATTTAGTGACATTAATTTAAATGAACATTCTTTTTAAGCATAATTTAAATGAACATGTCTATGCATATATCAACTTTATTAATAATATTATTGAGAGATGATGGTATGTAGCTTTAGTATAATAAAGTTTAAAGTTTTATATTTTTAAAAAATACGGGGAGCGTCTCAGAAGGATAGTTTAGTTGGTATATTTAATATCATTAGATTAATAATTTAACTAATGAAAGTTGATATATTTACCAAAGAATATTTATTTTGTCATTCTTCTTAATATTATAGGAGCTTTATGCCATATATCAACTTTGTTAATATTATAGAGGGAATATGTTATGTAGCTTTAGTATAATAAAGGTCAAAGTTTTATATTCGTGAAAAACACGGGGGGCGTCTCGGAAGGGTTTGAGTTGGGAACATTAAGTTGTTTGTTATTTTGACACCATGTGTTGGCATGTAGTATGACTATGCATTACATTTTGATCCATCTTCGAAAGAATGATAACTTTTTGAATTGTGTAATACTCCGACTTAACAGATATTGAAGTCTTAATTGCCGTAAAGTTGTTTATTATTTTGATGTTTCTTAAAAACATGTAATATAATTATCCATTTAATTTTATCACAAATTTATATAGCATTTGCAAATTAAAACTTATGTACGAAATTACAAAAAGACGATTTTCCCCGTGCGTTGCACGGGTACTCCAACTAGTATATATATATATATATATATATATATATATATATATATATATATACATATGTAAAGCAAACTTTTATTTAGCTTATGTGGCAGCTTAATAATGCTTCTCCTCTTTTTTCTTTTTTTTTAAGCAATGGTTGGTGTTTATGTGTCATTTCTCATTGGACATTTATTTTTTAATAAAAAAACTCATTGCATATTATATGGATCCATTGTATTGATTAAATATTTTAATGAAAAATTATTTTATAGTAACCGCAATTCATGTCAAGAATTGCATAAGTTAGATGAAAGGAAAGACAATTTGATTTGATATTCAACCCACCGTTAAAAATTAATATTAATATGGAGTATGTAAGAAGGGTATACTCAAAGGTTAGCAAGATACATACATAATATGCGAATGAATAATATTTTTTTTTGAACAACTGAATGGATAAATATTGTTCACGTTTCTTTTTATAAGCTGTACATATTTAATTTTGTTTTTTATAATATTTGAATGAACAAGTTAATCGATAAATATTGTTCATGTTTTTTTTTTATAATATAAATATATAATTTGAGAGCTTTTTTCAAATAAAACTGTATACGTGGCGTTCTAATAGACCACCTTTCTTCTTCTTGATTTGGCTTTAAATGCTTTAATGATACAAATCAACGGATCCATATCATAGACCAATATTATCAGCCTTAATTCTACGATACTTGAAAAAGGAAATTGCAATTTTGATCAGACGAGATTTCTATTGTTATAGATCCAATACAAAACGGCCCAATTAAATGATCCAAATGAGTTTGAAATTATGAAGCAGAAAATAAAAATTCATTCATTAATAAGTAAAAGTACAGGGAAATCGAAAAGGTACAACCGTGCATAAAGGAAACCATAGTAAACAATAAGAAACTACAAATGCATCAAAATAAGTCTACTTAAATGGCTACCGCTTCAACCGCACGGGCGTGACATTCTTCAATCTCATGCTTATACTTCCTCACCATCTTAGAGTCTACCACCACCTTGCCCAGATCATCATGCAAAGTCTCTTGTTTCTCATGAAGGCGAGAAAGAAATGTACGAGTCCTGATCAACTTGGCGATGTCATATTGGATATCCATCTGCAAGTTCCTCTTCCTCTTCAGCAAAGGCTTCAACTCCTTCTCCAAAACTTCAATACGGTTGTCAATGGCATCTTCAACAGAAAGAGAGAAAGCCAGAATGTCTTCTTGGACACCAATGCGCTCCTTGGGTGATATCAATCTTCTTAGCCAAGGCTGCCTCAACCTCCTTGTGACAGTATTCAACATTTTCCGCAGTCTGGATAAAGGCGGCGTCAGACACCAACTTTTTCTGCAATTCCAGTGCAATCTCTAAGAACGAGGTTTCCTTCTTCGTGAGTCTCCAAGAGTAATCATTGACTTCATTAACCATGGTCGAAATATCTTCCACTTGATCCATGAGATCATCCATGTCATAGCCTAGCATATTCCTAAGTTGTTTGAGGGAAGGCACCGCATTAGATTCCAAACAAAGAGTGGGAGAATTCATGATTATGCTGCAAAGGAATTAAATGCGGATGAAAATTGATGAAGTTTAGTCTTTATAATCAAATACATGAGGCAAGATTAGGAGTAGTGGGCAGTTATTCCCCACACGTCCTACTATGATCACCACTACGCCTCGCTGAGCCTCGTGCTTGGGGGGCTGTGGATCGGACGAAATTTCTATTGTTATAGGCCCAATACAAAACGATCCAATTAAATGATCCAAAGAGGTTTGAAAATATTAAACTTGGCGGGAAATTAAGTAAAGGCGCCTGCGAAAGAAGAAGGTCGACTGTCACGTGTTGTAAACACTCTTGAGAACGGAAACCACCCATGACCACCACAATGACACGGTGGAGGAGTGTAAAATGTAACGCCCCAACTTTTAGAATTATTCCTTTTGTCAGCATCAAGTTCGTTTCTAGTTTATTTTATTAGAGATTGTTTGTTTGATATGTCTGTTTGATTAGCTAATTGTTTATGTTAATTAATTGACTAATTATTGGGAATTTGGAGTAGAAGGGTTGAGATGGTGAAAAATACAATCAATTGGTTAATGAGAATGTTTTAAAGGATAAAAGAAAATATAAATTTTAGAAAAGATGAGAGGGGGTGTGTACTTTAAGCAACTAGTGAAGTAGGAGGTAAGAGTTAGTAAAATAGTAGAGTTATAGAAATTAAGTAAAGTGGACCTAGTGATGTTAGTAAAAAGGGGGTGTGAAACAAAATTGTGTAGAGATTAAGATTTAAGAATAAAATAGAATTTTCTTGGTGACTCATTAGAAAAGAAAAGAAACCTACTTGTTTTCTATAAAAGGGTAAGAATTGGAAAAACAAGGATTGCCACTTTTTACTTAAAACGGAAAGTTTAGAGAAAAGCTACAGAGAAAGAAAAAAAAAAAGGAGAGCAAAACTCTAGGGAATTTCTATAAACAGGTAAGGGAGCTTTATACTCTTGAAATTATGAATTCAATAGGAATACTTTATGTACTTATTTTGTGTGTGCTCTAAGTGATTGCTCTTATGCTAGTGATGTGGTTGTTGTTGTTGTTGTTTCAATTTACTTGAACTTGAAATTCGGATTTAACTATGATGGTGATGTTGTGCTTTGTTATTTGGTTAAAATTGTGCCTTATTTGTTACTGATTCTGAGTGAGTTTTGTTGAGTCCAACCATGGTGTTGTGTTAAGTTAGAAAAAGAAAAATAACTACTTTACTTAAAATATGAATTTTGAGTTGTTAATTCATAAGTTGAGTTTTTATATAGATTTAAATATTCTAATCAGTATGAGTGTTTCTGGAAAGTTTATAAAATCCATGGGAATCGATTTTGGGTGTGTGGTTTGGAATTGAGAAGTACCAAAAAGCTTGAAACTCACGTATGAATTCCTTTAGTTTCAAATAAGATTCGATCGCCGATTTTAAAAACAAACACCGGTTATCATCCTAAAATTGGATGGGGATCAAAATAATATAAAGAACGTCGAGTTTCGTTAAGAATTGAGGGAGAACGAACCGAGTCGGGTAGTTGGGTCGAACGACCCGTTTGCAGTGAACCGGGGAGGAGAAGATGAACAAAAGCGCCCCAACGACGCCCAGTCTCACTGGCGGCACGTGGGGGCGCGTGAGCGGTCGAGGATGATCGATTGTTTTCTATTTTGTTTTACAGAAAAATAGTAAATGAATATCTGGGAATTTTGGGACTGGTTTGGGATTTGTCTGAGGTCTGCAACTATTTTTAGTTAATTAAATGGGGTGAAAATACTTTTAAAAATATCAGAAACTAATAAAAATTTCCCATAATTTTATGTAGGGTATTTTGAATAGTGTGGGACGGTCCAGGATACCTCACTCTCTCTGGTCCAGTTCAATGCATATTTTTAACAAGTCTCGCTAGTTAAATTAAAAACCGGGTGTGTCGGAAACTGTTTTGGAATATTATGCGGCTGTTCAGCAAGGCTAATTGGCCGGGTCAGAACATTAGAGAGATAGAGTTGAGTCGTTGGTTGGTGTGTTGCTGTATTCGCTTATTGATGTTGTTTAGTGATGTTGTTGTAATGATGAAGTTGTTAAATTATATTGCTTATTGAGGTTGTTTAGCGATCTTGTCTATTGGGGTTGCTTATCATGACATGCACTCATTCATGTGTCTAATGACGTTGTTTATTGATGCTGTATAAATGAAGTTGAAAATGACGTTGCTTATTAAAGTTGTATAAATGAAGTTGAAAACTATGACATTGTTATTGGTACCACATGCATCTAGGGAGTCTAGTTCATGCATTTTAATTATGTTAATCATTGGATGTTGTTGTTTATTCTCCTTATTTAATTGTTGATTGATGATTGTTGTTGGCCGATGAATATGCGTGACCATCCGCTTAGGTGGTATTTGTTATTGTTTATGTTTTTTTTTTTTTTTTTTTTGCTAGTTATTATGTTGTTTTAATTCAGTTATTTTTCTTGATGTATTGTCGCTCACCTTTATGTTTATTGTCCCCCTCTGATTTGACCCTACGATATAAAAACTCGTAGACTTTCAGGTAGGTGATGCATCGTAGCCGCTGAGTTGCGAGGAGTCGCATGCTGTTGCTTTTCAATAAGAGTCGCTCTGCTAGGATGTTCGGAGGGATTCACCTTTATGATTTCATTTTTATTTCTTCAAATAAATAAACATTGTTACTGTAACGCCCCAGACTGCTTTCAAGATGACCGACTGGCCCCACAAACCAACACGAGCCTTTTCAGCGTGCTTTGTCCTCACTTGCACACTTTCCGGGAAACTTCCCAGAAGGTCACCCATCCAAAGACTACTCCAAGTCAAGCACGCTTAACTGTGGAGTTCTTATGAAATGAGCTCCCGAAAAGAAGATGCATCTTGTTGGTATAGGTAGTTCAAATCAATCCTTATTAGCCTTCCTTCAACCATGCAGTCCCAAACTTGCACAGCCTCAGGATCCCTCTCATTCCGATGTGATTCGGTTTTGCCTAGAAGCTGCCGAGAGCCGCACATTGTCATGCCTCATGCACCGGCGACCACTCCCCGCCCTCATCAGCCTCGGGTGTTACAGTTACTTACATTTTGAGACTATGTTGCTACCTTTATTAATTAATTTAATATGAAGTTTAGAACTTATAAATGTTTTCTTTTTTTTTTTTTTTTACAAAAATGTTGCTGGCTTTTTAATTTAATTTTTCCGCTGCAAATTTATTAAGAAATTGTATGATTTTCGAGTAGATGTAACACTCAGTTGTTATTTAAACTATTTTTTTCTCAATTAAAATAAATGGGAAAATCCCGGGTGTTACAGTTGATATCAGAGCAGGTCGGTCCAGTCAGACCAAGTAGGAGTGTTGTTAGTCTTTTCCTTACTTTCAAATTGAAATGTGCAGCACTAAATGACAGGAAGAAATGATCAAGCGATCGCGAATGCAATGATGGCGATGACTCAAGCTTTAGCTCAAGGCCATATTGCTGCAGTGGGTCAACAAGTACCAAAAAGCTTGAAACTCACGTATGAATCCCTTTAGTTTCAAATAAGATTCGATTGCCGATTTTAAAAACAAACACCGGTTATCTTCCTAAAATTGGATAGGGATCAAAACGATATAAAGAACGTCGAGTTTCGTTAAGAATTGAGGGAGAACGAACCAAGTCGGGTAGCTGGGTCGAACGACCTGTTTGCAGTGAACCGAGGTGGAGAAGATGAACGGTAGCACCCCAACGACGCCCAGTCTTACTTGCGGCGCGTGGGGGCGCGTGAGCGGTCGAGGATGATCAATTGTTTTCTATTTTTTTTACAGAAAAATAGTAAATGAATATCTAGAAATTTTGGGACTAGTTTGGGATTTTTCTGAGGTCTGGAACTATTTTTAGTTGATTAAATGGGGTAAAAATACTTTTAAAAATATCAGAAACTAATAAAATTTACTAATAAAATTTTCCCATAATTTTATGTAGACTATTTTGAATAGTTTGGGACGGTCCAGGATACCACACTCTCTCTGGTCCAGTTCAATGCATATTTTTAACAATTCTCGCTAGTTAAATTAAAAACCTGGTGTGTAGGTGTAACGCCTCAAATTTTATAAACTAGTATTTTCTTTATATTATTAATTGAAGTATTTTTATAAAATGAATTTATTATTTAATTATATCTTTCATAATAGCTTGAAAAAAATATTATCAGTGTGTATAGAATATTATGTCTAAAGTGTGAGAATGTGTAAGTAATTATTTTCTTGAAAGTAAACAATAGATATAGAAAAATTATAGATCTAACCTATTAATTTAATGTGAGAGATGATTAGGTTTGGGAAATTTAATCTTACCAAATATGGTTTAACTTTTTATCTAGTCTAGCATTTCAAAAGTAAAGTTAAACGTATACAAACATCATTATGTATACTTTAATAGTATTTTCCTTTGTATAGACCAATACCTAATTTATTATTTTGAAAATAAATTTAAGAAAAGTAAGTCTAGAATTCAATCATGAAATATCTTAGTAGCTTGTGATAAAATTCTTGACTTAAAATTCTATCGAATTTTGGACAGTTAATTTCTCAACAGTATAAATTATTATCATAGAAAAAGAAAAGAAAAATATTTTTAAAATCACAAAAATATGAAGATTAAGAGGGTGTTATTAATTTTATCATTTATGTGATAAAAGAATAAATTAAAAATTAAATGAAAATTAAGAGATAAGAATGGATTAGTAAGATAAGAATTACCCATGTGCATATATCAACGTGGTTAAACTATCTTCACATGTAGAAGTGAAAACGTGGTCTCCTAATTGTCCACATCCAGCATTGAAACTCTCCTATAAATATAACCTTAATCTTCATCAATCACACACAAACCATCACTCTAGCAAGAAGCAGGAATTAAAAGGTGTGAATATCTACTTTTTCTTTGTTTTATTTTCAGTCTTAAATTCTTTTATTTTGTTGTTTCAATTCTTTTAAAAATTTGTCCATTTCAATCATGTTAAATTTCTAGCTACTCTCCTTCCTTTTAACTAAACTTACAGATTATGTACTCTAATTTCTTCTTCACTCCTCTTTATATTTTCTAAATATTTATTAGTTTATACACTTGATTTCTAGAGTTGTTCCATAATCTACACTAGTTTAAATTATTTTGGTCCTTCTTTCTAACTTCTAAAGAAGCTCGGTATTCAAAGGTGTTGGTTCACTAGTTTTCTAATTCTTCTAGTGTTAACTTAGCCAATTAATTTCAATGAAGTTAAAAGTCCTATGTTTCAATATTTCTATAATAAAGAAAAGAAAGAAAAAAAAAAGAAGAAGAAAGAAAGGCAGTGTACTTAGCTCATATTTTTAGTCAACTGGTTGTCTAATTTTATTTGATTTCATAGTACACATTTGACTCATGTCCACTACCATGCATTATTATTTCTTTAAGTGTTAATTAAGAAAAATTTAATCACACTAGATGGTGACAAAACAGAGCCCTTCTAAAAAGGAAAATTTTGGATTAATATGATAAGTTGAAAGTCTTTTGTTTCATAATCTTAACTTATAAACACGACCAAAAATATATATGTCTAAGAAGCAATGACATGCCATATTATTACAGTGTTGGTTTCCCATGTTTGCTTTAGAATATAAGTTTCTTGGATTTGCATTAGCATTTTGATAATGTTAGGATTTTATTATAATTATAGTGAGTTAAGAGATAGTTGTTTTGATGAGCGAATAGGTATTCTCGAAGAAGGTGATTACTCAAATTTATGTTGGAAAGCTTTGAGGTAAGGGGAATTACTAATAATAAGTTTCGATGAGCACAAGAAATGTGTTACTTGTATATATATTATTAGTTATAATTAGGGGAAGTTTTGTACTTAATGTTACTAGTTTTAAATTCGTTAAGGTATATGCAAAATGTTGAGTGATTGATTTAATTGATTATATGTTTGAATAAAGTTTCTTCAATATATGATTCGAAAATGTTGTCAATTGATTTGCCTATTGAAATTATTACTGTCAATGTTTTATGAGGGAAAATAACAAAATTATTTATGTCCTAAATTTGTTTATTTATAATGATATCTATGTGCTTGAGTGGTGAAAGTTAAGGTGATCTCTCATAAATTGCATTATGAGTCTTGAGGATTAATATGTCAAGCTAGATGTTGACAAAAACAATTTAAGATGAAGAATTACATGACTAATCACCTTAGGTTGGTGAAGAGCAAAACAGGATGTTTCTTACAATACTATAATGTATGTAAGACTGAGGATAGGTTCGGTTGGGTCGCCTACAGACCTACTGGGGTTCACCGGCGTTTTGAACTCCTACCAATAGTCAGTGGTAGCCCCTCTGACTGGAGGAAATCATAAAACCCGACGTAGTGAAACCTGACTGTGCAGGACTATCTATAATAAGGTGCAGCGCTCGGGCCAGAATGGTTGAGACATATTTGATATATGTTCGTTGCAAACGACCATGATATGGCAGTAGAAACGGCCTTATGCTCATAATAGTGGTCTCCATGGAGTAGGTTTGAGAAAGATGTCATTAAATAAGATAGAAGACTAACTTTAAGTTAGAAGACCAACTTCGAGTGAAGAATTATGATTGGATTTTATATAAAGTATAAATGACTAAATTTTGATGATTAATCTATTTGCTAATTGATATATTTGATAAAGTGTATTATATTTCTCTTTGACTAGTGTTTGATATACGATGTTGAGATAATGTTTTCTGTAATTAATATTTTTGAGATCGATATTAATTATATGTGACTATTTGACTACTTGGTTCTACTTGATTTATACTCAGGTATGTCTATATACTAGTAAAATAAAAATGCACGTATAATTGTATAATATTATGTGTAGCCTTGTGACATCATCATGATGGTAACTTGTGTACGAGTAATTCACCCCTTACAACAATTAGTGCAGGATATCATAGACCTCAAGTTGAAGTTCAAATACAAAGATTGTTAGCGTTGACTAGTAACCTAGTTTTTATCTCGGAGTCTGAGGGGTATTGATGACGTCATTGGAGTACTCTCTCGATGACATCTTTAGTGTTTTGACCAGCTCGTGATCAATTGTGGGTTTGAGTCTTTTGTAGAAAATTATCTTTTAATTATTCTCAACTGAAAGATTGTAAGATACTTACGAACAATGAAAATATTTTATGTTTCGCAAATCCTTTAAGCATAAGTAATTGATATAATTGATGTATATTATTTATAGGCTTACTATAAATTTATATAAAGAGAATTTTGAAAAACTTAAAAAGACAAAAAACTAGTACGTATTCGAGTACATTTCTCACTTATTACTTTCATTTCACAATAAAAATAAATCAGTAAAATTATATATATTTACTTCTATTTAAGCATTTGAAATTGAATAGAGAACTGTGACGCTCTTCTTTTCAGTATCTGAAAAGGGGGTGTTACAGTAGGAAACTGTTTTGGAATATTATGCGGCTGTTCAGCAAGGCTAATTGGCCGGGTCAGAACATTAGAGAGATAGAGTTGTGTCGTTGGTTGGTGTGTTGCTGTAGTTGCTTATTTATGTTGTTTAGTGATGTTGTTGTAGAAGATTGCTCGGAAAAATAGTTCTCATATTCAGGGGGAGTTAGCCCTTCGGTAAAAGATTGCTAGGATTAAGAAAAGGCATACATGCCAAAAGGTGTTTGGTGTGGTTGTAAGACTAAGTAATAATTCGGAGTAGTAGTTTTCACTTCCTGGATTGGTATCCCCCAGAGTAGGTGTGGTTTGCATCGAACTGGGTTAACAATATTGGTGTTGTTTATTGCTTTTTTTTACTTCAGTACTGCAATAACTTGTGATCTTCATAACCAACTGTCGAACCAGTTGTCTAAGACATCTGGACTATAGGCACATTGTCCTAGACATTGTGTATGACATCTGTCCTGCCAAAGAACAGAATTTCAATTGGCATCAGAGCAGGCACCCTAACCTGCTGGGTGAGCTCTAGGGAGATAAATCTTGTTCAAGATGGACAAGAGAGGATCAATCAATAGACCACCAGTCTTGGATGGATCTAACTATGATTATTGGAAAGCAAAAATGGTTGCCTTTCTCAAATCCATGGATCAAAAGCATGGAGGGCAATTATCACTGGGTGGAATCATCCAATAGTCACAGCAGCAGATGGCTCCACAAGCCTAAAAGGAGTAGCAGTTTGGAGTCCAGAAGAAGAAACTGAGGCCAGTGGCAACTCTAAAGCACTCAATGCCATATTCAATGGTGTTGATGAAAACATGTTTAAGTTAATCAATACATGTACTGAAGCCAAGCAAGCCTGGGAAGTTCTTCAAACTGCACATGAAGGAACTTCTAAAGTTCGAATGTCAAAGCTGCAACTTCTCACCACAAAATTTGAGAACTTGAGGATGGAGGATGAAGAAACTATATATGAGTTCTACACTAGACTACGAGATATAGCAAATTCAACCTTTGCCCTAGGTGAGAAGATACCTGAAGAAAAGCTAGCCAGAAAAATCCTTAGATCACTGCCTAAGAGATTTAACATGAAGGTAACTGCAATCGAAGAATCTCAAGATTTGAGCACGATGAAAGTTGATGAACTTATTGGCTCATTACAAACTTTTGAGATGTCTCTAGATGATAAACCAGAGAAGAAGATGAAGAACATGGCTTTTAAAACTGAGGAAAGCCAAACTGATGATGAACTATCAAAATCATTAGCTTACCTTACAAAGAATTTTAATAAATCTTTGAATAAGTTACAAGTCAGATGGAGGACAAATGTCCTAGACAAGAGGTCCAACATCAAATCACAGGGCAAGACCAAGGAAGAGAATTCTTCGGAGCAAAGCAAAGAGATAAGATGCTTTGAGTGTGAAGGAGTGGGGCACATCAGACCAGAATGTCCCACTTTCTCATGAAACAGAAGAAAGGAATGACAGCTACCTTATTTGATTCTGAGGAAGAGAAAGAAGAAGAAACAACAAATAATGTCTTCACTAGAACATTTGATACTAGCAGCAGTACTAGTAATGAACATCTCCTACAAGAAGAATTGGATAAGAAATACAGTAATCTCACTGTTAAATGGGAACAATCTTGTGAACTCATAAGAAGACAAGATAAGGAGATGGAAAAACTTGCTCAAGAAAAGGAAGCACTAGAGGCATTAACAACATGTTTGAGAGAACAAGTCACCCTGCTTGCACAAGAAAAGGAGGTACTAGAAGCATCAACAACTGTTTTAAGAGAACAAGTCACCCTGTCAAACTCAAAACTCACGGAGATGACAAAATCTGTGAGAATGTAAAACAAGGGAACTGACATGCTTGAAGAAGTCCTTGTGCTTGGTAGAAACCCAAGTGACAAGAAGGGATTGGGGTATGACAACTACAGCAGTGAGAACTCCAAAAAGGCTCCTGAGAAGACGATTCCCCCAAAGAACAGCTCTCAGGACTAGATGTCGAACCACAAGTTTCAACATCCTTCTCAGCACAGGCATAAGAAAACAGGCTCTAAACCTCAACAACCTGCTAGACAAAAGAAACAGGTGACAAGGACACACCATCTGGCTCAACACAAGGAGAAAAGGTTTGAATAAAGGTCTCAGCCTCCAGCTTAACACAGGAAGCACATGTCAGACCACATGTCCCAACATCATGTTCAATATGTGTGGGTCAATACAAAGAATATAAGGGACCATTGAAAAGATGTAAACATTGTGGAAAAACTAGTCATCTAATTTCAGAGTGCTTCCACCTCCATGGCTACCCTCAGAAGCCTAAGTCACCAAGTCAGAATAAAAAGAAGGTCCTATCCCAAAGGGTGAAATACAAAGAGGTTCTAACTAAAGTATGCAAGCCAACAACACCCCAAAAGACTCATACTCCTCTAAGAATATCTCCACCTAAAAATTGGTATTTTGACAGTGGATGTTCTAAACACATGACTGGAGATAAGAGATACCTTAGAGAATTAAGGTCTCACTCAAAAGGAAGTGTTACCTTTCGTGATGGAGTTAAAGGTAGAGTCATAGGCATTGGAAAACTAGCTGGTCCAAACACTCCATGCCTAGATGATGTTCTACTAGTTGAAGGTCTCACTGCAAACTTGATTAGCATTAGTCAACTATGTTATCAATGACTAAAAGTGCATTTCAACAACCATGAATGCACCATTGCTAATGATCAAGACATAGTGATGAAAGGGATAAAGTCAAGTGATAAGTGCTATAGTTGGACTGTTGGTGAAAGCCCTAGAGGCCAATTATTTATAATTGTTTGGAACTTGTATTGAATAATTTATCTATTAAATAAAGGCTTTTTCTTTATTATGTTTATGTGTTAAAATAATAGAGTCCCTAAAATAGTTAGTTCGTTAAATGGAATGTTAAGTATGACTTAATTGTGAGAATCCATTAACATGAGAACACTATTATTAAAATATCCGTAGTCAAGCTTTATTGTGAATTGGGATAGCATTAAAGCATAAAGACTATTATGTTGGTAGACTGATGATCACATCTCACGGATCATAGATAAGTAGTTATCAAGTCTTCACATAGATATGAATGTTAGGGGTAACATTTATATCAGATTGACCCACCATGAGAATACTGCATAGTATGTTATGAAATATCATAAGATATTATCATAGCAATAAATGGTGTATTCCACCCTTCGACATGAAACCACTATGGACCCTAGATGTGGAGTCAAGTCCTTTATTACTGATCAAACGTTGTCCGTAACAGGATGATCATAAAGATAGTTGATGGGTGTTTCACAAAGCATGCTGAGGGACATGAGTGACCTAGATGGAATTTAACCCTCCTACATAACAGGAGATGTGTCTAAGGGCCCAATATTGAACTTAACAAGGATGACGTACTATGTGTTCAATATAGACATAAGGGTAAAAGGGTAATTATACACAAGATATTTATCACGGAAAAGTTTGTCAGATAACGTGACATTCTTGTGACTTGGATAGCAGTGATGTGTTGCTAGATACCGCTCACTGTTTATAATATTAAGATTAATATTATTGCCAACGTCATAAGAACCTATAGGGTCACACACATAAGGACAATCAAGAAGGGAGAAAATAAGTAAGACTTATTTGGTTGGGGTGCGATTAGTAAAATGGTTATTGGGCTTGTGAAGACCAATAAACATTTAACTTGGAGACCACACAAGAAACTCTATAAAAAGAATCTTGTAGAGTTGAGTTGGTTACACATTTGACACTCTAAATATTGGAGCCACTTGTGAAACCATGAATCGGTTTGATGTTTATTACTGTTTTATTAATATGATTGTGAATCGGTATTAATAATAATAACAAAAGAATTAATAAAAATTTGATTGATCGGTTTTAACATATATGAGATATATGATTCTGATACGACGTCGATGCATGTGATACACTGATTGTGTCATTCATTCGAATGTCTAAGTGATTGGAGTGAACTTGGATGATTGTGAGAGTGAGCTTCGGAACCGTTACTAGTGAAGCATCATATATCCGATCATCCACGATGAACAAACAATTCTGAAACATTTTGATGTATGATCGTTGTATTAGGGTTCATAACAATACAAATGTTGTGTTGTTATGGAAACAGAATTCGGTTAGGGTTTTATTGATGGATTTTGCCGTCAAAATTGAGTAATCCTAACCTAATTCGCGTTCCGGCGCTGCACGCCACCTAACCGGCGCCGCGCGCCAACGATAGAATGCACAGGGCGTTTTGAGTTGCTCTGGGCGCTGCGCACCAACGACAGAACACGGCTTGGGTTCATTGATGAATTGTTCATCAAAATTTAGGTTTAGGTTCCTGACTACGTTTTGGCAAGCGGACCAGTTTGTCGTCGAGCAATAATTCACACTCTAGGTGTCTAGAATGAGTTCGTATCCACAGGAATCGTGTCAAACCTTCGCTAGTGCTATTCTATTTCGTGTGTTTTTGCATTCGCTTTGGTTTTTAGGAAAAAGGTTTTAATTTATAAAAATAGCGATATGCTTTGCAAGAAAAATAAATGATTTGATTCAGAAACATAGAGGATAGGTATGGTGGTTGAACTTACTCCATCCCTCATACTTGGCATAATCGGTGTATAACATAGTCATTCGTACTATTATCAGGCGTCGATTCTATCCTTGATTTAGTAGCACCTTACTGCTACCCTATGTAGGCAAAGTCCCACTACTTTTGCAACTAAGGTACCTACGAGAGCCTAACCTCACTTTGTCACATACCCTAAATTACTAGGTAGAGTTATTTACAAATATGCATTATGACCATCGACCATCCAATACCCCTAGATCTTAGTTACGGTTATTCAGTTCTAATTGTTATTACAATTAGTTCCTGATTCTTCCTCTAATTATTAAGCTAGTGTTATTTATTACTAGTTCCGGACAAATAATAGTGACAACCCTAATATGCTACTATTAAAGTAAACCCTAATTATTTATTATAAGATGTCGCTGTTTATCCGGCCCAGATTCCGAGTAACGATATTAAAGCAAGAAAACAAATAACAAATAATAATTTATAAAGACGATTTATTATAACTTTGACTCAATTACATGACCCGAGTATTCATCGGGGAGTTCATCTTCTCCACCACAACCTAATGAATTATTACAAAAGACTACATAATTAAATTACAAGAATCTAACTATAAAAAGCCTGAAGAATCATACCTTGCTGAGTTAGTATTCCCGTAAGGGGAGAAACTATGCCCTTAGAGCTCCTCCAAACTTCTCTCCAAAAGGAATAGAAAGTTCTTCTATTTCTGAATGAATAATAATGAATTTTGGAGGCTCTATTTATACTTTTCGTAATGGGCCTCAGCAAACCATCGTGACACGCTAAACCCATCGTGTCACGATGAGAGGATTTAGTTTAAAATTATAACTAATCCTGTGCGTTTGATCAGCGTGGTCACCACGCAAAGCCATCGTACTGCGCTGTGAGCCATCGTGATACGATGCTAAGATTCGCTTCAAAAATATAATTGATTCTGTCTTGGCGAGCAAGCAGCTTCCATCGTGTCACGTTGACTGCCATCGTGACACGATGGGCTGTTTTTCTTCATTTTTGGACTTTTTCTTGTCTTTTGCGTTTCTTCACCTTGTCTTGAAGCTTTTTCTCGATTCTTCAGGTTTTTGTTGATATTTGGGCCTGTCTTGGTCATTTTAATACTAATAATACTACCTAAAATACTGCAGGAATTCCTGTCATCACAACCCCAAACTTAAACTGTTGCTTGTCCTCAAGTAACATGCTGTCAGACAAGATCATTAGCGAGTTAAGAAATAAATAAAGATGATAGGAATTTCACACCCTTACTTGTTCAGCAATGGTACCGCTGATTCTTACCGTAGCGTGCAATCCCAGTCCTGCTTGGTTCAGGAGACGTTGATAGTAGCGAGTCGGACAAGTGTCTGCAAGAGTCCATGTTCAACCTTTTCTCTCTCTCACATTTTCACTCGTATTGAAAGGGATGCTCTCAATCATCGCACAACCTGCCATTTTACCATAGGCTTGCAAAAATTCTAAGTAACTTTTCAAAATTTAATAAATATGCATTTTTGGAGGTCTTTAAGGGTTATAACGTGGCTAGGGTCAAGGTAGGACATTTTTGGGATAAGTAGGCTAAACTTGGAGTTAAGTACTACTTTGTTTCCTTTTTGTGTACGCAACCTTATTCTATAGGGTACCTTTTGATTTTTTTGGTATTTTAAGATAATAGAACCTAAGGCTGTTTTTGCCTTTTTGTGTATGTCTCTCCAGTTCTTTTTCTATCACTTGTTTTTGTAGAGACTATTTTTTTAGGGATTTTTGATGTTCTCCCGTCTCTTTTCTTTTTATATGTTTTTTTGTAGAGACTATTTTTTTAGGGATCTTTCCCGTCTCTTTTTCTATTTTTTTTCATTTTTTTGTAGTGATAGTTCTCTGTATACCCACCCCAAACTTGAATTGTTGTTAGTTCCATGAGCAACCCCAAACTTTGATTGTTGCTATGATCAGAGAACTATTACCTAACTCCAAAAGAGGGTAATTCATTGTTTTTCTGGACTATAGTCTTATATCATGGTTTGTCACCGAAAGAAAAGGGATATTATTATTTTTTTACGGCTCAAAGTGGTTAGCAAAGGATAATAATATTCATCAGGGTGGCTTAAAAAAGGCTCAGAGTTATAACAAAAATTGCCTCAATGCATAATTTAATAAATCAACCAGTTACAGAGAATTTGAGCAAGTTCTGAAAAATAAACAAGAGTGCGGAACTCTCATGGATCGAAAGAAATTGGTAATACCTTTGGAAATATTGGGCTCAAATTCTCATTTGGCTTAGGTATCTGAAGGCGTGAACACTTATCTGCAGACACCACTTCATCACTCGTCTCATTGTCCCCCGAACTTCTGCTTTTCGGAGCATTCACCTTTGGTGTTCGTGTTAAGGTGCAAAATCCGGATCATCAGAATTTACAACTCACTTCGCTGCAATTTTACCTATAACAGTTTCTCACGCACAAGATAATAAACAGCAACAATTATTTAATTTTTTTGTAAGACAGGGGCTGTTTAACAGATGAATATGACATGCTGGAATTCTGAGTACATTTTATTGAATTAAAAAACTGAAGCAAATACTGAATTGAAATTACTGAAACAAAATACTGAATTAGAAATATTTAGAAAATAACCCTGGGTTGCCTCCCAAGCAGCGCTTGTTTAGCGTCTCATTAGCTTGACGCATTTCCTCCATTACAGAGGATAGGTTCGCATGTCTCTCTCTTCTTTAGGAGCTGCTGCCTTAGCTCCTTCCTTCTTAGTGTTCTTCTCGTACTTCTCTGGGTTCTCTTTTTCTTTGAAGGTGGCAAAACATATCCTTCCATCATCATCTGAAGCAACTGGTTTGATGATAGATTTACCTTTGCCTTTTGGTGGACTTTCCTTCTTTTCTTCGTGTGGTATGCTGACCCAGCGGTTCTCCTCTACCTTCTGGAACCGTATCTTCCTTCCTGTAGTAGCTGGCTTCTTCAGAGGTGGCATGTTAACCCCAAACTTAGATCTTCTGCCCGCCTTTCGGTTTCTTCCCCATGCTTTGACCCATGGTACCTGGATATCTACCTCAATAGTCAGCCTCTTCATTTTGTCAGTCAACCCCTCGGGTTCCTTCTCGGCATTTGCTTCTACCTGTAGCTGCGCCATTTCATCCCCCAGCTCCTCTATCTCTATCTTAAAATTCACCTGAGCTGGAGTCGATGGTGTAGCTTCTTCATTCTTCCATTCGAGCTTGCAGCATTCGTCCCTGTTTGTCTTGGAAGTTGGAATGGTGATTACCTGTTCTCCACTCCTTAGTGTCATCTCAGCAAGATCCATGTCAATAATGACCCTACTAGTGGCTAGGAATGGCCTTCCCAAGATGATGGGATGTTCTTCATCTTCTCCAATGTTTAGGATCATAAAGTCTACTGGAAAAACTATGTCTTGGACTTTCACCAAGACATATTCCACTGTACCTGCTGATCGAATGGTTGATTGGTTAGCTAATATGAGTTCTTTAGCTGTACTTGCAGTTGGTAATTTGAGCTTGAATTTGTTTGCCAAAGATAATGGTATGACATTCATACTTGAGCCCACATCACATAATGGATTGACTCCTTCTTCCCCAATCTGACAGACCATGGTGACGCTTCCAGGATCTTTCTTTTTGGGTGGCAGCTTCGGACCCTTGCTAGACTTTCTCTGTATCTTCTAGCTCCCCTACGAACTCATCAGAGGCTTCTTCGACAGTCAGCCCTAGCATATTGAACCATTCTTCGAACTCTGCGAAATTGAGTATCTCTTGCTCATCGTGCTCGCGTTCGGGCTTTACCTCTTTCAACACCTTGCACTCCTCCTTTGGGTTGTCCACCGTGTTACCTGCAATGTCTTTATAAACATGAGTACTTACCAGTTTGGACAGCTGACCAATTTGGGTTTCAAGACTTTTGACAGTCTCCCCCTGGTTGGCTACTGTATTCTAGATGCTTTCAAAATTTGTCTTGCTCATGCTTGCAAACTTTGTTAGTAACTCCTCTAAAGGAGATGGTTTTCTTGGTTGAGGTGCTGCTTGAGCCTGGTTTCCTGTCTGGTCCCAGCGTAAACTTGGGTGCTTACTCCAACCAGGGTTGTAGTTGTTTCTCATGTAATTTACCTACTCTTCTCTTCTTGGCAAACACTGCCCGTTTAGGTGATCTTCTAGGCAGAAGTCACAGACTCCTTCTACCCGTTTCACACTAGCTTCTTTTACCTCTTTCTATTTCTCAGCAAGTTGCCTCTTTAGCAGCTCTATCTTTACTTTGTAAGCAACTTCTTTGTCCACCTTGATGATTCCAGGTGTCTTCTCATTCCTGTCATTACTCATGTTGTATTCGTTCTGGCACATCTGTTCCACTAGATCCTTGGTCTCTGCATAGGTCTTAATTTTGATAGACCCACCAGTCGAGGCATCGAGTATCATGCGATGTTGCATTTTCATACCTGCCGTGAATATCTGCATTTGCTCCATAGCACTAATGTTGTGGTTAGGAAACCTCCTCATGTGCAATTTGAAGCGTTCATAAGCTACACACAGCGTTTCAGATTCATGTTGTTTGAAACTCTGGATATCAAACTTCCGCTTCTGAAATAAAGTGTGAGTAAAGAACCTCTCAAGGAACTTGTCTTCAAGCTCCTCTATGTGGTTATTGAACTTCTTGGCAGACATTGTAGGCAATCTTTTGCTGGACCTGTAAGAGAAAAAGCAAACAACCGCAGCTTCTTCTGGTCCTCTGTGACATTTTCCGGCACCTTTTGTATCTGACAAGTCTCTGAAAACTTTGACAAATGATCCCATGGATCATTGTGGGTGCGGCCGTCGAACTAGTTCTCCCGCAAACCTGTAAGAACGTTACCTTTGATATCAAAGTTAGCTGGGTTTGCAGGCTGGAACCCCAGTGAGATCTGATCATTGTCAGTCCTCTTGCAGTAATCTCTCATTGTGATTCTTTGTTCGTCCCCCATGGCTTTGGTGGTAGGCTCTTCTTCTTTCTTGAGATTACTGGCTTCTGCTAGCTTTAGAGCTCTCAGTCTTTTCCTTAGCTCTTTCTCTGGCTCGTCGAAGTACTCAAACTCCAGGATATCTGTTTATCAAGCACAACAAATGAATACCATCAGTAGCACTGGAAAAGATATTTATAATTATTTTTGGTTTTGTTTCATGTGTCTTTGTCACCATGAAAATTCTCAGGTAAGTGGGGTGGATCACTAGGATCGCTTAAATACCTTGACTTTACCTTAGCCAGAATTTCACAGTTCTAAATCCACAATCATTAACAAGATTTTTGATTTTTTAATTTTTTTGTATTTTTAAAATTTTTGACAAACTAGAATATTTCGAACAAAGTTTTGTGAACACATTCCCCGGCAACGGCACCAAAAGCTTGACTACGTTCTGGAAAGTGGATCAGTTTGTCGTCGAGCAATAATTCACACTCTAGGTGTCTAGAATGAGTTCGTATCCACAGGGATCATGTCAAACCTTCGCTAGTGCTATTCTAGTTCGTGTGTTTTTGCATTCGCTTTGGGTTATAGGAAGAAGGTTTTAATTTATAAAAATAGTGATATGCTTTGTAAGAAAAATAAAAGATTTGATTCAAAAACATAGAGGATACGTATGGTGGTTGAACTTACTCCATCCCTCATACTTGGCATAATCGGTGTATAACATAGTCATTCGTACTATTATCGGACGTCGATTCTATCCTTGATTTAGTAGCACCTTACTGCTACGTACCCTATGTAGGCAAAGTCCCACTACTTTTGCAACTAAGGTACCTACAAGAGCCTAACCTCGCTTTGTCACATACCTTAAATTACTAGGTAGAGTTATTTACAAACATGCATTATGACCATCGACCATCCAATACCCCTAGATCTTAGTTACAGTTATTCAGTTCTAATTGTTATTACAACTAGTTCCTGATTCTTCCTCTAATTATTAAGTCATAACTAGTTCAAGATTGTTTTGCCGTTCCTTTAACCTAGTGTTATTTATTACTAGTTCCGGACAAATAATAGTGAGAACCCTAATATGCTACTATTAAAGTAAACCCTAATTATTTATTCTAAAACGTCGCCGTTTATCCGGCCAAGATTCCGACTAACGATATTAAAGCAAGAAAACAAATAACAAATAATAATTTATAAAGACGATTTAGTATAACTTTAACTCAGTTACATGACCCAAGTATTCATCCGGGAGTTCATCTTCACCACCACAACCTAAGGAATTATTACAAAAGACTACATAATTAAATTACAAGAATCTAACTATAAAAAGCCTAAAGAATCATACCTTGCTGAGTTAGTTTTCCCGTAAGGGGAGAAAACTATGCCCTTAGAGCTCCTCCGAACTTCTCTTCAAAAGGAATATAAAGTTCTTATATTTCTGAATGAATAATAATGAATTTTGGAGGCTCTATTTATACTTTTCGTAATGGGCCTCAGCAAGCCATCGTGACACGTTAAGTCCATCGTGTCACGATGAGAGGATTTAGTTTAAAATTATAACTAATCTTGTGCGTTTGATCAGCGTGGTCACCACGCAAAGCCATCATACTGCGTTGTGAGCCATCGTGATACAATGTTAAGATTCTCTTCAAAAATATAATTGATTCTGTCTTGGCGAGCAAGCAACTTCCATCGTGTCACGTTGAGTGCCATCGTGACACGATGGGCTGTTTTTCTTCATTTTTGGGCTTTTTCTTGTCTTTTGCATTTTTTCACCTTGTCTTGAAGCTTTTTCTCGATTCTTCAGGTTTTTGTTGATGTTTGGGCATGTCTTGGTCATTTTAATACTAATAATACTACCTAAAATACTGCAGAAATTCCTGTCATCAGTTCCTCTATCAATTATTTCTCGAATAAGATGATAGCGCCTGAGTATGTGTTTGGACTTTTGGTGAGATCTAGTTTCCTTAGCTTGTGTGATTGCACCATTGTTATCACAAAAGAGATCAATGGGATCCACAATGCTAGGGAATATGTCAAGTTCAGTACTGAACTTCTTTATCCAAACAACTTCCTTTGCTACATTAGATGCGACAATATACTCGACTTCGGTTGTAGAATCAACAACTGTATCTTGCTTTGAACTTTTTTAGCTCACAACGCCACCATTTATGCAAAACACATAGCCAGACTGCGATCTAAAGTCATCCCTATCTGTCTGGAAGCTAGCATCAGTGTAACCAATTACACTCAGCTCTTCTTGACCTCCATACAATAGGAATGAATCCTTAGTCCTTCTTAAGTACGTAAGGATGTTCTTGACAGCCACCCAATGAGCCTCACCAGGATCAGACTGATACCGACTCGTTGCGCTTAAGGCATATGAAACATCTGGACGAGTACATATCATGGCATACATGATAGATCCTATAGATGATGCATAAGGGATCTTATTCATGCGATCCCTTTCTTCCTTAGACGAAGGGGATTGTGTTTTCGAAAGACACAAGCCATGTTGCATAGGAATGAATCCCTTCTTAGAATCATGCATACTAAAGCGTCTCAACACTTTATCTATGTATGTACTGTCGCGCCGCGAAAAAACGCCCGAGCGTCGGAACACTCGGTAATGACACAGAGTCGCCACCAAACTTTATTCATTCCCAAAGGAAAAGGAAAATATCGATAAAACCTTAAAAAGAAAGAAAAATGGTCATCGCAACCAAATTTCGAGTTCGGGAGTCGATTATGCAAGGGGAAGGTACTAGCACCCCTCACATCCGTTGTACTCAACGGGAACCTTCTTGTTATTTTAGGGTTTAAAAATTGTTCTTTAATTGTTTGCATTAATTTCTATTAATTATTAAATATTTACAAGTGGGAAAAAATTAGTTTTTTATTATTGTGCTTGACGGTTGTTGGATTCCGCTCCTACGTATTCCCAAGTGCAATAGGAAATTCAAAGCTTACGTAGTTCTTTGGTAGAAAATATTTGTTTATTGGTTGATTTTATTTATGAAAATTGTTTGGTCGCACTTGGGCGAAAAAGTTTGCTTGATTTAAAAATGCGGACTCGCACTTGGGCGATGATATCTGTTTTAAAAAAAAATTTAAACGCGCATGGGCGTGAAAAAAAGATTTGTTTGAAAGAAAATGACGGACTCGCACTTGGACGACGATATCCATTTGAGAAAAAGTTAAATGCACATGGGCATAAAAAGATTAAAGGTTTGGTGGGTTGAGTTTATTTAAATTTTATGTTTTGAAAAATAATGTATTTTTAGGTGTGGAAGACGGATAACCGGTAGACAAAGTGAACACTAAGCCTCGGCTATCCGAGAGACGAACGAATGTACATTCGTCGGTCTCTTTTTTAATCCACAATTTTTTAGAAAAAAGTAGTTGTTTTGCATGAATTAAATAAAAAATGATTTAAATGAAATAAAATTGATATTTTTATATTTTTTATGTTATACGGAAAAAATAAATTTAAAGATAAAAAACCATAAATAAATAATGACAATAACATGAAATAATAATAGAAAGAACTAGTAGGGGGTGTAAGCAGTATAACAGGGGATATCAATAGCAAAACAGTAGTGTTAACCCAAATGATAAAAAGAAACAGAAAATGGCAGAAATGTTGGAACTGTTTCCACAGGGGCTTGAACTCACGTCCTCCCTCTCACAATCGCACTCTCAGCCACTGGACCAACTAAGATCTACATGATATATTAACAACTTGAAATATATATAAACTAAAACAAACAGTGGATAGTCAATAAAATGGATCAGGGCCGTATGATCAAAGATCAGAAGGCCAGGAGTGCGCTAGTGCAAGGTCACACTGTGGGTATGCGCACACCAGATCCATAGGGGTATAAATACCCTTTCCTTCACAAAAATTTCATTTTTCTACTTCTGCTTCTCTCTTCTATTTTTCTCTCTCAAAAGTTCTCTCACTCTCTCTGCTAGGGTTCTTCATTTATGAAGAACACCGATGATTGTTCATCTTTTCCGGTTAGTCAAGAACGCCGACGCGGTGGCCGGCCAGGCCAGACGGCGGCGGCCACCGCGCCGGAAAACAAAAATGTTTCAAAATCAAAACTTTTTTAACTCAAATAACTCGTTTTTGTCTCCTTTTTCCGAATCTAAACTTAGAATTTTTAAAATCCTTACCAAAATGAGTAGATCGGGTATTGAAAGGTTTGTTCTTTTTGCTTTTCGTCCCCTCTTTCTTTTCTTTTTTTTCGTTCTTTCTTCTCTTTCTTTCTCTGATTCTTTCTCTTCTTTCTTTTCTGTCTTTTTATTTTTTTGTTTTTTTTTCGTTCTGAGTGTGTGTGTGTTTGGTTTTTTTTTTGTGTGTTGTTGTGTGTGTGTGTTTGTGATGGCTCTGAGTTATGAAATTGGTGGCTGAGATTGATTCTGAGATGTTTGGGAAATTGGGGTTTTTGTGATTGGGGCTGTGATGTTGTGAAAAATTTCGTGTGAGAGCTTTTGTGTTCTCAGAGAAGAAAAATGATTTCTGGCTCTTGAGTTTTTGTTCTGATCGATCCTCTTGTTGTGACTGTTGTGAGATTATATTCACCAAGAGTGGTTTGGTTTTTGTCCTGCAGCAATTAATTATGCAGTGGAGGATATGGGGAACTTGGAAAATTGCTCTGATCTATGGTGATTTATCTGTTCTATGTTGCTTCAGAGAAAAAAAATTGAAAAGAAACAAAACTCAGGTGGGGGGCGCCTCTGCAGATGATTCTGGACAGAGCTGACTTTGGACAATGTTTTTTGGACAGTTTTTTTGACAAGCAAAGGACAAAAAGGACAAAAAAATATAATATGATAAAAAATAATAATATATACATATATAAAATATAAAAATACGAAAATAATAATAATAATAATAATAATAATAATAACAACCTTAAAAATAATAATTTGGAAAAGGAGGTGAGAAGATGCAGCCCACGTGCTGCATCCTTCATTTATATTTTTTTTACTTTTTACTTTTTTTGTTTTGTTTGGTAATAATAATTAATAGTAATAATAATGGAAATAAATGATGGTAAATGATAATAATGATAAATGAATGAAACAATAAAGGAAAGAAAATAATAGTAGTAATTAAATATTAAATACGTAATATTTTTTGGAATTTTTCAATGATATGATTAAAACTAAATTGACATATTTTTGATTTTTTGTGAAGAAACAAAAAAAAAATTCTATTAATTTTTAAAAGAAAATAAAACTAGCATAATTCGAATGTGGAGGGAAAAGAAAAAAACAACGGACAAAATTTGGGGTATGACAGCTGCCCCTATTTAAATATCTTTAATCAAAGAGGACGAGTGACGTTGGTACTCGTATTTTGATGGAAGATAGTTAAATACAAAAAGATCCTAAATTTTGTCCGATTGGACAAAGAAAGTTGGAGACAAAAAGGTCGTTATCTTGCATGGTGATTTGGATTTGAAAACTTGAAATTGTCGCAGGCATAAGACCTGACAACTGTCGCAGGCATAAGGCCGGACATGTGCTGAAAATAAAATTGTCGCAGGGATAAGGCCTAGACATAGACAGAAAATAGAATCGTCGCAGGGATAAGGCCTGACGACTGTCACAGGGATAAGGCCTGGACACAGACAGAAAATTAAATTGTCGTAGGGATAAGGCCTGACGACTGTCACAGGGATAAGGCCTGGACTTAAACAGAAAATAAAATTGTCGCAGGGATAAGGCCTGACGACTGTCACAGGGATAAGGCCTGGACACAAACAGAAAATAAATTGTCGTAGGGATAAGGCCTGACGACTGTCACAGGGATAAGGCCTGGACATAGACAGAAATTAAAATTGTCGTAGGGATAAGGCCTGACGACTGTCACAGGGATAAGGCCTGGACACAGACAGAAAATTAAATTGTCGTAGGGATAAGGCCTGACGACTGTCACAGGGATAAGGCCTGGACACAGACAGAAAATTAAATTGTCGTAGGGATAAGGCCTGACGACTGTCACAGGGATAAGGCCTGGACACTGCTTAGAGATGGTTTTACCCGCTTTGGAGCTATGGGAGGTTGACACCCTTTTGCATGCCATGATGCATGTTATGGTTATGCTCTTTTTTATGCATGATTTGTTTTATTTTTATTTTTTTTAATTTTTTTATTTTAAAAATGCATATTGTGATTGGATGCGTATGTAACATGTAATGCATGAGATGACATGTTGATTGAAACTTTTTTTCTTTGTTTTTTCAGTTGGCCAAGCAAGAGTTAGCCCATCGGGGATAGGACCCTCGTTATTTTCCTGATACTAGAACCCTTGATGGTTTTCTGTCTAAATCTTTGAGGTGCTGGAGATGCCCCAACTACGCCGTAGATTTTAGCCAATGTATTGTTGCTTTTATTGAGGCGTATGAAGATCAAAAGTCAACTTGTATGGACTTACAAAGCAAGGAGATCTAATGCCAAATCAATGGGCTTACAAAGCTGAGAGATCTAATGCCAGTTGAATGGACTTACAGAGCAAGGAGATCTAATGCCAGATTAATGGACTTACAAAGCGGAGATTTGATGAATTGTCATAGTGTATGAGTTGGGCAAACATGTACAAAGGGGGTTGATAAATTTTTGCAGGTGTAAGAACCCGAACAAGACCGGAAATAAAAATTGTCACAAGTGTAAGAACCTGGACAAAAAAGGGTCACAGGTGTAAGAACCTGGACAAAACTGGGCTTCTAAGTTGTTACAGGTGTATGAACCTGAACAAAACTAGCAACATGCACTGTCATAGGTGTAAGAACCTAGCAAAGACTAGAAATAAAAATTGTCGCAAGTGCAAGAACCTGGACAAAACTGGGATTGAATTTACGCAGGTGTAAGAACCTGGACAAGATTGGATGAATGGACGCAGGTGTAAGAACCTGGACAAGATTGGATGAATGGACGCAGGTGTAAGAACCTGGACAAGGTTTTTGCCAATGAAAATTGGGCTTTGATTTTGATTTGCCAATGAAATTGGACTTTTGAATTGATCACTTATTTGGGAAACCAACGAGTCTTTCCGATGTCAAAAACTCGCTCTACAACTGCAGATGGTTTAGCTAGGGATTGATATGGACCTACATGAGCGGTCACCTAACCTTTGATTATGCTATGTATACATGTTTTGTGCATGATGTTATGATTACGGATGCATGTTGTATGACATGTTGGGAAAGAGATGTCAATTCTTTTGCTTTTTGGTTGAGATTTTGACTGCCAATGAAGATGGGCTTTGAGTATTGGGTTGATGAAAAGTGAGCTTTGGGTGCCAATGAGAATTGGTCTTAAGATGCCACGGTTTATCGAGCTCAAATGGATGCCAATGAAAATTGGGCTTTAACAGATGTCAATGAATATTGGGCTTTGGTGGTGCCAATGGAAACTGGGCTTTGTATGTTGCCAACGAATATTGGGCTTTAGGGGATGCCAATGAAAATTGGGCTTTGGGTTGGTGCCAATGGATATTGGGCTTTGGGCTAGAGGATTTTCTCTTTTATTGGAGGATCAAGAGATCTTGAAACATATGTGTGATGCAAGGTGCATGAATGTTATGTTATGATTGATGCAATGTGATGCATGGTTCGATGCATGCAAGATTAATGCAAGATGCATGAATGATGATTGTGCAAAATGACATGCTTAATGCATGACGATGTAGCTCATTTGTTGGTTTGTATGTTCCAAAAAGTTTCCTTATGGTAGGCATTGGAATGGTTAAGACTGAGAAATGTTTTTTTGTAACAAGGCTTCTCGTCCAAGGTTATGGGATGTTTTGCTAGCATGATATCCTGACACTCGTGTTTGAACTTGATGGTTGCTTTTGAGAATATCGAGAGGGCTTGCCCCTATTGTTGCCCATTTTGCCCTTTTTTTTCCTTCTTGAAATCCCTTAATTTTGCCTAGCCTGCTCTTTTCGAGTTTTTAGTCCACCGGGAGTATACCCTTTTTGTATGCCCCTAATTTTTGCCTAGACCGCCTTTCCAAGTTTTCGGTCTACCGGGGCGCTCTCTTTTGCCTAAGTCGCCCTTTCAGGTTTTCGACTTAGCGAGCTCTTCTTTTTTTTCTCTTTTTCTTTAGGCACGATATTTTTTGGGTTATTGAGCATGGGAACTCCTCTCCATCCATGGTAGTGATTATCAAGGTTAAACTAGAAAATGCCTTTTTGGAACATATGGCCATTCAATGGGAAGTACTGCCTCCATGCCGTACACTATAGGAACAGGAGATGCCCGAAAAGGAAATAAGGTCCCATCATGATATGGTATGACCTTTATGTGGACTGCCCCAACATTGGAAATTCAAAGGGTGTGCCCTTGATTAATCGACAATTGATTTTGGTCGATTGGTCCTTGACATGCTTTTGACCCCGATCATTAAGATTTTCAAATGATCTACCCCTTGGCCATATGGTTTTGCTCTTGATTAGCATGATCCCTAGGTGACTTGCCCCTAGTTAGGAGCGTCTTGAACCGTTTCGCTTTTGATTAGACCCTTGTCAAAGTTTCCTCGATGAAAAGTATTGATTTGCGAGAAAAATTGTTTCTTTTGAAAAGTATTTATGATACAATGCACATGCAAGTTTTTAAATCCACATTGTTACGGGGAACAAATATGGTGTGCACAATGAATGATATTCGGTCATGAGATTGACACGAATGGAGGTGTGAAAAAGATATAACCAAAATGGTTAATGATGATTCGCAAACATGTGGAGTCAGTTTAACAACAATTTTGCTGAATATGCTTTCAGAGTGAACCTAGCTTCAATTAGGTCTTTTAAAGGTTGTAACGTGGCCTGGTTCATGGTTTTGAAAAAAAGAGATTATTAGGCTCAAAGTTCTGTTTTTACCCACTCACTCTTCGTTGATGTCCTTCATTCCTATATTCAATTAATTCATCAGACATGCTTTGGTTATCCAGAGGATTTCTTTGATATTTGATATTTGAGATTTGACGCTTTGGTCAACAAGAGGATTTTTTTGGAAATATTAATATTCGAGATTTGACGCTTTGGTCAAAACTTTGATGAGACTCTTGAAGTGACAGTCACTTTTCATTCACAAGCTCTTTTTTTTTTTAATCCCTTATGTTGTATGGACCAGTTTTTTTTTTTTTTTTAACTTTGTGGTCCATCGGGATGCCCCCTTTTTTTTTTATGCCTAAGTTTGTTTACTTGGCGGGCTCTCTTTTTTTTTTTTTTTTAATGTAGGAGAATTGTGACTGCCACATGCTATTTGTGAGTTTTGTCCTCTCATGATTTCTTGTATCTCAAACAAATGGATCCTCTTGCATTAGGATGTATCATTGAATTAATCGAAAGACTACCCTGCCCCGGGTCAAGATTAAGGTATTTTTTTGTAAAGAAAGAACACCAACTTCTGGCTCAAAGGGGTTGAATACGGATTATCTCCTTATATCTCCGGTGTTTGGAAAGTGAAACAATGCCTTATATCATTAACCGGGTCTTACTATTGAAAGCATTTGTCAGCAAATTCAATTTATATTATTTACATCATCCTCCCTCCAATTTTGTTAATATGCGAAAAAACAAAAACTGGAAAAGTATATGATGATATAAGAAAAGAGTGAATACGAATGGATAGATTCCAAAAACATGCATGCTCATTTTATTAGAAATACTAGTCAAAAGCACAATTTAAAAACAATCAATACTTAGCAAGAAAGAAACTACAATTGAAAATGAAAAGTCTAATGTTTCTAGGGATGAGCCTCCTTGTTGATCCACCGACTTTGAAAGGTGCTTCTTGAAGTTCTTGTGTATGTCAAGGTAGGGGTGACCATTTATAATATAATTACTCCTTCAAAAGTCCTCTTCTTTCAAGCATACCTATTTTGCTGATAGGGTCGTTGCGGCTGCTGAAAATGTTGTTGTCGATGTGGGCGAGACACCCATGGTTGGTTTTTGAAGCATTGGGTAGGCTTATGGCTTGTATGACAAAGCGTTGCCTTCTTTTTTCAACAAGACCCGTTGATCAATTTCAACCGAGTCTTCAACTGACTTGCCTCCCCTTTTCAACAGTTCCTGGCCTCTCTTGAGTTCCTCCGCATTTTCTTGAGGCATGCTTTCAAGTTTGAGTATCAGGAAATCAACTAGCAGTGTATGGTTGATGGAGGGTGAAGGTGGAAGAGGTATGAGTTTTATGATTTGGAAATGCGAATGCATGTATGCAGATGCATGAAAATGCATGAGTATGCAAAAAGGTTTTTTTTTTTTTTTTTTTTTAATGTTATGCTAAAAATGTTAATGTCATGTCATTATTTGATGTGCCCAAAGAAGGTCGGAGTGCGGCCTCAATGACAGGTTTGACAATTCATAATCTTAATAGGGGGCTCCCTACGACAAGATGGTTCTACATATTGACTACCCAATCCCCTCACATGTAGGTTATAGGGGTTTTTTGTGTGAGGGAGACAACCAAGGTCACGACCCTCGTTTGAAACCTCCCGCAAAATAGCGGGTCACCCTTAGGCGGAGTTATTGGGTTCTACGCAAGGTCCCTAGAGTATTTGATCAACATTCAAAATTCCGTCAAGAGGATGGGCTAGCCAATTCGAGATAAAACTTTGAATGGATTTACTCTAGGCGGAGCTTTCATATATCACCGAATGAGAAGTGCATCTCATGGGCCCATACTACTAACTCCTAACTTAACTTATGTTTTTCCTCAAGCCCGTGTGTAGAGCTTCTCTCAAGAACATATCCCAACCACAATTTTTACAAGTATTCACATAAATAAACATGATATAAATGCCAAAAACAAAACATATATACATATATAAAGAAAACAATAATACAAACATAAAAATATAATGCAAACAAAACAAACACAAATAACCCTAAAAAAGAAGAGTGGGCTTGACTCTCTAATGAGTCCCCAGCAGAGTCGCCAGCTGTCGCGCCGCGAAAAAACGCCCGAGCGTCGGAACACTCGGTAATGACACAGAGTCGCCACCGAACTTTATTCATTCCCAAAGGAAAAGGAAAATATCGATAAAACCTTAAAAAGAAAGAAAAATGGTCATCGCAACCAAATTTCGAGTTCGGGAGTCGATTATGCAAGGGGAAGGTACTAGCACCCCTCACATCCGTTGTACTCAACGGGAACCTTCTTGTTATTTTAGGGTTTAAAAATTGTTCTTTAATTGTTTGCATTAATTTCTATTAATTATTAAATATTTACAAGTGGGAAAAAATTAGTTTTTTATTATTGTGCTTGACGGTTGTTGGATTCCGCTCCTACGTATTCCCAAGTGCAATAGGAAATTCAAAGCTTACGTAGTTCTTTGGTAGAAAATATTTGTTTATTGGTTGATTTTATTTATGAAAATTGTTTGGTCGCACTTGGGCGAAAAAGTTTGCTTGATTTAAAAATGCGGACTCGCACTTGGGCGATGATATCTGTTTTAAAAAAAAAATTAAACGCGCATGGGCGTGAAAAAAAGATTTGTTTGAAAGAAAATGACGGACTCGCACTTGGACGACGATATCCATTTGAGAAAAAGTTAAATGCACATGGGCATAAAAAGATTAAAGGTTTGGTGGGTTGAGTTTATTTAAATTTTATGTTTTGAAAAATAATGTATTTTTAGGTGTGGAAGACGGATAACCGGTAGACAAAGTGAACACTAAGCCTCGGCTATCCGAGAGACGAACGAATGTACATTCGTCGGTCTCTTTTTTAATCCACAATTTTTTAGAAAAAAGTAGTTGTTTTGCATGAATTAAATAAAAAATGATTTAAATGAAATAAAATTGATATTTTTATATTTTTTATGTTATACGGAAAAAATAAATTTAAAGATAAAAAACCATAAATAAATAATGACAATAACATGAAATAATAATAGAAAGAACTAGTAGGGGGTGTAAGCAGTATAACAGGGGATATCAATAGCAAAACAGTAGTGTTAACCCAAATGATAAAAAGAAACAGAAAATGGCAGAAATGTTGGAACTGTTTCCACAGGGGCTTGAACTCACGTCCTCCCTCTCACAATCGCACTCTCAGCCACTGGACCAACTAAGATCTACATGATATATTAACAACTTGAAATATATATAAACTAAAACAAACAGTGGATAGTCAATAAAATGGATCAGGGCCGTATGATCAAAGATCAGAAGGCCAGGAGTGCGCTAGTGCAAGGTCACACTGTGGGTATGCGCACACCAGATCCATAGGGGTATAAATACCCTTTCCTTCACAAAAATTTCATTTTTCTACTTCTGCTTCTCTCTTCTATTTTTCTCTCTCAAAAGTTCTCTCACTCTCTCTGCTAGGGTTCTTCATTTATGAAGAACACCGATGATTGTTCATCTTTTCCGGTTAGTCAAGAACGCCGACGCGGTGGCCGGCCAGGCCAGACGGCGGCGGCCACCGCGCCGGAAAACAAAAATGTTTCAAAATCAAAACTTTTTTAACTCAAATAACTCGTTTTTGTCTCCTTTTTCCGAATCTAAACTTAGAATTTTTAAAATCCTTACCAAAATGAGTAGATCGGGTATTGAAAGGTTTGTTCTTTTTGCTTTTCGTCCCCTCTTTCTTTTCTTTTTTTTCGTTCTTTCTTCTCTTTCTTTCTCTGATTCTTTCTCTTCTTTCTTTTCTGTCTTTTTATTTTTTTGTTTTTTTTTCGTTCTGAGTGTGTGTGTGTTTGGTTTTTTTTTTGTGTGTTGTTGTGTGTGTGTGTTTGTGATGGCTCTGAGTTATGAAATTGGTGGCTGAGATTGATTCTGAGATGTTTGGGAAATTGGGGTTTTTGTGATTGGGGCTGTGATGTTGTGAAAAATTTCGTGTGAGAGCTTTTGTGTTCTCAGAGAAGAAAAATGATTTCTGGCTCTTGAGTTTTTGTTCTGATCGATCCTCTTGTTGTGACTGTTGTGAGATTATATTCACCAAGAGTGGTTTGGTTTTTGTCCTGCAGCAATTAATTATGCAGTGGAGGATATGGGGAACTTGGAAAATTGCTCTGATCTATGGTGATTTATCTGTTCTATGTTGCTTCAGAGAAAAAAAATTGAAAAGAAACAAAACTCAGGTGGGGGGCGCCTCTGCAGATGATTCTGGACAGAGCTGACTTTGGACAATGTTTTTTGGACAGTTTTTTTGACAAGCAAAGGACAAAAAGGACAAAAAAATATAATATGATAAAAAATAATAATATATACATATATAAAATATAAAAATACGAAAATAATAATAATAATAATAATAATAATAATAATAACAACCTTAAAAATAATAATTTGGAAAAGGAGGTGAGAAGATGCAGCCCACGTGCTGCATCCTTCATTTATATTTTTTTTACTTTTTACTTTTTTTGTTTTGTTTGGTAATAATAATTAATAGTAATAATAATGGAAATAAATGATGGTAAATGATAATAATGATAAATGAATGAAACAATAAAGGAAAGAAAATAATAGTAGTAATTAAATATTAAATACGTAATATTTTTTGGAATTTTTCAATGATATGATTAAAACTAAATTGACATATTTTTGATTTTTTGTGAAGAAACAAAAAAAAATTCTATTAATTTTTAAAAGAAAATAAAACTAGCATAATTCGAATGTGGAGGGAAAAGAAAAAAACAACGGACAAAATTTGGGGTATGACATGTACTCTAACTTAGGCCAAGCAGTTTTCGTGATCTATCTCTATAGATTCTTATTCCTAATATATAGGCTGCTTCACCCAGATCTTTCATAGAAAAGCAATTCCCTAACCAAGTTTTAACTTCTTGCAAGGTAGGGATGTCGTTTCCTATAAGTAATATGTCATCGACATATAATACTAGGAACACGACTATGCTCCCACTAACCTTCTTGTAAACACAAGGTTCATCTTCATTCTTAATGAATCCAAACTGTTTCACAGTTTCATCAAAACGAAGATTCCAACTTCTGGAAGCTTGCTTCAATCCGTAGATTGATCGCTGTAATTTGCATATCTTTTTCGCTTCACCTGGAATGCAAAAACCTTCAAGTTGTATCATGTATACATCCTCAAGGAGACTCCCATTAAGGAAGGCAGTTTTTACATCCATCTGCCAGATTTCATAATCATAGTATGCAGCGATGGCAAGTAAGATCCGAATGGATTTAACCATCGCAACTGGTGAAAAGGTTTCATCATAATCAACTCCATGGATTTGTTTGAAACCTTTAGCCACCAATCGCGCTTTATAGGTCTGCACTTTTCCATCCATGTCAGTTTTCTTCTTGAAGACCCACTTGCATCCTATGGGTTTGATCCCATCAGGAGCTTCCACCAAGTTCCAAACTTGGTTTGTGTACACGGAATCCATTTCAGATTTCATGGCTTCAAGCCACTTCTCAGACTCAGGGACAGTAATGGCCTCTTGGTAAGTCACAGGCTCATCTTGATCCATGAGCAATACGTCACCTTGCTTTGATATGAGATATCCATATCTTTCAGGTTCTTGACGTATCTTGTTAGACTTACGGGGTTCTTGTGTTACTTGAGCAGGATTCTCTGTTACAACAACTTGTGCGTCCTGTTCTTGTTCCTCCATTGGTGTGTCATTACTTTGTGGATCATGAAATTCTTCAAGATCTATTTTCCTCCCACCGATTCCTTTGGAAACAAAGTCCTTTTCAAGGAATACTCCTGTCCTAGCGACAAACACTTTGCCCTCAGAAGGATTGTAGAAGTGATATCCTTTCGTCTCTTTAGGATATCCCACAAAGAAGCACTTGTCAGATTTAGGTTCAAGTTTAGTAGAAATTTGACGTTTTACATAAACTTCACAACCTCAAATCTTTAATTAAGACATATATGGTTTCTTACCACTCCATATCTCATATGATGTCCTTTCAACCGTTTTAGAAGGAACGCGGTTAAGTGTATAAGCTGATGTTAATAGAGCATGTCCCCAAAAGGAGTTTGGAAGATCAGCGTGACTAATCAGAGACCGTACCATGTCTAACAGGGTTCAGTTTCTTCTCTCAGATACACCATTCCATTGTGGTGTTCTAGAAGGAGTGAGTTGGGATATGATCCCACACTCTTTTAGATGGTCATCAATTTCTAGGCTTAAATACTCACCTCCTCGATCTGATCGAAGGGCTTTGATTTTCTTTCCTAGTTGGTTTTGTACTTCACTTTTAAATTCCTTGAACTTTTCAAAGTATTCGGATTTATGCTTCATTAAATACACATATCCATATCTACTGAAGTCATCAGTAAATGTGATGAAGTACTGAAAACCGCCTCTGGCCGATGTGTTAAGTGGTCCACATACATCAGTATGTACGAGAGCCAATAGATCACTCGCCATATCACCTTTACCAGTGAATGGGACCATTGTCATTTTTCCCAATAAGCAAAATCTGCATGTGTCAAATGATTGATCATCAAATGAATCCAAGAGCCCATCTTTATGGAGCTTGGAAATGTGTTTCTCATTTATATGGCCTAAACGATAGTGCCAAACGTATGTGGGATTTAACTCATTAGGTTTCATCCTTTTGGTATCAATGTTATAAATTGGCATTTCAAGGTCAAGAATATATAATCCATTACTCATTTGTGCATTGGCATAAAAGATATCATTTAAATAAATGGAGCAACAATTGTTCTTTATTATAAATGAAAAGCCAAGTTTATCCAAACAAGAAACGAAAATAATATTCCTGCCAATGGCAAGTACATAAAAACAGTTCTCTAACTGAATTATTAAACCACTAGGTAAAGTCAAATTATAAATTCCTACAGCTAATGCGGCAACTCTTGCTCTATTTCCCACTCGTAGGTCGGCTTCCCCTTTAGCCGATTCTCTACTCCTTTGCAGCCCCAGCACATTAGTACAAATGTGAGAACCACATCCGGTATCCAATACCCATGTAGAAGAAGCAGATAAATTAATTTCAATAACAAAGATATCTGCTGAATTGGAACTCTCCGTTCCATTCTTCTTATCTTCCAGGTATTTTGGGCAGTTCCTCTTCCAATGTCCAGTCTTGTTACAGTGGAAGCACCTACCTTCCTTTGCAATGCCACCAGTAGGCTTCAATGCTTGAGGGACAGATTTGGGTTTGGCAACTTCCTTGCCCTTCCCTTTGCTGCCATTCCCTTTGTTGCCTCTTTTGTGATTTCCATTACCGATCATTAGAACATGATTCGACTTTCCTTTTGATTTCATGTTCTGTTCAGCCTGTCTCAACATGCTCAACAGTTG
The DNA here is from genome assembly GCA_954870985.1 of Trifolium fragiferum. Taxonomy (NCBI): domain Eukaryota; kingdom Viridiplantae; phylum Streptophyta; class Magnoliopsida; order Fabales; family Fabaceae; genus Trifolium; species Trifolium fragiferum. Next base: position 23,789,273 of record OX940791.1, on the reverse strand, counting down.
TGGCAGAGTTTTCTCCATGTCGGACATGGTGAAATTCAGCATAAACTGATTAAAGCTTTCTGGCAACGATTGCAGGATGAGATCAGTTGCAAGCTCATTCCCGAGTGGAAATCCCAATCTCGTCAGGTTCCCCACGTACCCAATCATTTTGAGCACATGTGGACTAACAGGAGATCCCTCAGCTAACTTGGCCTGAAACAGAGCTCTGGAAACCTCAAACCTCTCAATTCTGGCTTGCTCTTGGTAGAGTGTTTTCAAGTGTTCGATCATATCGAATGCATTCATTTCCTCATGTTGCTTCTGAAGCTCAGAGGTCATGGTAGCCAGCATGAGACATTTTGCATCCATAGCATCATCAAGATGCTTCTGATAAGCATCCTTTTGAACTTTGGGTGCATTGGCAGTAGGTTCATCATCCGGGTCAGGATGGGGTTCCTCAATAGCATACAACTTTTTCTTGTGCATGAGGACTATCCTAAAGTTATGATGCCAGTCAAAAAAATTTGTCCCAGACAATTTATCTTTGTCAAGAATGCTTCGCATAATACTGTTTGAACTGTTGTTGTTTGTCATGGTGATCTACATTTATAAAATTGAAGATATAAGTATTAAATAATTTTAAAACATACTTAATTAGGACTTCAATATTAAATATGCGCTCCCACTATTTTAAACAAATGACCCCCGTTGGAAGATTTTCTAGTGCAAATGAGATCCATATTTCACTTTGTTTTAAGTCAGCGTTAGGCTGATTACACAAAACACAGCTATTTAGGTAGGAAACTTTTTCCAATTGTATCTCATACAATTCTCATATCCTTTCCGTTGAGTAAATAACAGTTATTAATCCATCATATGGAATAACCCAACATTTGCTTCTAAAGTCATACAATCATATTATATTTTCTTTAGTTAAGTCAAACACAATGAATAGCAATCAGATAAACTAGTTACCTCACCGCAACTTATCAATATAGATAATGCACTTTCCGTTGGCAAAACCTACATTAATCGATATTGATCTTGAAGGGTGCTATTCTTTGGAAAGCATAAAACTTAATATTCTTTTGAGGGTTTTATTAATTTTCTTAGATCTCACCTCACCACGACTTTCATACAATATCGTCACTCCAATCATATCATGCATCAACATACATAAAACAAATAAAGTGACATGATTATGGCCACTAGCGTAAATTTTCCCTCAAGCCAATGAGAGAACCTATACAAATTCTAAGAACAACCTGTAATTCTCCAAGCTAGATCTTCATGGATGTCCTTCCTGTCCTATTACTAATCTTACATTACATAAATATAAGAATACTCGCGTTACATATGAGGGAGTGAGATGAGAAGAGAATTACAGCAAGAGATATAAGGAAGGCACGACACGCAGACTGTATTTAAAATCCCAAACAAAACAGAAAATAAAGGACTAAGGCCATAACCATTCATCATGCAATTCAATAACAATAATAAAACATCATGATTGATGACTTTACACAATTAATAAAACATCATGATTGATGACTTTACACAAACAGGGGTCAAGGGGGCAGCGCCCCGGAAACCTAAATTTTGATGAACACTTCATCAATGAACCCTAGTCGTGTTCTATCGTTGGCGCGCTGCGCAGAACAAGTGGCGCGCAGCGTCCAGAGCAACTCAAAACGCCTTGTGCATTTTGTCGTTGGCGCACGGCGGCGGTTATGTGGTGCGCGGCGCCGGAACGCAAATTAGGTTAGGATTACTCAATTTTGACGGCAAAATCCATCAATAAAACCCTAACCGAATTATGTTTCCATAACAACACAACGTTGTATTGTTATGAACCCTAATACAACGATCATACATCGAAATGTTTCAGGATTGTTTGTTCATCATGGATGATCAGATATATGATGCTTCACCAGTAATGGTTCCAAAGCTCACTCTCACAATCATCCAAGTTCACTCCAATCACTTAGACATTCAAATGAATGACACAATCAATGTATCACATACACCAACGTCGTATCAGAATCATATATCACATATATGTTAAAACCGATCAATCAAATTTTTATTAATTCTTGTTATTATTATTAATACCGATTCACAATCATATTAATAAAACAGTAATAAACATCAAACCGATTCATGGTTTCACAAGTGGCTCGGATACCACTGTTGGAAAATCGTATCATAAACAGAGATAATACGCAGCGGAATTTTAACAAAATTTCCCATCAATGGATCCTTATGAATGGACATGATCAGGGTTTAGATTATTACCTTTAGTATAGCAAATCTTGTGCTCGAAAATTGATCACAAGCGCCACGAAATCGCAGCACCTCTAGTCGGTCCTCACGAACAGCTTCCTTCAACTTTCAGTGCTAGCTGCTACAAGATGAAGGCTGAGGGAATTAGGTTAGGATTTTAGAACACTTTTCTTTCTCCAAAATTTAGAGTGTCAAGTGTGTAACCAACTAAACTCTACAAGATTCTTTTTATAGAGTTTCTTGTGCGGTCTCCAAGTTAAATGTTTATTGGTCTTCATATGCCCAATAACAATTTTACTAATCGCACCCCAACCAAATAAGTCTTACTTATTTTCTCCCTTCTTGACTGTCCTTATGTGTGTGACCTTCTAAGTTCTTATGACGTTGGCAATAATATTAATCTTAATATTATAAACAGTGAGCAGTATCTAGCAACACATCACTGCTACCCAAGTCACAAGAATGTCACGTGATCTGACAAACTTTTCCGTGATAAATATCTTGTGTATAATTACCCTTTTACCCTTATGTCTATATTGAACACAAGGCATAGTACGTCATCCTTGTTAAGTTCAATATTGGGCCCTTAGACATATCTCCTGTTATGTAGGAGGGGTAAATTCCATCTAGGTTACTCATGTCCCTCAGCATGCTTTGTGAAGCACCCATCAACTGTCTTTTTGATCATCCTGTTACGGATAGCATTTGATCAGCAATAAAGTACTTGACTCCACATCTAGGGTCCATAGTGGTTTCAGGTCGAAGGGTGGAATACACCACTTATCACTATGAGAATATCTTATGACATTTCATAACATACTATGCAGTATTCTCATGGTGGGTCAATCCGATATAAATGCTACCCCTAACATTCATATCTATGTGAAGACTTGATAACTATTTATCTATGATCCGTGAGATGTGATCATTAGTCTACCAACATAATAGTCTCTATGCTTTAATGCTATCTCAATTCACAATAAAGCTTGACTACGGATATTTTAAGAATAGTGTTCTCATGTTAATGGATTCTCACGACTAAGTCATACTTAACGTTCCATTTAACGAACTAGCTATTCTAGGGACTCTATTATTTTAACACATAAACATAATAAAGAAAAAGCCTTTATTTAATAGATAAATTATTCAATACAAGTTCCAAACAATTATAAATAATTGGCCTCTAGGGCTTACACCAACAGTTACAGGTCAGGATGTTGAACTAAATGTTCCAACATCTGATCCTGTTCCAACTCCTGAACAAGAGGAAGTTCAAGACCTAGGGCAAGAAGATCAAGAAGAAGAAGATGAGGTCCCTCTGGCCAAGATCCTTCAAAATATGAAGAAAGGAAGTCAGCCTCAACAAGAAATTGAAGAGGGAGAATCTGATGAAAGTGAAGGGGTACGAATAAGCGTTCCAATCAAAGGGAAGGCTAAGACGTACAAATTCAGGCAAGTGGAAACCCTTATCACCTCAAAGAAACGGAAGAGAAAGGCAGAGAAGAAAGCTGCTGGTGAGAAGAGTTCAAAGAAGAAGAAACATGTCATTGTTGTTAGTGACTCTGAAACTGATGTCGAATCAGATGTCCTATTATTGATTGGATAGCTACAAAATAATTATATCGGATAATCATGAAGTAAATAAATATGATTTATTTATTAGTAGTTAGATAATTACGAAATAATTATAACGGATAGTAATGCGCGTTTTAGTGTGATGAAAATTAGGATAAGGACGAGCAAGTATGACTTGCTGATCACACAAGAGATTCTATAAATAGAACTCTTGTGTAGAGAACAAAATTTACCTAATTGAGAATCCTAGTTTTCTAAACTAAAACCGCCTCCCCACTATCTCTCTAAAGCCTTCATTTAAGTTCTAGCTAGCACTGTGATTGAAGGAGTTGTTCGTGTAGACTGAGTAGAGGCATCGCTACGTGGCTTTGCTCGTGATCAGAAATCGTTTCTGCTTCAAAGGTACTACACTTCAAGAGGTAAACACATAAACTTATAGTTTTGTGTTATTTGATTTGTGATTAATGGTTTAATCAAGATCCGTTCATCGAGATTCGTTCTGCTAAGAGGATTAAAATTTTGAAAAACCCCTCTTAAAGTCCCAACAACTGCCACCTGTTAGGAGAATCAATCTGCACAAACATTGGAAAACGTAAAGTCTGACATTCCTCCAACATCTCCTCCTCCCACCCCTCAACTGCCTCTGCCACTCCCACGTTGCCCCTCCGACCCCCCATCCTGAAGAATACATCTCCGCCACCGTGCATGACTTGGTCATCGCCAAATCGAATAGGTGCCCAAACCTCTCCCTCAAAGGAATCCGGCCTAACCAGGGATCGGTCCAGAAAAGAATGTTTGTCCCGTCCCTCACCTTCCTCGTCACACACTCTTCGAACCAACCATTCCTAATCCAGCCTACTCCATCCCTAATTCTCACAATCTCTCTCTCCACCAGGCCGACCCCAATCTCACTCTCTCCCTCATCCGACCCCATTCCAACCCATAACGAGCCTCCAACACCTTAAACCAAAGACTCGCACAGTCCACCAACATCCTCCAGCACCATTTGTCCAATAGGACTATGTTAAACTCCCTAAGCTGCCTAACCCCCAACCTTCCATACTCCTTACGTAAATAGACAGTTTTCCAACGAATCAAAGATGTTCTCTTAGAATCCTAACCCCCCAAAAAAAAATTAATCAAAAGAGATTCAATAGAAGAAATAGTACCTGCGGGGGCTTTGAAAAAGGAAAGAGCATAGACATGCATAGAAGTCAAGACAGATTTGAGAAGAACCAAACAACCACCACCAAAAGACAAAAAAAGACTCGTCCACTCGGACGGACTATTACTAATGTGCGCAATAACTATTTCCCAGAAACCCATATACGCCTCGGATCGCCACCAATAGAAAGACCCAGATAGAGAAAATGAATTTTCCCCACTTTATAATGCAACGCAGCCACAACCTCGTTTAACCAATAGTCCGATATATTAATGTTAACCAACATACTTTTATTAAAATTAACTTTCAGGCCCGACATTAACTCGAATAGCATAAGCACCGCTCTTAAAACTCTCACATTCACCCAACTCTTCTATCCCAACAAAAGCATGTCGTCTTCGAACTGAATGTGAGACACTGTGATCGCTCCCTACTCCCCCACACGATACCCCGTGAATTTATTCCCCTCCGTCAAGGCCCGCATCAACACATTCAACCCCTCAGCGGCCAGCAGGAAGAGAAAAGGGATATAGGATCCCCTTGACGTAATCCCCTTTCCATCCTCCCCATCACCGCATCCAAGTAACCCCAATCCACCGAATCATAGGCATTTTCAAAGTCAACCTTGAAAAGCAAAAGCTCTTTGTTGGTTCTACGCGCCTCATCCACCACCTCATTCGCAATAAGCATACTGTCGAGAATCTGCCTATCCTTCACAAAGGCCGTCTGAGACTCGGATATAACACTCCCAATGACCAGCCTCAAACTATTAGCCAGAGTCTTAGCCAAAATCTTGTCGAGACTACCCACCAACGATATGGGCCGGAAGTCATTCAGCCTTTGAGGGCTGTCAACTTTAGGGATAAGAGCAATAAATGTAGAGTTTAAACCATTCGTTAGTTTACCATTGCGATGAAACTCAGACATAAACCGCATGACATCCCCCTTCAAAACCTCTCAGAAATCTTTAAAGAAACCAAAGTTAATCCCGTCCGGCCCGGGGCTTTTGAAGCTGTCGTAGTCCCAAACTGCATCCTTTACCTCAGCCTCAGAAAAAGGTTTCATCAGGCTACCTCGATCAACCACAGCCAATCTATTAAACGACAAGTTTTCCACTCCAAGCCGCTCCACATTGCTAGCCTTAAAGTGAGACGCGAAGTGCGAAAAGACGTCCTGCTGGATAGGTTGCACTCCCTCCAGAGTGATCCCATCCACTTGAACTGACGAAATTGCATTTCCCCTCCGTCTGCTAGCTAACACAGAATGAAAATACTTAGAATTTGCATCTGCTTTCTTAAGCCACAAAGAGCGAGACTGCTGCCAACTAATGTTGACCTGGAGCCGAGACAACGAATGTATTGATTGTTTTTTCTTTCTTATATCTTGTTCTTGTTCTTGTTCTTATTTATTTATTTTTTAACTGAGAAGAATGTAAGTTATTTTGTTTTGATCATCTAGAACTGGATTGGAATTAACACTTCTATATCTAAAAAACATGCTAATTGAACAATAAATATGATCTGTAGTACCACTATCCAAAACACGAGTGACGGTTCTTTCCATTGAACAGAGAAATTAACCCACACCACTCTGGGATTCTCAAACGAATGAACGTAACATGGATTCATTTTAAGATTGATCGGTGAGAGCAAGAGCTCCACGAACTTCCACCACATTGACACTGGGACAAATCATTGTAATGAGTAGACAAATAAATGCAAACTTGAGAAAATAATGATTTAAATTGTATAACACAAAATTATTTTATATTACATGAATGAAAATAAATTATATTGATATTTACAAGGTACAATGGTGTGTTGGTTGGCTCTCAAAATACGAAATAAAAAATAAAATTGATATTGGGAAGATAACTTATTACACTTGTAAGGTATTGATCGAATACTCAAATTTCAAGACAATTTTTTTCATCAATATGTTTAATCAGTGTTCGATGATGTTAGAGTTTTCATATATTGAAGTGTAGAGCAACAAAAAAGTTTCAACTGCTTAAGTTTAGAAATTCACCACTCACTAAAATCAATGTGGGGTGCAAGGGAACTATTGAAGCCATAATAATTAGACTTTTGGAGGAGGAAGAAGCCATTTAGATGCTTGAATCATTTCAAGTGTAATGAAAGGTTTAACCTCTACTTCAGTTAGATGCTTTGTGAAAGGTGCACGCCCTTTAGTATTTGCACCTGGTCCTGTGTTCTTGTATTCTCCAAAGTATAAAGTTCTGTGGATATCATCATGTGTTAATCACCATTTCATGTTCATAGATTGTGCAAAGACATGACAAAACATTTTTAGTCTATAAATTTATAAAATATAGTTTTTACATAATTTTTTCATGTTTACTAAATAGAGACGGTCCTATGGAGACTAAAAGTAGGAATTTTTGTAAAATATTTTAAAATTAATATTGAATAAAGTTAATGTAGGAAATAAGTTTAAAAAATCGTAGATTATTTTTTTGAAGTATGTAGAAGTGGAGTATTGGTTATTTGAACTTCAACCTCTCTAATAATGTCTTATATAGCTATCGATTGATGGTCTCTTGAGTGGATGAGTTCGAAAGTAGAACTATTAACATCGACCATCTAAAAAAATTATGAAATCATTGCATATAGCAAGAAAAAATAGCAACTAATAAACTAATCTATTACTTAAACTAAACTAATATCCAATACTTAATTTTTGTAACTCCGATTAATTTTATAAAAAATGAAACTTTCCTATTATTAATCAGAGTTACAAGAAACTTTCTGTGTGAAGAAACTTCCGTTATTTTGTTGAATATGATGGGAAATGAAGAAACATATTTTTTTTTTTTTTTTTTATGATTCTCTTAAAATTGTAACAAGGCTTATAAAATTGTCACCATAGTGAATGAGGGCTATGAAATTAAAATGGAGGCAAATTTGAGGGACTAAAATCAATCAAAATAAATTAGGAGATCAAAATTGTTCAATTGAGAAAGTTTAGAAGTCTAAAATGCAATTAAAACTTATGTATAAGTTATAAATGCAAAGTAGAGTTAGGGAGTTACTTTTCAAATTGAGGGTGCAAGTCATTATTCCAAGCTATTGGATTAAGAACATCAGTCATAGTTGAATAAGCAAACACAACTTTAGGATGAGACATCCATGATCTAGCTAAGAAAGTGTCATGTCCAGTTCCAGTTACATCACAATGCACAAATGAGTACAAACTATCCTCTGTTTCACTTTTCCTTGCTTGTGCCACTATCACTGTTGGCCCAGTGGCACCAAGTGATCTCAATTCAGTTTTCTGCATCATGAAATTAATCATCAATGATTCCATAAATTATCACTAACTAACAATCACAATATTTTTATATTAACTATCTGGTTCTTTAGGGAAGATGACTTTGATAATCCAAATTCATCGAAATAGTTTAATTACTATATTGAAAAAATGTTTTATGTTGGAGTCACATTCTTGTTAAAGTCAGCTTTCTCGTAGTTATGTTTCAATTGTGGTGATCTAAAAAGTAAAAACAATAATAAATGAATTTAGTGATCACTTTATTTTAGAAATATTTCTTGTGAGGTGAATAAATGGATAATCTGTATATATAATGTGATGTTTCAACCAACCGAATGATGCTATGAAAGATTATTGTCATTTTTTCCAATCTTAAATAATAATAAAAGATAAAATATAATTTCAGTTTCTACTTTAATAGCAAGTTTTAATTTTCGTCCTTTTAAAATAAAATCAATTGGTTTCATCCATACAAAAATTTTCCTTTGTTTTTCGCCTTATTGGATAATTTTTGTTCATTTAATAGTAAATATTATAACATTTTTATGTTCAAAATGTGTCTATATGTCATGTTAAATCTATATAAATTTATACTATATTAAAAAATATTAAAAAATGTCAAAATTATGTTAATTAGGGATTAAAAATAAAAGAAATTCTTTTATAAGAATGAAAACAAATAATTTTACTTACTCACTATAAGTAAAAACCGAAACCATATTTTATATTAAAAACTAGAGTGGCATTTCATGAAAGTATAATCACATACCAAATATAATGACCTCCCACTTCCAAATATGTAATCAATTGTGCCTTGAATTAAACAATCTTTGAAAAAATGATTATGTCTATCATCACAAAGTGTGTCCTGGAACCCAAAGAATTGACAATTATAAAATGCTGATTTGTCACCAGAAGTTCTCAATGCAACCGCTTGAGCACCTTTCTCTTTTCCATCAGGTCTTGGTGCAGAATTCTGTACCACCGAATTCATACCAAACAGACAAAACAATCATAAGAAATATTATTCCACACACAAGTAATAAATATTATAGTAAATATTTAAATTTGCCATAGATCCAAAAATAACCAACTATGTGATCCTTGAAATATAGAAGACACAAATTTTGTCAATAAATCTGAAGGTTTAACAAAATAATGGGTTCAAAACTACAATTAAATCAAATCTAAAATATTTCGTTATTTTTAAAAATGATAAATAGATTTTTACTTCTGTAAAATAAGCGAGTTTTGTGTTTTCACTGCATTTTTTTGAAAAAATAACCCTTGCAATGTGTAAAAAAAAAATTGGTAGTGTATTTTATCCTTGCCGATTTTTTTTTCTATCGAAGAAACATGCATGTATTTTCTCTCGTGGTATATATGAATGAAGAGTCAAGAGTTTGATTTTATATCTTTCAGAAGAGATGATGTTCAAATATTCTCGAAAGGTAGTTGTAAAATGAAATTTTGTCCTTTTTTTTTAAACATAATATAGGTATGAAATTTTTATTGTCTCCACCTATGATTAATCTCTGTTCAAAACTTGTGAGACAAAAAAGGTGGATTTTTTCTTTCCAACCAAATTCTTTTTATACACAATAGTTAGGATTTTAACCTCTGATTAAGAGGTTCAAAACTCTTACTATTTGAAGCAATTCATTGTTCGTAGTGTGCTAATTTAATTGACTTAGATTTATTAAAAAGCAAGAAAGTATACAAACCGATATTATGATGTTAGCAGCTACAAAATAATCTGATTCAGCAATCAATGTAGCACTATCAACAGTTCCATAATTTTTTGCAGTACCACCAAAGGTTATATTTGGCATACTTTCTGGTGTTCCATACAATGTAACAAAAGGTTTTGTCCTTTCAATTTTGATTTTCTCATTATAATTTCCACCACCAATGTGAATAATCACACGTTTTGTGTTACCATTAGGTATGCTATTAATAGCATCAGTGATTGTTTTGAATTCACCACTACCATCTTGCATTACTTTTATAACTTTAGCACCAGCTTCTGCAGTAACCAATGCAGGATCAAGGGTAGCTTTTCTTTGTTCTAATGGACCAACATTGGTATTGAACCATTTTTCTAATTGTGCTCTATCAGCTGGAATTGGAATTGTGTCATCTGATAATACAACATTGGATATGAATAATGTTACTATGATAACAACATTAATGAAACCATTTTTTGAAACCATGTTTTTTTTTTTGTTTTTTAGTTTTGTTGAATGAATGAATATAGGTGTGAATGTGTGATTGATGCTAGAATTTATATGATGTTTGTGAGACTTAATTTGGGGAGTATTTAATTTGATTCAACCAATTTTTTTAAGAAAGATAAAATTAAACATGTGGTTAATACTTAATAGTGCTGCGTGGTTTTAATGTTCATTGGTAGCGATATATAAATTATACCTTAAATGGATCTCAGTTACCTCGAGGGGATTAGTCTCTGCAGTTGCGCGCGGAGGATACCTTTGGTTTACCAAAAAAAAAAAAAAAAGGTTTATCTAAGTTTAACATATTATTTTTGGTACAATTACTATAATGAATTTAATTTCAGATGGATTCGCCTAAATAAAGAGTGGACTCAAATTATTTAGAACTTAGAAGGAGTACTAACTTTAAATTCACCTAATAATGGTGTGTTTTTCTACTAATTACTAACAATTCTCATATTTGGAAATTCCTTAAACTTAGATTGTGCTTTGCACCAAATACAAATCAATTGCCTAATCTAGTGTATGCATGCAAATTAAGCCTTTTTGAAAATACTATTAATTTATTTTATAACTTAAAACTTCAATATTTTTGCATTATTAGGGGAGATTCCTTACAAAGAAGGACAATCAATTTGAGGTAAGCATTCTCGCTTATTTTTGAGTTTTATTGAGTGCACCTAAATTGTTTGATAAAAGTTCTTAATGGTAATTAAGTATATAGTATCATACCATACCAAGAGAACAAAAATAACGAAAAAAAGTTTATCTTGCTCTGGCTGCTAGAGACTCTGTTGTTAATGTAATATCATATCTCAATAGCATAATGAATCAATGTTTAATATACTATGCCCTTAATTAAAGGGATTTAATTGAATATATAAAGAGTTAAATGGTTGTTGAAATTTACAGTTGGCTACGAGGCCCTTCTTGGAAAGTAGGCTTGGGAAGAAGGGATTCAATAACAGCTAGTAGATCTGATGCTAATATATAACTCAATTCTTGCACCCTTTCTCAATCTAAGTGCTCTCAAAACAAATTTTGCTAACCAAGGGATCTAAGTGAAAGAATTGGTGGCTCTTTCAGGTACCATAATAATGCTTTATCAATGATTCATTACCACTACTTTGTTCAAAAATTATGTTTGGCATTCAATTAATGTTCGATATAGTATACTATGTTTCAATTCAACTGACTATATATCTTTAATAACAGAAGCACATACAATTGACCTAGCTAGATGTGTGCAATTTCGAGCACACATCTCTACAATGATTCCAACATTAATGCCTTATTTGGCAAGTTACTACAGAGCAATTGCCCCAGAAGTGAAAATAACAATGTGCATGAATGAACCCTTCAACCATCAAACTCCGACCCATTTCGATAACCAATACTTCAAACCAAGGGTTGTTCAATGAGAGTTCTACTACCGACAATCTTGTAAAGATATATGCTACTGAAAATGATGCATTTTTTTAAAGCCTTTGCCAAAGGAATGGTCAAATTGAGTAGCACAGATCATAATCAATTACAATTCCTGGAATCGTCGCTGTTATCAAATCATGCACTCCCAACGGTTTTGGTGACATGATTGTTACCCTAAAGGTATTGTGTTCTATTCATTTCAATTAAATTTGATGTATTGCATTTTGGTGTTAATAGTTTGAATTTCAGGATCCTAGCACTATTGGTGCTAGTATCCATCGCAAAGTCTTCACCATAGTGGAACTTCAAAAAGTGAGGTAATCTATGTTGTTCCGTGACTTTTATACTATTATAATGCATTTTTCTGATTTGTCATCCCTTTTAGCTCTGTCTGTAATGTGTTTGCCATCAGAGAATGTAAATGAAAAATCATGAATCTGGAACTCTCATTGAGTTTGTTTTTATTGAGGCAGACACAGTTTAGTAATTTATATGCTTATGTATCTTGCGTACCGAAATGTTAGATTGAAAATGTGACTAATTTTTTGGCTGTTACAGCAAGTACTTGTAATAATTGAACATTTTGTCATGAGTTGATTTTATATTTCTATGTTGATTATTTTGGATCATATGCGAGAAGCTTGTAAATAAAATCAACTCAATCATGTTTTCCATCGTTTTCAATGGTGTGCTTCATAAAGGGATCAGTGATTACCAAGAGATAGCTCTTTTGGATACAAAGCATTTTGGAAAGGTATGGACAACGTGACACTTGATTATTAAGGTTCTGGTTTAGGAGTCAAATTGTTGTATCAAATCGTAGCACCAAATCGTAGTACCTGAAATGAGAGTATGTTCTTAAATAAAGTTACTTTTCATCTTAAGTAAGGCCAGCAAGTAGGTTTAGGTTCTATTTATATGTTTCATTACAAAAGTAGGATTAATTTATTGTGTGTGTGTTGGAAGGAAGTTTTTAATCGGTGGAAAAGTGTTTAAATATTTGGGAGAGGATATAAAACTTTTGAAAGGAAATGCTACTTGTATTACTAGGTGTTTATAATTTTTTGTTTGATACAAACTCAAGTACATCACATCTATTTATACTAGTGGCATTCCTAAATCAATGACTAGGATTTTGCCAACACAAACTTAATCTAATGGCCATAAACTACTCTCTAGAATTTTCTCAACTACTCCACCAAACTCTTTATTAATCCTTATCTTCTAGAGTGCTCCATAGATTTCTCTAGAATATGATTTGGACTTATTACAACACATATTTGGGCTTTTAAATCATAAGGCCCAAAAACTAACAAACCCAAAATCAATTTATTTATTCAACACCCCCCCCCCCCCCCCCCCCCCCCCTTAAACTTGATTTTGCTACACCAAGTAAATATCTTAACTTGACAAAGTCTTCGCGCTTGAGAGGCTTGGTGAAAATATCAACTGCCTGGTCATGTGTCTTCACGTACTCCAACTTCACATCGTTGTTAGAAACACATTCTCTAATATAGTGATAACGTGTGTCAATGTGCTTACACCGATCATGGAAGACTGGATTCTTTGCCAAAGCTATTGTTGACTTGTTGTCCACGAATATCTTGGTTGGCTCCTTTTGCGGCAGATTCAACTCCTTTAACATATTTCTCAACCAGATTGCATGACAAACACATGAAGTGGCCGCCACGTACTCCGCCTCACATGTGGAAAGAGTGACAATCGGCTGTTTCTTTGACATCCATGTGAAAGTTGTGTTTCCAATGTAGAAAACAAAACCACTTGTGCTTTTTCGGTCATCCACATCTCCTCCCCAGTCGCTATCACTATATCCAACAAGCTTGTAATCATCAGAAACAGAGTAGTACAAGCCTAAGTTTGTTGTACCTTTGATGTAGCGAAGGATCCTCTTTGCCGCCTTCAGATGAGTTGTTGTTGGATGCTCCATGTATCGACTAACAACTCCGACTGCATACAAGATGTCAGGCCTCGTGCATGTTAAATATCGTAAGCTTCCAACCAAACTCTTAAAGAGTGATGGATCCACACTTTCTCCTTCATCATGCTTTGACAGCTTGATTCCACAACCTTAGCATAACCTTCCTGAGTTATTAGGATTCCATGATCTTCTTGTTTCACTTCAATGCCAAGGTAGTAAGACATGAGTCCAATGTCGGTCATCTCGAACTCCTTTGTCATTTCTTTCTTGAACTCTGCAAACATGGTTGAATTGTTCCCCGTGAAGATCAAGTCATCTACATACAAGCACACAATCAAAATATCTCCACCTTGCGCTTTGATATAGAGAGCATGCTCATATGGACACTTAATGAAGCTCTTCTCCTGGAAATACTTGTCAATTCGAGCATTCCAAGCTCTTGGGGCTTGTTTCAGCCCGTAGAGTGCCTTCTTTAGCTTCAGGACTTTTTCTTCTTCTCCCTTGACTTCGTAGCCTTGTGGTTGCTCAATGTAGACTTCTTCTTCAAGGACCCCATTTAAGAAGGCTGACTTGACATCCATTTGATGTATCTTCCACTTGTTTTGAGCTGCCAATGAAATGATTAGTCTAACTGTCTCTAATCGAGCAACTGGAGGGAATACTTCGTCATAGTCGATGCCAGCTCTTTGACTGTATCCTTTTGCCACTAATCTTGCCTTGTATCTTTCAACTTCTCCTTTAGAGTTCTTCTTTGCTTTATACACCCACTTCACACCGATCGCCTTGTGCCCTTTTGGAAGTGAGGCTAACTCTCATGTTTCATTCTTCTTTATCGCATTGATCTCTTCGTCCATGGCAGTTCTCCAAGACTTCTTCTCAAATGCTTCTTGGAAGTTCATGGGCTCACAATCCGCAAATAGACAAAAAGAGTAAGATTGTCTTGATTTTCGGTTGCCTTGTAAATCTCTTACAAACTTCTAAAGTGTGGAGTCCTTTCACTTGAACTTTCTCCTTCTTCAGAACTCGGGGTCGGTGAATTCGGTGGGGTAGTAGGATCTTCTCTTGGTTCCTCTGGTTCTACAACATCTTCTTCAAATTGTGGGAAGAAGTTGTAGTCTTCGTTACTCGATCTCCAATCCCATTCTCCTTCTTCATCGAAAACGACATTTCGGCTGATGATAGTCTTCCCCGTATTAGGACTATAGAGCTTGTAACCTTTGGAGTTGCTGTCATAACCAATGAAGATGTATTTTTCGCTTTTGTCATCAAGTTTGCTTCTTTTCTTATCCGGTACATAAGCGTGAGCAATGCTTCCAAAGACTCTTAGATGGGAAATTACAGGCTTTCTTTCACTCCAGGCTTCTTGTGGTGTTTTTCCCAATACACTTCTTGTTGGAGACCGGTTTGATAGATAAACTGCGCACGCAACAGCTTCTGCCCACAGTTCCTTTGGTAGCCTCTTGCTCTTTAGCATGCTTCTCGCCATCTCAATGATTGTTCTATTCTTTCTCTCTGCTACTCCATTTTGTTGGGGGGATCTTGGCACTGTCAGTTGCCGCCGAATGCCGTTGTCTTCACAATACTTCAAGAACTCCTTTGAAGTGAACTCTCCTCCTCGGTCGGATCTCATGGCTTTGATCATAAGACCACTTTCTTTCTCAACCTGGGCTTTAAACTTTTTGAAGTTCTCGAACACTTCTGATTTTTCCTTCAAAAAGTACACCCATGTTTTTCTTGAATAATCGTCGATAAAGAGAAGGAAGTAGTTGCTCTTACCAAGTGATCTTGGCTTGATCGAACCGCACACATCCGTGTGTATGAGCTCCAACGGCTTTTGTGCTCTTGAGCTTGACTCCTTAGGAAAGCTCATTTTGAATTGCTTTCCAAGTAGACATCCTTCACATACTTGATTGGGATGGTTGATGCAAGGCAATCCCCTAACCATTTCCTTCTTAGAGAGCAACTCTAATCCTCCAAAATTAAGATGTCCAAATCGAAGATGCCAAAGCCATGACTCCTCTTTGTAACACATCTTGAGACATTGCGCGACATCGTTTTGAATGTTGAGCACGAACATTCTATTTCTTGACATGGGCACCTTAGCAATGACTTTGCTTGAATGATCTCTTATTGAAAGGTTATTATCCTTCAGTTGAATGTCATAACATTTCTCTAAGAGTTGTCCTAGACTTAAGATGTTGCTCTTCATGTTTGGCACATAGTAAACATTTGAAATGAATTGATGATCTCCATTCTTCAATCGGATGAGAATTTTTCCTTTACCTTTCACCGCCACTTTTGATTCATCTCCAAAAGCCACGTTCCCGTTCACCGATTCATCTAGCTCTACGAACATGCTTCTTTGCCCACACATATGGTTGCTTGCACCGCTGTCAAGGTACCATTGATTATCTCCACCTCTTTCATTGTCTTTGTGTGCCAATAATAGTGTCCTGTTTTCTTGGCTTATTTCTTCAACATAGTTGGCCTTCTCTTCAACTCTATGATTGTTAGGAGCTCTACATTCATAAGCATAATGCCCAAATTTCTCACATTTGTAGCATTTGACCCGTGACTTATCATACCTTTGATTTGGAGCTCCTCTCCCACGACCTCTTGATGAAATTTCTCCTTTATGGTTGTTGTCATCATTAGGCCTCCAACCTCGTCCACATCCATATCCACGACCGCGTCCACGTTCTCGATCGCCACCTCGTCTTTGGTTGCTTCGACCATGCTCTTCTTTAGGTGAAACAACTCGTGTCTTGAGTACTTGCTCCTCGATATCTTCCTTCTTCTTTTTCTTTTCTTCATAAGCTTGCAACGACCCAAGAAGTTGCTCCATTGTCATGTCCTCCAAATCCTTTGTCTCTTCGATGACAGTGACAATATGCTCAAACTTTGGATCTACCGATCTAAGAATTTTCTCCATGATTCTTACATCGTCAAACTTCTCTCCGTTTCTTTTTAGGTTATTAGTAACCGTCAAAACTCTTGAGAAGTAATCGGAGATAAGTTCACCTTCTTTCATACGCAAAGCTTCAAACTCTCCTCTTAGTGTTTGAAGACGTACCTTCTTCACTTGATCGGCTCCCTTGTAAGAGGTTCGAAGTTTCTCCCATGCTTCTTTGGCCGTCTTTGCTCCCGAGACCATCTCAAACGTGTCTTCATCTATTCCTTGATAGATTAGACAGAGAGCCTTCTTGTCTCTCTTCCTTGAGTCTCTCAAACTATCCTTTTGAGTTTGAGATGTAGTACCTTCATTCTCCGTGTCAACAAAGCCTTTCTCAACTATTTCCCACACATCATGTGCACCAAGGAGAGCCACCATTCTTAGACTCCAATTATCGTAGTTGCTCTTTGTGAGCATTGGAACTTGGAAGGGAACACCACTATTTGCCATCTTTAGGAGGATCTTCAAGCTCTGATACCACTTTGTTGGAAGGAAGTTTTTAATAGGTGGAAAAGTGTTTAAATATTTGGGAGAGGATATAAAATTTTTGAAAGGAAAGGCTACTTGTATTACTAGGTGTTTATAATTTTTTGCTTGATACAAACTCAAGTATATCACATCTATTTATACTAGTGGCATTCCTAAATCAATTACTAGGATTTTGCCAACACAAACTTAATCTAATGGCCATAAACTACTCTCTAGAATTTTCTCAACTACTCCACCAAACTCTTTATTAATCCTTATCTTTTAGAGAGCTCCATAGATTTCTCTAGAATATGATTTGGACTTATTACAACACATATTTGGGCTTTTAAATCATAAGGCCCAAAAACTAACAAACCCAAAATCAATTTATTTATTCAACAGTGTGCTAGTATTTGGAATATGTTTTTGATGTGGTAGTCTATTTATGATTCTTGTTAATTAACTCATGATTGGGTTTTGAATTCCTGGTATAGTGTTTTTTCAATCCACTCAATCTCACCCTCTACCAAGGTGCCTACATACTTAGCTTAGTATCTTGTAAGCTGAATAATTTTTTAATTTAAAATTTAAAATGGAGACAACTACATTTCCAAACACACACACACATGTCACGGTTGGACCTGGTTAGTGGTTAGGCTATATTGAAGGACTAACTAGTTAAATAAACTTTATGGGACATTGCTGATGCAGATGTCAAAGAATTTGGCATGCTTTTCATGATATTGCTGATACTACTTTGACGATGGTGATCTGATCAATGCTTTTCATGTTGGGAATGGAAAGGAACATGAAAGGTGCCCCTAAACCTTGCCCTTTTTACTTTATATATCATTGATCAAATGATCATCTTAGATAATCATTTGTTACAAATGTATAAAATGAGTTATAGTCTTAAGAATGCCAAAGGTAACTTGCAGCAGCTGGTGCTATTGGGTTTGACTCCTAATGGGGTCAATTCATATGTAAAACATGTGAAAGGGCTAGTATATCTTGCCTTTAGATAAAATGATTTTTATTAGGATCATTTCTAGTTTATCTTGCCTTTAGTGTTGGGGTTGATTGTCAAGTCCCACATCGCCTAGTTTCTTAAATCAAGAAGGAGGTTAAAAATAGCTATTGGAGAAGTCCCACATCGCTTAGAATAGTGAAGCAAGAGGAAAACCAAAGCTATATAATAGGCCTAAGTTCTTTGTTTGTAATTGCACCAGTCAGTAGCACTTTAAGCTTATATCTGACTCTTAGTTTAAATATTTGCTTTGTGAGAGTGTGGTTGTATTGGGGCATTGAGGTGAGAGTGAGAGAAGTCTATGTGTTGTAAAAAAATTTCACATAGTGATAATTCTCTGGTTGTCGGTTTAGACAACGGTTGTGGTTTTTTCTCCGATTTGGAGTTTCCACATTATATTCTTGTGTTGTGATTATGTTTATTTTTCTTCTTTAGTGTTGTTATTTCCTAACAGTGGTATCAAGAGCTTCGGTTCGGTGAGATATCACATTTCTTTGTATGCTCTGTGGTTGCAGCATTGTCTGATCTTCCACATCAGAAAAAAGAAGTGTGATATTCTGAAGGTGCTAAAGAAGAGGTTTTGCTATGTCTTATTCAAGTGCTATGAAGTTTGACATAGAGAAGTTTGATGGAAGAATCAACTTTGGCTTGTGGAAAGTGCAAGTCAATGATGTGTTGATACAATCAGGTTTACACAAGGCGCTGAAAGGAAACACTTCCAAGATGGAGGCCGACAAGTGGGAGGAACTAGATTTGAGAGCTGCAAGTGCAATTCGCTTGTGTTTGTCAAAGAATGTTCTTGCGAATGTGCAGAATTTGTCATCAGTCAAGGAACTCTGGGAAAGGCTTGAAGGGTTGTATCAGGCAAAGGACATCTCAAATCGGTTGCTGCTAAAGGAGCAATTCCACAATTTGCGCATGGATGAAGGTACAAAAATCTCTGATCATCTTAGTACTTTGAATAATATAGTTTCTGAGTTAGAATCTATTAAAGTTGAGATTGATGATGAGGATAAGGCGTTAAGGCTCATTTGGTCCCTTCCACCTTCTTATGTTCATCTCAAACCTGTTTTGATGTATGGGAAGGAAAAATTGAATTTTGAAGAAGTTGCAACTAAAATTATTTCTGAAGAAAGGAGGATGAAAAATGATGAAAGCACTTCATCAAATTCAATGTTGCTAACTAGAAGTGGGGCTAATGGGAAGAAGATTCATGCAAAGAATCTGCCATGTTGGAAGTGTGGAAGATCTGGGCATTTAAAGAGAAATTGTCCAGGTGGAGAAGTATCTGAAAAAGACTCTGAGACAAGTGCTAGCAATGTCTCCCTTGTTTTGGGAGATGATGGTGATCTTATCTAGAAGATAAAGTTTGTCCTTATGGTATTTCCGCTATACCATGGGAAATTACAAGTTATTGCTAGCGGATTCAAAACAACACACGGGCATTGGTTGGCATTGATGCAAGGTGTGTGGTGAGATATGTTGATGGCTGAAGAACTTCCTGAAAGCCAACATGGGAGTTGCACCATATTCTTTCAGCAGGTTTCGACATGAAATTCTTGGAATGGTTTAGTTCCAAGTGAAGAAAATCTTGGAATGGTTTAGTTCTAAGTGGAGTATACTTTTATGGTGGAGTATGATTGTCGGTATAGACAATGGAAGCGGAAGATGGAACTCTTTCAATCAAGGTGGAGATTGTTGGGGTTGATTGTCAAGTCCCACATCGCCTAGTTTCTTAAATCAAGAAGGAGGTTAAAAATAGCTATTGGAGAAGTCCCACATCGCTTAGAATAGTGAAGCAAGAGGAAAACCAAAGCTATATAATAGGCCTAAGTTCTTTGTTTGTAATTGCACCAGTCAGTAGCACTTTAAGCTTATATCTGACTCTTAGTTTAAATATTTGCTTTGTGAGAGTGTGGTTGTATTGGGGCATTGAGGTGAGAGTGAGAGAAGTCTATGTGTTGTAAAAAAATTTCACATAGTGATAATTCTCTGGTTGTCGGTTTAGACAATGGTTGTGGTTTTTTCTCCGATTTGGAGTTTCCACATTATATTCTTGTGTTGTGATTATGTTTATTTTTCTTCTTTAGTGTTGTTATTTCCTAACATTTAGCATATCTTGCCACTGAGTTTTGACTCCTAATGGTCAATTTTATTTCATTAACTAAGTATATGTCATTGGCTTTGATGTGGACATTTATTGGATTGTGCAGGAACTGCTCTTGGTCTATCAATGAAGATGCTGATGATAAGTATATTAACTAGGATTTATTTTATGGTTTTGAGTTTAGTACGAATGAATTAGTTTGTTTAGGTCAATAGAGTTGTTTAAATATAACATCTATTCTTGAATTTTTATTTGTAACTTAGTTGTAAAAGTAGTTTATACTTTTGGTTTATATTTTTCAATGTTTGTGAATGAGTTTTGATGAATGATTGCACTCAATATTATTTCTATATGATTTTTGGTTTAATATTATTTCTATATGATTTTTTTATCAATCAAATAAAATCAAAATGATTTTTTTGTATGCTGGAATTTTAAAAAAATAACAACACGAAAAAAATAAAACAGGGACATTTTCTGCGGATTTTGCTGCAGAATTATGTTTCCTGCGGAATTTCCTATGAGTTTATCTGCACAAACATATTTTCTGGGGAATTATATGTGGGTATTATAGCGGAATTACCTGCGAATTGTTTGCAGGAAAGCTTTCTGCGGATTTCTTTTAATTTTTGGCAGCAAATTCCGCAAGAAAGCTTCCTGAGGCTTCAAGAAATCCCAGGAAACAATTACCTACGAAGCTTTTAGCTGGGAATCAGAATCCGCAGGAAAATTCGCAGGAAACACGTTTTATGCAGATTTTTAGTCTAAATCCGCAGGAAATAAGCAAATTTCTAGTAGTGTCAGATTAGGCGGTCCAATATGCCGGATACTGATAGTGAAAACAAACAAAAAAAAAAAAGTCAATTCAAATAACTATAAAAAAAGGTCAATTCAAATTAGAAAGATTTGACCCATTTAATTAAAAATAATAATTTTTTATTGTATCATGTAATCAATGTTGTACGTCATGGCCTTATCTATATAAACCCTCACTTTGCTCAGAATCATAAAACGTTGTGGCAATCAATTCCAAGCTAAACAAAATCAAAAATTAAATTATAAGTTTTCATCACAGTAACTGCGATTGGATAGGGGTTGGTACCATACGATGTCAGAACTGATCCCTGAATCAGACTAGACGGTCCAATAGGTTGGATACTGGTTGTAAAAAAATAAAATAAAATAAAAGTCAATTCAAATTACTTTTAAAGGAAAGATTCTATTCAAATTAGAAAAACTTTGACCCATTTAATTAAAAATATAATTTTTTATGGTATATATCATGTAATAAATGTTGCACGTCATTGTCTTATCTATATAAACACTCACTTTGCTAAGAATCATACAACTTTGTGGCAATCAATTCGAAGCTAAACAAAATGAGAAATCAAAATATGATTTTTTTCTCTATTCTTTCTCTCTTCATATTTTTTCTATGGTACATAAGCAATTTTCTATTTCTCTTTACTATAATATGACTTTAATCTTATTCGCAAGTTTTTTTACTTTCATTTATCTATGGATTTTACTTGTTGCAGTGCAAATGGTGAGGTAATAGCTGAGCATAAAATCTCTGGTTCTGCTGAAGAAACCACGGTGGTGTATGATTGCAACGGTCACAGATGTAGTAAAATATGTCATGAGAAAGGTTATAGTATTGGATATTGTCTTAATAATATTTGCTATTGCAAACCATAGTTTTATTTTTAAGTAAAAATCCATGTTGAGAAATAAATTACAAAGGTGGTCATGTATTCAATATCAAGATTGAGTATAATAAAGATTTTCTTATGATAATATCCATATGGTTTAGTTTGATGATTCTTTTTTATATAATTTTTTTCTATAAATATATAATTTTCATATTCTAACCAAAACAATTAATAAATAATTTTCCAATTTTGACCAAAAAAATTAATAAATAATTTTCATACTTCTCATTATATCTGGCGTTGTTTCAAGCATGTTCAAAATCAAATATTAGAATTGTATCTTTCTTTTTGTTCTTTATGATAGCAGAGCATTTTATTTTCATTTTACGTTTGGCCATATGAATTAAAAAATTAAATTAATATTTTTTATAAGTTTTATACAAAACATGATATCAGTTGCTTTTTCTAATATATTTATAAATTTGGATTTTTGTCACTGAAAAAGAAAACCTTTATGTTTTGCCCTTGTAAAATTTAAACCCATAGGTTTTTGTCCTTAATAAAATATCTTACCGTTTTAAACCGTGATGTGGCATGGATTCAGTTATGTGGCAGCTGGCTGATTGATTATAATATTGACTCATTAACAAAAACAAAAACAAAAAATAATTGAAATAACATAAAAATTCAGAGACCATTATCAAAACAGAAAATTGCATTTTTTTTTCATCTCCTTCCTCCATTCATTCTAGAGCATCAACCATAATGCGAATTCTTCTTCTACACGCAACTAAACAATTTCAAAAATCTCAACCTCAAGTCCATTTTATTTAACTTTTTACAAAAATTGAATGAAGCAAATGTTTATACTATTTACCATCTCTCCCGAATTTCTCTCTCACCAAAAAAAAAATCAGTCTGTTATATGAGTTTGTTTCATTATCATTTTCTTTCAATCAAAATTGTTAACAATAGAGATACAAAATAGTAAAAAGGGAAAACGGCTAGGAGGTTCTAATAATATCAAAATAATATTACTTAACAAAATAAAGGTTACATAGATAATATATATATAGAGCATTGCTATTTAGTAAGAATTATTTTAAAGAAGAAATGCAAGAATAACATATGGTATTATCTTATAGGATGATGTACTTTTAATCTCCTCTTTTAGTGGAAATCACGAGGGGTAGTCGATGTAAACAATGGTGGAGATTTATTCTTGCAATTCTTCTCCATAGATTTTCTTACTAAATAGCATTTTCCATATATATATATATATACCAAACCTAAAACTAATGACTTAGAAACACAAGCCCAATATCATAAGCTCATTAATATTATTATCTAACACCTTCCCTCAAACTCACACTGCTTTAATATAGATACATCGAGAGTTTGTCAAAGAAAAAAAAAAGGAAAAGCATAACTAATAATATAAACTCAAAAAACATCTTATTCTAAAACTACTACCCCCTAAAGTTTACAAAACATTAAGCTTATAAAAAAGCTAACCTGAAAATAGTCGAACCAACTGATTTCATAACCAATATTGGAGAGCAACCAAAGTAGCATCAACCGAAGTGTGGAACTAGGGGTGTACGCGGGCTGGGTTGGGCCGGATTTGGTATAATCCGTTACCCAACCCGTTCAATATACATTGGGTTGGATTCATCACCAAATCCGCACTTTCATTGTTAAATCCGAACCGAACCAATCCGATTGTTAACAGGTTGGGTTGGGTTGGGTTCGCGGGTTGTACATAAAATAAAAAAATTAATGGTTAAAACACCGATTTGACTTCAAATAAAAATTCATTCATAGTCATAACACTTAATAAAAGTAAATTCCCACAAAACACATCATTTTGATTTTCATTAGGTTTTAGAGTGAGGAGTGTTATAAAAGGAAGAATCATTGTAACAAATTTAGAAGCTTGATTGAGTGATTTGTGGGTAATTGATTACACAAATATGAATAAGGAAAGGAATTGAGAAATTGGCTCATGAAATTAAAAGAGTCAACAATGGTAGTAGAGTAGTACTAGTAGTGTAGTACAATAGTAGAATGAAAATTTTAGATATAAGGGTACACGGGTTGGGTATACGGGTCAACGGGTTCACAAAGCTAGATCCAATACCCGAACCAATTATATGCGGGTGTGATGGGTTGGGCTGGGTTCTACCCGTATATGAACGGGTTCGGGTAAATAGTGGGTTGGGTTGGGTTGGATCGGCGGGTTCGCGGATTGACCCGTACCCATGAACACCCCTATGTGGAACCATCATAAGCATGAACCAAAGAAAATCAATCATATTGAATCCATTTCAACTGAACCAATCAAATGGTGAGCATTAACTCACTAGACAAACAGATTGTGAGCATTCGCTAACTGTAACAGGCTGGGCCCCATCTTAGACGGTCCCAACACTGCCACCTCACGATCTTCTCCACCCCCCCCCCCCCCCCCCCCAACCCCTCTTTAGTGGAGTTTTTGCCTTTCGTGAGAGTCAAACCATGTATCATGGGTTCAAGTACATGTTCAATCCATTCCCACTACGAAAAAAAGCACAATTGGTAGTAGGAGTGGATTGAACATGTACTTGAACCTCATATGGTACATGGTTCGATTTCCACGGAAGGAAAAACACTCCATTAGAGAGGGGGTGGAGAAGATCGCGATGTGGCAGTGCCGGGACCACCTAAGGTGGTGGGGCCCGGGCTATTACACTCACCAGATAAAAAGATTAGAAGCATTTGCTCACCAAAGAAATAGATTCTGAGCATTCACTCACCAGACATATTGCGAGCATTTGCTCACTAGATAGATTACGAAAATTCGTTCACCAGCAGATTGTGAGGATTTACTCACTAGATAGACTATGTGAATTCATTCACCGGATAGATTGCGAGCTTTTGCTCACAAGATATCACCAGATAAATAGGTTGTGAGTATTCACTCACCAGACAGATTGCAAGTACTCGACATAATATTTGTAATTGAACTTTTCTTTTGGTAAAAACTCTTTATATAGAACTTCAACTTGTTCGAAAGCATTTTGAAATTCCTCCGAAATAATTCCTAAAAATTTTCAAAGTGTTGAGCATCAACGTTTTGTTTAATGTAGAATAGAGCTTTACAATCTTACTTCTTGGCTTCTTTAATTACCAATCTTTGTGCCTCTGTTGGATTTGCACCTAAATCCTCATATCCATTCTGCACAAGTGATGACAAGAATTTATATAGTATTTTTAGCATTTAATTAGTAGTTAGTTGAACACTTTGAAGATCAATTACAAGCAAAAACCTGAAGAAGTGAAGCTGCTTGAGGAAGAACAAGAAGACAAGAATACAAGAAAATTCTAAAAAGAGGTCAAAAGTGGATATACATTGCGCTCCCATCGTGGCCACGATGACTCCCATCGTGCCACGATGGGAATACTTAGCGCCCAAGGAAAAACCAAACAAATCTATTTTAAATTTGAAGAATATTCACTTCATCGTGGCACGACGGGATCCATCGTGGCCACGATGGCACGCTGAGGCTCATTAGGAAAACTATAAATAGAGCTATCCTCCCTCGTTATTATTCATTAAGAAAAATACAATTCAGTCTTCTTAAAAGTATTCAAGTCTCTTATGAGCAAGGAGGGAAAAGAAGCTCTCTACGAGAAGAACTTTACTCACGACGAGAAAGGTAACTTCCTTAGCAAGACATCTACGCCATTGGTATGCATATTTCTTTTCTTGTAATTTAATCATGTTGATTACTAGCTTAGATATCTTTAGGTTTTGGTGGAGAAGATGAACTTCCTTAGGAATGCTTCAGAACATGTAATTGGTGCCAAAAGTCTATAGTATTTTATTATTCATGTCTATGTTTCCTATTATTTATGTTTTAATTACGTATTCCAACTTTTAGCCACTGATCGGGAAACACTGGTAGGATGAGAGTTCAATAACTAAATATATTGATAGTCCCAAACAATAAATCATAGGGCTAGTGACCTAGAAACGAAAATTCCGACACTAAGCACTAGTGGTAAAAGAATTAATCGAATGTAATGACTGCATGTATGTTAGCCTGATCCTTACCTAGGGTACATGACAACACAGAGTAGCTCCCATGGATGCACTAGTTAATATGTTCTATGGTAACTTATAATGTATTAGGATAATACCAGTGTATTACCATAAAAGATATAAATTAATCTGCCCAACAATAGACTGAACAGTTGTATTATGTGTCAATTATCAAGCAAGAATAGGGGAGAGATTCTATCTATCTAGCCTGTTCTTATCTTTCTGAATCAAAGCATTATTTTTCCGCACTAGCATATCGCTACTTTTAAACTAAAAACCTTTTCAAAACCAAAGCAAACGCAAACCCAACGAACTTAAATAACACTAGTAGCGCTTGGCACGATCTCTGTGGATACAAACTCATTCTAAACACCTAGAGTGTGAATTATTACTCGACGACTGACTGGTACACTTTCCCGACCGTAGTAAACGAGGTCACTGACTTCTTGTGCACCAAAGAGAAACTTCATCAAAGCACTCCATTTGTCCCAACTTGCCATCAAGAACTTCAATATTCGAGCCAAAACCACCATTGTTGTTCATCTTGCTCTTGCTTGTCAAAAAATCGAATCACACTCCTTATTAAGTGTTTCCCGATGATTTCCTCTTACAAAACGCCTGTGTTTCCCTTAATTGAACCTTGCCTCTCAATCCCAATTGTTAGAACAAGGCAATACAACAACAACAACAACAAAATTATGCGCAACTTGAGATTCTGGTGGCTAGGTGAGCACTATGTCGCTTAGCAACACTAGAGCAAGACGAAAAACTATGGTCAAAGCTTAACAATTGTCAAGTTGAGAAAAAGATAGAATATAATTGGTTTTGGTATAATATGATTTCATTGATATTATGAATTTCACATTACATATGTCTTTATATATTAGTTACACACACGCTTGTAAAGCAAGTAACCTACGCTAAAGATAACAAACTAGCTCTAACTACCTAACTAACTTCACAAAATCAGTTATGAGCATCATTGATTCTGTTTTTAGTTAACGTTTTTATGGGTGAGTTGCAGTGGTGCTTGTGATTGTAGTGTCATGACTAATGGTGATTATAGTTCAGTGTTTAGCAAAACCCAAATCGAATGGTTTCTAAGTTTATTAAAGACATTAAATTCAAGATCCGAGTTTATTTAGATTTGGGGTTTTAGGATTGTTGATAATTTGGGATTTTAATTTTTAAGTTTAAAAAAGATGACAAAGAATATAATACACGACCCATATCAAATAGATTTGTTTAATGCTATTATTCCGAAAATATCCATCGATTAAACAAGTTCACATACATAATTAAATGAAACTAAAGGTTAGTTTGAGAATTTCAATTATTACCATGCATACTTATTAATTCACTTTCCAACTCAATTTCCTGTTATAATTCCCCACCCTTTGTGATCTTTATGTCATTTAAATATGATTTTCCACGGATCCCTTGTGAAAAACACAGATCGTAGTAGTCTGCAACACGTATTCTTCTAAACTGTGCTGGTCTTTCTGGAGTAACAAGACTCGGTGCTGGACCTAAAATTGCGTGCATGCTAGGGCCATAAAAAGTAGCTAGGGAGATCCTCTCCTTCTCTGAATTAACCGTTGCTCGATGTTCAACGCTCTGATAAATTCCATTTGTTATAATCTGCAAATCAAACCATTTTGGTTATGCTAATTTATAATTTATAGTAATATCAGTTGCCATACTGACATAATGAAAGTTGAGACAAAAAGTTGTGAATAATTTTAGTCAAACATGTATACCTCTAATATGTCTCCGATATTGACGATGAAAGCATTAGGCAGGGGTGAAACAGGAATCCATTGTCCTTCCTTTTTGACTTGAAGGCCTTCTGTATCATTGATTTGATAAAGAATGGTGAGGCCACCACCATCAGAATGAGTGTTTAAGCCGATGACTTTTTCTGGTTGGGGGCATGGAGGATAGTAATTCACCCTTATATTTTGAGTTCCTATGTTAAATAACTCTCTCAATTCCTTAGGATTTATTGCAAGAGCATTTGCCATAAGTTCGATGATTTTGATGGCGAGGTTTTCCAATTCTTCAGAATATATCTCTACATTTTCTCTACATTTGCATAAGGATCATAAAGTCATCAACGCAGACAATAGTAAATTGTGTGAAAAGCAAATGAAAAATTGTATTATGATCATTAAAATTTATAAGTGTCGGAATCAAAAAAGAAAGTAAAGAACGAGACAGAGACAAAGAACCTAATTGTTTGGGGGATTTGGTTGTATATATGAGGTTTCCTTTTGTGAGGCGGCAGTGTGTTCAAGAAAAAAGCATCTGCCCAATCTAGTTTCTGTTCTTCGGAATAAACGAAGGCCTGACCAAATCCCTCCAAGTCTCCTTCTTTCTGCCATAGCTTCTTCTTTTCTTCCATTGAAAGTTCAAACAAACTTTTAGCACATCTTTTCACATTTTCCACCAAAGAAGTACTTACTCCATGATGAACCAGCTGAAATGATTTTATTATTACACATATTAGTCAAAAGCAGAGTAACAAAATTCATCTGCATCAAAATATATTTCAAGAGAGATCAATCCCTTAAATGAATCTTAATTATTTTGAGAGATTAGTCTGCGTAGTTGTCTACGCAAGATATCTTGGTTAACCAAAAAAGTACGTGTAAAATAGAGCTAGGAGTCTCACATCAGATGTGAGATGATCTAAACATGAGTTTATAGGTAGAGACCCAAGTTTTAAGAAAAGGTATCATATATTATTATAACAATTTGGCTATGCACTTCTCATGTTACTATAGTTATAAAATTTGACAAGAAGACGTTTTTTTTTATATCCTGATATTGATACGAAATTTTCACTGCCGTTAGCAATAACTAATCTCTGTTGGGGAACTGGTGGGACACATAAGGTGGATTCTTCTATCACAATCGAATTTTTCCATAGGCATTAGTCAAAAATCGAACCACTGACCATATGTTTACAAAGACCAAGACCCTTACTACTTTGAGCAATTCATTGTAGATTGACAAGAAGACATTATTTCATGAATAGTATACAAATATTAAATCAGACCTGAAAAAAACCCCATTCTTTGCAGGCATAGTGTAGCTTCTCCAGCTCATGTCTCTTGAGATTAAGATCTTGAGACAACAATTTGGCAAGGTCAATGACAGGAATTTGAGGTAAAGAGGTAGTGTTAGATAGCACTACAGTGTCTTGATCATGAAGAACATATCGCTCTGGAACATAGGTAAGTGGTTCCTTAGCTAGCTCTTGGACAGAGGGCACGAGAATAGAGCTTAGACCTTCCATACTACTTTCGTCTGAATACAAGCGCAACACTAAACTGTACTAATGTTTTCACAATAACTAATAAGGGAAAGAAAAATATCTGTGGTTCATAATTTTTCACAGATAATGGACAAAAATTACTATTTTCTACTTATTTTTCTTCAACTATGTGTGTGTATAAATAGAGGGTCTAAAAGCAAGTATTTTTTATATATGATAATCTAATTGAATTATTTAGTTGATTTTAGCTATCAAACACAGTTTTATGGATACAATTGAGGCAATATGCCTAGAAATTAATTGTCTTAGAATAGACGATACAATTGATGCAATATGCCTAGAAATTGATGTCTTCTTATAATATTGACAATGGTATGAAAGACTTATTTTATCAAATAATTAGTGTTGCGCTTCTATCCTATTTTATGAAATAATTAATTTTACTTGGTTTTTTTTTTTATTTTTACAATAGCAAATCTAACATATTTCATTAATTAAAATAGTATCAATACAACGAGGGATCAAATCAAAAATACGGCGACTAGACAAAGAAAAGGCCGCTCTAGCTAAAGAGTGAGCAATCATGTTCGCTTGTCGCTTGACATACTTAACCTCAAAGTAATTATTCATTCTAAGTAAGAATTGAATATGAGAAATCAAAATGCTAAATTCCGATATACCATCTTATCTAGAAGAAATAGCATCCACCACTAGTTTTACTTGGTTTACTATTTTATTAAATTCACAAAAATAGTCCCCCTGTTTTAAAATCAAACGTTTTGTCTCGTGTCAGAGTGTTGTCTTTAGTTAGCTGTTGTCAGCCCCTTTAATCCTTAGTGCCCTTGAGTACTTGTCTGCATGCACTCAACAAATACCTCAGTAGCACTGGAAAAGATGATATAATTTTTTTGATTTTGTCTCATGTGTCTTCGTCACTGTGAAAATTCCCAGGTAAGTGAGGTGGATCACTAGGATCGCTTAAATACCAAGACTTTGCCTTAGCCAGGAATTCACAGATCAAAATCCACAATCATCAACAACAAAAATTTGATTTTTGATTTTTTTTGTATTTTCGAAATTTTTTTAACAAAAATAAATCTAACAGTGCTTTGTGAACACAATCCCCGCTAGCGGCGCCAAAAACTTGACTGCATTATGGCAAGTGTACCAGTCTGTCGTCGAGTAATAATTCACACTCTAGGTGTCTAGAATGAGTTCGTATCCACAGGGATCGTGCCAAAGCATTATTAGCTTCATTCAAGTTCGTGGTTTTGCATTCACTTTGGTTTTTGGAAAAAATGTTTTGTTTTTATAAAAATAGCGATATGCTTTGCAAAAAAGTAAATAAATTGATTCGAGAAATATAGAGAATAGGGATGGTGGTTGAACTCCCTCCCTTTATCCTTGTTATGGTAGTACCATACTACTACCTTAATATATGTGAAGTTTCCCTACAATAATAACTAAGGCACCTACGGGAGCCTAACCTCGATGTGTCACGTACTGTAATTACTATGCGAGCTATTCAACATACATGCATTATGTTCATCAACCATCCAATGCCTCTATATCCTAGTTTCGAGCTATTCAACTTCTGATTGCTCAGTTCACAACCAGTTCCTGATTCCTCCTCTAATTGCTCATTTCACAACTAGTTCAAGATGTTTACCGTCTCTATTCATCTAGCATATATTTACTACTAGTTATGGACAAATATTAAAGTAACCTTAATATAAATACTAAAGCTAACCCTAACATTTATTCTATGGGCGCTCCCGCTTATCCGGCCAGATTACAAGAATGCGTTATTAAAGTTCAAGAAAGTAAATGACAAATATAATACTGAATAAACATTTATTATAACTTTGACTCAATCACATGACCCAAATATTCATAGGGGAGTTCGTCTTCTCCACCACAACCTAAGACATCTATTACAAAAGACTAAATATTTAAAGTATAAGAAAATAATCTAAACATAAAAGCCTAAAGAAAACATACCTTGCTGAGTATAAGTTTCCGGTAAGGGGAGAAATATATGCCCGTAGAGCTCCTCTGAACAACTCTAGGAGTACTAGAGAATGTTCTTCTATTTCTGAATGAATAAGAATGAGGATTTGGAGCTTTATTTATACTTTTCCTAACGGGCCTCAGCAAGTCATCGTGCTACGATTGGAAGATTCAATTCAAAATTATAACTGATCCTGTGCGTTTCATCAGCTTGGTCGCCAAGTAAGGTCACTGTGCTACGATGACATGTATCGTGCTACGATGAACAGATTTTCTTCAGATTTAATTCTTATGTTTTCTTGGCCAGCAAGCAGCTCCCATCGTGACGATGGGAGCCATCGTGCTACGATGTAAACGTCATTTCTTCACTTTTTTGGATTTTTCTTGTCTTTTCTGTATTCGTGCTTTGTCTTGAATCTTGTCTTCGATTCTATAGGTTTTCCTTCGTATTTGGGTCCGTCTTGGTCAATTTACTACGAATATTACTACCTAAAATACCATAGAAATTCCTGTCATCAGTGACTAACTTGAAACCTAAAATAAACATAAAGGACCAAATGTGCAATTAAGCCCACTTTAATCTATCATATGCTCCTTTGACCTCCTAGACTTCCCTCGTAAAACATTCAATGTAATCACAGCGGGTCTCGTCCATCCCTTGAACGAAAGCTCTGAGGGAGGAGTGAGTCTTAGGTTTACATCTCCACACAGTGAAAGGTGAAACGAATTATTCACAAAGGGTCTGGTTATCCTGCATAAGTCAAACTTATGCACGCTGCATAAGCAACCCAAGTCATAACAGAACCAACGCACCCACCATACCATTTCTTCTCGCGCCCCCATACAATTTCTTCTCATTTCTCCAATTCTACTCGCCAGAAACAACAAAACCAACGCGCCCCCAAATCCCAACCAACGACCGGAAATCGCAACCACCCAAATCACAATCAATTTCACCGTAAATCACAACCATCATTACGATTCAACGTCACCGGACATCATCATCACCGTGTTTCAAGATACCAAGTGAATGTTTCTTGTATGACCAGGTTTGGGGCTGCATTTTGGAGGTATTCGATGGTTTTTCTGTGATTGATCATAAATTCTATGGAAAAAAGATTTTTGATTACAACGAAGAATTGAGGAAAATCGGTGTGGTTGTTGATTTTGGAGATGCTATCAAAAACTTTGCTTCAGTCTTCAAACAGAAGGCGTCACAAACTTCAGCTAACAAAGAAAATGTCATGTCTTTTCTTTCTTGTTGCAAGCTGCTAAAGGGAACTGAGTATATTTTTCCTTCTGATTTCTCAACCATTATACATAATCAGAAGTGGTTGTATACCAAACTTGGTTGTTATACGTTCCCAAGAGAGTGTATTTTATATGGTCAGGAATGGAAATCTATATCTTCAATTACATGTCTCCCTTTCATTGATGATAGTGACAATGAATATGAGTACAAGTTTGCTGCAAGCTGTTAAATATGATAAATTTTGCTGTGGATTGGTTTTAGTTGTACTTTGAAATCATTTAGCCGGTAGAATGGTTTCATAGAGTTGTACTCTGAAACCATTTTGCTGGTAGAATGGTTTTAGATAGTTGATGCTTAATTGTTGCTTCATCGTGAATTATTGATTCTCATGTACCATCTTTTCTTTTCAAATGCTAATGTAGTGATGCATAGACAGAAAATAAATATTCATATTTTATTCAAAATAAATAATATAACTGAAACCATAAATGTAGCTTAATGGTTTCACTAGTTTTGTATCTGAAACCAAAGTAGTCATCTTATGGTTTCCAATAAAATATTCATATTTAATTTAAAATAAATATTATAACTGAAACCATAAATGTGGCTTAATGGTTTCACTAGTTTTGTATCTGAAACCAAATTAGTTCTCTTATAGTTTCTAATAAAATATTCATATTTAATTTAACATAAATATTATAACTGAAACCATAAGTGTAGCTTAATGATTTCACTGGTTTTGTATCTGAAATCAAAGTAGCCCTCTTAGGGTTTCCAATAAAATATTCATATTTTATTCAAAATAAATATTATAATTAAAACCATAAGTGTAGCTTAATGGTTTCACTAGTGTTGTATGTGAAATCAAAGTAGATCTCTTATGGTTTCCAATAAAATATTCATGTTTTATTCAAAATAATTGTGCAAACCATAAGAACAAAATTATCACCATAGGTTATTTTCATATTCAGTTCAACTTTAAAACCAATAGTAGTTACTAGTTAGCACAGAAATGAGCATTGTAGCATCCATTTTCAATCATGATTTAAAAAAGAATCGACAATTACAAAAAATAATCTTTTACATCATAATCTCATTTTTTATTCCCATTACAATTTGTGCTCTATAAAAATATTGTTCTTACAAACAGCAAAATGAGGCCTGCAAAACACTAAGTTTAACCAAAGCTACTATACCATAAGAGATCTACTAAGCTTAACCAAAACTAAAGAATGCTACTATACCAAAACACTAAGCTTAACCAAAGCTAAACAAACTGTAACTTTCCAAAATTTTATATATGTATTTTTAGCAATTTTCTTAATTTATGATTTATTCATCAATTTATTTTATGTGTAAAGGGTTTAAGAAAATTATGCCACCTTTAGTTATAATTAAATTGGGACACTTAATTCTATTTATTTATTTATTTAACTTATCAATTTGGGGTGGTAGTCATTATTTGCTTGATTAATTATTTGAGAAATAAATTCTATAGTAATTATATTTTATTTATTTCAATATAGTATTTGATGAGAGAAGGTTATTTCAACTATATATCTAATTAATTTATAAGTTTTACAAATTATTGTGTTAATTAGTTTAGGATGGGAATCAATCAATTTTGACTAGGTCGTAATGGAAAAGTTTAGCCATGTAGCCACGTACAGGTATAACTCTCATGTAACCAATTATTCCATACTTTGTGCCACTTGAATATTGTTCCACATACCCTTAAATTCAGCAAGTATACATGAAGAACAAACCGTGTGTTTTGGCAAAAAACGATCTACCACTTAATATTGCAGTGCCCATTTAAGGAAGATAGAAATTAGAAACTAAGATGCTTACGATTGGAAGCTATTAGAAACCAGCATAGCAACCCCTCCACCCTATGGTCCTTGCCTCATACGTATTCTTATGTCACTCTAGTCAACCATGCTACCTATTCAATCACATATATGCCAATTCCTTCCATCTTATTATGTATCGGTTTCAATTCTTATATGCATCTAGGCTTGTATCGGCAGCTAGCACACTTACCATCCAAATTAACCGCTTCCTATACATAATATATTTAGAGTTGTCTTGAGGAAAATAACCAATCGGAGAACATGATGAATCAAAGGAGTAGAAGTTTTATGCGTGCAAACCAGAATTAGGGTACGTAAGCATCAAATTAGCTTAGAGTCGGTATGCTCGGAAGGAAAGCGGCTAAGGTAAGGGCTTTTTTCCCCATACACTCATGCACTTAGGGTTTATGTTATAAATTAATAATGAAATAGTTAACTGATGGAGATGAATGATAATAGAAGGAATGATAGAGAATTATTTTTATAACATTTTATGCTATTTCAATATATTAAGAGTTATGTGGGTGTGTGTGGTTGATTGTATATCTTTTGTGTGTGGTTGATTGTATATCTTTCGTGTGTGGTTGAATGTGAATTTTGGTTATTTTATCGGTTCTATTCAATGGCTATCAAAGGTGTTAATCTTGTCTCTTAATCTGGTGGATTTAGAGATGTTTTCGATTAAATGGTGAATTTACAGAGTTTGAAAGAAAAGGTTTAAACTTTCAATTGGTTAATGGTGTTGGTTTTAAATGAAAATATCTATGATATGCATAGCATGGCATATAGTGGTTTGATAGGTTGGTTCGGAATAATACCTAATGGTGGGGTACCGAACCTTAATACCCAGGTGGGGTATTGTGTTCAGGTGGGACACTGTCCAGGTGGGACTTTTTGCTCTGCGGAGAGGTGATATCCGGATCATTGTAGTTAGTTGCATTTCATGCAGTATTAATTGGTATAAGGGGTTATTAAAAATAGTTTCTTTCATCGATTTTATTTGATTTCTTCTTTATGGCCGACCGTTTTATTATTATTCTATCACATTTACCTTCCGTTCGGCATGTTTCAATTTGGATAAGGAAATTGACCCTTACATTAAATATGGTTGTAGGTACCAAAGAAGTGTGAAGTTGATGTGTTGCTTGTACGTGCGCGGGGATAAATAAAAAGGGTTTTATGAGTATATAATTGTAAATACAAATAAGACTTTTGGACAATTTTATAGTTTTGTAAATTTAACGTATTTTAAAGTTGATGACTTGTAATATTTGGATTTAATAAGTTTTCCTTAAATTCTTTCAATAATTAATTATCTTGTAATTTTGAGAAAATATTAATGGCGACTTTGAGTAAAAAGTGAAAGAGTTTTTCTATTAAATAAGAGAACTAGTCATAATGTCTCGGGCCAAAAATCCGGGATGTTACACAAACTGAGGCCTACAAACAAAAGCACAAAACTAAATAGCACCAGTCCCTCAACACGAAGATCTCTGAAACCACACCTGCACAGTCACAAACACAAAGTGGTTTAGGATGCAACAATTAAGCATAAACTCTCTGAAACCATTCTACCAGCAAAATGGTTTTGGAGTACAACTTTCTGAAACCATTCTTCTAGCAAAATGGTTTAGGTATGATTTTTAACTTAGCAAGAATGATTTGTAACAAATTCAGTGGATCAGTGTTAATTAGGTGCTAAACCTTTAACATTGTAACCTCAACAAATGATTTCAAATTTTCACAAAAACTATTGTAAAAAATTGATAATATCATTTTAATTAATACTAATAATTTCTCATTTCTCTCACTTTTTCTAAGTAGAACGGTCCGTCCCATTCTGATCTGCGGATTTTTGCAGATGCTACTGTTGAGTATCCAAGCCTTACGAAAAGAACTTTCTTCATTCCCTAGAATTTGGGGAAAATGATGAAAATAGCAAAATGAAATCGATGACGAAGATGAACCAGATCGGAAGAAGGAAAACGAAATCGAAAAACAAAATCGATGATGAAAACGAAATTGATGGCGCGCGAAAAAGAAGATGAACAGGTCGGAGAAGAATCACGTCGAAGAAGAATCACGCCGCGTCGGAGAAGGACAGTTGAGAAGGATCACATCGCGTCAGAGAAGAAGAGTTAAGGTGCGATCGAACTTGGGTGAATACGAGCTTCATATTGTGAGCGTTATGCCTAAGATTATTACACGTGTCACTAAATCTGATGGCTGAGTTTCGCTTATGCACCGTGCATAAAGATATGCTTATGTATAATAACTTTGGCCATTCACAAAGATCTTTACAAAACATGATTGAGCCATCTGACACGCTTTTAAATCAAGTAATTGTTGACCCACGTGGCTTAAATTTATTGAGCCACATGACAATATGTTAGTTTCTTCTTTTTGTTTCTTTTTTTATCGTCGCATTAAGAGTATGGATCAAAAGCAAATTTCTTGAAAGTGTAAGTACTTAAACCATAAAAAAAACTTACAAGGACCGATACTAAAATATGATATATGAAGGTGTGAAGAAAACATAAGAAGGGGGGTTGAATTGTGTTTTTAAAATATTAAAACTTTTCAAACTTAGACAAACTTAGCAGCGGATTAAAACATAAAACAAAAGTAAAGAGATGGAGAGAGAGAGAGAGAGAGAGAGAGAGAGGACACGAACAAATGTTTAAGTACACAGCAAGAGACTTCACAATGCTCAAGTTCACAAAACAAAAGACTTTCTAATGTTCAAGCACACTTGCAAGATTCTCCATTAGCTTAAAATTAATTTAAGAAAGTTTAGAATTAACACTTGATTTACAATCAGAGGTGTTTATAAAATACAAAGCAAAGAACAAGTCTAAAAACTGTTTGAAAGAATATTATGCTTCAGAGCTTTCAGAGGCTTGTTCGTGTGTCAGTGTAGCAGCCAATTCTTCAAAAGATGTCTCCTATTTATAGAGGAATTTTGAAGATGACTGTTGTAGAGAAAATTAGGTAGCCAGCTATAATAGTACAGTTCTTGAAGATATGATTTGATCCTTTTGCCTTGATAGGAAATAAATTTCCACTACTCATTTGCATTTCAAATGGCGCCTTAACTATTTAGAGTAATCATAGTACATTATTACATTATTCTTTCACCAAGGAATAGTATTTGGAATTATTGCAATGATTGAGAGTGGTGTCTTTCAGTAAGGAATAAAATCTTCTTATTCTTCAGAGTGTGAGATGTACTTTTCAGATGGCCTTTTAGGTTCTGAACAAGAGACGACTTTTAAACCATCTTCAAAGTCTTGATCAAGAACTTCCTTCTGAGAGTCTTCAGAGCTTGACTTCAGAAGATGCTTCTGAGACTCTTCTGAGCTTTCTTTCAGAGCGATGGCTTCAACTTCTTCTCATTTATGTTTTGCGTGACTATAAAAATTTTATATTATAGTCATGTACACTAGAACAAATTATTAGTAACACCATAGATAGTTGTTTATCAGACCCACTTTGTTCCAACAATATAATTGCAGAGATTAGTTAACTACATACTTAAAACCTAATTAAAAGTAAGAAAAAATTGACTAAAATAATTAAAAATAGAATTGTTCATGGTGTAATGTAATAAATTTTGTAAGTTCTGGTCTTTAATGCTGGCACATTATAACACAAATGCAAATTAAATATTTTGTAACCTAAAGATTAATTGAGATTAAAAAATTGACCCAGTTAATTAAAAATAATTTTTTAATGATATTAAAAAAAGTACACATAAACTTTGTAATAAATTTATTATAAAAAAATATATATATATATATATATATATATATATATATATATATATATATATATATATATATATAAAAGAGGTAGAGAATCAAAAATTTATTATTTGAGTTTTTTTTTTAAAAAAAAAGTAATAAATTTTGTAAGTCATGGTTTGCTTGCATTGCTGCCACATAAAACATATGTAAATTAAATATTTCTTATTCTAATAGTCAATTCAAATTATAGTCAAAAGGAAATAATCAATTAAAATCAGAAAACTTGACCCATTTAATTAAAAATAATAAATGCAATTTAATACTCCAAAATATAAGCAAAATTTGGTCAATAAAAATGAATATATTTGGACAAAATTTTAAACCAAATACTGAAGTTTCTTTGACTCATTTTTACTTATATTTCGAGACCAAAGAAATATTATATATAAAGTCATAGTACAATGTTGTGGCAATCAATTTCACGCTAAACAAAATGAGAAATCAAGATTTCAGTTTTCTCTCTATTCTTTGTCTCTTCATAATGTTGCTATGGTATATAACCAATTTTCTCTTTCCTTTTTCTATAAAATGTTTTCTCAATGTTATTTACAAAGTTTTTGTCTTTCATTAATCTATCTATTTTACTTGATGCAGTGCAAATAGTAAGGTAATAGCTGAGCATAAGGTTTCTGGTTCCGCGGAACAAGCCACGGTGATTGATGCATGCAATTTGTTTTATTGCAATGTAAGATGTTTATCGCAATATCAAGTTACTGGATCTTGCATTCATGGAGTTTGCCATTGCAATGCACCTCCACCATAGTTTTATTTTGATGTAAAAATCCATGTTGAGAAATAAATTACAGAGGTGGTCATGTATTCAATATCATTAAGCTTAAAAATAATAAATATTTTCTTATGATAATATTCATATGGTTTATTTGATGATTCTTTTTGAAATATATTTTCATATTTTGACCAATACAAATAATAAATAATTTTCATATTTCTCAGATAGTTTAGTGGCTAAATATTTTCACACTTAAAGTGGATAAATTTCAGCCCCTACATATAAAATACAATATTTTTATCTATTGAGTTAAGCCTACGATAACAATTTGTCGTTATTTCTTTTCTAGCATCTTGATAAGCATATATTGACATTGAATCTTTCTTTTTGTTTTTTATGATATCAGTTGCATTTTATTATAATTTTAGGTTTTGCCATGAGAATTAGAAAATTAAATTAATTAATATTATATAGAAAACACATGATATGAATGAGTTTAAAATCAAGCATTGTAGTTGTGTATGTAACTTTTAGATGGTGTTTGACACTTTGTTTACAAACTCAAAAAAATATATTCTTAGATCACTACAACAAATTTTTTAGACTTAGATGGGGTGAATAGATCATTGTTAAACTTTCAAACTTTTAATTAATGGCATGGCGGAAATCTTTTGCGGGACGACTCGCATCTATCACGAACACTATTAAAATAAGGGAAATGCTTATTTTTACGAATCTAGTAAGTAAGAAAGACTAGAATGAATCATGGCCCTACAATTTCATAATCAATCTCTCCATGATTTCCTCTAACTTCCTATTTTATAGCAATTTTGGTTTTTTAAAAATAAAATAGTACATTTCTTCTCTTTCTTGTACTTTTTACCCGTAACATATAGCAAAAATTAATCTTGAACGTTTTTTTTTTATTATAACTAATGAAACTTAATGTGATTAAATTTAACTTAATCAGAGAGTTAATTTAAATCAATTGAGTTTGTTTGAATCAAGTTTGTAGTAACAAATTTTTTTTAAATTATTACTTCCACAAGTTACCGATTTCCAACAGGGCACAAAACTAGAAAAATTGTGTTTCGACAATTTATCGAGTCTAGTGTGTAATTTTATAAAGTTTGATTCAATATTCTTTAAAGTCTTAAATTTCTTCAAATTACAAGTTTGAATCTTTATAACTCTGATTAAAGGAAATAAATGCAAAAAAAAAAAAAAAAAGAGATTAACTGAAAAATTTAATTCTATCTTGAACAAATTACCTGAAAGATTGAATTTGTTCTATTGACATGGAACACATTGGTTATGCACAAAGAATCAAATTGCAAATTTTAAAAGGATTAAAACCCTGAATATTTACAGTGTGAAGTCCGGTTACAAGTTGCTTGTGCAATCAACAATTGATTCTATGGATACACTAATAGAGGAGGGCTGGAAATGGTTGTGGAAAATAAAAGCACCTCCGAAAACTAAGCATTTGTTGTGGCGAATATGTAGAGAGTGCTTACCGTCAAGAATTCGTTTGCGAGGGAGACATGTTCAGTGCCCTTTGGCTTGTCCTTTATGCGATGACAGTGAAGAAAGTGATTGGCACGTGTTTTTCGGTTGTGCCAGCAGTCAAGAAGCATGGTGTGCTGCTAACCTTGCTTACATGCTAACGCCCCAAGCTCAAACATTACAGTCAGCCAAGGACTTTTTTCTTTCTATGTGCAGGTACCGTGATCCTAAAGAGGTCGGGAAAGCTGCTGCGTTGGTCTGGACTATATGGAACAATCGAAATAACTGGGTGTGGAATAATGAGAAGGAACAAGGGCAGCAAATTGGCGTCAAGGCCATGAATTTTTGGCACGAGTGGAACGCGCTTCAGGTGGTTAACAGCCCGCGCGCACAGCAGGTACAGCAGGAGCAATTATTGTGGCAGCCACCCAGTCAAGGATCTTATAAATGCAACGTGGATGCTGGTATACACGCGGAAGCAAGTAAAACAAGTGCAGGTTGGTGCGTTCGCGATTTTCGTGGTCAATTTATGTTGGGAGGTAGTTCTTGCTTCCATGGGAGGAGCTCATCAAGTGAAGGGGAAGCTGTAGCACTTTTGAATGCTATGACAGAGTTACACCAAAGAGGATTCAGTAATGTGGTGTTTGAAACGGATGCCCAGAACTTAGTATATGCTATTCGTCGTCGAAGTAACGGTGTATCCGAATTCAGTTCCATTATCCAAAAAATTAGGTGTTTGTTGTTTTCTAATCCCGGCTTTGAGGTGAAGCCTATTAGGCGGCAAGCGAATAGGGTGGCTCATACTTTAGCTAGGGCGGCCTTGTCTTGGTCTCGTCGCCATGTCTTTGATTTGATACCATTTTGTATTAACAATTTACTACATATTGAAATGAATTGAATTTCCTTTTGTCAAAAAAAAAAAAAACCCTGAATATTTTTCGTCAAAAAAAAACCATGAATATTTGCATCTAGTTAATTTTGGACCTTGAATAACAAATGAAACTTAATTAATGTGATTAACTTTAATTTGAATCAGGTTTAATATCATAAATATTGCTTCTTCAAAAAAATCAAAAAAAATATCATATATGTTGCATAAATGTTGCATAATATTCATAATTTGTACTTTAACAAGTACATTACAACTCATAGATCAAAACTTGTTGTATGTATCCTTTTTTTTTAGTAAATTGTTGTATCCTTTTTTTTTTTTTTTACTAAAAATGGATGAATCTGCGAACAAACTCACAGCATCCACGTTAGCATATAATGGCAAAATGCCTACAAGTATGACAAAGCTTACAAATATGACGAACTTGAAGTGTTCAGAATACCTACCTATGTCTCTTCCTTAAAACGGTATCAACCAAACTTCCTTTGAAAACGGCAATAGCGATGTTGACAACCAACATTAACCTCAGGCTACTCATCTTCCTCCTCATCCTCAGAACCACTTTCCTCTCCAAAACTACTTTCTCCTTCAGAATTACTACCATCTTTACTCCCATCAACAACGTTTCTCGCCCTTGGAGTCATGAACAACAACAATCTCAGGTTTTTCAGGACCTTTAGCATCAGTTTCAACTGGTGTTTCATCTTTCTCATCCTCCTCTTCTTCAGTACACTACAGCAAAAAGAGCAGGCGGCGATTTTGGGAAGCAATTACCGGCAATTCAAACCGCCGCTAATTGCACCAATAAGCCATTGATTGTTTATCTACTTTCTAAAAAGGCGTTGTGCACGCTCCTGTGATGAGGGAGCAGATATGTTATCCATCTTTACTATCATCATCCATCAATTATTTCTTGATTAACTAGAGTTACATAAAGCCAAGCCTGCAAATGAAAATGTACACAAATTTCTCCGTTCAATGATTTCATAGGAAATACTTTGCGAGTAATGCAGCTGTCACACAAAATCTATCAACGTTAAGAAATAAACCACAAGAAACTCCATAATTTTGGCCAATGGAATTCAAGAAAAATGCAACCTATATGATATATCTCACAATCAACAAACCTGTCACATTGCTAAATTGTGTCAGTACAGTTGTGCTTGACCCTTCATCTCTGAAACACAAAGAAAAACATAGCTAAGAAACCAAGCCTGCATTATTAAATCATAAAATCAAATCACCATAATAGCATTAACCAAGCTTCAGATTCAGCAGAGTTATATCAAATTATAAACTAATACTTGAGAATGAAATAAAATCCATTGATAAATCCACACCGATCTAT
Source organism: Trifolium fragiferum (assembly GCA_954870985.1). NCBI lineage: Eukaryota > Viridiplantae > Streptophyta > Magnoliopsida > Fabales > Fabaceae > Trifolium > Trifolium fragiferum. The sequence goes on along the minus strand of OX940791.1, from coordinate 23,746,411 downwards.
ATATAAAATAACCTAAACAACAATGAAGATAACATTTGTCGTTGTTGCATGCATGTGCGTGCTCGTGAGTCTATTCGTAGCCCCACGCGTGTTTATGAGTACGTGATCGCGCATGTGAAGGTATACCAGGATTGGTCGGCATTTATTTTTCTGCCGGCATGTTGTGTATGCTCGACATTTATTTTTCTGCTCGCACTTGAAAGTAGGTTTGCTCATTTTTAACTGAGTAAATATTCAGGCCATAATTGACTTTTGTTTTTGCGAAGGAGTTCTTCGCCTTGTCGAACTTGCATTTGTTTGCTCGACAAGATAGTTGGCGTCGGCGAAGGTTTCGTCTTCGTCGGCGTTTACCTTAGGTAGTTTGGGGAACTGCCCGGGTGGTCTTGTCCCCGAACAAAACAGTAGAAAACCTGGTCGACGAGGCCATTCCATTGTAGCTTAAACGTCCCATCGCGAGCTGGGTATTAAGCCAATGGTACGAGGACAAGGGGCTCGTGGTTAGAGTTATTCCTCGTTGGGTATGTTTTTTCCATGGAGGTTTAGGGCAAGTGCTTGTACCTGAGTACCTGCCCGTTGTCGAGGTGCACGTGCTCATGTAGCCAACGTGCTCGTGATCACCTTAGTTAAAGGGAGTTGTGCTCGTGAATAACTTAGCTATAATATTGTCTTAATTTTTTGCATTCCAAGTGCGAGGAAGTTCTTTTCCCTTGCAGGGTCTCAATGTGGTATACCCCACCATGCGAAGGGCCACGTGGAGGACAATGTTTTGAGCTCGGACGGAGGAGTCAAGATCATGTCTGCGTGTCGTTGGCACTTGTCGCATGTTTTCACGTGCTCTTTGGCGAGGAGCTCTTTGCTCGCGGGTTGCGAACACTTGCAGCAGCCTCTTTCTCCTCGTATTCAATGAAGGCTCTTGCCTTGCGGAGGAGGTCGTTGAGCGTAGCCTGGGGCTCAATCCCAATGGCTTTGGCGAAATCACTGTGGCGTCGAAGGCCACACTAAATCAAATATTTCTTTATGTCGTCGTTGGTGTTGACTTGGACGGCCTCCTTGGAGAATCTCTCTATGTACTGGCGGAGAGATTCGTTGTCCCCTTGGACAATAGCTTCTAGCGAAGCCACCATTTTTGGTTGACGGCAAGACGCTGTGAAGTGCCTGGTGAACTGCTCGGAGAGCTCTCTCCAAGAGTCGATCGAGTCTGGGGGCAGGGACTTGTACTTAATTTGGCCTCATACCCGACGATAGTCGACCAAGACATTGATGTTGGCAATATGTTCGTCGGTGTCTCCCTGTCCGTTATATTGCCCCAAGTTGGAAGGAGGCTTTTCCAACCCTTGTGGGAGAGGAGTATTCAGAATATCCAGGGATAAGGGTCCCTGGGTGTCGTCCTCGTCGCTCCACACAAGCTCGTTTGGAGGAGAATCGTATCCCCGAGGAGAAGGAGAACGATTGTAGTCCTCGCACCGAGGAGGACTTGGATATAGCTTCTGCTTTCCGCGATTTGCGGGAGCAGGGGAGGAGTGACCCTCTTCATGCATCGCTTATGAAAGAGAAAATGTTTAATATATAAGAGAAGTGACCATCTTGTTGTGGAAAGTGAGCTGAGAAGTCTCAAATTGCTTAGAAAAGTGGAGATTGAATACTTTAAGAGGACCCATAAACCTAACATTTTGTGAGGTTGTTCTTAAACGCAATGTGGATGATCCCCCGGTTGTACCCTCATGATGACCCAATAGTAGTATATTAGAGTCGATGGTTGGATGGAGAATTCGACCGGCTCCTTGTATCGAAAGTCTTTCTGACAAAGGTGGTCAGGCGGCGTGTCCCGTTGAGTGCAACCGATCCAAACCAATTAAAATAAAAATCACAAACCAATCCAAAAAAACCAAAAACCGAAAATCGCTTGAACTTCCGTTGACAAAATGAGAGTTTTTATAATAGTATAACAGAAAGGAGATGGTAACGGATAAAGGTGGACAATCTTCGTCTAAGAACTTATTTGACAGAAAACGTCTAAATTTTCTTCATATGCAAAAGACAAGAGTCGAACCTCTTGCCATTTGTTTTAGGGGAACAAATCTCCTACCATTCAAATAAAATAAAATAAAATTGGTTAGAAACACTCAATCAATTAATTGTTAACTTAGAGCACCCACATCGCCTGTATTCTTGCGTTCCTACACTGACACCAAGCAACTTGAGTTATAATGTCACCGATAATTCAAAATAAAGCACGGTCTCAAAGATGTAAACGTTCCTCTGCATAGGAACGATGTTTACTGCTTTCCTCAATTAAAAACCTATCATAAAATTCAAACTAAATACTTATAACCACATATGTATCATTTATATGGGATATAATAGGACCCATTTTGACAGTTTTTAAGAGTTGTATGGACATTTAAAAAATGTAGTTGAGTTCTTTAATTAATTGGTAAGTGTAAAATAATATAAAAAATTAAATGGGGTCCATTTAAAGAACTTAAATGGGTATTATGGATGTGTATGCTCTTAGTGTATTTTCTTGGCGTACAATATGTAGTGCTTTTTTTGGGTAAGACATATGTAGGGGGGTGTATTGAATTAGGATTTTGAAAGATAATTTTTGCATAAAAATATCTTGTGGATTTCAAAAGATTGTACAAGATTTGAATGACTTTTAGGATTTTAATTGACTATTAAGATTTATAATTTGAATTTCAATGGATTTAAATGATAAGATTTTATAGAATTTGATTGACTTTGTGGAATTATAAGATTTCAAAGGACATTGAATTATAAATTAAATGCAGCAATTATGTTTTAAAAAATCCCTAATTTTTCTCTTTTTTATTATATGCAGTGATTTTTCAACATTTTTGTTCGACCTTGCTGCTGTGTTCTTATATGTTCCTATGATTTTTGTAGTTTATTTTGACGCGGTGGTTTATACCAATTGAAAAGATAAAAATTATGGATGTGATATAACACTGAGAAGAAATTCAAAAGAAAAAAAAATGGAGAAAGAAAAAAGAAAAAAATAAATTCATTACAATGACACATAAACCACGTTTGAGAAGTAAATTCATAACAACAACTTGTGTATTTGCCCATAAAATTATGTTTTTGTAATAAAAAAAAGTGATTAACAATAACGTGATAAATAAAAAGAATCACGTTAAAATTTGGGAAAGAGGAATAAAAAATCTGGGAACGTGAATGTAGTGATAGGTACAAAGGTTTTGTATTTGCTCATGAGTATTGGAGCAGATGATAATGTCATGAGTGAATATTTGACATTCAATATAATGGATTGAGTGAATTTCTGAGCAGCACAATACTTGAAGGTTGTCCTTTTACATCGCATTAGAATTATGGTAATGAGTAAGATAAAAAAAAAAAAAAAAAGAATTATGGTAATGAGTGGGGGTTACGTCAAAAATGTAGTAATTAGCAAAAGTCTCATGAAATCTCACATATTTTGGTGAGATTGTTGATGGAGTGTTTGATGTGTAATTTTAACTAAAAAGTCCATCAAAATCTATTTCATCAAAGAATCTATCAAAATCGATAGACTTTTGAATACCACAAGACATTTTATAAATCATGAGAAATCTCAATTGAATACCAACGGATTTCATTGCCTTGAAAAAAAAATCATAATTGTCTTAATTGAATACCACAAGATTTTTTTATATTCTATAAAAATTTTGATTGAATACCACAAGATTTTTTTGTCAAAAAAATGTCTTTTAAAATTCTTTGAAATCTCAATTGAATACATCCCCGTAGTGTGTTTTTATTAGAAGCAGAAGAAAAAATTCTGAAAAAGAAAAATTTCATAAAACGCTTTCTTCAATGTTTGTCCAGATAGACCCACCAAATAACCAAGTATTTACATTAACTTGCAACCAAAAAAGCTTAATAAAACTTAATAATCATAATTAGTAAAAGATACAATCAAAATAGATGAAATAGGCAATAGAGTAGAAACCTAATAATCTCCACAAATAATTATGTAGTTAAGGTTTTTCAAGCTTTAAAATAACCTTCATGAGATGAATTAAAGTCAAATAAATGGGAGAGGATGTACAATAATCACCACCACAAGGGAAGAAGATGTAATGTGCTAGAAACAAAGAAAACTGGATGCAAATTTAGGCTCATAAAAAAGCCACATGAATCATTCACTTGTATGTTTTCATTCTTTTTTGAGCTTGATCTGAATTCTCTCTAATGATAGCATCTCTAAAATGTGCAATTGATTGATTGCTAGAAAGAGGGTTATCATGATCCTGCAAATAAACAAAACAATTAGCTCTAACCTCTAACAGGGACCAAAAGTTAAATTAGAACTTTCAAATCTTAATATTCACACTGAGTGGTTATTTATCATACTCAGACATAATTAAAACTCATGCTAGTTTGAACCTATGCACAGTCAGTGTCAGTTGTTATTGTTATTCCAATAGTATAATTAACTCTTATTTTTAGACGCCGGGCCAGTTAAAAGGTACAAATATGAATGAAGACAAAAGGCCATACCTTCGGAGAAGAGGTGCCACCTGGCTCTTTGTTTGCACGCTTCCCAAGATCAATTTGAACTGAAATGTTAGCCTTCGACAGATCTAACCCAGCACTCTGTAGCGCTTGAGTTAGATTGTTCAACAACCTGTTTTAAGATTATTTTATACAACTCATTAAAGAGGTCAAAGTGATTTCAACACAAGCTACAAAACTATCTTAATATGCATGCATTTGCAGATACATATCAATCTAAGCCATTTTGAAAAAACATCAAGAGGCAAGTCAGTGTTGTCAAATTGAGAACAAAGTGGAACTATAGCGTAGTGGAATTTTAACAAACCACTATTATTTTGCGAGACGTGGTTTAGTACAGTGTTGTAATATAGCAGCTATAGACATGCTATAGCTTAGCATTGCAGATTTGAACAAATCGCTATTTTCTGCAATCCACAATTGACAACACTAGGCATGGTTGCAAAACTTGGTAAAGTGCTAAGAGTTTAGACCGAGGTAGTCAATAATGACCAATAGCGACAACATCGCAGTGGTGCAGAGCGGCCAGGGGCTGCCATGGGGGTTCAGTCGCATCGTGTATAAAGAAGCAGCCGTGACAGATGCGTTCGCTGCTATGAAGCCTGGATACTCCAAAAATGGTAAGCTATGGCATTGTTATGAGTTTTTTAACGATGTTTTTGTTGATATCAATCAACATAAGACAAAACTTGTTATGAGTTATTTTAACGATGTTTTTGTTGATATCCAAACATACGGATGAAAATAGATTATGATTTCTAAGAAAATTCTGCACTTTGTGTTTTGATCACAACAAGTATTTTTCTGTACATTGTGATCCTTATAATTATACATTAACTAAGAATGATGAATGCATATTTCCTTCAAGTATTTTACATACATATAAGTTTTATTACAACAAACATTATTTATGTAACTTAGTTGTATCATATCCTGAACTTTATAAATTATTTGCATCTGTGTATTTGTATCGTAACCACACCCGTGCTAGGTATTTGGGTTTCATAGGTTTGCAGAGAAGACAATGCATCACGTATTCTGGGTATTTCACAAGCAAATTATATTTATTTGCAAATGAAGAGACCTATCGTTCAAAATAAGAAACAGAGGAAGATTTATTTATTTTTCTATCTCTGTTATGTTTTTTTTCTTGTTTTTCTTCAGTCGTTTTTATTTTCTTACTGTTTATTTATTTTGATTTGTTTACCTCTAGTTTGCTTATTTTTCTCAGACCCTCTCTGTTTTTTATTTTTCCCTTGCTAACTATGTATTTATAGTATTATTCATGTATATTGTCATAAAAAGGAACAAATAGCGGCTATCTCGCTATCATACATTAGTGGTCGGCTGCTCAGCCCCACTATCCGGGATTGACTACCTAGGTTTAGACCAGAACAAAATAAACTAGCATCACAAATGAAAATTGATGGACAAATTCAAAGGTCACGAGACAAGATAGGTTCACAAGTCAGCACACTGAAGGAGTATAAGAAGTTCAAAATCAATGGATGTTGGTATTTCGTTCTGAGTAATCAAAAGAATGAAGATTGCGAAAGAATGACTAGAATTCTTTATTCAATGACATTACGGAAATAAAAGCAAAGAAGATTATCAAAGAAGCACTCTCTTTTCACGCTGGGTTACCGGTCATAAAACTTATTTATTCAAAGATATCACATCTACCCATTAAAGACTGAATAAGATTACTAAGAGTAACTGAAATAATAACTTTAAATGCACGCAACTATTAACAAGTTGAGCAGCCACATAGAAAACTAACCAACTAACAAACTAATTGGTCTAACAGCTGTTAAACGACTCTAATTCCCCTTTATTATATTTCCTAACAATGGATGAATTGACAAATTGCAAGGTTCAAAAATTGTGGGTCTAGGTTCCCCTCGGTGGAGTTGGATTCAGCTCGATACAAGTAGGTTTCAATTCATCAGACTTAGGTTGGTACATTCACCTCATTGGCCTCTTGGGTTTATTACGAACTTGTAATGAAGTGTTTGTTCAAGTTCTCGAGGTTGTGACTTACTTCGTTAATGGTTGGAGTTGAAACCGAATACATCATTATTCACTGCCTTTACAAATGGGTTGATGTTAGGATGTTAGATGCAGTGCTACATTTGTGAGGCTAATGTTTCATGTACTGCGGAGCCTTATTATTCAGTAGTTTGACTTTGGTTTTTAAGAAAACACTAAACTTCTGTGATCTAAGGCATGTTTGAGGAAAAATAATTATTTCGTATAGACTCATTCAATTATCCTATTCAAATTTCCAAGTCAACTGAAGTTTTCACATGATTTTATAAGGAAGTTAACTAGATTTGGATACCTAGAGTCATAAACATGTGATTCTTTAGGCCAACTTGAGATTTTAACAACCATGTTTAAAGACTAAAATAAGGTACTACCTGCACCAAGTCAATATTAGTATTAACATCTGAATCGATAACTATAGCATGTACTTATTTGCTCAAGATCATTAGAAATGAGAAAACTTTTCTCCACTAAACACAACATCATGTCAACATGTAATTGAGTTTTTATAACCTGACTAGCTGATGTTTTAGAAAAAAATAATGTCATCCCTAGCATTTCAAGATTTCTTTTATGCATAAGAATAAATAGCAACAAGCAGCTTACAGAATACAATAACCTAGCATCTAGATTCAATACTCATTACGTAATAAAAGAACTGGTACAAACAATTCAATTTATTAGCTAATTCCTCCAGAGAAACTAGTGGATCTGACATGTTTCCTTTTTCCATTAAAGAAAGCTCACGCGATAATGAATCGTAACAAACAGAACAAACTCAACACACGTGAAACCTTGAAATAGTCAAATTTCATACCATTATTGAGATCTTTACGAACAAAATGACAAATGGAAAACATTAGATTATAGCTCAAACCAATAACTAGCAGATTGAAAATTTGACAAATTCAAAATGCTGATTGTGGAAGCATTAGATTAGAATTTTAAAACCATAACAAAAGGAAAAAATTTTAGAAACGAGGAATAGATTGTGGAAAAACAATATAATTTTAAAGTAATTACGCACCCTTGGGAGTATACACTCGAGATGCTGATTGTCCCTCCTTCAACCGTCAGTTCATCCTGCTGGTTCAGTTGTTCACTAGTTGCTGGACATTCTGTTGATTGTACATCAGAAACAGTTCCCTGAAGAGGATGGGAAAGTACACCATCACTTCTGACAGGAACAGACATGTTTGAATGCATAGCCATGGGCAGAGAAATTCCCTTGCTTGCTAAATCGGGTTGCCTCTCTATTGTTTTGCTGATAATATCCCGACTCAGATCATGATCTATCATACTCTGAGTGCCACTAAGCATAGTTGGAGAGATACTAACATTGCTTTCGTCAAACTTTCCGGGAAATGGTGATACCGGACCTGAACCATTCTTTATAACTGGAGGTTGACCAACGAAGTTTTGGACACGCCAATGGCTATTTCTCTGTAACATTACAGTCGGTAAGCATTCTATAGAAATAACAATTTTAACTGGTATTGTTTCCAATTCAACACACATGTTACTCTATATAAGTAGTTAACTACTCAAGTTGATTAGTTTAACCAATTGCAACAAGATAGGAAAAATATAAATAAAACTTGCAAGGAAATCAATCAATACATATTTTGACAAACACACAAGAATGATAATAAATCAAATATTTGCGACAAATGTGGAAAATAATATATTTGAAAATAGGATTCCAAAATGAAATTTAGCCAGATATAATGAACCAAATTCACTCTATACTTCATATTCCAATGATTTTTATTTTTCATTTTTATCAATCCATCTAGGTGATCCTGTCTCTGTGCGCTCAATTAGTTAATCAAATTTTGTCATCATTTTAGCATTCTTAATAAGCATTTAGTTTTGGCTAACAATTATTATGGAATTAGGGATTTTCATAGTCAAAATCAAAAGATCCTAAAAATATGATTTATCTAATTTACCCAAGGCATCAACTTCGACGACTCTTGACTCCAACCTTGATACGAGCCTTCATATTTTTGTACCTTCTCCTGTAAGTACCGAACATACTCAATCACCTGCAGAGAACCATGATAAATCAACAGGCTCTGAGATTAATTTCAACTATTGATAAACATGAAAATGATAACCATTTCTGAGATTACAAAATGTACCTCCAATAAGAATGATGCTGTGTCCCTCTTTTGATCACATTGAGGTATGAGATCCCTCAATATTTGGAATCTGAAGCAAAAGATCGCCAATCATCAATCTCTATAGCTTAGTGACAAATTATAAGAACTGAAACCGAAAGCCATAAAATTCCAAGCTCTAACGATCGCATCAACAACTACTCAAGCCCTTTCCACTATGTATTGGGTTATCGAATCTCAAAAATTGATTATGAACTTCTTATGTAGTACATAATATAATAATTCAGATATTTATTTACATAACTTTCACATTCATTAACATGAAAACTATCCCAAAAGAAACACCGAAGAACCAAACTCCCAAAATTCTCACAACTAATTTTGCAGTACGAATTGTTAAGCCCCGGTCACAATCACATCTATCAACTATCACAGTTACTATCAATTTTCAATAAACATGCATACGAGAATGAACAATTACATTCAATTTTAAACCGTCCTCCAGTCCGAATAATAGTAATCTATGAGCTAGATTCCCATTTCATTTTCAATAAACACACATATAACACCAAGCAAATTCCAGTATTATTTTACCAATATGTATTTCACATACCTCTCATTTATCTTGCTCCTTCTTCGCTGTTCGGTTACAGAATGTTTCGATCTTATTACACTAGCCTTATCAGTAGCTTTTCCATCTGCTTTCACCCCATCAAATTAAATTCACCAAATTCAATAACTTTTCCAAAATCAACACAATACAAAATCATTTACAATCATGTTATCTTTCTTGAGTAATAAAAACCAGATCTAACAACAACATAAGAAAATGTTACAAACATGTTTTTTACAAACAAAAAAAAGTACCTTTATTATTGGTGTTAGGGGCAGAGGAAGTGCCTTGTTTTTTAGAAGAATTAAAATCCTCATCATCATACTCATCTTCATCATGGTTCAATTTCCCTGCTTTCATTGTTGTAGGCAAAGGGTATCACTTAACAATTCTGAATCCCAAAAAAGATGAAAAGTTTGAGCGAAAAGACAACACCAACATAGATGAGAAATTGAGAGAGAAAAGGAAAAAGGAAAATTGGGTATTGAAATCGAACCTTGAAGGTTGATCTACGCCGGCGTTGAAATGAGAGTGAGTGTCTCCGGCAAAGGACATGAGTGACCACCACCGGAGAGAAGAGGGAAGTTAGCATGTGGTTGAACTCATGTGTATCTCGTGACCATTCTTCATTTCGCAATAAACCCTTTTTCCTTTGCTGTAATTTTTTTTCAAAATTACTATTTTACCCTGAATCGGACGGGTTGGGTATTTATCTCGTAAAATTTGTGAATAGACAAAATATTATTATTCTAATTTTAAACGACAATGAAAACTTTGGTCCTTACGGTATGACGGAAGCCAATCACATAAGGAATTGGATTTTCTACTGTTACAAGAGGATGTTCAAACAAATTACGATCGTCTGATTTAAATTATGCGGTTGAGATTATTTGAAATAATTTAAAATTGTTTTAATTTTAACAACATGGAATCTCAATCCATCATATAGAGGTTTGAATAAGATTTGATTACATGTATTGACCGAAGCTATTCGAACTAGCCCGTAGTGATAAATGGAAATTTAGTTTAATTGTTGCTGAAATTATTCAAATTATGTTATTTTGTGTAAATTTTGAAGTGAAGTTTATTAGGATTTATGAGACAATTAAATATGGTTGCTTATATCTTTGCTCGGACGATCAACTCTTAGGATAATTTCCATAGAAATAAGATTTTTCTTTTATGTATTGAATGTTTAGCTAATCTATATCTATATTATTATCATTTGCCTTCCTCAAAGTAAAAAGTACATTTGGCGTTCTCACGTTACTTCTTAAGAAGCAAATTCATATGTGGCACTATTTTAATAATGTGCCGTCTATGTGGCGCCTACGTGTCTTCTCTTTACGATCTAAAGGGACACAGTTCAATTCTCACTGACAACAAAATATTAATTTTATGATTTGTTTTGTCTTTCTTTATTTTGCCTTGCTTTTTATTTTTTTTACCAATTATTGAATTTATTGTGAAACAAAAAAATAATATAGATATTAAGATCGGGATGAATTCTATAAGATAAGTACAAAAAAAAATCTATTGTCAAACAAAAAAATAGAATTGTCTTGATTTGTTTTTTTTTTTACCAATTATTCAATGTATTGCCAAAAAAAATAATAACGAACCTTACAAAATAAAAAACAAACAAAAATTAATTAAAAGATAATATATATTATAGTAAATTACGTTACCCTCTCTTGATAGGTGCTTAAATTACATTACTCTCCCCTCTTATGTTAAAATATATACTTTCATCCCCTCTTATACAAAATATATTAGAGAAAATTACTCTCATCTCCCTCGAAAGAAATTCGAATTTCATCCCTCTTCCCCCTAATATTAAAACATACATTTTCCTCTTTTAATCAAACTTCATTTTAACTTTTTACACGACCTTTATTAATTCTTTACGCAATTAGAAATAAATCTCTTCCTTTAGTTCATATATCTTTGAATATTTTAATGGAACATTTTATAAAAATAATTAAGATGTGAGACATAAAGTTATGTTCATGTTGTTTTGTATATTATACGGGTTTGATTTAGTTCTTCATACTATAAGAAATTAATCTCTCCTATTAGATCAAATATCTCTTGAAATTTTAACCGAATATTTTACCCATATAATTAAGACGCGAGACATAAGATTATAGTCTCAATTGTCTTTACTTTTTACATACGTTTGATTTAATTCTTCACACCGTAATAGATTATTGATTTATTTCTTCAAACCGTAAAAAATTACTCTCTTCTATTACATCAAATTCCTCTTGAAATTTCACTTGAACTTTTAAAAAAGAAAAATTTAAGACCTTAGAATACAGTCTCAATTGCTTTACTTTTTACACGGTCTTTATTTATTTTTTCAGACCTTAAGAGATTACAATTTTCCGTTAGAATAAATTTTTCTTGATATTTTAATTGAAGTTTTAAAAAAATAATTAAGATGCGGGACCTAAGGTTATGATCTCAATTACTTTACTTTTTACACGAACATTATTTAGTTTTTCACGCTGTAAGAGATTACACTCTTCCGTTAGTTCAGATCTCTCTTGAAAATTTAATTTAACATTTTACAAAAATAACTGAGATGTAAAAGATTACGAGCTTTACTTTTTACAGAGGCTTAATTTAGTTTTTCACACTAAACTACAAAATACTTGGTATTTAGCGGCAGTTTTTTAGTGGAGGTTTAGGACAACCCCTCCAGTTTAGTAAGGAGTGACACGCTTGCTTTAAAATTCTTATATATATTTGGGGGGTTGTAACCCCTGAAAATTGATGCCACGTTTCCCACTCTCGCGCGCCAGTTTTATCATTAGTTTTTTCTACTTTTTCTTTTTTTTCCTCAAATTTTAGTTGTTTTAGAAAAAATAAAAGAGAAATCTCACTCCAAAAGGGAAAGAAAGAAGAATTACCGCAACCTCTCCGTCACAATCTCGCTCCGTCTCACTCCGCAACCTTCGTCTCAACCTCACTCTGCTCCGCCGTCTCACTCTCCTCCGCCTATTTTCACTCAGTGAGGTAAGTTTTCGATTCTTTTCACATTCTTTGGATTTCATTCTTTTCAACTTAGGGTTTCAGTACTTTGTTTCAATCAATTTCTCAAACCAGGTTTCAATTTAGGATTTCATTCTATACAGATCCAGATTATGTTTATTTATTCTTTTTCTATAGTTTGTACTTTGTTAGTGGTAACTATGTAAAATCAGCTTTAGAAAAGATATTCACGCTGTGCATTTTGTGTGCATTTTTAGGATTTATTAGATGAATAAGTTGATTGAAGGTTGATTATTAGGGTAAGGTAGTAACAACAAGCAAGAAACAATTAATTGAGCTAGCCGTAAGAAATTACTTTCTTTTGTTAGCTAGATGTAATCCCTCTTAAAATTTTAATTGAGCTCTTTACAAAAACAATTAAGAAGACCTAAGATTATGGTCTCAATTGCTTTATTTTTATACACGGGCGTGGTTTTAGTTCTTTCTACCGTAAGAGATTAACCCTCATTTGTTAGATCAAACTCTTTTTAATATTTTAATTGAACATTTTATAAAAATAACTGAGATTCGAGGTCTAAGGATATCGTCTCAATTTCTTAATTTTTTACTTTAGTTTAATTTAATTCTTCACACTTTAAGTGATTACGCCTCTTCCGTTTGACCGGATATCTCTTTGAATATTTTAATTGATTTTTTTTACAAAAAATAATAAAGATGCAAGGTTTAAGATTTTGGTTTCAATTATGTTTTACTTTTTACACCGGCTTGATTTAATTCTTTCCGTTAGATCAAATACATTTTGATATTTAATAGAATTTTTTTTACCAAATAATCAAGATACAAGGCTTAAGGTTAGATGCTCTTGAATGAGTTATTCATCCCATAAAAGATTATCCTATTCCATTAGAACAAAACACTCTTGATAGATTAATTAAATTTTCTACCAAAATAAGAATAAAATAAATATATGTGCACATTAAAGTCTAAAATCATTAATTCTAACAAAAAAAGTCCAAAATCAATATATTTTTATGAATTAAAGCTAACTCATATATAACGCGGGCAATTTTTCACTTCTAAGTTAAATAAAAATCAATATCCTGGAGAAAAACAATATATTTTTATGAATGAAAGCTAACTTAGAAAAAAACAGAAGAAACAAAGAGAGGAACAACAACAACAACATTTTTAGCATAGATCTAGCCCTTCTGTTTCAAAATCCAGAAAAATCCCGGAGAAAAAATTCAACAGAGTTATGATTTATAAACAAAACCAAACAAAATAGATCTAAAATCTCATTGCCAAATAATCTCACCGAAACTGCTATATAACAACAGAGTTTGGTCATGCTTAGAATCATTTTTGAATACGGGACATTTATTTGGGCATGCTTAGAATCATGATATTCGGCAAACTGTTCAGGTACGGTGGGGACTGATGTTGCGGGTGGCTGGCCGGCAGTTGGATTAAGTAACGTGTGTCGACAGTGGCGGTGTACCGAGTGGTTTCGATGAGTTTGATGAAAAGATTGAAGTTGCTGGTTATTGTTGTTGAAGTTCCGATGAAGACGAGGAAGAACACATTCTTTTATTTTAATTTTTCTTTTAAAAAAAAAAGGTATTTAACTTTCAAAATAGTTTGCTTACTAATTAAAAATGTCACTATAAGTTGACACGTGTTGCCACGTGATTTGTTAGCTAATTAGAAAAACGGGTGCATACTGTGCCACATCACTATTCCGTTAACCAAACAAACGGAAGGACCAAACTGGATAACAGCAAAACTTATAGGATTTCTTTTAATCATTTTTAAAATGCAGGGACTAAAAACATATTTAACCTATATATATATATATATATATATATATATATATATATATATATATAAAACAAGCATTTTTAAAATTTATAAAAAAAAAATTGAATTTCTAGCCCGTACTTGGCACGGGTGTCCATACTAGTTATATACATTAAATTTGTTTGATTCCAAAATAAAAAAGTATTTAGAGATGTTCGTTTCGATAGATGGGTTGTTCCAATTTTTACCAAACTTATATACATTAAATTGGTGCCGTCTACCGTGAGAGATCACTTGCTTTTTCTTTTCTTTTTTGCAACTTGTGTTTTTGACCATTGATTAAAAAATTGGTATATAATATTATGATGCGTTATCAGTATTGTATTATTTTATATTTCTTTTATTTATTTATTTTATCTATATAAAAAGAGAGATCTTTTAAGTTTAATCCTTACTTAACTTTAATAGTATTTTTAATCGTACAAATTTTTCTTAATACGTTGCTTAAATCCTGTTAAAATAAAATTTATTTAATTAATCTTAAACTCTTAAATTTTTTTAATGATTTTTTACCCACGTGTTTATCACTTTATAAAATGTTCGTTAATTTAAACTTATAATTTTTTAATGTGAGATGAGTTAAATATCAATTTTAGGCATGCATATTATGCATCATACCGTACGTGATTATCATTTTTTTTACTTTATGTTTTATTGTTTAGATTAAACGGAGTACATCATATTATAGTGCACTGTCAGCATTAAATATCGGTTATAAACGTCTATAAGATTCTTATAGGATTCGATCACTTTTATCCCATTTAAATATCAATTATAAACGTCTATGATATTCTTATACGACTGAATTACTATTCTCGAACTTGCATATCTCGCATATCAGTATCTCCCACGTTAATATTTCCCACTTAAATATCGATTATAAACGTCTATGAGATTCTTATAGAACTCGATCACTTTTATCCCACTTAAATATCAATTATAAACGTCTTTGAGATTCTTAGACGACTGAATCACTATTCTCAAACTTACATATCTCACACATTAATATCTTCCACTTAAATATCGATTATAAACGTCTATGAGATTCTTAGACGACTGAATCACTCTTTTTGCACTTAAGTATCTCGCATATTAATATCTCCCACTTAAATATCGGTTATAAACATCTATGAGATTCTTATACGACTCGATCACTATTATTCCACTTAAATATCAATTATAAACGTCTATGAAATTTTTAGACGACTGAATCAATATTCTCGAACTTACATTTATCGCATATTAGTATCTCCCACATTAATATCTTCCACTTAAATATCGGTTAATAATAACTAAACATTATAAGATATTCATATTTATTAATTGATAATAATAATAATAATAATAATAATAATAATAATAATAATAATGAGTAAAAACTAAAATTTGATTAAAAAGTAAAATACTGATAAAAAGACATTTGGATTGAAAAAACTGAAAAATAAGGTATTTTAAAATATCTTTTTGTCGATAATAATAAAAAATATTTATTATTCAATTCACTCTTTTTTTATTAAAACAATTGTCCCATGTATAAATTTATTATTGTGTATAATTTGTTTCCTGTTTTATTTCTTCACAAAATCCAAAAAAAATATGATTTTTAATTATATCATTGAAAAATCTAAAAAAAATATGATTTTTATTTATTTATTTCATTCCTATCATATTATTTATTTCCTTTATTATTTCTTTCATTCATTGTTATGGTCATTTACTACTATTAGTATTTTTATTAATTACTCTTATTATTAATGAAACAAAAAGTAGTATATAAAAAATAAAAAGAAAAAAAAAATCAACAACCTTTTTGTTGCACACTTGCACGTCCTCCTCCCCATTTTCTTTTTAATTATTATTATTATTGTTATATTTATTATTAATATTTTTTATTTTTAATTAATTAAAAAAATGAAAAATATGAGAACAAAGATCACGTGTTCCGAGTTTTTTCCTTTGCTCTTGTCATCTTCCCCAATTGGGGGTTTCAATTTCCTCACCATAGAAAGGTTCAATTCATCATGCTTCAATTGTCCAATCCAAACCCTAATTTTCACTTATATAACAGAGGCCAAAAATTCAGAGGAGGGCGAAAAAAATTGGCTCTGCAGCCGCACCATCACCAATCAACCCAAATCCTTCACAACGCAGAAACCACACTTCCAAATCCGAAAAATTAACAACAGACAATCTCAAATCAAAATCCAAACTGAACCACACACGTCAAATTTCACCAACAATCACAACACACCAATATCAAAACCAAAACGAAAAAGAAAGTGAAGATAAGGAGAGATTGAAACCGAACCCAGAAAGTAGGAGGAGAAGAAAGACGGAATCGAAAGGAGAGACCGAAAGACAAAATCAAACCACCTTCTTTTAATCTCCGATCCCGTGAGTTCGTTAAGGATTTCTGAGATTTAGAGATCGGATTTCGGTTTAGAGGTTTATAATTAGTAGAACTGGGTAGAAAAGTTCAAATTTTTGGACGTTTTGCTTCTCCGGCGCGGAGGCGCCGCCATCGGTGGCCGGAGACCACCGCGCCGGTGTTCTTCACGTGGCTGGACTCTGGGCTTGTGTAGGAAGAGAGAAAGAAAGAACTAAGGCGAGTTAGAGAAATAAGGAAAATAGATCAAATGATTTTTGTGAAGGGAGTTAGTATATATACTCCCTGATCATATGCGTGTGCCTTCACACAGCCTCACCATGCACCAACGCCTCCTGATCCCCTAGATTTTAATCAAACGTACAAGAACTCATCATGCTGAGATCAAATCAAGGACGTCTAATTAGATCAGACAGCCCTGATTCACCCCTCATAAAACACTACCATTTTGCTGTTTAATAAAAAATAAAATAAAAAATATTTTTTTTTTTTTTATAATCCTACATGGCCTTGCCATATAAGCATTTTTAATAAAAAATAAGATTTTTTTAAACAAAAAAAGGATAAAAGGATGTAATCGTAAACATTTTAAAAGATAAATGATCTAAACGTTACAAAAAAAAAAAAGGATCAAAGCGTTACAAAAAAAATAATATAAAGGACCAACGGTGTAATTTTTCCATATAATAATGTGCGAGATATTTAAGTTCAAGAATATTGATTCAGTCGTCTAAGAATCTCATACACGTTTATAATTGATACTTAAGTGAAATAAGAGTGATCAAGTCGTATAAGAATCTCATAGATGTTTATAACCGATATTTAAGTGGGAGCTATTAATATGCGAGATATTTAAGTGCGAAATAGTGATTCAGTCGACTGAAAATCTCATAGACGTTTATAATCGATATTTAAGTGGAAGATATTAATGTGCGAGATACGTAAGTTTGAGAATAGTGATTCAGTCGTCTAAAAATCTCATAGACGTTTATAAATATTATAATTGATATTTAAGTGGGATAAGAGTGATCGAATTGTGTAAGAATCTCATAGACGTTTATAACCGATATTTAAGTGGGAGATATTAACGTGGAAGATACTAATATGCGAGATATGCAATTTTGAGAATATTGATTCAGTCGTCTAAGAATCTCATAGACGTTTATAATTCATATTTAAGTGGAATAAGAGTGATCGAGTCGTATAAGAATCTCATAGATGTTTATAATTGATATTTAAGAAAGAGATATTAATATGAGAGATATTTAAGTGCGAAAAGAGTGATTAAGTCGTCTAAGAATCTCATAAACATTTATAATCGATATTTAAGTGGAAGATATTAATGTGCGATGTATGTAAGTTTGAGAATAATGATTCAGTTGTCTAAGAATCTCAAAGACGTTTATAATTGATATTTAAGTGGGATAAGAGTGATCGAGTCGTATAAAAATCTCATGGATGTTTATATAACCGATATTTAAGTGAGAGATATTAATGTGCGAGATATGTAAGTTCGAGAATAATTATTCAGTCGGATAAGAATCTCATAGACGTTTATAACTGATATTTAATACTGACAGTGCACTATAATATGATGTACTTCGTTTAATCTAAACCATAAAACATAAAGTAAAAAATGGTACTCGTGTGCGGTATGATGCATAATATGCATGCGTAAAATTGATATTTAACTCATCTCACATTAAAAAATTATATGTTTTGGTTAATTAGCATTTTATAAAATGATAAACACGTGTGTAAAAAATCATTAAAAAAATTCAAAAATTTTCAATTAATTAAATAAAATTTATTTTAACAGAGTTTAAACAACGTATTAAGAAAAAAATTGTACGACTAAAAATACTATTAAAATAAAGTTAGGACTGAATTTAAAATGTCTCAATTTTATAGGAATAAAAAAAATGAAAGAAATAAAAAATAATAAAATGCTGATAGCGCATCATAATACCATGTACCACTTTTAAATCAAAGGCTAAAAAAAAAGTTGCAAAAAAAAAAAAAAGAAGCAAGTCATGCACTATGAAAGACCTATTGAGGTCTCTCATGGTAGACGGGGCCCATTAAATTATGTGTTGTTCCAATTTTTACCAAACTTATAATATTTGTTCCAATATTTGTAACCAATTTTTCTGGCCCCGTCTATCATGAGAGACATCAATAGGTCTCTCATGGTGCATGACATGCTTTTTTTTCTTTTTTTTTTGCAACTTACTTTTTTAGCCTTTAATTTAAAAGTGGTACATGATATTATGATGCACCATCAGCATTGTATTATTTTTTATTTCTTTCATTTTTTTTATTTCTACAAAATTGAGACATTTTAAATTCAGTTCTAACTTAATTTTAATAGTATTTTTAGTCGTACAAAATTTTTCTTAATACGTTGTTTAAACTCTGTTAAAATAAAATTTATTTAATTAATTTTAAACTCTTAAATTTTTTAAATGATTTTTTACACACGTGAGTATCACTTTATAAAATGCTAATTAACCAAAAATTATAATTTTTTAATATGAGATGAGTTAAATATCAATTTTACGCATGCATATTATGCATCATACCATACACGAGTACCATTTTTTACTTTATGTTTTATGGTTTAGATTACACGAATCGAGTACATCATATTATAATGCACTGTCAGTATTAAATATCAGTTATAAATGTTTATGAGATTCTTCTACGACTTAATCACTTTTATCCCACTTAAATATCAATTATAAACGTATATGGGATTCTTAGACGACTGAATAACTATTCTCGAACTTACATATCTCGCACATTAATATCTCCCACTTAAATATCGATTATAAACGTCTATGAGATTTTTATACGACTCGATCACTCTTATCCCACTTAAATATAAATTATAAACGTCTATGAGATTCTTAGACGACTGAATCACTATTCTCAAACTTACATATCTCGCACATTAATATCTTCCACTTAAATATCGATTATAAACGTTTATGAGATTCTTAGACTACTGGATCACTATTTTCGCACTTAAATATCTCGTATATTAATATCTCCCACTTAAATATCGATTATAAACATCTATAAGATTCTTATACGACTCGATTACTCTTATTCCACTTAAATATCAATTATAAACGTCTATAAGATTCTTAGACGACTAAATCAATATTCTCGAACTTGCATAACTCGCATATTAGTATCTCTCACATTAATATCTCCCACTTAAATATCGGTTATAAACGTCTATGAGATTCTTACACAACTCGATCACTCTTATCCCACTTAAATATCAATTATAAACGTCTATGAGATTTTTAGACGACTGAATCATTATTCTCAAACATACGTATCTCGCACATTAATATCTTCCACTTAAATATCGATTATAAACATCTATGAGATTATTAAACGACTAAATCACAATTTCGCACTTAAGTGGGAGATATTAATCGATATTAAGAGTGATCGAGTCGTATAAGAATCTCATAGATGTTTATAATCGATATTTAAGTGGGAGATATTAATATATGAGATATTTAAGTGCGAAAAGAGTGATCCAGTCGTCTAAGAATCTCATAGACGTTTATAATCGATATTTAAGTGGAAGATATTAATGTGCGAGATATGTAAGTTTGAGAATAGTGATTCAGTCGTCTAAGAATCTCATAGACATTTATAATTTATATTTAAGTGGGATAAGAGTGACCGAGTCGTATAAAAATATCATAGATGTTTATAATCGATATTTAAGTGGGAGATATGTAAGTTCGAGAATAGTTATTCAGTTGTCTATGAATCTCATATACGTTTATAATTGATATTTAAGTGGGATAAAAGTGATTAAGTCGTAGAAGAATCTCATAAACGTTTATAACTGATATTTAATATTGACAGTGCATTATAATATGATGTACTCGATCCATGTAATATAAACCATAAAACATAAAGTAAAAAATGGTACTCGTGTGCGGTATGATGCATAATATGCATGCGTAAAATTGATATTTAACTCATCTCATATTAAAAAATTATAAATTTTGGTTAATTAACATTTTATAAAGTGATAAATAACGTGTGTAAAAAATCATTGAAAAAATTTAAGAGTTTAAAATTAATTAAATAAATTTTATTTTAACAGGGTTTAAACAACGTATTAATAAAAATTTTGTACAACTAAAAATACTATTAAAATTAAGTTAGAACTGAATTTAAAAGGTCTCAATTTTATAGAAATAAAAAAAATGAAAGAAATAAAAAATAATACAATGCTGATGGTGCATCATAATATCATGTACCACTTTTAAATCAAAGACTAAAAAGTAAGTTGCAAAAAAAAAGAAAAAAAAAGCATGTCATGCACCATGAGAGACCTATTGTTGTCTCTCATGGTAGACGGGGCCAATTTTTCTACGGCATATATGCTTTCATTTTCTAGTTCCTAGCTAGATGTGCAGCTTATGTTTTCAGGAAAATTCTAATATCAACAATTTTTATAAGTGGTCCATCGTGAACCAATATTTAAAAAATGTGTATTAAGTCCACTAAAACACCTTATATTGAATTAAATGTAAGGGGGTATTATAAAATTTCACTAAAACATATTTAATTAGTTCAATGTAAAGTGTATTATAAAATCCTCCCAATTAAATTTTCATAAGGAATATACTATAACCTAAAATGCGTGAACTAAATGTGTATTAGAATTCATATATAAGCAGCGCATGATTGATGAATTTTGTTCATTTTTCCATACTATTGGTTGTACCTAGGATATATTGAAGGTTGGAATCAATGTGCAACAATATCAGGCATATCAACTGGTTCATTCTTAAGGGCACATGTTAACATTCCTTATATATGATTAAGTTAAACATACCAATATTAATTAAGAGAGTTGCTTGTTCCCATAATACATAAGGCTTTCTTTTTTAATCAAAGGTAAAAGTGAACAATTTTGATGGTAATATCACAAATTATTTTAGAAATGTACTTCCACTTGATTGGTAATTGATCTTCTCTCCCCCCGAATTTCTCAAAATCTCCTCATCCACTAGAATATATTGTACGATAGTGTAAATAAACCTTACCGAACGAAATCTTCTGGTAGTATTAAATCTTACCACAATATATCTTCGAGTGTGTACTTTATGTGCGTGAGCAACATCGATGGGGATAATAGAGCAATCACTAACTTGATTAGATTGAAAAGTTCATTTCTATTTAAATACCCACAAAAGTGATGTTTTATAACTTCAATCCTATTAGACTTGGTTAGGTAGTTAAGAGGTGGTTACATAACTACCTTGAGTTAGTTAGTTGTGGTTACTTGTGTTACAAGTAATGGATGTGTTAGGAGTTTTCCTTATAAATAAGCATGTGCCTCATGCGTTGTATATACAACTTGTTCTCTATTTTTCTTATCAATAAATCTTAACACCTTCCTCCTAGTTTTCTCTCTAGTTCTTACTGGTTATCTTCTTCCTCTTATCTTGGATTACCCTAACAAATTGGTATCCAGAGCCCTTTGGTTCTTAGTGTAGAAAGCACAAAGATTCAGTCTTGTTTGGTGTTTACATTTTCTTCCCTTCAGAAACAATGTCAGGGAATGGTTTACCAAACAATCTTCCAATTCTTGAGGGCAAGAATTGGGAAAGATGGAGCAAACAGATGAAGTCTCTCTTTGGTTTTCAAGATACATGGGAAGTGGTGGTTAATGGTGTGCAAGACTTGGTGGGGAATGCCACTGAAGCTCAGAGATCAGCACACAAAGACTTAAAGAAGAAGGATTGCAAGGCAATGTATGCAATTCAAGCTGCAGTAGATTCTGCAAATTTTGACAAGATATCTAGTGCTGAATCCTCTAAGGCAGCCTGGGATATTTTGGTGAAATATTATGAGGGAGGAGAAAAGGTGAAAGGAGTAAAGTTGCAGTCTCTGCGAAGGCAATATGAGCTTCTGCCGATGGATAAGAGTGAATCCATTGGAGCCTATGTGTCGAAGGTTCAAGGCATTGTCCATACAATGAAGAGCTGTGGTGAGGTGATGACAGATAGGATGATTGTAGAGAAGGTAATGAGAACTCTAACTCCAAATTTTGATCATGTCATTGTTGCCATCCAAGAAACTGGGAATGTAGCTACATTACAGTTGGAGGATCTTGTCGGATCTTTAGAAGCACATGAGTTGATGATAAATGAAAGGAAAGGGGTTCAAGAATCTGTACAAGCCTTACAAGTTCAGGCTTGCAAGAAAGCTAACAGTCACAAAGAGAAAAATCAAGATAAGGGAAAGAATGGCTCTCAGAAAAAATTTGATGGAAAATCTGAATCCTTCAAGAAAGGAGGAGGAACATCAAATTCAAAGAAAGGGAAAGGCAAGGACAAGAGTCACATTCAGTGCTATAACTGTGAGAAATGGGGACACTATGCTTCAGATTGTTGGTTCAAGAAAGGCAAAGAAAAGGGCCAAGACTCTGATGATGAAGCAAAACTTGTGCAAGAAAAGGTTGAAGACAAAACTGTGACTTTCATGGCTACATTATCAGAGGTAGAATCACAAGATAAAGTTGATGCTGAGACTTGGTTCTTAGACACAGGGTGTTCCAACCACATGACTGGTCACAAAAACTGGTTAGTGAAGTTCGATTCTGGAAAGAAAAGTAAAGTGAAGCTGGCCAATAGCAGTTCATTGCAGTCAGAAGGCATTGGTAACATGGTTATCAAGAGGAGCAATGGAAGCACTGCAGTAATTGAAGATGTGATGTTTGTACCAGGTATGGATTGTAATCTTCTGAGTGTTGGACAGTTAGCAGAAAAAGGTTTTTCAGTTATCATTAAGAAAGAGAAATTTGAACTTTATGATCCTGCAAATAACCTAATTCTGAGGACTCCTTTGGCCAAGAATAGAACTTTCAGAACTTTGATTCACACAAACACTGTTCAGTGTATGAAGGTAGTAACAGATGAGAAGTTGAATTGGCTATGGCACCTGAGATTTGGACATTTGAATTTCAAATATCTGAATCAGCTAGGGAGCAAAGGAATGGTACTTGGCCTGCCTAAGATTGAAGCTTCAGAAAGAGTATGTGAAGGTTGCTTAGTTGGTAAACAACCTAGAAATGCTTTCAGCAAGAGTTTGCCTATGAGATCATCAAGTGTACTAGGTGTTGTGCATTCTGATGTGTGTGGTCCCTTTGATGTGAATTCACTTGGTGGTAATAGATATTTTGTTACCTTTGTTGATGAGTATAGCAGGAAGATGTGGATATACTTGATTCAAACCAAGGATGCAGTATTTGATGTCTTCAGAAATTTTAAGGCATTAGTTGAAAATCAAAGTGGAAAGAAGATCATAGCTCTCAGAACATATGGTGGAGGTGAGTATACTTCCAAGAAGTTTGAGTCATTTTGTGTTGAACAAGGTATAGAACATGAAGTCACAGCTCCCTATACACCTCAACACAATGGCTTAGCTGAAAGAAGGAACAAGACTATTCTTGATATGGCAAGGTGTATGGTGAAGCATAGGAACCTGCCTAAAGCTTTCTGGGGTGAAGCAGTTCACACTGCTGTGTATGTGTTGAACAGGTGTCCAACCAAGAAGCTGAAAGACAAAGTACCTGAGGAAGTGTGGAGTGGTAGAAAACCTAGTGTAAGTCACTTCAGAATTTTTGGTGCTTTATGTCACAAGCATGTGCCTGAAGCAAAAAGGAAGAAGCTTGATGACAGAAGTGAAGCCATGATCTTGGTAGGATACCATGTCACAGGTGCTTACAAGCTGTATGATCCTGTCACAAAGAAAATGATCTACAGTAGAGATGTTGTAATTGATGAAGAGAAATCCTGGGATTGGATTGCTGGTTGCAGTTCAAGCAGAGCTCAATTGAATCCAATCATGAATGAAGAAGATAGTGATTCTAGTGATGAGAATGAAGCACCTGCAGCTGTGACTAGAGACAGGCCTGCCAGAACAAGGAACATTCCTGCTAGATTGCAGAATTGTGAAATTATTAATGATAATGAGGTAAATGCAGATGGTGACTTAGTTCATATTGCATTGATGGCTGGTTCTGAGCCTATCAATTATACAGAAGCCTTGAAACACAAGAAATGGAAGAAAGCTATGGAGGAGGAGTTGGATTCAATTGAGAGAAATCAAACTTGGGAGTTAGTTAAACTTCCATCAGATAAGAAGGCAATTGAAGTAAAATGGGTGTTCAAGCTGAAGCTAAATCCTGACAATTCTATAGCAAAATATAAGGCAAGGCTGGTGGCAAGAGGTTTTCTGCAGAGGGAAGGAATAGATTACTCAGAAATCTACTCACCTGTGGCAAGAATTGAGACTGTGAGACTTGTCATAGCTGTAGCTAATGCAAGGAAATGGCCTATGTTCCACATGGATGTTAAGTCAGCCTTTCTTAATGGTCCATTAGAAGAACTTGTTTTTGTAACTCAGCCACCTGGATTCATGATTGAAGAGAAGAAAGACATGGTCTACAGATTGAACAAAGCTCTATATGGTTTGAAACAAGCTCCAAGAGCTTGGAATAAAAGGATAGATGGATTTCTTGTGAAACAAGGTTTCAGGAAATGCAAGTCAGAATATGGAGTATATGTGCAGGAAGCAGCTTCAAGCATCATTCTGATATGTTTGTATGTTGATGATCTGCTAGTAACTGGAAGTGTCACAGCTGAGATAGAGAGATTCAAAGAAGTAATGAAAACTGAATTTGAGATGACAGATTTGGGAGAAGTGTCTTACTTCTTAGGATTTGAACTTCTGAAGAATGGTAAAGGTCTATTGTTGCATCAGAGGAGATATGCAGGAGAAATTCTGAAGAGGTTCAACATGACTGAGTGTATATATGCTGCAACTCCTATGGAGGTGAACTTGAAGTTAGAGAAGAATGAGACAGAAGAGACTGTGGATACTACAATTTTCAAGCAAATTGTAGGATCATTGAGATATCTTTGCAACAGCAGGCCAGATATATGCTTTGCAGTTGGGCTTGTAAGTAGATTCATGGATAAGCCTAGAAGGTCACACATGAATGCAGCTAGAAGAATACTTAGGTATATAGCAGGCACAATGGAGTTTGGAATTCTTTTTCCAAAGTCAGTTATGAATGAGAAATTTGAGATTGTGTGCTACTCTGATGCTGATTGGTGTGGTGACAAAGTAGATAGAAGGAGTACTACTGGGTATTTCTTCAGATTTATGGAGGCTCCTGTTGCTTGGTGTTCTAAGAAACAACCAGTTGTTGCATTGTCTTCGTGTGAAGCTGAGTACATAGCAGGTGCATATGCAGCATGCCAAGCTTTGTGGATTGTGACTGTGTTGAAGGAACTAGGAATTGAAGCAGAGAAACCTGTGGTTCTGCAGATTGATAACAAGTCTGCTATAAACTTAGCCAAAAATCCAGTTTTGCATGGTAGAAGCAAACACATAGAGGCTAGGTTTCATTTCTTGAGGGAGCAGGTGAATCAAGGTAGCTTAGATGTCAGACATTGTGCAACAGATACTCAGGTTGCAGATGCTCTAACTAAGAGTTTGAAAACAGACAGGTTTTTGAAGCTCAGAAGTGAACTTGGTGTGTGTCAGGCGCGCGCGCCCAGCATGGCAAGTTCTGAAGCAGTTCTGAAGGATTTCTGAAGGACAGACAAGGATTTCTGAAGGACAGACAAGTTTGCAGTTCTGAAGGATTTCTGAAGGACAGACAAGGATTTCTGAAGGACAGACAAGTTTGCAGTTCTGAAGGATTTCTGAAGGACAGACAAGGTTACAGTTCTGAAGGATTTCTGAAGGACAGACAAGTTTGCTTAGGCTTGAAGTTAAGGGAGCATGATGTTTTATAACTTCAATCCTATTAGACTTGGTTAGGTAGTTAGGAGGTGGTTACATAACTACCTTGAGTTAGTTAGTTGTGGTTACTTGTGTTACAAGTAATGGATGTGTTAGGAGTTTTCCTTATAAATAAGCATGTGCCTCATGCGTTGTATATACAACTTGTTCTCTATTTTTCTTATCAATAAATCTTAACACCTTCCTCCTAGTTTTCTCTCTAGTTCTTACCGGTTATCTTCTTCCTCTTATCTTGGATTACCCTAACAAAAAGTTACATTGAACTAATTGAAGTTCACTTTGTGGGCTGAAGAGAAGTGCTTGGATGCTGCAACTATGGTTGCTTCAGGTCCACTAGCTGCAGCAGCTTTGGTACTTGTTTTCTTATTACCACGAAATAACATTGTAAAGAATTTTGCTATTGATGAAACCCAGGTTTTCTTGTTTCCCTTATCACCCATTTTACTCTTAATTTTGATGGTATTGACTTAGATGATTTTGCTATTTGATAGATGCATTTGAAACTCATATGTTAACGTTTATATAAACATAGTATCTTGTTAGGGTCGATAATTAACTTGGACAACAAGTTTGTTAATTCATATATTCACAATGGTATTGACTAATTTTATGCTTTTTGTCCACGAAACTTTGATAAATAGTTGTTCCATCGGTCACTTTCCTTGAATTTACCTTTTTAGTGAAATTATATGCTTTGATAGGTTCTTGATGCACATAATTAAGTCCATTTTGAAGGCTCAAACTATTGGTTTGATTTTGTCATGTTAGAACATAACCATAAGTGGGGAACAAGGTGGCCCGCAGTATTCTCAAAGAAGAAAACAAATTTGAGAATTTTTTTCGTGCCACCCACCCTTCTTCTCGATCGGGTTCCCTTGTCAACCAAAATTAACCCCTAGCAACGGTTCAAAAAATAGAAAAATTGAAATTTTATATGTTAGTTTTTTGGTGCATCTCGTGTTCATAAAATTTCATGATTTTAAATGTACATCTTTTAAAATGCGAACACTGATTTATTATTCGGTTATTAGAGTTAATATTTTCACTGACTTAAAATTTAGAATCTCGCAATTATATGTGTGAGATTCAACTCAAAATCTCTCTGTTATGGAGTTTGTAAATTTTTGAAACTTAGTATGTCACTTGTGTGTTTGATCAACTAAAAAAAATAGTAAGGAATTGTACATAACAACGTTTTTTTTTGCTTTCATGTAAGAACAACTTTAGTTGTATTGTGTTTGATTTTAAAACTGTTTTTAAGATCGACCAAAGTGAGGGCCAAGGAAATGGACAAAAACTGGAATTCTTGTCCCCACAGAATCATGGGACAATTTTTTTCCCTATGCGCAAGTTGTATAAAATATCAAAATAACCCTTTTGACCATGAAATATGTATAAGATAAAATTTATTTAATCTTACACTTTGTCTTATGCTATTCTATCTTTTTTCATATCAAGGACACTTGGTGTAAAAATAAACTACCCCCTCCATCCCAAAATAAATAACATAATTTCGACCCAGTGTACTATTCAATATTTATATGATATATATTTTAATAATATTTTTCTACTAATATATACATGCAAATATTAACAAATGTAAAGTAGTTTAAATAAGTAATTTATTCTGATAGAGAGGGAGTATAAAAAAATACTGTAAATAAATAAGAAGGTTTCTCATCCCACCCCCCGTCATTCTTTTTCACCCCCCAGAAATCCAACTTTACCCTTGATTTTACCCTCGAAAAGTTCGGTACACGCGTACTGAACTTTTTTCGATATTGAAAAATAGGCGTTTTACATCGTTAAAAAGTTCGGTACGCGTGTATTGAACTTTTTTTCAAGGGTTAAAAATGGAAACCCAGGGGGTGAAAAAGAAAACTGGGGGGTGGGGAAAGAAATCTTCAATAAATAAATTTGAGTATTTTTAAATGAGAATCTCTATTGGGCCGAGGCCCAACATTGAGTTAAAAAAATATAAAACCCTAGAAGGAAAATTGAAAAAGGAATCAACACATAACTGAGAAAACAAATCACACCGTCGTTGTAGTTTTCATTAGGCGTTCCTATATTCTTCACATCCAATCATTTTTCTATTCTACATCTCTCAAATTCACCGTTACAAGTTTCAAATTCATTCATTCTTGAAAAGAATTAACCACCATCACTCGTTTTGTTATGCAACAAAAGTATATGACGAATGGGTAAACGTTCAGTGAACATACGACGCTTGAGTTCTCCGACAGCGCCGTTTAGGTCGAATAGGTTAAGAAGGAATGTTGGTCTGACGGTTATTGCGATGATTGTTTTGGTTTTTCTTCGCAAACGATCTCGAAGAGGGATGAATGGAGAGGCATCGTATACTCGTATTCCTATTCGAAGGTATTGATATATAAATTCTTAATTATCCAATAAGCTTATACAATTTTTGCATGCCTTAAATGTAAAATGTAAGCAAAATGTATGTGAATTTATATTCTTATTATCCTGAATGCAATTCATTCTAGACTATAAATTGTCACTCATAAATAACATAAATTTTTTAAACTATTGGATGCATAAATAACACAAAGGATAGTATTTGTTCCATCAATGTTGTTTTGGATGTCTAAGTTAAGTATTATGAATACTTTACTCATAATGTAAAGAGTTGGATGCGATATTGATATGAATTTTTTTATTCAATGAAGTATTAAACATACTTGCGATATTGATGACGAGATGACCTTGCGGATGCCTTGAATTTACTTTCGATATGGATCCTCTGTATTTGCTGATTTGCAGTGAAACCATTCCAAGGAACAGTCACACTCAGGGACGGATGCAGGTAGAGGTCATTGGGGTCAACTGACCCCACTCCTGGCTTCATTTTTTAACCAGTAATAGCAATATGTTAATATAGTGACCCCACTTGAATTTTTATGCTTGACCTCTCATGACACCACTAATCTACTAAAGAGATATCCACTAACATAAATGATACTTTTATATGTAGATTGTTATTATTATTTAGTCTTTGGAAACAAAAAGAATGGAATTTGAATTTTCTAAAAGACCATCTCTTATTATGCGTAGAAAAAAAACCATTTGTTTTTCTACACAATTTTTTTTATAAAAATATAAAAAGGTGGGCTTTAGGTAAAACAAAAATTGAAGCCTTTTTTCCCACAATTTTGATTATGTTTTTACACTTGTGTTTGTATTAGAATCAGGTAAATTAATTAGTTATCCTTGTGTTTCTACACTTGTGTTTAATATGCTAGAAATGGAAATGTAAAATAAAAGAAAATCAGATATGTTGAAGAGTGTTTCTCTGATAAACATATGGGTGATGAGTGAAATACATAAAGAGTGATATATTTTATAGTGTTGAAAATGAATAAAAGTTAAGGATATTTTCAAAATATGAAGCAGAGGAATTGCAATTATTTAATAGTAAGGTGTCTTTAATATGTTTTTTGGATTTACAAGGATATATTTTATTTTGTAATCTCAATTTTTTGCTTAATAATAATGCTATTATTATTTTAGTGGTTATAAATTTATATTTTTTTTTTTATAATTTATAGGCTTAAACATCATTTTCGTCCTTGTAAGTTAATAATTTTTTGGTTTTAGTTTCTGTATTTTTTTTGTTGCAAATTAGTCCCTGCATGTGCAAATTATTTTGATTTTAGTCCATAAAGCTAAAATCCGCAGAAAAATCTTCAGGAAAATTTGATGGTTTCCTGCGGATTTTCCTACGGATTCTGGTTTTGAGAGACTAAAACCAAAATATTTGAACATACATGGATTAATTTGCAAAAAAAAAAGATATAATGACTAAAGCTAAAAAATCGCGAATTTATAGGGACAAAAATAATATTTAAGCCTAATTTATAACAATCTTGACCCCACTCAATGAAATTTCTAGATCCGTCCCTGGTCACACTACAGTGTCATTGGTCATGAACTATTTGGGGGTACTAATGGGATGAATCCATTGAAGGACTTGCATATTTTAGACACTTGTGACTTATCTTTCTCATATTTTTCTTATCTATATTTATTTAAGAAATTCTAGCTAGCAATACACTATTTGATGCACTCTCCATCATGGCAAATTTATGTGTGATCTACTAACCTAAAGTGTGGTCCATCGTCCACACTTTATTAGTGCGCCGTCTAATGCAGAGTGTGTCAATAGAGAGAGTATGTTAAAATGTGTGGATTTTAGGTGAAGTGGATTGATCTTTGCATGCACAACTCTAGTCTCGCACCTTTTTTGGACGATGCCCCTTAAATCTAAGTCATAAGCTAAAACCTGAAAATGTTATGAACCTACATAGTTATGTGCTCTTTATCTATTTACAACTTACTGATTTTACATTGTTTTTAACTTTGCAAACGTTGGAATGTCCAACTATAAGAGAAGGGTCAGAGGCACGCGAGGGTCATAGCAAAACAGTTATTGGCCATCTTTGGTGGTTGTGGAAAATCTGCTGATAATAATAATGAGGTCTACTACAATGATGTTTACATTATTGAATATAGGTAATTTTCCCTCATCATACCACAATAAGCTCAATATTTAAAAGAGACCTAATGTAGGTGACATAAAGTAGGATAAATTGATCATGATTTCCTATTCTGTTGATTACTTGATTATGTTTGCAAACTAGTTAAAATTAGTCATAGTGCCTGATTTGCTTTTAGATGCTCATTATAATTTCAATCGTGAATGAAATTATAGTTGGTTTAGCTTGTTTGGAGCTCTTGTTTGGACATATGAGGGAGAACTATGTAGCTGCATTATTTGGATATCGATGCCTGAATGACCCTAATGTTGCCATGAATTTATTTGTAATATGATGCCTTAATGTCGCTACAGATGCCTTGAATTTAGTTGCGATACTGACGCCTTGATGACCCTAATGATATCTTGAATTTACTTATGATATTGATGCCTCGTTGACCCTACTGATGCCTTGAATTTACTTGTGATATTGATGTAATGCCTTGAGTTTGCTTTTAATATGGATGCCTTAATGACCCTAATGATACCTTGAATTTACTTGCTATATTGTTGCCTTGATTTCCCTAATGATGCCTTGAATTTACACGTGATATTGATGCCTCGATGACCCTAATAAAATGAAGTATAATGAATACTTTACTCAAATGTAAAAGTTACCTTATTCGGATATTGAAATGAATTTTTATTCATTCATATTGTCTAGATGGCCTTTACTAAAGTATTATGAATACTTTAGATGTGATATTGATGCCTCAATGATCCTAATGATGCCTTGAATTTACTTCAAATATTAATGCCTCAATGACCCTGCTGATGCCTTGTATATTCTTGAGATACTGATGCCTCGATGTCTTTACAGATGCCTCAAATTTACTTGCAGTATTGACGCCTCAATGACCCTAATGATGCCATGAATTTACTTGCGATATTTGATTCTTTGAATTTACTTGTGATATTGATGGCTCAATAATCCTACCACTGCCTTTGAGTTTTCTTTTGATATTGATGCCTCAATGACCCTATTGATACCTTGAATTTACTTGCTATATTGAATGATGCCTTGAATTTACATGCGATATTGATATCGCCTCAATGGCCCTAATAAAATGAAGTATTATGAATACTTTACTGAAATGTAAAAGTTGCCTTTTTGTGAATTTACTTGCATTATTGATGCCTTGTTAACCCTACTGATGCGTTGAATTTAGTTGTGATATTGATGGCTCAATGATCCTACCAATGCCTTGAGTTTGCTTTTGTTATTGATGCCTCAATGACCCTATTGATAGCTTAATTTACTTGCTATATTGTTGCTTCAATGTACCTAATGATCCTTGAATTTACATGCGATATTGATGCCTCGATGACCCTAATAAAATGAAGTATTATGAATACTTTACTCAATTGTAAAAGTTGCCTTATTCTAATATTGAAATGAATTTACATTCATTCATATTCCCTTGATGGCCCTTACTGGGTTATTATGAATGCATTAGATGTGATATTGATGCCTCGATGATCCTAATGATGCCTTGAAATTACTTGCAATATTAATGCTTCGATTACCCTGTTGATGCCTTGAATATTCTTGAGATACTCCTGCGTCGATGAAAATGAAAGGTATGTGAAATACATATTGGTAAAATAATGCTCAATAAGGACTCCTAAACCAGTAAGGACTTCTGAATGAAAATGAAACCTTTTCCTCATAGTTTCCCTTAACCAAATAAAGAATGTATATCATAAACAAGCTCAAATGGTTCAGTATAACTCAAATTACCCCCAAAAGTCCAAAATACACAAGTATAGTAGCTTAAAACCAAAGTGTCGGTAAAAATAGTGCTTTTTGACTTATTGTAAGTTATAACTATTGCTTATGCTCTGTAGTTGGACTGCCAATATATATATATTTGTTTTGGCTGACTAATAAGTTAAAAGTTGTAGGTCAAGATATTCTGAACCTAAATATTTCGACAGTTTTGCTGATAAAAGTGGGTAAAAGCTCTTGGATGCTTGTCTTTTTGCTAAGTGAGGTGCTTATTAATTCTTTGGTAGTGCTGCTAAGGTATTTAATGCAATTTTGCTGTCATAAAGTAATGCTGCTAAGGTAATATTTCTATTGTGTTACTTTTTGCTATATGCATAATTTGAGGGAAATTGGTCATGTTCTTCAAATGGCAGGGGTAGACTGAGCATCTTAGTATTGTTATTGCTCTATAGTATTTAGGGTTGTTCCTTATAAGTGTTGCAGGTTGCATTGATATACAATTTTGTTTTTGGGCAAACAACCCTTACGAATGTTTTAGCAAGAGTTTATGAAACTGAATACTGTTGCTAAGTTAGTGTTAAAATTCTAGAGATTATCCTTAAAAATAAGGTATGGAGTTGGAAATTCTAGACAAAACTTCAAAATTTGCTCAATAAATTGCATATATTATTTTTAACTTGTTTAAGCGTCATAATTAATTCCTTAAATGGAATTCCTACATTTTGTGTAGGAGTCGGATCAAGTACTAAGTATCTCGATTTGATGCAAGAGATTTTTATACTCAGATCTTGTAAAGCAATTAAGTGAAAAAAGAAAATGAACATTACTATCTAATTTAACAACCAGACTCACTTTAAGCAGAAGGTTGCATTCTTTTTTTGTTGTCGGAGAAAGCCAAGCCATTGAAACCGTCCTTCAAACAAAAAAAAAAGTGTTTAAATGCTATATATTTGACACTACCTGCTTAAGGAGTCTGGATATCAATTCATGAAACACCAAAGTGAGCCTCTAAGACATTCATCATATCTGAGAGCCCAATTTGAAGTTGAATATGTAAAATTTAAATGGAGGTAAATGCTGTTATAAGGTTTATAATAGTATCACACACTGAACAAAGCATCAATAGAAGATAACAAATTGACTCTAAAGTGTCAATATAATGATGGATAGTTCTTTAAGAACCACAGGAAAGGTGTTGACACAGAAATAAACCATTCCTAGATGTGAGTTTGATCCGAAAATAAGTCATCTTATACGATATGATATGACTGCCATTTCTAATTCGGCTTAATTAGTGATACAAATTAGTAACTTGCGAATTACACCCGGTGCAACTCTTGGGCTACAATATTCATACATTATATATTAGGATCAACATTGTGTCAAGTAGGCCTTAAACACATTATATGACAGCAATGTTCTTGTCAAAGAAGAAACTATCCTTTGATGAGCTCAATCTTTCAGCAGTTGTACTTGTGGACTCTGCCATTGAAAGTTTTTCTGCCTCTGCACAAATTCATTTGTCTAGAATGTTGCAAATGGGGATTGCGTGTTTGTTTCTTGCTTCACTTGCTATGGTTCCTCTTGTTGATCGTCTTGTTTGTTTTCTTTTCTAGACAGGTAACGAGATTAAACTTATCAGTATCTTCACATTGGGTGTGGTGAAGTTCTATTTTTATTTTTAACTTCTCTTCACTTCACCCGCCTGTCCCTATTTCATTTATGAGCAGACAAATATCTCGGATGATCATGCTTCATTTGTTTTGGCATATATTTATCTGATCAGGTCACACAACTTTCTTCTTCTATTCTTAAGTCCTAAGGTGTGCCACTTTATAGGTGTGTCCAAAACCCTGTGGACTTTGTTCTGACATTTCCTCGAGGTTGTTAACGTAGCTCCTGTTGACTGGCTGCGCCATGGGCATATTGCTATAGACCTGTACCGGGAGCGGAGGCGCAAGACTTCCACATCTCTAGGGAAGCAGTACGAGCCCAGTGGGAAATTACTTTGGTTAAGAAAAAAATACTTCGGATAATAAAAAATGGAAAGATGTCTGTGGGAAGAACAGTCTTCTGGCAAACGCATTCAAGGTAAATTTTGCTTTGAATTTGTGGATCTTGTTTTAATATCAAAACTTCTAAGGGGAGCTCTAAATGAAAGGGAATGTAGCATCTGTTTTTTTTTATTTTATTTACACCTATCTGCTGCTGCCTGTCACTGTTCCATATGCTTGCTTGGATCATGCAGAGCAGTTTTGTTCATGCTCTTGGAGCTCTAAATTTTTCCTTTTTCGTTATGATATTAGTGAACTAAATGTTCTTGTTGAGGCATTCGAAGGAAAATTAAGTGCAGTTTACAGATGGCCAGAATCGGACCTTGGGCTGGCACTAACTTCTTATATCTCACTAGATAAAAAAACAATAATTCAAGAATTGAAATTGCATTCATCCAACTCGTCTCATTCTTCCACAGGAAATGTGAATAAAGAGGTGGCTTTGCATCCATCAAATAAATTTATTGACAATGCTCAATCCGCAGATGTTCCAATAGTGGATCGAGCAAATTTGGCCAGTATTAAGGATCTGAGTTATCTTAAACAGAAGAAGTCAGCAGAAGCTGTGTCTCATTTGAGTCACACGAAAGAACTGTGAACATTTAATAGCTCTAAACCTACTCGCGAAATGGCTAATCGTAAGATCCGTGTTAATAAAGAAGAATCTGTTATTTGCACATCAAAGCCGAGTGCCCCTGTTTGTGAATTAAATCTAGAGGATTCTTCATATGCTTTATCTCAACCTTTAGCTCAACATGGAGTTGAGAAAAGTTCACATTCCAAACCTAACGTTATACTTCTTAGCAACGACGAAGACGATGAAATGAAGACATCAGATTCAAATAGAAGGAAGGAGGTTCCTCATATGCTTGCTGGTTCTACAAATAAAGAAAGCCTGTGTAACAATATAGAATATAAAAGCCTGACCATTCCTGTGACAGATGCTTCTCTGACGGGCAAGAAGGATGCTATTGCAGTGCGTCGTGAAGACTCACATTCGAGTTCAACTAAGCTTTTGCATGTAAAACAAGAATGTCACGAACAGAGAGGACCAGTTCTACCTTCAACTCCAGTAGATCTTTCTTTTCATATAGGTCTTACTAGTACAGAACCAGTTAGAAGTATTCCAGCTTCCGGCCCTATTAAGGCTAAGAACGAGGATATTCATGAGAAGTTTGATGGATGTTCCACTTCTAATGTAGCAGACAATGCAAGAGCTGTTATTGTAAATATCTCTTGTGGTCCAAACATTCACCGTCAGAAAGGTCCTCGTATCGCAAAGGTTGTCTGGCGCATCAACTGCAATGTTGAGTCTTTGGAATTTGGAGTTGTGCTTTCTGGAAAATCATGGTGCAGCGGTCAGGCTATATTTCCAAAGGGTGCGTGCGTGTATTTGGTCTATAATGACTTCATGTCTATGTCACTGTTTAATTGAATTTGTAAGTTGACTATTTATGCACATTAAATTAATTGATGCAGGATTTAGAAGCCGTGTTCGATTTATAAATATCTTAGATCCATGCAGTACATGTTACTATATTTCTGAAATTCTTGATGCTGGACGTGGTTTGCCTCTATTTATGGTACTTTCACCTTATGTTTAATTGCGAGCTTTTGTCATTCAAATGATCTTAAAGTATGCACTTTTTGTCAGTTTGTCTTGAAAAGCCTTTCATATTTCTGATGTATATTTGTCATGCACTGTGCATTTAAATCCCTTTGCTGCTAAAATTTTGTTGAGGTTTATCCCCTTATTATGTGGCCAAAACTTTGATGGAATATTCTTGGCTTACCTAAAGCAAAGTTTTGTTTTCAGCTGTTCCCTTGACATTAATGTTATAGAAAATCTTTTGCCCCTTTACCTAATTCCTGAGATGGATATTGTTCAATCACAGGCCATCATGGGCATCTAGTTTTAAAAATTGAGTTGTGCGGTAAACGTGAACGTGCTGTTGTGGTCTGGTGTAATCTTCATTAGGAGCAGTCATAGGTTACTTATAAAATAACTAAATCTTGATTTTCCTCCCAGGTTTCCTTGGAAAATAATCCAAGTGGATATGGTAAGAGAGAGAGTGAATCTAGAGATACAAAAACAACACAAGCTGGAAAAAAAGGGTCTTCCTCCTTTACATCCTCCTGGCAGCCTTGATGGCTTTGAAATGTTTGGGTTTTCTTCACCAGCAATAGTGCACGTGATTTTATTGTTCAAAACTCGTTTATAGTTCAAACTTCAAAGTGCTTCATTTGTGTATGCCATGGGATGAAAGGGGATGGATTTTTGTTTCTTCAACAAACCATGCATGCTCTTGGTAAGGTTTTAGAGTTGCTGTTGTCACTCTTAAAAGTGAATCCAAACTTTGACTTTGACTTTTTAGAGTTGCGCATAGTTGAAGCTTTGTTTACAGAAGCATAAATTCATGTGTCACTCATCATTTAAAAACTTTGATTTTTTGAGTTGTTTTTATTTAGTATTGTTGTCAAACTTATCTATTGAGAACACTAACACATCTTTAAATGATTATGAATTAAAAAGTTTGAATCACTAGGTTTGTAATTCTTATCAGAGACCTTAATATGCTATGTGAATATTGAAGCAGCCGTATTGTTGTTCATGTAACAAACAAGATGATATACTGGAAATTGACTTCAAATATTTGAAGATTTTATGGTTTGGAAATTTTCCAATACTTTTTGTAAGGCAATGGATATAATAAGTAAGTCTTAATCTCAAGCAATGAAAAGTCACTCATATTGAAAATTGAAAGCCAAAAATACGAATAATGTCAGCTATTACGAAGATAAGAACTGTATACTAGTTGATTTATTGACTTATTTTCCTCTTCACTCCAATCAGTTGGTATTTTGTAGATTTAATAAAAGGTCTCGTGATTATAAGAAAGCTTACCTGTCTTTTAGCCAGTTCTTAGATTTAATACAAGATTTCTTGATGCAATTCTATTTAAGGAGTTGTCGGGCGCTAAATTCAAGGACCTCTTCCAATGTGGATTTGAACTGTGATTTGCTATGTTGTGGGCGACCGTTTTAGAGCAATATCATGTCTTGCTGCTCATCACTTACCATTTTATGTGTATTGCAGTATTGTTTGAATGGAGAGTTTGTTAGGGTGAGACCCAATCCGAGGTTTGCTCCTGTGGCTGGATATCACTGGTAAAGTTCGTCCCTTATAGCTTATCAGTATACTATGCGATCTTTCGCCAATCTTGGTGGAAAATACATGTCTAGGTGATCCATATAGCTTATCTGTATATTGATTTTTCTTTATCCGTATGTAGTTTCTATGGAAATTTGGTATAGATGTGGAGCTTTTTTAGTTTCTGAACAGAAAATGTATTCATAATGTGGAGATTTATGGTCATACGGTGCTTTCCATCTGTTTTTGCAGGTTTTCAACAACTATAACAAGTTCATAATTTTGGTATGTAGTCTTTGAATGTTGATCCAGGTATTAATTAATTGCAGAATGATTCATGGTTTGTGTATCATTGATGGAAAAGCTTCATATGATTCCCGCTTCGTGAAAACTTCTCCTCTTAAACAAGAAGAATACTTTGAAGGTATTATAAAGAAAGTAAAAGTATAGAAGCTTAATGAAAAGTAGACTAGCGAAGAGAAATGTTTGTTTTATACTTGCAAGATAAATGCGTCTTTTTGTATGCTATTTTCATATTGGAGATCTCAAAGGTCTATTTGGACTGTAAATGGTTAACATGCAATTGTTGCGAGCTAAATTAAAAGTACTGGACGTTTCTTATGGACAAGGAACAGGTAACTTGTGCTATGTAATTTTTTGTCAAATTCAAGCTCCTAGGATTTACATGTTTTACTTTTTAATACATTTTTACTCAGTTGCTTCCTGAGCCACCCATTTTGACCAAAATCAGGAGTAATTTGAGTTTTTGAGGAGCCTATGAGAAACCAGGGGCCTAAAAAGCAATTTTCAAAAAATATATTAAAAACTAGATGGAAAGCACTATTAAAATAGAATCAACACATTTGTTTCATCACGCGTTCAGCGTTCCTATTTCAATCATTTTCTATTCTACATCTCTCAAATTCACCATTATAAGTTTCAAATTCATTCATTCTTGAAAAGAATTATCCAACATCACTCGTTTTGTTGGGTAAACGTTCAGATACGACCCTTGAGTTCTCCGACAGCGCCGTTTAGGTTGAATACGTTAAGGAGCGTTGGTGTGTGTGACGGTTAATTATAGCAATGATTGTTTTGGTTTTTCTTCGCAAACGATGGATAGAGAAGCGAATCGGCTTCGTATTCCTTTCTAAGGTATTGATTTATTTATAAATCCTTCTGCAATTTTCAATTTCTTAATTATCCAATAAGCTTATACAATTTTTTCATTCTTGATTATCCAAGAAGCTTCTGCAATTTTTGTATTCTTGATAACCCTAAAGTAATTTGAATTGCCCTAAAACAAATATTTGTGTTGAAAATATTTAGGTTTGTGAAGGTAGTTTTACTTTTGGGGGTCGTTTTTTTTGCTTGGTATCCATGTGTTCACTGATTTTGTTTTTGAATCTCATAGTTTTTTATATGTATGAGTTCAATCTTGTAAATTGTAATATTGTGAATTATATTGTTTTTATATACATAATAATTGCAGACCTTACTTTTATAGATTAAAATCTTGCAATATTGGGTATCATTTTAGGTTGGTCTATTATGCCTCATTTTGTTATGTTATATTACCTTAAGTATGTCATGTATTCTAAATGTTTCATTGAAGAAAATGATTGGTTAATAAAGATGCCAGGGGAGTTAGCTTTTCCACATTTTTATAACAGAACTTAAGGTAGTATAACTTAAAGAGTGAATTTATGGGTGAGTAAATCTAACAATAAATAATCCTCAGTTGGTGTTCAAGGGATTGCTTGGGCCTTTGGTGGAATGAAAATATCATTTTGTTAGTCCTTAACATCTGCAAGGACTAGAACGATAAATTTTCTTTTATATATATTATTAATTGAAGTAAAAAATAAAATCAGAAAACATGAGATACAAACTAGCCCTTAATTAGATTTTGACTAACATATCATGTATGAATTTACTAATGCAGGTGGTCACATTAACCCAGCGATGACATTTGGACTTTTCTTGGCACGCAAGCTATCTCTGATAAGAACAGTATTCTACATAATTATGCAATGTTTGGGAGCTATTTGTGCTGCTTCTGTTGTTAAGGGTTTCCAACCACACCAATATGAAAGGCTTGTTGGTGGTGCCAACACTCTCAACAAAGGTTACTCCATAGGTGATGGACTTGGAACAGAGATTGTTGGTACATTTGTTCTTGTTTACACAGTCTTCTCTGCTACAGATGCCAAGAGAAATGCAAGAGACTCACGTGTTCCTGTAAGCCAAAATCAAAATCTTAATTAACTAATATGCCATGCTTTATATTAAATATGATTACATTAAAAAAAATACAAAATGCATCTAATCAAATCACATTATAAGTCCATGAGGATTGGAAGTACCTTTGGGACTTAAGTCCATGAGGATTGAAGAGAATCCAACCCAAAAGATTAATTTATTAGGTGGGAGAGTCGCATTGGCTTTAAGTACTGCATTGAACATTTTAATTTATTATTCAATGCATAATTTCCAACATTATTTCGCTCTTTAAGAGTTGACGCCCACAACGGCTTTCACTATATCGACATTGATTCCATGGTATACCTTTCCTCTTTGGCAGCTTCACCCACCTATCAATAAGCGGCAGAGTATCTTAATCCGCTTATAGGTAGCCATTTTTGTGACTCACCACTCGATAAAAGCACCAATTGTTAGAACTTAAAGATCACAAGAAGAGTATAACCTAAAAGACGCCCATTAGATGGGAGAAATTCAATTCCTAGTAATTAAAAAGAGTTACACTATAATGTTGTTGCTTTGTTAGTTACTGAAAAATTTACACTAATAATTGTACGTGTAAAAATAATTATATATATAAACCGATATACAAATTAAATCCTAGCTTAAAGAACTATTGAAATGCAAGAGACTCACATGTTCCTCTAAGCCAGAATCAAAATCTTAAATTACTATTATCATCATCCACTATATTAAAATTTGTTGATTATATGATTCACTACTATTGAAATGGATACCTTGTAAGCATTTGAATGGAACAGATTTTGGCACCATTGCCAATTAGATTTGCTGTGTTTTTTGTGCATTTGGCTACAATTCCAATTACAGGGACTGTTATCAACCCAGCTAGAAGTCTAGGTGCTCCTCTTATATACAACAAGGACCAAGCTTGGGATGATCATGTTAGTCTTTTCATCCTTTTTCTTTTGGTTACCCTTAGGTGACGCCTTTGGTTTTCCTGATTCCGTGATTCTTTTTTAGTTTGAGCGGCTTACTTCTTATGGTTATCTAAGTAATAACATAGGTGGAAAAATAAAATAAAAATTCTCAGTTTAATGTTGAAATATCAAAGTAATAAATTTTGTTACATCAATGTTGTTTTGGATGTCTAAATGAAGTTATATGAATACTTTACTCAAAATGTAAAGAGTTGGATGCGATATTGATATGAATTTTTATTCAATGAAGTATTAAACATGCTTGCGATATTGATGACGAGATGACCTTGCTGATGCCTTGAATTTACTTTCAATATTAAGCCTTTGTATTTGCTGATTTGCAGTGAACCTACTCCAAGGGATAGTCATACTGCAGTGTCGTTGGTCATAAACTATTTGGGGGGTACTAATGGGATGAATCCACTGAAGGATTTGCATATTTTAGACACTTTAAAGAAATTTTAGCTAGCAATACACTATTTGATGCACTCTCCATTATGAAAGATTTTATGTGTGATCTACTAACCTAAAAACTTAGGTCCACACTCTATTAGTTCGCCCTCTAATGAAGAGTGTGTCAATAGAGAGAGTATGGTAAAATGTGTGGATTTTAGCTCTAGTGGGTTGATCTTTGCATGAACATGTAAAACTCTACTCTCGCACCTTTTTTGGACGATGCCCTTAAACCTAAGTCTTAAACTAAAACCTGAAAATGTTACGTACCTACATAGTGTTGTGCTCTATTGACCCTGCAACAAGCCGACTCTCATTCAAGAGGCAGTTGCTTCCTCCACACTATATCTTGCTTTGTTTGCTGATGCTAAATAGAAAGATGACAGTAATGATTTCACCATACAAAGTGACCTTGATTTTAAGCTTGAACTAACAGGTATTCAAGAGTATAACTTTTTAGGGTATGTTTTACATAGTGATATTTTGCTGTATATTGTGGAAACATTGTTGACTTGATGATTTAATCTTTGCGTGTCTTGTGCTTGGATTGCCATTTGTTGTTAATAGGTTTTGCTTATTAAAATCTAATTCAAGAGTTAATGATGAAGCCTTTGCCAAGAGATTTAACTTTTGTGGGGATCAATTATGCTTCTTGTTATGATTATGTTGATAATAATAAAACTAGTCATACTGCCTGATTTGCTTTTAGATGTCCATTATAATTTCTAGTGTTGTGCATCTATTGGATTGGGCAATATGGGTATGGTCCTCTGCTGCTGTTGTTTCTATGTTGCATTGAGTTTGTTGTTTTTATCGTGCTTGAAGTTATTTGATACTGCTAATGTTGTGGCTGCCTAATAA
This sequence comes from Trifolium fragiferum, assembly GCA_954870985.1. Classification (NCBI taxonomy): domain Eukaryota; kingdom Viridiplantae; phylum Streptophyta; class Magnoliopsida; order Fabales; family Fabaceae; genus Trifolium; species Trifolium fragiferum. The sequence goes on along the minus strand of OX940791.1, from coordinate 23,703,986 downwards.
AAGGAAGTATGCTAAAATGTGTGGGTTTTGGCTCAAGTTGGTTGATCTTTGCATGAGCATGTACAACTCTGGTTTCACACCTCTTTTGGAGGATGCTACTTAAAGCTACGTCTCAAGCTAAAACCTTAGAATGTTATGCAGCTACATATAGTTACATTGTTTTTATTTTTTTTTATCTATTTACAACTTTCTGATGTTACATTATTTTTGGCTTTGCAAATGTGGGAATGTCAAATTATAAGAGGTGAACAGCCATAGGCTAACGGATCTCTGTCTTTGGTGGTTGTGGAAAATCTGCTGATAATTACAATGAGGTTTAGTACAATGAGTTATACATACTGAATACATGTTTGTAGCTCTTCTTTGGATACATAGGGAAAATTATGTAGCTTCATTATTTGGATACTGATGCCTCAATGACCCTATAGATGCCATGAGTTTATCTGCTATTATAAGTGGGGAAAAGCTCTTGGATCATGCTTGTCTGTTTGCTAAGTGGCGTGCGCTTCTTTGGTAGTGCTGCTAAGGTATTTAATGCAGTTTTGCTGTCATAAGTAATGCTGATAAGGTAATATTTGTTTTGTGTTACTTTTTTCTATATGCATGATTTGAGGGAAATTGGTCATGTTCTTCAAATGGCAGGGGTAGACTTAGCATATTAGCATTGTTATTATTCTATAGTATTTAGGGTTGTTCCGTATAAGCGTTGCAGGTTGCATCGATATACAATTTCTTTTTTCGGGCAAAGTGATTATGAAACTGAATACTGTTACTTAGTGTGCTTGATTTATCCTTAAAAATAAGGTTTGGAGTTGGAAATCCTAGATAGAAGTGAACTTCACAGTTTTCTCAATATATTGCATATATTATTTTTAACTTGTTTAAGCATCATAATTAATTGCTTAAATGGAATACTTACATTTTGAAGGAGTGGGATCAAGTAGAGAGTATTTGGCTTTGATCAAGTTGATTCAAGAGATTTTTATGCTCAGTTCTTGTAAAACAATCAAGTGAAAATGACAATGAACATCACTATATAATTTAACAACCAGATTCACTTTAAGCAGAAAATTGCATGTTCCCTGAGCCAGGCTCTTTTTTTGCTGTTGGAGTAAGCCAATCCATTGAAACCATCCTTAAAACAAAAAATTTGTGTTTTAAATGCTATATATTTGACACTACCTGCTTAAGGAGTCCGGAATATCAATTTAGGCTCTAAATTTTTGTTGCATATGCATGGATAATTTACAAGTTACGAAGGTGTAGTTGCTTTTGATTAAAACTTATTTTTATCAAAGAGAAATAAAATGCAGGCTCTTTACTTATTATGCAAATTTCACTAGTTATGGATTAATGCTAATTTGAACAGGTAATGACAGAAGAAGCCAAGGCAGCTTTATGAAACACCAAAGTGAGCCTCTAAGCCATTCATCATATTTGATAGCTGTATTTGAAGTTGAATTAGTAAAAGTTAAATAGAGGTAATATGTTGTTATAAGGTTTATAATAGTATCACTCACTAAACAAAGCATCAATTGAAGATAATAAACTGACCCTAAAGTGTCATTGAATAGAGAAGAACACTTGCAGCATATGGCATTAATTGTATCATCAACTGACCCTAGAGAAGAACACTTTTAACATTCTGACAGAAAAAAACCCTTGCACTACCTGCCTCCATTCCCTTTTCTATCTACATTTGAGGAGAAAAAAATCTTATCGGCTATGTGAGTATATTTTCTTTATTGATCCCGTTGTAGTTTTATCAATTTGTTAAATTATGCTCATGTACACGTTTTGTAGTTTTGTTAGTTTGTTTGTTTCTTTATTGATCCATGCTTCATATGTTGATACTTTTTTGTGTCTACAGTACAGGCGTTGGTTTGTTTTGGTCGCTGGGGCATCTAGTAGAGCTGTAGAGGTTTAGAGCCAACAATAAAAAATCAGGTGTTATTGTTTACTAACTTATTGCTATTATTTAATCTTTATATTTATAGACTTGTTATTTGCGCTTTTTGAGTTGTTGAAATGTTGCCTAGAAAACAACTTTCCGGTCATCAAAAGCGGAAAAGAAAGAAAAAAATTGAAATTGATGTTAAATCTCAAAAGGGCGCTTTATATAAATTTTTTAACAAGCATTCTACAACTATTCAAAATGATGTGAATCCAGATAACTTAGACTCTACGGTTGAAAATTTTGAGGATGAACAATCTAATGAGCCTATTCCATTAGATAATAATGAAAATGAGAATATCCTTGCTTTTGCTAATGAACAACCTAATGACTCATAAATCTGGTTAAAAAAAGTATGAATAAAAAAAAGGACACCAAATTCATAATTTCGACAGGGCACTCAAAATCTTGGGGACGGCCCTGATTCTTGAGATACCGATGCCTCGATGTCCCTACAAATGCCTTGAATTTACTTGCTGTATTGATTCCTCGATGACCCTAATGATGCCTTGAATTTACTTGCAATATTAATGCCTCGATGACCCTGCTGATGCCTGGAATATTCTTGAGATACTGATGCCTCGATGTCGCTACAGATGCCTGAATTTACTTGTGGTATTGATTCCTCGATGACCCTAATGATGCTTTGAATTTACTTGCAATATTAATGCCTCGATGACCTTACTGATGACTTGAATATTCTTGAGATATTGATTCCTCGATGACCGTATGATGCCTTGAGTTTACTTGCGATATTGATGCCTCAATGTTAATGACTCGATGACCTAATAAAATGAAGTATTATGAATACTTTAGATACAACAGGAGTAAGGATCATATTAAGTATCTGATGCAACTATGATGGAAACAGTAGGGCTTTTCAACATATGTGTTGGGGTATAGTGATTTCAAGAAGGAGGTAGTATTGTAAATTATAACTCCAGCTTATGCTTTGTAGTTCGACTGTTAATATACGTATTTGTTTTGGCTGACTTGAAAGTTAAAAGTTGTAGGTCAAGATATTGTGAACCTCAATGTTCCGACAATTTGGCTGTTATAAGTGGGGAAAAGCTCTTGGATGCTTGTCTTTTTGGTAAGTGATGTGCTCATTAGTTCTTTGGTAGTGCTGCTAAGGTAATATTTCTATTGTGTTACTTTTTACGATATGCATGATTTGAGGGAAACTGGTCATGTTCTCTACAAATGACAGGGGTAGACTGAGCATATTAGAATTGCTTATGTTCTAGAGTATGTAGTCTTGTTCCATATAAGCGTTGCAGGTTGCATTGCTATACAATTTGCTTTTTGTGCAACCAACCCTTAGTTACGAATGTTTCAGCAAGAGATTATTAAACTGAATATTGTTACTAATTTAGTGTGCTTGATTTATCCTTAAAAATAAGGTCTGGAGATGGAAATTCTAGACAATAGTGAACTTCAAAGTGTGCTCAATAAATTGCATATATTATTTTTAACTTGCTTAAGCATCATAATTAATTGCTTAAATGGAATTCCTACATCTTGTGTAGGAGTGGGATCTAGTACAAAGTATCTCAATTTGATGCAAGAGATTTTTATACTCAGTTCTTGTAAAGCAATTAAGTGAAAAAAGAAAATGAACATTATTATCTAACTTAACAACCAGACTCACTTTAAGCAGAAAGTTGCATGTTCCCTGAGCCAGGCTCTTTTTTTGTTGTCAGAGTAAGCCAAGCCATTGAAACTGTCCTTAAAACAAAAAAATGTGTTTAAATGCTATATTTTGACACTACCTGCTTAAGGAGTCTGGACATCAATTCATGAAACACCAAAGTGAGCCTCTAAGTCATTCATCATATCTGCGAGCCGTATTCGAAGTTGAATATGTAAAATTTAAATGGAGGTAATATGATGTTATAAGGTTTATATTTTAAATGGAGGTGATATGTTAGAAGCTAACAAATTGACTCTAAAGTGTCGATATAATGACACAAAGAAATAAACCATTAGAGAACTCCTAGATGTGAGTTTGATTCGAATATAACTCGTCTTATACTTTTTTTCCTCCTATTTTACTATTGTTTATTTGCAATTTTAGTACTGTTGCTTATATTTGCAAGTACAAAACACAATGTCAATGATGATACCAGACAATGATATTTTTAGAGTCATTCTTTAGTGATGATACCAGACCATGATATTGAGTCATTCTTCAGTGATGATACCAGACCCTGATATTTGCAAGTACAAAAGACAATGTGATTGTGACTGAGTTTTCAGAGTCATTCTTCACTTCTCACCGACAAGTGACGATGAAGAAGTAAGTACTCACTTCAGAAAAAGTGGAAGTGGGAAACTACGAGCAGTTCATGCTTATATGAAGGTTGGGGAATTACAGTTTTGCAAGTAGTGCCTGAATTTTATGATTTTCATTTCTAATCTTCTTGTTTATTATTAAAAATCTGATAGAAACCAACTGATATATAAGAAAGAAATAGAGAAAATCCCTTTGATTACAGAATGATATTGCAGAACTTCGAGGGTCTGCACCTCCCTAATGCCAAAATGGCCCCTTTCCAATCAAATTCCAAGATACTCCCCTTCTCAATCACCCATTCTATTTATTAAGTATTACCTATTCCTATTCTAATGTCAGTTATTTTTTTATAATAACTGCTTATTAATAATTAAAACTGCCACTAATGATAAAACTTCCTACTGATATTAATAAACAAGGCCCACTATTATTTCTATCCTAATTAAGGCTCATATCTAGGCTCATATCTAACAAAATCTTCAGGTTTGACTCACTGACATGGCTAATGGATTACACAAAGCAGTGCGAAAAGAATTTTGAGGCATATGAGTACTGATCTAGTATGTCAAATGTGATTTAGTTTTATGTAAATCTGCTTGTTGTATATTCTTTTTCATGCACACAATAATTGCAACCCTTCCTTGTGTACCGAAAATTTTCTTACGCTCTAATGAAACTTTCACCATTAAGGGGGTGGTGAAATTAACTGACTGCATCATGTTCTAATATACCTCTTCTCTAGTTGATATTTTTGAGTTAAGTTGTAGCTTGCCTAACAGCACCACTTATTTTTGTTTGAAATTACAGTCAGAGAAATGAAAACAAGATTTATTAGCTGACATTGTGTTTGAGCAGCGAGGCAAAAAACTTTCCAAGATTGGTAATGAATTGAGTCCTCTATTATGTTGGGTGTTAGTTTCCTTGTAATTTGAATAAAACCATTTTTTGTCTTTCATTGTGAAGGAAAAGGAAAACCTTTATGCATCATTTTTTGTTTTTTAAACACTGTTTTCATTTTATTTTTCAGAAGAGTAATGACAGAAACAGAATGTCTATGCGGTTGACTAAGGTCTGAGGAGGCTGAAAAATATATTGAGGATTTCATTTCAAATGGAGTATTGAGTAACACATGCTCATCCATTGGAGGAATGATATAACCTGAAACATCCTGTTTTCATGTAGTCCACCATTGCCTAGATCACTTCTTGTTTTCATAGATGGAATTACGTAACCATGGTTGCAATGGGAAACAACTCGCGATACTATTTCTACGACAAGCATGAATAAAGCACTTTTGGCATCGAGTCTGAATATTGCTACTCGGATTTCCACTCAGGTTATCACTGAACTTTTAAAATATTTTTACATGAAATGCATTTGAGATTTCATGGAAGTAACATAACCATTTTAATATGAACATATTTATTTTATGCATTAAGTCTTCACATGCACACCTCCATTGACTGCTAAAAGCCTAAAAGAGCATGATGGAACCCGGAAATGCAAATTTATAGAATTATGTGTTTACTTTAGTAAATGAAAATTGAACAAAGCTCTTACAATGGCAAAATAAAGATAAAATGCGTAGAACGAACTGATTCCAATTTACCTTAGAGCTAAGCTCCTTAAAGAAATAGAACACTCTTTCTTTGCCTCACCACTATTTACCATATAATGACGCAGTCGAAAGCGGGAGGATTAGTAAGCACTAATCCTATAATTAGAACACGGGTTCGCAAGCGACAAACCCGTCGAATAACTATCTGGAATCCACCAAATAGTGCTCTGGAATCCACCAAAAAGAGAATATCCGGAATCCACCAGATAATACTCTTGAAATAAAACTGGAATCCATCAAACTTGAGAAAAATCTCTATAATTTTATTCAATCAAAAGGTTGCCGTCAAGGCTACAATAGTTTAACTTAAATAGTAAAATAAACCTAATACTAAAAGTAGAAACAAATCTGTTTTAAAATAAAATAGAATTTCACAATATATATTCTTTTTTTATTCTAACTTAAATCTAAATCTAAAAGATATATTTACTTTTTTAATTCTAAATTAAATCTAAATCTAAGAGATTATTATCCTAATAATGTTGAAAACAACTTAAAAAACAAATAATAAAATAAAATCTTCTCGGCCGCAATTGCGTTGAATTGCTCCTGCATCAGACTCCTCTTCTTATGAAGAACTCGACCTCGAGTTCTCTTGTAAAAAAGAGATGCCTCTGTCCGAAACTCATGAACGATATTACGAATGCCAGGATCGAATACAAAAGTCTGTGTAGAACCATCTGATGCCCGCATAGATGCGCCATACATAAGTGTTTCTGATGTCTTTACCTTCTCCTCAACCTCTAAAGAACTGGACCTCGAGTTCTCATCTTGATTAAAGGCTTGATACTCATGATTGTCAACAACATTGAAAGTATCAAATATATTCATGGAATTCAGAGTTGCCTTTAACTTAGTGTTGATAGTTTCTTTAATTATTCCATCAAGCTTCTTTTCACTCGAACCAGGGGTGTATGACTTCTCATGAGATTTTGTGGGTAACTTAACAAAACTTACACTTTGTTTATTTTCAATTTCTGGCACCGCCTCTGTTTGGATGTCACAATCCATGCCATTGTTGTTCACGTTGAAACTACCCTCCAATTCTAGATTGAACACTCCTTCCTCGTCGATTGTAGTTTCTACTGTTTTAGACTTCACTTCCGTTTGGACCTCTGATTCTAGATTCAACTTTTCTTCCGCATCTGGTGGCGGCAACATGTCGTGGAATTCTAGTTTATTATTGAATGTAGCGTTGACAAATCTCAAAAGGAGAGACTCATCAGTCTCCACCACCTCTGAAGAACTCAAATCCTCTATAATTTGATTCTTTCCAACTATAGATGCATCGTTTATTTTAGTTGTGTCATTATTGATGATGCTAAATGTTTCATCGACTTTAACATTAAGATACCTTTCAATATATATTATCAAGACAGAATGTTTAGCAATATCTTTAGTTGTCTTACGCGAGTTGCCTGTCATTCTGGAAGCATGTCTCAAAAGGTTGGCCAAGGAGTAATCTTTGTTGTAACAAAACGGACAACGATATACCGAATCAGAGATTTTAAAATTGTAGTAATCCTCCTTCAGTTTGTTGTAATATCTACGCTCATAGTATTCAAAATCAGATTCACGGGTATGTTTTGATTTTTTGTACATAACAACAATATGGTTGTTATTACGAACCCTACTAACCGGAATTGATTCTCCTCCCCTGTTGTTGCGGTTGTTGTTTTGTTTCTATTGTTGTCGTTGTTTCTATTGTTGTTGATGTTAACTTGTGTGGTCAGAGCGGTGATGGCTGCGGTTAAATCCGCGATTGACCCTTCGAACTCTGCCTTCGTCACCGGTTGATCTCCCATAGCCGATCGATTCACAAAAGAACAGGGAAAACCTGCTCTGATGCCAACTGACGCAGTCGGAAGCGGGAGGATTAGCAAGCATTAATCCTATAATTAGAACACGGGTTTGCAAGCGACAAACCCATCGAATAACTATTTGGAATCCACCAAATAGTGCTCTGGAATCCACCAGAAAGAGAATATCCGGAATCCACCAGATAATACTTTTGAAATAAAACTGGAATCCATGTATAATTTGGAATCCACCAAACTTGAGAAAAATCTCTATAATTTTATTCAATCAAAAGGTTGCGGTCAAGGCTACAATAGTTTAGCTAAAATAGTAAAATAAACCTAATACTAAAAGTAGAAACAAGTCTGTTTTAAAATAAAATAGAATTTCACAATATATATTCTTTTTTTATTCTAACTTAAATCTAAATCTAAATATTTACTTTTTTAATTCTAAATTAAATCTAAATATAAAAGATTATTATCCTAATAATGTTGAAAACAACTTAAAAAATAAATAATAAAATAAAATCTTCTCGGCCGCAATTGCGTTGAATTGCTCCTGCATCATATAACCTCACCATACTTTGAGATTTTGTTTTTCCATCCTATCCATTTTCTTGTGCGAAAATATCCTTGTCCGCTACTTAGGTAGTGGATGGGTAAAAATTTCTTAAAATTTGGACGAGTTTAGATTCCACGCCCCACAGAAACCCTATGAGAAATTTTACGTTTTTTGGTCTATTTGGTAAAATTAAGTTATAAGCTAGTTGATAGCTGAAAAACTAGCTGATTGAAATTAAAGTGTTTGATAAAATTAGCTTTTAAAGTAGTTGACATAAAATGACATAAAAAGACATTTATGTTTAGTGGGTAGTCTTTTATTTTATAAAAGATAATAAAATTAAATTAAAGATTAAAAATGGAAAAAAGTTTAAAAAGCTATATAAGTTATAAGCTCAAACGCTACTTGAAATAGATTTTAAAAAAAACTATAAGTTAATGAGAATTTTTTCTACCAAACACATTTTAATTTATCAAACAAGCTTATAAGCTAATATAATAAGCTATAAGCTAGCTTATTTTGTTTATCTAACAGACACTTTGTAATCTGCGACTTATATAGTAGATAGATGACCATTTATAGAAAAAACAAAATATTATAACATAACATTACAACTCATCAATATTATAACATAACATTACATTCAACAATGAATATTATAACATAAAACAAATTAAAGAGAATTACATTTGGGGTAAAATTCGTCTCTATAAATAAGGGGGTAAAAAGCCCTTTTAGTCATAGTAATCCACCGCCTCAACTGTTTGAAGAACCATCGGTGTACACGGTACCAATTGGTACATGGCTCCTTACCTCCTAGATTGATTTCTACCAAAACATTTGCAAACACTTGTGCCTTGGGGGCTTTCCTTGGTTTGAATTCAACATCAAATTGTAACAGCTCCATGAACCATTTTTTCATGCGCCTTGCAAGGTCCAGTTTGAACAACACTTGTTTTAGAGGTTGATCGGTCCTGGCCACTATGGTGTGGGCTACGAAGTACCTTTGCAATTTCCTACCTTCTACACCTGTTGCCAAAATAATATTTTCTGTCTGCTGGTATTTGAACTTTGGCCCGACTAGTGCTTTTGATACAAAATACACCGAGCTTTGGTTGCTTCTCACTTCTCAAAGTAAGACCACGCTAACAGCTTTTACTAATAGTGCTAAGTAAAAATAGAGAGTCTATCCCGCCATGGGCCTAGACAACATTAGGGGTTGTGATAAGACCTTTTTTAGTTGAGTGAAGGCCTCTTCACAATCAACTTCCATTCAAAGACTACTACTTTCCTTAGGAGTTTGTAGAAAGGAAAAGCGTGTTGAGTTGAACGTGATATGAACATCTTCAATGTTGTGAGCATTATGTTGATCTTCATGATCCGTTCCTTTGAATAGCATTACGCTGGTCAGGTTGGCTTAAATTCCTCTTCTCATAAAATAGAAACCTAGAAATTTCCCTGTTTTTATCCCAAAAGTACATTTCTCCGAGTTAAGAGTCATATTATATTTTCTCACCTTTCTGAATATGGCGAATAAGTGAGTCTTGTGGTGGCCTTCCTATGAGGATATGACTATCATATCGACCGTGTATACGTCCAACATATCTCATATTTCATTTTTGAAGATTTTGTTCATCATACGTGGTATACGGCACTTGCATTTTTAAGACCAAACGACATTAAATTGTAACTATAATTGGTGTGCTCCAACATGAAGGCGGTCTTGTCTCAGTCTGCTTCAAACATAGAGATTTGGTTGTAGCTAGAGTACGATAGAAGTTTCTACCCTACCAAGCTATCCACCAATTTATCAATATTGGGGAAAGGATCTTAGTCTTTGGGGCATGCCTTATTCAAGTCCATGTAACATCGCACTTTCACCACTTTCCATTGAATTTATCATAAATCACAAGGACTATGTTCGACAACCACTCTGTGTAATTAATCTAACATAAATTTGGATTGTACCTGAAAGGGAGTATGCAGGACAACAATTCCTAAGGGTTGAGTTGGAGATTCGTTGAATGTCGTCATTGATCCTTTAGCATATGGCATCATATGTTCCATCTTCAGTTTCAATTTAAGGAACAACTCTTCATACATTATGTCACATGAGCTTCCCTCATCAATCAATATATGTACGTCGTGGTTAGCTATGGTGGCTAGTACTAATTAAAAGAGGAAGCTCTTTGTTCCTTCCACTAATTTGTGATCTCCAAACCCTATGATTGATCTCCTTTGTGGTTTGGGAACCACCTCTGTTGTCTTACACTTGGTTATGCTAAATTATGGTTCCTCATGTGGGATGATTCCAGCGGAGGAGATGGTGAATATGATTGAGTGTTGTTAAGATCTCCCCATTGGAACTTGCTTGAAAGAAAATGGGTAGGTAAGGTAAGGTGGGTTTGAGAAGATTTACAGGAAATTTTCCCAAATTGCGCCAATGATCTGAAGTAGCAGAACTAGATGGTTTCTCTGGTGAGATAAGGCGTAATCTTATGGTGGTTGTAAGCTTCAGGCATGGTGGGGAAGGGTACCTGCAAAAATGTTAACATTCTAACGTTCAAGTCAGTAACAAGTCAATATGAATGTGTATGAATTGGGCGAAATGTGTATACATTGAGAGTGAGTTTATATGGATATATGTACACATGAGGATTTACATAACAACCTTGTAGGCCTTTTTACGTGATTGAAATTGAGGAATGCGCAATCCATGCAAGGGTCATCTATACGTTGTAGGTCGGCAACATAGAGTATTGTGTGCCTTGAATATAACATGGATGAGCTGTCATGGACTTTAGTCTAATCTAGAACGAAGATTTCTCTTCCCACCCCTTGTCTTTCTTTTTCACCTCCTGTGTTTCCATTTATAACCTTGAAAAAAAACTTTGGTAAACGCGTATCGACGTTATAAACGATGTAAAACACATATTTTTTTATATCGGAAAACTTCGGTAAATGAAAACCGAAGTTTTGGGGAGTAAAATCAGGGGTAAAATTGGATTTCTGGAGGGTGAAAAAGAGACATGGGGGTGGGAAGGGAATGCGTCATCTAGAACACACTATCACATACAGGCTCATAATCACTTACGAACCATAAGGATAAATATTTTAAGAAAATTGCATATTTTGTTGTCTACCTGATGAAATATTGTGCCAACGACAAATTTTGTCAAGTAAACGACGAATTTTTTGACCACTACCTCAGGGGTATTTTGGGGTTTTGGGGGGGTCTTGGAGCAAGTTGGAGGCCTAAATAGCAATTTTCATATTTTAAAGTTTCAAAAACTATGTCATTACTTGAATAAGGCATATACTGCACTAATTTAATGTCTTAGCTAAATTGAACAATTTAGAAGCATAAGTATAACGAGTAAGGGTTTAATAAGTGAAAAGTACTTATAAATTACACCATAGAAAAAGTAGAACTTGTGTGAGGCTTGGTACAAATTACTTGCCAACCGTTTTCTCACAAACCCACATGACCATTTTCCAATAAAATAACTTGTAGAATACCTTTGATTAGGAGAGCAGAGTCCATAGCTGCTATTAGAGTAAAATGAGAAAGATGAACTTTATTGAATTATGATCAAAAGTTAGTTACAAGAGGTAGCTAATGATCCTTATATACACACTAAGATAAAGCTCTACCAAAGCATACTATACACCAACTCTAGAGTATGACTATCTAGTGTTAGTTACATGGAGGGAAAGTTAGTTATAGTAGTCACAAGTATTCTAACATCCTCCCTCAAGCTGAAGCTTGAAAGATGTCAAACAATCCAAGCTTGGTTAGGAACCCTTGAAACTTAGGTGCAGGTAATGCCTTGGTGAGAAAGTCAGCCAATTGATCTTGTGTGGAAATAGGTAGAAGCCTAAGCAAGCCTGCTTGAACCTTCTCTCTGACCAGGTGACAGTCTATTTCAAGATGTTTAGTTCGCTCATGAAATACGGGATTGGAAGCTATATGCAATGCACTTTGATTATTACAGAAAATCACAGGCAGCTTGGTGCATTCAACCTGTAAGTCTTTCAACAGATATTGTAACCACATCGGTTCACAAGTTGCACTGGATAGAGCTCGATACTCAGCTTCTGAGGATGACTTGTAAATGGTTAATTGCTTCTTAGCTTTCCAAGAAATAAGTGATGATCCTAAGAAGAAACAATAGCTTGTGGTTGATTTTCTGGTATCTAAACAGCCTGCCCAATCTACATCTGAGTATCCTAACAAGTTGATCTCTGAAGTTATGTGAAACATGAGACCTCTGCCAGGATTGTGTTTGAGGTATCTAATGACTCTACATGCAGCTTTTTAATGTGTCATAGTTGGTTTGTGCATGAATTGGCTTAACTGCTGAGTAGCATATGCTATGTCAGGCCTTGTATTGGTCAGATACAAGAGTTTACCAACTAATCTTCTGTATAAACTGATATCCTCAAAAGGTTTTCCTGCATCATTATGTAGCTTGATGGAAGGATCCTAGGGGGTAGAAGCAGGTTTGGATCCAAGCAAGTCAGAGTCACTGAGCAAGTCTAAGCAATACTTCCTTTGGGATATACAAATACCTGCCTTAGAGTGTGCAACTTCAAGGCCAAAAAAATATTTCACAATGCCAAGATCTTTAATTTTGAAATTGTTATCCAATATATCTTTGATCCTCTATATCTCAACAAGACAAGTACCAGTCAGTACAATGTCATCAACATATATAAGTAAGGTAGTGAAATCATGATGGTGACTAAGAGTGAAAAGAGAATAGTTAGAATTTGACTGTTTATAGCCCTCCCTAACCAACAAGGATGTGAGTTTCTCATACCATTTTCTGCTGGTCTGTTTCAAACCATATAAGCTTTTTAGTAACTTGCAGACTTGGTTTGGTTTATCACATTGAACTCCATCAGGTATACTCATGTATACATTCTCTTGTAAGTCACCATGAAGAAAGGCATTATTAACATCAAGTTGGTGCAGATGCCACCCTTTAATGGAAGCTAATGCAAATAACATTATAACTGTAGTAAGCTTAGCTACAGGTGATAATGTGTCAAAGAAATCAAGCCCTTTTATTTGACTGTATCCCTTGACAACAAGCCTGGCTTTGTATCTTTCAATGATGCCATCTGCACCCATTGTTCTGACTGACAAGCTGAAGATGAGAGTTGTGGCATTGAATGTGAAGCATTGCACAAACAATCTGACAGATAACTTGGTTTCTGTCTTATCCTTTCAGGCCTGGTGTTGGAAGTTTGTATATGTGGAGGAGATGAAGGTACAATAGGCTCAGGTTGTGGAGTAGGGATAGGTTGTGTATCATTTGTGGAGTCATTGGAGCTGACTTGATCAGTGTCAGCTGGTATAGGGTCAGTTATGTTAGAATCAGGTATGTCAGGATGTTTAGTGTTGAGTGAATTAGTGTAGTATTGCCATTGTGGTTTGGAGTTAATGGTGGTATAAGGTAGAATATGGTCATGATGAGTAACATTTCTTGATATGAAAATCTCCTTAGTTTGCAAATCATATAGAACTGTGCCTTTGACACCTTGCTTGTGACCTAAGTAAATGCATTTTATAGCTCTAGGAGATAGTTTTGTTCTATGAACTTGAAGAGTTGAAGCATAAGCAAGAGAACCAAAAACTTTCAAGTCCTTCAAATTGGGTAAAACTTTATACAGTAATTCATGGGGAGATTTACCATCAAGTATAGGGGTATTAATCCTGTTCATAATAAAAGTAGCATGCAAGACAACATATGACCAAAATTTCTTAGGAAGGTTAGATTGATATAACAAAGCTCTAGCAATATTCAAAATGTGTTGATGCTTTCTTTCTACCCTACCATTCTGTTGTGGTGTCTCAACACAGCTGGTTTGATGTAAAATTCCTTTTGAAGCATAGTATTCATGCATTAAAAATTATGGTCCATTGTCAGACCTTATTATCTTAACATCATGATTGGATTGATTCTTTAACATTTTGATTAGATTAACAACATGTTGTCTAGTTTCAGCCTTAGATTTCATTAAAACTATCCATGTATACCTACTAAAATCATCAACTGCAGTTAAGAAGTAAGAATGATTATGAACAGACTTTATTGAAATTGGACCCCAAATATCTAAATGTATTACATCACAAGCAGCAATAGCTCTACTAAAACTGTTATTGTAAGAAATTCTTTTGTGCTTAGCAAGGTGACAAATGTCACAAACTCCATCACTATCTGCATTAACATAAGGAAATCAAGTTTGTAGGCTAGCTAATCTTTGATGAGAAAGGTGTCCAAGTCTAAAATGCCAAATGGCTGAGGTAGGTATAGTTGGTAAATCTGAACCCTCTATGGAAGCAACATGTGCCAAGTTACTTGGGAGATTCAAGTGATACAATCCTTCACATTCACTATAACTATATGATTTTTAGCCACAACAGTTTTAAGTCCCCTTAATAAATTCCTATTGTATATTAAAATACTACCGAATACACCAAAAATCATAATGCTAGATCCATTTAAAGAACACAATTATAAGTAAAAAGTAAAATTCAAGGAAATGGTAACCATCATATTATAAAATTGACACTCACATCCCATGCATACTTGAAGCAAAGTTGTAAGTGCCATTAGCAGGAACAGGTCCTTGAAGCTTATTCCTATCGAGTCGAACTTCTTGAAGGTATCTCAAATTTCCAAACTCGGAAGGTAATTTACCAGTCAACCCGTTGGACTGAAGATTTCTACAAAAATGCAAATTAAGTTGAATAAGTCAACAATTTTCAATATAGTTATTCAGTAAAAGCTACAATATTGAATTTATCTTACATGTCCACAATTTGAGTTAAATTTCCAATCTCTGAAGGAATCGGTCCCGTTAACTGATTCATTCCCACAGTAGCAAGCTCCACAAGACCTACAAAATAATCAGAGCATTTAAATCCCTTCAAAATCATCACAAGACTAACAAAATAATTATAGTTTAATTAAGTAGAAAACTATATCATAAAATTGACTAAATCACCTATGTGGCCAATGAATGCAGTATCAATAAGAGGAGCAATATGATCTGCTCCTAAAGCCATAATGGTAGGGACTGAAATCTACATTATTTGAACTTTGAAGGTCTAATTCATCCTTTGAATTATAATGCCCCAAAGGTTGTTGAATTCAATCATTCTTGTTCTTCCTAATTTCACCACTAAATAAGTGTCACAAGTAACAAACATGTCACAAGCAAGCATGTCCTAGTGGCAACATAGAACTTGGTGCTAGTTTACTACTTGCTACTACTACTAGTAGCAACAGATACAATAAGATATGGCATAGGAGCAAGATACTACTATTCATAAAAATATTCAATTAGTATCTAGGATAACCCAAAAGTGTATATACTGATAAACACGAACCACCGCTTTTCTAGTTTTGGAGGTTTGTGGCTGTTTTGTGAATCTGATCTAATGCACTATTGTATTCTGATCTTTACATGACTTGATTATTATACTTGTGTTTTGAAAAAGATGACACTTGTATTTTCTATATGTTTGTCTATTCTAGAGTATCCTAAATGTAACATAATATTTTAGAGTATCCTAACTAGTTATGTATGTATTCTAATTTTGTTGTTTACCTTACGATTCATAAAAACAAGTGACAAGTGGCTCAAATTATGTAAAGGCTCAATTGTGTAAAAAGCTTATTGAACAATGCAAGCTTATAACATTCTGAAATAAAGGTTATAACATTCTGCAGGACCACCATAATTTGATATAATCTAATTACAGTTATTATCCAAAATCTTATAACATTCTGCAGGAACACCATAATCTGTTATAATCTAATTACAGTTATAATCCATTATGCAGGAACTCTTATAACATTCAGTAAAGGTTATACCATTCTGAAATGAAATTATAACACCAAAATTATGAAAATTAAAACTTAGATTTGCAGATTACATACCTACTCAGGATTGAGAGTTTGGTTTATGGGATTGAAAACACCAAAATCTCTTTCCCATGCGTCTATAAGATTTGCAATCAAACGGGAAAGTTTGATTTCTAGTAGTGAAAGCTCGATTTCTGGGTTTTCAATGAAGCAATTCGAAAGTTAGGGTTTTAAGTTTACAAATTGTTCCAAGGTGATGAAGGGATTGAAGGGTTCGAAAGTTAGGGTTTTCAGCAAAGAAGAAGCTACGACGGTGAACACATGTTAAAAGGAGGGATGAAGTTCAAAGGAATATGCAGTGAAGAAAAAGAAGCTGCGACGGCGAAAGAAGAAGAACGTTCGTGACGGTGAAGAAGAAAAGGGTTCAAGGAATTCGCGACAGTGAAGAAGAAGCTGGTTCGTTTTCTCTGAAGAGAAGCAAATTAAAAATATAAAAAAAGAGATGGTTCATGGTTCGCGTGTTTTTTTTTCTATTTATCAACTAAACCGCTGGTAAATCAAATTAAACCGCCGGTTCATTAAAAACTTACCAACGGTTTCCCAAAACCGTTGCTATTTTATAAAAACTTACCAGCGGTTCCCCAAAACCGTTGCTATTTTAATTTTGTTTTAAAATTACCGGCAGTTCTACAAAACTGTTGCTATCCATTTGTTGCAATTTCCAATTTTTTTTTGTAGTGATAACATTTTGAACCAACAAACTTTATTAGGCAATTGAGTGATTGACATAACTTTGACACATCAATGAGGTTGATAGAGAATTCAGGCACAAAAAGAACATTTGTAATAATAAGATTTGGTGAAAATCTGACAGTGCCATAATATTTTGCAATTGCAAAATTTCCATTAGGTAACTTGATGTTCATAGGAGTGATTGTAATATATGATTGAAACCACTGTAAAGACATGCATATATGATGGCTAGCACTTGAATCTAATATCCATTTGCTAAGATTACATGCATGATTTGAAAAACAGCTTGTACCTTTGTTAATTCCTGATGAATGATCAGGAATCATGGAAGAACCAACCTGATTGGAGCTTGCAATAGCAGAATTCTGAGTGAGATTAGAATTTTGAATCAAAGAAACTAACATATTCAGTTGTTCTTAAGTAATAGTAGGCATAATGTTTGCATTTGAATCATCACTTCCTCCCTCAGAAGCAACACTATTGGCTTGAGGCTTCTTCATGTGAGGGGGAATTCCATTCTTCTTGAAGCAATTCTCAACACTGTGATTGTTCTTGCCACAAAATGAACAAGAACGATCAGATTTACCTGCATTAGATGAACCTTTGGACTTTGCAGAATTGATCAAAGCCTTGGAATCATCACTAGGAGCAAGGTTGTTCTGACGCTCGTGTTGCAACACAATAGAAAACACCTTGTTAATAGGTGGAAGAGGATCCATAAGGAGGATCTGAGAACGTACAGTGGAGAAATCATCGTTTAAACCAGTCAAAAAACGAATTGTGTGAAGAAGAACGTGATTAAGGCGCGCAGTGCGCATTGCAGCACAAGTGCATCATTGACGACACGTGCAAGTAGGAATTGACATGTAAAGCTGTAATTCCTCCCATAGCACCTTGAGATCGGAGTAAAAGTCGGTGATGGAACGAGAATCTTGCTTCATAGCATAGATTTCTTGTTGCAATTCAGAAATGCGAATCAAATCACCTTGAGAAAAACGTTCACGAAGTTCATTCCAAATGTCAATGGCGTTTTCAAGGAAAACAACCGAGTGATCAATGGATTCAGAAACGGAATTGAGAATCCACGACGAAATGAGTTCATTACAACGGTTCCAAGCACGGAAAGAAGGATCAAAATCGTCTTCAGGCATCGGAATCGTGCCGTCAATGAAATCGAGCTTCATTTTCGCGCCAAGAGCGCGTTTCATGGATCAAGACCAAGCATGATAGTTCGAACTAGTGAGAACAGGAGAAACGGAGACGGAGGACCGTTGCGAGGGTGAACGTAATAAGGAGAAGAAGGATCAGTTGAAGGTTCCGTCAGAGTGGCGCGTGGAGCCATAGTCGCCGGAAAATTCAGTTACAGCAGCGGAAGGGGACTATTATGGCGGTTGATACCATGTTAAAGTAAAATGAGAAAGATGAACTTCATTGAATTATGATCAAAAGTTAGTTACAAGAGGTAGCTAATGATCCTTATATACACATTAAGATAAAGCTCTACCATAGCATACTATACACCAACTCTAGAGTAAAACTATCTAGTGTTAGTTACATGGAGGGAAAGTTAGTTATGGTAGTCACAAGTATTCTAACAGCTGCTATTAGAAGAATCAAATCAATCCTATAAGTTTTTCTGATTTCATAAGTAAATTGTACTTGCAAGTCACTATTATTAATCACACACATATGTACAAACTATAATGTGTCTTTAGCTAGGATATCAATCAGAACCAGGGCATATAACGATTGAAGAATTTGCTCATTGTTCCAGGTAACTGGGGGATGCGCCGATCGATGAGTGCAATCACAACGTATTACAAGTTAACAACGGATAACTATTATGTTGGTGACCATCTTTTTAAATGAAGGTTTCATTAATTATTTGTTCAAGGTATTCAAACCATTTGATTGATAGATAACAAACATACTATTGATCGTAGCTAGGAGATATAATTGTAAGCTAAAATCAATATGCAAGAATGTCAAAAAATGGAATTTTAAGCCAGGCCAACTGGTTCAACCTTAAATTTTAATAAATAAAAATATGTGATTAGGTTAACCACACCAATATTAATCAAGAGAATCACTTGTACTCCCATATAATACACAAGACTTTCTTTTTGAATCAAACGTAAAGTAAACAAATTTTGATTTTTATGAGAGCAATATATTCTATTACAAACATTTTTAGAAGTGTACTACCACGTGATATGTTTTTGAATGACACAAACTTTCTCAGTATCAACTTGATTGGTAATTGCTCTCCTCTTCTCCTTGAATTGCTCAAAATCTATCCATCCACCGGAAGATATTTTTTGATAGTGTAAGTAAATCCTACCGAAAGATATCTTTCGGTAGTGTATATTACCAGTGTGAGCAACACCTGGCGATAATAATAGAGCAATCACCAACTTGATTAGATTGAAAAGTTCATTTCTATTCAAATACCCACAAAAAGTTACATTGAACTAATTGAAGTTCACTTTGTGGGCTGAAGAGAAATGCTTTGATGCTGCAACTATGGATGCTTCAGGTCCACTAGTTGCAGAAGCTTTGGTAATTGTCTTCTTATTACCACAAAATAACATTGTAAAGAATCTTGGTATTGATGAAAACCAGTTTTTCTTGTTTCCCTTATAACCCATTTTACTC
The DNA here is from genome assembly GCA_954870985.1 of Trifolium fragiferum. Taxonomy (NCBI): domain Eukaryota; kingdom Viridiplantae; phylum Streptophyta; class Magnoliopsida; order Fabales; family Fabaceae; genus Trifolium; species Trifolium fragiferum. The sequence goes on along the minus strand of OX940791.1, from coordinate 23,684,469 downwards.
CTAATTGTGAATTGTGATGGTGCTCAATATTATTAATTTAGATGATTGATGGATACATTTGAATCTTAACGTCTATACTTTATATAAACTTAGTTTTCTTGTTGTAGTAGATAATTAACTTGAACAACAAGTTTATTAATTCAAAATAATCACTTTAGTATTGACTAGTTTTATGTTTCCTGAACACGGAACTTCGACAACTATAACAGTTCAGTCCATCACTTTCCTGGCATTTAACTTTAGAGCTTAAAAAAAAAAAAGTTCACGTAAAATATTTAGTTCCATAAAATTATCAAATTTTATTTTTAGTCCTCATCAGGTAACTAATAACAATAAGGTGGTGAAATATATTTTTAGTTCTCGTAAAATTATCAAATTTCATTTTTCAAGCCTCTTAATATATCGCTCTTTTTAATCCTTACATAATTATTTTGCAAGTTATTTTAGTCCATATTAAAATTTATTTAAACTGTTCCGTGATCTTAGCTCAGTTGGCAGAACATTATATTATATATGTGAAAATTGAAGTTCGAATCTCAGTCAACCCATTTATTTTCATATTAAGGGTGAAATTTCTAACCACCAGTCTACTTGAAAAAAAACCCTATTGAAACCAAACATGTTTACTTATCCTTTAAATTTTTGAATGATTTTTTTTTTACTAGAACCTTATAAAAATTCTCTCCACAAAAATTTAGAATATTTTATTATAGAATGGATTAAATATGATTTTTTTAAACAATAAAATTTGAGATAAAAATAACAAAATCTGAACATATAAAAATTAAAATTTGAACATATTTTTGTGAACAAACTTTTATAACGTTCATAACATACCATATTCGTAGAGCCTAGCACAACCGACAATATCAATATTGTTAGGTTGGATGTATTTTGTGGTGTCTTGAATTATTCATTCATGGAGGCTTTGATCAGTTTTGAAGGTTCCACGACAATCTTAAGACCCTTTAAAATTGAGAAAGGTTTGCTTTTAGCTCATTTTCAATCGCTCTTGCTTCGACTGATTACTTATTTGGCTATATTAACTTAAGATCACCGTTACATTTAGAGTTTTCATTTCGGTAAAATAACTATATTAATAGTACATAAAAAAAAAAAAACAAATTAGTAAATATTTTTCAAAAGGGCACAATCATAATGCTCTTCCAATATATATTTCCATACTAAATGGAAGAGTTTGGCCTTCGGTTCCAACCGGCAAGTTTTGCAGGACAACGCTTTTCAACATGCTTCCGACCAAACGAATTAGCAGCACTGGAACGTCGCATTTTTGAACCCATAAATGGAAATTTGGTAGATTCTTCTTCGGTTAGTCATTGGGTACCCAATGATTAAGACACAAAAGTCCCTCATCGATTAACATTTGCACCCAACCATCTTGAATAAACACACCGGTAGGTGCGCTATGACTAATCAACGAAGGACTATGTGCCCTGATCTTACCTTGATCAAAGTCGACCTCGCTGGTGTTGTTGACGTTGCAAATGCCCTTGGTGAAGTGGAGGGGGTTGTGTACTTGTATACACTTCGATGCTCAAGTCAGTGTTTGTGTAAGATTGGTTTTCAAAGGTAAGAAAGTATGTACCCGACTCCTGCAAATGAGGAGTATATATAGCCCCCAGCGCTGGGCCAAGACCATTGATGGGGACCATCAATGGCTATCAAAAAAGGGCTGAAAAGTCATGATGAGCATTAAATGCTCATCATTCCGATGTCGGGCATTACACTTTGTGTGTCACTTTCCCGTTGCACTGTCGTGATGATCTGGGCTGCTTTGCTTACTTGGGCTGTGCTCAACTATTGAGGAGATTGGGCTTTATAGGCCCAGTCCAGAACATAAGCCCCCCAATTCGTTATGCTTGCTTGCGAGCATAATGACTTGAAACTTTGACCGTAAGACCTTTGTTATTATCGAGCACAAATGTCATAGAATCAGCATTTGTTTACTCGTTGATTTAGGGGCTTAATTCTCGTGAAACATTGTTCACGAGGACCATGTTCGAGAAATTTTTTGTGTTCCTTTTATCGAGGAGAATACTTAGTGTGTACTTCAATTCCTCGAGGATGGAGTTTACACGAGCATAAATTTCTACGTGTACTTAGGGCTTTTTACTGAAGATCTTGCTATTAATTGCGAGGACAAAATTTGTCTTTATCCGTTGAGATTTTTTCGATGATTTTGTCGTTGTTTCCGACGAAATTTTCGCGTGGATTCCCTAGAGTTCCGTGAAATTTTAGTGCTCAGAAGATGGGACTTTGAAAGGACAAACCGCTTCATCTTCTGTTGACACGTGTAAAGGCTACTCAAAAATGCTTGAGTACCTGGTGGCGTAGTCCAGGTTCACGAGGACGCTTTAGAACCATTGGATTTTCGCGGCTTTTTGTTTATCCGTACACTTTGATCTGAAGCGTTAGATCTCTTTGAATCGTGGCTGTTGGATTGAAGCAACGATCCAAATTAAGGTTGCGTCGCTTTACCTTGGCTAGGCGCAACCGTTGGAGATTCTTCTATATATAGAGAAAAGGATGGGTTTTTGAACTCTTCAGTTCATTTATCCCATTTGCTATCAAACTTCTTTCTCTCAAACTTCCTTTACGCTCCTGAAGAATCAAGATTTTTTGGGTCTTCTGCATCATTCATCATTAATCACTTTCTCCCGGTTCTGAATCTTTAATCAAGTAAGTATCTTACTTCCTCTTCTGTGTTTGTAGTGTTAGGATGAGTTTTTTGTTGGAAATTTGATACGGTTTGATACGGTGGCTTGGGGATATATAAGTGGTGGTTAACACCTTTTAACCCCTTAAAAATGGTAGCTTTAGTTAGGAAAAACTAAAACTTTATGGCTTTTCAGTACTTCTGGTGCGGTGGTTATTACCGCTTATCGCCTTACAACTCTGTTTTTGCTATTTTTGTACTGTTTGTTTGAAGAATGTGTTGAGCATTCATAGTTTTAGGTTTGAGCATTCATAGTGTTAAAGATGCTCGTGGAACCCTAGCTTTTAGTGAAAAAGCTCTATGTTCTATGATTTATCCTCGTTGTTTCTTTTTCGACGAACATTTGGTTGGCCTCTTAGACTATTTTCGAGGAGATGTTTAACTTATTTCTTTGTCTTCGTTGTGCGAGCAACGTTAAGACTTTCGCGCATGTATCCACGCCCTTTCACTTGAATGGAGGTGGGAGGGTGGATTTAATATTTCAAGGATGTCAAATTCACTTTTTCTTCCTCGTCTTTCAGGTTACAATGGCGGATATACCCTCGTCGTCGAACGCAAATAACAATGATGAGAGGGAGCCAATTCCCGATCAAGATCCTCCTCAAATCCAGGAGAGGGAGCCAGTCCCCGAACAAGATCCTCCTCAAATCCAGGAGAGGGAGCCAATCCCTGAACATAATCCTTGAAGATGAAGGCTCTTTGAGTTCCACTAAATATGAAGACCCCATCCTTCGGGTTGCGGGAGAACTAAGGTTGACACGTTCGCGATTTTCGAGGTATCCAGTGGACGTGGATCCTTCAGGCCTTTTCAAAACCATTTAAGATCCATCAAAAGATACATGGGAACTACTTCCCCCTGCGAAACATCGTCGGATTTTCCACGACTTCGAGTTTGCTAACTCTTCCATGTACCAAATTGCTCTCGAGCATTTTGGATATCGACTGCCCTTCAGTGACTTTGAGCTGGCGGTTTTCCATTTCCTTAGGGTTGCGCCTTGACTGCATTCTGGCAAGTGCATCAGTCTGTTGTCTAGTAATAATTCACACTCTAGGTGTCTAGAATGAGTTTGTATCCACAAGGATCGTACCAAAGCATTATTAGCGTTATTTAAGTTCGTGGTTTTGCATTCGCTTTGGGTTTTGGAAAAAGCTTTTTATAAAATTAAGCGGAATGCTTGCATAAAATGTAAAGATAGTGAATCAGAAACATAGAGGATAGGTATGGTGGTTGAACTCCCTCCCTTACTCATACTTGGCATGATCGGTGTATAACATAGTTATTCAAATTAATATTCGGCATTGATTTTATCCTTGTTGTGGTAGCACCTTACTACTACCCTAATATATGTGAGGTTTCTCTACATTAATAACTAAGGTACCTACGAGAGTCTAACCTCGATGTGTCACATACCCTAATTACTAGGTGAGTTATTCTACATATATGCTTTATGATCATCAACCATCCAACGCCTCTAGATCCAAGTTTCGGGTTATTCAGCTTCTAATTGCTCAATTCACAACTAGTGCAAGATTCCTCCTCTAATTGCTCAATTCACAACTAGTTCAGGACGTTACCGTCTCTATTCATCTAGCATATTTACTAATAGTTCTGGACAAATATTAAAGAAACCTTAATACAAATATTAAAGTTAACCCTAACATTTATTCTATGGTCGCTCCCGCTTATCCGGCCAGATTACGAGAATGCGTTATTAAAGTGCAAGAAAGTAAATAACAAACAAAATATTGAATAAACATTTATTATAACTTTGACTCAATCACATGACCAATTATTCATAGGGGAGTTCATATTCTCCACCACAGCCTAAAGAAAACATACCTTGCTGAGTATAACTTTCCCGTAAGTAGGTGTCATGATATTGCATGGTATATTGAATCATTTGTGTTGGCTTTTGCAGTATAATGCTGTATTGGATAATCTATAATGAAATAGTATTTGTATGCTTTTGTCATCTAGTTGGAGCAAATGATTGATGGCCTGACAAAAAAGAAAGGCATGTGTGGACCGATCCAAACACCCCAATGTATAATTATTTTTGGGTTATGTATTACTAATTGTTTAAAACATTTGTTAAGAAATCAGAAAGAAAACTAAAATAGTTACTTTCATATAAAAGGTCAATTTTTTAGAACTTTAAAGTATTGAATACACCATTCTCAACATAATTTTTTTTTTTTTACTTGTTAATAAGAACCCAATAACATTTTTGGTTACTTTTTTTTAATAACAAAATTACAAACGAGAAAGAATAAAATGTAAGTTCCCTTTGTAGTATTATAAAATTGATTGTTCTTGGATACGACACATTGAGGTTTTGTTAGTTTTTGGGGGCAATAGGTAGTGGCTTCTGTTATAGTTGCTTGTCCCATTTTTTTTTGTTTTTGGTTGTAGCTGGTGTTGTTTCCTACTGCCTGCGTTTTTCTTTTAGGGTTTGGTGTATTGTTCCTTCTTGCATGTGTAGTAGGTTGTCTGTTTGTGTGTGGGAGAGGTGTAGAATTGGTGCAATGGTTTTCGGGGCTTGTTGTTTTCTAAGTTAATTATACTTGATTTGATGTTTTTTAAATTGACTATTAATTTTTCTTTAATTTTTTATTTAGGGTTTATGAATTGAGTACTTGCCACCAGGATACCCAAACTTGTACTTATCAACCACAATTCATGAGACCCGCATTCGGGCTTTGATTAAGTATAATTTCAAAACATTACTTGAGGCAAAAGTTGAATTAGCCTATCAATTTGCAACCAAAAGGATTGCTTCTACTTTGGAGGCGAATTCTGAATTACCGGAGGACTCTTCTCCTGAAGACCAAAGGGTTAGTAATAAAATAAAAGGATTTTTCCTACCTCGGTTGTGAATTGAAATCCAAAAGACGTAGTTGAGTTCAAAATATCATTGTAAGTAAATAATTTATAATTTAGATTTCAATTTTAATTAATCTGTATTCATAAATTATTGGTTTGTGATTTTTAATTAATTTTTGTATTTTATTAGTGGGAGGAATGAATTAAACGGAGGCTGGGTGCTAAAGTCTGCAGCAAGAAAACTTGAACGAAATATTCAACATAGGTTTTTAACCAAAAAGCAAGTGGTGAAATGTGGATTAACTCAAAACATGAAAGCCTTCAAGTGTGGAGGTTTCTTGACCAACTTAACTACTATTGATGCTGAAATAAGTAAAGATGGTAGAAGCAGTCGCTACAAGGTCAAAGTGATTGCAAAGCCATTTGACACCCCAAGAAACATGAAAGTTTAGGCATATTGTGTAAGGTATGGTATGTAGATACTTGCAATTTTTTAGTCAACTGATTAAAACCATGGTAAGACCTTTTTTGTTGACTTTTGTAGTAGAATGCTAGTAGATGTCATGATATTGCATGGTGTATTGAATCATTTGTGCTTGCTTTTGTAGTATAATGTTATATTAGTAGGTGTCATGATTTTAGTATTATGATTTTGTCATGACTTTGGTATAATTAATGCTGGCTTGTGCATGGTGCATGGTGCATTGGATAATTTATAATGAAATAGTATTTGTATGCTTTTGTCATCTAGTTGGAGCAAATGATTGGTGGTCTGACAAAAAAGAAAGGCATGTGTGGACCGATCCAAACACCTCAATGTATAATTATTTTTGGGTTATGTAATACTAACTGTTTAAAACATTTGTTAAGAAATCAAAAGGAAAACTAAAATGGTTAGTTTCATATAAAAGGTCAATTTTTTAGAACTTTAAAGTTTTGAATACACCATTCTCAACATAATTTTTTTTTTTTTTACTTGTTAATAAGAACCCAATAACATTTTTGGTTACTTTTTTTTAATAACAAAATTACAAACGAGAAAGAATAAAATGTAAGTTCCCTTTGTAGTATTATAAAATTGATTGTTCTTGGATACGACACATTGAGGTTTTGTTAGTTTTTGGGGGCAATAGGTAGTGGCTTCTGTTATAGTTGCTTGTCCCATTTTTTTTTGTTTTTGGTTGTAGTTGGTGTTGTTTCCTACTGCCTGCGTTTTTCTTTTAGGGTTTGGTGTATCGTTCCTTCTTGCATGTGTAGTAGGTTGTCTGTTTGTGTGTGGGAGAGGTGTAGAATTGGTGCAATGGTTTTCGGGGCTTGTTGTTTTCTAAGTTAATTATACTTGATTTGATGTTTTTTAAATTGACTATTAATTTTTCTTTAATTTTTTATTTAGGGTTTATGAATTGAGTACTTGCCACCAGGATACCCAAACTTGTACTTATCAACCACAATTCATGAGACCCGCATTCGGGCTTTGATTAAGTATAATTTCAAAACATTACTTGAGGCAAAAGTTGAATTAGCCTATCAATTTGCAACCAAAAGGATTGCTTCTACTTTGGAGGCGAATTCTGAATTACCGGAGGACTCTTCTCCTGAAGACCAAAGGGTTAGTAATAAAATAAAAGGATTTTTCCTACCTCGGTTGTGAATTGAAATCCAAAAGACGTCGTTGAGTTCAAAATATCATTGTAAGTAAATAATTTATAATTTAGATTTCAATTTTAATTAATCTGTATTCATAAATTATTGGTTTGTGATTTTTAATTAATTTTTGTATTTTATTAGTGGGAGGAATGAATTAAACGGAGGCTGGGTGCTAAAGTCTGCAGCAAGAAAACTTGAACGAAATATTCAACATAGGTTTTTAACCAAAAAGCAAGTGGTGAAATGTGGATTAACTCAAAACATGAAAGTCTTCAAGTGTGGAGGTTTCTTGACCAACTTAACTACTATTGATGTTGAAATAAGTAAAGATGGTAGAAGCAGTCGCTACAAGGTCAAAGTGATTGCAAAGCCATTTGACACCCCAAGAAACATGAAAGTTTAGGCATATTGTGTAAGGTATGGTATGTAGATACTTGCAATTTTTTAGTCAACTGATTAAAACCATGGTAAGACCTTTTTTGTTGACTTTTGTAGTAGAATGCTAGTAGATGTCATGATATTGCATGGTGTATTGAATCATTTGTGCTTGCTTTTGTAGTATAATGTTATATTAGTAGGTGTCATGATTTTAGTATTATGATTTTGTCATGACTTTGGTATAATTAATGCTGGCTTGTGCATGGTGTATTGGATAATTTATAATGAAATAGTATTTGTATGCTTTTGTCATCTAGTTGGAGCAAATGATTGGTGGTCTGACAAAAAAGAAAGGCATGTGTGGACCGATCCAAACACCTCAATGTATAATTATTTTTGGGTTATGTAATACTAACTGTTTAAAACATTTGTTAAGAAATCAAAAGGAAAACTAAAATGGTTAGTTTCATATAAAAGGTCAATTTTTTAGAACTTTAAAGTTTTGAATACACCATTCTCAACATAAATTTTTTTTTTTCTTTTTACGTCTTAATAAGAACCTAATAACATTTTTGGTTACTTTTTTTTAATAATAAAATTACAAATAGGAAAGAATAAAAACCAAACCATGATATGTAAATTAACGTGTATCAAGATTACATCTGATAATTGGTCCATGTCTGGAACTATGTAGGGACATAATTAAGGATTACAACAGATCAATCTGATTGCCATATATAATTTATTCATTTACTAATGTCTCTTTCTTACAAAGTCATTTTCTAATTTTTCCTCCTAGCTGCTTCTCAAGCTTCCTCAGTCACGTTCTTCTTCTTCTTCTTCATTTTGCATATGTGAGAAGATGGAAATTAATTATGCATGCCACATTCCTATTTTCGTATGTTTAACCTTTGCTAATGTTATTGTTCAATCTAGAATTCCAAAATGCTAAAATTTATTGGGATTATAGCTTATGAAGTTGGAAGTGGCTTTGGAGTACAACAAAAGGAGACTATGAGTGGTAATGCTCCTCGACTATGAGTGGTAATACAACCTGTTGATCATTTTCACCGAAGTTGTTTTAGACTCATGTTTGGATGTTGTATAGTTGCATTTATATTTGTATGTTTGGGGTTATTTAATATAATTTCATTATGCCTTTCTAAGTGCTTAAAGTTGCTTTTTTTTATATAAGATGATTTGAATCTTGAATAAAGCTAAAGGAATTTGATTAATATTAAAATGTATCTTCAGTGTTTTATATAATGGAAGCAGGAATGGTTGAGGTGGTCAAGGACTCAAGTTGTCGTCTTCGAAATGGGTGGTTAGGTCGATTTAAGGTGGCTTCATGCCTCCTTTATGAATTGGAACCGCTACTTTGTTTTGGATGCATATACTATAGTCTATTTGTTTTGGTTGAAGTTGAATGTTTATTTATGGTCAATATTAATGATTCTTGGGAATTTGAGAATGATGGATTTGAGTTTACAACCAATGGGTTACATTACATGGTTAGTACACAATTTTACTTATAATGTATGACATATTTGATTTTAGGGTTAAATATGTTTTTGGTCCCTACAAAATAGTGACATCTTAAGTTTAGTCCTTATAAAATTTTTATTAAATTTTAACTCCCTAAAAAATTATCTTGCACTTATATTTGGTCCCTACTGCTAATTCGAAGTTTATTTTTAAATGATTTTTTCGTGGGTATGTTTAGAACATCATGAAAAGTTCCTCAAAAAAAATTGAACTAAAAAAAATCGTGGGTATGTTTAGGTCATGTTTTTTGTTACTTTTATCTTGAAATTTTGTAGTTTAAAAAAATCATATTTAATTCATATCATGTTAAAAAATTCTAAATTTTTGTATATAAACTTTATATGATATTTAAAACATGCCTATAAAAAATATTGAAAAATTGAAGTGTACAATGATATTTAAACAAATTTAGTTTTAGTAGGGATTAAAACTATGTACAAGCTTCTCTTAACTCGAAATTTCGATACCGGGATTCGGGCTTTTATCTAAATCTTGCATCAATCCGAAATGAAAATGTAAGTTCCCTTTGTACTATTATAAAATTGATTGTTCTTGGATATGACACGTTGAGGTTTTGTTAGTTTTTGGGGGCTATAGGAAGTGGCTTTTGTTATAGTTTCTTGTCCCTATTTTTTTGTTTTTGGTTGTAGTTGGTTACTGCCTGCGTTTTTATTTTAGGGTTGGGTGTATTGGTCCTTCTTGCATGTGTAGTAGGTTGTCTGTTTGTTTGTGTGTGGGAGAGGTGTAGAATTGGTGAAATGGTTTTCGGGGCTTGTTGTTTTCTAAGTTAATTGTACTTGATTTGATGTTTTTTAAATTGACTATTAATTTTTCTTTAATTTGTTATTTAGGGTTTAGGAATTGAGTACTTGCCACCAGGATACCCAAACTTGTACTTATCAGCCACAATTCATGAGACCCGCATTCGTGCTTTGATTAAGTATAATTTCAAAACATTACTTGAGGCAAAAGTTGAATTAGCCTATCAATTTGCAACCAAAAGGATTGTTTCTACTTTGGAGGCGAATTCTGAATTACCGGAGGACTCTTCTCCTGAAGACCAAAAGGTTAGTAATCAAAATCAAAGGATTTTTCCTACATCGGTTGTGAATTGGAATCCAAAAGACGTCGTTGGGTTCAAAATATCAATGTAAGTAAATAATTTATAATTTAGATTTCAATTTTAATTAATCTGTATTCATAAATTATTGGTTTGTGTTTTTTAATTAATTTTTGTATTTTATCATTGGGAGGGATGAATTAAACGGAGGATTGGTGCTAAAGTCTGCAGCAAGAACACTTGAAGGAAATATTCAACATAGTTTTTTAACCAAAAAGCAAGTGGTGAAATGTGGATTAAATCAAAAAATGAAAGTATAGAACGTTAAGCATAGAACGTTCTTCTGAATATTCTTCTGACAAATTCTGCTATCTTCAGTGATGATCAGAAGCTTGTGTTTCCAACACAGGTTCTGATGAGGAGAACTTCTGATTGACTTTGACTTGTAGCTTCTAGTATATACAACTTCTGGTGTTGTCTTCAGAACTTGCTCAAGTCAACTTCTGGAGTAGCTTTTAGCGCATATCAGAACTTCTCTCAAACTCATTTGTGTACATAAAATTTTAACTTATATACCTGCACACTTAGAGTAAATTATCAGTATACCCTATTGTATATTAATACTATTGTTATCATCAAAACTTACTTGAGTTACGTTAGAACCAACTTTGTTCCAACAATCTCCCCCTTTTTGATTGATGACAAACCAGTATTAATTTACAATGGTTGTTATTTTAATTTGTCATACTTCCCTGAGGTTTATGAGTTTTGCAAGCTCCCCCTGACTTTAGTAATGATTAATTAAAATAGTTTAAAAATTTGAATTGAATCCATAACTTGATTTACACACTTGACTTCCAGAGGCTAGGTTTGCAAGCTCTCCCCCTGAGTTAGATCCACATAAAAGAAAAGTGCAATTTTCTCTTACGTTTACCATGTGTAATAAGTTCTGATCTCAATAAAAATTTTCCTTAGAAAATATAACTCCCCCTGATAATAATATAACTGAACTGAATTTTTTTTATAAAATTTGAAATTTGGCTTCAGTTCGTGTTCTTAAAACATGTAGGAATAAAAGTAACAAACGATGCGTGTGATCACAGAAATAGTCAAAAGTCACGTGGTTTTAGAAACAGTCAAATCAAAACATTCAGGTTGATAAAAACCATAAGAATTAAATGACTTTGTCGAAAAACTAGGTAACAGACTGTCCTGAAAACACTATAAAAGGCGCACAATCCTTTGTCATTTCACTCAACACTTCCATGATATTTCTTAAGAATGAAAGAAAATATAGATGAGGATATAAGAGTGATTGAAAGAAATGTGTTTAAGAAAATACCAGAGGGGAAACAGGGTAAGAAGATTGTATGATCAAAATCAAAAGAAGATACAAAATGGAATATGATTTCTAAGAATCATATAATGAAGATTGCAAGTTTAATCAAATGCAAAGATGGGTCTGAGTGCAATCTTATGTTCTTAGAAGAACAAATATCTACCCAGATGTAGAAAGATAAGCAAGAAGAACATAAGAGTCTTGTCTGGGGATCCAGGCTGGAAGCTTCTTTAGATTCTAGATACGCCAGTCAGATCTAGCTGACAAATCTTAGTGTCCACAAAAGAAGTTTTGACGACAAGAAGTTGTTCTTCTCTTATCTCTCTATTTTTATTTCTTTTTATCATATGTATCTAGATTTTTCATGTAATGCAAAATATTTGTAAAGCAGGACTATTATAATGCAAAAATCTAGTATTATGCAAAGTTATTTTAATGCAAAAAAAAATTCATTGTAATGCAAAGTTATTTTAATGCAAAACTGTTTATGAATTGAAATAAATTGCAAGGTAATAGATTCTGAATAACATCATACATATATATATATATATATATATATATATATATATATATGTATGAGGAGGGATTAAATTACACCAGTGTAATTTTAAAATTTTTATACTCATTAATATCCGTTGATTTTATTTTGATCCGATGGCTATTAATAAGTTACTAATATATAAACTCACAAGATTCTATTAATAAATTAAAGGATCTCCTTTTTCTTTTTTATTCTTATACCATCCTTTTCTTTCCATTTTTGTTTTTATTACACAACATATATTTTTTTAAAAAAGCAAAAATTTAGTAAAGAATAAATTTAGCACAAGAAAGGTTAAAAACACTACTCAAAAACAAGTTAAATACAAAGGAAGCAACCGATACAAAAAGCAAGAGACCTCCCATAAACAAATACACCAACACAAATGAAAAAGATCTCATGCTATCTAACCAAATAACAGTCCATAACAGATGAATTGAAATTGTATATTACTAATTCATTATTATAGTATGTCACTCTCACAAAAATCATTAATGGAGTTGCTAGTGGAATTCACATTGACATAAATCTTTAAAATTTACCACGGATAGTGCAATTCACCAAAAAAAAGCAATGATAGATGGAAACAACTTATGATTAACAATACAAAGCACTCTAGCTCACCTCTACCCACCTACAACGAAAAAGAACAAACTACCAGACACTTTTCATTGAATTTAACGAAATATTATTATGGTAGTGTATATTGACTTGGACATTGACCATATACATAGTTATGGACTTTAACTCGTGAGGGAGCCGTTAAATATAAACACTAATTATAAAGATATAGGGAGCAGTTAGATATAAACACTAGTTAAATATAAAATTATGCACAAAAGTAGTAGATGATAACCAAAGTTTGAGCAACATTGATGATGAGTGAATAGTGCGCTTCCAACAACTTGTAAGAAAGAGATTTCGGCGTAATATAGCAGCAGAAAAAAGAGGGAAGAAAAAGAAGGTGAATTTTTAATGGGAGCACGTGAGTGTTAGAAGGGAGTATTTAATAGCCACAAGATCAAAATAAAATCAATAGAAAGGAGAATATAAGAATAAAAAAGGAAAACGAGATCCTTTAATTTATTAATAGAATCTTTTGAGTTTATATATTAGTAACTTATTAATAGTCATCAGATCAAAATAAAATCAACGGATATTAATGAGTGTAACAATATTAAAATTACACTGGTGTAATTTGATCCATCCTATATATATATATATATGGTCAGGATCAAATAACACCAACTAGTTTGACACCAAATGTTACACCGCTCAATAACGCTTTAACGAATTCGAATTTTACAAAATCCACCGTTGGATTGGAAGATTATATCATATAGATCATTCATGTTAAATTTTATAAAAATTTAAAAGCATTTGATATGTAATTGAGACTCGTCAAGATTAACGGTATTCAATAAAAACGGTATTCAATAAAAACGCATAAACCGTTAATCTTGACGAGTCTCAATAACATATTAAACTGTTTTGGATTTTTATAAAATTTAACATGAATGATCTATATGATATAATCTTCCAATCTAACGGTTGATTTTGTAAAATTCGAATTCGTTAAAGCGTTATTGAGCGGTGTAACATTTGGTGTCATGTAAGTTTAAAAGTGCAACCTAAGAGGGGGGTGAATTAGGTTTTTAGAACTTTTTGGTTAATTTATTTTTCTTGTAAAAACTATGATGAAAGCATGAACAATGTTCAGAAAAATAAAGAGACAAGGAAAGGGAAAAAGACACAAGAGAGTTTATCCTGGTTCCCCCCACAATCCGGGAGTACTCCAGTCCCTTCACTCCTTGAAGAATTTTTCACTATGTAGGAATTCCGGTTACAAGACAGCCTAGTCTCAAGGCTTCCCTAACACTTCCCCTACAACACAAGAGAAAGAAACCCACTTCCTCTTAACCACACTTGTTTCCAACAATCCTGGAACACAAGCAATAATACAACTTTACAAGTAATTGAATATACAATTTGAGTACAAGATAATTTGATGTACAAAGTTCTAAACTTTGTCTTCTCTTTCAATATTGTAAGACTTTAAGTGCTCATAAAACTTTAAGTTTGATATGAAAATTATGCAACAAAGTTTCTAAGAGATTGTGAAATTTTTGGCCAAAAGAATTGTTATGAAATTTTTTGTGAAAGAGGTAATTTGATCTTAGAAAAGTTCTAAATATATATAGAGACTTTTAGAATTGTTCATGAAGCAAAGCAATTGTTTAAGAAAAGAAAACTCTCATGAACCAACATAATGTTTCAAATAAAAACGTATTTATTTATTTTAATCTGCCCAGGACTTTTCACATCTGTTGTTACGAAAAGCCAGATGTGAAACGTTCTGTTTTCAAAATTTCAAACGTTGCACTGTTTCAAATGCAAACAGCACCAGACTTTTTACATCTGTTGAACGGAACCTCTGATGTAAAATGTGCTGACAGCTTTTCTTAAAAATCAAGTTTTTTATATTTTTTAAAAGCTTACTTCATATGAATTTTTATATTTAACTTAGAAATTTATTTATAATTAATTATTAAAATAATTTATGAGCTTTCTAAGTTAAAAAGATTTTTATGCATAATTGTCATAATAACTTTAGTAAGGTTTATATGTTCATTTGTGAGCACTTAAAGCTTATAATAATGAAATGTATATTGTACCTATGATAAAAATATATCTTGATCACGATCTTCATGAGATGAAATTGATTGCTTCAATCTTGAACTCTTAAGTCATAATCCATCTTTATCTTCTTTTCACATATTTGTCTTCATCAAAATATTCTTTAATATAAAAGCTTGTCTTCACATGTCAAACTAGTTGGTGTCATTTGATCCTGACCCATATATATATATATATATATATATATATATATATATATATATATATATATATATATATATATATAGGGGGTTGCTAACATACTCCCACATGTGGGAGTATGTTAGCAACCCTACTCCCACTATTTATTTACTTAAAACCCAATTATATCCATACACACCAATACAACTCATAAGGTTAGTTTTGTAAATTTGCTTTAAATAACTAAAAACATGTTTTTTTTACAAGATAAAACATGTTTTTTTGTTGGAAGTAAATATTTAAACAAAATATGCCAAGTTTTCAACTAGCATTATGATATCATCTACTACAATATATTGTGGAAGTCGTTCTTTTTTTTCCCTGTCATTACCTATTTTTTAAAATTTGGTTAAACTGTCTTAAAAAAATATTGTTTGTTATATATTAAAATTTCTTTTTTAAATAGAATTACGGCATATTAATGTTTCAGTTCCCTTTTGCTGCATACAATTGACGTTTTTTTTTTATGAAGACATATAATTGACGTTAACAACCCATTTTTAATTGTTTTTTGTAATAAATATTTGTTCTACTTTGATATAAAAGTAAAAAATTGTTCTGCCAATTTTTTCAATAAAAACATGTTCTCCCAGTAAAAAAAAATTGATACGTCGTTGTCTTGCACCATTTTAATTCATGTTCATAAATTATTTAATAAGTAATTCTTTGGGACAACAATATTAGGAGAGAAGTAGAAATTAGAAATAACAATGAAGAATTTTGGAAAAAATAAGAAAAGTGTTAGTGAGATTCTTATTTTGTTAATTAATTAAATGAAACTTACAATAATACCCTTCTTCTTAAAATTGAAGTAAGTAATGATACTTAGGTTTTTTAGTCAATATGTAGTGGGAGTAGGGTTGCTAACATACTCCCACATGTTTTTAGGTGGGAGTATGTTAACAATCCCCATATATATATATATATATGTTTTTAGGTGGGAGTATGTTAACAATCCCCATATATATATATATGTTTTTAGGTGGGAGTATGTTAACAATCCCTATATATATACACTACTAGAAAAAAGGGAATCTACTTCTGTTGGAAACACCTTTTCACGTCGGTTCCACGTTAAGACAGGTGTAGTTGTAAGTTTTGGGTTTTCACGTCGGTTCAGAACCTGAGGTGAAAAGCACTTTTTCACGTCTGTTTAAGTTTTCCACTGATGTTATATCGTATTTTTAATTTTTTTATTTACTATCGTTTTCACGTCAGTTATTTGTTTTACCCGACGTGCAATATTCATATTTCACATCCGTTGCTTTAGTCATCCGACGTGAAATCTCTATTTTGATTTAAAAAAATAATAATTTTGTCCAGTATTTAGAACAGTCTCATGAGCTAGCTAATAATCAAATATAAGTAAAAATTAATTAGTCAACATCTGTCAACCAAAAGAGAAAAAATATTGTTTCTATATTTGTTTCAAAAATCCAAATAACAAATATCCAATATTTTTATACAGCATAAAGAACTCTGAAAATTATGGTAGAGACCTCAGAACAGAGGTAACTTAATACTACTAAGGATAATATTGAAAAACTGTTGCATTCTTTTAGATAAAACTTAATATAAAACAATGGAGATAAAAATGGTGAATACAAAAGAAAAGAGGTACCCACAATCGAACATCAGGACATTGAAAGCCACTCTTTGCCAAGTAATGCTCTACCAATTCATCAGGTATCTAAATCACAGTAAAGTAATTAATTAATATCGATATATTCATTATTATATGGATGAATATGCAAATGAAATTCAATTGAAGAAACTACTCGTCCTGCATTACAACTTTCTTTTCTCTTACTACTAAGAACCTAAAATGAAAAAGACATGAGATGAAAATATCTCGTCCAAGAAGCAACACGCCAACATCTTCTCCCCAAACCAATATCTCGTCCATGAGATGAAAATATGAACATCACTTGACTATATACAGTTATGTTTAAGGAAGAGACAAATTGACTGAGAAGATGTCATAATATCTTGACAGCTTTTCAATATTTAAAAATACAGTTGAATAAAGAATAAAAATTTGTGTACCTGTCCTCGGCCTTATTCAAGAATTGCTTTCTGGAAGATTTGCTCACTGTTTCCAGTTTCTATCAGGTGGGCAATCGTCTAACATAGTCATTAAAAAACCAATTAGACCAACACTTAGGTTTAACAGATACCTCATCTCAAGTAACAAATTCACGAATCAAACTCACCTGATCGTCTGGTCTAGTTCCCGTGACTGAAGAATCAAGACACATTTAACTTTCATCAAATGGCTAAAATGTTCAAACCTGTAATAACTCTTCTCTCCACAACCTCACGATACTCATCTTGTATTCTTTGTCTGAGAGTCTGCAAAATAACATACACATTGATGAGAACATAGACAAAAACTTGTAAAAACAGCATCTAGTGTTAGGTGTTTAAAACCAACATACCTGAAACTCTGTCATAAGATCTCTGAACTTTTTGGTCAAGGCACTGCGATTTCACAAAAAAAGTAGATATTTCAGCTTCTTACTGTCACAAGTCCCTTTGCATACTTAAGTTCAGGCCCTTTGCATACTTACCTTCCTATGAGCTTATGTGCTGATGCCACTACTCCAATAAGTCCTTACCTTCCTCTTTGAACATCAAGGTCTCCTCTTGTTGGGCCAGGTTCAGCTTGAAGAGGATCTGTAGCTCCTATGAGCTTACGTGCTGATGCCACTACTCCAATACCCTCCCAAGCCTTGCAAACATAAAACCAGAAAGCACATTCAACAGGTATAAATGATTTCAGCTAATAATTTATACTTTAGTAACTTTTTTTCTTAAAATCAAATTGATTTCCAGTTGCTTATAAAAAAAAAAATGGATTTCCAGTTAATAAAAACTTCCAAAAGAAAAGCCAGTATTCTCTAATCAATTCCAACTAAAATCAACACTTTTCAGCATCATCTCCAAACTTCCAAAGTATCATAATCAAACCCCTCAGATAAACTCAATATAACATCACAAATTCATGATCCCTAAGTAACATGCTAAATTCTAGTAAATTAGCAAACATCCTAACCTTAACTTCTACAAGGAAAATCAAAACATTAAAAATCATTCACAACAATTCAAAACTTTAACAAAAACAAATTCAAATAATTAGTATTTAAAAAAATACAAAGATTTTGAAACTTACCAAACTATGAAACAAGATCAAGACCAAGATGGCAATAAGAGAATCAAAGCCTCCATTATACAAAGCAGGAACATAATTTGTAATAACAAAAGCATAATAAGTAACACCAACAACACCAAGAACAAGAAGAATCAGAATGAAACCAAGTCCTCGTAAAGCTGTGCAGAACTTAAACACGTTCCAAGCCATCGTAGCTCTAATACCCACTTCGATCACATGGGGCTTTGTTAATTCTAGTTGTGTTTCTATTTCTTAATTCCAGTTTTTGTTAGCAAATAAGTTTGTTGTTCTGCTTATTCTCTCTGTGTACCTTCAATTCAATATCAACGAGTGGTATTCTTATCCTTGCTACTCCTGGTATCAAATTAGGATATTACCCGACCTTAATCCCTAATGTCCAAATATCGATATCCTTTTTGGTATCAATAAAGCCCCAAATTGCTGGAATTAACATAGTACCCAAATAGAATCAGATGCAAGTAAAGCCCCAAATTACTGGAATTAACAAATAGAAACACAACTAGAAACATAAATTGCGAAAACAGAAAATAAGAAAATTGAATTTGTACCTTGCGAAATAGAGTTTCTGCGTTTTAGGGTTTATGCGTTTGACCTTCAATCAACAAAAGACAAACTCGATGTTGAATACGCTCGTTGTTGGATTTTTGTGCATTGTTGAATTTCTGTGACGTTTTGGAACGAAGCTGGGTGAGAAGATTTATAACGAGAATAAGAGAAGGATTCTTGAGCAGGATTTGGACGAAGCTTAGAGATCAAGAGGATGAAGCTGAGAAGGATTATTTAGGGTTTTTGAGTTGTTCTGCGCGTGTGGTTTTCTTATTATTTTTGATAAAATTAAAAGGGAGTTGTTCTGTACGTGTGTGGACGTGTGGTTTTCAACATATTAACAGGTTTGCCACCGCGTGTATATTTCATTTCACTTCACGTATAAATAAAACTGAAGTGAAAAATCCTTTAGAAATTAATATTTCACTTCAGTTATTTTTGAAACCTGAAGTGAAAACTATTCCATTTTACGTTTCACTTCTAGTATTCTAAAATCTGAAGTTAAAGTCTTTAACCAAAAGTCTTTTTTCTAGTAGTGATATATATATATATATATATAACAAACAGATTAATCAAAGCAAAAACAATATTCAGAACTTAACATAACAAATACTAAAAAACAACATCCAAAAGATTAATTAAAAACTAATTAATGTGCATAGATTCTAGGGTTGAGGTGGAGGAGGGGGTAGTCGTTCTTGCAATAATTGAAATAACTGAGCAAACTTAGCGTCAAAATATTCCTTTTGTGCTTTCAGAGTTTGCTTCAGAACTTTAGACTCTTCCTCTTGTTTCTGTAAATTATGGACGACCATGATTTCAAAAGCAGTTTTGCGCTTCAAAAGTTTTGCTTGCCTAGCTTCTTCTGCAGCTATTTTGGCAGCAACTTCTGCTTGCTTTTGCTCCAACCTTCGAGTTACCAATTTCTCAGCCTCAATCATTTCTTGTTCAGATCTCTCTTGTCCAATACTGTGAATGTCATCAATTTCTTGCTCATACATTTCAGACATTATTTTCTCAGCCTCTATTCTCTTAGCTTCTATCCTAGCTTCCTCAGCTTTCCTTTTAGCTATGATGAGAATGAATTTTGTCTTGTACATTCTGTCCAGCTCATCAAACATTTGAATGCACACATCGTTCATTGTGTTGCATTCCTCAGAAACTATGCTTGGCACAATGGACAACTTAGGTAAAGCTTGATAGTTTTTCTTAACAGTGTTATTAAAGCCCTTTAGCACACGCTCAATGTCATCAGGAGTTGAAGTAAGGTGGCTAGGGTTAATATTTTGACAAGAAGTAGAAGGAGAGAATTGAGAAACTGACACTGTTAGGGTTTGTGTGTGAGGAGAGAGTTCTTGTTCAAAATAAGTTAAAAATTTATCTTGTTCAGGTGTGAGAACAAAAACTTTATCATAAGCTGGCTTGTTCAGCAAATTTTTGCATAGACTCTGGAGATGGTACAAAGCTCACTACTGGTGATTCTTCAAGAATTTTATCAGAACCACTAGAGGGATCTTCTACTATACAGTTTGTTTTGGGAGTTGTGTCAGAAAAGATTTTATCAAAAGAGTTTTTGACAGGTACTGTATAGGGGATGATTTGAGCACGCTTAGGACCATTAATAACATAGTCAAGAGATTTATCATAATTAAGCTTTTTGTAAATACCTTGATTAGCAAGCTTCATTACAAGTTCTTCCTTAGAAATCTGTGAGTCCAAATGCTCATTAAATGGGACTTCTACATTACTTTCCCAGCTTTCATTCAGCAAAGCTTCTTTAGCGGCATCTTGTTTCTTAAGTTCCTCAACTTCTGCTATAGCCCTTGTTGTTTCTTCAGCTTCTAACTCTTCTGCTGTAAGATTTCTTTTTCTAGTTCTGACAACCTTTTTCTTGGTAACTTCTGGTTCGATCACAATGCCAGAAGCTCTTGTAGTCCTTTTGTGGGTAGTTCTGAGGATCCTTCAACATTCTTCTCAGAACTTTCAGATGGTTTCTTTGTAGCAACTTCTGATGTTTCCTCCTTATCAGAAGTTTTGGTAGCTTTCTTGTGGGTGGTAGCTTTGTTTTTCTTAGGAGCAGGTTCTGGCACATCCTTCTTTCTAGAGGCCTTCCTTTTCTTAGGGTGAGGTGCAGTTAACAAACTCTCAGTGGCTAATCTTGCTTCTGTTCCATAAGCTCCTTCCATAAACTGCTTATGCTTCAATGCAATAGCAGATGCTTGATCTCCAGGAATGGAAGTAATAAAATAACTCAAGTCATTTTCATACTTCCTGAGAATAAGGGGTCTTGTAGGATAAATTATTGGCCCTTTTGTCTTTAACAGACGCTTTAGAGTGTCTCCATTAAACACTGGTGGATCAGAATCATAATAAGAACCATATCCAGGAAATACAGTCCTTAAAGATTCCAAGAAGCTTTTGGCAAACATGAAGGAAAGATATCTACTGTAATGCACATTTGTCCGTCCTGTTCTGATGCTTTCTTGAATAGCATCACACAAATGGTTGAATATAACTTTTCCAAAGTTAATGCTCATCTTCCTACCAAGATGATACTTTCATGGAGAATTTTGTACAGAATCTTATACAAAGGCTTCATGTCCTGATTAGACTTGGAAACATAACCAGTACAATAGATTTCCTCTTGAATGTCAGGGTTCATCTCAAGTTCATTAGGATAAAAGATTTCTCCTTTGTTAGGCATATCAGCAGCTTGACAAATATGCTCTGCTCTTATGCGAATACTTAGGCCCCCAACTACTGACCTAATTTCTTGTCCTAAGAACGGTCGAAGACCAAGTTCTTCAGGAGTCTTATTTTCCAACTCTGGTTTGTTGTTCTTCTTTTAACGCATGTGTTGTTCATGCTTAACCTTTGTGAAAACTTCTGCATTCATCCAGACATCCTTGAGAAGTTCTGGATAGACAGGTCCATTAAGAGCTTCGAAGTAACTCATTATCCCTTGATGTTCGAAAAGACTCGTTAAAGTTTTCATGCCACTAGCCCTTAAGCTTTCAAAATCAACAGTTTTCTCAATAACACAATGAAAATTCTCAATAGAAATTTCCATCCAATCCTTGACCAATCTTTCTGGTTTGGAAGCAGCAAAATCATCAATGGGTGGAATTGGGGTGTTAGGTCTGACGATTTCTTTTGATGGCGACGATGTTGAAGTTGTAGCGGCCATTTTTTCTGAAGGTTAGGGTTTGCTAATTTGAGAGAGAAAGAAATTTTCTTAGTTTCAGAGAGAATGCAAGTGTGGGTAGTGAGAGTGCAAAAGTGTGACTGTGAACAGTTTGTGAGTTTAAATAGAAATAAACGCGCAAAAACGTACCAACTGACAGTACATGGGTAGTAATGTAATTAACCATTCAAGAATTAGAACATTATCATCACTAACCAACTTCTCAATCCAATAGCAACATGACACTTGTATTAGAAGTTTAATTAAATAACTGACACATAAGCGAACAACAGTTGAAAAGATTTCTAAAAAGCGCTGCCACATCATGTACCAGAGCCACTCATTTGAAACTTTTGATGGTATCACCAGAAGATGGTTTAGTCACAACTTCTGATACAGATGTTCTGACTCCCCTTAACTTCTGATAACCTTTTCAGAACTTTAAAAAAAATATTTTTCACTTCGAGTTTTGGCTTATTCATAGATTTCCATCATGTTAAGATTCTTTTTGATAAAATCAAATCTTTCAACAGCCAGGGGTTTTGTAAAGATGTCGGCCCATTGATTTTCAGTTTCAATGAACTTAAGATCAATAACACCCTTCTGTACATAATCTCTTATAAAATAATGTTTAATCTCAATATGCTTAGCTCTTGAGTGCAAAATAGGATTTTTAGAAAGCTGAATGGCTGCAGTGTTATCACAATATAAAGGAATATTGTGACTGCTTATTTCATAATCTTCTAATTGATATTTCATCCAAAGTAGTTGTGTACAACACTTGTCTGTTGAAATGTATTCTGCTTCTGCGGTTGACATATCAATGGTGGTTTGCCTTTTACTAGCCCAAGAAATCAAATTCTCACCAATGAACTGGCAATTGCCATTGGTTGATTTTCTTTCAAGTTTGTCACCAGCATAGTCAGCATCACAAAATCCAATCAGTTTGTAATCATCAGATTTCTGATACAGTAATCCAATGTTACAAGTAGCTTTCAGATATCTAAAGATTCTCTTTAAAGCAGTAAAATTAGATTATCTAGGATCCGATTGAAATCTTGCACACAAACATACACTAAATAAAATATCAGGTCTTGAAGCTGTTAGTTAGAGAAGAGAACCAAGCATACCTCTATATAGCTTCTGATCAACTTTGCCTTCAGAATCATCTTTGTTCAAGCTTGATGTAGGATGCATTGAAGTGTTCATGTGTTTGCAGTCTTCTAAATTATATTTCTTCAGAAGATCTTTGATATACTTTGATTGATGAATGAAAGTTCCTTTCTTTGTTTGATTGATTTGAATTCCAAGAAAGTACTTCAATTCTCCCATCATGCTCATCTCAAATTCATCCTGCATCATCTTAGAAAAATTCTTGCAAAGAGTAGCATTAATTGATCCAAAAATAATATCATTAACATAGATTTGAATGATCAGAATGTCTTTCTTTAGAGTCTTTCTGAATAATGTATTATCAACTTGACCTTTCTCAAAACCATTGTTAACCAAGAAGTTGCTCAGTCTCATACAAAGCTCTAGGAGCTTGTTTGAGTCCATAAAGTGACTTCTTTAGTTTAAATACATGATCTGGATTTGTAACATCTTTAAATCCTAGAGGTTGTTTGACATATACTTCTTCAGAAATAATCCATTAAGAAATGCACTCTTTACATCCATTAGATAAAGTGTGATATTATTATTAGCTGTATAAGAAAGAAGTAACCTAATTGCTTCTAATCTTGCAACTGGAGCATAAGTCTCTGTAAAGTCTATTCCTCCTTGTTCATTCAGCTTATTTCTGTATACCCACTTTGTTCCAATAATGTTCTTGTTCTTTGGTTTGGGTATCAGATCCCATACATCATTCCTTTGAAATTGATTTAATTCTTCTTCCATTGCAACAATCCAAGCATCATCTGATAAAGCTTCATATGTTGTCTTTGATTCAATCAAGGATACTAGACCAAATAACGATTCTTCATCTCTAAAACTTGATCTTGTTTTCCTTGGACTATTCTTGTTTCCAATGATAAGCTCTTCAGGATGTGTTGATTTGTACTTGAATGAATTCCTTGGAATGTTAGTTGCTTCTGGTTCAGAATCTTCAATATGAGTTTCTTGATGAATGTCAGAAGATGTAGTTGCCTGATTCTCAAATCTACCAAAGGTTTTGAGGTGACATTATGTTCAGAATCTTCATCTTCTGATTCCTGTGAATCTGAAATTTCTATAATAGGCTCTGACTATTCATTGTCAGGCACTTTGTCATTAAATTTCACATGCATAGATTCTTCAACTGTTTGGGTTTCAGAATTATACACTCTGTATGACTTAGAGCGTTCAGAATATCCAATGAAGATACCCTTGAAAGCTTTAGAGTCAAATTTCTTTAGATGAACTTTAGTATTCAAAATGTAACATGTACAACCAAATTGGTGAAAATAAGAAATATTGGCTTTAGAGTCATATGTTGTTTTATTCAGAATAGGTCTAATATAGATTATGTTCTGAATATAACAAGCAGTGTTTACAGCTTCTGCCCAGAAAAACTTTGCCAAAGAATTTTCATGCATCATGGTTCTAGCCATTTCTTGTAAAGATCTATTCTTTCTTTCTACAACTCCATTATGCTGTGGAGTTCTAGAAGAAGAGAATTCATGGAAGACTCCATGTTCTTCACAAAAAATTTCAAAAGGTTCATTTTAAACTCACCACCATGATCACTTCTTAATTTCAAAATCTTTAAATCTTTTTCATTTTGAATTTGGGTACATAAGATGCTAAACTCTTCATATGTGTCATCTTTAGTTCTAAGAAATCTAACCCAAGTCCATCTACTATAATCATCAACAATGACTAATCCATACTTCTTTCCATTGAGTGAAGCAGTGTTAATTGGTCCAAACAAATCAATGTGCAGAAGTTCTAAAGGTCTAGAAGTAGAAACAATGTTTTTAACTTTAAACGAGCTTTTGAAAATCTTCCCTTTCTGACAAGAGCCACAAAGAGAATCTGAGTGATAAGTCAATTTAGGAATGCCTCTTACAAGATTGTCCTTGCTAAGCTTAGAGATTAACCTCCAATTAGCATGACCCAATCTCTCATGCCAAACCCATTTATCATCACTTATTGTCAATAAACAAAGCACATTCTGATCTTTCAGATCAGAAAGATTAAATTTATAAACATTGCATTTTCTACAACCTTTAAACAAGATGGATTTATCATAATTGTTAATTACAGTATATGAGTTCTTATTAAACACAACATCATAAGTAAATTATGTTGTAGTCCATCTACCAACCAAACATTAGAAATAGATAGGGAAGAATTACCTACTTTACCTATGCCAATAATCTTGCCTCTTTAGTTCCCACCAAATCCTACAGTTCCTCCCTCTTTCAGATTCAGGGTATGGAACAATTGCTTGTCTCTTGTCATGCGTCGTGAACATCCACTGTCCAGATACCAGGAGCTTTGCTTTCTTCTTGGGGTGCATACCTGCAGTAAACAATATCTCAGACTTTGGTACCCATATTATGATGGGTCCTCTATGGTTGGTTCTTTTATTCTTCATTTGTTTCTTTTAGCCTACAGAAGGTCCAGAATAAGGTAAGCCTTTTAAAAGAGGTTTAGGCTTAGTCTTTTTCTTGAATTTGAACCTTGAATATGTTAGAGAGCCAGCTACCAAGTATGAACAGGGTGTTCTCATGCCCTGAATAATCTTAGGCTTCGAGATCTTCTGACCTCTTGAATAAACATGGATACTGATGTGAGGGGAACCTGGGTTTTAGAAGATTGAGGATCTGAAGACTTATTGGATGCTTCTGTTGCCTCATCTTGTGGTTCCAAGGTCACTCGAGTATCAGACATACTCAGATTTTCTGTCCCACTACTAGAAACAAAGTTAGAATAAAGATCAGGATATGTCTTGCTAATACAAACAGACTGAATTGATTTTCCTTTGACAGAACCTCTGCCAAAATACCTTGGCCAATATCTTGGCTTCCTTTTTGTCCACTTCTGGAACTTCTTAGTCAGGAGTGCAAATACATCATCATCTGATCCTTCTTCTTGATCATCTGCAGAAGATTCCTCAGCTTTTGATTCAACAACATTAGCCTTTAGTGCCTTAGAAGAACTTAAAGTAGCTGGCAATGCCAAAAACTTTACTTTCTTCTGAGGTTCATCTAAAGCTAGCTCAATCTCATGACTCATGAGAGAACTAATTAAACCTTCTAGATTAAGAGTGTCGAAATCTTTAGCTTCCTGTATAGCAGTGACCTTAGGTCTCCACTTAGCAGATAGACTTCTCAGAATCTTCTTCACATGATCAGAACTTGTATAACTCTTCTTCAGAACTTGAAGACCAGCTATCAGAACCTTGAATCTAGAAAACATAGATTCAATATTCTCGTCCTCTTTCATTCTGAATAGTTCATACTGTTGGATCAAAAGAGTTGCCTTTTCTTCCTGTACTTGTTTGTTTCCTTCATAAGTAGAACATAAGGAATCCTATATACTCTTGGCAATAGATTTGTCTGTAATCTTCAAATATTTTTCATGAGATATGCAAACAACAAGAATGTCCTTGACTTTGTGATGTTTCTTGTAAGCTTTCTTGTCTTTATCAGTGAACTTCTGTCTTGTCTCATAATCTAGTCTTCCTCTTTTATCTAATCCTTTAAAGGTGACTCCTCTTTCAACTATGTCCCAAAGCTCATCATCAATACCAACTAGATGATTGTATATTCTATCTTTCCACCAGGAAAAGGTAGAACCATTACCATTGAACTTTGGTGCTTTGTTGTTGTTGTTTTTATCATCAGCATCATAGTTAAGACTAACGTTAGTATAGTCTTTCTTAGATCCATCACCATGTTCAGGTCCAGACATAGTGTTTTTCAGAAACGGACAATTGTCTCACTTGTGAGGTGATAAAACAGAACCAGGCTCTGATACCAATTGAAGGTGTGAAAAACACAAGAAGGGAGGTTGAATTGTGTTTTGAGAGTTTTTGAAAACTTCTTCAAAGTTTTACAACTTATCAGAATTTGCAGCGGAAAATAAAACACAATACCTTCTAAAGGTTATGCAAAACAGTCAGAGATAGAGAGAGAGAGAGAGAGAGAGAGAGAGAGAGAGAGAGAGAGAGAGAGAGAGAGAGAGAGAAAGAGAGAAAGAGAGAGAGAGTAACAAAGTTTTTATACTGGTTCCCCTCATAAATCGAGAGTACTCTAGTCCCCTTGCACATTCAAGGGAGTTCATTATAATCACACAAGATTACAATTTGCTCAAGCACACGGCAAGAGACTTCCAATGCTCAACTAACTACTTACAAGAGACTTCATATGCTCAAGCACACAAGCAAGAGACTTCTCAAAGTTTAAAAAGAAACAAATACAATTCTTGAACTTTTGATAATAATATCAGAGTTGTGAACAAATAAATACAACTTACAACAAGACTTTTCTTAGAATTCTAATAAAAGAATACTAAGGTTCAACTACTGAGATGATCAGAAGCTGAAACTGTTTATCTTGAGTTTTGAATTGAGTTCAACTTGTATTTCTCAAAGTGTTATAATGCTCTGTAGATTTTGGCAGAGTAACAGCGCTTTTGTTCGTTGGTTTTTCTATATGTTGAAACTTCAAATTCTTCCTCCTTTTATAGGCAGTAGTGGAGCGTATGAATTTGAATTGTGATGAAAATAGCTAATTGGAGATGTATTATTCTTCTTCTTCATACATGTTTAACCATATCAAGTAATGATCGTCTTTTCCTTTCTTGATTTCGAATATTTGCCCAAATCAGGTAAAGAAGGTAGTACAATAGTACAAACGTCATTATCTTTGAGGATAACGGTCTTGTACGATGATTTCTCTTTCCAATTTGAATTTGCCAAAATGATGATAGTCGTTAAGTATAGAACGTTAAGCATAGAATGTTCTTCTGAATATTCTTCTGACAAATTCTGCTATCTTCAGTGATGATCAGAAGCTTGTGTTTCCAACACAAGTTCTGATGAGGAGAACTTTTGATTGACTTTGACTTGTAGCTTCTAGTTGATACAACTTCTAGTGTTGTCTTCAGAACTTGCTCAAGTCAACTTCTGGAGTAGCTTTTAGCGCATGTCAGAACTTCTCTCAAACTCATTTGTGTGCATAAAATTTTAACTTATATACCTGCACACTTAGAGTAAATTATCAGTATGCCCTATTGTATATTAATATTATTGTTATCATCAAAACTTACTTGGGTAACGTTAAAACCAACTTTGTTCCAACAATATGTGGTGGCTTTTGTAGTATAATGCTATATTATTAGGTGTCATGATTTTTGTATTATGATTTTGTCATGACTTTGGTATAATTAATGCTGGTTTTTGCATGGTGCATGGTGTATTGGATAATCTATAATGAAATAGTATTTGTATGCTTTTGTCATCTAGTTGGAGCAAATGATTGGTGGCCTGGCAAAAAAGAAAGGCATGTGTGGATTGATCCAAACACCCCACGGTATAATTATTTTTGGGTTATGTAATACTAACTGTTTAAAACATTTGTTAAGAAATCAGAAAGAAAACTAAAATGGTTAGTTTCATATAAAAGGTCAAATTTTTAGAACTTTAAAGTTTTGAATACACCTTTCTCAACATAATTTTTTTTTTCTTTTTACTTCTTAATAAGAACCCAATAACATTTTTGGTTACTTTTTTTTTTAATAACAAAATTACAAACGGGAAAGAATAAAAACCAAACCATGATATGTAAATTAACATGTATCAGGATTACATCAGATCTAACTGATTGCCATATTTCTTTGATAATAAAAAACTATGCTGCATATATGATTTCATTACAAGGGAAATTAGAAGAAGGGGGCAAAAAGAATCGGCAAGTAAACATTTTAGAAAATGGTGTCTATTCCAAGTCTCCTTTTGGGAGGAGTTTATCTATAATCAGATTTTGCAGGTCCATAACTGTAGAGCCCTTGTTGGCAAATAGTCTCCTCAAGTTGATTACAGAAAGTTCACTGAAGTTAGCATCAGCAAGATCAGTTTGTCCTAAATCATACCTGCATGTTTCAATTTTATTTAGTTTCTAAATGTCAAAAGAAACATTACATCAAAAGTTCTGAAGTTACATTTAGTGTTCATTTCAATGGAAGGGTAATACAAGTGATTGATGTCATAAAGAGGCCAAGTTGGATATAATAATGAAAAACAAACATCTAAAATGAAAAATGTACATAATCTTCAAATGTACCTGCCAAATAGAAAGAGTGGTTTCTTTTGTACGGTAGCACAACCTCAAAGAAAGGTTTCTTTTTTTTTAATCTTCAAATGTATCTGCCAAATCTATTCTTGAGCATGCATATTAGAGTAATAAATGTACATAATAAAAACTAAACATAATGTCACTAAAATCATAAAGTTAGTAATTTAAGAGTGTATTACTGAAGACTTCAATTATGTAGTGTAGGAAAACCTTGAATAAAGCTTTTTTATTTTTATCTTCAAATGTACCTGCAAAATCTATTCTTGATCATGCATATTGGAGTTATATATGTACATAATAAAAACTAAACATAATGTCACTAAACTTATGAAGTTAGTAAATGAAGTTTATTACTAAAGACAATATTCATGAAAGAAATGAGATCTTGAAAAACATATATTACCTTTGAAAGACAGAAGCTAGATCGTTGAAAAAAGGGAGCCTCAGCTATAAAAAAAAAAAAAAAAAAAAAAAAAAAAAAAAAAAAACTAAACATATTGAGAAATAGTTCAAAGCTTCAATCTTTGTTCATATATTCATGCTTTACAAAAGAATTGATTGTGGATGGGATCTAACCAAATGAATTTTCTATTTTCAGGCTCAAGAAGTTAAAGGAAAATAAAGACAATGCCAAAAGGAAATGAAGATTATTGTCCATTGTTGAAGAAAGAGAGTGTTGAAAAATGAAATAGAATGTAGAAAAATGAAAGAGAATGACAATTTTTATTATTTAGATGCATATGTGGTATGTTTTGTTTTGTAAAAATCCTGGGCAATCATTTTGGTATATATAGATAAATGATTTGAAGAGAGATATTTAAAATAATAATTTGTAAGGCTTGGATGTCAAGTTTGTAATATTATGATTAATTAATCATCTCATTGCAAAATGGCCAATGGTGTCTAGATACAATGAACTTTATCACATAACACAAAGCTCACATACATACTACCCTAAATAGATCACCCTCTATACCATGCGGAATTATGATTGCTATTGTTGTATGTTGGATGAATTTTTCGTTATATTTGTGTCAATTATTATTTGGTTATGGTTAATAGTAAATTTGTTGTATAAACTCCAAGAAATTTATCGAACTATTGATTTGGAGTAGGCATGGCAATGGGGCGGGTCGGGGACGGATTTTGCTATCCCTAAACCCAAACCCATAAAGTTCGGGTTTACCCAAACCCGTCCCAATTTTTAATGGGGATGAAATCTAAAACCCCAAACCCATACCCAACGGGGTTCGGGTATCCCCGTGGGGTTCGGGTTTCCCCATTCCGCTCTACCTCCATATGAATTTGAGTTGTACTTTGTTGTTTTTATATTAAAAAAAAATAGTTCAAGTTAGAAAATTATTTTGTTTCAACAATATTTATACATAGAAAATAAATAGAGAAAATAAATAGATTAATACTCAACTTAAAAATATGAATTTAATAATCTAAAATAATAAAATATGAATGCGATCTAGAGTTTGTTTAAATATTTTTAATTTATAAAGGATAAAATGTAGTTCGATATAAATGGGGCGGGTATCAATATTCCCATTACCCGCCCCAACCCCAACTTTTAAAATCGGGGAAAACCCAAACCCGACCCTAAACCCAGTCAACTCGGATTTTTCCCCGTCAAAATCAGGGCGGGGCGAACGGGTACCCGCAGGTCTGGGTTTTTTTGCCATGCCTAATTTGGAGTCTGGTGTTGAGTCACCAAAGTCTGATGAGTGTGAAAATTTGCAGGCAATTGAATTTGCCAAGGATCTTATTGTGGCACCTCCTATAGCTCCTGGAAAGGATGATATAGACGACGATGCCCCAATCTCTTTCAAGAGGAATCTCAACTAGTCATTTGATAGAGTAGCCACGGGCAGATCAAGGGGTACCCTGAAAAGGGTCAAGATTGAGAAGGATTGAGCTTCAAATCTTTCTTTGGGCCATCTATTAATGCAAGGTTTTGGTCTAGTGGGGGGTATTAGTAGTGGTTTGTTGTGTCATGTAGTGCCTTGAGCATGTTAATTGCCCCTGTCTTGGTTTATATGTGCTGATATATAAAGCATGTTCCAAGATGAATGTACTCAGTGTGTGTTATTTATCAATGTTGTGTTTGTTATGCAAGACCAACCTAGGTTGTTTATTGTAAAAGTTGATATCTTTTTAGTGTATGTTACAAATCCCACCTTAATGAAATAAAAAGTGTTTGTGTCTAATATATATTTATGTGTTTATAGTTCATTACATCTATTTATGTATGTTTATTTAAAATCTAAATGCACACAATTCTGATTGCAAATTTTGATCAGAAAATTGTACAAACAGGATAATATCATTATGTCAAGATGCTGTAATTTTTATGCACACTTTTATGTCATCTTATTCCTTAACCAAGTGTAAAATTAGATAGAAGCATCACTTATAAACTAAGCAGCAAATGCACTGCTTGATTGTGATGTTGTATTGATCTTGGGTAATGTTATTAAATCCTGCATATGCGCATTTTAAGGTGGGAAATCTGCATCCACCTGATTTGGCAACCTTGGACCAAGTGATGGTGCTTGGCGTTTCCTAAGGATTTATTGTTGAAAGGTAATATAGTCATTGCTTTTATGGAATCTATTGCCATGTTAGGGTGTAGCTATTAATTTGATTAGATGGAGCTTGCAATGTAGGGTAGTGGTGGAATCTATTGCAGGATAATATGTATGTTGTTATTGTTAGTCCTTTTGTTATCATGCAGGTTACAGATTCATGTCAACATTATAATCAGCCCTTGATTGTGTTGCCCAATAATTTTTTATAAGCCTCTTTAATGTCTGGTCTAAATGCAAACTACTAAAAGAAATAGTGTCTTAAGGGGAAGAATAGAAGTCTGTTGTTATTCTGTCGTGTCAACAACACTGGTTTTTGGAATTTTAATGACTGGTCTAAATGGCCAGAATATAAGTTAGTAGTGTTAAGTCAAGCATAGAGGAGAAAATAGCATATGGTATGTAAAATCTTATTAATTTTGCATTGTTTGAACCAAGTAGGATGTTACTTGACTGCATATCATCTTATAATTTGTGATGCTCTTACCTAATGAAATACACGTATTCATAGCGGAAATGACATTAGAATAGCTGGAAATTCTTTAGATGTGGTGCTCTGTTTCATTTTAATGACTCTTCAATTTATATTTGATGTTTAGAACTAAGTACTTAATACTTTGCTTCCTACTTTCCTTGAATTTTGTTTTGCTTAAGAATTGTCTTTTATTGGTATTTTGAATATTCGAATGCTACAACTTTGTGTATTATGGATTTGGATTTGGATGATTTGTATTTTGAGTATGTAAGGGACGTCTGCCTCGCGTCAATTTTCCGTTTTGACAACCTATATGTTACCATCTTAAATGTATACAGTCATTACCATCTTCAATTTACTAGAAATATGCGACTTCAATATTCATTAGATCAGGCAGAAAATGAAAATTTAGCTCTATTTGCCAAATGGATTCTTGACATAGGTGATGGGAAAATTGGAGATGATGAACATGGTGAATCGATAGTGAAAATTGCTCCAGACCTGTTGGTGCATAATGTGACCAATCCAATCGGTGATATTATAGATGCAATTTATCCTGATCTTCTGAAAAACATGTTTGTATCAGGTTTCTTTGAAGATAAAGCCATCCTTGCTCCAACGCTAGAGGTTGTTGAAGAAATTAATGATTACGTATTGTCATTGATTCCTGGTGATGTAAGGGAGTATCTTAGTTGTGATTCTATAGCAATATCTGATCAAAATTCCGATGTGGATCATCGTTGGATAACCACCGCGAATTCCTAAATGATATAGAATGTTATGGATTACCTAATCATAAACTTATTCTTAAAGTTGGTATACCTATAATGTTACTCAGAAATATTGATGTGGCATCTGGGCTGTGTAATGGAACGCGTCTTACCGTTATTCATCTTGGCTTTAATGTCATCGGAGCACATATTGTGACGGGAAGTAATGCTGGCAGCGTTGTTTTTATTCAACGTATGAAGTTATTGCCATTTGATGCTAATATCACTATCAGTTTCCAACGTCGACAATTTTCGATGTGTGTTTGTTTTTCAATGACAATTAACAAAAGCCAAGGACAAACTCTTGGTCACATTGGGTTGTATCTTCCAAGACCAGTGTTAACTCATGGTCAATTGTATGTTGCTGTGTCTCGAGTTAGAACTCGGTCTGGATTAAAAATTCTTATTACAGATGATAATGAGAGTCCCAAAGCGTCTACTGTTAATGTGGTGTATCATGAAGTGTTTCGGAGAATTTAAATATTATATCCTTAACTGTTCGAAAAAACTTGATTAGAGTATTAATATGAATGATATAATATTGATCTTATGATATATTGTGCTAAAATATTATTTTTCTATATTAGCTTTCATTTTTTTTGCATTTATATTATTTTTCTATATTAGCTTTCATTTTTTTTGCATTTCTCATGAACTTTCATATTTACACTTTTATGTGCAACTTTAAAATTAAATTGATATTATTAGCATGGTAAACTGTGCGTGAGCACGGGATAAAAAACTAGTACACTAAAGTAATCACTAACCAACCATAGGTAGATAATCCTTTTCCAAAAGGATATATGCAATAAAAGTACGAAAAATTAAAGACCATAATTGTAGATAATAGTGCTTTACAAGTTAAAGTCATGCTAAATAAGTATTTTTGGAATACTTGTTAATATATAAAATATAAAATTAATGTTGATGAGATAATCTTTACATTTTTAATATATTGAATGCACAAATTTTAAAACAAAATTTTCTTATTTATATCTTTAATTAATATGCAAAGACACCGTTTAATATCCCTGTAACTGCGATCAAAAAGAGATTAAAACTACTTGATGTCTGAACTGACATCCAAACCAAATTAAATTGATAATAAAAACAAAAACAAAAAATCCAAAGACACTGTTTAATATTTTTCTAACATTGCGCATTATCATAATTTAGTCAAATAATAAATTGAAGAATTCTCGTTCAATGGATGATCAACTGAATGGCAACGAAACTTGAAACTCAAGAATTATACACGTCGAAGATTTGTCAAACACAAGCATTTGTTCTTCTTGACCCACCTGTTCCTTCTTCCTAGTTCCCCCACACACAATTTTCATATTTATTCTTTTCTATGATTCACACTAAAAGTGCACCTTAACTCACTAATTACTCAAACTCACATGCATATCAACACCTACATATGATTCTAATTCCATTTGGTTGCAAAGAATCAGACACGTATTATTCATCCGTACGAGTGTGGAGATTAAGATGCCTTGCTTTTACATATCAATTTCATATAGTTTGTGTTACAATTCTAAAATGTACTACACTTCACAACAATTATTGAATATTTAATATGATTGTTTTAGAAGTTTTGGCAACAACATTGAAACTGTAAATGTGATTTTGCATTGGCCGTCTTTGCCTATCTTTAATCACAATATTTAAATTTTACTGCATAAACTACAACCGTGACCAAAACTATACAATAAAGTTTTTGAAATGTTTTTCCTATTTTAAAGCTCTTAAATATAATGCAAGGCGTGAACATGTCATTGTCACCTAACTATCAAACACAATTCACTCTTACCTATTCTATGCTCATTCAGCTCAAGTCAATGATTATTATATTATTATTCCATAAAAATTTATAGGAATAAAAATAACAATAATAATAATAATAATAATAATAATAATAATAATAAAAATAAATAATGTTGATATTTTCATATTTTGTGAAGTTGAAAACAAATCTATCACAAAGCCTTTTACTATGTACTCTCTTCTGCCATAATATATATTTTTTAGAAGAGGTCTGCCATAATATATATTAATTACAAACATTATTCAAAAATCTAAAAAGTAAAATTTTATTTATAATTATGATCCAAAGAAATATAACTTTCCCTTGTGATGTTAATATTAAGGCGACCATGTGACAAGTCCCAATTTTACTCCTCCTCTTGTTTTTTTTCCCATCTTGGTGTATTATCATTGTATCTTACAATTCAAACCAAAGTTTTGTATTAGTACAAGTGACAATAAAATAACTAGAGAACTAAATGGAACAGATTAGGATGCCACATCATCAAAGTCACTTTCAAGTATCCATATTGCAGACCATCCACATGCAATCTCTTAATAATAATACACCTATAGGTTAATTAATATTTGGGGCAGAAATTCAATACCTAAGTTATGACCCTTAATGGCACCAATTATTAAACTAGGAGTAGTAGATTTTGTTAGATGCAAAATCATATCATGCCCACAGTAAAGTTGTTGAAACTTATATTATCAGTGATCAAGTATCTCACCAAATCTCTATGTTTATCTAATTAACTCAAGTAGTATAATATGAAATTAGTAGTGACAATGACATGTTAAACCCATGGAGACAATATTAGAATAGCACCCCCCTACACCCTTTTATTAAACACTTATTGTACATAGAAACTACTAGTCTAATCAATTTAGAGTCAATTGATTATAATTGTTGGTGTGCTTTTGAAGCTTCTTAAGTGAATGGAAGAATAATCTGCCTCTTTATACTGTGTAGTGTGTCTAATCTTTTTTTTGTCATCCAGTAGTCTTTACCATATTTGCAGGATAAGATTATTATTTACTAGTCATTTTCCAGTGTACAATTTCACAAAGAGTTTTTAAAAAAAATATAAATATATATTTTTTATTATGCCCTTTATTTCAAATTAATTGTTCATTTTTTGTTTGAAAGAAAATTATATCATTTCATTAATTACAATAATAAAAATACAAATTGGCATCAACTCAAAGTTATGATAACGAACATTCTTGTTCTGAATGGGCAGAACGAACATGTCCTTTGATGAGATGGAGTAGCTATATAGCGGTGGTAGAGAATTTCGACACGGGAGAAAGATATAGAGCTGTAAAAATATTAGCACTCAAACGTCTAAGTCAGTAATAATGTAATGAGAGTGCGTACGAATTGGGTAGAATGTATGTATCTTGAGTGAGTGCTTTGCGTATTTTTTAGATAAGGCAAGAGCATCTAGGCATTAAGGATTGATTATACATCCCAACTATGTTGACACTCATAAACAAGCCCATCCTATACGTATAGCTCAAAATTTATAAAAAAGATAAAGAAAAAAAATATATGTACAAAGGGGAACTAGATCTTACCCCAAAATGAACATTAAAATGCAAAACAAAGACAACAAACTAGCGAATCCGAAAACAAGGCATTCTTAGTCTATCTCGGAAAAAGTCGTCTCTAATGCAAGACGGAATTGAATCCCACCAAAGGAAATTGTCTAGCAAGTGACCGTGATTCGCAATCTTATCCGCCCAAGTGTTACCTTCGCGATAAATATGAGAGGTGACTATGTGAAGGCCGAGATGTAAACAATTACTCTAGCTATTCCTTAGATCCCAAGGCACCACATTATTATTAGAAAATGCACGAAGTGCAGCCGTAGAGTCGCTTTCGATCCAAAGGTTTTGCCAATTATTCCTATGAGCAAATTCCATGGCATGTATCATGACTAGAAGTTCGGCATGTAAAACAGACACATTACCAAGTTTGAGAGCAAAACCTCCCTGTAGTTACCAATAAAATCACGAAAAAGACCCCTACAAGCAACCAAATGAGGTGTACCAACAACTGACCCATATGTGTTCACTTTCACCCAGTTATAACGAGGAATCTTCCATAAAACTGTAATGGTCTAAGGATCATGGCTATGGTGGGCGGGAAGTTTCAAGCGGTGCAAAATAGGGTCCTCGACGGAAAGAGAGTGACCTTTAATCATCTGATCGCTTAAAGTAAGGGTTGTACAAATCTTTATTTTCACTGCATGCAAAGAAATCTTAGCATTATTAAATCTAATGTCATTTCGTGACATCTAAGCCGTGTGAAGAACATGAATAATAGCTGCAAGAGCCAAATGCGGGACGCGGTTGCTCCAACCCTGTGAACAACTCTAAAAAATGGATGTAAAACTCGAACAATAAAAAATAACACCAAGAGCAAGACCTAACCAATTCCATAAATTAGCAGAAAAGGGACAAAGCAACAAAAGATGTTCAGTACATTCAGTAGCCAAAAAACATAAAATACAAATTGATATTGTAGTACAACCTCGATGAATGAGATCCTCATCAGTGGGCATTTTATTATGAAAGCATCGCCATGCAATAAAAGATGAAGAAGGAGGGACAAAGGGATGCCATAATCATTTTGCCCAAGGCGCTAGTTGGTGTGAAGAGAGATGATTATAGGCTTGCCGAGCACTCAAAGTACCATTTATTGATTATAGGCTTTGCGTATTCATAGACAAAGTCACACATGAAGAGTGGGAATTCCGCTAAGTGAGCGGAATTGAGAATAGTACCATAATGTTGGGTTGTCATTGGCTCTAGGCAACGTAGTACGAGCTATTGTGTGTGATTGTTGTTCTATGATGAGTTATATCTAACCTCAGGGTGTATTGGGCTTTTAGCATGGTGGGCTTTAGTTTGGTCCAGAATAGTTCCTAAGCCCATGATTTTTGTCACTTGTACGTAGTATGCCCTTGATTACTTTCGTCTCATCTATTGTGTATTTTTGTTAAAGATCTCCAACCTTTGTTGTAGGTTAATTGTTTGGCCCGAGACATCTTCATATTATTTAAGGATACAAGGGTAACTTCTCTTATATTCGCCCTACAAAAGAAAAAAAAAATCAACAAAAAATTAAAGGTGTGTACATGAGGAGCGAGGCTCTTCTACTTACATTCATACCATGAATCTCCATTTCTCTCATCTTTTCGTAAAAGGATAGAGAGAGCCCCTCATCACATATGATGAATAAGTAAGATGTTAGTGGATCACCCTAATTTAAGCCTCTCTTGGGGTTATTAGCCCTTCACTCTCGCCATTAAACCACACTTAATAATGAACATTATTCATGTTTTCAGGGTTTCTTGGTGAGGAAGATGATCAAAGGTTTGTGTGGTGTTGGCAAAAGGTGGAATTAGAAAATTATATGTTTGTGAAATGTACTTTTCGGTTTCTATATGGTATACAATTTTTGTTGGGACAATGTGATAATTTGGGAGAAATTATAGAGAATAGAACGAGAGAATTGAGAAGAGAATTAGGGAAAAAAAGAATAATTGCATTCATCTACAAGAGGCAAAGATAGTTATATACAAAACGGAGGGCTTGCTTAGCTACCAAGCCAATGTAACTAACTACCTACAAAAAACGAAAAACTTCTCTAACTGCCAAACTAACTAACTATGACAGCTATTCAGAAAATACGTTCTCAGCTTCTGGAGCACTATAGCTTCTGAAGCACCACAGCTTCTGAAGCTCTACAGCTTTTGAAGCTCTGCAGCTTCTGGAGCTCTACAGCTTCTGGAGCTCTACAGCTTCTGAAGCTCTGTTTTCCAAAACATGACTTATTAATTCAACACACCTCCTAAGACATGTTTTCCAAAGCATTCATTCCTATAAGCTTCTTCAGAGTGTCAAACCTTGCTTTAGCCATAGGTTTGGTTAGAATATCTGCAAGTTGGATTTCAGTATTGCAATATTCCAACTCAAGCTTATCTTTGTTCACTTGATCTCTCAAAAAGTGAAACCTTCTCTCAATGTGCTTACTTCTTCCATGACTAACTGGGTTGAAGTAACAAGATTTGTCACAAGAAAGGGGGGGTTTGAATTGTGACCTTTTAAAATTTTGCTGCAACACTAAAAGTTGTTAGATAAAATGGTTAATAAAATCACACAGTTAGGAGATCACTTAGAGAACGTTCTCTTGGTGTGTTAAGTTGTGAGTGAGGTGTGTGATTTGTGTTTGATTAAAATAAAGACAAATGAAAGAGAGAATCAAACACCAAGGATTTTATCCTGGTTCACCCTCAAATGACAAGGGCTAGTCCAGTCCCCACTTGCGTGAGATTATCCAATAATAATCTAGACCAAGATTACAATCAAACTTCAAACCCTTAACCTAATCCAAGGTTAAGAAACCAATCAGTAAACACCTACTGATTTTAATCTTCACTACTCAATCAATTCTTCCCAATTGACTTGAGTTTACAACTTACAAAAGATGTGTATATGAAATGGATCTCTCAAGCTTATACCAACCTAAACTAGTTAGTATAGCTAAATAAATTACACTCAAAATACTCAAAAGATATTTAGATTCTATGTTCTATTTGAGCTTTGAAGTATGAGTGAAAAGAAGAGCTTAGATTGCTTTGTGATTGCAAGTGATAAAATTTTGATTGCTTGTAAAACTCTTGCACTTCAATGTTGCCTTCACATGCTATTTATAGACAAAGAAGTCCCTTGGATATTTGAACTTCAAATATGACAGTTGAGAGTGCCAAAATAGCCGTTGTGAGTGAGGCAAAAAGTCCAGTCAGATTTTGTACTTTCAGGTAGTTTTGGAGACCATTCTTCTGATGGTCTCTATAAGGTACAGCTGAGAGGATGTCAGATTTATCCGTTCTTGACAACTGTAATGGGTTGTATTTGATTATATATCCGTTGATAAGTAATAGCCCACATGTGGAAATAGATAGGTACTATTTTGGATAAGAATGGAGCTTGTATGAACAAAATCTGAGAGACCATTCTCCTGGATGTTGGAGACCATAGATACTTCATGAGAAAGTAGTGCTCACTTGTTTAATAAGTTGCTGCAAGCTGTATGACAGTTGTAACACAGTAAAAACCTTGTAGAGTAGCAACTATTCATGTGTCCTTGCAAGGACGTGTGAATAGTAGTATGATGGTACTTATTTCTTCTTATATTGCCAAGTGTTTGTACTATGATTAAATTCAAATATTCCTCTCAAACCGGTACAGCATGTTGTCTATCTCTCATTGGTCTAAATTAAATCTTCTAATGATATCTTGGGAGAACATAAAGTCTTTACAATTATTTGAGACATTGATGTTCTTAACTTTGCTCCATGAAGAAGGTTCATTACTCAAAAATGATTCCTTGCCTTAAATGACTTATTCCAAACTGTTGTGATACTAACTCATATGAAAAGTTCTTTGTTGTCTTGTATCACGTTGACTTAATTAAGTGTTTATTCAATGCTGCATATGTCCAGGAGACCGTTCTGAGATCATTCTCCAGGACAGAATTTGAGATTCCTTTTTTACTTGTGAATAAGAGATAGTGAATTTTATTCCTTATATCTGTCTTATATAAAATCACTCAAAAGAACTTGTTAGATCACAAGATGATCAGAATCTAATTAAAATTTAATGAAGATTATTTATCATCTTTAAAACATCAAAATAGATTTTGTTTCAACATGGATTGTTAGCCAAATCAATTGCTGACTTGTTGTCAACAAGTAGCTTTATCTTTGTTGCCTCTACTGCCCTCAATTCAGTGAGCAACATCTCAATCCAATTTTCTTGACAAGCTGCAAATGAAGCTGCCACATACTTAGCTTCACATGATGACAATGCTACTATCCCTTGCTTCTTAGAACACCAAGAGATCGGTGCATTACCTATCATGAACAGGTATCCTGCAGTACTCTTCCTATCATCTTGATCTCCTCCCCAATCTGAATCTGAGTAACCATAAGCCACTAGCTTTTTGCTACTGTTCTTTTGGTTTGGAATCAAAATGCCATGATCCATGGTTCCTTTCACATATCTAAGAACCCTATTTGCAGCAAGTGATTCATCCTTGGTTGATCCATAAATCTGCTCAACAGACCAACACTATGACATAAGTCAATTCTAGTATTGTACAAGTACCTCAATGATCCTATGATTTGCCTGTACAATGTTGAATCAACCAACTCATCCTCAGTATTCTTGCTCAGCTTCACACCTGTTTCCATAGGAGTAATTGCAGGGTTGCAATTGCTCATATGAAACCTCTTCAAAATGTCAATGACATATTTCTTCTGATGCAAGAAATAGCCTCTATCTGTTTTCACAAATTCCATGCCAAGGAAATATGATAGCTCTCCTAAATCAGTCATCTCAAACTCCTTCATTATGTCTGCTTTGAACCTCTCTAGCACAGCTTTGTTTGATCCTGTGATCAACAAATCATCAACATACAGACACAGTATTATAATCTCATCATGACTTGAGCCTTTGACATATACTCCATGTTCTGATGTGCATCTAGTGAAACTCAAATCCAACAGGAAGCTATCAATTCTCCTGTTCCAAGCTCTTGGAGCTTGCTTCAAACCATAGAGGGCTTTGTTCAACTTGTACACCTTCTGTTCTTGACCTTTGATCTCAAATCCTGGTGGCTGCTTCACATATACCTCTTCCTCTAATGGTCCATTCAGGAAGGCAGATTTCACATCAAGTTGGTGCATAGCCCATCCTTTGTAGGTAGCTACTGCAACAACTAGCCTAATTGTCTCTAGCCTTGCCACCGGTGCAAAAACTTCATTAAAGTCAAGTCCAGGCTTCTGAAGAAAACCCTTAGCTACTAACCTTGCTTTGTACTTAGCAATTTCACCACTTGGTTTCATCTTCAGCTTGAAAACCCATTTCACATCAATAGGTCTCTTGTTCACAGCTTTATTCATCAATGTCCATGTGTTATTCTTCTCAATTGACTTCAGCTCCTCTTTCATAGCATTCAACCAATTTGAATCTTTCAAGGCTTCACTCAGAGTCACTGGTTCCAATTCTACAATCATTGCTTCATTGACCAGTTCTCCATCTTCAGTGATTGCTTGATCAGGAAACACATCATACTCATTCAACCTTATTGACTGTACCCTTTCTCTGGTTGATCTTCTCAACCGTTGATTAGGTGCAGCATTAGGCTGATGATCTTCAACTTCTATCTCCTCTTGATTTGTTTCCTCAAGCATAAGTATTCTGTTGAGAATTGAGCCTTCAGCACTTGTGCCTTCAGTCCAATCCCAACCCTTTGATTCATCAAACTTGATATCTCTGCTAATCACAACCTTATTATCTCTAGGTGAGTACAATTTGTAAGCACCAGTGGGATGATAACCTAGCAATATCATTGTCTGACT
Organism: Trifolium fragiferum; assembly: GCA_954870985.1. Classification (NCBI taxonomy): domain Eukaryota; kingdom Viridiplantae; phylum Streptophyta; class Magnoliopsida; order Fabales; family Fabaceae; genus Trifolium; species Trifolium fragiferum. Next base: position 23,642,234 of record OX940791.1, on the reverse strand, counting down.
TCTATCATCAAGTTTTCTTCTAACCTGATCAGGAACATGTTTGAAGCAAATTGAGCCAAATATTCTAAAATGACTAACACTTGGTTTCAAACCTGTCCAAGCTTCATGAGGAGTCTTGTCTTGTAACCTCTTTGTAGGACTTCTATTGATGATGTAAACTGTTGTAGAGGCTGCTTCACCCCAAAACTTATGAGGCATATGCTTAGCTTTAAGCATACTTCTGGCCATGTTCATGATGCTTCTATTCTTCCTCTCAGCTACACCATTGTGTTGAGGGGTGTAGGGTGCAGTGACTTCATGCTCTATACCTTCATCTTCACAGAATTTTGCAAATTCATGTGAAGTGTATTCACCACCTCCATCAGTTCTCAATTTCTTAACACTAAATCCACTTTGATTTTCAACTAGTGTCTTAAATTTCTTGAACTTGGTAAATACATCACTCTTCTTTTCGATAAGGTAGAGCCAAACATGCCAAGTACAATCATCTATGAATGTCAGAAAATAGCTATTACCTCCAATGGATTTCACCTCAAATGGACCACACACATCTGACTACACCATTCCTAGCTTCTGAGTTGACTTCATAGGTAATTCATTCTTGAATGAATTTCTGACCTGCTTTGCTGCACAGCACTCTTCACACACTTCACTTGGTGCTCTGATCTGAGGCAAGCCATGAACCATCTTCTTGGAATTCAACATGCTTAAACTTTTGAAGTTTAAGTGTCCAAACCTGTGGTGCCATATCCAATTCTCTTCTGTACCAGTAACTAAGGCTAAGCACTTGAAATCAATCACATTGATTTCAACCTTAAAGGTTCTATTGCTTGACAATGGAGCTCTTAGGATTAACCTACTTTTAGCATCATGAATCTTTAATTCTTTATTAGCCATTGTCACTGTATAATCCTTTTCAAGTAATTGACCAAGACTAATCAAACTACTTGTCATGGAAGGAACATACAATACCTCATTGATGAAGGATTCCTGACCATCTTTTCTCTTCACAAGAATTGTCCTCATACCTTCACTAGTGATCTGACTGTTATTAGCAAACTTGATATTCCTTCTCACTGAATAATCAAGCTTCAAGAACCACTTCTTGTTGCCAGTCATGTGATTGCTACAGCCAGTGTCAAGATACCACAAGTTGGATTTGTCACTTTCAGTGTTTGTAATTGCCATGAGCAGGGAATCATCAGAGTCACTACCATTTCCCTTTGCCAATTGAGCTTCATCCTTGTCACTTCTCTCAACTTTCTTAGAGTGACACTCTCTAGCATAGTGGCCAAGCTTCTGACAATTATAACACTTCACATCCTTCTTATCAATCTTTTTCTTTGAACCTTTCTTGTTACCTTTGCTATGCTATGAGTCTTTTAGGTTCTTGCCATCATTCTCTGAATCTTCTTTCTTTTTCTTGTTTTTCCCTTTGGAACCTTTCTGAAATTTTGCCTGCAAAGCTTGATCAATGGCTTTGTTTGAGCTCCTCTGCTTGACTCGCAATTCATGTGCCTTCAATGAAGCTTGAAGCTCCTCTATCTTCATAGTAGCCAAATCCTTTGATTCTTCTATTGCTACTACTATGTGATCAAATTTCTCAGTCAAGGCTCTCAAAACCTTCTCAATCTTGGACTTCTCTGACAGAGCTTCACCATTTGACTTCATCAAATTAGTGATACTCAACATTCTTGAAAGATACTCAGCTATCGTTTCTTGATCATTCATCACCAACATTTCATATTGTCTCCTTAGAGCTTGCAGCTTGATACCCTTCAGTTTTTCATCACCTCCATAAATCTTTTTCAATGTATCCCAAACACCTTTAGAAGACTCTTCCTCAATGATATTCTCAAAGATATTAGGATCCACACACTGATGTATGATGAACAGACCTTTTGCATCCTTTTTCTTCAGCTCGCGATGCAAGGCTGTTGCTGCTTCATCAGCATTTGCAGCCAGGTCTGGTACTCCATCATTCACAGTTTCAAGAACATCTTGAAACCTGAAAATGACCTTCATCTGCGCACACCAAAGATCATAGTTTTCACCTTTGAAAACTGGAAGATTTGCAGGAAATTGTGATGAGGTTGTGCCATTGTTCGCCATTGTTTCTTGATCAAAGAATCAATGCAAAACGTGAATCACAACCGGGCTCTATTATACCAATTTGTTGGGACAATGTGATAATTTGGGAGAAATTATAGAGAATAGAACGAGAGAATTGAGAAGAGAATTAGAGAAAAAAAGAATAATTGCATTCATCCACAAGAGGCAAAGATAGTTATATACAAAACGGAGGGCTTGCTTAGCTACCAAGCCAATGTAACTAAATACCTACAAAAAACGAAAAACTTCCCTACCTGCCAAACTAACTAACTATGACAGCTATTCAGAAAACACGTTCTCAGCTTCTGGAGCACCACTGCTTCTGAAGCACCACTGCTTCTGAAGCACCACAGCTTCTGAAGCTCTACAGCTTCTAGAGCTCTATAGCTTCTGAAGCTCTGCACAACTTCTGAAGCTCTGCACAGCTTCTGAAGCTCTGTTTTCCAAAACATAACTTATTAATTCAACAATTTTTAACTGGTTTCATTTTTTCTGTTGGGAGCCTGATCTACGCTTAGGGGTAAATGGCTTTTGTTGGTGTGATATGCAACTTTATAGGCGATATGAAAGTGAGGAATGACATAATTTTTCTTGCAACTTTATAGGCGATATGAAAGTGAGGAATGACATAATTTTTTCTTTCAAACAAGTTTTAGCATCGGAAGTGATGGATTATATTAAAAGCAGGTAAATAAATTGGGCACTCTTTGTATTTGTTTTCTTATATGATATTGTCTGCTTAGATAGTTTTGGTTAGTCGTGGATTAGGATGTTGCGAGTACTACTTGTACTTCATTTATATTGACGGATTTAGTACCACTTGTACACTTTTTCACCTTTCCTATTTATAATAATTAATACTGTAATATAATTTAATTTGATGCAATGCAAGTGTTAAAAAGTTTACACTATTGAAACACACTCGTTAATTGGTATTTTGAACTATTTTTTTGGACAAATGGTATTTTAAACTATTAACCTACTAAAATCTTTAAACTAATTTCCATTTAACTATTTTGTCTTCCTATAATTAATCCTTTGGATGTCTATTAGTATTTATTAAAGTATAAGAAAATAAATCAATGCAGTCGTTAAACTATTCTCCCTTTTAAATATATATGTTAAAATAGCAAAAAGTTCCACAAAAGAAAAATAGCAAAAAGAGTTTATAATTGAAAACAGAAGTTAGTATATATATGCATCTTCATACATTATTATATTTCAGAATCGGTAACCTTTGTTTTATAGCTCTTGAGCTACGCTAGGAAGTTATATAAGATAATACTCATGTCCATCTCAATCCACCTCATGAATAAGTCACATATTTAGAAAACATCGAAAAGGAAATTTGCTTTTTTGTGGTTTTCCTTGCAACACAAAGAAATAAAAAAAAATTCAAACTGTTGCGACGGCAATTAAATAAAACTATACCAGTCCATTCTAATTGATTTGGACATTGTTTGTCTTAAAGCTAATTATTGAAATTAAACTATGCAGTCCATTAGAATTTTTATATATAAATTGGTTTAGATTGTCCTAAGACTCATATCTTCCTCCTAGATTTGAATCCTCTCCAATGTTATTTATTCTTTAGTCTCACACTTCATGCACTTAATTTGTATGTCATAGCATTTTAAGGCTACCAACAAGAGCAAGTCTTACATTGGTATAAAATCAAATAAAATATATTTAGACACATCAAATCAAAAATATTAAAAGAAAAATAATAAGAATCACATCATTTTAATTTTTTTCTCTTTAATTTTTTTTTTTTTTTTTTGTGTGTGAATGTGTCTAACACCAACAAATGTGTTGAATATAAACAAAAATCAATTTTTTAAGTTTATTAAATAAAACATATATTTAGACCATTTTATAGTTCAAATACATGTTTTTTTCAAAGAACTTAGAAAATTAATTTTTGCTTACACTTTATCTGTCCCAAAATAAGTGCCACTTTTAATTATTACACACATGTCGATGCATAATTTTGACCATTAACATTTTTAGTTATGTACAATTAAAAATTACCAAAATTTGATATTTTAAAAGTATTAATCAAGATAAATTTAATGATATCTTATATTCTAATATTATCTTTATATTTTAATAATAAAATATGATCAATATATATTATATAAATAATACATATGGTCATATAATAACACTTTGGGATGGAGGGAGTATTTAAAATTGTAGAAATATCATAAATAAATGAACTTCAAATTTTCACTATGCAAACTTAAATAAATCACCCTCGAAATATGCAGTAGCCACGTCACGTATTAGAAAAACAAGTGGCCGGTTTAACAGGATATATGATGCAAGTAGCATGACTAAGTTACGAAAGGATCCCCGGTTTTGATTGATGTTATGTTGGTTGATTCCTCTATGTCTGCCACCTATGAAGCCCGATCCTCAAAAAACGGTGACGTATAGTGTCCAATACGTCTTCGATACTGATACTCTTTCGATGCGTCCCGATACTCGTATCGGTAAAGTATCGGTTAAATCATTATTTTTAAATAAAAAAAATATCTGATACGTCTCGATACTCGTATCGGAAAAGTATCGGTTAAATCATTATTTTTAAATAAAAAAGTAATACCCGATATATTTCTGATACGTCCCAATATCCGATGTTTGTTTGTATCTTTAGCACTTCTTGTGGTTTTCCTTTGTCAATATAATTTTTTACTTTTCAAAAGAAAAACTATGGTGTCCTACTATACAACAAGTTGTTAAATATTTGATCTATTCTCAAAATTCTGATATAAAACTAGATATTTTCTGCTTTTAATTATTAATATTGTTGATTTTAGTCATGTTTATATATTGTGTATTTATATATTTAATTTTAAATTTAAATTTTAAATAACGTATCGCGACAGTATCGGATTGAAGATTTTAAAAAAAATTATATATCGGCATATCGATATCGTATCGGTATCGTATTCCGTATCGGGCTTCATTGTCTGCCACCCAACGTGACTTTATAAATAAAAGTGACAACAACGTGCTCAAGGATAAGGAGAGGGGACTAAAATACATCAAACTTTTTTAATTTTTACACACAACTTGCCTGCCTACAAATTATGATTTCCTAATTTTATACTTCATCAACCCAATTGGATTCTTTGCGGTCACTTCTCTTTTAATCAGACGGTCTAAAAATTATCTTATTTTTATTTAAAATTTTTAAAATAAGAACTATCCGATCTTAAAGATCGGACGACCTGATTGAGTGACTGCAGTGATGTTTTGACTGCATAGAACCCTGATCCAATATTCTATCATGGTTTAGCAAAATCAATTTTTTTTCTACTTGATTGTCATTTTTGCTCCGGTTTATCCCAATATCATATCCTTATATTTTTGGAAATTTGTTACATTAATTGAGTAAATGATAGGAGTAATTTAAGATATTGTCAAAAAAGAAAAGTTAAATTTAAGATGAAGGTCATAATTGTACATTGCATAACTATTAAATGAATGAAATGAGACTTACATTATAGATAGCAATATCACTCTTTCAAAAAAAAACTTTTAGGAAGATAGTCAAAAGTCCTAGTAAAAATAATTAGACATTTCACTGTCAACTTGATGATTAGTTTCATACCATATTCAAATGATCTAAATCTAAATTATGAGAAATACCTTAATGTTTACAATGTCTTACAAGGGTTTTGTTTATATCCTCTAATTTTGTTCTTTATTTGACAGTGTCTCCTGCTTAAACAAAAGCTAAGCAGAAGCATTGTTTTTACAAGTATAGTCCATACCAATCAAATGAAAAATATCTTTCCAGCCTCACAACAAGAACTTTACCTATGCCATTCCAGCAACAAATCTATATGGGTTGTTTACCAAAATATAAAAACTAACTGTATTTATATGAATCAAATTCAGTAACAAAAGAAAAGGTACATTTCATTCATTATATACACAAATTTCATTACACAAATATATCCTACAAATTATTTATCAGACAAGTCAGAGAACAAAAAGAGGGCAAAATGATAAAAAAGAAGAAATGAAATCATAAAATGAAAATGCAAACAACTATTAGGCTCACCACTTAAGCATATCTACAGTGGTTCTTCCTACCCTCACCCAAATCTCAAACAGGAACCATTCTAACAATCCTGCAATCTCCGCAACCTATAAAAAACCCTTATTATTATTATAGTTCTTCAAAACTGGCATGATGTACCAAGCCTCTGCAGCTGCTTCTGACCTAAGGTTATCGATTTTCTCTTGGCAAATGCCGGATACAGCAGCTCTTGAAACTTCTCCAGAAACAACGTCCATTCATCATCAGTCATATCTGCAAGCTTTACAAAGCTTATACTTGCTGGTAGCTGCTCGTTTGCACTCCTATGGCCAGATGATGTATTCACAAAGTAGCCATTTTCCGGTTTCCCTCCAGAGTGTTTCTGCTTTTTCTCAGCTAACATTGTAGTTTTCAGCGACACAGTTATCTCCGGAATAGTTGGAACTTTTTCATGAGTAGAGAAAGTCTCAAATTCCTGAGGGGATTCGTCGTCGCTTTCCTCCTCTTCCTCTTCAATGCACTCATCCAATTTGGAAAGTAGATTACGCGCATGCCCATTTCCAAGTGTAGGCTGAAAAGTTGCTCTTATTAGAGGATCATCCATTGCAAATTTTGGAGTGCAATCTGATCCACCTTCATCATAGTCGATATCAAACAGGAATTCATCGTTTCCCACCTCAGTCCTTGGAGATAGTTCTTCCCCCCTCTCTGCCAGCAGCTTCCTTACCTCCAAACAAACAACCTCAAGTTCACTTGGCTCCTCCTCACCCCTATGGAACTCACGAGTCATCATCTCGCCAATTTCTGCAAGACAAAGACCAAATTCAGCAGCCTCCTTGAGAAAAATGGTGCACAGCACCAACACTCTCAAACAAGCCTCTCGAATCATTGGCAGCTCCATTCGAAGCATCTCGCAGTCGTGAGCAGGGTCAAGATTTCGAATGTAGGCAAGCTCCTCCTCAGAAAATGGAATTGAAGCTTGAGGCCAATGAATCCACTCAAAATAAGGATCTTCCAAAGTTTCTGGTAGGCAGAGCCCGTGATCAATAGGAATTAACTCCACCTGACCAAAAGTCCCAATACCATCACCAACTTTTCTAACTAACAAGTTTCCAGCATGTCTATCAGTGTTAAGAATCCTAATATCTAATATCCCTATACGATGCACCGAAGCAACTGGGAAACTCGACGTACCATGATCACTAGCATCAAAATCATGATGTATGAACTGCTGACAAGAAGCAATCTTGCTAACCAGTCTCTTTCTCCGGAAACAATTCCCATTGACCTCATCATTGACATTGAATATGGAATGAGTAACCTTCACCAAGGCAGTAGGAGGCACATTAGCAAAATGACCATAGTCAAGAAGATAAGCCGCAACCTCCCTAAAACCCGTCTCACCAACCCGAACCGATCGTTTCAACCCTGGCTGTCCAAGAGCTTTACCAACAAAACCTTTAGGGTTATTCGGCGCAAAAGGCTCCTCATCAGTAGGTTTCACAATAGCAACACTATCCCCATTACTGTCCCGAAAATAGTACGCACCGCCAAGCCCACCATTAGCCGGAACCGGATCTATCCCAATCTTAATTGCCTTCACAATGTCCTTAACCATATCTTTCACAATATCAAGGCGTTTTGATTGCCCCAATATCTCAATAGGACCACTCTTATCCTTTTGCTGGATATCCTTACCAGATGGGGACAAACAAGGAGTTGATGAACTTCTGTGGATAACATTCCTAGAAAGTAAAAGAGGCGAATCATTCCGAACAGCACTAAGATCATTTTTCAAGACCATATCACCAAAAGTAAGAGAACTCTCTTCAACAGGAACATTAAGAGCAAGCTGCAACCTTCTCTTAACAGTATGTACATTGTCCCCTCGATCCAACTCCATACCAAGAACACAACCCTTATCGGTTTGGACGAAAACACGTCTCCTACCAGCTGGTTGCCTCTGGTTCTGACTCTGACTCCCATGATACTCCCTCCCATGAGGACTCCTCATCAAAGCAACTGCCATCTGGGTCTGAACTGGACTCTCTAGTTTACGAGACATAAACAAACCCAGAAGGAAAAAAACCTTATTTTCTTCTTTTTCAGAGCCAACAACAATAATTCTACCGAAACCTTAAACACCAATCTCTTACACTAGTACAACAATCATTAATCAACAGAACTACCCAAATATCCAAATTTCAATGTCACTACACTCAGCAAATTTTACATCAACTCAACAACCCCCATCGTGCTTATATATAGCAAAAATGAACAAAAATCTGCACAAATAAATATACAGTTTTAGATTCAAACAAAATCCACTGCTATATACAAGCTTAAGTACGTTATGTACATGAATCACACGGAATAATTAATAGATTAAGCCTCTATTAAAAGTGATAAAACACATATGCTTCCGTTTTTGCTTTTTTTTTTAAGATTCATCATTGAACACTACTCATAAACCTTTTCAACACGTGATATTTTGGTACATCGAAACAACACAATGAATGAGAACTGAGAAGAAGAAGAAAAATAACTCCATAATTACTTGATCTGTTTAACGGTTCAATTAAGTACTTTACATAATAATAACAAAAACGTAATAAGAAATTAAGAATTTAAGTATACCCTTAATCAAAGGGAAACAAATTGAACGGTGTGGATTGAGCTTGAGCTTGAGCTGAGATTAGAATTCGAAGTAGCTGTAATTAATGCGAGATCTGAAACAAACTGTGATGGAAAAAACGAACAAAATTGAAGAATTGTGTGTGAGGTTTAAGGAATGAAGAGAATAGAACCGAGTCAGAGGGTTGAGACAACTCGTCCGAGTCGACTCAGGGAATTTTTAGTCCAAACGAAAACAATAAACAAAAGGTTTTGAAATGAACAAAGAACAAATGAATCCTCTGTGTTAATTTATCGTTGTTGTGTTGTTGGTCTCGTGGTAGGAAAGTTCATGCTTTAACCCGATTCGTGGAGTGAGGTTAAGAAACTAAACCATGGTTAAAAATTGACCACTTTTGCAAGCTATGGTTAGTAGTATAGTATTGGGGAGAGTGGAAGAGTCTAGAATAAGGAATGAGAACCGTTGGATTACGCCGCGAGATTAACTAGTAATGGTGACGTGGAGATAAGGGAGTGGGTAAGGACGTGGAACTGAGGCGTCACCGTTAAAGAAGGAGGGTTAACGAATGAGGGTGAGAGTGCGGTGATTTTTTTCACATCGGCCAGTCTTTGCATGCCAACGCGGTCTTTTCACGTGTGATTATGAAATGTCACAACTGACCTTGTTATTATTATAAAATAAAATACTCCTTTCGATTTTACTTAGATACTTTAAACTTTTATTATAAAATAAAATTAATTTTAAGTTTTAAATATAAACAAAAGCTACCACAATCATTATATTTATTTTGAATATTTCAATATTATCCTTAGTTTTACTTTTCCAATATTTTTCATACTACTACAAACATATAATCATTACTACGATTTCTAAGATTTTTTTTTTAAGGGTAAAAGTGTAAATGTCATATTTTTTCTATATTTTATTCATTCTTCTTAAAGGGTGCGTCTTGTTTTTCAATTTCTTATAATCAAGACTAGAGAAAGTATATAAAAAGTCAATATTTTCTTATAGTAATTACTATTTGGATTTTAGATTTATATTGAGTTATCAATGTATATAGTCATAACTAGACATCATGTCCGTGCATTCGCACGGATTATACATGTGACATAACAATTTATAAATACGTGACATACGGTTAATACAAAAAACTTCTTTATAAACAATATTTTCAGTTTTATTCGTATCTTCTTCTTTTTCGTCGGTTATTAATATTTTCAACCACTGAAAACTGTCTATGTTGAAACTTGAACGGAATTCTTTTATTTGAAGGATTGAATGATAACCTATGCATAATTATTATTTTTCACCAATATTGTTGTCATATATGATATATCAATTTACCTTCAACGACATATGTTTCCAATTTTGTAACAATCAACTGTGTACCATTGCATAATCCCAAAGATTGTTCAATGTTTCTGAGCAACATTATCGGTACTCCAACTTTTAATCTTAGCTTATGATTCGAAACTCCATATGCAATGGTGGTGTTTAAGAATTCATAAGTATGAATATCATCTGGTGTGTCAATATTCGATTTGACATGACACGGAGAATCATAGCTCAAATATGTTTTTTTCTTCTCCATGAATTAAATCCAAAGTGTAATCATTTAGTGCATCAACAATTGTATTTTTAGGAGCTAATATGACATTAATTAGTTATTTTATAAAGAATTTAAAATAATTTAAATTTTATAAGCAATGAAACAAATTAAATTTATAGTATAAAAAGAAAAATCGAGGATGCGATAAAAAAATTGCAATGCCAGAAAAAAATTTCAAAAATAAAAAAAATGGAAATACAATATCATTCGTCACAACCAAAATATTTAAAAAATATAGTTCAGGTACATCAAACAACAATAATTGAATTAAAAAAATTTTGAAAGTGCGATCTAAAATAATATGTAGTTGATGCATCAAAAGTCATAGTTATTAGGTGGTATTACCAACATATTTCAAATAAATTCAAGTGGCTTAGTGGCTAAATAACAAAGCTATATAAAGAGGTTGTGGGTTCAAATCCAACTGAAGTAACTTTTTTATATTATTTAGTCTTACTTAGAAATTCCCTCCAAAATAGCAAATGTGATTAGGGTTTAATTAGTAGCATGTTATTCCCATTAGATATATAATTCAAATGGTTTAGTGGCTAAATAACAAAGCTATATAAAGAGGTTGTGGGTTCAAATCCAACTGAAGTAACTTTTTTATATTATTTAGTCTTACTTAGAAATTGCCTCCAAAATAGCAAATGTGATTAGGGTTTAATTAGTAGGGGTTGAGTTATTATACATAAGGAATATCCTTATGTATGGTGCATAAATAAATCTCCATCATGCATGCTTTAGTGCATTTGATTGATCAAAAAAGCATTGGATGGTGGAGATTTGTTTATGCACCATGCATAAGGATATTCCTTATGCATAATAACTCTAACCAATTAGTAGCATGTTATTCCTATTAGATATATAAAGATAAAGATAAAGATTCATTGAGTTCTGTTTTAAAAAATAAAATAATAATAATAATTCATTGAGTTCTCAATGTATTTATTGTATGATTCAATAAATCTAAAAAATAAATATAGAAAATAATGACTTTTTAGATACATTGAAAATTTAATGTATCTAATCTATATTATAATCTAAATACATTAAACTTTGAATGTATCTTAAAAATAATTTTTTTTATAATTAGAACTAGAGTGAATATGAAATCTTAAATAGTGTACCGGGACAATAGTTAAAGAAACAAAAATAATAATATATTTTTTTCATCCTTAATTATAAGCAAAAGTTAACTTTTTAGATTCATCGAATAAATAATGCATAGACCAGATACATCAGTTACTGAATGAATCTTAAAAGTAAATTTTTGCTTATAAATAAAAATAGAGGGATTAATTTTGAAAATTATGTATTCAATATCTTGAATATTTTTATTTTTGTTTCCATTTTTATTTTGTTAATATTGACTGGCACTATTTAATATTGTTGGGGATAAAATCCAATGACAAAGAGCACAGAAGGAAGAAAATGATAAAGAAGAAAAATGAAACTTAGGAAAAGAAAGAATGTGAAATTCTTATTCACAAAAGGTTGTTATTTACATGTGAAGTTATACCCGTATTTATACACAACTTAGCTAACAGATAACTTCTAGCTAACTACCAAAACAAAACAAAAAAACTGAACAGAGGTTCAGAAGTAACTAAGCAGAGCTTCAGAAGTAGCTGAGCTTCAGAAGCTGCTAAGCTTCAGAAGCTGCTAAGCTTCAGAAGCTACAGAGCTTTAGAACCCAAGGAGCTTCAGAAGCTAAGAGGCTTCAGAAACTAAAACTATGTTTCATAGCTTGGCTTACAAAACCAATACTCCTCCTTAAGACAAGCTATCAAAACATACAATTCCAATTTCCCTCCTGAGCTTGAGGAACTGATCTCTCTTCACAGCTTTGGTCATTAAATCAGCTTGTTGGTTCTCAGTGGGGCAATACTCCAGAATCAGTTTCCCCTTATTAACTTGGTCTCTGAGAAAATGAAACCGAGTTTCAATGTGTTTGCTCTTGCCATGACTAACAGGATTCTTAGCCAAATTGATTGTTGATTTATTACCAAGCTTCAGCACCACTGTGATGTCTTCAACAATCCCTATCTCACTGAGAAGTGATTGCAACCAATTAGCTTGACAAGCTGCTAGAGAACCTGCTACATACTCTGCTTCACAGCTTGAGAGGGCTATGACTGACTGCTTCTTGGAGCACCAAGACACAGGTGCATTTTGAAATTTAAACAAGTAACCACTGCTGCTCTTCCTTTCTATCTTATCACTACACCAGTCAGCATCAGAAAATCCACTCAACTCTAGCTTTCCCTTACCCTTAGAGTATGGAAACAACACACCATAGTGGATTGTACCATTGATGTATCTAAGTATCCTCTTTGCTGCTAACAAGTGACACTTCAATGGTTTGCTCATAAACCTCCTAACATAACCTACTGCATAGCTTATGTCAGGCCTGGTTTGACACAAGTATCTCAATGAACCAACTAGCTGCCTGAACATAGTTGGATCAACACTGTCACCACCTGCCTCTACATCAAACTTGACCTTAGTATCTATAGGTGTAACTGATGAGTTGCAGTCAAGCATCTCAAACTTCTTCAAAATCTCAGTAGCATACTTGGATTGATGTAATATCATTCCCTTTGGAGTTTCCAAGAGCTCCATCCCTAGAAAGTAGGTCAGCTTCCCTAGGTCAGTCATCTCAAATTCACACTTCATCTGTGATTTGAACTTCTCTATTTCTGTAGGTGAGCTACCTGTCAACAACAGGTCATCAACATACAAGCATATGATCAACATATGCTTGCTATCACTGCCTTTTACATAAACACCATATTCTACACTGCATTTCCTGAAGCCTTGTGTGACAAGGAACTGATCAATTCTCTTGTTCCAGGCTCTTGGAGCTTGCTTCAGACCATACAAGGCTTTGTTCAGCTTCAGCACTTTGTCTTCATTGCCCTTCAGTTCAAACCCTGGAGGCTACTTCACATACACATCTTCCTCTAGGGATCCATTCAGAAATGCTGACTTCACATCTAAATGAAATAGGGGTCATCTGTCACTGCAAGCTAAGGCTATTACTAACCTTATTGTCTCATGTCTTGCCATTGGTGAAAATACCTCATCATAGTCCAACCCTTGCTTCTGTAAAAACCCTTTTGCTACAAGCATTGCCTTGTATTTTATCACTTTGCCTTCAGGATTTTGTTTGACTTTGTATACCCATTTCACATCAATTGCTCTCTTGTCTGAGGGCAATTCACACAAGTCCCATGTTCTGTTCTTCTCAATTGACTTCAACTCATCAATCATTGCCTCCATCCATACCTTACTCTTCAGTGCAGCTTTGGTATCTATAGGCTCAGTGTCTGCAAGCATTGCATAATGTACAATTTCTCCTTCATTGTCTACTATATTATCAGGAACAATCTCACAGTCAGCTAGCCTTCTAGGCAACTGAACATTCCTCTGAGGTCTTGGTGGTACAACATTGTCATCATCACTAGAGGTATGCATATCTTCATCACTGTTGGCACCTTGGTTGTGATTTTGGTTCACAAATGTGACTGTGTTGTTAGTGTTGTTTGATCCAACCTCTAAGTCCACTGCACAAGCTTTCTTAGATGTGATCTTATGTTTCCAATCCCAACTTTCATCCTCTAACACTTTCACATCTCTGCTAATCTCTACCTTATCTAAAGTAGGATTATAGAGCCTATAAGCACCAATCCTGTGATATCCAACAAATATCATAGATATACTTTTATCCTCTAGTTTCTTCCTCTTAACATCAGGCACATGTTTGTAGCACAAGCTACCAAACACCTTCAAGTGACTCACACTTGGCTTACTCTTAGACCATACCTCTTCAGGTACCTTATCCTTCAGTTTCTTAGTTGGACTTCTGTTTAGTATGTAGACAGCTGTGGCTACAGCTTCACCCCAGAACCTTGATGGAAGGTTCTTCTGCTTTACCATACTTCTGGCCATATCTAGAATGCTTCTATTCCTTCTCTCAGCAAGACCATTGTGTTGAGGAGTGTATGGTGCAGTGACCTCATGGATTATGCCCTGATCCTTACAGAATTTCTCAAATTCTTTAGAGGTATACTCACTTCCACCATCTGTTCTCAGAATCTTCAAAGACTTGTCACTTTGCTTTTCAACCAGTGTCTTAAACCTCTTAAACACTTCAAAAGCTTCACTCTTGGCCTTGATATGATACAACCATATCATCCTTGAGTATTCATCAACAAATGTCATGAAGTACTTGTTTCCACCAGTTGATAGAACATCAAATGGTCCACATATGTCAGAATGCACAACATTCAGCACATCACTAGATCTCATAGGCAAGTGACTTTTGAATGAAGATCTATGATGCTTTCCTAACAAACAAGTAGTACATGTGTCTACTGGAGTTATGACACTAGGTAAACCTAACACCATGCACTTTGAATTAAGCATTGACAAGCTTTTAAAATTCAAATGCCCATACCTCTTGTGCCATAGATCACTCTTTCTATCCTCTATGGTTGCAGATAAACATGTAGCTTCAATGGCTTTGATCTGAGTCTTGTAGATTCTGTTCTTACTTTGTGCTGTCTTGAAAACTAATATCTTCTTAGAATCAAATAGTTGTAGGGTCTCATCCTCTATAACTATCTTGAAACCCTTTGAAATCAACTGTCCCACACTCATGAGATTGCACTTCATCCCAGGAACATAGAGTACATTTTCAATCACAGCCTTCTTTCCATTAGACCTTTGAATCACAACATTTCCCATGCCTTCTGCCTTAATGGAATCACTATTAGCCAATCTGATTTTGGTGTTGAGACACTCATCAAAGTCAGTTAAGATGCTCCTATTGCCAGTCATGTGATTAGAACATCCTGAGTCAAAGTACCACACCATGGAATCTGCTGCTTCATCAGCAATTGTCACCATGAAACTTGTTTCATCATCTGAACTTGAGTCATCATGTGCTACCTTTGCCTCTTCTTCATTCTCTTGGCTCTTCTTTTTCTTTGGATTTTTGCACTCATTTGCATAGTGGCCATACTTATCACAGTTATAGCATTGGATCTTGCTCTTGTCAACCTTCTTCTTTGACTTAGCCTTCTGTTTCCCTCCTCCTCCATCAGAGGATTCAGGTCCTGTCTCACCATCATTTTTGCTCTTCTTGGAATCTTTCTTTCCCTGCCATTTCTTCTTGTCTTTCTGGTATTTCTTGAACTTTGTGAAAAAAGCTTGCTCATCCTCCCTAACATGGCTTCTCTCACCATGCTTCAGCTCATGAGCTTCAAGAGTGCTCTGCAGATCCTTAATCTTGATCCCACTCAGGTCTTTTGCCTCTTCTATTGTCACTACAATGTGATCAAACTTAGAAGTTAAAGTTCTCAATACCTTTTCAACCGTTTCTTGCTCATCAAGATTACTACCACAATTCTTCATCTGATTGGTGAGAGTCACCAATCTTGTGAAGTAATCTGAAACTGAATCATCACTCTTCATCTGCAACAGCTCATATTGTCTCTTTAAGGCTTGCAACTTCGCCTTCTTGACCTTTGCATCTCCACCATAACATTTCTGCAAAATGTCCCAAGCATCCTTGGAGGTTGTAGAGTCTGCAATCTTCTCAAACACCTTCGCATCAACGCATTGATGAATGGAAAATAGAGCCTTGCTGTCTTTTTTCTGTGCTTCTCTGAATGTTGCTCTCTGTTGATCTGTTGGATTTGCTGGTAATGGGTTAAGGACTGTATTCACTTGTTCATCCACTTCTTGAACAATGAATATCACCTTCATCTGTTTCACCCATGTATCCCAATTCTTTCCATCAAGAATGGGCAAATTCGCGTGGAAATTGCTTTTCCCAGCCATGGTTGATTCACCTCAACCTTTGATTCTCTTCTTGAAGAAGATTTGAATCAAAATCCCTTGGATCGTGCTTGCTATGGATACCACTTTGTTGGGGATAAAACCCAATGACAAAGAGCACAGAAGGAAGAAAATGATAAAGAAGAAAAATGAAACTTAGGAAAAGAAAGAATGTGAAATTCTTATTCACAAAAGGTTGTTATTTACATGTGAAGTTATACCCGTATTTATACACAACTTAGCTAACGGATAACTTCTAGCTAACTACCAAAACAAAAAAAACATAACTGAACAGAGGTTCAGAAGTAACTGAGCAGAGCTTCAGAAGTAGCTGAGCTTCAGAAGCTGCTAAGCTTCAGAAGCTGCTGAGCTTCATAATCCAAGGAGCTTCAGAAACTAAAACTATGTTTCATAGCTTGCCTTACAAAACCAATAAATATGACCTGTTTAAATATAAGCAAAAATTATTTTCTAGATTCATTTAAAAAATAAAGAATCTAGTTTACATTATAGCTTAAATTCATTAATTATTCAAAGAATTTAAAAAACTATGTTTAAATTTTGAAGAAGTAATATACACCTTCTCGAATTCTTTTTTAAGAAACTTTCATCAATTTTTTTTTTGAAAGTTTGACCAATTTTCATTTGTACTCCCTCGGTCCTTGTCTATAAGAGTTAGTTTACGAGTTTTAAAAAAGTTGATTTTAACATTAAATTGATTGACAAATTATGTTAATTTTTCATATTTATCTTTAATAATAATTTTCCATTAAATAGGGACTGAAGGAGTATAATTTTAACTGTGTCAAAAAATAATAATTTTATCTTAACCTATGACTTAAAAAAACAAGCATTTGACCAAAACATTAAATTAACTTTCTTTGACCCTAAAGGGTCCTACCATTAGATCATGGGTCTTTTTAAAGTGGGCAAGATTTTACTGATTAGATGGAAAACCGGTAGATTTATGAATCATGCCGTTATTCCTGCTAAATTATTGGGCAAAAATTAAAGGGTATTTGGGTAAATAACTTGTACATCATGAAAGGACAAAAACAGGATGAGAGTGAGACTGTTTACCTTTGGATGAAGTCACTATCGTGCTATAACCGATCTCCATATAAGGTAACCATATCCTGATTTGGTAAACACGAATTTTGCATATTTTTTTCTTTTCTTTATAGTACTCACAAATTTTGTCTCCAATGGAGCATAATGGGGTGATGATATCAAATGCACATAAAATGACACCAACATAAATTGGATCATGTTAATGGATGCTCTAAACTACTATAGTATAGTATATGGAAAACAGTCATATTTTTTTAATATGTATTTTGTCCTTCTATATATAGTAAATTTTATTTTCAGTTTTCCAAATTTTTTTTCTTCAAATTTTAGTCTTCTTAATTTTCTATTTTCATTCTTAGTGCTTTTTTTTTTCAAAAAATTATGTATCATGTTCAAATAATTTATTTTGAAAACATATAATTATTTACTATTAATGTCTTAAAATATCAACGATTCAATAATTTATCTATTTAATCTTTAATTTTTATTAATTTATCTATAACTTCAAATTAAAAATTGAATTGTTAAACAAAAGATTACATAGTGTTTTTTTTTAAAGGAAAAGATTTTACAAATAGTTTAATATTTGAACTAAAACTATTTTAAAGTCTTAATAATGATATATTAATAGCGGTATGTCATTAAAATAAGTTATTTCGAACATGCTACATGTAACACCCTAACCCAATATATATCCATAAAATTTTGGATTTCTAGAAAGCTTTATCTAATTGCCCAGCGGATAAAAATAACAATATCACTTGTGTCTAAAAAATAACAATATCACTTGAAATTGAAAATGAAAGTGTATACATATTGGTTCAAGATGTTACATTCTACTTCGTACATTGCTAAGTTAGTTATTTAGCATAAACATCTAATTTAAAAATTCTTTCCGAAAACGATACATTTTTAATTAATAGACTACAAGAATAAATGACTCTACAAACCTTAATTTTTAGTGTCACAATCAGAGCATAACTTCACCGAATAATGGGAACATCAAGAAAATAATCAACCTGAGAATCTGGACTCCCTAGAGCCCAACACATAAGACAAAATAGAGTGAGATTATTTTTACAAATAAAATAAAGCAAATTATGATTTACATCAATTAAAATCATACACTATTCATTTTAGAATTCACCAACAACATTTGCACGTTAACAGAGTAACTAATACATAAATCAACGACATATTTCAAAAATCACATTTCACATGTCGCTTAACACATCAAAGACTCAATCTAAAATGCATGAATGTTTTAAAAAAAAAACTTTGTTTTAAAACTAAGATCTTATCATGGTGCAACTCAAACTCAAGCATATCTAAGGAACTGCATCAACTATAAATAGAAAACTCAAGCCAACGTGTACGAGCAAAAATCAAAGAATCTCTAAATTAGAGCTAGTTGCGAGTCAAAGTACTTGTGATCCCTCACAAGTAATTACTTGTGGAGTTGCACAAGGGTGACCTGGCTCTATAGGTTTAGAGCTATAGGTAATTAATGTTGAATTAGTTTAATTCAGCATCTTTTTGTGATTAAAAATTTATGATTGCTCAGATTGGATGATCGTGGAAAAGTGAGTAGGTTCTTATATTTAGGGGGAGTGAAACTCTAAGTAGAAGGTGCACTAAAATTAAGAAAAGGCATAAGCAACAATAGATTTTGTTGTTTGTTGTAAAACTATGTATTAATTCGACGTAGTAGTCTTTCTTTCCTGAATTGATATCCTCCAGAGTATGTGTAGTTTCACCGAACTGGATCAACAATTATCTATGTCCTTTACTGCTTTCATTATTATCATCTTGCGCCAAAATTGTTATACACATTGTCTTAGACATTATACAAAAAGAACGATTGTCCTAGACAACGTATAAGACATGTCCCTTGAAGAACATAATTTACAATTTCTACTCCTAAAAAATCTTAAGAGAGTCCTATATTTAGGGACGGGGTTAGTAATTTCTATGAAAACCTATATTTCTACTATTATATTTAGTGTCTAATACGAGGATCTATATTTCTAATCATATTTTAATACGCATGCCTACTTTTTTATGATTTATACGGAAAACTATATTTATACTCA
Organism: Trifolium fragiferum; assembly: GCA_954870985.1. Taxonomy (NCBI): domain Eukaryota; kingdom Viridiplantae; phylum Streptophyta; class Magnoliopsida; order Fabales; family Fabaceae; genus Trifolium; species Trifolium fragiferum. The sequence goes on along the minus strand of OX940791.1, from coordinate 23,622,810 downwards.
TTTATTAATACATATGCCTATTTGTTTATAATTTCTCTGGTGACCAATATTTCTTCTCGTATATTAATACAAGTCTCTATTTTTCTAAAATTTCTACGGGGACCAATAGTTCTGCTCATATATTCATATGGAAGCCTAATTTTTTTTAAGGGTAAATAAGTTTTTACCCCTTACAAAGTAGGTGTGTTTTGTTTTACCCCCTTGTAAATTATTATTTTCGATTACCCCCTGTAACTTTGGATTCACAATATTCTCATAGAGCTCCATTTTCTCATTCCTAAGGTCACCTGGGTGTATTGTGACAATGTCAGTGCCATCTATCTATCCGATAATCAGATTACTAGATAGATATTGGATTAGCATATAGATAGATGGAACTGACATTGTCGCAATACCGTAATCTTGTGCAGCATCGGCATACCAAGCATATTGAGATGAGCGTTCATTTGGTACGGAAAACGGTACCTCGTGGTCAGGTGCGCGTCCTTCATGTTCGCTTCAGACATCAGATTGTTGGCGTTTTCACCAAAGAATTTTCTCGCAGTCTCTTTGATTATTTTCAGACCAGTCTAAATGTCTGTGAACCTTCCGCTTTGACTGCAGGTGTATTATAGAATAGAAAAGTGTTATATTAATATCCCTGTAATTATGTTGTATAATAATTATAGAGTTGACCAAACAATTGTGTGTGTCTATATATATATATATGAATCAAGATCCATTGACAATAGATGGCTAGACATGGCCATGGGGCGGGTCGGGGACATATTTTGCCATCCTCAAACCCAAACCCATAAAGTTTGGGTATCCCCAAACTCGTTTCAATTCTTAACGGGGATGAAAACTAAAACCTCAAACTCATACCCAACAGAATTCGAGTATCCCCATTTCACTCTACCTCCATATGAATTTGAGTTGCACTTTGTTATTTTTTTATTAAAAAAATAGTTAAAAGTAGAAAATTATTTTATTTTAACAATATTTATACATAGAAAATAAATTGATTAATACTCAACTTAAAAATATGAATGTAATAATCTAAAAAAAAAATTAAATATGAATGCAATCTAGAGTTTGTTTAAGGGATTCTAATTTATAAATGATAAAATCTAATTAGATATAAGTCGGGCGGATTCGGGGTAGGTATCAATATCCTTATTATCCGCCCCAACCTCAACTTTTAAAATTGGGGAAAATCAAACCCGAACCCAAATCCAGTCAACTCGGGTTTTTCTCCGTCAAAATCGGGACAGGGCGGACAGGTATCCGCGAATATGAGTTATTTTGCCATGCCTATAGGTGGCAAAGTTTAATTTGACATCAAATCTTATTCGTTTATTTTATTTAATCTAATCACTAATATTTATTTTTTTTAATATTAAATTATTTATAAAACAATTTTTTTAGATAAATAAATATTTACCACTTGCAATGTGGACGTGTTTTGTTTTACCCCCTTGTAAATTTATTTTTTTGGATTTACCTCCCTCATTGAATATGTGGGCTTAAAATTCCATCATTTTGCCCCCTGTAATGTTAGTGAATTTTGGTTTACCCTCTTTGTTGGTTATGTCACGTCATCACTTATATGAAAAAAAACATTACAGGAGGGTAATCGAAAAAAAAATATTACAGGGGGTAGATAAAAAAAGAAACACATAATAGGGAGTAATCAAAATTTTGTTTGGTTCAGTTCCGTTTAGTTTGATTTAGTTCTGTTTCGTTTGGTTGTGCTTCGTTTAATTTACTTTGTTATGTTTGTTTTTGTTTGAATCTGTCTGATGAGCCTAAGCTCGCAAATTTGTTTGGTGATGGCATACTCACAATCTGAAAATTTGAATCCGGTGAGGGAATACTCACAATCTGAAAATTTGAATCCGATGAGGGAATACTCAAAGTATGGGGTGAGGGAATACTCACAGTATGGGGTGAGGGAATACTCACAATCAGAATCCAGTGAGAGAATAGTCACAGTCTGAAACCGATGAGGGAATACTTACAGTCTGAATCCGATGAGGGAATATACTCATAATTTGAAAATCTGAATCCAGTGAGGGAATACTTACAGTCTGAATGCAATGAGGGAATACTCACAGTCTGAATCCGGTGATAGAGTACTCAAAATTTTAAAATCTGAATCCAGTGAGGGCACTACTAGAAATATGATTTTTTGCAGCGATTTTTTTTGTTATAAGTTGTTACAAGTCGTTGGCAAAACTACCCGATAGTTTTGGTAGTGAGGAATACTCACAATCTGAAAATATGATGTTGGAGCTGAATCTGATGTTAATTTATTTTCAGAGTTAATTTTGTAAGCTTAAAGAATAGTATTAGAATAATATGTTTTCAATTTATTTTTGTTTTTTGTTTGCCAAACTACCGATGCTTCATGTTGATGTATCGTGAGTTTGAGGGGAAGTGTTAGATAATAATATTAGTGGACTTATATTATTGGACCCTTTAGGATAATCTATTAGATTTTACTATGTATTTGCTTGTAACTTTTATTATTGTCAAACTGTTGGTATTCTATGAAACCCTAACCGTTATTTTGTATTTCTCTCTGAACTATGTTTAATTAACATGGATTACCCCCTGTAATATTTTTTTGTTCGATTTATTCTCTGTAAATTTTTTTTGGATTACGCTGTAATGTTTTTTTTCATGTAAATGATGACGTGGTATGCCTAACGCCGGGGGTAAACCAAAATTCGCTTACATTATATGAGACAAAATGATGGAATCTTTAGCCCACATATTCAAAGAGGAGGTAAATAATTAAAAAAATATATTATAGAGGAGTAATCCAAAAAATAAATTTACAAAAAGTAAAACAAAACACGCATAATTTGTACGGGATAAAAACCTCTTTACTCTTTAAAAAATTATCTTAAAATTATATTAAAAATGTTATTTTTAACACAAGTTTATTTTTTATTTTCTTAAAAATGTGTATTGATGAGGCATCAGCATTCTCAACCGTGAGCACAAACCATGTGTGCTGAGACAGCCAGCCATTCTTATACTAGTATATATATAGGACAGCGTAACTGTTGGGTTTTTGTCACAATTCTGCACTTCGCAATTTGCATTATAAAATGATAAAGTTTTTACATCCATATATTAAAAAATGCAATGATTAAAAAATATTTTGTCTTATAATTATAAGCCAAACATGTGTAAAAATAATAATAAATATACAATTTTTTTATATAAAAGTTACTTTTTTTTTGTTGTTTAGACAATTTCCTAAGGACCCTGTTAACATTTTCCACGGTTATATTTTACCAAATTATCTTTAGTAATTATTGATGTATATATTTTTCTCTATCATAAATACAAGATAAAACAATTTAATTTAAGGGCATAACTGAAAAGAAATAGTGACATTCATCATAAAACAAATTTTTACAATCATTTTAAAACAAGGGTTTTTTTACTACAATAATACTTTTTTTAAAACGATCTGAGCAACATGAAAAAGGGTCAGAAAAGAAAGAGCAGTAATATAAATAAGAGATTCATTGAAAAAAAGTAATTCAGAAGCATTCCTTTCACTTTTAAAATGAATGCCATTTAATTTTTTTTTTTATAGAATTAATTTGTACAAACTCAATATAGAATTATTATTTCACTTTGAATTGTACCTCCAACTTATTGACTACTTACTACTTACAAAATAAACATTTTCTTTTATAAATAAAGAACATCTAGACAATAAGAATTAAGTAGTCATTCCAACTAAGTTGACATCCTTAAATATTCACGTTCTCTATATATAATTCATAATAATATAAATAAATAAAACGAGAAAAGACATGTACGTTGAGGGGAGGGGGCAAAGCCGTATCCCAAAAGTAACCAAAATAAGTAAAAGGACAACAAAGTAACTATCCCGCCAAAAAGAGTTCGCAAATAATCCTAGATGCACATTTGTCAATTTCCCTCACATTTCCAGTTGTGGATTCAAGGGACGTGTGAGATGTGATACCTTTAGATCGAGTGTTATACTTATATGGTTGTCCAACACTTCTAGCCAATCTCTTGTTTTTTTTAGTAAGGTTGGTGGATATTGATTGGTCGCCTCCTCCTCCAAATGTGTTCAAAGTTAATGTGGATGGTTCTTATAATGGAAATACTAGTATTTCTGCATATGGTGGCCGGTCCTATTCGAAATTCTAAAGGCCATCTCCAAAGAGTCGACTCTGTTGGACCATATTTACAATTCAAAGAGCTTCTTCACTTCACTTTAAATATCTCCTAGACGAGATTATCTCCCTCATCAATTCAACAAAATGGTTTAATTCAATCGGTGATCACATCTTTCGCGAAGTTAACTCCTGTGCATATCACCTTACACATCGAAGCATGTAATCTAGTTTAATTATTGAAAGTTTTAGTTTAATTTTTTTTCTTCTTGAGGTCTTTTACCGTAGAATAATTGTAGGCAAGTCAGACTTTATGTTTAGTTGTTTAGTTTTTCTTTTTCGCCTTTTAATAAAAAAAAGAAATATTTATTAATTAATCACTATCTGCTCTGAACGCAAAGAATGCAATTACTCCAATGGCGAGAATGAGTGCCTGAGTTTAGTGGTTGTGAGCTTCAGGCACGGAGGGAAAATTATTTGCAAAAAATGTTAACACTCTAACGCTCACATCGGTATTTGAATGGGGAGAAAATGCTAAGGATTGGGTGAAAATTGCATACCTTACGTGTTTGAATGCGTAATTATAGGCCTAATCTTATATGAGTATGCATGGAGAATGAAATTCCACTATGCTGAATTCTTATTAGTTGATCTCATTTAATATAGAGGACGAGCGTGTCCTTTCTCGTGAAAATTAATCATGTGCTTAATAACATATATTAGAGTTATGCGCTTCATAACTTAATTGGTCTTAAGTGTATGAGTTTTAGTTCAATTTAGAACACTATCAAAATAAATAAATTATTAATCCATAAAATAATGTATGCAAAGCACATATAGTTGTTTATGACACGTATTCAAAAGATTAAAACAAAAAGAATGAAATATGATATACAAATAAATAATGGAGTATATGGATGGCATTGGCATGGCCGCATGGGGCATACATATGAATGTCAGCCAGCGTTATATGAAGAGATACAGTGCATCAGCAAAAGGGCAGCCAAGGAACCGGAATCTACTTGACTCACATTCTGTATTGTTCGTTCGTGTGCAGCAAAGCAGTACTGCAAATGGTAACACCTTCATGTCGTTACCTACCTTTTTTGCGAAAAATCCAAAATATAACCGAATCTATATTTTTGAATACAACAATAACATTGGACTTGAAACCAAAAAAAAGCTAAACAACGCCCCTAGAATAATTCTAACTATGGACTACAATTACATTATTGGTGATAATTCTTGTGACAACCCAACTATATAGTTAAGAATTAGAAGAATTTTTTTATTTTGTTATTTGTTGAAAAGAAAAAAATTAAAATTGGTAAAAATAATATCTAACCCTAAATATTCGAGTAACGTACGACATTTACAAAAAGTTCTCAAGTTTATATCGTTCCCTACTTGTACAATGCACATATATAGTATCATTAAAATATTTGACCAATTAATTTAAAAACTTACTATCATTTATATTGAAGCTTGACCAAATTTAAAAACTTACTATATCATTATCATTAAAATATTTGACCAATTAAATTTTTTGACCAATTAAATTTTTTGACCAATTGAATTTTGAAAGTTACTTTACATAACTAAAACTATTATAAATACACATATATATGTCTGTAATTATATTATACAAGTACGGATCACTAGATAATACTCTTACTCTTAATAAAAAAATAATACTCTTCACCAAGAAAAAAATGAAGAATCAAATCTTCTTCACATTTCTATTAATTTTGATGATAACTCTGTCACTTGGCTTAGGTATATGTATTCTCCACATTTCTCGATATTTATTTATCTATCTATTTATATGAAATATATAAAATCTATACCAACTTATATGTTCAATAACTGATGCAGATGTTGAAGCGCAAAAAAAAACTTGTCAAAAAGATTTTCCGACATCTCATTGCGACAAGTCAACTTGCAATCGTGATTGCAGTTTCTATGGTGAAGCATATGGAGTTTGCATTGCACCAACTACTTGTCGTTGCGTTTACAAATCCATAATGTGCGGTTAAGATGAAACATTTTGAGGGCCTAGCCCATCTTTCATATCAAAAAATAAAATAAGACTATATTTTGAACATTGTATATCTTGCTTAATTGTGTTAAGTTAGTTGTTAATGAATTACAAATTCGTGTTCAAATTTGGATCCTCGGCAGCAATTATATCTACAACTACCTCTGCTGCATTGTTCTTAACCATTTGATTAATTGTGCGGCTTGAAATATAAAACACAAATAAAATTTGTTTAATTTTCATAGTTTTATTTCTTCTTCACGCAACTTCGATTAACACCGCTAAACAAACCATTTTCTTTATCTTTTTTGCCTTTGATAATACACCATTTATTTGCACCCTCACAATAAATTTTCAACCCAATTGTTATCAACACCACTAAACAAACCATTTTCTTTATTCCATTTTTCTCCTCATTCTGCAGAACAAAACAAATTGGGGATAGTCACAATTTGAGACAAAATAAAAGTCAAACCTATGGAATTCCCAAATTTTAATTGCACATAACAGAGAGTGACTAGTGATTGTTTCGATTGAACAAATCTCAACTCTTTATTGATTCAATTCTAGGGTAAGGTTACTATGTAGTTTTTAAACGTTTTGTTTAATAATTATGTATTTATAACTAGATCTCTTGGTTAGGTTTTTTAGATGAAAATCCCTATTACTATTTGAGCTGTGTAATTGGTTATAAAAAATATAATATATGCAACACCCTATTTTCTCTATTTACTTATTGATCTTGATACAATTTATAAGTGTAGACGTATTTAAGAATTGCATCTTAAGTATTTATACTCAATTCTGTAGTAAATAAGGCTAACGTGTAAGGAGACAAGAACTTCTCAGCTAGGGGTTACAGAGGATTAACTCGAGCACTTAATTAAATTTTGCATGATTTGTACCAAAAAAATAAAATAAAATTTTGCATGACTTAAACTACACTAATACTTTAGGAGTCACGTGACAACAAAAAATACATTTACATGAGGATTTTTTTTTTTTTTTGGTGTGAAAGATGGGCTAGGCCCTCAAAATGCATTTTTTTTGCTTTTAACAAAAAAATACATTTACAAGAGGATTTTTTTCTTACAAAAATTTGCAAGAGGGTGTTATTGGATGCAAATCAGCACAATGCATCAACACTGTTAATCTGTTAGGGAAATAGAATTACGATAGATTGAATAGCGCCAATTATCAAATAGGAATAGGGGAACGATTCGAAAAACACCTAACCAATACTTTTACCTTTGATCCCTAGACTCTATTGTTTTCTATTTATCTTTATTTTCTATTATTTATTTCATCGCAATATCCAAATATAAACGAATACAAAACTATCCTAAAATTCCTAAACGAAATTAATTAACTTGACATAATTCATATGGAAACGATCTATATCATAAATATTATTATTTGACGATTAATCAGTTAGACTGTGAAAAAGTGTAAAAGACTACTCCCTCCGTCCCATTTTATTTGAGCAGTTGACTGTCTCACGTTTGCCAATGTAAAACTTTAACGATTAATATCTTTGATTGTATAATAGCAAAAATTATAAAAATTTGATATTTTGAAAATATAAATCGAGGCGAATCTAACAAGATCTTATATGCTAATATTTATTTTTTATTTATGAATAAAAAAATAGAGTCAAAGCGAGATATATGAATAGTATCTACAGTCAAAATAGCTCAAATAAAATGAAACGGAGGGAGTACTAAATGTGCTTAAAAGATTCCCCCTCAAAATCATCAAGGACACATCATCGTTGAGGAGTATAAGGAAGAAATATTACAGTTGTCCATATGATTGATAAAAGTTGGGCTCCATGATGATATAAGGACACGCTTAGTGGCCCAATGGAGGAAGAAAGAGAAAAATCCATTAAGTGACATGTGTTTTTTTTTTTTTTTTTTTTTACGTAAGTGTACTACATGCTGTTCATCTAATTTTGATCATTTAATTTTGTCAAAAAAATTATATTTTTGAATTTAAGAAATAATTATTTTATTTGTTTTTGTTACAAGAGAAAGGCTAAAAAACAAAATCCAAAAGAAAAAACTACTCTCTAACAAAAACAACTCCCCTAACAACAGTAAGAAGATTAAACAACTAACAGGAAGAACTTCAAATTTCACAAGAGGGAAGATAAAGTTAGCTCCCAACTTTGTCAAAATATCAGCACATGCATTACTCTCTCGAAGTGTGTGATAAAAAACCACATTCCAATTTTTATTTAGCAATTGACGGATACTAATAATTTTATTTGCAAACTGAGGTTAAAGTGAAACACCATTCTTGACAAGAGTAACAATTTTGACAATAACAGAATATAAACTCTGACATGACAGTCACATAAATATGGGTACTAGATGTCATGTCATTTAATGAATATTGCACATCATCAAATTGAAAGCTAAATGGAGAGGAAGTCAAATGCCCAAATCTTTCAAATTTATGGAAAAAAACCGGGGATCAAAATTGCAAATTTGTTAATTTGATGGTACTACTACTATGAGTATTTCCAATGAAAGAATCCAAGTGAGTTTCATACAATAATGAATTTGATTCATATCTATTATCTCATTTAAGGAATTTAACGTGATAAAGTGATCAACATAAAAATAGTTGAAATAACTCTAAATAAAAATAAGATATTATAATATTTGGTTGCATGATAAGATATCATATCATCAACAATATGAGTACACACCTTTTTTTTTTACCATTGTGTATAAGTTTCATAAGCATGACACAACATCACAAAGAGACTTCTTATTATTATGTACGAAACTCAAAATAGATTGATTAAAAAAATCATTAGAAATCAAGGCCGATCTAAGCATAAAGCAACCCAAATCCTAGCTTTAGACTTCCCTAAAAAACAAATTTATTTAAAACACATTAGGCATCCAGATAAAAAAACGATGTTAGTTTTGCTTCTCAAAACATGCCAAGTTTTTTGCGTAGCTCACTTGACATTCAAATTCAATCCAAGCCACCTAAGACCTGCTTTTGGCATTTTTGTTCAATTTTATCCTGTTTTTTAAGATTTTACCATATTAGTTTTGCTTTTTTTTATTTCTTCTTTTGACACAAGGCTCTATTTGGTTTTTTCTTTACTAAAAAGGCTTTATTAGATTTTTTTAATTAAAAAGACTTTATTAGTTATTGGATAGCGTTGATTGATTTATGATGAAGGGGCAGAGCTATAACCCAATATGCCTGGGCTTTTATCCGGGTTCTGATAAAAAAAAATTAATATTTTAGGAATTAATGTTGGACAAAATTGAGATTTTTAAGAATTAATTTTGAGTAAAATTGAAATTTTTAGTGTAAAACTGAAATTTTTGTTTAAATTGAGATTTTGCATGGATTGTTGACTTTTATTTGTTGAGCAGTGTTGTTTATTGCTTAAAAAAAGGGCAGTGTTGTTTATTTTATTTAATAAAAAATTCTATACTATAATATAATAATTATTTTTTTTCTAAAATATAAAGATAACTAAAAAATGTTATTGCAAATTTTGGTCTGAGTGTTTTGATAAACTATTCCTTAATAATAAAGTTGTTTTCCAATTTAATTTATTTATTTTTTTGTACAAGTTTTCCAATTTAATTCTAAAATAGTATTAAATGAAAATTGATATTTAGTCAAATTTTAAAAATATTGATATTATGAAATTGATTTTTTTGACATACAGTTATTTATTTATTTTCAATAAAAAATAAATATGGTACGTGCTAAAATTAAATCAATTCTTCTCATTTGTACATTCTTCTCAATTAAAGTTTTTATTTTTTATTTTAAATCAACGGAACCAAATTACATCCGAAATTAATGGTTACATATTAGTTCTTAAGAAATCAAAAGAATCCAACGAAGGAGAGGCGCTGGCATTAGCAGGAGCGATGAAAGCACTTGAGCAACGACACATTCCACAAGTTATTTTTTAAACAGATTCTAAAAGTGTTGTTGATGCGGTTCACTATTGCCGTGGTGGAATCTCCGAATTTAGCTTAATTATTACTCATATTAATAATTTGTTATCTTGTAATCCAAATTTTAAGGTTGAGTTTGTTAAGCGACAAACGAATATGGTTGCTCACACCCTTGCTAGGGCAGCCATTTCATGGGCTAGTCGCTGTGCTTTTGAGTCATTACCTACTTGTATTTCTTCCTTATTGATTAATGAAATGGCATAAGTTTATGGTTGTCAAAAAAAAAAAAAAAAAAGAATCCAACGAATTTTCCAAGTTTTAAAAATTTACTAGTAGTATATTGGAATGAAAATTAAATATAGTAATTAATAATTATGTTTTATTTTTTTTACAATAAATATAGTAATTATGGGTTGAATATATTGTCATTTAAATGCACCAATTCGTGACTAGGTAATCGGCCACATATCTTTTTTATTTATGAGAATAATCAGGCACACATCATGTTTGTAAATTTAGTCCAAAAAAAAAAATCATGTCTATAAATAAAATCGATAATTTTCTTCAACTTATATATATTGTCACTTCTCTCTTAAAATTTCCTCACATATTATTTTGTCTTTCTTTTAATTTCATTGGAATCACCCAGAATAGGTTCTATACAAAAACATGAATATTGTCATTCTACTATGTGTCGTCATTCTTGCAGGTTTGTAACCACTAATCTCCCCTCATTACAAAGTAAAATACGTTTTATGTGATATTTTTCTATTTTGTATATATTGCTTATTCTTTGTTTTCTTATATGAGTACAACCTTTGCATTCGTTGAATCAAAAGTAAAACCAATAGCTTTTTGTTCTTGACAAAAGTATAATAAAGAATTTTGATTTAACAAAATTGCTTAGTTACTTTTTATGGGTTGCATGCTAATTTTATTTTGGTATATCTTTATCAATATATGTTCTTTATAAATTCCACTTATTGAACTAAATTGCAGTTGTGATTGATAATTTAATTATTTATTTATTTAAGAAATAACCATCTCTCATAGATAGTTTTGACATGGATATATCAGATTAATTATAAGGTAAGAAAAAATATTGTCTTGCAAGTTTCCTTCTCTTCTCTAGTAAACAAACAATTTTGCCTTTCTATCAATATATATAATTAGAAGAAAAAAAAAAAAGTTAAAATATAATATATTAGTAAACTTCAAGACACTTAGAAAAATTACCTCAAAAAAAAAAAAAAAAAAAGACTTAGAAAAATAATATTTTAGTAAACTTCAAGACAATTAGAAAATCGAAAAGTACTTTATTTATTGCAAATTTGATATGAATTATTATGTATTCAAATTTTATGAACATTTTGTCGAAAAAATCAAAGATTTAAATTTCTTTTGTGCAAAAAAAATAAATAAATTAAATAGTACCATGGATATAGTGATTTTTATGTACAAACGATGATACTCGTGATTTTTTTTAATGGATGTTACTCATGAATTTACGAATGAAAGCATGTAAAATTAAATAGTACCATGCAATAGTGATTTTCCAAACTCAAGATGCGGGAATCAGTAGGTTAGTAGACAGGTAGTACAGGTACACAGGTACTCCTTCCCTAATTAGGGCCAGTTTGAATTTATCTTATTTTTGAATTTATAAAAATAGTTTATTTAAATAAATAAAATTTTTTTTGAACATAATAATTTTTTATATTAATTTTGAATTTTTTTTTGGTACATAATATATTTTTAAAAGTTATTTTTTTATAAATTACTTAAAAAAATTTATAATAATACATAAAAGCTTACGTAATGTATTTTACATACACATTTTTTTTTTGACGCAAGAGGACTACCACATATAACACAAAAAATAAATTTTGAAGTTGGGACTAAAAATAAACAAAAATATTGAGCATGTACAAACTAATATATTTGCATGCTGCTACCACAGGTTTTGAAGCCGAAGCATTATCCTATGATTATAGTGCCAGCATTGAAGTAAATTTCTCTCAATCTCTCTTGTCTCTAACATTTATATTTTCTAATGTGTCACATAAAATTTAACTCTAACTATTGTTACAATTGTTTTCAATCTCAGTGTTTGGCACAACCACTGAAGCCTCTATACAATGGAGGAATCATTGAAAACCCAGAATTGAATGATGGATTAAAAGGTTGGACAACATTTGGTGATGCAAAAATAGAACATAGAGAATCATTAGGCAACAAATATGTTGTAGCTCATAGCAGAAATCAACCACATGATAGTGTCTCTCAGAAGATTTACCTAAGAAAGGGATTGCATTATTCTATATCTGGTAAATTAATTTGTACTCAAACCAAGTATACTCTATCAATTTTAGTTTATAATTTTGTTGGGTTTAATGAATAATAATCCAATTGCAAAATGGATTGAAATTATGCAGCTTGGATACAAGTGAGTGAGGCAGATGTTCCTGTAACAGCAGTAGTCAAAACAAGAAAAGGATATAAATTTGGTGGTGCCATTTATGCTGAGCCTAATTGTTGGTCTATGCTTAAGGGTGGTCTCATAGCAGATACAACAGAAACAGCTGAGCTCTATTTTGAGGTACTATCTATTTCTTTTCCTAATTGTATTTTCTGTATTTTTTATTAAATGATAAATAGAAGATATTTTAATTAATGAAATTTATTCATCATATATACTATTTTTTTTTTCTTTTCATAATTCTTCAAAATGCTGAATTCTGTAGAGCAACAATACTTCTGCGGAAATTTGGATCGACAACATTTCTTTGCAACCGTTCACAAAAAAGCAATGGAATTCTCATCAAGAACTAAGTATTGAAAAGGTGATCATATTTTAATTATTAGCAGCCTTTAATAGGTCCATCCGAGACTCAAATAATAAGATTAATCCAACAGCTGCGAATATTATTTACCCAGCCGTTGGATTCATCCAATGGTTAAGAATTAAGATTTAGTTGACCGAGCTTCAACATTCTAGATATGTTAATACGCGATATATATGTATTAATGTGATGTATCATATGTGTAAAACTAATAAAAAGGATAAAGATCATGACAGTTTAGTTCTTTCTTGACAGGCACGCAAGAGGAAAGTAGTTGTTCAAGCAGTTGATGAACAAGGACACCCTTTACCAAATGCAAGTATATCTCTTACAATGAATAGGTTGGGGTTTCCATTTGGAAGTGCCATGAACAAAAACATCCTAAGCAACACTGCATATCAAAATTGGTTCACATCTAGGTTCACAGTTACCGCATTTGAGAATGAAATGAAGTGGTACACGAATGAAAATGCACAAGGCCAAGAAAACTACAACGATGCCGATGCATTGCTACAATATGCAAAGAAAAACAATATAGGTGTTCGAGGCCACAATATATTTTGGGATGATCCTTCATACCAACCTTCTTGGATCAAATCACTCTCACCGGACCAGCTTAACTCTGCGGTCGAAAAGAGGGTGAATTCCATTGTGGCAAGATACAAGGGTCAACTTATTGGCTGGGATGTTGTAAATGAAAATCTGCATTTCTCATTCTTTGAGAGTAAATTAGGACAAAACTTTTCTCCTAGGATGTTTAATGAAGTTCACAACATTGATGGACAAACCACTTTGTTCTTGAATGAATTTAATACCATTGAGGATAGTAGAGATGGTTTACCAACCCCACCAAAGTATATTCAGAAGATAAGAGAAATCCAAAGTTCGAATAATCAGTTACCTCTTGGAATTGGACTCGAATCTCATTTCCCTAATAGTCCTCCTAACTTGCCATACATGAGAGCTTCCCTTGATACTCTTGCTGCTACTGGTTTGCCGATATGGATCACAGAATTAGACGTCGCAAGCCAACCTAATCAGGTAAGATTAATAACACCAATGATTTTTGTTTTGTCGTTCCTCATGCTACAATCATTTCATGTCACCAAAAGAATAACATGTGCAATTTGATTCATAAAACGTACTTCCTCTGGTCCTTAATATAATAAAATAAATCACTTTTTAAAGTTATTGAATAATTAATGTATCTAATCTATATTATTGTCATTTAATGACTGCATATAATTCAATACTCACATTTATGCATTAACTAATTTAAGTTTTCAACTTATGATTTATGTAGGCAGGGTACTTCGAGCAGGTTCTTAGAGAGGCACATTCTCACCCAGCGATTCGAGGCATTGTACTGTGGACAGCGTGGGCGCCACAAGGTTGTTATAGAATGTGTTTAACAGATAACAATTTCAAGAATCTGCCTACAGGTGATGTTGTGGATAAACTGCTTAATGAGTGGGGGAAAACAACGGTATCAGGAACGACAGACGAAAATGGATTTCTTGAAACCTCACTTTTTCATGGCGACTACGAAATGGAAATTAGTCACCCTGTCAAGAACAATTATACTATCACTCATCAGATGCAAGTTCTTTCAAAAGACGAGTTCAAGAAATCGACACAATTTATTCAACTTTCTGTTTAGTTCTTTGCTACAATGATTTATTTTTTAAACTTATTTTCCTTTCAAGTTAACTGCTTCTGTGATAACTGATTAGATAATTTATGTTGAAAACACAAATTTAGTTGCCTTGGTTAGGTGTTCAATATGATAAACATCAAATAAATTAATAAAGCTCCAAAGAAAGAATTGTTTGGTTACAGTTTATGTTTCTTTTTTGTGATGTTCACCTCGGTTATTTACTATACCTGTAAAAATGCATCCAAATAACTTTTTGTATTCTCATAATATATTTGTGAAAATAAATCCAACTTACTTTTTATATCGGTGTAACATTTGAGTGATGTTACACGTCTTAATAACGCTTTAACGAATACAAATTTTACAAAATCCACTGATTGATTGAAAATTTATATCTTATAGATCATCCATAACCCGTAATCATTACCAGTCTTTACTAAGAAAACGTAATCATTACCGGTCTTCCAAATTATCTAGAGAATCGTTTTTAACAGTTTATTAATATGATGTGCGGACGTGCGGTGAATATATTGAGAGTCCATTATATGACGATCCTACAATCTTTCGACAAATCTATAAGATGTATCCTATTTGCTACAAGTGCAAATTCTCACAAAATTTTGAAAGCTTTGAACTCATTAGCTGAAGGCTTTAAACTCATTGGCACAGATTTATTGGCTAGACCAGGCTCACCTGTACCTACAAAAATAAGGGAAAGCACAGTGTTCCTTTTTTTAAGGTATGTGATCATTATTAAAATACAAGCAAATTTTTAGCCCTGTATTGAGGTGTACGCGCAATATCATCTACAAGACTTTGCAGCTCATGGTAATGATCTGAAAAATGAAAAGGAAGTATTCAATCGAGATTGTAAATTGCGGTTCACGAAACTTTCTAAGTCGCACATCCATTGCTATTTAAGGTACAAGTAGAGCTTGTATTGACATGTGCAACACTTTATAATTTTCTTTGTAGAGAATGTCGTTCCCATGAAATTTTCGGTCATCAAATCATGAACAAGTCTTCTTGAGTGTTGCCAAATCACGAAGACAGTAATTTTTAGTCATCAAATCACGAACAAGTCGTCATCTTCAGAGAATAATTGTAATTTAATTATCATTAAATTCTTAAATTTTTAAATAATTTTTGTAGATATATAATATGTTTAAAATATCATATAAAATTCATTTGCTAAAATTTAGAATTTTTGACCCGTTGGTGAGTTAAATTGAATTTTTTAAACGATAAAAGTTCAAGATAAAAATAATGAAACTCGTGACCTAAAAATCAAATTTTGAGCTCGTTTTTTGTGTAGTAACTTTTTATGATGTTATAATTTTTGACAGACTAAAATATGATAAAAATTAAGTAAACATCAAGCTTAAAAGATCATTATTTTATAAGGACAAAAAAATATTCAACCCTATATATATACACACTTTATTTTCCAGCCCCCATGAACAAAAATATTTGAATCCGCCACTGAAAGTAATAAAAGTTAAGATTTTGTCAACAAAAAAAAGATTTAGATATGTGGAGCAATGCTATTTAGGAGGACATAAGTCAACAACACTTTGTTACAATTTTTTAAGAATTAATGAATTTGTTATTAAAAGATTTAAAATTTAAAATTTATAATCATTTTTTTTATTAACTTCTGTAAATTATTTTTGCGAAATTTCAATGAATTTTTCAAAATCTATAAAGTATTTCGAAATCTTAAAAATCTATGTTATAAATATATCAAAATTCTATGTTAAAAGAATCCTCTTTATGTTTTTTGAAAGAAAGATGCTTATAGCATTTCATTTATAATAATTTGTTCAATACAATGGGGTACATCAATAAAAATAGTGGGACTAGCAGAAAATAGAGCAACCCTCGCTAAAACGTGAGCCACCTCATTAGCTTGTTGCCGATTAAACTCAACCCGAGAGTTTGTAAATGATGAAGAGAGAAGACTTCTGCAAGCGGACATAACATGACCAAACTCTGAGATGTCCGGTCGTTGATGATGAAAGGCATCTATGACACTTTTGGAATCTAAGGCAAAATCAATATGATCAAAGGACATATCACGGAGCCACTGGATTGCGTATAGCAAACCCATAGCCTCACCGAGAGCAACCGAACATTTGGGGGAGAGATGGAGCGTCTTGGCCAAAACAAAAGCACCGTCGGCATCGCGGATACACACTCCAATACCTGTCCTATTCAAGGAGTCAGAGAATGAGGTATCAATGTTACATTTTAATCTACCTTATTGGGGATGTTGCCATGTCAGAGTGGACGAGGTCCCTTGGGAAGAATCATTGGCAAGTCGCCGGTTTTGAGTCAATGAGTTAGCTGTGCGCCAATCGTCAATTAGGTGGAACGCTCTGTCAATCACTTGAGCCACCGTTTCATTAACATCTTGCCACACTTGGAGATTATGGCACTTCCACAGACTCCAGATGATAGCACTAAGGCGCTGGCAATTCTCTACATCATATTGTTGCAAGAGAGCAAAGATACATTCTGATGCTGACGCCGCACTATCCCGAGCATGTGTAATGGAACTCCAGAAGTCTATCCTTTGCCAAACCTGCATGGAAAATTGCAACTAAAGAAAACATGGTCAAGAGACTCCACCTCATTGTTACAAGCAACACACATTAGAGGGCATTGGACTCCCTTATCATGTAATCTCTGCCGAGTAGGTACTACATTCCTACAGATGCGCCAAATCAGATTTTTGATTTTAGGGGGAGCTTTGAGACGCCATATGCCCTGCCAGAAGCCCTCCCGACGAAGGTGGGAGGTGTCGGTAAGAACCTCAACACATAACCTATAAGCGCTTTTAACCGAATAATGACCGTTTTTCTCTACCTTCCAGATTAGTCTATCCTCCGTTACCTGATCAACCAAAGACATGTTCAAAATAGAGATAGCAACAACGGGGCTAAAAGTTTGGTGTATGACCTCCCGGTTCCATGTCTTATTAGCAGTATCTATAAGACTTTGAACTGAGGGACCAAAGGTGAGTTGCGACAAATCAAAGTTACCCTCGATACAATCCCCATTCGAGAGCCATGGTTCACATATGATAGGAATAGATGCCCCTGTACCAATACACCAACGGGACCCACCTCTAACAATAAAGCGAGCTTGTAAAATGTTACGCCAAACATAGCTGGGATTGTGCCCCAAAGATGCTGTCAAGTAAGTACCATGAGGGAAATAACGAGCCTTGAAAATGCGCGAAACCAAAGAATCAGCATCCGTTTGGAATTTCCAACCTTGCTTGCCTAACATTGCTAGATTAAAAGCAGTAAGGTCTTTGAACCCCATACCTCCGTGATTTTTGTGCATCGACAGTTTCTCCCATGACATCCAGTGGATTCCTCTATTATTTGAGCTGCTACAGCCCCACCAGAAAGAATTCATCATCTTCTCGATGGTAGAGATAGTTGAGTTTGGTAGGAGGAAAATACTCATCACATAAGAAGGGATAGCCTGAAGAACCGATTTTATCATAATCTCTCGCCCGGCTTTGGAAAGACATCGACTACTCCATGATTTAATTTTTTGCCATACGCGGTCTTTGATGTAAGCAAAGACAGCCGTGCGATTCCTACCTATCAGCGAGGGAAGCCCAAGATATTTACCTCTGCACGACTGATGAGGGAGGATAAACCTTCAGCACAAAGAATGAATAAATAGGGGGAGAGAGGGTCCCCCTGGCGCAGACCACGCCCGGGAATAACAGGACCTACCTTCTCACCGTTAACCAAGACTGAGTAATCCACCGATTCAACACACATGGCCATCCACTGGACCCACTTCTCGTTGAACCCCATCTTTACCAAAACGGCGTTGAGATATTCCCAACTCATCCTATCATACGCTTTGCTGATGTCAAGCTTGAGAGCAACACAACCCGCTTTTCCTCTAGTTTTGGTTCGCATATAGTGGATAATTTCAATGGCAATCATAGCATTGTCAAGAATAGACCTCTCTGGGACAAAGGCTGACTGATGACTCGACACACAATTAGGGAGGACATGCTTGAGACGGTTAGCCAACACCTTAGCTATAATTTTGTACAGCACATTACACAGAGCAATAGGACGCCAGTCTTTCATAGAAGTCTGAACACTACCTTTAGGGATAAGAGCAATGTTGGTAGTGTTAAGAATAGCAGGGAACTGCCCAAGTCTTTTAAAATCTCACAAAATCAAAAAAATCTTTTAAAATCTCACAAAATCAAAACAATATTTTAAAATCTCAATATCTAATACCCTAAGTTGAAATTTACCTAAACTTTAGTTGTGTATATTGAAAAGGAAATTAACTAAAGAAGTTATGGATTTGAATATATTGTCAATTAAATTAAATGCAGCAATTTGTGACTAATAATCGGGAACATATCATGTTTATAAATAAAAACGATATTTTGTCCAAAAATAAATAATCTGCTTCAACTTATAATGTGATCTCTAAAATTGTGAATCACCGGAAAAGAGTTTGATACAAAAACATGAACATTGTGCTTCTGCTATTTGTCATCCTATTTGCAGGTTTGTAACTACCAAACTCCACTCATTACTCCGATTATAATTATAATTTCTTAGTTTAGATGAACAAAGTAAAATTATGTTTTAGATGACATATTTCAATTTTGTATGTATTTTTTTTTTACAAAATTTTGTATGTATTTTATTCTTTGTTTTCTTTCAATTTCTTATGTATTGTATTCTTTGTTTCCTTATGATACACAACATTTTCATTAATTGAATTTATAGTTATATCATTAATTTTTATTTATTTTTATGACAAAGTAAAATGGATACATATGGTAAAACAAAATTGCTTAGTTTTTTTTTCTTCTTAACAAACGCCATGACAATTGGGCTCATTCCTCCTATTAAGTCGCCTAAAGAAATATCCACAATAGAAGAAAATTGCACTTTAGGCCCCTTGGTTGCTATCAGCCCCCCTTAAAATCCTCTCATATTGAGTTGAGGGTACTTTGGAATATACAATCCGAAAAAAATATATAGGCTGACTTTAGAAGTTACTTTCCGAAATTAAGTAATTTTGGAACGTAATTTTCGAAACATAAATTTTTTTTTTAAAAAAAAAAAACCCAATTTCGAAACATACTCTACTCCCTTAAAAAAAGTTTGAATTACATACTCTCTTCCCCTTTTATATTAAAATATACTTTAGTCCATTTTAACATAAATATTTATTTCTGTGACAACAATTAACTTTAAGCCACTATGTTATGTCAAAAACTTTAAACCATCATTTAAGAAAATAATTTTCCTTTCTTTTAAAATTTTATTATTTTAGGATAAAAAGTTTAATATAAATAGTTTTTTCTAATGACTTAGTAATTTATCCGAGATTTATATTTTATTTTGTATAGTTTTCTAATCTATAACAACATTTAACATATATGTTATTGATGTGAATAAAAAATAATAATGAAAATATGGGCATTAGAAGTTTGATAATACTAAGGGCTCGTTTGACCTGGCTTATTTTAGAGCTTATGCAAACGACTTATGCAATATAAATTAGGTTTTATACTATTTTATAAGTTTAAATTAGTGAAAATTAAATTTTTAGAAGCTATTTTATCATAAACTACCTTAAAAAACTTATAATAATACATAAAAATTGCATAAGCTGTTTGTATAAGCTCGAAAATAAGTTAGGTCAAACGGGCTCTAAAATAGAGTTTTATTAAAGGTGATAAATTTAGGAGTTTGTATAAGACTGGAGGAGAAATAAATTCAAGCTTCTTTTAAGGGAGGAAAGTGTATTTTCTCTAATATATTTTGTATAAGAGAGGATGTGAGTGTATATTTTAATTTTAACATAAGAGAATAAGGAAGTATATTTTTTTTTTGGTTACTAATAAGGAAGTATATAATTTAAGTATCGAGAGTGATAATTTACTCAAAATAAAATATTATTGTCTTAAGTTTCCTTCTCTTATCAAAAGAAAATAATTGTCATGAAGTTTTTTTCTTTTCTTCTTTTGAGACAATTAGAAAATCGATTTTGTATTGTTTTACAATGGAAGAAATTTGGAAAGTTGTCTAAAAAGGGTAAAAATGAAGTACTTTCCAATTTGTTATGAAGAGTAGTTCATTATAGATTAATATTTAAAAAATATTTAAAATTTCAACAAGCCGTTATTTGGAAGTATAAGTTAATGACCATTTTTACGATTAAAATAATGACTTAATTATACCGATTTGAAAAAACACCAAACAATAAAGATGTAACTCATTTTAAACTAAGACCAATCATGTGACTATTTTAACCATAAAGATGAAGAGTCATAAATTTTTACTTTTAAAGAGAAATGACAACATCGTTAAAATTTCTTATAATTTTTCCTACAGTAATTAATGCACGCAGTTTAACGCAGTTTTAGATCTGAGCTGTTAAGATCATATCAGATCGGACGGCTCACAGCTGTACTGACGCGGGAAATCCGTTTCCCACTATTACTTAGGATTTTATGACTTATAGGAAGTCACAATAATTTATAAAAGTAATATATTTGCATGCTACTACAGGTTTTGAAGCTGAAGCATTATCCTATGATTATAGTGCCAGCATTGAAGTAAGCTCTCTCTAGTCTCTAACATTTATATTTTCTAATGTGTCACATAAAATTTAACTCTAACTAATTGTTTTCTAATGTTACAATTGTTTTCAATCTCAGTGTTTGGCACAACCACAAAAGCCTCTGTATAATGGAGGAATCATTGAAAACCCAGAATTGAATGATGGATTAAAAGGTTGGACAACATATGGGGATGCAAAGATAGAACATAGAGAATCATTAGGCAACAAATATGTGGTAGCTCATAGCAGAAATCAACCACATGATAGTGTCTCTCTGAAGATTTACCTAAGAAAGGGATTGCATTATTCTTTATCTGGTAAATTAATTTGTACTCAAACCAAGTATATAGTAGAACTATCTATTAATGAATAATAATCCAATTGCAAAATGGATTGAAATTATGCAGCTTGGATACAAGTGAGTGAGGCAAATGTTCCTGTAACAGCAGTGGTCAAAACAAGAAAAGGATATAAATTTGGTGGTGCCATTTATGCTGAGCCTAATTGTTGGTCTATGCTTAAGGGTGGTCTCATAGCAGATACAACAGAAGTAGCTGAACTCTATTTTGAGGTACTTCCTATTGCTCTTCCTAATTGTAGTTTTGCACTATTGCTTTTAATTTATTATACTAACTGTGTTTTTCTTAATTCTTCAAATTGCTGAATTTTGTAGAGCAATAATACTTCGGTGGAAATTTGGATCGACAACATTTCCTTGCAACCCTTCACACAAAAACAATGGAGTTCTCATCAAGAACAAAGTATTGAAAAGGTGAAGAATATTTAATTATTAGCAGCCTTCAGTAGGTCCATCTCCATCTCAATTATTGAATCAATCCAATGACCGAGTAATATTTATTTGTTATTCGGTTGGTCCAATAATTGAGATTGAGCTGGACTGAGCTCCAACATTGCAGACAATGAAGTTAGTAAGCGATATATAGTAGTTTCCAAAATATCTACGAATTCTAACAATCGATTGATTCCTAAATATATACTGTTGTTTTTGGATTTTGTATAACAAGTTTAATTTTGTTTGTCTTGGCAGACCCGCAAGAGGAAAGTAGTTGTCCAAGCAGTTGACGAACAAGGACGCCCCTTACCAAATGCAAGTATATCTGTTACAATGAACAGGTTGGGGTTTCCATTTGGAAGTGCCATGAACAAATACATCCTGAACAACAGTGCATATCAACAATAGTTTGCATCTAGGTTCACAGTTACCACATTTGGAAATGAAATGAAATGGTACACCAACGAATATGCACAAGGCAAGGATAACTACTTTGAAGCCGACGAAATGCTACAATATGCAAAGAAAAACAATATTGCTATTTGAGGCCACAATATATTTTGGGATGATCCTGCATACCAGCCCTATTGGGTTAATTCACTCTCACCGGACCAGCTTAACTCCGCGGTTGAAAAGTGGGTGAATTCCGTTGTGTCAAGATACAAGGGTCAAGTTATTGCTTGGGATGTTGTAAATGAAAATCTGCATTTCTCATTCTTTGAAAGTAAACTGGGACAAAATTTTTCAGCTAGGATGTTTAATGAGGTTCATAACATTGATGGACAAACCACTCTGTTCTTGAATGAATATAATACTATTGAGGATAGTAGAGATAGTTTATCAAGCCCACCAAGTTATATTCAGAAGATAAGAGAAATCCAAAGTTCGAATAAGCAGTTACCTCTTGGAATTGGACTCGAGTCGCATTTCCCTAATAGTCCTCCTAACTTGCCTTACATGAGAGCTTCCCTTGATACTCTTGCTGCTACTGGTTTGCCGATATGGATCACAGAATTAGATGTCGCAAGCCAACCTAATCAGGTAAGATCAATAACACCGAAGATTTTTGTTTTGTCGTTCCTCATGCTACAATCATTCCATGTCGCCAAAAGAATAACATGTGCAGTTTGATTCATAAAAAACATACTCCCTCTGGTCCTTAATATGACAAATCAGTTTTTACTGTCTTTGAATAACTGATTATTTGGTCTGTATTATAACCATTTAATGACTGCATATAATCCAATACTCACATTTATGCATTAACTAATTTAAGTTTTCAACTTATGTTTTATGTAGGCAGGGTACTTCGAACAAGTTCTTAGAGAGGCACATTCGCACCCAGCGATTCGAGGCATTGTACTGTGGACAGCATGGTCACCACAAGGTTGTTATAAAATGTGTTTAACAGATAACAATTTCAAGAATTTGCCTACAGGTGATGTTGTGGATAAACTGCTTAATGAGTGGGGAAAAACAACAATATTAGGAACAACAGACGAAGATGGATTCCTTGAGACCTTCCTTTTTCATGGTGACTATGAAATGGAAATTAGTCACCCTGTCAAGAAGAATTATACTATCACTCATCAGATGCAAGTTCTTTCAAAAGACGAGTTCAAGAAATCGACACAATTTATTCAACTTTCTGTTTAGATCTTTGCTACAATGATTTATTTTTTAAACTTATTTTCCTTTCAAGTGTTAATTGCTTCTGTTATAACTGATTAGATAATTTATGTTGAAAACACAAATTTAGTTGCCTTGGTTAGGTGTTCAATATGATAAACATCAAATAAATTAATAAAGCTCCAAAGAATGAAATGTTTGGTTATTTATGTTTCTTTTTTTATGTTCACCTCTGCTATTTACTATTTCTGTGAATTTTTAGAAGACTCTCTTTTGAATTTTCAATCACATTAATTATGTCATTACCATCATACCCCAAATTATTTCACCTTTTTTTCTAGAATTTACTAAAAATAATAGGTTTTACTACACATTTGGTCTCTTACGTTTAAAAAAAAAAATCAATTTAGTCCCTATGTTTCCACCATTTGCATTATTTAGTCACTAACATTGTTTCAACTATTCACGTGTCCATGTGTCTGCCACATGTGATAAAATTGACGAAAATGACTACTAACTAGATGCAAAAGAATAATGTGTTGTTTGATTGATAAAACATGTTACACAAACTATGATTTTACTATTTTATACATATATAACTTAATGGAAAAAGCTTTTTAGTATGAAAATTTAAGGAGAAGAATTGTAAGAATAGATCTCCATCATTGTTTACATCCATCACCACCCATGATTTCCACTAAAGAAAGAGATTAAATGACATCAACCTTTAAGATTTAGCCATGTGTTGATTCTTGCATTTTTTGTATAAAAAAATTCTTACTAAATAGCAATCCACATAACTTGGTTTTGTAATTTATAATAAATTGTGATGTTGAATGAATATCTAATGACTCATTCTAACTTAACCAACTCAACATTTAAATAAAACTAAAAGTATGAGTCATTACCAATCGTTAGTTGGTTCAGTGGTGATTGGCGCTGAACTTGGTAGGGAGGACCACGGTTCGATCCCCCGCAACTGCGATCGGGAGGGGGCTGGAACCACTTGATGCCAGAACTGACCCCCGAACCAGATTCAACTGGTGGTGAAAAACCGAAAAAAAAAAAAAAAAAAAAAGTATGAGTCATTTGATCGTCATTCAACGTCTCAGATTTGTGTCTTTGTGACTACTACATATACAATCCAATTATCACAACTATGCATTAACTAATTTAGGTTATGCACTTGAGGTTTGGTAGAGTACTTCAAGCAGGTTCGTAGAGAAGCACACTCTCATCCAGGGATTAAAGGGATTGTAATGTGGACATCATTTTCACCAGAAGATTGTAAAATCTGCTTAGTAGATAACAATTTCAAGAACTTGTCAGCCGGTGATGTTGTCGACAAACTGATTTCTGAGTTGGGGAGGAAAACAATATCAAGGACCACAGATGAAAATGGGTTCCTCAAGGCCTACATTTTTCACGGCGACTACGAAATGAAAATTAGTGATCCTGTCAAAAAGAATTATAACTTCACTCGTCAGTTACAAGTGCTTTCAAAAGATAAGTCTAAGAAAACAACACAATTGATACAACATGTCTACGTTGATTTAACTCCGTAAAATGTTGTTTATTTTATTTTCCGTGTCAAGTGTCCTTACATGTAGATCACTTGTGGTAAACATCTAATAAATGAAAATTAGTTTTATGACTTATCAGCGCGTACTATAAAATGACTAAAATATCCTTCTGTGACTTAATTACAGATATAGATAAATGAGTAATTTTAAAAAATAATATTTTTTCTACATCCGTAATTTAAGTTGCAAATGTTATAATTATAGGGTATTTTAGAAAGTGTCTCTGTAGCACAAGTCACACTAGAGAGACATTTTCATCATTTCATCAATAGAATGACAAAAGTAATAATTCTACGGAATTTGGCCCATATAATATACCTTAGCTCTACTTAATTGTGGATGGTTGACTTAAACAAAGTCTATAGTCTTCTCGAGCCTT
Organism: Trifolium fragiferum; assembly: GCA_954870985.1. Taxonomy (NCBI): domain Eukaryota; kingdom Viridiplantae; phylum Streptophyta; class Magnoliopsida; order Fabales; family Fabaceae; genus Trifolium; species Trifolium fragiferum. Next base: position 23,597,166 of record OX940791.1, on the reverse strand, counting down.
CTCTCCCTTATCCGTCAATAGTCTGCCTGCTTGAATCTAAAGCAACACAAGAAAGCAAGCTACCATGTCAAACTCAAAGACACACATCCTTGTATTCCCATACCCAGCACAAGGCCACATACTCGCACTCCTTGATCTAACTCACCAATTAGCACTTCATAAAACCTTCACAATAACCATAATCATAACCCCCAAAAACCTCCCTATACTAAACCCACTCTTAACAACCCACCCAAACACAATCAAAACACTAATCCTACCTTTCCCTTCACACCCCAAAATACCCCCAGCTGTAGAAAACGTTCGTGAACTCGGCAACAAAGGAAACTACCCTGTCATTAACGCTCTCTCTAATCTCCAAAACCCAATTATCCAATGGTTTCAAACTCACCAAAATCCCCCTGTTGTTCTCATTTCCGATTTCTTTCTAGGATGGACTCACCAACTCGCTACTCAACTCAGTATTCCCAGAATCGCTTTTTACTCGGTCCGTGCTTTTTTAACCACTGCCATGAACCGCTTCTGGACAAACCCGCTTTTCTTCCTGTCACAGGAGGTTGTTCAATTCTCCGATATTTACGGAATGCCTTCGTTTAAGCGTGATCACCTTCCTAGCTTGTTCCGTCGGTACATTGAATCGGACCCTGATTCGGAGTTTGTGAAGGAGAGTTTGGTTTCCAATGCTGAGAGTTGGGGTTTTGTAATCAATACGTTTAGAGCGTTGGAAGGTCCATATTTGGATCAAATTCAAGCTGAATTAGGTAGCAGAAGGGTTTTTGCTGTTGGTCCGTTGGGTTATAATGGGGTAGGAGCTGACACAGAAGATAAATCCGAAGTGTTACGGTGGCTTGATCGGTGGGATGAGGAAGGATCGGTGTTGTACGTTTGTTTTGGTAGTCAGAAGCTACTGAAAAGGGAGCAGATGGAGGCATTGGCATTCGGGTTAGAAAGATCCATGACCCGATTCGTTTGGGTCGTGAAGGTTCCATCAGTGGAAGAGCAACTAGAGGAGGGTTATGGATTGGTGCCCGATGGATTTGAAGATCGGGTTTCGGGCAGGGGGTTTGTGGTGAAAGGTTGGGCCCCACAGGAAGCGATATTGGGTCATCGCGTTGTGGGCGGGTTCTTGTCTCATTGCGGATGGAATTCGGTGTTGGAAGCCGTGGTGGCTGGAGTTGGAATTCTTGCATGGCCAATGGAGGCTGATCAGTTTGTGAATGCAAGGCTAATGGTGGAGGATATGGGAATGGCGGTTAGGGTTTGCGAGGGGGCGGATTCTGTGCCCGATCCGGATGAGGTTGGTCGGGTAATATCAGAGGTTATGAGTGGGGATAGTCCTCAAAAGAGAAGAGCTAAGTTGATGAAAGAAGAAGCTGTTGGGGCTGTGTGTAAGGATGGTTCTTCCTCTAAAGAGTTGGATGAACTTGTCAATGCGTTGCAGCAACTTGGTGTTAAAGAAGGATCACATTGATATTACATTGTCCAATATCAGAATTGTTCCTATAATTCCGGCGTATCCTTTCGCCATGTTAACTGACTAACTCGTACTCCCTAGTAACTAAATAATCAGTTGTATTGATTCTGAAGTTTACTATGTATATTGCTTCATAGTCCTACAACTAAAATTAAATCAAATGAAGCTCAGTGAATTTTGTAATATATACATACCTGCTAGTATTCTTCCCTGATGAAGCTTTTGATCAACTTAAATACTAAATTCTAAGTTTTTGGTGATCATTTTTATGTTGTCATGTCATAGGCACTTACTTTCATTGTTAATGCGTGCAATTATCAAGAAGTGTATGAATGTTTGGAGTTAAGTTTGTGGCGTTTCTGGTGAGGTATGTTGTGCTGCTGTCACAACAGGTTTAGTCCTATATTTGAAACAAGGGACCAATGTCTGCTTGGATACTACTACTAGTGTTAAAAGTTTCTGGTGCTGAGTATATAATCAGTATCACATCACCATAGTAGTATATGATAAAGAGAACTAGATCAATTAGTAGTAGTATTCAAGCAGACATTGAATATTTGAAACAAGGGACCAATTATCATATCCTTTTTTATGCATTATGTTTAATTTTGTAATAATTTATATGTATTTTTTTTTGTAATTTATACAAAATTATATTTTTATTTATACAGAACATTTTAGTAATTTATAAAGGATATATAAAATATTTTTTTGTCTAATATACAGTGTTTATTGTATAACGAATAAATCTTAGATTAATATATAAAGTATTTTTACATCGGATAAATCTTAAAGAGATTAATATATAAAGTATTTTGTATATTTATTTTTTACCATCGGATAAATCTTAAAGAGATTAATATATAAAGTATTTTTACACCCGCATCGGATTTGGATTCTCTTCAATTTTTTTTTTCAATGTGATCTTAACCATTCATTTGCTCATTTTCTCTCTTTTCTTAAGTATTATTTTATTCTTTATAATTTAACAACCATTGGATTAAGAAAAAGAGAGAAAATATTGTAGAAAAAATTGGAGAGTATCCAAATCCATCATAATATGATTGAATGCAAGTGTACAAAAAATATTATTCTGTCGCTATATACAAATTAAATTCAAACTTAAAAGTCAATTTTTAACTTACATATTGGTGGGTGTGACGTAGATGGTTAACTAGCCAATAGTCTTATTGAGTCTTCTCTCCCATTCATTCAAACACTCTAGTCGGTTACTTGTACCAGATTGAATCAACTCAACACAAGAAAGCAAAACAACCATGTCAAACTCAAATACACACATCCTTGTATTCCCATACCCAGCACAAGGTCACATGATCCCACTCCTTGATCTCACTCACCAATTAGCACTTCATAAAACCTTCACAATAACCATAATCATTACCCCCAAAAACCTCCCTATACTAAACTCACTCTTAACAACCCATCCAAACACAATCAAAACACTAATCCTACCTTTCCCTTCACACCCCAAAATACCCCCAGCTGTAGAAAACGTCCGTGAACTCGGCAACAAAGGAAACTACCCTGTCATTAACGCTCTCTCTAATCTCCAAAACCCAATTATCCAATGGTTTAATACTCACCATAATCCCCCTGTTGCTCTCATTTCCGATTTCTTTCTAGGATGGACTCACCAACTCGCTACTCAACTCAGTATTCCTAGAATCGCTTTTTACTCATCTGGCGCTTTTTTAACCTCCGTCATTAACCTCTGCTGGAGAAACCCGCTCTTCTTCCAGTCAGAGGAGGTTGTTCGATTCTCCGATATTTACGGAACGCCTTTGTTTAAGCGTGATCACCTTCCTAGCATGTTCCGTCGGTACATTGAAACGGACCATGAATCGGAGTTTGTGAAGGGGAGTTTCGTTTCCAATGCTGAGAGTTGGGGTTTTGTAATCAATACGTTTAGAGCGTTGGAAGGTTCCTATTTAGATGATATTCAAGCTCAATTTGGTAATAAAAGAGTTTTTGCTGTTGGCCCGCTGGGTTATAATCGGGTCGGGGCTGAAATGGAAGATAGACCCAAAGTTTTACGGTGGCTTGATCGGTGGGATGAGGAAGGGTCAGTGTTGTACGTTTGTTTTGGTAGTCAGAAGCTACTGAAAAGGGAGCAGATGGAGGCATTGGCATTTGGGTTAGAAAGATCAGGGACCCGATTCGTTTGGGTGGTGAAGGTTCCATCGACGGAAGAGCAAATAGAGGAGGGTTATGGATTGGTGCCAGATGGATTTGAGGATCGGGTTTCAGGGCGGGGGTTTGTGGTGAAAAATTGGGCCCCGCAGGTAGCGATATTGTGTCATCGAGTTGTGGGCGGGTTCTTGAGTCATTGCGGGTGGAATTCAGTGTTGGAAGCGATGGTGGCTGGAGTTGGAATTCTTGGATGGCCAATGGAGGCTGATCAGTTTGTGAATGCAAGGTTAATGGTGGAGGATATGGGAATGGCGGTTAGGGTTTGCGAGGGGGCGGATTCTGTGCCCGATCCGGATGAGTTGGGTCGGGTAATATCAGAGGTTATGAGTGGGGATAGTCCTCAAAAGAGAAGAGCTAAGTTGATGAAAGAGGAAGCTGTTGGGGCTTTGAGTAAGGATGGTGCTTCCTCTAAAGAATTGGATGAATTTGTCAATGCATTGCAGCAACTTGGTGTTAAAGAAGGATCACATTGATATTACATTGTTCAATATAGTCCGCATATGATTATCATCGAATAAGTGAATTTTGTATTCGTGAAAACTGAACTAATATGTTTATATAGGCTAGTCTAACCCAATGGGCTAGTGGGCCGCATACAGATTACTAATAATAACAGAATATTTACTACTTATTTACAACAGTAATATATAGATATTTGCCAGTGTTCTTCACTGATGAAGCTTTTGATCAACTTAAATACCAAATTCTAAGTTGTTGGTGTTCATTATTTTTTATGATGTCAACATTATACATTCTTTAAGCTAGAGCTAATGATCTTTCATTATTTCAATGCTGTCATAGGCATTACGTTCGTTGTTGATGCGTGCTATAAAGAAGTGTATGAATATTTGAAACACTGTAGCAATCTCTGCTTGGATACCATTATAGCACAAACAGGTGGTAAGTTGAGTGAATCTAACTAAGTACCTTTAATTTGCTAACATGCTATAGAATTGAAATACTAACATGCTGTCGTTTTTTCACTGATTTTTTGTGGCCGTTACTTTTTACATTTGTTTACTTGGTTTTTAATAATGACTATCCTAAGTTACCTATTATTTTTGTGAATTGGATATGTTTGCTTTTTGAGGGGCAAATTCATTTTGAAACTATATGTTAATTGATCTAGTTCTCTTTATCATATACTATGGTGTTGTGATACTTACTATATATTCAATAACCATATCCTTTTTTTATGCATTATGTTTATGTAATTTTGTGCTTGCAAGTTTAATTCTTTTGTTATACTTGTATCACACTCTGGTGCAATATCTATTGTTTTTGTCATCCACATTCCCTGCTCTCATGGCCTTGAGATTTCTATAATTAATCGTATAATTTCATGCAAAGCCCAATTAATTAGTTGTGTTTGGTACTTTCATTGACTATAACACATTAGCACTTGCTTGCTTTATAAAGATTTGGAGCAACACGTCAATTTAATCATCTCCTAACAGATAGCTCGTATGAACTACACATTACATTTCGGAAATTTGTAATTATAGATTCATTATGTATGTATTATATATTGTTGATACTTGAATACAATTCTTTGGTATTTATATTGAATTCATTCAAAAGCATCCCTATTATCACCAACTTCTAAGGTGATAGCAGCAATAGACATTAGACAGTTAAAATTGAAACTACGTGGCTTTGCTGATGCCGCATCATATTCTTCTTTCAATAAGTGTTCCTTTCAGAAAAAAACGACGTGCAGTTGCAGTATATTACTTTGCATTGTGTATAACATAGACACATGCTCTTTTAAGCGGTAAATTTCTTTTAATTGTTTTCACTTATTTTTAAAACATGTTGCTGTGCAGTATAATGTTGAAACAATCATGTTACTTTGAATACTTTGAACAGATCTTGTTGGTACTTTTTTCCTATTTGATTGGAAATAAATGAATAATATAGATATCTGATACATGTTACTTTGAATACATCAGGCTATTGACACTGCACGAATGAAAGGCTGAGTTCCCAGAAAGGTCAGGGAAGCCAGAATGTCAGGCATGTAATTGTTTCTCAATGAGTGCATATTGCTTGTTCTTGAGCATGCTCTGTGAATTTTCTATTTTCAAGAAGCGGTTTTACAAGGTTTAAGGTCAATATTGTCAATGTGTTTATAGTCTAGTGATTCGATTTCTTCCATATTGTCAATGACTGCATAAGGTCTATATTGTCAACGTGTTTAGAGTCTAGTGACTCGGTGAGACAGGAAAATGGATTATGGGAATGAACCGATAAAATCCATGCTCAGGAGTAGGGATTCTAAGGATTTAGAATTGAATATGAATATCCGATACAAAAGAGAAAATATTGGATGAGAGTTTAGTTTTCCAGAGAAAATATTTGTTCAAATGTTGATTGATTTCCAAAGGAGGCACAATGTCTCTAAATACATCTAAATACAATCGTCAAAGCTAAAAGAGTAAAATGACATTAGGTAAACTATTATTTAAAATAAAGGCTCTATTAAACTGTACATGTTTTTTTTACAAGAACTATTAAACTATACTTAATTCCTATAACACACGGTTTCTTTCAAAATATCAAGGGCATATTTCGTTTGAAACATGACAATACCTGTTTCTAACTTTTTAACATCAATCTTGATTCAATCCCAACAAAGTACTTTAGTTGACCAAAGTCTCTTTAGTTTGAAAGATAAATGGTGGTTTAGACATTTCTTGATTGTTTCTTGTAGTAAGGCTATCATGCATCTATGAATAACAAATGTGTACATTTTTTAGAGAATAAACGTTATAGAACACAAAATGATCTACCTCAGTACACAAGTTGGACAAACAGCAGTTTGTCACCAGGGGGTAAGTATCCCCATGATCAAGGCCTGAGTTAAAATGAGGCTCTCTGATATCAACTTGAACATTACGATACTTAGAATTTTTTTAGTGATCATCTCGTATGCGTTTATATTTATATTTATATTTGATCGCAATTCAAATTCCTGATAAAAGATAATGATGTTAGGAGTTACAGTAGTAATCTGTGTTTAGGATAATTAGATTTGGAGTATTCATGTCCAATGTAAAGAAAACAACATACTTTGTCTTTAATTTGGAAGGTTTAAACACTTTTCTGAATGGTGGTTGGCAATGGGGGGTAAAGTGATCTGGCTGTCTATGAGTGTTGCATCTTGCATGTAATCCATTTTTGAATTATTGTCTCTGGTGTCAGGAAAATTGGCTTGATGCCTTTCTCTATTGTATTTCATACTATATATAATAGTATTAGTAGTTACAGATAATTACAAAGGATAATAACAAATATTTTATTCCCTAATTTATCTAACCAACTATAGGAAAGAAAGTTATTTACAATAAAGGATAAGACCAATTCCTAATTAACATCCCCCCTCAAATTGATGCGGCTGGTCAATAAGCATCAATTTGCTAACAAGAAACTGATGGCGTGGCCGCGGAACAGCTTTGGTATGAATGTCTGCAACTTGATACTGTGTACTGACATGAGGAAGTGTTATTAGTTGATCATCATAGGCATCACGGATTGAATGACAATCGACTTTGATGTGTTTGGTGCGTTCATGAAAGACGGGATTTGCAACAATCTGGATGGCACTTGTATTGTCGGCATAAAGTGATGTAGGCTCAGTTTGAGGAAATCCAAGTTCAGCCAAAAGACCACGTAACCAAATAATTTCTGAGCAAGCAGCAGACATGGCGCGATACTCAGATTCAGTAGAGGATTTGGAGACTCTTGCTTGCTTCTTACTTTTCCACGAGATCAATGAGGAACCAAGAAACATGCACCAACCAGTGACAGATCGACGAGTGTCAGGACACCCTGCCCAATCGGCATCACTATAAACACTCAATTTAGGAACTATTCCGGTGGGAAAGAATAGACCACGATGAGAGGTGCCTTTCAAATATCGGATTATACGACGAACTGCTGCTAAATGAAGATGTCGAGGAGAATGCATGAACTGGCTCACTTGCTGAACAACAAAAGATATGTCAGGACGAGTAATTGTCAAGTAATTAAGACTACCCACAATTTGTCGATACAATAAAGGATCAGGTAAAAGATCACCATCATCACGATGATATTTAACATTAACCTCAAGAGGGGTATCCACCGGATTAGCTGATTCGAGACCAGCCATAGAAATCAAATCTGTGGCATACTTATGTTGATGGAGAAAAATTCCCTTGGACGTAGAATGAACCTCAAGACCAAGAAAATAATGTAGAGTACCAAGATCTTTCATTTGAAATGCGGATTGTAACTGTTGCTTAAGTCGCTGAATGGAAGCAAGATCAGAACCAGTAATAATCATATCATCAACATACAACAGAAGAAGAACAATACTCGTAGATGTGCTATGAATAAATAAAGAGGAATCATATTGACTTTGAATAAAGGAGAACCCAAGTAGAGTGGAGCGGAATTTCTCATACCACGCTCTAGGCGCCTGTTTCAACCATATAAGGAACGTTTGAGCTTGCACACACCTTTAGATGAAGAGAATAGGCCTTGAGGCGGAGTCATATAAATATCTTCTTTCAAGTCACCATGAAGAAAAGCATTCTTCACATCCATTTGGTGAAGAGACCACTCACTAGAAGCAGCTATAGAGATTACTGTGCGAACCGTTGTCATTTTGGCAACCGGTGTAAATGTCTCATCATAATCAATTCCATATTCCTGCTTGTTTCCTAAAGCAACCAAACGAGCCTTGTAACGGTTGAGAGACCCATCAGAATTCAATTTCACAGAATACACCCATTTGCAACCTATGGGTTTGACATCAGGAGGACAAGAGACAATATCCCATGTGAAATTCTCTTGAAGAGCTTGAAGCTCTTCATTCATTGCTTTTATCCAACGCACATCTTTAACAGCCTGTGAGTAACAAGTAGGAACAGATACACTGGAGAGTGAGGCAGTCAAAGAAGTATGCGAAGAATCATACCTGTCTGGTGAATATCTATCTAGTGGTCGGGATATTCGACCAGAACGTCGTGGTTCAACTGTTACAGGATCAGGTGGCGGATCAGTGTCTGGAAGGGGCGTGGGAACCTGCTATCTGGATTTTCTGACATATACATATCCTGGTTTATAACGTTCGATAGATTGAGGCATAATGGAAAAATTAGGAAGAGTAACAACATCATCCATGGCTGGAGAAACACGATGAAACATAAATTGATCCTCAAAAAATGTCACATTGCAAGAAATGCGGAAGCGACAATTAGAGACATCGTAACAAACAAAACCCTTATGACAATGACTATACCCCAAAAATGCACATTGAACAGACTGTGCTCCAAGCTTATGTCTTTCAAACGGAGGTAAGTGAACAAAACACACACACCCGAAAGTATGTAAATCATTATAATCAGGCTGAGTTTGAAAAAGACGGAAAAAAGGAGAATCAAGATCAATAACCGTAGAGGGAAGTCGGTTGATCAAGAAGACAGCTGTGGAAAGAGCCTCCACCCAAAATGTAGATGGCACTGAAGCTTGAAGAAGTAACGTGCGTGTTACATCAAGCAAATGACGATTCTTGCGTTCTGCCATCCCATTTTGTTGCGGGGTATTAGGACAAGAGCGTTGAGACAAAATGCCTTTTTGTTGAAGGAACTCCTGAAACTCATTAGACATGTACTCACCACCAGAGTCAGATCGAAAAATTTGAATATTTGCATGAAATTGAGTTTCAACATATGTTAGAAATTTCTTAAACATAGAGAACACTTCAGATTTAGCGCGAAGAAAATATATCCAAGTAAAACGACTATAATCATCAATAAAGGTGACAAAATACTTATAGCGAGCATGAGAAGCTACCAGAGACATACCCCATACATCACTATGAATCATCTCAAAACAAGTGGAAGCACGATAAGCACCAGACGGAAAAGGTAGTGTTTTACTTTTAGCCAATTTGCAAACAGAACATGAAAGAGGGGCATTAGAAACAACACTTTTATTTCCCAACAAACCATTTTTAAATAAATGAGATAAAACAACAGAGTTTGGATGACCCAATTTCCTATGCCAATCCTCATAAGAATTCAAAACATTATTACAAGCAAAAGATAAATGACTAGAAATAAACTGGATTGGAAACAGTCTTCCTACTTTAGGCCCCTTCGGGATCACCTTCCCCGACACCTGTTCCTGCACAAGACAACCATCACGAGAAAAATTAACATTACAATTGTCATCCACCAATTGACCAACAGATAATAAATTAGAAGCAAGTCCGGGTGATACAAGCACATCTCGAAAATCAGAGTTGAGGTCACCAACATCAGTGATAGGCAAGGCATTGCCATCAGCAATTTGAATATTCTGATTACCATGATAAGAATGTAAATTGCTCAAGTATTCAGAAGATCCTGTCATGTGATTGGATGCACCAGAATCGAGAAACCATGGGCGAGAAACATTAGAAGACTTACCCTGAATTCCCAAGGCTGAAAGAGCGGAAAGTACCATTTGTTGGATAATTTCAGGTTGTAAAGCACCACCATTAGATGTGGAAGGACCAACTGTAGAGCTTGTAGAGGCATGAAAAGCTTGCATCGGACGTTGTGTTCGTCATGGAGGACGAATTGGGCAATCAGATATAATATGGTCCCGCTGCTTGCAATAATTACAAAACTTCTTACCACCGCAACTATTAGCATAATGCCCAAATTGTTTGCAAGAGAAACATTGAATTTGTCGAACATCACGACCTTTGCCTCTACTTTGAGCAGCATATGCAACCGTAACAGGTTCAGCATCATGAGACATGGTTCCTTGAGTAGCAAGACGTTGTTCCTCTCGGAGAAGTTCACCAACACATGTATCTAAAGAAGGAACAGGGTTCCTATTCAACAAAGCACCTCTAACAACCTCAAATTCTGGACGGAGCTTCATGAGAAATTGATCTCGCCGACTAGTATTGTAGACCTCTTGGACAACCGCTAGAGAACTCTTGGGAACATTAGCATGTATAATCGCAGAGTGTTCTGTCCACAAATTCAGAAAACCAGAATAATATTCTTGAACAGACATATTACCTTGTTTGTAATTGGCTATCTCTACCTCCAACTGAAAACGCTTGGCCGCATTATCTAGGTCATATATACGTTTCAAGTAGTCCCACATTTCTTGAGCCGTGGAAAAAGACCGCAAATTATTAATCATATGAGGTTCAACAGTACCGAGAATCCAAGTAATAATTTTAGCAACTTTTTGTTCCCATTCATCTAAATTAGTGGTCTCTAATGGTGCCATAGAGACACCATCCAAGTGACTCCATAAACCCTTCCCTTTAACATACATCCTAAACTGAAATTCCCAAGCAGGATAATTTTTGCCGGTAAAACGGACACAAGAAATTCCTTTTTCCGAAGCCATGGAAACAGCGGTACTGTAGCAACGGGCACTGTAGCAAAACGGGTACTATAGCAAAACGCGGTACTATAGCAACAGCAACAAAACAAATCCGAGAAACTGTGAACAAAACGAATCACACCAGGATGGGATTCTACGACGACGGCGGAAAACAAGAGTGGCAACAGAGATTACCACCGACCAAGAACACAAACGAGAATACGATCACGAACGGCGATCAAGAACATAGATCAAGAAACAATTTTGTAGAGCGACCCAGTGGGGTGTCGCTGAGCAAAGCCAAGAACAGTTAGATTCTCATAGGTGTGATCGAACCTACTGATACCATGTCAGGAAAATTGGCTTGATGCTTTTCTCTATTGTATTTCATACTATATATAATAGTATTAGTAGTTACAGATAATTACAAAGGATAATAACAAATATTTTATTCCCTAATTTATCTAACCAACTATAGGAAAGAAAGTTATTTACAATAAAGGATAAGACCAATTCCTAATTAACATCTGGAATGACTTATCTAGATATATTTGATATTAGTGTATTTGCTAAGAAAGCTGAAAGTTAATCGAATTTCAATCTGCTTTTTGTATACATGAATTCGACAGTCCACGACAAACAATGAGAAATGATCTAACTTATGGAACATCTCACTGTGAAAACTAGTGTAATCTACCATTGTTGTGATTGATTCAAGCACAATGAAACTATTAAGAGAGCAAGAAGAAGCTAGGATAGTTTCAGAGGAAAGAAAAATATTATTTCACAAAACTCACTTGTTACAATGTTCATAGTAGCTTATATACAATGTGAGAGAATAACTAACTTAACTACTAACTAACATGCAGTTAGAGTGCATAACTAACTTTAGGAAGTAGTTAGAGTAGGTTACTATTCTCATAAGTTAACTAGAGTTGCAGTTACTTGTTGGCCAAGTAACTGTCCTAAGCTTTCAAGTCTTCATTGTTAACACGCCCCCTCAAGCTAGAATACATATCAAATGTACCAAGCTTGGATTGAAGAGAATGAAAGGGTCCTGGGTGCAGGGATTTGGTGAATATATCAGCTACTTGTTCTTTGGAAGTAACTGGTAACAGATGAATGATGTTGGACTGCACCTTGTCTCGTACCACATGAAGATCAATCTCAATATGTTTGGTGCGCTCATGAAATACAGGATTGGCTGCAATATGCATAGCAGACTTGTTGTCACAATAAATCACTATGGGAGAAGCATGATCAATGAGGAAATCCTTCAGCAGGTAAAGAAGCCATTGACCCTCACATGTTGCCTGGGCTAGTGCTCTATACTCTGCCTCACTAGAAGACCTAGAAACAACTGTTTGTTTCTTACTTTTCCAGCTGATAAGAGATGTTCCAATGAAGAAGCAAAATCCTGTAGTGGATCTTCTTGTGTCAGGGCAAGCTCCCCAATCTGAGTCTGAGTATCCTTTCAAGATGAGTGATGATGATGAGCTGAAGAACAAGCCTTGGCCAGGGTGATTCTTCAGGAATTTAAGCACATGTAACCCAGCTAACATATGTGTATCTGTTGGTTTGTCAAGGAATTGACTGAGCTTGCTGACAACATAAGAAATTTCTGGCCTGGAATGTGTCAAATACAACAATCTACCAATCAATCTTCTATAGGGTGTGGAATCAGTAAGAAGAGTACCAGAGGTTTTGTGTAGCTGTAACTGAGGTTGCATTGGAGTAGGACAAGGCTTGGCTGCAAGTAAGCCTGTATCTTGTAAGAGGTCAAGAGTGTATTTTCTTTGGCATAGAGAGATGCCAGTTTTGGACCTGGTAACTTCAAAGCCTAGAAAATATTTGAGGGATCCTAAATCCTTAATGCTGAACCTCTGATCAAGTAGAGTCTTCAAATGATCAATTTCTTCTATGTCAGTACCCCCTAACACCAAATCATCAACATAAACAAGGATGGCTGTGAAGCCAATGTTGGTTTTCTTAGTGAAAAGGGAGTAATCAGCTTTAGACTGTGTGAAGCCAGAGGAAAGAAGTGTTTCAGTTAATTTTGCATTCCATTGTCTGCTTGCCTGTTTCAAACCATATAAGGATCTCTGTAGCTTGCAGACCAAGTTACCCTGTGGAAGACTTAGACCTGGAGGAGGTTTCATGTAGACTTCCTCATTTAAGTCACCATGAAGGAATGCTGTGTTGACATCTAACTGAAACAAAGGCCAATGTTGTGAAGCAGCTAAGGCCATGAATACTCTAACTGTAGTCATCTTAACTACAGGGCTGAAAGTATCAATGTAGTCAATGCCTTCAGTTTGTGTGAAGCCTTTTGCTACTAATCTTGCCTTATACCTCTCAATTGATCCATCAGCATGAAGTTTAACTTTGAAGACCCATTTACATCCAATTGCTTTCTTATGTGTTGGCAGTGGAACTAGATTCCAAGTTTTATTCTTGACCAGAGCTGACAGTTCAACACTTATAGCATTTCTCCAGTTTTCATTTGTCATTGCCTCCTCATAAGAGCTTGGTTCATTAATAGTAGACAAATTTAAGGCATAGTGTGTGTGTGCAGAAGACAAGTCATCATAACAAATAACAGAAGATATAGGATACTTACAAATAGATGATGATGAAGGTGTTGGCTTAGATACATTATGAACAATTGTGGCTAGTAGGTCACAATGATAGTCTCTAAGGTAATTTGGAGGATGAGATACTCTCTTGGATTTTCTGAGAGGAGGATCAGGAGAAGGATTAGGGATAGGTTGAGAATTTAGAGATGAAGAGTTAGGTTGATTGGGAATAGGATCAAGTGGAGAATTAGAAGTGACAGAAGTATTGTGAGAGTAGTTAGGAAATGGAGAATTTGATGGTGTAGAAGTAAGTTTGGAGGTTGAAGGGTGGTTTTCAGGAAGGGAAGGTTGTAAAGCTTGATGTTGATTTTGTGAGCTAGGCAAGATGGGAAATAAATCATCATAAGAACTGTGATTGTCACAGGCATAAGGATGTGAAGTTTCAACATTTCCAACATCATTGGTGGATTTATAAGGAAAAATATGTTCAAAAAATACATCTCTTGATATGAAAATTTCTTTATTTTTAAGGTCAAAAAGAATATGCCCTTTTACTCCTGGCCTGAAGCCAAGAGTAATGCATTTTCTAGATCTAGGATCTAGCTTCTTTCTGTGAGATTGAAGAGTAGAAGCAAAAACAAGAGAACCAAAAACTCTGAGATTAGATATCTCAGGTAATTCATCATAAAGCATTTGAAAAGGAGATTTTTGATTTAAGAAAGGAGTTGGAAGTTTGTTAATGATGTGTACAGCATGGCCTACAGCATGTGCCCAGAAAATTTTAGGAATGTTAGCTTGGAATAGTAGAGCACGAGCTACACCAAGAATGTGTTGGTGCTTCCTCTCCACTATTCCATTCTGCTGAGGAGTAGCTACACAAGAAGTTTGATGAAGTATGCCATTTTCAAGGTAAAAATCTTTAAGCAAAAATTCAGATCCATTATCTGATCTGATACTTTTCACCTTAGTTTCAAATTGAGTTTGAACCATTGCACAGAAATGCTTGATGTAAGCAGAAGCTTCAGACTTGAGCTTCAAGAAATAAAGCCAAGTATATCTACTTCTGTCATCAACTATGGTTAGGAAATACTTATAACCAAGGATGGAAGGTATAGAGAGTGGGCCCCATATGTCCATATGGACAAGATCAAAATTATTTTTAGAAACATTGTTGCTTAAAGTAAAAGGTAGTCTTTTCTGTTTTGCATAAAAACAAATTTCACAAGGATCAGATTGATTTGAAATTTGAACAAAGGGAAAAACTTTATTGATTTCAATGAGTTTGGTATGTGAAACATGGCCAAATCTCTTATGCCATAAGGTACAATCATTATTCTTATTAGTACCTAAGCTATGATCTCTAGTTACAGATTTGTGTATAGTGTTGATACAATGACTAACAGACAATTTTCCTAAGGTAAGGGTAGGCTGTTGTAAGATGTAGAGTCCATGAAGTATCTTAGCTACACCAATCATCATCTTTGAGCATTGATCCTGTATCAAACAGTCATTGTTATCAAAAATAAGAGTGCATTGAAGATTTTGAGTTAATTTTGGCACAGATATCAAATTGAATGAAAAGTCAGGAAAATAAAGAACATCAGTGAGATAGAAGTTTTTATCAAAAAGTATTGTGCCTGAAAAACAAGAAGTTACTAATGAACCATTAGGAAGTTTTAAATGCATAGGATCAATCCTTTTAATGCATTGGAAAAAATGAAGAGAATGGCAAACATGATCAGTGGCTCCTGTGTCCAAAATGAACCTAATGGAGTCACCAAGATTAGAAGCATTGCAAATTATACCTGATGTGGAAGTGATGTGATTAATGCTATGTGAAGGCAATGAATTAGATCCTTGAAGAAGTGCTAAAAGTGCTTTATGTTGAGCTGGAGTAAAGAACAATTTCCCAGTCTCTGAGTTACCATTACCTTCATCATAATCAGCAGATTGAGTGTCATCATCATCACTCTTCTCATTAGTACAGTTGTTGATATTCCCATTACCATTGGCCAAGTGTTGTAAGTGTGGAGGATAACCATGTTTCTTCCAACAAGCATCAACAACATGATTGGTCTGTCCACAGAAGGAACACATCCTAGAGCCTGAGCCTGGCCTTTTGCCTTTGCTTCCTCCTACCTTACCACCTCTAGTAGACTTGCCACGACCAGATACTCCCTTTCCACCATTGTTGTAACCATGTGCTGCAGCCAAAAGCTTTGATTCATCAAGGATTGATGAAGTTTGTCGTTCTTGCTGAACCAATAAGGAATAAATTTTGCTAATGGTGGGAAGAGGATCCATCAACATGATTTGGGATCTCACTGCACTATATTGTTCATTAAGCCCTTTCAAGAATCGAATCACTTGATCTGAATCCTTGTATTCCTTCATCTTAGTAATTGCAGCACAATTGTATACACAATTGGACTCAGGAATAGGGCGAAAATTATCTAACTCTTGCCATAACTTCTTCATCTTGGTATAGTAAGTAGAGATAGAAGAATCACCTTGTCTAAGAGTGTAGATTTCTTCTTGAATATCTGAAACACGAAACACATCCCCTTGATAGAATCGCTCCTTCAAATCCTGCCAAACTTCAGATGCAGTATCCATCCACAAAATACTTTGTGAAATCTCAGGTTCCACAGAGTTATTCAACCAAGACATAACCATAGTGTTACATCTGTCCCATGCCAAAGAATCATGGTCATCGTCAAGAGGTCGAGGAAGCAAGCCATTGATGAAATGAAGCTTGTACTTGGATTTGAGAGCCATGGTCATGGATCTTGACCAAGAATGATAGTTAGAACCCGATAATGGAGGTGAAACCAGCACAAGACCAGGATTCTCATTAGGATGTAAGAAATAGGGGTTGAGAGTGTCATTTTGGTAGCCTTTGTTATGGTGAGCTGAAGGAATAGCACCATGAACACTACCTTCAGAGCTATGCACAGACATTGTTCAGGAAGCAAAGAAGAAAAGAAAGTAGGAGTTTTGGAAAAAAACAAGAAGAAGAAAGATCGAGCAAGATCAAAAAAGAAATGATCAGGGATGAAGCAAATCACAGAAAAGAAGAGAGAAATGGTAGTGAATCATGAAAGGCTCATGATACCATGTGAAAACTAGTGTAATCTACCATTGTTGTGATTGATTCAAGCACAATGAAACTATTAAGAGAGCAAGAAGAAGCTAGGATAGTTTCAGAGGAAAGAAAAATATTATTTCACAAAACTCACTTGTTACAATGTTCATAGTAGCTTATATACAATGTGAGAGAATAACTAACTTAACTACTAACTAACATGCAGTTAGAGTGCATAACTAACTTTAGGAAGTAGTTAGAGTAGGTTACTATTCTCATAAGCTAACTAGAGTTGCAGTTACTTGTTGGCCAAGTAACTGTCCTAAGCTTTCAAGTCTTCATTGTTAACACTCACCAAGGTGAACCAGAAATTCAAGGGGCATATTCTCAAGACCGTTCTGGATCTGTTCTAGTAGGATTCTATGCTTTGCAAAGGGAGAACATTTTTCCAAAGAGATCTGATCAGCTTGAATACCAATTATACATGATGACTGTAGATTACAAATTCGGCGCAGTCTGACGTTTTCACCATCCACGTGAGAGGAAGGTTCCTGCCCCTGACTGTGTTGTGTCCATTGGCCTTCCTTTGCGTCCCGTGAGTTGATATCTTGTTATCGGGTTCTATATCATGTTTATGTTTTATTGTTAAATTATTTTATTTCTGAATTTATACTTTATTATAATTATAATCTATCTATCTATATACTATATGTAAACCAAGCTTTTACTTTGCTTATGTGGCATCATTAGAATACTTCATTGCTTATGTGTCATCTTTACAAAACTCAAAAAAAAATTGTATATTGTTTGCATTCTTTTAGTTTTCTTCACCTACTAATTTATTGAATAATTAACTAACACTATTATAAAAAAATGTTATGAAATGTGAAAGATCAACCATTTTAATGTTGTTTTTTGTGTATTTATTTTGAGTTTTAAACCATTCATTCTTTTTAACCTTACAATCCCACTATAAAAAAAATTGTTGTTGTGAATTAACTATTGTATATATGCTAATATGTATAATCCCTCCTCATACATGGGCATGTGAAATTTCTCTTTGGAACTTGGAAGGATTATTAGTGTTGTTGTAGAAGAAAGGTAATTTTCTAAAATTTCATGATCTCATTGTGTCCTTCTTCTTCTTTGAAACATATATATAGTGATAACATGAAAAACATATGCACTAATAATTCTTATTACAATGAAATGAAAAGTCAATCTTAACATACACATGACTATGCTTATATGAAATGAAAGGTTGTCTTCTTACATTCTTGCTACGACATGCATAATGACATGCACAATGTATTTTTATCTTTTTCCTTCCTTTTGTTTTTATATTAATTTTTTAATTCATCAACTGACTAATAAAGAGTTTGTTGTTTTCTTAGATTGATACTTTTATTTTTAATTTTGCTCTCAGTTTGTCTCCATAATTTTTCCCTTCATTTTGTTTGCAAACCACATATTATATCTTTTTATTTCAATCATCGAGAAACTATGGAAGGTGATAGAAGAAACAATGTATTATTTCTCCTTTATTTTTTTTATTTATGTTTATTTTAAAGAAATGATATTTGTACTACTCTCATTGTATGTCTCTCTCTCTAATATTTTTGTCCAAAAAAGAATAGGGAAATAAGAAGATTGTCCCAACAATTATCACAAATTAATTGTACAAATATCATCACTTATGTAATATTTTCACACAATTATGATAGTATGATTACATTATTTTCTTTTGAATGTATCGTCAGACATCTATTGTCAACATTTCATATTACTTATAAGAGCTTTGGTGTACTATACTAACTTTAAGGTGTTTTTGAGAAAGCGTGTGGTACTAACGAAAAAATCATATTAATCATAACATGTTTATGATTTCTAATTTGTGAGGTTAGCCACACTTTTTTAAGATGTAATTTTTCTTTCGATTTAACTTTGGTACTCTTCTTCTTCTTCTCACTCTCTCTTATTCTATATAATAATCAGTATTATTAATATAATTAAAGTTACAAAAAATTATCTCCCTTTATAATTTTATCGGTCGCTACATATGATTGAGTATTATGTCATAATAGGAGTGTCTCATCTCATACTAGTGCTTCATTAATAATTGGTAACTATGGACCTAAATATGTTATGGGTGCTAATTTCACTACAATTTCCAGAAATAAAAAAAAAAAAAAAAAAGCCTCCTCTGTTGTATATTATTTTTAAAAACAAGAATGCTGCAATATTGAAAGGTTGGAATAGAGCATTGATACGTGTTTTTTTAATCAAAATTAATAGGTGATAAGAAAGAGAAAATGTGAATAATTATGTATAAAATAAAAAGATGTGTGCTTCTTCATCTTTACTATCATTCATGAAAATGAAAGTGGTAAACCAAATTTTAACTAATAAATTGGTCGATTACATAGTACAAAAATAATAATTATATAGAAAATAAAAAGATGTGTGCTCCTTCATCTTACTATTGTTATATTTTTTTTAAAATTTACAAAAAGGATTTTCAAACTCTACTAAAACACTGTCATCATCTCTTTTAATAAATAATTAAATATAAAAAAAATAATGCATTATATAATGTAATATCAATTTAATATTTAATAACTTCTTAAAGTGAATACATCAAGAATGAAAAGACTAACTACAAGGGATCAAGTACCTTAATAATATTTTATGATAAACGTTTTATTTTGATAATTGTCTTTTGTGTATAGATTTATTTGTGTGTATTTCCAAGTAATAAGATTTTTTTTTTTTTTTTTTGGTTTAGAAGGGAAGACAAAGTTTGACACATATTTTAATTCTTTTAATTTTACGCCTAAATTGGGTGTTGTTAAATAAAAAATTACAATAGCGTGTTTTAATAATCAATTGTATAAAATGTGTTAAATTTTTAATTATTGAAGTCAAATTTATATAATTGTTTAAGTACAGTGTGTCATTGTACAAATTATTTGTATAAATTCCTAAATATTTAAGAATTTTTAATGTTAATCAAATTTGATAAAATCAAATGATAAATGCACCGTGCAAAAAAATAAATAAATTGATGTTTATGTGTCATCTCCCTTATGATCTGTTAAATTGATTTCATGCAACTCTTTGAATTAAGCAAGTTTAGAAAACACACCAACCTCTTTCTTTAAAATTTTATGCTAATAATTTGTTTTAAAAAATTAACTTACTTATATAAGTGCATTATTCTAAAAATAAAGAAATTGAAGTATAATTAAGATAAAGAGAATTGATTTATGTACACACATAAATGACATATTTTCTATGTTGATAGTCAAGGTTGTCAAAACCGGACCGAACCGGCCGGTCGGACCGGTCAGATCGTGAACCGGTGATGTCAGTTATGTGCTAAATGTTTATAGCATTGCTACTTTCTCCAAACAACTTTTTAATGGTATGCTTCTTTTTCTTTTCTTTTTTGGTTTTTATTTCTCTTTCTTGCTCTTCGTATATGTCTTGACTAATTCATTAGTTTCTATAGCATGATATGAATTAAAGTTAAACTATTATATGGATATGATAAATCAACTTGAAAACCAATATAAATTTCTTAGTCTATATTTGTAGATAAATTTTTTTTTTATTTTTTTTGTATCATTGCTTAGAGTAGATATATCTAATCCATATAAAAAGGCCTCTATTTTTGTTGTTGCATCATTGCTTCTCGGGAAACCTATGAAATATGGTCTCTCATGTAATTATATATTATCATCTATTATATAAATAGTTTCATCATCTTTTTATATTCAACATTGTATCATCTATTTATCCATTTTTATATTTTTTTACTCTTTTGATATACCTTGAATACTTCATTAATTTTTATGGCAAATCATTGTACGTATAAATATGTGATTTTATCCCAAAAAACTAAAATATGATTTTATAAACATGTGCTAAATATTTGTATTATCAACAATCAAAATATATTAAATAAGTTTATCCAATGATAATTAAGTATGTTACTCTTTAAACTAAACCGTGTATATTCTCTTGATTAATTCAACCACATAGACTAATAGAAAATAAAGCCAATTTTGTACCCAAAAAAAGATATAAAGCCAAATATGTCCCAAAAAATTCAAGCCAAATATTTTTTATATATCATTAAGTTTTATGCATAACAAATATGCTGATTTGAAAATAATTTATTGTGTTTTTGCAGATCAGGTGAATACTACGTCTTATGGGAACTTGAAATATATTTCAAAGGCCATAAAATTGCACTATACAAATCCAAACAACTCTTGGGTATATATTTTTTAATTGTGTGTTCTGCATGCACTTCTTTAATTTTGAGAGTTACAAAAAAGACTCAACTCTTTCTCATTCTCATAAAAAGGAGGATATCATGCATTGTATCAATGCAAGATTTTTATGTAAGTTTACTACTAAAATTAGCAACAAATAAAAATCTGCAAAAATGTCAAAATAAACAGTTTAGTTAATAAATTTGTATTAATCGTATGTAGAGTTGAAGACCATGGTATTTTAACGGTTACAACATTTGATATTCTATGAAACAATTATTACAAGGCAATATGATATGGAGTATATAATATGATTAATTCCAAAATGTTGACATAAAAAATATACGTAGTGTTAATCAAAGTCCATTTACAGAACAACATGAAGAGTTTTACCAAAAAAAAAAAAAAAACATGAAAAAGAAAAACTGATTAATTATACAGGAGCTTCAATGGTATATGTGAAGTTGTACAAAAAAAAAGGAAAAAAGAATTTGTGAACTTATAACAAATTGTTTAAAGAAAAATTATCAATAAAATTAACAGATATATGTACCTTTAAATAATTTAATAAAATTTATGTTATATTTTTATAGCGAATTAGGGTTAAGACTTATGACAATTCATTAATATAATATATCACCACAAAAACCAAACAAATAAAAAAAAAAAAAACTTAAATCAAACAACAAACTAAAAAAAATTGGACCAATAAAGTTGAGATAAGTTACACCGAGACAATATATCATCACAAGCTAGAATTATATTTTCATTAAATATGAGACCTTAAACTGTATGCAGAAGAATAAAGTTGTTATGCTATTTATACATAATTTTCAAATAACAAAATCAATTGATAAAAAAAATACCGTATATGAATCATTTTCAATAAGCATGACTTACTTCAACATTTTCCCCATATATATATATATATATTAATAAGAGTTAGAATAAAATATTAATAAGAAAACTAAGGTCATATATAAAAATAAATAGAAAAATGAGTTACGTATATACAATGCAATATAATTAAGAAAATTAAGTTCTTATAAAAGATTACACTATTAAAATAAAATATTTTAAGAGATTCATTATAAACTATATTATTTATTCTTAAAGTGAAAGGTTTATCAGGAGAGATTAACCCTTTAAATAATTCACAGTTACCTCAAGAGGATTAATCTCAGGAGTTGTGCGCGGATGATAGCTTTAGTATACAGGAAAATAAAAAATAAACAAATCTCCGATATACATAAATAAAAATGTCATATTTCTAAACAATCTTTTATTTTTAACATACATTAATATTATATTAAATATAATCATATTTTAAAATAATATCCACCAATTATTTAAATAATCATAATTATTATTTTTATTTATGAAAAAAATTTAAGAATATAAGTAAGCAATATTATTCTTAAATATGAACCAAAAATTTAAGAATATAAGTAAGCAATATTGAAAAAAATCATACTTTAAAAAAAAAAATTTAAAGGGACACAAACCACAAAAAAAAAAAAAAAAACAAACTTTTCAACATATTCCATAACAAAGCTTATTTCAATATTTATCGTAAGCAATATTATTGTCAGCAAATATAAGTATGTATGCCTCAAACTTTTATTGAAAAAAAAAAAAGAGATACATAAAAAATAAACACAAAGTGACATGTGATTATCCGTACGGGGAAAATTATATGATGAGTACCGGGATTTTATCGGCGATAGCAAATAAAAAAGAGGTAAACTGAACAACAAACTAAAGAATCCAGACAAAAAAAGTTGAGATAAAATTTCTCCAAGTAAAAAATATTTGAGAAGAAAATCAAATAGAAGTCAATATATTAACACAAAAAAATGCATTTTCGTTAAATATAAGGGCTCTTAAATTAATTACATAGAAGAGATTAAGCAACAATGCTACTTGGTATGCAATTTCAAGAAAAAGTGATCAAAAGATTAAAAATGCAAAACCACCATCTATGATCCATGACTATACCTTTGTAACCTATAATAAGAAAATTATGCTTTTATTTATATTTTTTTTTAAGTGTGTTGTAATCAAGCCCGTCCAAATTTTCCTTAAATTGAATTTCTTAAATTGCAGTTAAGCATGTTGTACCATGATAAATAGAAAAGTTACAATACATGCAAACACTTTAATAAGATGATTTAAATAATCTTATTGTTTAAAGATAGTGTGTGTATATGTGCTTTGAAATTTACTAAAAATTTTAAAATTATTAATTTGATTTAAATAATAATTTATCTATATTTAAATAAAATAAGTACATATTCTAAAGTGTTAAAAAATTGTTAAACTTATGGCTCAATAAAATATTTATCAGAATAATATAATTTTTTTAAAATCAAATAATAAGACATGTTAAATTCGTCTAAAATAATAAATTATCTCTTCGTGATCCAGATAATTAAACCTAAATTCAAATACATGAAATCATCATTCAAACTTATATATTGGCAACAAAAAAATATTTCAAGTTTATATTATAACAAATAAACTAAATATTCAAGCAAATATTATTAAATAAGAGAGACAAAAATTGACAATAAATTTGAAGGAATATAAACCTCACCAAGAAAAAGAAACAAAATAAAAAGGACAAAGCAAAAAGAAATGTATGCAAAACAATAGACTAAAAAAATTGGGACTAATAAAGTCTGGATAAAATTCCACTAAATGAATATGTGAGGGGAAGAGACTTTAAAAGAACGGGAGAGAAGTAAAAAAGTTATTTGATACCTTAAATTGCATAGAAAAGAATAATCAGTTACACTATTTGATTTATAATTTTTAAAAAATGAGATAACGTAATTTTTAAATAAGGGATACCTAAAAAAAAGTGCACGTGACTATACAATTGCAACTCAGATAAAAAAAACTAAGCAATTACACTATTAAAATATAATATGATGCATCCCTTTAAACTTATAAAATAAAATATTATAAGAGATCTATTATATTAAAATATAAACAAAACTATGATATAAATAAGTGAAAAATCTCATATTTCTAAACTATTTTTTATTTTTATACATATAGTTATATTAAATATATATATTTTAAATTAATATCTATATATTATTATACTTATTACAATTTTTATTTTTTATTTATAAAAATATTTTAATTATATATTTTAATCGAACCCGCGCGGTTTTAACTATTGTGTTTGCTAAGGCCTTGAAAAAGCACGAGTCTTCATAGTTTTGCTTGTGGATTATTTGATTGTTTTACTGCATTCTTCTTTAAGCTTTTCATGTTGTGTTATTTGTGTTTGGGTCTTCTGAAATTTACCTCCTGTAAATTTTGGAACACATAAATTGGTCTGGTTCATCCTATATTTATAGTCCAAGGTGGCAAGATCCTTCAACTGGTATCAGAGCACTTCTGATTCGGGACAATTTAGTAACAAACATTACGATACTTAGAATTTTAGTGACTGATTTAATGACAAATATTATCAAGTCGTTAGAAAAATATTGATCGCTAAAATCAATCACTAAATTGGTGTGTGATTAAATGACACTATCAACTTTATTTTTATGATCTATTTGAATGTGTACTTGAATTACTACTATTGTATAATATTAGTCTATTTCATTTATATGTCAATGATATTGTGTAATGAAACAGTGAGGTTTCATCAATCCTTAGTTGATTTGGTAGTAATTGGTGTTGGACTTGGTAGGGAGGATCACGGTTCGATCTTTCACAACTGCAATCCACTTGCTAGAACTGCCTTCTGAACCAGATTAGGTAGTTCAATGAGAGGAACATATAATGACCCTTAGATTATATTGTACGATTAAGATCAAAAGCTCCGCATAAAATTGATTGCACATGATATTTTCCCATTGCCCTTTTTCTTACCATTCACACCCTTCTCCTTCCTCCTTCTATCTGCTACTAATTCTTACCAACTCTAGCTAGAAATAACTCATATAAAGCCATGGCAATTTTAATTGAGTAGAAACAATTATGGGTTTTCACATTTGCTCCCAAGCTTAAAGCTCATTCTTATCTTTGTGCACAAATTAAATTTAATTGAATCCATAAATTGAAAGGAAAAACTTGCAACTATTTCTCAAATTAAATCATATATATTCAAAACGAAAGACTTGTAATTGTAACTGTATTACTCAAATTGAATCACATATTTTTTGCTGCCCTTTACAATCCCTCCATTAATTCTTTTTTTAAACTGAAATTAAATGACATGACTGTGAGTGTTTAACTCGGCAAGGACAGAGAGAATTATATGAGTTAATACGGGAACCATGGTGCTTTGTTAGGATATTAGCGTGTGGGTTTTGGTTTTACTGTTAGGCGATTAAAAAAGAAAGACGATGAGTTTGAAAATCATATAATTATAAATTATAAATATATAATGTGAAAAAAAGTTAATGATTATATCTTCAATTGTTAGAATATTTGATAAATTTTAATTTTTTAAATAGATTATCAAGATCATAATAGTCTAAGTGTATTTTAAAATTTAGTTATAATAATTTTTTAATTTATTAATTTTAACACACACACGCAATTGCACACACGCATATACACACACTAAGTAAAAATAAATTGGTGCTCTTAAAATTTTGATGTCCTATGCATTCGCTTCTCTCGAACACCCTTTGAAATCCTCTGCGGTTGAATACTTCATGGTTAGGGGTCGGTTTCACTGCTCAAGTAAGGTGTCATATAAGTATATACACACATTGTATAATTAGATGTGGTATTGGAAAAAAATTTCTTTGACAAAATACGACAATATAACCGTTTCTTTATATCACTTACAACATGAAATTCAAGATATACAAAAAATATTTTTTAAAAAAAAGTGCATTGTTATTGTATAATTGTTAGAAAATGATTGTTTGAATAACACTTTTATTTTATATTTCTAGTAAAACATTGTCAACAATATAACATTGCCCTTATACATGTTTAAACAATAACAACATGAATATTTTTCTCTCATCCTTTTAACTCGTAACAATAATTTTAAATAGTGATTGTTTAGTGATTCTTATTGTTGCATAGAATATTTGTGATTAAATAAGATTACGGCGGTAGAAACATCAAACACTTGATGTTGTAGCACAAATTGAGTTATTAATTCTTTATTTAAAACCTTACACCAAAGTTATAAGTTTATAAACTTTTTAACTACTTAAAAAAATTGTTGTTTGCTAATTGTATTATGATGCAAATCATGTAAATTGTAAAAGGCGACACCACTATACCTTTCTAAAATAGATCCATCAAAATAGCGAGGAGCTTTCAAATTAGGCTTCCAATTATTTATGAGAATAGGTGTAGTTGCAGCAATTTGCATAAATTACGCGATTGCTAAGCACACATGGGGTTGGCGACTTTCTCTTGGACTAGCGGTGGTGCCTGTAGTTGTGATGACAATTACAACTTTCCTCGTAACTGACACACCTAACAGTTTGGTTGAACATGGAAATATAGACCAAACCAGAAAAGCATTGTACAAAATCAGAGGATCATCCATTGATATTGAACCCGAGTTAGAAGAATTGATTCAGTGGACAGAAATTGCAAAATTTGTGCAACAAGAGCCATTTATGACCATATTTGAGAGACAATATCGGCCTCATTTGGTAATGACATTTGCAATACCGTTCTTCCAACAACTTACAGGAATCAACATTGCTGCTTTCTATTCGCCTAACCTCTTTCAATCTGTTGGTTTGAGAAACTGTGGCGTTTTACTTTTTTCTGTAATACTTGGACTTGTTGGCCTTGCTTCTCTCTAAGTCTCCGCCGCTTTTGTTGACCGATTTGGTAGAAGCCGCTTGTTCATTATAGGTGGCATTCTCGTGCTTCTTTGTTTGGTAAGCAAATTAAGTAATCAGACATGTATACAAATTTATTTATGGATTAATTGCACATTTTGTCGTTATGCTTATTTTAGGTTTTAAGTTGATCTCTTATGTTTATTTTATTTCAAGTTGATCTCTTAAGCATCTAAAATTTGAATTAGTTTGTCCTAAAAAGATGACTAAATAATTCAAATTTTAGAAACCTGAAGACCAACTTGAAATGTTTAAAACGTAATTGACTAACTTAAAAACAAAATAAACAAAAAAAAACCAACTTAAAACTTAAAATAAACATAATGAACCGAATTTTCAATTAAATGTTTATTTATTTATTAGACAAAAAAATAAAATTGATCATCAAATTCGACGTCTTTATAACACTTAGACACAAGTTGTGTCTTTTTTCTCCTCTAAATTTTGATGCTATTTCAACTTTTACAATATATAAGTGATATAGATATGGTACTACTAAAAATTAAATTGGTGTTTTACTTTTGAAGATTGCAGTGCCTACATTGCTAGCTTTGGTGACCGGTGTCCATGATAAAAATAACACATCAAAGGCTAGTGCAATCTTAGTATTGACGCTATTATGTTTCTATGGTGCAGCTTTTCGTATGTCATGAGGGCCACTCACTTGGCTAATTCCAAGTGAAAATTTTTCCCTTAAAAATTAGAATAACTAGACAAAGCATAGCTATCGGTGTGCAATTCATAACATTGTTTGTGTCATCACAAACATTCTTGACAATGTTTTCCCACTTTAAGTTTGGTGCATTCTTGTTTTATGCATGTTAGGTTCCATTGATGACTCTATTTATTATTTTATTTTTACCTTTATTAATTCAAATTTTAGAAATTTGAAGACCAACTTAAAACGTTTAAAACATAAGGGATCAACTTGAAACAAAATAAACATAAGAACAATCTTCCACGAAGTAATGATCACTTAATTTATATAAAGTTACTAGTATCATACACGTACGTACGCACGAGTCACGGCGTTGCCACGATTTTTTTCTTGCGATAATATAATATTTTTATAAGTAAAAATAATGATTAATGTTACACTATGTGATTTAATTTTGATTTACACTTTTTCTATCAAGATAATGTAATAGAGTAAATTATAATTCGTCGAATATTGTGTAGTACGAAATTAGCCCCTTTAAAAAATTACTCGTCAGTGGGTTGTTGTCCCGAGTATAATAATTTTTTTTTTGACACTGGTCCCCTTAGAAATTATAAAAAATAGAAACGCGCATTTGTATGAGTACAAATATTGGTCCTTGTAGAAATTTTAAAAAATAGACATGCACATTATAAGATTGAACTTGTTGAAAAGATATTTCTCATTTTAACAGTAGCAATTTTTTATATATGTGCTTATAAAATAGACTATGAGTAGAAATATTGGTCTATGTAGAAATTATAAAAATATAGGAACGCACATTTATATGACTAGAAATATTGGTCCTTGTAGAAATAATAAAAAATAGGCACACACATTTATATGAGTAAAAATTTAGGTCCCGATAGAAATATATGAATAGAAATATAGTTCCGCGTAGAAATTATAAAAAAGTTGGCCTGCACATTTATATGAATAAATATATAGGTCCGCGTGGAAATTATAAAAAATTAAACATATACTTATTAATATACGAGTAGAATTGTAGTTTCGCGCGTGTATTATATATGAGTAGAAATATAAATCTTTTTAGCAAAATTAAAATGTTGTAAATATACAATTGTCCCTAAATTTAATTAGGTGTCAAAAGATGAAAAAAATAATTTAAAAGGGATAGAAAAGAAATTCCATTAGTATGTTCCTTTCTTATATATACATGATATGTAAGCAAACTAAAAGATGATAATTGTTGAGAATAGATCCTCTTAATTTTATTTTCTCTTTCATATCTTAACCATCAATCAATTTTTCTCAATTTCTTTTAAATTTAAATATTATTTTATATTTATGATCTAATGATTTATAGTCCACATTATTTTCCCAATTTTATTTTCCACTTGTTAGATCTGCTAGCTAGCTATCAACATGGTTTGTTTTTTTTTTTTGAAAATTTATGTATAAAACTCTACCAAAATAAATGCTTTCATGATCTTAGTAGTGTCTACTGTCTATTATATAACTATAACTATATCATTATCTTGTACCAAAAAAACTATATCATTATCAGCTTGCGTGGTATACCAAGGTTTTAAAAAACAGATTGTTGTGTATTGACATGAGTGTAAAGTGACTAACTAGAAACACTTAAATTTTGCCATGAAGAAACTATAAGCAAAAATCATCATAATTTTTTGATTTTAAATATGAGTAAATGTAAATTAATTTATTCACATATAATGTTTTGGTTTAAGGCACTGTTTGGTAAGTCCATTAAGCTAGTTTTTAGCTTATTGGGATAGCTTATAAGCTTGTTTGAATAAAATAGAAGTGTTTAGCAATTAACTTTTTTAAGATGCTATTTCAAGTACCGCTTGAGCTGATAGTTTTTTTTATAGATTTTTCAATTTTTATAATCCTTTAATTTAATTTTATAATTTTTTATAAAATAAAAAACTACCCAGTGGTTCGATACAAACTTTTTTTTCAACTCGAGTTCGGATCGAGTTCGATACAAAACTTTTTTTCAACTCAAGCTTGACTCATTTAAAGTTTACAGACAGGACTAAAATAAAAAAATTCGCGAACATACAGGGACTTATTTGCAACAAAAAAAGATACAGGAACTAAAACCAAAAAATCGTAAACATACAGGGAATGAAATGATATTTAAGCTTTTTTTTAAAAAAAAGAAGTCAACTTCCCTCCCTCCAAAGATGCCAACAATGGAACAAAGACAACATAAGCCTTATTATTCCATCTAAAATATAAATAAATAAATAAAAAAAAAACATAATATAATCAAATTTAATACTTGAATTTATTTCAGAGCAAAGTTTCACCGAACCTGGACCCAAACCACCCAAACCATTCACATACACAAAATTGAGAGTTAGCTACAATTCAAGTTCATAATAATAAGCATAAGATACGGTTACATTATGGAAGCAATAATAATATGACTATACAACATTCTTGTCTAGTTGCATGCATCTCGATAAGTATAATAAATTCATAACTATACTCTTTGTCATATAGGTAAACACTCAATCATATATCACATTGATCGAACAGTTTCAATTAATCACAATCGCACACAATATCAATTACCAAGTATTCAATTAGGAATGCACAACTTCGTAATTAATCTAATGCCAATTACTCATGTCATGTCTAGACATAACTAAATGCATGCGGTACCATTCACCTCATATTAGGATAAACATATATCCCATTCACCTTATTTTCAGCTTCAAGTCATGAATGACTCACCACAAATATTTTCAGTTTCAGTTTCAAGTCATGAAGGACTCACCACAAATATTTTCAGTTTCAAGTCATGAAGGACTCACCACAAATTGAGTCATGAATGCATGAATGTACATATATCATATATGATGACACTTTAAACAATCACCTCATGAAATATAGTACCACTCAGCATATATTCACCTCAATTCACTTCATCATATCATCATTTATGGACATACATTCAGGCACATATCATATATCAACAATTAAGTTATTATAACTCATTATCATCATTAACTCAACTCATCATTATACACCATCATCTCAATTTATCATCATAACACGTCATCATCATAAATTCATTTAGAATCCAAACATAATACATTATTAATTAACCTCTAATCATCACACATCATTAGCTAATCAACATATATTATTAACTAATCCTCATATATGATTAATCATCACACATTATTAGTAAATCAACATATACACATATGCTTGTACATTATCACAAATCATTACTAATTATTATCACTTATTCACACATGAACATACACTTTAATTCATCATCTATTCATCGACATGAACATAATTAATCAAAGTCTCAAAATTAAGTAATTAGTAATTATTTTGATGAAGAATGTAATACTCAAATCACATTATTTTTTTAATCAAATTTTAATTTCCATTGCACATTTTGAATCAAATTTATAAAGGTAGAATTTTATTAATTAAAGGGGTTTGGGTGTTACACCCTCTTTGTATAAAAAAATAAAATACAAGATTTAATGATATCCCACTCTCTACAAAGTTGTTAACACAAATAGAGACATGTATTAAAAAAATAGTTTTAGGAAATAAAATAATAGTAAATTATAAATTATAAAATAAATGCATGCCGATGTTCATCATGATGCCAATGTTTCACTTTCTTTTTCACATTGTTCTCGTTAGTTGAACCTTTTTCATTCGAAGTGAAATCATTTGAGTGCAATGGCAATTCAACAACGCTTGATTGAAAGTGAGCAATAATATTGTCGTTTTTAAACAATGATTGGTAGGGCTCTTGCTCTTCTTCAACTGATTTTGTAGTAAAAAGAGCTACCAATTTATCAGAGAAGCTTTCTACAAAATCTTCTGAAGATTGATCAATTCTTCTTAAATTTTTGCCTTGTGAATTGAAAGTCTTGTAAAGAGGTAGCTGTTGTTATTATTTATAATTATAATGATTCAAGTTCATGAAATAAAGTGTGTTGCAAGTTTTGTAATTCCTTATAATATGGTAATGCAAATTAGTAATAGTTATCTAATAAGTTTAAATGTGGGTAAGGTATATTGATATAATATCAAATTAAAATTTTAAAATTTTGTTATAATATAGGCATGTATATAGGAAAGATAATGTGTAGATAAGTTATATTGATATAATATCAAATTAATATTGTAAAATTCTGTTATATGTAGGCGCGTAAATAGGAAAGATAATACCTTCTCCGTTTCTTTTTACTTGTCTTTTTAAAATAGTAATATCAAATTAAGGAAGTGTATTTTTGCACTTTATCTTCTTATTATATCCTTGTTTTAATCTACAATAAATTCCTATTTATTTGCACATTTTCTCATTCCAATAAATATATTATGTAAAAAAAAAATAATATGTTAATTATGTTCCAAAAAAATTTTAAAAAAAAAGTTTTTCAAATATATAGCATTAATTGATTTTATTAAAAAAGATAAGAGCAATTGACAACGGGTATAATTGACAAATTATACCCGTAACATACAAAAAAGACAATTAAATATAAACGATAAATCTGACACTAAAAGACAATTAAAAAGGAGTATGTATGAGTAAATATTATCCAATTAGATTCTTCAACTTCCATTTTTCAAAAATAAATCAAAACCCTAAATATATGGTATTTTTTGTTTTCAGAAGGAATTGTAACCCTGGTTTATTTTTTTTTTTAGGATAAATAAGATAAGATAAGATAAGATACGGTATTTTTTTTGTAATAAGTTTTATTTTACTGTATCTAATATTCAATTCGTCAAAAGAAAATCAAATATTCAAATAAAAAGTAGAATAATTTTTATTATCCAACGGTTTAAAAATATTTACACACGCATGTTCCAATAAAAGGTTTTATTAAAGAAGGTTTTGGATTGGTTTAATATACCAACACATTAGTCTTAGCTTCTGCGACTGGTTGATTTCCACCATGAGAATGTTGACACCTTCCTCAATTAAATCTCATAATCTTCATCAATACTCAAAATATGAGTGTACATTCTGCTCTTCCACCATGAGAATAAAGATGAGTCTCCACCGAAGAATGAAGTTTAATTAGAAGAATTTTGGATTTTTCATTTGAAGGACCATTGTTTTTTTGAACGACAAACAATTTTATTGATGAAAAGGAACAGTACAAAAGGTACTTTACCAACACCGATAAGATAAGTACATATCGTATTCGACCCATACAAAAAGAACGCAATCAAATACATATCATTTGAAGGAGCATTGTAATCATGCATAGTGAATAGTAGAGCCAAAAACAGCAGACATGTTTTTCTCTTAGGATCTTTTAACATGACAGTGTTAGGTGAACATAACATAGATCGTGTTCTGATACCAACTGAAGGTGAGAAAAACATAAAAGGAAAGGTTGAATTGTTTTAGCTTTTTCTTTCTTTTTAAGAAGACCAAGATCTAACATGTTCTGAAGATGTTCATAAGCTAATTAAGATTTGATTGTGATTAGAGTTTACAATAGATTAAAGGAAAAGAGAGAACAACACAAGACAATTTTATACTGTTTCTTTCCATAACTTAGGAGTAGTTCAGTCCCCTTACACTTTATGAGAGTTCCACTATAACATTTTAAGCACTTTATAAATTATTTTTATTTGTATTTTCCAATAATATGTGTTTAAATTTGTTAAAATATGATGTTTATTATTGTCGTAAGATTCACAATAACATTTTCATTTATTTATTTTATTTATAATTAAACTTTACTATTTTTTATAACTAGTTTGTTTAAAAATAATAGAAATTTGATGTTTTTGAAGAACATTTTAGATCGTGGCGCAAGAAGTGATAAAATATTTCTAAATTTTATTTTATTTTTTGCTAATTGGATGATTATTTTACTCAACTCAATCTAATATATCTTATGTGATTCGAAATTTGATTTTGGTCAAATCCAACTAAATTCGATCCATGTACCACCTATTTTTATTTTTATATATCTAATGAGAATAATATGCTACTAACTAAACATTAATCACATTTGTTATTTTGGAGGGAATTGCTTAGTCAAGACATTAAATAATATAAAAAAGTTGTTTCAGCTAGATTTGAACCCACGAACCATGATCTCTCTATACAGTATTTAGCTAATAATTAAGCCACTTGAATTCATTTGAAATATGTTGGTAACACCACCTAATTAATAACTATGTCTTTCGATGCATCAACTACATTTTATTTTTCATCACACTTTCAATCTTTTTTTTAATCCAATTATTATTGTTTGATGTACCTGAACTATTTTTCATCGCACTTTCAATCTTTTTTTTAATCCAATTATTGTTGTTTGATATACATAAACTACAATTTTTAAACGTTTTGGTTGTGACGAACAAAATTGTATTTCTTTTTTGTTTCCTTAGTTTTCAATTTTTTCTCTATACAATTTTATTATTTAGCCACTAAACCATTTGAATTCATTTGAAATATGACGGTAACACCACCTAATAACAATGACTTTCAATGCATCAACTTCATTTTATTTTTCATCGCACTTTCAATCTTTTTTTTAATCCAATTATTGTTGTTTGTTGTGTCTGAACTACATTTCTTAAATATTTTGGTTGTGACGAACAATATTGTATTTCTTTTTTTTTGAAATTTTTTTGTGACATTGCAATTTTTTTATCATATCCTCGATTTTTCTTTTTATACTATAAATTCAATTGATTTCATTGTTTATAAAATTCAATTAGCTTTTATATGGAACTTTTTAAAATTCTTTATATAATAACTAGTTAATGTTATATTAGCTCATAAAAATACAATTGTTGATGCAAGAAATGATTATCTTTTGGATTTAATTTTTGTAGAAGAAAAAAACGTATTTGAGTTATGATTCTCCGTGTCAAGCCAAATCGAATCTTGACACACTAAATAACATTCATGCACCTGAACTCTTAAACACCACCATTGCATATCGAGTTCTGAATCATAAGTTAAGATTAAAAGTCGGAGTACTGATAATGTTTTGTTCAGAAAGATTGAACAATTTTTAGGATTATGCAATGGTACGCGTTTGATAGTTACAAAATTGAGAACATATGTCGTTGAAGGTAAAGTGATATCCGACAGCAATTAATATTGGTGAAAAAGTTTTTATTCCTAGGTTATCATTGACTACTTCAGATAAAAAATCTCGTTCAAGTTTCAACGTAGACAATTTTCAGTGGTTGTTTCCTTTGCTATGACGATCAACAAGGGTCAGGGTCAGTCACTTAAACATGTTGGTGTATATCTTCCATACACTACTACAAAAAAGAGCTTTAATAGCGCATATTTAATAGCGCGTATTTAAAAAGCGCTATTAAAACTCAAATACGGAACCTTATAATAGCATTTTTAGTAGAAGCGCTTTTAAAGCCTATAACCCACAAACGCTACAATAGCGTCTTTAAGAAAAGCACTATTAAAGTCATAAATTTGGAACTTTATAATAGCGCGTTTTACATGAGCGCTATAGTAAGAAAAATTAATAAATTAAAATTTGTTGTGTGTGGGTGTCGAACCTTTCACCCCTTGATCTCTGAATAAAAAAAAAAAAAAAAAACAGAGATCAATTTTTTAAGTGAAAAAACTTATCTCCTCTACTCTCACACCTACATCCTTCCTCCAGTCACCTTTCGATCTTATTCAATCTCACTCCATCCAGATACCTTCTTCTTGTTCGGCCTTCTTCTCACCAACCTCACTCTGTCACTCACCCAGACTCTCATTGAAACCCTAATCCCCATAGAATCTCAATCAATTGAACCCAGAATCCCATTTAAACCCTTAAATAAAAAAATCAATTGAACATAGAGAACTCCCTAAAACCCTAATCGTTCATCATTGTCCATCATTTCAAAGCTCGTTTACCCAGAAACTCTTCATCATTCCTCCATCGTTCAACGCACTTGTCTATCCCTTCTGATTGAATCTAAGAGGCTTTGTTGCTCTCTCGCGATGAGCATCTCAATCATATATCTTTACTTGTGTTCACTTTTGTGTTTCATACTCTTAAATTCTATTTCAAAGCATGTAGCAACAAAAGCTGCACCTCTACAATCCAGGCCTTAACTAAGCTCCTTATAATACATCACACATGGGAAAGAAGTAGTAATAAAATGTATTTAAGTTGCAGCAAAACAGTATGTACCATCACTTCGCTAGAATTGGCATACTATCAAATTCATACTTTTATTCACCATTACCAATTTTTTATATCCTAATTTTCTATGTTGTGTGATTTTTGTGGTTATGATTTAACATGTGCTCTGTTAGCTAGTAATTTAATTTGGTTTCTTTTTTAATTAAGACTACTAAACTAAGTTTCAATTCATCCGGCTTTGAAAAATAAGGTGTGGGTAGGTGGTAGCATAGTAGAAGTGGCATGGTTGTCAGGATCGAGATCCCACTAAAGATCGTTGGGGTATATAAACATCGTAAATCGTAGGATCGTAACAAGGATCGTAAGATCCCACAAAAACTTAAGGATCGTAAGATCGTAACATAAAAATTTCATTAATTATTAAACACAATGTAAAACAAGTGCAGTTCTAAAAGGTTGAAGTGATGAGAATAGTTCATAGAGGAGCAGAGAATTTACAGAAGAGATTGAACTAGGGAATACAAGTGAATGATTAGCAACCATTAATGAAATAGCTTAGACAATTGATGAATTAGGGATACGGATGCAAGGCTCGTTAGTGCACCGATTTCCCAAGTTATTTTGAAGCTCGTTAGTTTTCAATGCAGAACGATCAGTTTTCTAGGTTAAACGGTTCGAAATTGGACCGGGGCAATGGAAATTGGATCGGGTCAAAACAGAGAACCGGGTCGGGCGAAACAAAGCGGGTTGGAGCTTTATAACCCGGTACGAAACTGATGTGTGGAAGATCGCAGATCCCGCGATTTCACGCTCTTCCTCTGCGCTTTCACTATCTCAGCCAATCTTAGGAGTTTTCAACAGCTCCGGCACGGTGGACGAAGGCAAAGATCGTAAATCGTAAGATCTTGGGAGTTAACTATAGATCTTGACAACCATGAGAAGTGGTGTGTGCATTATAACTAGGATACTAAACTTGGGCATATGAGCTATTGAAACAATAGAATGAATTATGAGCAAGTGGCCAAAGAAAACTGAAAAATAGAAATCCCCATGATTTTACATAACTTGAATTTTTGTTGTACTTGCCTTCAGATTTATACCATAATCTAAGAATTGGAGATATAATTTTTCCTTCTTTGTCAAGATCTGTTGCAGCAGCAAATAAGATTCTGGATAATGTACGTTATTTTGATTATTATTAATTGAAACACTAGAATATATTATGAGAAAGTGGCCAAAGAGAATTGAAAAATAGAAATATTTTGTTTCAAATGAGGCCCTTTATGCACCAGACAATATTGGATTATCAATGACTGAAATATTTTTTGTACATCTGTATATACAATGACTATATTTTATCTTACAGGTAGTTGGAATTTGTTAGGCCTTGAAGTGGGTGGTTTTCTTCAAGTGACAAAAAAAAGAAGTTTTGCAAGTCTCGTTATATGTCAAATTTGCCATTGATGTTCCCTCTGGTGGTGAATTATCTAGGAACCCAAAGGCAAAGCTATCTCTCAGAAGAAAGTAGGGCCAAAGTTTGACATTCTCTTTTTGTAGTTTGACAATCTCTTTTGTAGTGGTGTTTGTGCTTGTACCGTCCAATTTGTCTTGTACTTTGATTGGTCTTATTTATGAAATGAATGTATTGAGAGAGCTTTTGGTCTTATTTATGAAATGAATGTATTGCAAGAGCTTTTGTTTAGTGTGTATTTTTAAATTTCAAGACTAGTAAAAAGTACCGTCAAACAAAAAAACAACAAGTTAGTAAAAAAAAAGAGCAAAAGGACGATGGGCCATATTGATGAAAATAAGGAGTTATAATAGCGTTTTAGGTCACGAGCGCTATTAAATGTTGTTTGCTTGAAGGATTACAATAGCGCTTTATATGCGGGCGCTATTAAATAACTAACATATAATAGCGCTTCCAGAAAAAAACGCTATAAATGGTCGTTCCTATAGTACTTATTGGTCGCGCCAGTTTACCTACGAAAGCGCTTTTTGTACAAACCGCTATTAATGGTTAATATTTGATAGCGCTTTAAAAACGCTATTATAGGCACCCAGACCTATAATAGTGGTATCAGTAATAGCGTTTTTGAGCGCTATTAAAAGTCAAATTAAGTGCTATTAAAGGCCTTTTTTGTTGTAGTGATAGTCAATTTTCTCTCATAGTCAACTATATGTTGTAATGTCAAGAGTAATTTCAAGAAAATACTTGAAAATATTAATAACCAACGAAAAAGAAGAAGATACGGATAAAACCATAAATGTTGTTTATAAAGAAGTTTTCCGTAGTATCTGTTGGAACATGATGAACATTAGATGCAAACTTGGTATGAATATAAACACAAGTTTTGGAACAAGTAAGTGTGAATTGAAAAAAGGCTCTTTGAGCATCACATAAGATCGAACACACCCTTGATAGTGTTTATATATTGGAAGTTGCCCCTTGGGAGCAATTTACTTTTGAATCGAACAGGAAAACAAGGAAAAAACAGGTTCACCTCATGCCACCTGCACTGGGTGCAGAACAGGCTGCGTTGGGCGCAGGACCTTCTGCGCGGGGCGCAATAACGATGCTGAATCACAGAATCGCTTCTGCCAGCTGCGCTGGGTGCAGGCTGGCCGCGCTAGGCGCGGGGCGATAAGCTTAGGCTGGATTTTCTGTTTCGTTTTAAGGATACACACATGTTAATTGTGTGTGGGACCAAGTCAGAAGGAAAAAACTGAATTTCCTATTATTGTGAACCACTTCCCACGTTCTGATCCCATTATCTTTTCCCCACTTCTCTCCTTAAAATAAATGTATCGTACTTTATTTTTCACAACAACTCTTGATTTTCTGAATTCTGAAAACCACTCTCTAGTTTTCTCTCCTCTCTTTGTTTTTTCTTCGAAAAATTATTAAACACTTTTTGTTGTTTCTTGACTGGTTTTCATAAACCATATCAGAACTGATAATTGTTTATCAGTTATAGAATTGATTCATCGAATCAATAAGAAAGATGTAATTCGGTATAAACTTGGAGAATGTTGTTTTATCCTGGGGACTTCGCGGTTGATAGTCTACCCTGCACAAATTTTTGGATAGTGCCGCGAAACGTCTTAAAGAGAGCGTATCGTTCCGCGACTCGGCCAATAATCGTTTTTCGGTGGTAACTTTTTAAACTGTTTTTTTTTTTTAAACCGTTTACAACAGTATCTGTATGTCATATATATAGATATAGTAACAAAATAATGGGCATGTTTGTTATAGAATTTTTGAAAATAGATTCTTATAGTGTAATATAATTTAATGTAAAAAAAATTTACAAATAAACTTTTTATAAAAACTTCAAATGATTAATTGGTTTGAATAGTTATTCTTAAAATGTTATTTTAGATATTTCATCATTTTATTGAAACTTTTTTGGATATCAAAATTTCAAAAAAATCATTTTTTTAAACTATTTCAAATAAATTTTTATAAAAATCATTTTTAAAATACAATTTCATAAATAATTTAAATAATACTATTAATTGTGAAAAGTTGCATAAATTGAAAGGCAAAGGATGTATATACTTCGGCGCGATCATAAGCAGTGGAAAATGAAGCTGTGGAAAATTATGCGAGAAAATGTATACATAGATTTGGTAGCAATGTTGATTGTTCTCTTAGTTAGCAACGACATGGCAAATTTGTAACCTTAAACACTAAACCTCGTATTCTTTCTTTAGCTTCTTTTAGTTAATTAGATTAGATATCTCACTGTTATATATGTATGCTACTTGATGATTCATATATAATATTAAAGAATTAATTAATTATTAAACGGTGATCGAAAGCAACGTACATTGTCGTCTTTCGGATTTGGATTAAAAGCAGTCGGTGCTTCATGCAGTCGGCTGCAGTCATTTCATCAGGACTGTCCGATCTTAATCAGACGGTTCCTATTTAAAATAGTTTTTAATTTTTATTTAATATTAAATTTTAATCATTAAATTAAAGCCGTTTATTTCTAATCGTGCGGCTGAAATCTTGTGACTACACGGAACCCAGATCCTCGTCTTTCAGGTTTCAACTTTCAACGACACGTTCAAAGAGATAAATAAAAAGACGGAACTCAATGCATGTACTTGGACTAATGTTAGTCCAAATACATACATTGGGTTCCGTGTTTTAATTTCTCTCTTGTCATTTTCTCTTCTACCAAACAAGCAATTAGCATTTGCTCACTAAGAACCGAACAATTCTACTACTTTTGTAAAATTGTAATTTGTGTTGCCTTTGCCTCACATGACATTATTTTTAATTAGTGTTCAATAATTTAAATAATAAATTTGTCTACGTTTATATTATATAATATTAAGATTAATGTTTGAATTTATAAAAATCAAATATAAAAAAACTTATAATATAAATACTAACGAGTGTTTTGGGGTACTCTTTAAGAGCATAAATAGTAAGTTTTTTATAGAATTTTTATAAGAATGTGTAAAGTCAACACATTAGAAATTGTAATATTTAATTTTTAAAATAAGAAATTTCTTTAAATAGAATGTTTAAAGAGTGCTCCGGATGCATTAGTTAGCAAAATCTTTTAAAAAATGATTTTATAAAATCTATTTTAAAAAATATTAAAAAAAAAATCAATTTTTTAAAAGTAAAACAAATTAACACCCAATATCATACCGAACAATTTTGAAAAGTGTATACAAGTTTTGATGGGCCCACACGACTTTGAAAACGAATTGTAGCCTCATACAATTTATTAAACATCATAATAAGTTCATAATTCAACATCATAATAAGTTCATAACTCATTTTAGATTTATTTTACGGCAATGGATTTCGAAATGGCGAAGAAGCTTGGAAAGAATTCCATAACCAAAGTTCCAGAAAGATATGTTCAACAAAACCAAGATCCTCATGTTGATTCTAGCATAATCTCTTTACTACAAGTACCTGTCATCGATTTGAATAAGTTGTTGACCGAAGAAGATGGAACTGAACTAGAGAAACTTGATCATGCTTGCAAAGAATGGGGTTTCTTCCAGGTATGGATAATGCTCTTCCTTTTATTTTATTTTGGGGGAAATTTCCTGAAAGTGTAAATCGTTGTCATATTGGTCCTTGAATGTATCGAAATTGCAAATAGGTCTCTAGTATCTCATTTTATAGTAATTTTTTGGACTAAATTGACCAACAAGAAACACATTCGATGACTAAATTGACTACTTAAAATATATTTAAGGACCAAAATGACTAATAAAAAAGACATTTGTGGATCTATTTGCAATTTTAATACATTCAAAGACTAATGTGACAGCGAATTACATATTCAAGGACTAAAATGACTATTTACCCTTTATTTTTTGAGTTGTTCAAAAGAATTATTGGGTATTGACGTGTGTAACAGTGAAATATGGTCAACTGTCACACTTATTTTGTGACAGTTAAGTACGACTCTATTATTACCATCGGAACACACCTATCATTTCCCAACTGCCAAATACATATTCCGACACGGACATCTGACATAATAAGAATACGTTGACACTATTAATATAAAACATATAAAACACCGACACCGCTACATGTTTATCAAAGATTTAAATCGAGGATTAAAATATATACATGTGCATCTAAGTTGAGCAAACTATTTTATTTAAAAAAGTTTTAAAACAAGATACAACTGTATTTGAACTTTATTTATCCATTCAATATCAATAAAGCAAACAATATTATAATCAAAATGCAAAGTCTTTAATTCTGCATCGATCAACATTGCTGTTTTTGACACATCTTGAACCCTTTGAATAGTAGAAGAAAATAAATAAATTATTTTGGGACATTTGTTTGACACATGTTGTACAATTGTCTTACAAATGTCAAATACCTATCCAAAAAATTTGAGTAAAGAAAAAAATAATGTTTTTGAACATCTATAGAAACTGTCAAACACGTATCATACGGATACTGACGCATGTCAAACATCACATCAAACTTAATCATAGAAGGGTTAATATTACATAACACAAAATAGACTTTCGATACAATGATTCAATACTAAGATACGAAATATATACTAGGCAAAATTACACGTTTGGCCTTTTATCTTAATTTTTTGTAACATTTTAATCTTTTATCTTTCATTTGTAGCATTTTGGTTCTTTATCTTATCTTTTTGTAACACTCTCGTCCTTTATTTTTTATTTGTAACACTTTGATCTTTTAAAAAACATGAAAATATGAAAGAATTGATAAAGGATGATGAACATTTTTATCAAAATTATGAGTTTTATTTAATTTTAATAAAAGTGTATTTTAACAAATAAAATTCATTATTTTTTTAATAAAAAAAATATATGAAAAAAAGGGTTTATATGTAAGTGTTATAAAAGATAAAGGACTAAAGTGTTACAAATATAAGATAAAGGACCAAAGTGTTACAAATATATAAGATAAATGACCAAAATGTTAAAAATAATAAATAAAGGACCAAAATGTTAAAAAAAATAAGATAAAAAATCAAACGTGTAATTTTGCCTATATACTACTACAAATCTATCCTAATTAATGATCATCATCTCACAATATTAAATAATTATATATAAAAATAGTTTTGGAATAATTAATTAAACGTCAATAGATTAATCGATATTTATTTATATTAAACACTAAAGAATTAATTTTCTCTTCTTATAATTGAGGCTAGGATTGATTATGTTACATTTTTGAAGAAAATTATAATCACATGCAAAGAGTCAAAAGTTAATTTAGTTCATTGCAATTTAAGAGTGTAAATTGTCCAGTAAATTAAACAATGTTATCGCATGATTGTGAAATTAATGCCAGCTGATCAATCATGGAGTCAATCCTTCATTGGTGGAAAATATGAAGAAACTTGTTCAAGAGTTCTTCAATCTACCAATGGAAGAGAAAAAAGTATTTTGGCAGAAACCAGGAGATATGGAAGGTTTTGGTCAGATGTTTGTTGTATCAGAGGAACACAAATTGGAATGGGCAGATATATTCTACATTGTTACACTTCCATCATGCATAAGAAATCCACACTTATTTCCTAGTATTCCCCAACAATTCAGGTTCTTTCCTTTCTTTTATTTACTAATCAGATTTCATATATATAAAATCAAATTTTTACTTTTTAGATTCATTTAATAACATATGTATCTATAATACTGACTAGATTCATCAGTTATTGAATTAACTTAAAAAATAAAAAATTACTTATATACGAGACCAGAAGATATATATATATATATATATATATATATATATATATATATATATATATGCATAATTATATCAACAATCTTTTTTCCATTGCAGAGAAAATCTAGAGATGTATTCTTCAGAACTTAAAAAACTAAGTGTGACACTCATTGAGTTTATGACTAAAGCTTTAAAGATCCAACCAAGTGAAATATTAGATTTCTTTGAAGATGGAGTTCAATCATTGAAGATAAACTACTATCCTCCATGTCCTCAGCCAAAACTAGTCATTGGACACAATCCTCATTCCGATGTCGCCGCCCTTACAATCCTTCTCCAAGTCAATGAAATGGATGGCCTTTAAATCAGAAAAGATGGATTGTGGATTCCTGTTAAGCCTCTCTCAGATGCTTTTGTCATCAACATTGGAGACATGTTAGAGGTAACTAATTCAAACAAAGATTGTAATTTTGATGCACTGTCCACACAAAAATCTTTATAGTGTCAGCACATCACAATCAATCATGTGTGTGATTTTTAAAATGATTAAGATTAAAGTTAAACTTTATAATGATCTGACAGTTATGATTGATTGACAATGTAAAAACCTTTTTACACTAATAGTGTATATGAAATAAACTCAAACAAAATCATTCATAAATTCTATTTTCCATGTTACATTTAGTAGCTTAACATTACAAGAATACATAGAAATATCAGAAGATATATCATTGTAAATAATTTCACTTAGCAAACATCTTATATTTTTTTGCAGATATTGACCAATGGTATTTATCAAAGTATTGAACATCGAGCAACAATTAACTCGGAAAAGGAGAGGATTTCCATCGCCACATTTCACAGTCCTAGATTGAATGCAATTATTGGTCCAGCACCAAGCCTTGTTACTCCTAAAAGCTCTGAAGTGTTCAATAAAATTAGAGTGGAAGATTTATTTAAAGAATATTTCTCACGCCAGCTTGAAGGAAAATCACACATTGACGTCACAAAGATTCAAAATAAGTGATATCAATGATGCATTAAACTTTTATGGGGT
This sequence comes from Trifolium fragiferum, assembly GCA_954870985.1. Classification (NCBI taxonomy): domain Eukaryota; kingdom Viridiplantae; phylum Streptophyta; class Magnoliopsida; order Fabales; family Fabaceae; genus Trifolium; species Trifolium fragiferum. The sequence continues at coordinate 23,553,227 of OX940791.1, read as the reverse complement.
TGGAAACAAAAACATAGTATCTAGTTAACTTTTTTGATTCAGCATCTATTGTCATGAATAATGCCAGTTTAAATTTACTATCAATAAACTCTGTAATACACAATTTTTAATACTCTTTTAATATTGATCGGAATTGATTTTGTTTCTATAATTGATTCTAACTCTCAAACAAACCCAGAGACTAAAGATTTGGGATGGAAGGAGTTGCAACGAAGCCATGTAGAAACACAAATACTAAAATTTGTTGGGGGGAAAACTAAATCACTAGATGTGATATGTTCATGATTCATTTTTTCGGAAAGTACTTAAATTAATAATTAATTGATAAGAGTATCAATAGACTACCAACTATGTCTGGCTGGGAGTAAAGGTGGGAAATCTGCATCCATTTTTCAGACATTGGTTCTTGAAAACTTTAATTTCTGGCATCAAAACAAGTCAACTCCTATACAAAACAATGGAGTCAGTTTACATCCCCTAACTCCAACACCACGCGCATGAATCTTTCCTTTTGATCAATAGGAAGTCACTCCATAACAAGTTCAAAACTTCAAATCATGCAAATTTAATGTCATATGAGGTTGAGTTTCTAATATCGTCCGAGCCTCATCTTTTTCCACTCCCAAATCAGCAGTAGAACAAATATAACAGTTACCATTCTTTCGTTATGTAAAATATAACAAGAATCAATAAGGAGTGTCGCAAGTTATATCAACAAGAATCAATAAGGAATTCGAAAAATGTACCTACAAAGATAAAACCTACAAAATATAGATGTTGAAACTTGCCTGTCTCTGAAGCCTCAGTATTGACTGTGCACTAACTAGAAGGATCGAAATAACTTATCCTTTTTCCAGGAAAACTCTTCCACTAATAAAAGCCAACGTTGCTGAAGCTGGCATGATAAATTAACTTATGCATTTAACATTCCGAAAGCTTTCATGAAGAAAGCATATTCATAAGCTGTTTCGTCGCACTGAGCATAGCGACCGCCTTCACCAAAATGCCCACCTATCATACTTGTTTTAATGATGACACCACGAGAACAATGAGAGCAGGTACTGTCTCGTACTTTAGCTACCCACTTAGCACCATCCCAAAATCCAACCCTGAGAATGAATGTCAATTGCTAACATCAACCTCTTTGAAGCAACTAACAGTAGATGAAAATGCATATAATAACTCGAGAGGTAAAGTAGAATGCATAAAAATATTGAAGTAAATCAGCAATTTAGTCATTCAAATTTGCGATATAACAATTTATTCCCTTTGAACAATGTCAATCATGTTGGTCTTTTTTTCAAATTTAGCACCACAATATTAACGGTTCAATGTTTGTCTTGATCCACCAAGTGACTATTCAAGTTAATATGCAAGTATTTTATTGGTTTCGATTGATATTTACTAAACTATTTTGATGGAAGGACTAAATTGATTAACGTTTAATTTAAGGGACTAATATGCTATTTCGAAAATTTGAAGGACTAAATTATTTGACCCTTGCAATTTCAAGGACTGAAATGCTGATTCGCTCATAAATATTATGTGTACATCTGTACCTTGCAAATAACTAAATATGTAAATAATGCAGAGACTAATGGAAGAGTGAGATTGCCTTGAATCATTAACAGCCACTGTAACCATTACTGAAGGAAAGCAACAACCTTGAGGGATGTTGTCGTAAGGAGAAATACTAAGAATAGAATCGAAGTTCGATTGAATTTGAGGATTTCCAAATTCTTCATAATCCAGGATTGTAAGGGGCAGACTTGGATCCAACAATGTGTTGCATACATCAAGAAATGGTACCTGATATATACAACCCATCCGAGTGTGAGAAAAATAAAATTAATAAATTCAAAAACAAACACACAAAAGCTTCATATTTTGCAATTATCTTTTTTTTTTTTTTTACTCAAGTCCTATTATCATTTTACAATAGTTATTGCTTCATATTTTGAAAGTAATTTGTTGCAACTTCAACGTTCTTTTCTACTAACCATACACATCATATAACAATCGAATAGTAATATGTCATATTTCATTGAAGTTTAAAAGTAACAATTGATTATATAGAATTTTGATAAAACAATGCATCAAATAGTTGTAGCCAAAAAGTTTACAAAATGGTTTAATTGAAACCTAAATTTAAATGTTCGAAGTCTTTTTCGACAACTCTAGTTCATCTATGACAAATCATATTTCACACCAAGCCTGTAACAAAAAGTGACATTGTAGAAATTATACCTTTAATATGGCGGCACGAAAGAGTTGTGGATACATATTCATAGCTGCACCAACAAGAAGGCCGCCAGCACTCCATCCAATAGCACCAAGCTGGTCTCTGTGGACATAACCCTCATTAACCAGGTAGTTGCCACAAGATACAAAGTCAGTTATTGAATTGTGTTTGTTTAATCCACTCCCCGATTTATGCCATGAACGACCTCCACCACCACCACCACCTCTGGTGCAACACAGATGGCCAGATAATTAAAAATATGGATATTGGATAATCAAGTTAGAAATAGCATAATAAAAACTTCCAATCTATTATATTCAACGGAATTATGTAACAGAACTCAATATGCAAAAACATTAACTTTCAATGATCTCAATTTGTAAGGATAAATGTCAAGCAACCAACCTTACATCAGCAAATGCCACAACCCAACCACGGTCCAATAAACTCAGACGATCTGAGCACCAGCTCTTATCAAGATCTTCTCCATATGCTCCATAGCCTATTAAAAGTCCTGGGCGTTGACCCTTTTGCCAGAATTCCCTAGAGTACACAATGGTTAGTGGAACTTTTACACCATCATGGGAAACAACTTCCTCTCTCTGACAACAGTATACTTCTGAAAAATCCTTCCATCTCTGTGAATCAGAATCCGAGGCACACTCATTTTTATCGCTGCATGGCCCTTGAATTTTATTATTAATAAGCTGAAAAGGTGGGATGCGTGACTGACCAACAGAATCACAATTCACTTCCTCTTGATGCACAATTGAATATGTCTGTCTCGACATGTCATAGTCAACAATAACATCTGGCATCTGTCCACTCGCAAAGAAAAACCAGGTTAAGTTAAAGGAACTAGATATAATAAATCAACAAATATTACTTCAATGAAACCATATTTAAATGCACTAAAGGATCAGCTCCCATGATTAAAAATAAGCTAGATGTAGATTTAGTCACAGGTCTAGATTCACAGGTGTAGATATGAAGAATCCTTCTTGTGACCTATAGTAAATGTAAAGATGTCGACTTGTACTTGATAGATCCCCTTTAGAGCCTTTACCAGGATATTAAAAAGAAAGAATATGTTAAAGTTGACTCAAATTTTCCATAAATATAAAATAAAGAGAAATCAAAATGTTGAAGAAAGACAATGCTATCCTCTACAAATGTTGACGGGCAAGACATATTAAAATTGGTTTAGCTTGTATTATCATTTTGAATAATAGTATTAGTAACTATGTTTACATAATACAGAGCAGACTAAACTAAGTATTGCATTGAACATGGATTTCAACAAACACATTCGCATTTAGTGATCAGATGAGTAAAGCAAGTCATTTCTTAATCTACAAATGTGTATATCATATATGATTTAAGTTATCATACCACAGGTGATGAAAGCACCACACGGTAAACTGCACTCAGGAAGTCGTGATTTGAACCAGGAACGGCACTGCATGTATTTGATGGCATAGGAAAGTACCAAGGTTTCAGGTCTTGAATATATACTTGATCCTGCGAAACAACTCAAGATAAGGACAATATATTTTAGACATTTAAATTTTAGATTCACACGGCATAATTTATTTATATTCCATCTTGGAGGGAATTTGCCTTAAAATTATTAACATCCCAGAGAAGGAAATCAAACCACAAGAAGTAAAAATGAAATGCCCAATAGCAAATATCAATATATCTGCAAACAGAACACATCGAATATAGTTTATCTATCAATTTGGTTTTGAACATTCATATTCGCATAATTTTATGGTCTCTTTTGTAAGTGGGGAAAAAAGCACAGAAAACCATAATTGATACGATGATTATGCAGTAGTGTATCCACATGGAACATGGCAGAACAAGGCCAGGGCATTTTTTTTTGGCTGTTTGATTATCCTCTTCTTAACATAATTTTTATTTTCAACAAACTAGCAACGAATTTGACTAACTAACGTCAAACTAAGCCATTCAGTTATCACATATAAATTGTATATCAGATAGCATCAGTTTCATTGTGATTGAAGTCTAATCATATACCTTGAAATCAATTTGGAAAGGTAAGTTCAAGGAACATATCAACGGAAGACCTTTCTTATTGAGGAAAAGAACCAGATGTCCATTAAAGATGTCCATATCACATAGGCTTGTATCTTTATCAGGAAGGATGATATTCTGAAAGAAGAACACACAAAAGGGGACACGATAATGATAGCATTCAAACACAGATGCACAGGTAAATGAGAACTCAAATGAGAGAGACATGTATGAAGCTCATCACACATAACCTGCAATTTAGGTGACTGTATATCTTCAACTCGGCACCTAACAAGGTAATACTCATCCCCAGACCATTTATCATCAGGCAAAGGAGCATTAGTAAGGATATAAAATAAACCAGAGTGATGTTCTACAAAATACTGTACACCAGAAGTACGTTCACATAGTCTTTGTAAACCATCCATTGGATTGGCGGAATCTATAACATAAACCTGTGATAAGGATCAAGATAAACATGTCACTAGAAAAGAAATTTTTTGCATAAATCATAATAGAAGACATATAAGTTCCTTCCTCAGATGAAGTCCTTGAGTTTGAATTCACAGTAATGAACTTGCCATCCTTTGTGCTTGTTATGTCCACACAAAAACTGGAATCGCTTTCAGTAAATACTGGGAAATCATGCACAAGATCATATCCTAGTTTTCGGCAGAGAACCCTGCCATAATATCATGCAAAAGTTAGGATACAGTCTTAATGGAACTCTCATTTCATTCCCTTCCCTTCTCCAACCCCCAAAAAATCCACAAAACAGGAAATCCGGTTACAATATTTTGCCTGTAAGGTCGCTGATTTTCATCTGATTGAGTATAAAAAAGGGAACTTGCATCTCGAGACCAAGCCAAGCTAACAACACCATCAACTTCTACTTTTGGGTCATTTAGTCCACTTCTGAGGTCTTTAACCTGAAGCACAAATCGTTCACCACCAGAGGTATCAACTGTATATGCAAGGTAGTTATGATCAGGTGAAACTCTACATGTTCCCACATGGACATATCCTGCAGTATTGAATATACCCGTCAAATATCACCAATATGGAAGGATTAAATAGAAAATAAAGTTCCAGAAGAATTTAACATTTATACAATTTGCCTATAAACTATCCCATGAAGATTTCTTAAAGGTTAAAACTCTGAACTAATCAGATTCAACAAGATCAAAGTATTAAACATGTCACACATTCAGTATTGGTGTATTTGTAAACAACATTTTCGGTATGAAGCCCAGATACTCTAAAATGGAAGAAGTATCAGTGTCAGATATGTATCATAGAAATATCTTATTATTTTTTATTGTTGTAAAAAAATATATATTACTGGACACGTTAGAGATACTTCATTTATACTCCTATTAATACTTCCGGACAACCAACCATGTTTGAAATTCAAGATACGACATGACAAAGACAAGTTTTCTTATTAAATTTTATTAATGTATCTGAGCCATTTCGTATCTAGACTTTCAAAAAAATAATTTCTGCATCCATGCCGTATTGCACCGATATCTGTACTACATATTCGGATTTCACAAGCTTACCATATCTCTCAGCGAGTTCATTCCAGTCAAGCAAAACCTCCTCGTTTTTCGATCTTGTCATTCCATGCCAAAATAAAAATGTCTTCTTCAACCAACCACTTCTCTCTATTTCCAGCTTCCTACAAAGCACAGGATATTCCTTTCCCTCTGGAATGTACTGATAATACAACCTGACCAACAGATCAAAATCAATGAATTAAACTCAAAAAAAAAATTGTCGAAAAACATTTGTATAGTTCCATTGGCACTGCCAATTTTCAGAAAAGTAAATATTCAAACTAGTTTTCAAAAGATACTGTGTATGCAATTCAATCAAATTACACTATGAAGCCACTATGTTATGTTAGTTTGTAAAACATCTCTATTAACATAAGTTTTGCGAGACTGTTTGGGAACTCTTATGAACTCAAATCAGCAATACAAACTAACATCTTATAAGCTATTTTTGTATTGGCTGATTTGAGTTTATCTACTGCCATAAGTTTTACGAGACTGTTTGGGAACTCTTATGAAAACAGCTTATGACAATTTTCATAAGTTCTCCAATATAACTTATGAAAACAACTCATAACATTTATAAAATCAATTTATCTTGATTAGGGCCCGTTTGAATTTGCTTATTTTTGAGCTTATGAGAAATAGCTTATGCAAATAAATAAGCTTAAAAATTAGACAATCCAAACAGGCCCTATAAAAATAGCTTATGTGAGCTTATAGATAAATGCTTAATATGACAAGTGTTTATGCTGTAAACTGTTTATCCAAACATGACCATAGAGATCAAAAAACATACAGGAGAAGCCATTATTTTTCCAATTTGTATCATTCAGCAAATATTTATAAGTTTAATTATTTTCTTTCAATTTAATTTGAATGTAAATAATAAACAAAAACACAAAAGAAAATGGAGTAAGAAAAATAAGTAACTAACCAGGGTCCCCAACATTCAGGAGGAGTGGAAACAGAAGAAGGTAAACGCGTTCTCATCTCAGTAGACAATTGAGAGCAGAGTTTAAGAGTGTCAGCCATGAATGCGTTGGTATAGCTATTTTCACGGTTAAGATGTTCCAACAGATGGGGATCGTCCGTGTTAGACATCCAGTGATATGGGTCCTGCCATGTCCTGCCGTGAACAGATAACGTGAATGGGACTTTCTTTGGGGACGGCGGAGGTTCCGGCGGAAATGGAGTGGAAGGGCGGAGGCAGCGTGTAGAGAAGAAGTAGGAGCTGGTGAGTGGGAGTTTGGCATGGGAAATGAGGAGGCGGTGTGCCATGGAAATGATTTTTGAATTCAAACTGACTTAGTAACAATCACTCGACGGGAAATTAACTGAGAAAATAAACAAATTTGCCCATCGATTATTCCATCATACAATTTGTTTATGGATGTGTTTGTTTTATCTTAAAAAAAATGATTTTTTCTTTGTATTTTTAAAAATATAGTTTATAAAATTGTTTTCTAAAATATTATAAGTTTTTTTATATTAGTTTTTTTAAATTTAAATATTAATTTTGACATTATATAACATAAACGTACATTATTGAAGATCAAAACATAGTCAAAATTAGGGATGTAAGTGGATCAGAAAAATCCAATTGAACCGATAATCCAATCCAAACCGAAAAAAATCAACTTTTTTGGTTTGGATCAAAAACCGAACCAATTGAAAATCGATGTGGTTTGTTTCGGTTCTTGGTTCCGTTTTCAGATCCATTGGATTGAACCGAACCAAACCGATATCTATAATAAAATCAATTTTAGCCCATATGTGATAAGTCCATATCAACATTAAACTGGCTCAACCTTAATATTTGTTAGGATTCTTAATTCAAAAACACGCAGCAATCAAAAACACAGTGTGAACAAACAAACATGTTTTTGATTTAGTTTTGATTTTAGGTTTTCAAAACAAGTTTTCAAATAATTTTGAGTTTTTAATTTTTTTTTAAAAATGAGAACACGGTTGATTAAAATAGCAACCAAACATGTCCTGATTTAGTTTTGATTTTGGGTTTCCAAATAATTGTTATATAAATACAGTGTAAACAACAAGTATTGAGTTTTTAAATTTTTAAAAAGAGAACATAGTTTTTGCTTGTTTATGTAGATTTCTTGATTTGGCATGCCCTAAATTTAAGCTTATAACTATGTGAATTTAAGTTTTGTTCTTTTTAACTATGTGAATATAAGTTTTTGTAAATATAAGTTTTTGAAAATTTTATAAGTTTCAAACATATGAGTTTGAATTAAGTTTTTGGATTGTATTTTATACTCTGTTTGATTGTGAACTATGATTCGTTTTTTATTGTGTATGATGATATTTGATTACGTATCGTCGAAAAAATAATAGTAGAAAAAAATAATAGCAGAAAAATAATGCAAAAAAAAAAAAACATTACAAAACCGATCAAAGTATCCGAACCAAACCGATTAGTTTGGTTCGGTTTCATTTTTCAAAAACAGGACAAATCGATCCAAACCGAACCAATTGAGTACACATTGGTTCGGACTTTGGATTCATCAAAAACCGATCTAAACTAGTCTAATTACACCCCTAGTCAAAATCTCAATTTTTACAAAAATTTGTATTTCAAAAATGATTTTTATGAAAATCTATTTGAAAGACCTTCAAAAAAGTGTTTTTTTTTTTAAATTTTGATATCCAAAATTTTTTTCAATAAAATGATTAAATGTCTAAAATGACATTTTAAAAATAACTATTCAAACAAAATTTTCATTTGAAAATTTTATAAAAAGTTTCTTTGTAAATTTTATTTACACAATTATATTATACTGTAAGAATCTATTTTCAAAAAATTCATAACAAACAGGCCCTATGTGGTGAGGAAAATTGCTTTTGACAAAATTAATTCAGTAAAATTGATTCTGACTAAAATTGATTCTAACCATTGATATATGTTTGGATATATTTCAATTTTGCACTAAAAAAAAATTTCAATTTTACCCTAAATTAATTCATAAAAATTTCAATTTTTCCTTAATTAAACCATAAAATTCCAAAAAAATTCTAGATGTTGGACCTCACTAGATATATTTATGTAAAAGCGAGTTGAACAAAAAAATTGAGTGTAAAAATCAATTTTAGAATCAATTCTGAAAGCAGAATCAATTCTATTTTTCTGAAACCAAACATGCCAAAATCAATTCTACACTTATAGAATCAATTTTGACAACTTCAGAATGAAACCAAACACACACTAAATGATTTTAAATTTAGGGTCTGTCTGGTAAAAATAGTAGTTAGATGATAAGTTAGCCGATGACTTATGACTTATAGTTAATGACTGATGACTTATAACTCATAAGCTAATTGAAGTATATTATAATTAATTTAAAAGAAAGTGCAACGTAAAAAAAAAATTCGGAACGTGAATTAAAAAGTCAATTATTTAACTTATATAAAAAACCTCAACTATTCACATAAAAATTGTTATAAGGGTTTTAATCAATAATCATACTTTATAAAAAAATGGGATGGTTAATTTGTTTTAGCATAAAATGTATACTTTTATTTTAAATCATAATCAATTATAAAGGATAAAATCGAATTTTAGATAAAATAATATGGTTAAAAATGAAAGAAAAAATAATTAGCTATAAACTCAAAGGTTACCAAATAAATTGGGATTTTTAATAGGATAGAAAAATCATTAACAACTCGGAAGACATGATATTGGTCAAAGGTTAAAATCAACTTAAAATCATCTCGTTAACTTAGCTCTATTGATAAGACATCACATTATATGGCTAATGCTACGGTGGACCACCTTCACAATTGGTTCACCTTGGACAAGTGATATACCGAATATGAATTTTACAAAATTTACTGTTGGATTGAAAGTTTATATCATATAGATCATCCATGAATTTTTTTAATTTTTTTGAAAATCATTTGATATGTTATTGAGACCCATCAAGATTTATGTTATTTAACAACCGTTAATCTTGATGTGTCTCAATAACATATCAAATGATTTTTAATTTTTCTAAATTTTTCTATAAATGATCTATATGATATAAACTTTCAATCCAACGGTGAATTTTGTAAAATTTGTATTCGTTATAATGTTATTTGTGATTGGTCTGAAGTGGTCCATATTAAAATTTACCCACATTATATATGTAAGGGGTTTTTGAACCCCGGTCATCCCACTTATATCAACTTAAAATCGTCTAGTCACTAGGTTATTTGTCAAAAAAAATCAACTTAAAATCTAATGAAAAAAATAATCAACTTAAAATCGTATACATGTCGAGAGTGTTGTTGACAGTGTTATTGCTTTGAAAATTACTTGTAAACCCCAAAAATAGTAGATAGTAGAAAGCCATGTAGTGACATATTGTGATAAAAATACACTGGAGAATCCTATAAAAGTTCTCAAATTGAAAAATCCCTTTTATCCTAGCATCCACGTAATAATATCCCAAGAATCATTACTGGTGTTTTTTCGCGGAATAAAACATCATATAAAAGTTCAGTAATAACATGAACAATTGTGTCAACTGTACAAGGCAAAGTGCCCAGGTTCATCAACATCTTATCTAATGAGCCAATCCGCAACTATATAGGATACGCGGTCAACAAATAAACAATAACGAATTACATAAGCTTTCTCCATCAGTTCACCAAATCTACATAGTGCCACAGCCACTGATCTTAAACTCGAGACTGCTACAACCGTTCGTCTCTGACAGATATCTCAGCTAATTGCAAGCAGCAAACTACTTTTTCACTAGAGTCTAAGACAAGAGTAATTTAGCATCCTATACTGTTGCAGAAGATGTTTTCTTTGCATGCTTCTCATCTTCAACATCCTGAAAATTCCAGTAACAAGATAAATAAAAATTATCTTACCAAACATAAAGCTGGCAACTACCGAAGTTTACAATAAAATGCTGAGGAAAACCATATATACCAACAGCAACAAAACTACCCCGTCAACATTACACACTATTGATCCCTCTTTTCTAGGAGTGGATTTGCTCTCTAGATCTCTCTTTTTAATTTCCCCTCTTTATAATATCTTAACTCAATTATTGAGAAACAAAAACCAATTTTCCCATTAGTTAGACATATAGGGTAAGCAATAGAGCTTATAAAATTAAAACAATAATCATCTTACAAACCAATTTTGTGAGGTTGAATTGGATCCAAAGTGCTAAGATAGTAGTAGAGTCTATTGTTAGGAACCAAAACAATGTAATGAAAAATAACAGTAAATATATAAGAGCTGTATTATATGTATGAAGTAATGGAGTATTACAGACAAGGATCAGTTGTGAGAATCCCTAATCTGACCGGAGCTAGGCTCCGTTAGGCAAGGCTAAGCCTTCCTAATCATTCTAACAAACTCTGATAAGAATGAAAGATAAGATTCAATAGTCACTCTCTACTCCTTATATCTAGGAAAGGGTTAGTAGCTCTTCTCTTCTCAATTCTCTTTCTCCACGTCACCCAAGGCTAACTTACTGTTAGCAGCCTTCCCCCTCCTTCTAGAATATACCTGCCATGTCCCTGGGCCCACATTTGGATGCTGATGTGCAAATGCTTCATTAGGCCCTTCATTTTGAATATGGGTCCTAACATCTATGCTAGGTCTATTATGCATCCATATTATCCACGCACTAAGTCCAAAAGTTCAGGCCATTATGGGGTGTACCGCTATAGCCTATAGGCAACCTTATTAGGTGATTTAGTAGGGTCGAGTTAGACACAAAATCTAAAGATCAATTATAATTCTATTTGTTAATAACAAAACCAGTTTTCAAAGAGAACATCATATTTGCCTACTAGTATTAAGGCAACTAAAGAATGTTAGACCAACGGAAAACAAGAAACTCAAACCAAAGTGGATCCAGATGAAAAGCACTTACAGAATTGCCAATCTTGTCAAAATCATCATCAAAGCTACCCTCACCATCATCTGAAAGATAGGTAAAGGATGATCAATACAGGTCAAATAATAATGCAAGATCATAGCATTAGCAGATCATGACACGACAGACAAATCTTATTATAACCATCAAAGGCAATGTCTGCCAAAAGATTTCAAAATCAAGTTAATTCTCTATAATCTTAAGGATGGTAGGCATTCACGCTTATGCACATACAAATCTCTACACAATGTGCAGAATTTCAGTTACTGATCCTATAAACAAAATTCAAAAAGCCATGGTAAACTGCACATCCCTGTATGGCTGTATCCATGTCTTAAGAAACTTTTGAATAAGATACCTGGAGCTTCATCACTGTCTTCAAGATCTCCAAGAAGAAATGTATCCAAGTCTTGCTCAGTAGAGGATGAATTAGAAGATTTACTCTTCACAATCTTTCCTGTTACTTCGGCCTTTCCACTTCCTCCACTAACATCAGTTTGCTCAACCTTAGGATCTTCACTCTTCTTTGCTGCTCTCAGCTTCTCCATATATTGATTCTCATACCTGCTTGTAAAGTCATAATTATTAAATGAGGATACCTTTTTGTTTTTAAAGGTTAAATGAGGATACCTTAAAAATGCTACAATACTACCCTCATATTATATGTGTGGCTCAAATTATTTATATCCCTCCCAAATGCCAACTACTTCATGAAAATGTTTCATCTAGGGTTAAAGCCTTTTAATAAAACAATCAATTTACCATGCTCACACTTTTACCTAAAGATTTAAATTTTTGTAATCAAACTCTTGCATATTAACACTGTTAAGCTATCTATTAAAATAAGGTGGCCATACAATTTTTCATGCTGTAATCAGTGTATAAAGAGAGATAAACAGTGGAAAACTATATCCAAGCATGGTAATGGAACCTGTATCTTTACCAACTCTACAAAAACACGAGTTTTCCCATGGCCTTAAATCCTAGTCCTAACATCTAGAAACTTTAAAAAACAGAGAACATGGAACTTCGGTCTTTACCAACATTCTTCACCCCCTTCGCCACCACAAACACCTCAGCATCCATTCCTTCTAACAGCGGCCACCCATCATCAACAAGCACTGTATTCACCATGTACTACCCATAGGGACTACACACGAGCTCAACATCAATCACAGTGAATTTGGCCAGCAGCTATCACAAACCATGTCATCATTGGACCTGTTGTTGAACACTGTAAAGTCATCACTATATAAGACTTTTTCTCCATGAGATAACTTTCACCACCATCTCATCCAGCACAGATCACCACCAGTTGGCAACTGAACTACTAAAGAGTGAAGATCCCCCACCCTCATCTTTCCACCAAATCTCTCACTGTCAACAACAAGGGCTTCCAAGAACTCGACAACCTAATCAGGGCCGCCAGAGATTGGTTTAGAAATTGAACATTTAATCTTACATCTCCGTGGGATGTTGACGCCGACAGCAGGGGTCGGTGTGAGTGTGGCCTGATGCAGTTTTGGTGACTGGGTTATTGCGATCAACTAATTTAATTTAACCTTGTTTAGTTAGCTCTAAAGTCTGTCTACAGTAGGATCTTTGTCAAATACTTGTGTAGCCAGATTTAATAACAGAAATGATTGTTAAAATGCGCGCTACTTATGGAGCTACATTAAAAAATCTAACATGTCATATGACCTGTTCAAATGTATGCTACTTACGGAGCCACATGAGTGTTGACAAGTGTGAAATATATCTTCCAAAAGTGTCTTTCTTTCATAGCACGTGGGCATAGTTCATATCTCAACCTTGAAATTTCCTGTAAAGAAATAAAAATAGGTAAAACAGTTTTATAGATGCAACTTGAATTTTCAAATGTTTATGTAATTTTTATTTTTCAATCGATGGCTTCCAATAAGAATACACCAACATTACCATCCATTAAATTTGAAGAATGAAAAAAAAAACCGATGCAAGTAAGCACACAAAAGATTGGGTAATACATACATTTCTTAACCATTATAGGCGAAAAATTGCAACGATAGACCAAGGCTTTTTTACCCTTATTGTTTTAATACGGTCACAGAGATGGCAACGTTAGAGGAACCAGAGCAGGAGGCTAGATCCTCATAAAAACACAATCATCAAGCTAACTTATCTCACTGCCACAGAAGGCAAAGAGGAGGTGAGGGTAAATTATAATAAATAAAACTGCATGCATAAAAGTTGTGGGTACCAAAGCATGCCACTTTTTTTTTTTATAGGGACCAAGAACATATTTAACTCTAAATAAAAATTGAAGTATAGGGATTTAGTAGATGGAAAATCGAGAACAACAAAAACAATGATAGATCCCTCAGAATGCCAAGTGTCAACTAAGGAGAGGGTATGGTATGAAAATCAAAATGGGTTCCTCAACTTCATTTTTTTTTTCTAAAGAAGGGAGCCTGCACTTGATATTAAACCATGAAAATCCACACTCCTCTCTTCAGATTACTAAAATTTTCGTCACCGGGAAATATTTCTACCATGAACCAACAATATTACTTTCTTTGCTAGCAGTGGATTGTAGATTTTAAGACAGTCACGCCATGGTAATAGAAAGTACAAACAAATCCTATAAGTAAAAATCTCCACTCAAAATTCAGTTTTCAAAATTCTGAAAACAAACCATACAGGGGAGGACTCATTTCACATGCCTTCTGCACATTACTAAAGTAAACATGTGAATTGAAATGAATTTATAAACAATCATATAAATTTTAGTGTGTGTTGGGTTCTGCGGTGAGAAAAATTGATTTTACGTGAATTGAATTTATTTCTTTTAGGACTAATTTAAGTGAATTGATTTATAAAATAGATTATGGCTAAAATTAAGTTGAATGTAAAGTGCTTTATGCTTGGATACATTTATGCAAAAGTGAGTTGAACAATAAATTTGAGTGTAAAAATCAATCATAAAATCAGAAACTACAATTTCTAGCTTTAAGTAGAATCAATTATAGGGGAAAAGAGAAATACTTGCATAGTCTCTCCCTTAACACTTAATTTTTAAGCTCAACCAACCAAAATTGAACACATCATTTAATTAGAAATACATGAAATTTTTATGAATATATAAACGGAAGGATTTCATTCAAATTAAATGTGATTGATATCCATAAATGCAGCCTTATTTTATAGGTTTAAATTAATGTGCATGTACACATGTATTTTTTTATTTTTTTTAATAAAATCATGTACAAATGTTTCTCACCCCAAAACTTCAAATTTTCATATTCAAATTAAATTACTATTATTATTTTAAATTCAATTAATTCAAATAAA
Source organism: Trifolium fragiferum (assembly GCA_954870985.1). Lineage (NCBI taxonomy): Eukaryota > Viridiplantae > Streptophyta > Magnoliopsida > Fabales > Fabaceae > Trifolium > Trifolium fragiferum. The sequence goes on along the minus strand of OX940791.1, from coordinate 23,538,153 downwards.
TAATTATTTTCGAATTTAAATTACTATTATTGTTTTATATTGATATAATTTTAAAATTAAAATTAATATATTATTTTCGTGCAAAACATTTTTCAAAAGAAAAAAATTGATCAACTTTAAATAATTTACATATATAAATTACCAATATAATAAAATATTATAAGAAATCTGAAAATAAATTTAAAAAAGTAATTGTATTAAAAGAAATAACATGAACATGAAATACTCATTCGATTGGCAACAAAAAGAGGGAATATTATATGAGTATATTAGGTGCTAATAAATGTCAATGATTTTCTAAAAAAGAAAGAAGTCAATGATTTGCATTTATGGATATCAATCACATTTAATTCGAATGAAATCCTTCCTTTTATATATTCATATAAATTTCATGTATTTCTAATTAAATGATGTGTCAAATTTTGGTTGGTTGAGCCTAAGGATTAAGTGTTAAGGGGGAGACTATGCAAGAATTTCTCCGGGGGAAAATCAATTCCTCTAGAATCAACTTTGGCTGCTCCAAAAGTGGTACCAAACATAGACTAAAAAGCAAAAACATTTAATTGTAATAAAAAAAAAAATTAATTCCTCTACAACAAGAAACCGATATAACACGCTTAGAATAAAAATTACTTCTAAAAAGTTATGAATTCACCTTAACAGTAGTTAAAACAAGAGTGGCATGCTTCTCCTGAAACTCATTGAGATCCTTTCGAACATTAGAGACCGAAGTTGGCACATCAGAAGCCTCAGATTCAGATTCATCTGCATTTCCAAATCAAACACTCAATTGACAAATAAAACAAATAGTTTCTGATTAAACAAAAAAAAAAAACTTTTTAATCAAAAGAATTTACAACAAAAATGTGATTAAAGAATTTCAGAAAATTGCAGGAAATGAAAAATTGAAAACTGCAAAAAGATCAGAAATTACCTGAATTGACAGGAAAGTGTTTGAAGGTGGTAGAAGTGAGACCCTGAACGAAGGATCTAAGATCATCGGTGACGCCGAATCGCTCAAAATCTTCTTCCTGATGAGCAGAAGGAAGTGCGGTAGAAGTAGCAGTTGCGGTAGCAGCGGCAGCAATTGCGGAGAATTGAGGTGGAATGGAAATGTTATCGGAGAAAGACTTGATCTGATCAGCCTGACGGATTGCAGCGGTTTTGATTTCTTCTGCTTTTTTTGAAGCCTCGGCGGCGAGTTCTTTTGATTTCTTGGTGGTTTCGGAGACGAGATCGGCGATTCTAGCGGTGGCGGAGGAAGTGGTTAGAGATTGCGATTTTTTTGCCGCTTCTTCGGCGAATGTCTTCGCTCTTTTCCAGAAGTCTTCCATTTTGGTGGTAGTTGAGTGACAGAAAAAGATGGGAGAGAGATAGAGAGAGAGGTTGAAGATGAAAGGAGAAAAAACGATATATGAAAAAATGATTGAGACTTTTCTTTTGAAGAGCAATGCTTCCGATTTCTTCTTTCTCTTGTTATTTTTATTTTTACTTTTACTTTCGATGGGTAACTCATCCCAAAACTACAAAGAGTTGTAGCCACACCTCGATACAATACGGATAATTCGACACGGATATTTCGACACTGCTAATATAAAAATTTATGAAACATGGACTCTGGCACACACACAACAATACGATACGGATATTCTGACATTGCTAATGTAAAAAATATATGACACCGACATCGCTACATATTTATAAAAAACATAAATTTAGAATTAAAATACATACATATACATTTAAGTTGAACTACTTTTTCATTAAAAAATTTTTAAAAGAATATATGATAGTACATTTAACATTTATTCATCTAGTTATTATCAAAAAACTAAAATAATGTAATTAAAATGTATATCTTATTATTTCGACACACCTTTAATCGTTGTATATATGTTTAAGAAAAATAGAAGCAAGGAAAAAAAAAATATTTTGACACTTACCCCGACACGTTTGTACGAGTGTTTTATAGGTGTCGGACACCGATTTAAGGAATGTCAGAATAAAAGAAAAAATGTTTTTTTTTTACACCTCTCCGACACTTTTGTACGAGTGTCGAACACCGACACGTGTCGGATACCGCGACACGTCTATTCATAGAGGTGTCGGTGCTTCATAGGTAAAAATTATATGACACCGATATAGCTCCATATTTATAAAAAACAAATTTGGAATAAAAATACATACATATACATTTAAGTTGAACAAATTTTTCATTAAAGAAAGTTGTAAGAGAATATATGATAGTACAATTGAACTTTATTCATCCATTTACTATCGAAAAACTAAAAATAATGAAATCAAAATATAATCTCTTTAATTTCTCATTTATCAATATTATCGTTTTGATACATCTTTAATCTTTGTAAACATGTCTAAAGAAGAGTAGAAGCAAAAAAAAAAAAATTGACACTTATCCGACACGTATGTATGAGTGTTTTATAGATGTCGAGCACCGATTAAGGAGTGTCGGGTTAAAGAACATGTGTCGTACGAGTGTGGACACTGCGACACGCGTAATCATAGAGGTGTATATATTTTATAGTCTTAAAATATAAGTAAGATTTAGTTAAAAGAAAGTGATGTATTTGGTCCAATTTTTTTATTAAATTAAATATAGGACTATGGTAATCTTGTCAGACTTAATCATGTCTTCCATACTAAGTTTTATGTTTGAGGATTGAGGATGAGGGAAAAAACCTTAGTCGTGTTTGAGGATTGTGGATGAGGGAAATCTCGAACCTCGTATGGGTTGAATCATCTCATCCACATTGGCCCATATACTAAGTCCATGTTTGGTTATTTGGTGGAAGACACTCAATGAATGGAAGGCCCCCCTATTTGCTCCCAGTCCTCCAAAAATCCCAAAATATTCTTGAGTTTGTGTTAAAAAAAAAATTGTCGTTTATGTAATGAATTTCAAAACAATCGTTATCTACATGACGAAACAATTCATCTGAACAAAATAATCGAATATTTGTTGACTGCCCAACGAAAATTGTGTCTTCGTGAGTTACGTGACGAACGCGCGTGTTTTCGTTGACTGCGCAACGAAAACCAGTGATATGAGATGATAGCAGACGATTTGAACTCAGAGTTGTAAAAACGTAGGGTTTGATTTGTGTTGCGATTTCTGAGCGATTTAGGATCATATTTTCATCAAGCAACATCTCCAATCTATTTTCGTTGCTAATCAAGCATATAGGAATCGTCAAAACATCCTCAATCACGGTGTCAACGTTTCTGTCACGTGGATCACGAAAATCACAGTAAGTTTTTGTGAAATTTCGTTTTATTTTTTTTATGAATTATTGGTTTTCATTTACTGATTTTATGTTGTTCCCAGTCGTTATAGTTGTTTGATTTTGATTTTTAAACTCTATTGCATTCTAGAAATTGATTTGGGTGTATATTGATTTTGATTTGGGATTCAAAATTCTGTTTTAGATTAAGGTATATGAATTGGATTATGATTGAAAATTGTTGAGTATTGTTGAAGATTGAGAGTTGGATTATATGAATTTGGTTTATGATTGAGATTTTGGATTATGATTGAGTTGATTGGTGAATTTTATGTATTGAATTGTTGATTGTTGATTAGGGTATATGAATTGTTGATTGTTGATTAGGGTATATATGAAATGAAATTTTGCCAAACATGTATTAATTGATTGATTATTGTTGATTAAGTTATATGATTGGTTGATTGTTGACTAAGTTAATGTATTAGTTGATTAAGTTAATGTAATTGGTTTATATGTTGATGTTAAAATGATGAAATTGAAATTGGTTTAAATGTTGTGATTATATATAATTTTGATATGATTATGATTAGGATTTGATTATGTATAATGTTGAAATTGATATTGAATTGTTTATTGATGATGATTAAGAATAATTGTTTTGAATTATGTATAATGGTTTTAGGATTGGATTGTGTATATTGAAATATATTTGAAATTGAAATGGTTGTGATTATGTTGCAGGAATTATTGAAGAAGTTAGTCGTAAACGAGTGGGTAGGGATAGTGTTGCGCATAGCTCGGCACATAGAGAGCGCGGCGTACCACAAACGACCCGTAAAAAATGGACGGGTGGTAGAATGAAGGAAGTGTCTTCTACAGCGGAGAAAATATCTTGTACGGTCGAGTACTCACCAACAGTTCTATATTTGTGGAAGTATCTGTGCTCTTCAAGACACTTCAACAGTTGTTGAAGTTCAGAAAATTGACACCTAAGTTCAATTTTGTATTTTTGACGAATGTTGTAGTTTTGCTTCATATTGGTCTTGTTGTCTTTATTCCTCTTTTTCAAATTGTTCAAAATGTTCTTTGGCTGCACCAAATTCCTTGTCAATTCCTGCACATGCTCATTTTCCTCGGGTTTTAAACATCCGGCATGAATGTGACCTTCCAAATTTTTTGTCATCGTGTGGTTATGCTCACCACACACAACACTTAACTTCCATTCTTGAGATGCCAAAAAGTAACCCTGTATAGCCTGAATGGACACTGACATTTTCTAGTTGTCGTGTCATCTCTCTTTATATTCTCTTTCGCATCCCAAAATGAAATATGGTTTCCTTCTGCTCAAACCGTTGTCGGATTTTTCAATGACCATTGAAAATCCAGCTTGTAAAGCCTCGTCTTTACACCACTGGATCAATTCATCTTGAATCTTAATTATACTTTGCAGCATTATAAAAATAATTGCAGGTGTTAACACAAATTTTGGATGCATCACCTCCTTGCTCAGTGGCGGATTCAACAACATTAGCCTCGGCAATGACAAGGTCATAAACTACCAAAGCTTGTGAAACGATGGGTGCGACGACCACATCGTTACCAACGCTCGGTTCATCACTTTGTGCATTCAATTGAGCCGGAGCTTCAGCCATTTCAACACCTTTGAAACCATAATTGAAAAACAATAAATAACCATACTACCAAAACATAAGAATGATGCACTTACACAATTACATGGCAGACAAGGGGCGTGGGAAGCAAACTAATCTACATTTCGTCTCATACAATACGAAACATAAATTTTCATCAGGTAACTGACGAAACTAGGTGCCACAGCAAATTAAAAAAAATAACCAAAATAAACGCATTCAAGAGGACATTACCTGTTGTAGCCCTCCAAACAAGCCTGGATACCTTCTATATGAACTTTGCAAGTTGATTCCAAGCCTCCTCAACACCAAAATCGCCCTAGATCTACTTTTGGAATTGAGATTTCAAATAGTACTAATGGCAGGAACCAGCTGGTCTGACTGCTATATCAACTAATTTCCTTGAGTAGACAACGAAAATCAATGTGTTCGTTAGGTATACAACGAATGCAAGCGTGTTCGCCATGTAGACAACGAAAATTCGGTTCGGTAGTTTCGAGACGATAATGTGTGCACGATGCACAGGATCCACGTTTGACCAAAATTATCACGTATTTTCGTCAGTCTGTCAACGAAATGGTTTTTTATCGTCATCTACTTAACGAATTTTTTGATCAGGGGCATTTTTGTCAGTTTCGAGGGCATGGGAGCAAATATGGGGGGCCTATATAGCAATTTTCCAACGAATGTCTCCCACTTTTGTCGTGCGATTCAAATGTTTGGGTCATTATTTACCAATGTGTTTTTGCTTTCAACTCACGTTTTACCTTAAGCTAGCTTTCCTAGCTTTTGCGTCGTATGAAATCAATTATACAACAAATAAATTTTATTGATCAGTTTTACCCCTTTCGACGTTATAATAATAATAATAATAATAATAATAATAATAATAATAATAATAATAATAATAATAATAATAATAATAATTTTTTGTGTTTTAAAAAAATTATCATTATTAATATTATTGATTTTAGTCATGTTTATATATTGTGCATTTATATATTTAATTTTTAAATAACGTATCGCGGCAGTATCAGATAGAGATTTTAAAAAAAATTTCCGTATCGATATTGTATCAGTATCGTGTCGCGTATCGAGGTTTCATAGGTAGTAAGTGAGAACATTAGTTAGTAAGACTAAGTTATAAAGGTTATGAGTTGGACTTTTGGTTAATGGGTCAAAGGTTAGTGAATATGTCCCAAGTACAAAATGGATAAGATAGAGAGAGAAAACATTTGTATGAGAGTAGTTTATATAATTTAGAGTGAGCCATAGAGAGAGAAGAAATGTTATTTCTCCATTTTCAAACTCTCTACACTCTTTTTTCTTTTGGGTAGGAGATTTTCTTAAGTAAAAATGAATCCTTTAAATGAGTTAATGCTTAATAAACTTATCATGTTTTGAAAATACGATATTATGGGAAAAATCATGGGAATGTGTAGATGTTTGGTAGGATTTTGGTGTTGTTTATGAGTTTTTATGAAAATATGAAAATCCTATGATTTTTAAATGATTTGGTGTTTATTAGTGCTTGATGATAGAAATTTCTATATTATTTTAGTATTTATTTTAACATTCAATTTAGGGACTTGAAGACCAATTGCAAGACATAAACCTGAATAAATGAAGCTACGAGCTAAAAGAATACAAGAAAATGCTAAAATTAAGAGAGCAAAAAGTGGAAAATTGCGCTTCCATCATGACCACAATGAAACCCATCGTGCCACGATGTTCAATGTTGAATTTTTTTTAGCAATTACAAAAATGAGAAGCTATCTAGGTTATTTCTAAAGATATATAGTGGTAGTTAGTTGTCATTGAATTTTTAGTTGTTTTCGAAGTTATCAAATTGATGCCTAATGAAGTAAATTTTATCTTACACAAAAAACGAAGAAGAAATTAATATGGTTCTTAGGGTTTATTAATTTGAGGATGTTTTGAAGAGTTCATGAAAATATGCTGATGATATTATTTTTAGTACTTGCATAAGTATTTGGAAGAACTTAAGATGATGGTTATGTCCATAGTTTTTAGCCTATTAAATTCCTCTAAGTCATATATTTTATCGCTTTGTGGATTATGGAAGATTACGGAATACGTATTAAAGCGAGATTATGGAATACATATTAAAGCGAGAAAGTATATAAGAAACATAGAACTAAATATCATTTATTATAACTTTGACTCAACCATATTGCCCAAATATTCATAGGGGAGTTCATCTTCTCCACCACAACCTAAAAAAATCTATACAAAAGATTACATAATTAAATTACAAGAATAAAACTATGCTACCTTAGTGAGATACCTTGCCGAGGAAGTTACCTTTCCCGTGAAGGAGGAAAGTTCTTCTCGTAGAGAGCTCCCTTGCCATCCTTGCTCCTCGTGAATAACTCTAGTGTACTAGAGAATGCTCTCAATTTCTGAATGAAAAATTATTAGGAAAAGGAGCTTTATTTATACTTTTTCTAACGGGCTCAGCATGGCCACGATGAACTCATCGTGCTACGATGAAGTGGATTTCTTCTGAAAATATACAGACATGCTTCAAAAATAAAACGGATTGCGCTGATCTTCCTTAGGCTCTAAGTCATCCCATCGTGGCACGATGGTGGCGCAATAATCCACTTTTTTCTCTTCTCTTGGCATTTTCTTGTATTCTTGCTTCTTTCCGCGCTTTGCTTCGATTCTTCAGGTTTTGCTTCGTATTCGGGCTTGTCTTGGTCATTTATTACTAATATTACTACTTAAAAATACTAGAGAAATTCTTGTCATCGGCCGCATATATCCCGAATCCTCCACATTTGTTCCACCTCTTTACTCTAGGGATACTCATATGAACTATTACACCTTCTTCCTCTACTACAACCATATCCTAGTTCAGCTGCTAGTAGATCACTTACCACTCTTTTGTTTTCAGTATACAAATCACTTTCCAAATCGCTTACATCCGAGTAAATTGTACATATATTGCGGTTTATGAAATTGTATGCACTCTTCTTTGGTGGTTCCATTTTCATGGTTGATAGTCACTAAATTAATAATATTTTGGTGACATAATCTAAGAAATATGGCACCACCCAAGAAGAAAGCATGCAATTTCAGAGACAACAATCAAAGAAAAACTATTCAAATATAAGTGATTTTGAAATTGATTTGCATAATGAAAATATAAGAGTTGTTAGTGATCCACTTGCAGGAAGAAGGCCAAATGGGCCTAACAAGTGTCCCCAAGGAAAATCGGGAGAACTAATGTGGAGAATTCGGGATAGACATGGCCAAAATTTTTGTAGTTCAAATGCACTAAATTTTTTAGTTGATTTGTTAGAGTGAAGGATATTCAAGAGGGAAATGCTAGGGAGTGATTTAAAGTTTGAAAACTGTTCCTGAATAGTATGGAAACAATTAGGTATATATTGGTGATCGTTTGAAATTTGATCATGCATGCATTAGCATCAGACGGTGGTGGTGGTTTGGTTTAAAACAATAGATCCAATAAAGAGGAGTAGTTCTACTCATAATGATCGTTCCACAAAGCGATAAAATATGTGACTTAGAGGGATTTAATAGGCTGAAAACTATGGATATAGCCATTATCTTAAGTTCTTGCAAATACTTATGCAAGTACTAAAAATAATATCATCAGCTATTTTCATAAGCTCTTAAAAACATCCTCAAATTAATAAACCCTAAAAACCATATTAATTTCGTCTTCATTTTTTGTGTAAGATAAAATTTACTTCATTAGACATCAATTTGATAACTTCGAAAACAACTAAAAATTCAATGACAACTAACTACCACTATATATCTTTAAAAATAACCTAGATAGCTTCTCATTTATCAAATTACTAAAAAAACAAACTCAATTTGTTTTAATTCCACACTTAACAACTTTTTCAAAACCCTAACTTCATAAATCATAAAATTTCAGGGCTTTTGAATCCTAGCTTTTTCTTTCCAAAATTAAACTCATAAAACTCTTTGTGATTCCCTTAATTGCAAGAAAAAAACATCAATTGAACAAATTTCAAAACATAATTGCATTTCCCAAAACCCTAAAATTAAAACTGATGGAGATTTCTTTCTCTTAACACTAGAAAATTAACTATCTCATGTTTACATTTCTAATGATTTTATCAAAATGAAATAATCAAAAAACATAATCAACTCTATGAGTTGGCCAATTAAGGAGAAGAAAGAATGATCTAATTTCCCTATATTAGGTATAATCTGCCATGATAACGAAAATAATTGCAAGGAAATACAATGACATATTACTAAGTAGGAATTGTGGAGGGATTCAAAAGCGCCTAACCATCTTTATCTTCTTTATTTCATCTGTTCTGGATCAGCTAAAAGTCCAACAAACATCAAGACCCATTTAAATGAGATAAAGATAATCACGTGGTAAACGACTGCGGTCCAATACAACGAGCACGGGTAGAGACGAAGAGTCTCCAATACCCAAACCATCCTCCTAAGTATAAAGGACAGTCCTCTGCAAAGGACAAGATAGGTGTCAAGCACATGGCCGATCCACCCACATGGGGGACCCCAATAAACCCCAATATTCTCTTATATATAAACATTCATACATCAATCCATAGGTATGAAATTCTTGCGCCTCCAATACTTAATACTCCTTATTCCTCATTCAAATACTAACTTGAGCGTCAGAGTGCTACCATTTTTGCAGGTACCTTTCCCCCCAAAGGAAAAGAAATCGACCCTTCACCATCAACAACCTTCAACGTTCAACTTGACAACATGAGCTAAGACTATCATTTCTGAACCACCAGTTCATCATCTATTTTTATTTTATCGCATTTTATCCAAACTCAAAAGTGAATGCAAATTAACTTTTCTATTTAATTCATAAGTGAAACTATTTACTTTGACACGATCCCCGTAATGATGAATCCTTTATAAATATCAGACTCGATGACGAAACTGCTTCACTTGTCAGGAATCTGTCAAGAAAATAGAAAAGTAGAAAGGGAATATCTAGTTATATTTTTCCGATACTTTATAATTTAAAAAATACTTTTAGTTTTAACTTCATAATACGACAAAACCAAACTACTATTTTACTTAAGTAACTTTCGGTTTATGTTCATCTTAAATATGTTAGCATCAATTAAATCTTTTAATAAAGAACTTTTATTAATCGTTTTAAGAAAGAAAAAAAAAACAAAACAAAATTTAAACCAATCAACACAATTCGTCAATTCGACACTTTTGATACGTGTTAATGATCAGGCCAAGCATTATATACCGTTACACAAGAGGGCAATCATTATGGTTACTGACCAGGCGTCACATTCAAGCCTAAACATATATTTAAACCATTGGAAATATGTTTGTATGGTTTCTCATGACGAGTTTGAACATGCTTCTCAAAGTTCCATTTAAAAACTTCCTCGTTGCAACAACTGCATATGATGCCTCTGTTGCTCATTCGTCTTGTTATCAACTTGATCTCACCCTTGTACTGCACTGGTTCTCCTTGTTCAATCAACATACAAGCTGTGAACAATGTAAAGATATTTTTTTATACTGTTTTTTTATCAACATAATGATGTTTCAGTTGTGGTTCTTGGTGACCGTTTGGAAATAGATACTTGGCCGGTTTCCAGAACACTATTCTTTCCATACTGATGATTGTCCAACTTCCATCCTCAAATTTTGTTCTTGATTATTACTTGTTTCCGTAAAATTTAGTACTTAATTCATCGATTCATTATTTTGTTCATTTGGACTACCAGAATTTTGGCTGTGTATATTCCGAATTCTCCACATTAATTCTACCTCTTTACTTTGGGATACTCATTCGAACCATTACACCTTCATCCTCTACTACAACCATATCCTAGCTTAGCTACTAGTAGATCACTTACTACTCTTTTTTTTTAGTATACAAATCACTTTTCGAATCGCTTACATTTGAGTAAATTGTACTTTGATTGCGGTTTATGAAATTGTATGGCTTCTTTTGGTGGTTCCGTTTTCTTGGTTGATAGTCACTAAATTAATAATATTTTTGGTGACATCATCTAAGAAACATGGCACCACCCAAGAAGAAAGCATACAATTTTAGAGATAACAATCAAAGAATAAACTATGCCAATATAAGTGATTTTGAAATTGATTTGCAAAGTGAAAACAAAAGAGTTGTTAGTTATCCACTAGCAGCTGATCTAGGATATGGTTGTAGAAGAGGCAGAAGGCCTAATGGGCCAAAAAAGTATGCCTAAGGAAAATTGGTAGAACTAATGTGGAGAATTTGGGATAGACGCGACCAAAACTCTTGTAGTTCAAATGTACAAAATTATGAACAGATGAATGAATTACATAATTTTTTGGTAACAAGTGATAATCAAGAACAAAATTTGAGGATGGAAGCAGGATAATCATCAATAATTGAACAAATAGTGTTTTGGAAACTGATTAAGTGTCTATTTTCAAATGGTTACCAAGTACAAAAACTGGAACATTATCACGTCGATCAGAAATAAAACATTCCAAAAAAACCAACTTAGTATGGTCGACAGTTTTACTGTTGATTGATGAAGGTGAACCAGTTCATTACAATGGCGCGATCAAACTAATAACCGAACAAATTAGCAACGGAGGCATCTTATGTTGTTGTAGTGAGGGATGGCAATGGGTGCCCACGGGTGCGGGTTTGATACTCCCCAAACCCACACCCATAATTTCGGGTGCACCCAAACCCAAACCCAAAAACTATTTGGGTGATAAAACAAAACCCACGCCCACACCCATTGGTTTTGGGTTTTTTCACCCAAACCCAAACCCACAGCTTGATCATGCAGAATTAAAATTTCCGAGTTTTTTCATCCAAACCCAAACTCACGTTCAAATTTGATAAAATGCAAATTGCATTAAAAAAAGTAAAAACATAGTTTGCAATACAATATCACAATTTAACGCACTTTTTTTCCAATGTAATAACATAGTTTAACACACTTTGTTCACAACCACAATACATAACAACACAATATAAAAAAAAATTCACATTATATATATATATATATATATAGAGAGAGAGAGAGAGAGAGAATATTTTGGTAATTTAACATATAAACGGGCGGGTGTATGGGTTTCGGGTGTGGGTTTCGTACTACCCAAACCCACACCCATAATTTCGGGTGCCACCCGAACCCACACCCAAACCCAGTCAACTCGGGTTTCACCCGTTGACTTGGGTTTGGGTTCGGGTGGGTCTATCGGGTTTGGGTGAAATTGCCATCCCTAAGCAGCTGATCTAGGATATGGTTGTAGAAGAGGCAGAAGGCCTAATGGGCCAAAAAAGTATGCCTAAGGAAAATTGGTAGAACTAATGTGGAGAATTTGGGATAGACGCGACCAAAACTCTTGTAGTTCAAATGTACAAAATTATGAACAGATGAATGAATTACATAATTTTTTGGTAACAAGTGATAATCAAGAACAAAATTTGAGGATGGAAGCAGGATAATCATCAATAATTGAACAAATAGTGTTTTGGAAACTGATTAAGTGTCTATTTTCAAATGGTTACCAAGTACAAAAACTGGAACATTATCACATCGATCAGAAATAAAACATTCCAAAAAAACCAACTTAGTATGGTCGACAGTTTTACTGTTGATTGATGAAGGTGAACCAGTTCATTACAATGGCGCGATCAAACTAATAACCGAACAAATTAGCAACGGAGGCATCTTATGTTGTTGTAGTGATGTGAAAGTTTATGTATTTAACTTTGAGAAGCATGCTCAAAGTCATCATAAGTAACCATACAAAAACATTTGCTTGATCAGACTACAATCCAGATTAAGTGATTGCAATTTGTGAAATTGAATGATAACATAAAATTATTTTAGAAAGGAAATTTTATATAATGGCTTTGGGTTGATTTGTTAGAGTGAAGGATTTTAAAGAGGGAAATGCAGAGGAGTGATTTAAAATTTGGAAACTTTGTTCCTGAATAGTATGGAAACGATTGTGTATATTTTAGTGATTGTTTGAAATTTGATCATGCATGCATAAACATCATATGGGGGTGGTGGATTGGTTTAAAACAGTAGATGCAATAAAGAAGAGCAGTTCTATTCATAATGATCGTTCCACAAAGCAATAAAATATTTGACTTAGATGAATTTAATAAGCTGAAAACTATGGACATATCCATTATCTTAAGTTCTTCCAAATACTTATGCAATTACTATGGATAATATCATCAGCTATTTTCATAAGCTCTTCAAAACATCCTCAAATTAATAAACCCTAAGAACCATATTAATTTCTTCTTCGTTTTTTGTGTAAGATAAAATTTACTTCATTAGGCATCAATTTGAGAGTTGAGATCCTCTCCATTTCTCATCATTTCCATTTCTTCCATTACCAAAGTTTTTAAATGTTTTGGGGTGTACAAAAGAGATTTGGATCCACTTAATGTCACACTTTTGCACTTATATTTTCAAAACTATATAATAATAGAGGAAATGGAAAGCATAAGAAATGGAGAGGATCTCAACTCTCAATTTGATAACTTCAAAAACAACGAATAAATCCAATGACAATAACTACAACTATATATCTTTAAAAATAACATAGATATCTTCATATTTATGATCAAAATAAAAAAGCATAACATCATATAAAGACAAAATTTACCAATAAGCTACAACACAAAGTGAAAATCATGAGAAAAACATGAAAAGCTCTTCAAAATTGAGACCACTAGCATTGTGAAATCATGGCACCTTATTTCGAATCCGCAATTACTCGTTGCTTGGAACTCTTTATCTAAAATTTTCTCTGCCTCTAAAATTTACTCGTTGCTTGGAACTCTTTACCAATAAGCTACAACACAAAGTGAAAAGCATGAGAAAAACCTGAAAAGCTCTTGAAAATTGAGACCACTAGCATTGTGAAATCATGGCACCTTATTTCGAATCTGCAATTACTCGTTGCTTGGAACTCTTTATCTAAAATTTCCTTTGCCTTTAATCTCTCATGATCTTCTCCTTCAAAAAAAAAATCCATAAACTCAAAATACATAAATACAAATTTTTCTTAACGTAAATGTAAAAAAAAAAAAAAATCAAATTGAAGAGAAGTAAAAGATCAATGGTCATGAAATAAAGATTAATAACAGGAAACTTAGTGTTGGTTAGATAATTTACTGAAAAACTTGTAACTGAAAATGAATGATTTGAGTGATTGAGTGAGAATTGAAGTTGTATATGATTAAGACGACGCTGATTCACAATTGACTGATTTTAGCAAGTTGTGTGTTGCGATTTTATAATACTATAAAGCTTTGATTCTTAGTATGCATTCAACGTATATATATTTAAATATAGAATTTAATTAATATTTATGATAAGATTTGACTAAATAGGTTAAAAACCAAATTTAATAAAAACAAATATATAGAAAAATAATTAATGAATGCCTAGAATGAAAAATTTAATATATATTTTTTTTACTAAAAGAAAATATCATTAATGAATTAAGTCATTACCAAATTTTCCCCTATTTCATGTGGTGTATCTTCTATCCACACCATATATCAGACTTTGTTAATGCTAATGAGCCATAAGATGGGTTGCTCTATTTCCATCCCTTCCAATATGACTAATCCTACCCCTGTCATACAGAGAATTGTTTCTAATTTCTCAACAATATTCCCCACGTAGCTATGAATGATCATGTTCCTAGAAAAAAGTTTTCAAAAATTGAAATCATCTTAAATTCATTGTTTTCAAAAATCAAACATAGTTTAAATACTTATACAATTTCTAATTACTCAAAAACAAACTCAATTTGTTTTAATTCCACACTTATCAACTTTTTCAAAATCCTAACTTCATAAATCATAAAATTTTAGGGATTTTGATTCCTACCCTTTTCTTTCCAAAATTAAACTCATAAAACTCTTTTTGATTCCCTTAATTGGAAAAAAAACAACATTAATTGAACAAATTTCAAAACATAATTGAATTTCCCAAAACCCTAAAATTAAAATTCATGGAGATTTCTTTCTCTTAACACTAGAAAATAAACTATCTCATGTTTACCTTTCCAAAACTACCATAGATCTAACTAAAACAAATCACAACCAAGTTTCTAATGATTTTATCAAAATGAAATACTCCCTCCGTTCCTTTTTATAAGGAACAATTTGGAAAAAATACACAGATTAAGAAAGCTATTTTTTTTAATTAAAAATTCTAAATATTAATATGTTATACCAAAACTAATCTTGGTGTATTAATTTATTCTTATCTCTCTTAATTATTAATATATACACCAATATTCTTAATTCCAATGTGTCTCTTTCTATTCATGATGATAATTACACTAATGTCTATGGGGAATATCTATGTGTAATTAATGCATTATTATTGGAATAATTTACATTTCATTATTCAATAAGGGTAAAAGTGGAATTGTTTATTTAATAAAAAATAAATTTAATAGGTGTTTTTTATAAAAAGGAATAAATATTTTTTCCAAATTGTCTCTTATAAAAAAGAACGGAGGGAGTAATAAATAATCATCATCAACTCTATGAGTTAGCCAACAAAGGAAAAAAAGAATGATCTACTCTAATCTAATTACTTTAAAAGAAGAATCTCTCAATCCATAGATCTAACTAAAACAAATCACAACCAATTTTCTAATCAATAATCTTGACAAAAGAGAAAGGTTAAAATACTACTGTAGGTTACATATAGCTATGCCACATTTACACCATTATATAATAATAAATTAAAAAAAATAAAAACACTTATTCATGGTGTGGAGATTTTCCCTCTTAAACAAAATGCATTTTTTTTGAATTTCAAAACAATAAATGTATTATGCAGAGGAGGTATTATGCAAGGGAGGTACAACACAAAACTTGAAGAGCAAGTAGGAGCACAATTGAGTCTTATTTTACAAGATCTAAACACTATAAATTATCCTCCTTTTCCCTCATTCTTTCACTACAAGAAAAACAGCTTTTTGCATAAAAGCCGTCGCTAATAGAGAGTGTACTGACGGCCAGCTGACGGCTTCTGGGCGTTGCTAAAATTTACGACGGCTTTGGCCGTCAGTAATGCAGAGGACGGATGTTGCGACGGCCAAAAGCAGTCACTAATGACTTATGGTCAAATCAAGTCAATGCAGGTAGCGAAGGCTTGAGCCGTCAGTAATGTTAACGTAGCGACGGCTCTGGCCGTCACAATAAAGCTGACGGACCTGCTTTTCTGAAATGTTTGGCTAATTGCAACGAATTCTAAGCCGTCGCTAAAATTATTCAATTAAAAAAAAAATTAAATATTAAATTTTTTTTAAAACAAATTTATTTATTATTTTTTAAAAATAAATTTATTTATTATTTTGAAAAATAAAAATTAAGTATAAACATATATATGAGGTGAAGGATACCAATATGCATATTCTGATATATTAAATAACAAATATCATAAAGAAAATATAAAACAAAAAAGGAAAAAATGAGGGTGTGAAATTACCAATGGTGCCTCAACAATTTCAGTGTCATTCACTTGATAACATCCTTTAAGCTGGTAAATGACAATATGTGTTTAAAGAAAAAAAAAAAAACTATATATGCTTCAAATAAAAAATAATACAATTATGTCCATACAAATGAATCATTGTGAGAAGCAATCATTTATTGAAGGGTTTCAGTTGCGGACATAAGCATTGATGTTGTAATACTTAACTTCGACTATATTGAGTGAAGATTGAATCTGGTACAACCTCCGAGCTTAGTGTGCCAACTTTCCAACATAACATGGTATTCCAAGTTAACATGTAATCCATATTTGAACGTGAGATTGATTAGCAAACATATATATTCATCTATTTAATAGCAACTCACTACCTCGGGTTATCTAGAACTCAGACTCAAAGAAAAGTTCAAATTACCCAATACCAATCCATGTGCTTCAATGGAAAGTCTTTACTGATCACTCTTCATCAACTACAAAACAAATTCAGAGTCAATTTCTTAATGTGTTCCTGATACTTATAAAATTTGATAGCAACTCTATACATTACTCTTTGTTATTTACCTTTACTTTTTCCTATAAATGATTAAGCACACTTGCAGTATTTTGACTGGAATAAAAAATACCTAGTTAAAATATTCTTAGAGAGCTACCAGTACATGTTAAAATATACTTAGTTAAAAAGAAAATACTTAACGCAAAGTAGTATGTAATGTAAGAAAACATAACATAAAAATCTTGAGTTACCTATTGCATGAATCGTTCTATCATCATCAAGAACTTTATCCAACATTATATATTAATTGAAATGCAACTAGAGTAGTTTAAGCATGTCTAGTCCAACATGGTTTGCAGAGATGAAATTTTAGATATGTGTAAGTAATATATTCAAAATGGCCATTAAGAAATTAATCTTTTCAATTTGGATACCAATCTAAGTATAAAACAAATACTAGTTCAGCTCAAGGCATAAACAGAGAAATAACATATGGATAAAGGCACCTCTTGTTTAAATATACATACACAGGCTAAAAAACTTTGTTTGCAACAATGTAGGTTTTTGTGAAGTAAAAGTGAAAATTATTATACACACAAACACACTGAGAAAATTGCTTACTAATGTAGGTGTTTTCTGCCTTGAATTTCAATATCCAACCTGATTTGTAAATGGAAGATATTAGAATATTTTCATTGAGCAAAAGGCATAAGCTTAAATTAACAACTTTCACCGAAAAGGATTGAAAACAATAACTAAACCAAGATTTATACAAATAAAGCAAAACAAAATTGGTTGTCGAATGAGCTTATCAACTTGATTGTTATCCCATTACAATTAAATGCCAATGTTCTACAAATGGATCATTTACTAGCAAGTTTTAAATACCAAATAAAGAGCCAACAATCAACAAACTTCTAATTAAATACTGTATAAAAGTGGCATGAAACACAAGTTTAAGTTCAGCAAATTTCCTAAATTATTACATAATAAGCATATATGAAGGCATTGTAACAAGTTCTCCGGCATTCAACATTAGAAAATTAATTGGTGACACAACTTGGACGAGGAGTCGGTATCATAACAATAATAGCATGGAGAAGAAGGTAAGATCAAGAGGATAATACACCTCCAATGTGAGAAACATCTATCATTCTTTTATTTTTTGAACCAGCATAATTTTATTTTAATAAAAAGCAATCACCTTAACAAGATAAAATGGCACCTAAGCACAACCAGGTTACCAAAGAAAAACAAATGGCATGAATGATAACAGACAGGTATTGACAAGCTTTAGTTTAGTATTTGAATTTAGAGCTTTTTGGACGTGGTTTTATTTTTTACAAAACCTAATTTCTTACATAAGTAAATAAGATGTCAGAAAATTTCTTCTCTGTTTGATAGCGTTGATGAAATGCTTAGAAATTGTGATTATTATGAACACACCCACACAACCGATGAAAGATCAAAAAGTAAGTAAACTGATCATATTCAACATCCTAAAACTAAAAGAGGATTTATAGAAAACATAATATGCACATTATCTCAAGATATATGCAATTTAAGCTTCAAAGATGATATCTAACAAGTTTTCAGAAGCTACTAAAGAGGGCATTTGATATTTTCCTCTTTCATTTTTATTGGAATTTATACAAATTTATTATTTGGAACAAAAACAGAAAATAAAACTTAGTTTCAAGATATTAGCTACAATAGCAACCAAAACAGAAATTGAAATCTCACAACAAAGAAAATAAAAAGTTAGGGTTTGCAGATTATACATACCTATGAATGAGTGGTGCCTGGTATTTGCAATCAAACAGAAAATTATTCCTCCAGAAAGTTCGATTTTTAGGTTTTAAGTGTTCAATGGTGATGAAGGATTCGATTTTGATGAGGGTTCAGTGAAGAATTGGATCGATTGTTTGCGGTGAAGAAGAAGAAGCAACAAACGATGCGGTGAAGAAGAAGAAGAAGTTCGACGGTGAATAAGTACAAGTTGCGATGGTGAAGATTCTTCTATTCTTCTAGAGAAGAAGCACGCATATGGGTCTGAAGCTTAAGGGATTTTTTTTTGTTAGGTTTTCTTTAGGTGAAATTTGGGAAAGAAAAGGAAAATAATTTTAAGAATAAAAATATGGTTAAGAAAAGAAAAATAATTTGTCTTTGAAATTTGATAATGAAAAAAAGATGGGAAACTGAAAATGTGGAGAAATTTTTGTCTCTTTTTTTTAATTTTTTTTATTTGATGTCAATTTAGAGTCCGCTGAAGGAAACACTACACTATTCATATAGTAATAGTAAATAAAATTAAATAGCAAGAAAACATTTGAGTTTAACAAGGGCGGAAGATACATGCATAACATTCATTCATCAACAAATCAATTAATTGTAACAAAAAAAAAAATAGGTGGATGACATCTGATTTAAAATGTGTGATTTAATAAGTGTTTTTTCTACTAGTGTTTGGATTTCGAAAATGCAAAAATATAAACCAGAGACTTGATTAGACGCTCTTACTCTCACGGTATTGGATTTGAAATAACAGTTTCGATGGAACTGACGAGGACGAAATTGAAAGAGAAAACACCAAATTAGAGAGAATCAAGGATAAGAGGATTAGGGTAAAGAGCGATTGAGTTGAGGTCGAAGGCGAGAGCGACTGAGAACTTTTTAAGGTTTGAAATAGAATGAGAGAGCGTTAAGTTGAACTGCTAGAAGGAAACCTTATTTTGACTATTATTACTGTAACAATTATTATTATTATTTTTTCTAACACTTATTTTTTTGTTAAGTCTTTTTTTCCTTAAAAAAATAATAAGTCTTTGTTTTTTTTCTTTAACACAAATGATAGTCTTCAACTTATTATTACTATTACTATAACAATTTTTTACCAACACTTATTTTATTTAGAATTATTCTTTTAATAACTATAACTATTATATTTTGTATATTAGATAAATAAACGATATCAAAAATTAAAAAAAAAAATTGTATATTAAAATTCAATAATAAAAAAATTAAATAAAAATATAATATATTCAACCCCACAATAATTTACAGAGGGCTTAGGTCGTCAGTAAATTTACAGAGGGCTTAGGCCGCCAATAATTGTAAGTGTTAGAAATTTACTGAGGGCTTAGGTCGTCGGTAAATTTGTGAGGGCTTTTTTCTCATTTACTGAGGGTTTAGGTCGTCAGTAACTTACTGAGGGCTTAAGCCCTCTATAGATGTTATTAAAATCCGTCAATAAATTGAGGTTTTCTTGTAGTGTTTTTCCTTCTTTCCTTTACCACTAGATAGAGAACTTCATTTGCTTATTGTCATTCTCTTGCTTTGTATTGATTTCTTGAGTCTGAAAATGATAAATTTAATTGATTAGATCTCATCCACAATCAATCTTTTAGTGAAACATAAATACATGAATAAAGCAACATGTCTATTTATATGTGCAATTTATAACTTTGGTTGATACTCAAGTGTGGTGATTAACATTCAATTTTCTACTTAAGAAAATTTCTCTATGAATTTTGAATCACTTTTACTTTTTCCAACTCTTGATCAAATATTTATTTTTTAAAATAAGGTGTTTGTTGGATGTTACTATTCTTCTTTATTGATCAAACAAAAGTTGATATGGGTTTATAGAGTTGAATCTAATATATTTTTTAAAATCTTTTTCTTTTTTTGTGTTAAGATAAACTCATTGTAATGGTACGCGTCTTACTTTTATTCATATGGGAAGTAGTGTCAATTTTGTGTATTTTAAAAGTTTTTCAAAAAAGTCAAATTTAAACTAATAAATTGTATATTCCATGTGATTGTAACCCTCGGCTTTATATCTAATCTAAGGAATTTATTTTCTGATTTATATTATGTATTCCTCCGTTTATTTAGGGTGTCATTTTTGAAACTGTGTACTATTAACATAATCTACTTTAACTATAATTTTTATTAATATATAAAAAACAAATGTTAGTGTATAATACATTTTGTATCGACAAACATCTTTAAAATAAAAACTTTTTATAATAAATAATTAATAATTAAAAATATTAGTGATCAAAATTGAAAAAAGGTGTGATTAAATTAATAATTAATATGTGTGCAGTGGTCCAAAACGACACTTGAAAAAAGCCCTCCACGGTAAATGTCGTATGTCGCGAAGTATTTCAACGAATACGAATAAAAAATATTTACTTGTGTTTTTATAAAATGTATGTTAGTTTACTATAAAGTGGATGATATTTACTTATGTTATTTTGTTATAGGCCATTTTATTGACTATGTGAATGAATATTTCGATTTTATAGTGAATTATTTTGATTCATTTTCTGATATATGTAATAAAAAAAATTGCAACCGAAGACCAAAAAATAATCATCCGTGCGTTGCACGGGTTACAAAACTAGTGATTTTATCAAAATGAAATAATAAATAATCATCATCAACTCTATGAGTTAGCCAACAAAGGAAAAAAAAGAATGATCTAATCTAATCTAATTACTTTAAAAGAAGAATCTCTCAATCCCAAGCTTTCAAACAAGCTCCTAATGGATAATTTTGGTGAAGGAATGAATTTTTGGGTGAAGGTTTGGTGAGGGAGAGGAAGCTCACGGCCAAGAAAGAAAGAAGAGTGAAAATCATTTCCAATTTCCGGTATTTTTGGTTTAACGGAGAGGAGGGGAGATATTTTAATAGAGGGGAGGGGAGGGGAAGGGAGGGGAGGGAGAAATTTTATGTTTGGTTCAAAAGAGAGGGAGGGAGGGGAGGGAAGATGAGGAATTTTAAAATTAATTTACCTTTATACCCTTAAAATCTTACAACACTCATATTTACATCTTATGTAATAACTAAAAACAAAGTCAATACATTATTTCAAAAAAAATAAAAATTGTTCATCCATAAATCACGCAAATAACCAAATACAAAATATTCGAGTGTTTCAAATATTCATAAATAAATTAAAGTGCAGATACGTCAAAAAAAAGAAAAATTAAAGTGAAAATAAATATTCAAAAATATCGTTAACAAAATATCAATAATAATTCTATAAAAAATTAAGATATAAACCACACACAAATTTCTGACGTGATGAACAAATATTTACAAAGCTATATATACGAATTAAACAAATATGAATTAAAAAGTAAGAAATATGAATTAAATAAGCTATATATAAATATAAACAAAGCTCTCATGTGATCAAACAAATTAAATATACACAAAAGCAACTTATAAACACAGGATTGATCGATGGCACAATAATTAGAAGAAACAAAAGCAACTGATCGACACGAGCAACCATGGAGGAAGACCGAAACTTATATACAAAAGCAACTTATAAGGTTAATTTTGGAATTTAAAAATTATAATAAGGATAATTTGGTAAAAATAATTAATATTAGAAGAGCTTCTCTCCCCTCCCCTCCAAATCCCCTCAATTTGGGAGGAAACAAAAATGACTCTATATTCCCTCAATTCCCTTCCCTCCCTTCATAAAAAATTGAACCAAACATAAAAAATATCACCTCCTCTCCCCTCCATAACCCCCGAACCCCCCGAACCAAACGGATACATTTGATCTGCTAAAATATAAGAGACTAGACTGGATAACTTTTGTTGTATCATGTTTGATTTAGAAATTGGTTATGGAACTAGACAAAATAGCTAGTAAGGGACATGACAAAAACAAGAATTTTTGTCCCTCACAGAACCACAATACAACTTTTTGTCCATAATACAACTATAAAAAATATAAAAATATCTATTTTATTTTCGAATATAAAAAATATTATCGCTTTATATCTTTCCGGTACAGTTTTGTTCTGTCTTGTACTATCTTGTTCTGTCCTATACTGTTCTGTCCAATACTTGCTGTTTTGCGAATTAAACAAGTCTTGCTATGATATTGGCCATTCGATCAAATATTGTAAAGTTGCAACCTTAAATCCTAGCATTTCAATGTTTTCTCTCACAAACAATTAAATAATAATATCCTACAAAAATATCTAGATATTTTGTGATCTAGCGTCACCTCATCTCGCTCAGTTCCACGTTCGCTCTTAGATAAGTCACAATTCGCTAATCGACAACGTTTACAGAAATAGAAAATTTATACCGTAAACTACTTAATTAAAACAATTCAAAAACTTATCGAATAAATATTATTCCGAATAAATTTTCCGTCATAATCTCAAAAAAAAATGACCAGATCAAATTCTCATCACAGTCAATATACGAAGTCTCGATTTAAATTTTGACGGAAATAGGAAACCATAAAATTTTCAAACAGCGGGTATATATTGCCCGTTTTCTCAAAAACCAGTAGAAAAATATTTTCAACATTTCGACGAGACAAAAATGTTGATAAACTCATTTCAAGCTTATAAAATCATTATACCAATTTTTCAAATGTTAAACTACACGCAGACATAATCTCAGCAAAAATTCTGTCAAAACAGACAATTAAATAAAAAAAAAGATAAAGACAAATAGCAGAAACTATTTAATATTTCTAAATTATGTTTTGAAATGCTCCACTAGGGTTTAAGATTCATGTTGAGCTCTGCCCTCTATAATCTCATATCTCTTCCTCTTTCTGCCCTCCTCCAATAAATTTCGGAACCCCCTCATTTCTAAGTTTGAATTTAACTCCGCCCTCACTCCCCTCTTTTCTGCCTCCGGGCGCAACACCGCATTAAAATCACCTATAATACACCACTCCCCCTTACCAAAGCCTATCTTTGACATGCTGATGTTTTTCCTCCACTTGCTCCTTCCGACGGAAGGTAAGCCCAAACATAATCATCCGAACCCCACAAATTATGACATAGCTTCTCCGAGATCACCTCTAACTTCGTTTCTTGAATAGCCAAAAAATCTACCTTATGTTCCCGAACCAAATCTCTGATTCTCCCCCTTTTCACCCGCCCTCCAAGGCCTCTAATATTAAAAGATAACACAATCATTGGAGACCATTTTTTTGCTCCGACTCATGTTTCTTCTTTCTATCACGCAATTCATCATTAACCAGAACTTGTAAAACTTCGTCATCTATTTCGTTATACATGAATCCCACTTTTTGTTGAATTTTGAGCAATTTAGACGCTGATGGAGCAAAAACTCTCCTCTATTGAGACACTTCATCGAAATCCCCTTGTTGTAGAAGGGCAAATCCCGAATTTGGAGTATGATGGCAAACCGGTAGAACAACTTCAAGTAACAAACCTTGGTCTGATTCCGGAACCACCGAATTTGAGAGAGCAACTGTATGAAATCTACCATCGATTCCTTTTCCAGCAGAGCCATTTGCATCGCAAAAACCCACCCTTACCTCGTCCATGATTTTCTTCCTTTGTTTACCTCCACCCTCCTTCAGAGTTTCCCCCAATTGCACAAATTTTGGTAACCCCACCTTAGACTGATTTGAATTTTTTGCTTTGGCTTTTTGTTTTCTCAATCTCCCTCTTCTCGTTTCACTTTTGTGCTCACTGTCTTGCGTACAGTTTCTGAAAGAATCTATTTTGTTTTATGCACCCCTTTTAACTTCAACTAAAGATACTGAGTCACTAAAGTCCTCTACCTCTTGTAAATTTCGGTCCACAACTAGAGGAGGCCCAGAAACCCGGTTCGAAGGGAGAGAAAAAGACCGGTTTTTTCTTGGACTAGGAGTCGGTTCACTAGAAACGAACCGGACTTGATTCTCATTAAATGCACCACTACGCTCCATTGACCCACCTAATAAGTCAGCTCATTCCCCCATTGGACACGTCACTTGATAAGAACTTTTCTCCTTGGGCCCGGTAATTTTCAAAATTCTCAACTACTGTAACCCCACCCACAGAGACCTTTTGTCCCAAGTTTCCTAATTCCTCAACCAAAATTCCACTTGACTAGGAAGGTTGAGATTTTCTCTTACCATCTATGTCCAACGAGCCGTCACCATCATGCAAAGCACTATCCTCATCCATCTGTTGTAGTACAGTTTGTATCTTTGCATACTCCACCTTCGCCTTCTCTTTCCCAGAACCACCCTTATTGCCGCTGTCTATACCTCGTACCTCCACCTCCTCTTCATCAGAACCATCGTGAACCTCCCCTTCAAAAACTCTGGCCTCTCCCGAAATATTAACTGGCTCCACCCAGCTACATTCTTGTTCCTCCATGCACTCTCCTTGGTAGTAGCCTTGCTTAATAACTTTTCCTCCACAACTCTTAGAGTGTAGTTTACACCCAATGCCCTAATATGCATTGGATCGTCAATCACTCCTTTAAAGTCTGTGGAGATTTTAATACAAGCCACATCAAGTTTAGCTCTTGCAGCTGTGTTATTATCAAAATCTAGAAACTCTCCATACTTTCCCCAATTTCTTTGAATAAATTTTCACCCCAGGCATGGAGTGGAATCCCATACACCTTAACCCATGTATCTGTTTTGTCAGCAAAGCAAGTTGGTGTCCAAGGAAACACATATCTGAAGTAATATGTTATCCAATCCACTCTATCTTTCCACATCTTCGCCACCTCTCCCTTCTTAGGACTATGTATCAAAACCATATTTCTTCCCATATCTGTAATTGAGATATGGACTAAACCTTCCATAAAGAGGATTGTTCTAATCATGTACACTTCCACGTTCACCACCAACCTCCCCACATAACTCTCCTCCAACTCCTTCAACACACTCCCTTCTATCTTAATATTAAGAACCTCTTTCAGCAACTCCGCCCTCGGATCATTCTTCACATTGTTTGATGGAGCATTCTCCAGAGCAGACTTGAAACGATTTAGACGCGTACTTCCTTCTCCCATCTTCAACTCAATCTCCCTAGCTGGCTCAACTTTCTTCTTTTCATCCTTCCTCCTCTCAAAATGGGATTTGTTGATGTGTAGCTTGAAGGTACCCAACCATACGTCCTCCATTCTGTCGCTCAGCTCCGAGGCATCCTTCTCCTCCCTAAACTTCACAAAATCAAATCTCTTCCCCCTTTTATCCACCTTGTTGAGAATATAGACATCCCCAACCGTCCAAATCTTCCAAACACCTTCCACAAGTCCTCCGCGTTGCAATCCTCCGGGAAATTGGTCACAAAGAAAGAGATAGAGGATTGGTCAATATTGTGGATGTAACCTTTCCTGTTTTTCTCTCATTCTCTCTGTAAATTCTCTCTCATAGTTAACCAAATTGTGAAGACAAGCTTTTGGTAGATCGAAGTTGGTTTGAAGGTGGTTTAAGGGTTGATTGTTGGTTGTATTAAGATGGTAAGTTAAAAGTATATGGTAAGATGGTATTTGAAAGCTTGGTAGTAGTTTAAAAGTGGTGGTTACAGTTATGTTAAAGAATACAAATCTGACGATGATGAAGATCAGGTGATTAAAGTTGGTTGTTTATGGTGGTTTGGTGATGGGAAAGTAGTGGTTTAGGCTTGGCTGGTGGCTTCATGATGGTAATGGTAGAGAGAAGTCAGAGAACATATTCTAGAGAGAGAAGCTTTTTACAAGTCCATAATATGTATAAGCTAGAATGCTATAATGGTAGAAGGATAACTTAAAGTCAAACTTTTTATATAAGTTGTTTTCATAAGCTATCATGAAGAGCTTATAGAAATAAATTGAAAATAGCTTCTTCGTATTTTCTTCTGCTTCCCATTTATGATTCTCATTGTGACTTCATTACTATAAAGCACGCTGGGGACATGCTTTATTATAGAATCAAACAAGGATTCAAAAAGACTATAACCAAACAATAACTCATTGCTAAACTGTTGATTAGTGAAGTCATGTGTTGTCTTTTACATCACAAGATTCTTTAAGTTGATAAGGGACAACATGTTCAAAGCTGTAGATGAGATTAATTTCTGTATATTATGGTTATACACATCGATTGATTGTCTTTATGTTGAACTAACATAGTTTACTATGATATCCTAGCTTTGGAGTCTACAAGCAAACTAAGAAGGATACGCTCCATCTTCGGTGATTTTTTTACCAAAATGGTGTACTTTTTCAGCCTTATTACCAAATAGGTGTAGTTTTCAAAGAAAATACCAAAAGGGTGTAAGTCGTACATGGTAGTGACGACTTACACCCAACTCAAATTTTTTTTTTCACGTTTCCTCAAAGTCGTGGATGGCAGCCACGACTTTGATTTTTTTTTTTTTTGAAAGTCGTCACTGCCATTGACGACTTTCACTTTTTTTTATTTTTATTTTTTTTAATTTTTTTTAATTTTTTTTTACAATTATAAAGCTTGAGACCAAACCGGAAGACGAGCAATGACATGCAAGGTCAATTTAAATACTTGGTGGTGTGACTGTGGAGAATTGCAAGCACTCAGATATCCATGTTCACATGTGATTGCATCGTGTGCCTATTGCAAAGTTAATTGTGGTGCTTATATTGACCCGATTTACACAATGGACTACATCTATAAAGTTTACAGGCATGAGTTTCATCCTCTTGGAAGCGAGGATTATTGGGCTTCATATTCAGGTCCAACATTGAAACCTAATCGTAACATGAGAAGACATAATAAGGGTAGACCGAATATAACTAGAATACATAACGAGATGGATGTAGTTGTACCCAAGAAAATAAGAAAATGTACTTTATGTCGCACTGAGGGACATAACAAAAACAACTGTCCTTATAAAGAGTGAATGTTCAAATATAATTTCTAAGTCTAATAAAATATATTTTATAAGTCTTCAAATTTATTAATGTGATAAATATTTATTTACCTCTTTTATTTAAAAAAAAAAAAAAAAAGTGAAAGTCGTCAATGGCAGTGACGACTTTCAAAAAAAAAAAAAAAAAAATCAAAGTCGTGGCTGCCATCCACGACTTTGAGGAAACGTGAAAAAAATAAATTTGAGTTGGGTGTAAGTCGTCACTACCATGTACGACTTACACCCTTTTGGTATTTTCTTTGAAAACTACACCTATTTGGTAATAAGGCTGAAAAAGTACACCATTTTGGTAAAAAAATCATCTTCGGTTGAAGTTCTTCGACTCTTAAATGAAACTCTGGATGCATTCTTCTAGCCTCCAATCCCAATTTATCCTGCATTGCTTCCTAAAGTGATGCAAGACCACGATAGATGCCTTCAGTATTATGTTACCATATCCAAGGCTTAGAATTAATGTTTCCAATCTTCTTTTGTTGTCCATCGTGCTTCCCACGCGCCCATCTCCTTTCCAATTTCACACCTTTCCACTATGTAAATAGAGGATGTGATATAAATGATAAATTATATATGGAAAACAATCATCCTCTACTTATCTAACAAATTGAGTTCACTGCTTAACTAACGGTGGGTGGTCAAGTATGTTGCATCAGCCAAAGATTTGTCAAATAACCAATTTTAATTGGCCATGACATGTCTTTGGCTGGTTAGAATGCTTAAAAAAATTTATAAATACCCTATTATTTCTTTCTATTCTCTTCTCTCATTCATCTCTTTTGCTTCTTTTTTTTTTCTTTTCATTTTTAGTTTGTTTAATTTATTTAGTTTTATTAATTGGTGTAAAAGTCGATTATTTATAACGGTCTCCTGATCAGAATGTGTCTACTTTCTCCAATATTGTTCTTACGACATGTCTACTTTCTCCAATATTGTTCTTAGGACAAGACCCACAAATTAAGGTAACTTCTCAACTCCCTCCCCCATTTATTGTTAATGTTGGTTGAAAATATGTATGTTGAAAAATCTCATGTTAATGCTTTAAAATAGACTAGATATGGTTAAAAACAAGGAAGATTATGTTTTTATATTAAAGAGATTTGGTTCAAAGATTTGAAGGCTTATATTTCTAAAAATATAGAGCCTAATTCTCAGTTAGAAGACGCACCGGTTGGGAACACATCAAGCTTATATCTAATTTTTTATTTTTCTTCTATACTCCTGTGTTAGAGTATTGTGAGATGGTATATGCTGGGGTCGTGAGATGGTTAAGATAGTCTATAAGTTGTAACAATTTTTACGTAATGATATTTTTTAATTGTCGGGTTGTCGGTTAAGACAACAGTTATATATAGTTTTTCTCCAATTTAGAATTTTTACGTTATATTCTTATGATATAATCATATTTTTTTTATTTTTTTTTATCCCGGTTATTCCCAACATTAATGTGTATGTTATTTTTGAGAAACAAAACAAAAATGAGAATTCTATGTAACCAAATATGACAGCAGCATTACATGAAACAATTCAACTACTATTTTTGTAGTTTAGGGAAATATTTCGTACACAAGTGCTGGACTCAAGTACTAAATAAATACCAGTTAAGGATAAATAGTTTGGGATAATCATCCGAATTCTAATCTTAATTGAACAACCTTAGATTAGATTTTAATTACAGCTCTTTATTATTAAGACATTTTTCTTGACACCGGTGAGTTTAAGACATGAAAAAAATAAATAACATTTAATTAAGTTGTTGATACATGTTTTCCTAAGTCATACATATATTGTGCGTCAAAAAAAAGAAAAGAAAGAGTCATACACATATTTTAAATTAAAAGACTTTGATGCTAATTAAAAACATTTTCCTATTTCTAATTCCTAATTACACACATTTGACAAAACTGTGGACTTAATGAACTTATAATTAACTAGGTTATGTTTATTGGAGAGAAATGAACGAGGTGGTGTATATATTCTCCTATGTTTATGGACCAACCGGCAATTTCTTGTTGTGTATAGGACGCCGTCTTTTGACACGATTATAATCCATAGTAAAGTATTCTGATGGATCATCACCTTCCTCCATCCACTCTTGTCTTGTTCCTTTGCTCCCAACCTCCATGTTTTGCTTTTTCTTGCTTTCTTTCCCTGTAATGTTGCATAATTTCGTAAACATGTTGAGTAAATTAATATTCTGTTTTAAATTCATATATATATATATATATATATATATATATATAGAAACACACACGCACAAATATATCATATACCTTTTGAATTTATTTAATACATACAATGATACAACATAATATCCACTAATTTTTTCTCTTTTTTATGAATGTTACATCTTTTTTTAATGATAGGTTTGATCAAGTGGTAAGGGATTTATGTATTATGTTAGAAGTCTTATATTCGATACTCAGCTTATTGTAAACTAAAAATTTAAAATATTATAAAGAGAATTTTAAGTTTATGTTTGGTTTCACATTCAAATGAGACATATTTTTTATAGTCAAAATATGTAAAATTAATTTTGACATGTTTAGTTGTTCTCGGATAAAAATGATTTTAGCTCCAAACTTAATTCTAATTTGAGATTTGTAGTGTTTGAATTAAAACGCAAGTTCTACACTTGAATATATTGTTAAATCAATTTTACATAAAATATCTAAATATAAATTATTTTACTTTCATTTTTGGTGAGTACTTCTTTATCCTTTTATAATTCGAGAGTATTTACCCTTCAATCAATAAGAACAAGCCACGTAAATAGATTTATATGTGGTCCCAACAACTAATTGTAACAAACTTATGTGGACCACATACAAATGATTTGTTCTCATTGGTTAAAAAGTAAATATCCTTAAATGATAAAAGGTTAAATTAGAAATATTCCCTTACTTTCATCATCTATATACTCTCAAATCATAATACACACACACACACACACACACGTACACACACAACATGGGAAAAAAAGAAAATAAATATCGTAAGTTCAATTAACTTTTAAATAAAGGGTCTTGCTAACGAATGCTCTTGGGACACTCTTTAAGTATTCTATTAATAAAAAAAAAAAATTATTCAAAAAATTAAACATTACAATTTTCAATGCGTTGATTTTATGCATTCCTATAAAAATTCTATAAAAACTTTTTATTTAAGGTTTTAAAGAGTGCCCTGAGGACACTTGTTACATTGATCTTAAATAAATTCAATTTATTCAAAATAATTTCTTTTCACCCAAAAACATATACTACAAATAAATTAATATCATAAAGTAGCAACTACCAAATACAGGTATTATGATCGACACCAATCAAAACAAACAATGTGACACAAAGAGAGCAAGAAGGAAACTTTAATTAAATCAAAAATTTGTTTTTTTAAAAGAAGACCTAAATAACAATTCTAAACTAGCTACCACACCTCAAGTTACATTATCAACTTTAATGATCAAGTTAGTTAGGATAAATGACATGCATTAATTCTAATCTCTAGTTTTCAAACAAACCTCCATATATTCTTTTTGTACAATTTATATGTAATTTAAATCTTAATCTTTATAGGTAGTATATGTTACTAGTATGGATATGGAACTTTACCAAAGAGTCAAAATAGACATCTACCATATTTTTACTAAATTTTAATAAAATAAAATAAACCAATTCAAACTAACTTTTTAGTATCTAACAATGTTTGCAAATGGTAGAAGAAAAAATTCTACAATATTGTCTCGAATAAAATAATAGTTAATGGGGAACACCCTCCTATAATGTTTTATTTTTTTGTTCGTAGTGTAATTTATCCCCCTGTAATGTTGTTTTGTTTTACTCCGGGGGGTAAAATGAACTACAAAAAGAAAAAAAAAAAACATTACAGGGGGTGTTCTCAAAAAAATAAATTACAGGGTAAAACAAAACACGCCTACTTTGCAGGAAGGTAAACATCTATTAACCCAAAAAATTTAGATTAATAGCAATTACCCTCATTTTATTACACGTACGTGTTCAACATTTATTTTTTTTATTTGGAAAAATTTATATGCATTCCACCATTTTAAAAATGGGTCCAACACAAAGCGATGAAATACATAAATTTACTCTATAATAGAGTGAAATTACTCTGCAACTATTTCTAGTAACTAGTACATGATTTTATCGTTACCTGCAAGAAGAGAATCTTTCTCCTTGTGCGATACAAAATTTCTAGCTTCATCAGATTCTTTAGTGAATACTCTGAGCTTTCTATGCAGTGTTGGTAGAGAAAGCTGCTGATGTGCATTTACTACTCCTACTATCATTTATTTTTAGAAGATATAGAAAAAAAAATCAATTAAACAAGTTAAAAGGTTATGCATATTCATTCATTAATATATACAATAATACAAACACTAAATGATAGATATAATTACCAGCTTGATGTTGAAGGGAAGGATGTGATTGAATTTGTGAAGAAGAAAAAGTGTGTTGTAGAGAAGAAAAGAAAAGACTTAGAAAAGTGATTATTTTTATGAGCTCCATTTCGTTTGTTGAGAGGATATGCATGGGATACTTTCTTAAGCTGGTGAATGTAACCTATATATAGACTAACCTAGGAAGGAAATTTTACACTTACATACACAAGAGAGAGAGAGAGAGAGAGAGAGAGAGAGAGAGTGAACACAAAGCACAAAATGCAGAATTCCGAAATAAGCTCAAGGAAATTTAATATTAAATAATCATTCATTCACTTTTTAGGACGCTTCACACAAATTGGGTTGGTTTTTCACCTAATATGTAGGGCCCTAGGTTTATGACTTTCTGTTCAAACGATTTTATCTCAATCTATCACTCCATCACCAATGTATTCAAATTTCACACTAATATTGTCTAGTAGAGAAAACATATTTTGAACTATTAATGAGATAAGCAAAATTGCCTTGTTCCGCCATAAATTAAATACGATTTCTCTCGGACGATTTGTTTTAAGGGAAGTTCATTGATCATCTGAGTCTAATGTATTAGTTTATAGGGACGATATGTTTATCCATGGAAAGTATTTTAATTTTTTTTTATAAAAATGAACCCACCACTACTCCTAACTATAAAAATTAATCTCTCGTGGTAATTGAGATTCATTAAAGGATTAACATCTCTCAACAAATATTTTTTTCATAAAATGCATGAAATGTTTTTCTTTCTTATAGTCAACAATTATTAGCAATTCAAATTGATAGAATACATCGGTAACAGAAACTTAAAGGCTCCAAAAACAAAGAGGTGAATCTGGGAACAAACTCACAATATTCAAGTTAATAGCATGAAATAGAAAATTGCATAAGACTACGAATTAATATGAATATAGGTCGATCTAAAGAAAAACTAATTATTATATATGTAAAACGCTTATTTAAGTGTTATTTGTCAAAACAATTTACCCTGAAAAGTAAAAATAAATTAGAGAGATGCTTTTTGTCAAAATTGACCCTAGTTTACCTCTCTTCACTAGATCAAGAAGAAAAAGAAAAAATAGTAAGAAAAAAGAATAAGGCAATATTTCTATAAACAAATTTAAATTAGGTGCCATTTACCATAAAAATTCAGAGAGAGAAAAAACTATGAAATTTCTCTAAATCTACTATAATAAATTTAGTGATAATAATTTTTTTTAAATGAAATTCCACCAGTCAGAAGTAGGATGTTTGATGCAATGTTCCAACGTTAGAGATGTTGAATGTAATGTTGGAACATTTATAGACAGACAGATATATATCGAAATAAAAAGCAATGCACAAGTAAAAGACACAGGATCTTTTTTAACCCAGTTCGGTGCACAACAACAACCTAATTTGGGGGATACCAATCCAGGAGAGAAATCCACTATGATAGTTCTAATCCTAAGCTCTCAGCAAACACCAATGTTTACACTTATGACTTAGACACTATCTTATGAAACTTCAACTTAGGAACTCCTAAGTTTGAGAACTCTTCTCACCTCCTACTCAACCACCTACCTAGTGATTGTAACTGACACAACTATTAAGATTTGAAAACACTTTCAGAAATACACTATCTCCATACATAAAAGCTTAGGAGAAGTACAAAACATATACAAATCAAACTAAGTCCTAATCTTGTATATGAATAACAAGATAGGCTCACAACACAAAATACTTGACAACCCTAGACACACTGTTCTTAGAAAATGTAATACACACACGTAACCCTAACTAGGTTTACAATGTAGCTTAAATACAAAGTCTAAAATGGGCCTTAGCACATGTTGGGCTTCAAGTCTTCAGCAACAATTCCAGCTCACATAAACACAAGGTATCACCAGTATCCTTAATCATAAAAGAAGATACGATAGTGTAATAAAGGCTTGAGATACTTTGACCATGCACACGAGATAGGAGCCTGGAATAAAGGCGTGGATTCCAAAAATAAACAACAGCGCATTAAAGATGCGCGCTTTCGGCATATTCTGAATTAGTATCCGGATGTTGAAACATTGTGTCCAACATTGTAGCAAACCATTGTTTTACCAAAAAGCAGCCAACACACAAACACTAACAATCTCCCCATTTGGCGAAATTTTTGGCTAAAACAAATTAGGATCATACAGACAAGCCAATAGAATACTTAGTACATAAGTCCTTATATCAACTCAAGCACACAAATCATAAGAAAGTTATGCAGCAGAAAGTATTCAATAGATTTTATTAGAGGCAAAAATATCAGCAGAAGCTAAACAACCAATTCTTGACCTAGATCCAATCATATATAGCAGAGAATAAGAAATGTTTCAACATCATTCAAAGCATTGAGAATACTCCCCCTCAATCTTATCACATCATCAATATGGGGGTAACTTTACTCCCCCTCAACACAACCTGGGTAACTGATGTTTCAACATCCCATCCAACATTCGCTCATACACAGAAAAAAAAAAAAAAGCACAAGCACACAGAAGCACATATATCACTCCCCCTTTTTAGTCATAAAATTTGCCATAGAAAGGCATAAAATAAATAACCAAAAGTACCAAATGGCATAGCAGACCATAAGCAAAACCAATAATCCAGGGCTGAGCCCATAATAACAAACCAAAAATCAGGAATGAAAGTGAACAGGAATTAAAGTGACAAGATCATAAAAAAAAAAGGAGCAACAATCTAGTCTTCAGAGCTGCTTGCATTGGATTCTCTAGCATCCTCATCTTCTGCCTCAGCATCAGTAGCTTCATCAGCATTCTCATCATCAGTCTCACCAACCACATCAGTTCTAGCATCTTTAACACCATCAGCCTGTGCATTGTCAGCCTCTTCCCTAGTACCAGCTGTAGTATTCTGCTCACCCTGCTCTAGAGCCTGAATCATGAGTTCAAATTGGGCCTTTTTCTCATCCAACACTGTGATGGTATCTCTAAGTGCAACTATAATTTCCTGCCTAGTCATGACCACTGCAGGTGCTGCAGACCCAGATGCTCCAACAATGTCTGGCACATGATGTTTCCCAAATAATTTGTAGTGCAGAGACAGAGGAGATTCCCTCTTCTTAGGAACATCAGAGGCATTCTTGACCTGAGGCACTTGGTCCAATATGATATCACACAGCAATGTGGGGAAAGCAATAGGGAGCTTCACAGCAGAACTCTTGGCATGTTTCACAGTTTGTTCAAAAATGTATTCCCCAAAATTAGTTTTGTGATCTGTCCCAATGAGATATATCATTCTACCAAGCACACTTGCCACATCTGAGGAGTGGGTTGTAGGAACCCAGTTGTAAGCACCAATCCTGTTAAGAATAGCATACTTAACAGAGAGCTTTCCAGTAGAAATCTTCCCCTTTTTAGGCCAAACTTTCACTTGATTTGCAGTTATCACCTTGCAAATCTCATCTTCAGATACAGTAGGATTACTACAAACAGTTGCAGCAATACCCAGATAGTTATTGATTACTTCAGGAGAGAATTTCATCCTTTCTCCTCTCACCCATACAGTCTGAAATTCTGAACTAGCTGGATCATCACAGTCTTCAGGAATGTTCACCAGGAATTCTTTGACAAGTTGTTCATAGCACTCACCCATCTTGGTCACAGTCTTCAATAGCCCAGCATTTTTGATTAGGTCAATGACCTCATTCATCTTCAAGGCATCATCACCCAACTCTCTTTCCAAAGCCAATCTCTTGTGAAATATGAACTTCCATCTATGGCCATAAGTAGGATTGTGGAAGGAGATCTTATCAGTGGGCACATCTTTGACAATTGTGGGGATCCTCTTTGTAGCAGACTTTTTCACACTAGAATAGGTAACTTGGATGTTTGGCACATCCTCATAAACATTTTCTTCAGAATCACTAGCGGCAGCAGCCTTTCTCTTTTTACCCTTAGCAGCAGACACCTTGGGAGTAACCTTACTCCAACCTTTCTTGGGACCAATCATCACAACTTTCCCTGCACTCTTCTTGGCAGTTTTAGGTGTTCCAGACACACTAGGAACAAATTTTCCTTTACTACTTCTTAATCTCTTGGCAATACTAAAAGCTTGTGAGATGGGGATTTCATCTTCCAACTCATCTACTTCAATCACAGGAGTTTCAACCTCTTGGTAGACAGAGGTTTCTTCTGGGTCAGTTTCAATTTCAACAGTCTTCTGAGGAGTAGCTTGCTTAGCAGTATTGCTTACAAAATGAGTTGACATGTTGTCATTCTCATTAGCTGTGTGGAAGCCAGAGTCATTCTCAGTTACAGCAGGAGCCACAGTTGGCTGAGCACTAGGTTGGTCCAAGGATGTTCCAACATCCGATCCAACATCCTCTACACCAGTAGGAATCTCAAGGGTTTCATGAACAGTATTAACCCCTTTCTCAGCAGCATTTTTGTCAGCAGAATCAACATTCATTTTGTCTATTGCAGAATTTAAGGCATCTAACCCTATGTTTTCATGAGATTCATGAGATTTCAGAGATTCAACATTAATACCTTTTTCAGGATCTGAAGAGGTAACCTTGTCAGAAGGTTTCAGAGATGCTTCAACATTGACATCTTCCTGCACTTGATTTGATGTTTCAACATTCACCTTTGCTTTGAGATTGAAAGGATCATCCTTTATAAGCAAATCGTCCATGTTCAAGTTGATTTTGCATTGACCCTTTTTCGGTTTAGAAAAGAATTTCGATCCAGGGTTTGAAAAAGCCTCTTTCTTCGTTTTCTTTGAAGCAGATTTGGAAGGTGTTGCATGTGACGATTCTCCGGGCAAAATAGTGGTAATGGGTTTGACATTCAAAGGAGCGTTGGTGTGGGAAGGTAGGGAAGCAGAGGTTTGATCTTGGTCGTTAACGGAAGCGGTGTTTTTGGTGGAAGACATGATGGTTATGTGGTGAGGTTTGTGTTTGATGAAAGAATGAGAGTGAAAGAAAATTGAGACGGCAAGAGTAGGATTAGTGATATGAGAAGTTGAGAGAGTGTGAGATTGTAGGAAAGGGCTATGTAACGTGTAGTACATAGTTTTTAAAAGGAAAAAAGTTATTTGATATGATTTACCTAGGAAATCGTGCAACAAAATGTGGGAGAGACAAATAGCGGTTGCACGCTGCACTTTCCTTAATTGCTATAACTCCTCATGCAAACAAATTCCCAACTTACCCCTTAAATTTTCAATTTGTTTTGCATCCAAAGCCTTGGTGAAAATATCAGCAATTTGCTCTTCTGTGTTCACATGATCCAACACTATAATTTTATCTTCAACTAAATCTCTAATGAAATGATGACGGATGTCAATGTGTTTAGTTCTACTGTGCTGGATGGGGTTTTTGGATATGTTTATGGCACTAAGATTGTCACAGAACAATGTTAGAACATCCTGTTTAACATTGTATTCCTGAAGCATCTGTTTCATCCATAATAGTTGAGAGCATGAGCTTCCTACTGCTATATATTCAGCTTCTGCAGTGGATAGAGCCACACTATTCTGCTTCTTACTAAACCAAGAGATCAGGTTGTTGCTAAGGAAGAAGCAACCACCAGAGGTGCTTTTTCTATCATCAGCACTCCCAGCCCAATTTGCATCACAATAGCCAATCAGCTTAGAGTCTTCACCATGTGTGTACAGTATCCCATAGTCACTTGTTCCATTCACATATTTCAATATTCTTTTGACCCGAGCTAGATGGCTAACTTTGGGATCAACCTGATATCTAGCACAAACCCCAACAGCAAATGTGATGTCAGGTCTGCTAGCTGTTAGATACAGTAGGCTTCCAATCATACTCCTGTACTGACTTTGATCAACAGATATTCCACCTTCATCCTTGCTCAGTTTCAAATGTGTAGGAGCAGGTGTTCTTTTATGTGTGGCACTGTCCAATCCAAACTTCTTTACTATATTCTTAGCATATTTACTTTGTGAAATGAATATGGTATCTTCCATTTGTTTGATTTGTAGACCAAGGAAGTATGTTAGCTCACCCACTAAACTCATTTCAAATTCTGACTGCATCTGAGAGATGAAATGTTGGACCATCTGATTCGACATCCCACCAAAGACTATGTCATCCACATATATCTGAGCTATCATAAGCTTTCCTTCCTCTTCCTTCACAAATAGGGTTTTATCAGAACCACCCTTTCTGTATCCATGGGTTACTAGGAATTGAGTCAACCTCTCATACCATGCCCTAGGTGCTTGTTTCAACCCATATAGAGCCTTTTTGAGTTTGTATACATGATCAGGACAACTTGCTTCTACAAAGCCCTTGGGCTGTTCCACATACACTTCTTCCTGCAGATATCCATTCAAGAAGGCACTTTTTACATCCATTTGGAATAGTTTGAATTTAAGAATACAAGTAACTCCCAGCAGCAGTCTTACTGCCTCCAACCTTGCCACAGGGGCAAAGGTTTCTTCAAAGTCAAGTCCTTCCACTTGAGTATAGTCTTGAGCCACTAGTTTGGCTTTGTTTCTGGTTACCACTCCCTTCTCATCTAACTTGTTCTTATATACCCATTTTGTACCAATTACATTTACCCCTGCAGGTCTGGGAACAAGATCCCACACATCACTCCTTTTAAACTGATTAAGCTCTTCTTGCATTGCTTCTATCCAGCATTCATCAGTGAGTGCCTCTTTGACATTCTTAGGTTCAAGTAAGGATACAAAACAAGAATTGCTAATTACCTCATTTGATCTTCTGGTAGTGATTCCAGTCTGAGGATCACCTATGATAAGGTCTTGAGGATGATTCTTCTAAACCCTGACAGAAGGTCCTTTGTTGTTGATTGAAATGCTTCTATCAATAGTTTCTTCACCAGCATCAGCTTTAACTTCAGCATCAGCTTCAGTTTCTAGTGATGCTTCAACATCCTGTTCAACATCTGCGCTCTTTTCTTCATACAGATCATTTATCACTACATTGATTGACTCCATCATGACTTGAGTCTTAGAGTTGTAGACTCTGTAAGCCCTGCTATTTGTTGAATATCCAAGAAAAATTCCTTCATCACTTTTAGGATCCATTTTTCTCCTTTGTTCTCTGTCAGTCAGAATGTAACATTTGCTCCCAAACACATGGAAGTGTTTCACAGTTGGCTTTCTCTCTTTCCACAGCTCATAGAGAGTACATGATGTTCCTTTCCTTAGGGTTACTCTGTTATGAACATAACATGCAGTGTTCATTGCTTCAGCCCAAAAATGATATGGAAGTTTCTTGGCATGAAGCATGGCTCTAGCTGACTCTTGTATTGTCCTGTTTTTCCTTTCAACCACCCTATTCTGTTGAGGAGTAATTGTTGAGGAGAACTCCTGTTTAATTCCTTCAGATTCACAGAATTCAGCAACCTTTGCATTTTCAAACTCCCTACCATGGTCACTTCTGATTCTTACTATTCCTAAGTCCTTTTCCCTCTGAAGTTGTAAACAAAGATTCTTTAGAGCATCATAACTGTCTGACTTTTCTCTTATAAAGTTTATCCAGGTGAATCTTGAATAATCATCAACAACCACCAAGGCATAGCTTCTACCTCCTATGCTTTCAACTTGCATAGGTCCCATGAGATCAATGTGTAAGAGTTCAAGTACCTTGGATGTTACCTGATATTCCAACTTTGTATGAGACATCCTAGTCTGCTTTCCTATTTGACAGTCACCACATATCTTCCATTCTTCAATACTCAAGTTTGGCAGTCCTCTTATGGCTCCAACATTGATAGCTTTCTTCATACCTCTCAGGTGCAGGTGTCCGAGTTTTTGGTGCCATAGCTTGACTTCATCTTCCTTACTCATTAGACAGGAAGAGAGGTTCATTTGTTCATCTGGAGATGTCCACAAATAACAGTTGCCTTTAGATCTTCTGCCTTTCATTAGAACTTTGTTATGATCATCAGTTACCTCACATTCAGCTTGAGTAAAGTTCACTTTCAACCCTTGGTCACACAACTGGCTAATGCTGATCAGATTAGCAGTTAGTCCTTTCACCAATAAAACATTGTCAAGTCTAGGTAGTCCTTCCTTTTTGAGCTTCCCTATTCCAACAATTTGTCCTTTAGCACCATCTCCAAATGTGACATAACTGGTTGCATATGATTTGATTTCTTCAAGATATTCACTAGCACCAGTCATATGCCTGGAGCATCCACTGTCAAAATACCAGCAATCTTTGGATGATGCTCTTAAAGCAATGTGAGCTATCAAGGCAGTAATTTCCTTGTTCTTTGGCTTCCATGTCTTAGTATTTTGATGAGCTCCTTCTTCTTTCTCTTGATGATACCATTTTGGATAACCATATAGTTGAAAGCAGTAGGGTCTAATGTGACCTATCTTACCACAATGATGACAAACCCATCTTCTGGGTCTTCTTCTAGATGATGAACCATGATGTTGAATAGGACGCTTCAACATCTGAGTACTAGTTGTGGGATTGTATTCACTTTCAGCAGGAACAAACTTTTCAACCTTCCTGGCTTGATTGTTGTTCAGGTTTCTGTAATCAAAGCCAATGCCTTTCCCTTTTCTTTGTTCTTGAGAGTCCAAGATTTCATCAAGCACTTCTGTCTCTGTATTCAACATTCTTACTTGTTTAAGGGTATTCTCCAGTTGAGAGTTTAGGAGAGTCACCTCATCTGTCAGCTCAGTGATCTTCTTGAGTCCTTCATCTCTCTCTGCCATGAGTTGATTGATGGTTTTCTTCTGTTTGTGTAGAGTCTTGCAGATTTCCACATCCTTCTCATACAGCTCTTTGTAACTGGCAAGGAGGTCTTCATAGGATAGATCTCCATCTTCAGATTCAACATCTGAGGTACAGACACCAGTTAGAGCAGTTACATGCCTTGCTGACTCACTTTCTCCTTCAGAATCATTTTCATCTGACCATGATACCACCAGACTTTTCTTTTGTTTCTTGAGATAAGTGGCACATTCAGTCCTGATGTGTCCAAACCCCTCACATTCATGACACTGAACACCTTTAGATTGAGATGGCTTCTCATCTCCCTTGTTTCTCTTGAACTTATCTGACTGAGTGTTGATATTGAATCGGATGTTCTGCCCATTTCGTCTTTGTCTCCCATCTGCTTACTTCCAAGCTTGTTTAAACTTTCTTCCAATCATAGCTAGTGCTTCAGCAAAACCATCATCTTCATCTGCATCTTCTAGAGGTTCACTATCATCTGTGTTGGACATAAAGGCAATGCTCTAACCCTTCTTTTCACCTCTTTCACTTATAGCCAGCTCAAAAGTTTCCAAGGAACCAATTAGCTCATCAACTTTCATATTGTTGATGTCCTGAGCTTCCTCTATAACAATCACTTTCATGTCAAACCTCTTTGGTAGGGATCTGAGAATCTTTCTTACCAGCTTTGCATCTGTCATCTTCTCACCCAGCACATCAAAGGAGTTTGCCATGTCAAGAATGTTCATGTAGAAGTCATGAACAGTTTCTTC
This sequence comes from Trifolium fragiferum, assembly GCA_954870985.1. Lineage (NCBI taxonomy): Eukaryota > Viridiplantae > Streptophyta > Magnoliopsida > Fabales > Fabaceae > Trifolium > Trifolium fragiferum. Next base: position 23,496,620 of record OX940791.1, on the reverse strand, counting down.
CTCCTTCATTTTCAGACTTTCAAATTTTGTGGTAAGTAACTGGAGTCTAGACATTTTTACCTTTGAAGTACCTTCATGCACTGTTTCCAGAATGTCCCAAGCTTCCTTTGCCACAACACATTTCTTAATGAGTCTGAACATACTCCTATCTACTCCATTGAATAGTGCATTTATAGCCTTTGAGTTGTAGGTAGACAGGTCTTGTTCCTCCTTGCTCCAATCAAGTTCTGGCTTCAGTACTCCTGTCTTATTGCCATCTTTATCAGTGACTACTGGATGTTCCCACCCAGACAAGACAGTTCTCCAGACTTGAGAGTCAATGGACTTCAGAAAAGCAGCCATTCTTGACTTCCAGTTGTCATAGTTTCCACCTTCAAGTAGTGGTGGTCTGTTAACAAATCCTCCATCCTTCTTCATCGTATCAGGAATTAATTTCCCTAGATCTCACCCTAGAAACAGGTAGGGTGCCTGCTCTGATGCCAATTGAAATTCCACCAGTCAGAAGTAGGATGTTTGATGCAATGTTCCAACGTTAGAGATGTTGAATGTAATGTTGGAACATTCACAGACAGACAAATATATATAGAAATAAAAAGCAATGCACAAGTAAAAGACACAGGATCTTTGTTAACCCAGTTCGGTGCACAACAACAACCTAATCTGGGGGGATACCAATCCAGGAGAGAAATCCATTATGATAGTTCTAATCCTAAGCTCTCAGCAAACACCCATGTTTACACTTATGACTTAGACACTATCTTATGAAACTTCAACTTAGGAACTCCTAAGTTTGAGAACTCTTCTCACCTCCTACTCAACCACCTACCTAGTGATTGTAACTGACACAACTATTAAGATTTGAAAACACTTTCAGAAATACACTATCTCCATACTTAAAAGCTTAGGAGAAGTACAAAACAGATACAAATCAAACTAAGTCCTAATCTTGTATATGAATAACAAGATAGGCTCACAACACAAAATACTTGACAACCCTAGACACACTGTTCTTAGAAAATGTAATACACACACGTAACCCTAACTAGGTTTACAATGTAGCTTAAATACAAAGTCTAAAATGGGCCTTAGCACATGTTGGGCTTCAAGTGTTCAGCAACAATTCCAGCTCACATAAACACAAGGTATCACGAGTATCCTTAATCATAAAAGAAGATACGATCGTGTAATAAAGGCTTGAGATACTTTGACCATGCACGCGAGATAGGAGCCTGGAATAAAGACGTGGATTCCAAAAATAAACAACAGCGCATTAAAGAGGCGCGCTTTCGGCATATCCTGAATTAGTATCCGGATGTTGAAACATTGTGTCCAACATTGTAGCAAACCATTGTTTTACCAAAAAACATCCAACACACAAACACTAACATTAAACAATAAAGAAATGATTATATATATAAACAAGCTAAGAAATAAAGAGGAGAAACTACAAGACGAACTCTATCCGCACAGGGGGAAAAATCCATAGGAGTACTAACACCTAAATGTAAAGCAAAAAATAAGATTCGACAAAAAAAAAATCACACCCAAAAATTACCTAACAATACAATCTAGAGGGTTCACATACCACTCATAGTATTCGGTTTCTTTGCCAAGAGTCACGCCACTTCCAAGAAATACATTTGATTCCTTGCAAAACTGTCAAATAACCGATTATCCCAAAAGCTTAAGCTGTTATGATAGAGCCACATCAATAGTTTTATATTATTTCTAGCACGCCCGCTCACGCAAGAGCCCATTTGGGTTTGAAGCGTGGATAATGCATAGGTCCACCTACCATATGCTTAAATTTCACTTTTAATTAGAAAGTGAGGGGACCGGGGATCGAACTCTAGACCACTTAATCATAGAGGCTCTGATACCATGTCAAATAACCGATTACCCCAAAAGCTTAAGCTGTTTGGATATAGCCATCAATGGTTTTATTATTTCTAACAACATCCTCAAAGTCAATAGATTTATCAAAAAAGAATTTATCATTCCTGACACACCAAAGGACCCAAATAGCCACATGTCAGACCATCATGATCTCTTTAATTATAGGCTTCTTGCCACGCTTATAAGAGACAATAAAAAACCTTCAAAATGAGAGCAAATTGTTCCCGAAATAACCTCAACCACACCAAACCACCTATACACCTCAACCCAAATAGACCAATTCAAGAGGCATAAGAACAACAAATGATTTTCAGTTTCAACACTCCCTCCACAAACGTCACAAACCAAGTGATCGTCCTCATGGACCATCCCTCTATTAGCTAAATTTGCCCCTAGGAGTTCTAGAGAGTAAGGTTGCCACAAAAATACCACTACTTTTAAAAGTGTCCAACTATCCCACACTTTATGCATGGCACCACAAAGGGATGGAGACAAGAGCCAACGTAGAGGATAAGAACTCATAATTAGCCTTGACGGAATACAAGCCTACAATCCATGCCATGACGATAACTCCAAGAGGTTTATCTAACGTGATATAGGAGCCACTTCCAACACTTGAAGGAACTCCCGGTATAAATTTTTCTCCCAAGAAAAGAAGGGATGCCACCACTTTAAATGCCAAGTCTAAGTCCCGAAATGAGTTCAAACCAACGTAAAATGTCCTTCATAGACCAAAGATTTTCCACACGTGCCTTTCCAATGAAAATAGTATCATCTAATAGTGATAATAATCTCAATCACAATAGTAGCAAAAAAAAAAGTGATGATAGAAATTTAAGGAATTTCAAACTCTTATATAATCACACAAGAGTTTAGCCTTTAGTCTAAATAATTAATAAGAGGATTGATATATAACTAGTATCACATATTGCAATACTAATACGGAAAATATTAACATGTGACTTAAAGTCACATGTTAAAGAGACAAATATAGAAAGAAAATAAATTGTAAATTGTATTTTTAACCTTTTAAGCATTAAATTTTTTTGCATCATTAAATACAAAATTTCTACATTTAACTATCTTAACATATCCCCTTAATTAGAACACATATTAACAACACACTTTATATATATTTTTCTATCTTTTATTATTTTTTCATATGAGAATATAGGATATGGATTCTCTCAATCTCCATTTATCTCAATCTCTCTCAACAGTACATCATAGCAATTAAACTTAATCCAATGGTGGAAAAAGGAAAGCACCTTCATAAATAAAAATAGGGTATAACAATTCAATTCTTTCCTATTTTGAAATTTTCCTTTTTTATGATTTCATTTCTCTGTTTTTTTTTTCTTCTTCAGATTTTTGTTTGACAAAAATTCAAAAGGAAAACAATAAATGAGAAAACCAATCCATTTGTATTTACTTATAAAAATAAATAAATAAAATAATTTATATTTGACATGTTATATTTTGTTTTAGAAAAAAATGTTATAATCTTTAATATCTTTTCTTCAAAAAAAATTCCAATTTTATTTATATATTGCCTCTACCTTTATAACTTTGTAATGAAACCATTATCGAGAAAACGAGGAAGAAAATCATAGAAAGTTTTTTTGGTGCAATGCTGATTTTAATTTTAAAATTTGTACATGTGATTAACATAAGAATTAAATTTGGAAGTTTTTAATTTTATATTTTAATATATCACAATATAAAAAATAAAAACAAAAATAAATAAGAAGATGCCAAATTATTATAAAAAAAAAAAAAAGGAAGATGCAAGATTTTATTATGGTATGCTTTTATTTATGGTGGAATTTTCTCTTTCCACCGTTAGATTAAATATAATAGCTATGATTTATTATTGAGAGAGATTGAGAGAATTGAAGATTGAGAGGATCCATGTCCGAGAATATATGGAACTTTCTAGCTAGCAGGCTAACCTAATGAAGTGAACTTTTAGATAATCACATTCCTTAACAAACATAAGATGCAACTTGTACGGATTATATTGCTGTACACTTGTACCGCAATTCAAAGGCCTTGAAACTTTCAAGAAGACCGACATTCATGCAAGCCAAGAAAATATACAAGAGGGTTGAATTCATGGTAGGCAATGGGAACATCAAACTCAAATATACAAGTAGTAGATTTTCTATAAGCATAGCACGTTTTGCTTCCTTTTCAAATTCAAGATTCTACAAGTGCCCAACAAGAAGTGTTCCCCGAGAAAGACTTGTGGTGTTCAATACCAAGCACATGCAACATGTTTCATGAAACATGAGGGCTTGCAGTATTTCAAGAAAGGTAAGCTTTTTGTCCAAATGTGTCCTCCCAAATATCTAAAGTTTCTATATTTTTTTATATATAAGCGCCCTATATATTAGATGAAAAAGTCCTAAAGATATGTTTATAAGCAAGGTTTTAAATATCGGTAACGGTAATGATCGCGGTCGCGTTAAGGTTTTCACGATTTCGGCCTTTACGGGTGTTACGTTATAGATTGCGGCCGTCGCAGTGTGAATTAATCGTAATGTTGCACAAATCTTACTAAAATTCTGCATATTATCATAATAATAAAAATATAATTATAAGAGATACTATAGTACATTCCAAAAAGTCAAATAGGAGTAAAAATTACTGGAATTCACTTTCCTTACCCAATCAGCTAGCTACAACCACTTCCTCTCGTTCACCTTACATTGTTCTTTCTTGGTTTTTCTTTTTCATTTCAGAAGCAAGTTCACACACACCAAAAATCTCATCTCCAAATTTCAAACTTACTCAAAGTTCCAATTTTATTTCTCTAAAAATCATATTATCACTATTACACACTTAGAGAACAACACTCAAATATAGAGTAGGAGTTAAAATTGAAATTAATTGAAGGAGAATAGTCTATAAATTGAAGAGGAAGTAAAAAAGATTAATGAATTATGAGGCTGCACAAAGAGAGGAAGAGAAAGAGAGAAGAAACAGATCTGAAGTTTTCGCGTCAGCAATGTGTTTCGCGGTTGTAACGGCGTGTTTCACGGCTGTAACGGCGTATCGCGGCGTTTTGCGGTCGTAACGGTGTTACGTAACGGCGTTTCACTGTGATATTTTTTCTCACCTTTAAAACGGACAATAACGGTATCGGTGGCTGCATTTACCGTTTTGTAACGGTCTTTTTCGCGGTAACGTTCCTTTATTTAAAACCTTGTTTATAAGTATTTTTTACCTTAAGAGTGAGTTTTGTAAGATTAGGATAAGTTCAATCCGAAATTTTATAGTTGGAATAGTTGTATCTATTCAGAGTGAAATTATGTCCACTTAGCGAAGGAAGATATATAATTCTTTGAGAAATAATAAAAATGCACATTTTTAGACATATTTTATATTAAATGTATATATCCTACAATTTAAATAATTACTTAATAATTTGTGTTTTTTTTAAATAAAATTGGTAGATAATATTTGAACTAAACTATTCATTAATTAGAAAAAACATACGTATAATAACTAACACAAAATTTTAGTATCATTTTTTTTTTAAGCAAAATGTATTATAAGGGAGTACAAAGGGTACTCAATCCCTTACAAAAGATAGCACCAATTAGATGCTATTAATACAACCCAACGGGTCAGTATACCAATTCTGAAAAGAAAAATTAGAATTACAACCATAACGATTCGAGAACCATAACCAAGATACCATTTTGATGTTAGACACAAGTGGTCTCGCATCCGGGATAACTCCTTTGAAGATGACTTCATTCTTATGCTTCCAAATACTCCAAGTGGTAAGAGATTTAAGCCTCTTAAGTGAAGTGGTCATGGTTAGGGTTGATTCGATCTTTTTATTTTTGCATGTGAATGAAAAAAAATTGATTAGAAAGAAAAAACTTATCCAATTGATGACAGAAATTTATATAGTATTTTTAGTATTTAAGTTAGCATTAGTTTAGGACTTTGAAGATCAATCACAAGCAAAAATCTGAAGAAATGAAACTACTTGCAAAAGAAGACAAGAATTCAAGAAAATGTCAAAAAGAGAGCAAAAGGTGAATAAAAAGTGCTCATCTATCGTGGCCACAATGACTCCCATCATGCCACGATGGGAATACTTGGTGCCCAAGGAAACAAGCACAAAATCTATTATTTTTTTGAAGAAAATTCACTCCATCGTGGCTGTGATGGCTTGCTGAAGCCCGTTAGGAAAACTTTAAATAGAGCTCTCATTCCTAATTATTATTCATTAAGAAAAATACATTTTAGTAGTCTGAAGAGTATTCAAGTCTCTTAGGAGCAAGGATGGCAAATGAGCTCTCTATGGGAAGAACTTTCCGCACCACGGGAACATTTAGTATGCATAATTTTTATTCTTGTAATTTAATTATATCTAGATTAGTAGCTAGATATCTTTACACTACAAGAAATATAACTTTTGGCAACAATTTTTTTCATTAAAAGTTGTTACAAGTCGTTGGCAAAACAACCAAATGTAACTTTGCCAGTAACTTGTAACAAAAAAAGTTGTAACCAAAAATCATATTTCTTATAGTGTTAGGTTTACGTGGAGAAGATGAACTCCCCTAGAAATGCTTGAGAACATGTAATTGATACTAAAAGTTATAATATTTTATTATTCAGTATCTATGTTTCTTATTCTTTATGCAATTAACGACGTAATTCCGACTTCTAGCCACTGATCGGGGAACGCTGATAGGATTAGGATTCGATCATAAATTAGACTGATAGTCCCGAACAATAAATCTATCTATCTAACATGTCCTTATCTTCTGAATCAATCTTTTACTTTTCTGCACAAGCATATCGCTGCTTTTTCTAAACAAAACCTTTTTAAAATTCAAAGCGAATGCAAACCAACGAACTTAAATAACACTAATAGCGCTTTGACACGATCCCTGTAGATATAAACTCATTCTAACCATTTAGAGTATGAATTATTACTTAATAATTGATTGAACCACTTGTCGGACAATAGTCATTTACTTAGATTAAACATAACTAAACAACTGTACCCATAACTTATGAGTCAATCACTTAAATTAAACCACACTTAAACGATCATACAAAAATCAATGATGGTCAAAACTTGAGGTCTGTTGGAATAATATTCTGTGGATAAATATTTTGATTAATTATATTGGCTATTTATCAATTATGAGTCTTAATTGATTAGTGATCAAATTAAGTAAAAAGGCTAACTAGATTTTTATTTGGATAATTATTTTGTTAATTGATATGGTCTTAATATGAATGGATGTTAGGATGCTCCACTTCGGAATAATGGAGACCCTAATGGGTTAACACTATATATATATGCTATGATCCTCAATATATCGAATACGTCGTATATCGCCTCTTCTCCTCATCTGAAGAATACTTCAAATGTAAGGAGTCTCGGTTGAGGAAAAACCACACAAGCCAACAAATCTCTCTTTATGTTTCAAAATTGCTATTAGAGAGACTTACGATTTGTTCATATTCATCTATATATTCCTATAATCCTATATAATCTTCATAAATCAACATACGGTAAACCCTATTTATATATATACATGCTCAAATAATTTTGGTTTCCGCCCTAAAGTTATAAGACTGTAGAATTAAACTTTATTGAAAACATGTCTATATTATTAATATCAAAGTAATAATTCCAACAAGGTCAACTTTGGAGATTTCCAATGACAATTGATATTTATAGTTTGCGAATGGGAAGGATTTCAACTTTAAGATCTTGAGATAACATAAAATATAAAAAATATTATAAAGACAAAGGTGAAGCAAATACTTCCTCCGTTCCTTTTTATAAGAAATAAAATAAAATATAAAAAAAAAACACATTGTAAATAGTTTTTTTCATTTAATACTTTTATATATTTATACCAAAAAAAATAATACTCCTATATATAGATTTAATGTTATTTCATGAATACCCTTATTTAATTATTCTTAATTTCACTAATCTATTTAATTTTAATATTATCTCTCATAATAAATAAGGCACAAATGAAATTAAATATCTAATATATTTAAAAATTGGTCAAAGTTTCTTATAAACAAAAAATGTTTTCCTACAAAATGAGATGAGGGGTAGGGGTGTACATGGGTTGGGCAAACCCAATTGACCCACTCAAACCCACCTAATCCAATCCAAAAAAGCGGGTTGGGTCGGGTTATTGGGTTTGTATGGATTTTAAAATGAAAAATCCATAAATAAAATCGGGTTTTGGGCAAAACCCAACCCATACTAAAAAGACTCATTGACCCACTGAATCGGTAGTACTATGATTTATTAAAATAATTAAGAGAAAAACCTCTAGTTCAATACTCAAATTTTCAAAATAAGTTGTATGCGTTGTTGGAACAAAATTATGATTTTGTATCTCCTTAATTGATTTTGATGATAACAATGTATTTAAGGTTAAATTGGAGTACTAATAATTTAATTCAGTGTGCAGGATTAAAAGTTAAAATTTGCGTACTAAAGAACCTTAGAATTTCTGAAGGAATTACTTCTAAGCTCACCAGATCTGAAGCAAGTGAAACTCTGAAGTTATTATCTGAACCTTAGAATTTCTGAAGGAATTACTTCTGAGCTCACCAGATCTGAAGCAAGTAATTCTGAGCCTGTGAAACTCTGAAGTTATTATCTGAACCTTAGAATTTCTGAAGGAATTACTTCTGAGCTCACCAGATCTGAAACAAGTAATTCTGAGCCTATCAAAATCTGAAGAACATCTGAGCTCACCAGATCTGAAACAAGTAATTCTGAGCCTATCAAAATCTGAAGAACATCTGAGCTCACCAGATCTGAAACAAGTAATTCTGAGCCTATCAAAATCTGAAGAACATCTGAACTCACCAGATCTGAAACAAGTAATTCTGAGCCTATCAAAATCTGAAGGCTCGTCAGATATAAGTGTTAAGCTACATTTGAGAGTACAATTTTATTGAAGACTGTGCCTGACTAAGTCCAAACGCAGAAACCAAGAATGAAAAGGTTTGACCATGGAAAGGTCCTTTTCAAGTCAGGCTTCAGAAACGATTATTTCCTTATTTGGCTTTCACCAAGGTTCAAATATCAAAAGCCAAAAGGAATCTCTCATTTTGTAGTAAACGTTAAGCTCCTAAGCTACTGCAAATCAGAACAGCTAATAAGCTCACTGATCTATACAAAGGAGCGTCTCAATTCTTCAAACGGCTATAATCTTCAACGTTCATTTTATCATCTATAAAAGGAAGAAGATTTGTGAAGAAATGTAATCAAGACTTAAGCTTCTGAACGTGCTGAAACTCTGTCAAATTCTGAAGCTATCAAACACTTAGAAACTTTGTGATAATTTTCTAAGTTAGTCTTGTAACTGCGTTGTATTTTGTAAACACCTCTGATTGTATATCAAGTGTTAATCTCTTATCTTTATTAACATTAAAACCAGTTTGAAGTCTCTTGCTTTGTGCTTGAGCATTGGAAGTCTCTTGCTTTGTGCTTGAGCATTGGAAGTCTCTTGCTTTGTGCTTGAGCATTGGAAGTCTCTTGCTTTGTGCTTGAGCATTGGAAGTCTCTTGCTTTGTGCTTGAGCATTGGAAGTCTCTTGCTTTGTGCTTGAGCAGTTAGAAGTCTCTTGCTTTGTGCTTGAGCAGTTTGAAGTCTCTTGCTTAGTGCTTGAGCATTTGTAATCTGAGTGATTATAGTGAAATCTCTTGTGAAGGACAAGAGGACTGGACTACTCCTGTTAGTGGGAGGAACCAGTATAAAAATTCTGAGCATCTCTCTCTAACCCTATCCTCATATATTGTGTGTGTTATACCTTATCCGCTGCAATTTGTTTTAACTTAGAAAAAGTCTCACACAATTCAACCCCCCCCCCCCCTTCTTGTGTGTTTTTCAACCTTCAATTGGTATCAGAGCCTGGTTTGTTGCTCTTCACTTAACAGTGAAACAGTAAAAGATCTAGGGGTACTTAGTTGAAAAACATGTCTGGTGTTACCTCTCCTTCTGCTTCCTCTGGACCTGATCACTCTGCTGTTCCACCTCCTCACAACTATGATAGGGAAAGGAACAGTGATAATCACAGAGACAAACCACCTTACTTCAACAGTGATCCTACTACTTTTCCTTTCTGGAAAACCAAGATGTATAGTTACATCATTGGGACCGATGATGAGTTATGGGATATCATTGAAGATGGTATACATTTTGAACACATGGATGATGAAGGTGTTGTAAGAAATACCTACAGAAAGTTCTTTGATGCTGAAAAGAAGAAACAGTATAAGAAGCATCATACTGTTAAGAATATGCTTATTGGTGCAATATCTCATGCTGAGTATTTAAAAATATCCAACAAGTCATGTGCCAAAACTATCTGGGACTCTCTATGTTCCACCTATGAAGGAAATAAGCAACTCAAAGAAGCTAAGGCAAACTTATTAGTTCATCAATATGAGCTGTTCAGAATGAAGGAAGATGAAGATATTGAAACCATGTATTCAAGGTTTCAAACCCTTGTCTCTGGTCTTCAAGTTCTGAAGAAAAGCTACACTGCATCTGATCACGTGAAGAAAATTCCGAGGAGCTTACCTTCCAAATGGAGACCAAAAGTTACAGCTTTTCAGGAATCCAAGGATTTGGACAATGTGACTCTTGAAGATTTAATAAGCTCACTCAGAAGTCATGAGCTAGAACTTATGTCAGATGAACCTGTCAAGAAGATGAAGTCCTTGGCTCTAAGCTCTGTTCAGACTTCCTCAAAAGCTGCAAAGATCAAAGTGTCTGAACAAGAGGAAGAAACTTCTGATGATATGATGGATGAAAATTCTGAGAATGAAGAAATGGCACTAATGGTTAGAAGGTTTCAGAAATGGAACAAGAAATACAAAAGGTTTCCAAACAAAGGAAACAACTCAAGAAGTTCCTTTTCAAAGGACAAAAAGGAAGAACTGAACAACTGCTATAACTGCAAGAAATCTGGACACTTCATTGCGGACTGTCCAGAAATGTCATCCAAGGACAAAGGAAAGAATAAGAGCTTTGGGAAAGAAAAGTACAAAGAAAAGGTAAGGAAGAGTTTGTTAGCCACTTGGGAGACCATTGAGAATGACTCTGAAGGAGAAGATGATGAAGAAGGCAATCTGGCTTTAATGGCAAGAACTTCTGAAGGTAACAACTCTGATAGAGATTCTGAAGATGACTCAGATGATGAAAATGAGGTATACTCTAACATGACTAAATCTGAATTAATTGATTCTCTTAAGATTGCCGTGAAACATTACTCTCGTATAGTAAGTCAACACAAAATTCTGAAGAATGTTCATGAATCATTGAAAAAGGATGCCAAGATTCTTTATGATGAAAATGAATCGTTAAACATTCGTATTTGTCATGTTGAATCTAACTATGTCTTGGCAGACAAGCTCAATGATGATCATGAAGATGCTCTTCACGAATTTATTCGTTGTACCTTCAATAGGAGTAAAATGGCTTCCATGATTTATCATATGACTCGTAACTATGGTGAAGGCATTGGTTATTCTCGGTTTAAGAACTGGGATAAACCTCTGAAATCATATAGTGAGGATGATACTCCACCTGAATTATTCTCTACCTTTGTTAAAAGTGGTACACTTGATCTGAAGGCATCCAACTCTGAAGGAGGTTCTGAACCTGAACCCAAAGACTCAGAAGTTCCAAGTTCTTCTGAACCTAAAATTTCTGAGTCCAAAAGTTCTCAAGTTAAGGCTCAGAAGTCATCTGAACCTCTGAGAAATCAAGGTAAAGTTACTTCAGATCCTTGCTTGACCTTTGGAACTGTGATATACTCCAGATCAAAATCCAAGAATCAAATTAAGCCTAAACATTCTTGTCAAAGCTTAATTAATTCTAGATCTTGTGTTGATCATAGAAAACAAAGAAGGAATACTATTCAGAAGACTAACTCTAAAGGACCCATCAGAATATGGGTACCAAAATCTGAAATAATGTTTGCTTCAGATGCTCATGCAAGGAAAGGTAAAACAGCAGCCCTGGTACCTGGACAGTGGTTGCTCACGACATATGACGGGAGAAAAGCATATGTTCCAAACCCTAACTCTGAAAGAGGGAGGCTCTGTGGGATTTGGAGGAAAACAAAAAGGGAAGATCATTGGTACAGGTACAGTTGGTAATTCTTCTCTTTCCATTAAAGATGTTTGGTTAGTTGATGGACTTAAACACAATCTATTGAGCATTAGTCAATTTTGTGACAATGGGTGTGTTGTTACATTTAATAAGGAATCATGTACTGTATCAAAAGACTCTGACAAATCTGTAGTATTCAAGGGAATGAGAGTTGGCAATGTTTATAAAGTAAACTTTTCTGATTTGGTTGACCAAAAGATTATATGTCTTTTGTCTCTGAGTGATGAGAAATGGCTATGGCACAAGCGTCTTGGTCATGCTAACTGGAGGTTGATCTCTAAGCTTAGCAAACAAAAGCTTGTTAGTGGTTTGCCTGACATTGATTATCACTCAGATGCACTTTGTGGCTCATGTCAAAAAGGAAAATTTGCTAAGACTTCATTCAAGTCTAAAAACATTGTCTCTACTTCCAGACCCTTAGAATTGCTTCACATTGATCTGTTTGGTCCTGTTTCGACAGCCTCTATCAATGGTAAAAAATATGGATTGGTCATGGTTGATGATTTCAGTAGATGGACTTGGGTGAAATTCCTACGTTCTAAGAGTGAAGCACTTGTGGTGTTCAGTGACTTCTGCACACAAATACAAAGTGAAAAGGATCTTCGGATTCTGAAGGTTAGAAGCGACCATGGGGGAGAGTTCGAAAATGACTCTTTCGAATCTTTCTGCTCAGAGCATGGAGTAATCCATGAATTCTCTTCTCCTAGAACACCACAGCAGAATGGTGTTGTAGAAAGAAAGAATAGATCTTTGCAAGAAATGGCTCGTACCATGATGCTTGAGTCTAACCTAGCTAAGTTCTTGTGGGCAGAAGCCGTGAGTACTGCTTGCTATGTTCAGAATAGAATCTACATCAGACCTATTCTGAACAAAACTGCTTATGAACTGTTCAAAGGAAGAAAACCAAATATTTCTTATTTTCATCAGTTTGGATGTACTTGTTATATTCTAGACAACAAGGTCTATCGAAAGAAATTTGATGCTAGAGCTTATAAGGGTATCTTTATAGGCTACTCTGAACGCTCAAAAGCATACAGATTGTATAATTCTGAAACTCACACAGTTGAAGAATCTATACATGTTAGATTTGATGATAAAGAGCCTGACGATAAAATGTCAGAGCAAGCTGAGACTTTTGCAGAATTTCAAGTTTCCTCAAATTCTGAGTGTGAAGATCTCTCCATTGTTGTATATCCATCTGAGACTCAAAATGAAGATATCTCTGAAGGCCTTGAAACTGAAGACCCTTCAGAAACTGAACCCTCTCAGACACCTGCTCCACCTAAGAGTAAATTCAAGTATAGATCATCTCATCCTGAAGAGCTAATTGTTGGTAACAAGGATAGCCCAAGAAAGACCAGATCTGCTTTCAAAGAGGATGAATCCCTAGTTGGGTTAATTTCATTAATTGAACCCACAAACATAGAAGAAGCACTCTCAGATGATGGGTGGATTGTTGCAATGCAAGAAGAACTCAATCAATTTGAAAGAAATGATGTTTGGGATCTGGTACCAAAACCCAAACACAAGAACATTATTGGAACAAAATGGGTATTCAGAAACAAGTCAAATGAAAAGGGAGAAGTTGTCAGAAATAAAGCTAGACTGGTTGCACAAGGTTATAGTCAGCAAGAAGGCATAGATTTCACTGAAACCTTTGCACCAGTAGCAAGACTTGAGGCAATTAGACTTCTCTTGTCCTATGCAGTTAATCATGACATCACTCTATTTCAAATGGATGTTAAGAGTGCATTTCTGAATGGAGTAATTTATGAAGAAGTCTATGTTAAACAACCTCCTGGCTTTGAAGATATAAAGTGTCCTGATCATGTTTACAAATTGAAGAAATCTCTGTATGGTTTGAAACAAGCTCCAAGAGCTTGGTATGAAAGGTTAAGTATATTTCTTCTAGAAAATGGTTTTGAAAAAGGACATGTTGATAACACTCTCTTTAGAAAAACCTTAAAAACTGATATTTTGATTGTTCAGATTTATGTTGATGATATTATCTTTGGTTCAACTAATGCTTCTCTTTGCAAGAATTTCTCTAAGCTTATGCAGGATGAATTTGAAATGAGTATGATGGGAGAACTAACATTCTTCTTGGGAATTCAAATCAATCAAAGAAAAGAAGGAGTATATGTGCATCAAACCAAATACACAAAGGATTTACTGAAGAAATTTGGTCTTGAAGATTGTAAACCAATGTCAACTCCTATGCATCCCTCTAGCTGTCTTCTGAAGGAAGAATCTGAAGGCAAAGTAGATCAGAAATTATACAGAGGTATGATTGGTTCCCTCCTTTATCTCACTGCATCTAGACCAGATATCTTGTTCAGTGTATGCTTGTGTGCTAGATTTCAATCAGATCCTAGAGAGTCTCATCTAACTGCTGTTAAGAGAATCTTTAGATATCTGAAAGGAACCACTAATCTTGGATTACTTTATAAGAAATCCTTAGATTATCAGCTTATTGGATTCTGTGATGCTGACTATGCTGGTGATAAAATTGAAAGGAAGTCCACTAGTGGAAACTGTCAATTTCTAGGTGAAAACCTTATATCATGGGCTAGTAAGAGACAAGCAACTATTGCTCTATCTACAGCAGAAGCAGAGTACATCTCAGCTGCTAAGTGTTGCACGCAATTGCTCTGGATGAAACATCAGTTGGAGGACTATCAGATAAGGATAAGTAGTATACCACTTCTCTGTGATAATACTGCTGCTATCTGTTTGTCTAAGAATCCTATTTTGCATTCAAGAGCTAAACACATTGAGATCAAACATCACTTCATTAGAGACTATGTTCAGAAGGGAGTAATTAAGATTCAATTCATTGATACTGAGCATCAATGGGCTGATATCTTTACCAAACCTCTTGCTATTGATCGTTTCGATTTTATCAAGAAAAATCTGAACATGGTTTTTATTTCTGAATGATATCTCTGAATGCTGTTAACTCTGAATGAATAAACTGGTTCTGAAGGGCCTCAGAAGTTTGGACGGCTCAGAAACTATTATATAGGTTCTGAAGCACTCTCTCATCTGAAGCAATCAGAATTATTTATTATTAAATATGATTTCTTGTGACTCAGATACCTACTCTAAGTGTTAGTTGACCACTCAGTTTCTCTAACTGACAGCTGGCTTCTGAAAACACTACTTATCTGTGTAACTTCCCATCATGTCTAGTAACCGCTGGGTAATGAAGGAGAGCTAATGATGATTTTATTAAAAGTAACTGCCAAGCCCCCATTACGTCACTATCTTGTTTCCCCAATATTTTGAAACTTCCACTATAATCACTTAACTACACACTAGTCACTATCACTTCTCACGTTTTCAATATTTTGAAACTTCCACTATAACCATTTCTGACACTCCTAAATCCCCTCAGAAATCTCCTATTAAAGATTCTGAGTCTACCCCAATAGCAATGGACGTAGACCAATCTGAACCCTCAAATGTTCAAAATTCTGAAGTCCCTGCTGAATCCCAAACTGAACCCCTTCAGACTTCATCTCCTAAGCCAACCACTTCTGAACCAAACCCCTCATCCATTCAAACCACTCCACCTTTTCCTGGAACTGATTCAGATCTTGAAGAAACTCGTCTTCATTCTGAAACAATTCCCTGTTTCACCATGGTACTTAACAATTCCCTTTTACCGTTGAATGCATTTACTGCTGGTGGTTGTTTGCTGTGTGCATTTACTACCCTGTAACTTGTGCTTTGACTGACCCGTTTTTGATAATGACAAAGGGGGAGAAAATATTATTTCATTTCCTATGGCAGTGAAATTATTTCTGAAGCTCTAAAGATCACATTTTCTGAACTCTACTCTTGTTAAGTTATATTAAAGTCTTTTAAACTTTTAATGAGGGGGAGTAATAGATTTTGTCCAACATAAATTCATATAATATAAGATACGCTTGCAAACCATATCTTATATTTGTCAATCTGAAGAAATAGAGCTTGCAAACCTCTAATTCTGAAGGTAGAATATATGAAATTATATTTGACATTAAATATTACTCTTAGACTGTTTTATATTTATCATTGATAAACTTTTGAAGCTTATCAGACTCAGGGGGAGCTTGCAAACCTCAGAACCTGAAGTCAAGATGTTAAATAAAAACAACAACAATTGATTTTAAATACATATAGTTGTCATCATCAAAAAGGGGGAGATTGTTGGAACAAAATTATGATTTTGTATCTCCTTAATTGATTTTGATGATAACAATGTATTTAAGGTTAAATTGGAGTACTAATAATTTAATTCAGTGTGCAGGATTAAAAGTTAAAATTTGCGTACTAAAGAACCTTAGAATTTCTGAAGGAATTACTTCTAAGCTCACCAGATCTGAAGCAAGTGAAACTCTGAAGTTATTATCTGAACCTTAGAATTTCTGAAGGAATTACTTCTGAGCTCACCAGATCTGAAGCAAGTAATTCTGAGCCTGTGAAACTCTGAAGTTATTATCTGAACCTTAGAATTTCTGAAGGAATTACTTCTGAGCTCACCAGATCTGAAACAAGTAATTCTGAGCCTATCAAAATCTGAAGAACATCTGAGCTCACCAGATCTGAAACAAGTAATTCTGAGCCTATCAAAATCTGAAGAACATCTGAGCTCACCAGATCTGAAACAAGTAATTCTGAGCCTATCAAAATCTGAAGAACATCTGAGCTCACCAGATCTGAAACAAGTAATTCTGAGCCTATCAAAATCTGAAGGCTCGTCAGATATAAGTGTTAAGCTACATTTGAGAGTACAATTTTATTGAAGACTGTGCCTGACTAAGTCCAAACGCAGAAACCAAGAATGAAAAGGTTTGACCATGGAAAGGTCCTTTTCAAGTCAGGCTTCAGAAACGATTATTTCCTTATTTGGCTTTCACCAAGGTTCAAATATCAAAAGCCAAAAGGAATCTCTCATTTTGTAGTAAACGTTAAGCTCCTAAGCTACTGCAAATCAGAACAGCTAATAAGCTCACTGATCTATACAAAGGAGCGTCTCAATTCTTCAAACGGCTATAATCTTCAACGTTCATTTTATCATCTATAAAAGGAAGAAGATTTGTGAAGAAATGTAATCAAGACTTAAGCTTCTGAACGTGCTGAAACTCTGTCAAATTCTGAAGCTATCAAACACTTAGAAACTTTGTGATAATTTTCTAAGTTAGTCTTGTAACTGCGTTGTATTTTGTAAACACCTCTGATTGTATATCAAGTGTTAATCTCTTATCTTTATTAACATTAAAACCAGTTTGAAGTCTCTTGCTTTGTGCTTGAGCATTGGAAGTCTCTTGCTTTGTGCTTGAGCATTGGAAGTCTCTTGCTTTGTGCTTGAGCATTGGAAGTCTCTTGCTTTGTGCTTGAGCAGTTAGAAGTCTCTTGCTTTGTGCTTGAGCAGTTTGAAGTCTCTTGCTTAGTGCTTGAGCATTTGTAATCTGAGTGATTATAGTGAAATCTCTTGTGAAGGACAAGAGGACTGGACTACTCCTGTTAGTGGGAGGAACCAGTATAAAAATTCTGAGCATCTCTCTCTAACCCTATCCTCATATATTGTGTGTGTTATACCTTATCCGCTGCAATTTGTTTTAACTTAGAAAAAGTCTCACACAATTCAACCCCCCCCCCCCCCCCCCCCCCCCCTTCTTGTGTGTTTTTCAACCTTCATGCGTGTTTATTTCAAACGGCAAACACATTACTCTTATGTACATCGCAATTTTAACGCATTCTCTGATCATCCTGTCTTCACTTTTCCACTTCTTTTTATCACATTAAAAAGTAACAATATGGTGATGATATTATCATTTTATGATGCTAAAAAAGTAGTGAAAATATGTTACACTATATTTTAAGAAAATAAAAAAGTTGAGTCATTTTTATAAAAAAAGTACGATTATTCGTCATTTAGTCTTTTAATATTAAAAAATAAATAATAATATTTAAAATTTGGGTAACCCACACAACCCACCTCACTGAGGGGAATACAAAGATCCATATGTAATTTGTTGCATATAATCATTCTATAAATCTATTGAATTTAGAAAAAAATGATTTGATGATGTTAATATAAGTTGAATGTAGTATTAAATTTAAATTCAAATACACACTTAAAAAATTATTTAAATTCAAATTTATAATAATCTATTAAAAGTTAAATATTATCTCATTTATCATTTCAGTCAACAATTACTTTTTGACTAATATTTGTGAGTTATCACCTACAATATTATTTACCAAAAAGATTTTCTGTTGCAATTGCATTGACAATACAATTAATGTTACAGTGTGAACTGTTCAATTTAATTTATTGAATTGTCAGAAATATTTTAAAATATACATAATTTAAATTTAAATCACCCAATGTATATAAAATTAGTTATCCTGATTAAATAAAGCATTAAATTATTTTCTTCGATCTTATTTATAAGTAAAAGTTGATTTTTAGATTCATTCAATCACTAATATATCTAGTTTAAATATATGTTAGATATATCAATTATTCAACGTATTTAAAAAATAACTTTTGCTTATAAATAAGGCTGCAGAGAGAATGTAATTTTTCAACCGTAAGAAATCTAGGTTCTTTAATTGCTGGTAAACCAATCGGAATCCTCAGCAACGAAGAATGCTGCAGCTATCTCTGCTGCATATTTTTAACCGCTGGATTTGACTTTCAATTATTAGAGGAAGCTCTATGCATGAGTCTCAATTTTCATTAGCACATAGTATGATTATTACTTTCTAAGATTATTTTTCTTAGCGTACATTCACCATAGTTGTGCATACGATCATGTACTCACATCACATCGCATGGATTTTTTAATATATTCAACAATAATAAAATCATATTTTGTTCCCTTGACCCAAAATAATCATGTTTTTTTTTTCTTCTTACAAATACATTTAATTAATTAATATGAAATCAACACACATTAAGGTTCTATTTCGCAATGCCGAAATTTGAGGGCACAAGTTATTATGCATAAGAATTATTTTTATGCATGGTGCATAAGCCAATATGTACCGTCAGATTGTGATCTCCTCACTTCATTTTCTTCCAAATCACACAGCAACTTCATCTTCTTCTCTTCTTAAACCACCAAACCTCCATTAACACTTCTCAAATCTTCATCCAAACTTCTCCAATCTCATTAATCTCAATCTAAATTTCTCATACCCAACCACCAATTCTCACAAAAACCTCTCATTCTCATCAAAAATCCAAACCCATCGCAGATTGAAATCATAAACCCTAGAATTTGGGGAAACGAAAACGAAATCGGATAAAGAAGAATCGAATTTTTGGGTTAATACTTAATAGTAAGCCAAGCAGACCACGATATTTCAGATTAAGAGATTTGTCTACACTTGATTTTAATATTGTGGTTCTGTTAGGGGTTCATATGTTGAATTGAATGCTCTAATGTATATATACCTGTTGGGAAACGCTTCATCAATGGAATCAAAGTTGGATCACGCCAAGTTAGAGTCTCTTACCTTCAAGTAGTGTGTGGGATAATTTTGTTTTGTGGCCACAAAATGAGAGTTATGTTGACCATTACATATATATTTTCCAGTTTACAGAAATTATTGACCTGAGACTTAACTGCTAAAAGTTGCTTGGCAAATGCAAACAAGGACAATAATTCCCTTTCCAATTTCCATTGCTCTGAAAGGATGCCACAATTATTTTGGTTTCATATACAAGACTATCAAAACCATTAAACAATACTCATGATTTCCGTTATAATCATTATTTTTTATTTTTTTTAGTATAATTATAATCATTATAACTGAAACCATAAATGTGACTTAATGGTTTCACTAGTTTTGTATTTAAAATCAAAGTAGTCCTTTTATGGTTTTCAACAAAATATTCATATTTTATTCAAAATAAATATTATAACTGAAACCATAAGTGTGGTTTAATGGTTTCACTAGCTTTGTATCTGAAACTAAAGTAGTCCTCTTATGGTTTCTAATAAAATATTCATATTTTATGTCAAGTGCTATATCTCTGAAACCATCTTATGCACTTAATGGTTTTGGAGTGCATATCTCTGAAACCATACCCACAACAAAATGGTTTAGGCAAGAAATGTGGAGGACAAAAAAAAAAATAATAATAAAATAAAATAAAAACATAAGCATAGTTTTTCAATACTACTATATCTAGTTTCAGCATCATTTAAAACCCTACTTAAGTAATAAATGGCTTTTTCTTCGCCATTTTCATCTTCCTGAGCAAGCATACTACCCAGCGTCGAATCAGATGCTGATATATACAACTTCATGAATTTGTTCCTTATTGGAGGCATTAACATTGGTGGATTCGACAAATAACTCTTGATTTCGTCGAAAGCTTGTTGTTGATCTTGCCCCCAAGTGAAAACACTTTCTTTCTTGAGTCGAAGTAATGGTGAAAACGGTTGAGCTTTACCACTTAAATTTGAGATGAATCTCCTCAAGAAATTGATTTTCCCAAGTAAGGACTGAAGTTGCTTTTTTGTAGTTGGAGATTTGGTCTCCATAATAGCCTTTGTTTTGTTTTGATTTATTTCAATGCCCTTTTTGTGCACACCAAACCCAAGGAAATCTCCTGCATTAACACAAAAAGCACATTTTAATGGATTCATTTTTAATCCATATTTCCTCATCTTTTCAAAAGACTTTCTCAAATGATCTAAATGATCATCATTCGACGAGGATTTGACAACTATGTCATCAATATACACTTGCATGAAAGTGTCTATGTATTCATGAAAAATTAAATTCATTGCTCTTTGATAAGTGGCCCCAGCATTTTTCAAACCAAAGGGCATTACTACCCATTCATATGTGCCTAATGCTCCTGGGCACCTAAAGGCAGTTTTGGGTACATCATTTTCAGCAATGAAAATTTGGTTATATCCAGAATAACCATCTAACATACTTAAATATTCAAACCCAGCTGCTGAGTCTATTAGCATTTCTGCCACAGGCATAGGGTATTCGTCTTTTGGTGTAGCATTATTTAAATCTCTAAAGTCTATGCATACTCTAAGAGAACCATTTTTCTTAATCACAGGCACTATATTTGCTAACCATTCGACATACCTTGCAGTTCTGATAAATTTGCTTCTCAGCAGCCTTTCAATTTCTTCTTTGATCTTCGACATGATTTCTGGTGCGAACCTTCTTGGCAGTTGTTTCAGTGGTTTTTTATCTGGTCGAACTGGTAGTTCATGTTCCACCAACTTTCTGCTCAAACCTGGCATTTCGTTGTAATCCCAAGCAAAACAATCTTTGAATTCCATTAAAAGTTGAACCACTTTTGTCTTCAGATCTGGAGAAATGTTTGCACTTATGTATGTTGGTCTCTTTGTCAGACCATCTCCAAGGTCAATTTCTTGCAAAGGATCCTGGGCTTGCATCTTGTGACTTTGACTGATTGGGTCTTTTTCAAATCCTAGGGGTTCGTCATCATAGATGCAGTCCAGCTTTTGCATTTCTGGCTTTTGTTTGCCAAATTTTATATCATTGGCTGCAACAGCCATATTTTCTGACAATGGATTGGCTTCCAAAGCCATCTTGATTCTGTTTTCAGCCATATAAGCCGAAATCTTTGCCCAAGTTTGGGACTCAGACATAGTAATATTCGTTGATGTCCCACCCAGTTGGGTAGTTCTGGCCTTCATATTCGCCATATTCAATATCTCCATCTTCAGTTTCCCACAAAAAACCATGTGTGGGGTCTAGCTTGACTGAATGGTGAACATTTCTCACCGAACGATATGCAAAATCCCTTTCAGTGCATGGCGAGATAGTTGCCAATTTTTTGTCGAATGAGTGCTTGGTAAGTTGATGAACTTCAGTTTTGAAGTAGCTTTGGTCTGCTTCCACATTTTCAACAATACCATCATCTCGCCAGATAATCAGGCGTTGGTGCAAGGTAGATGGGACTGCCCCTACGCCATGAATCCACTCTCGTCCTAGGAGCAGATTGTAGTTTGCCTTAGAGGCCACAACCAAAAATAATGTTGGCCTAGTAGTACTTCCAACAACCACATCCACCTGGATTGCTCCTAATGACAAACCAGTTTCACCTTCATAATTCGACAGAACTATGTTGTGAGGATGAAGATCCACCAAAGACTTGCCAATCTTTTTCAGCAGAAATTCTGGCATTAGGTTAACAGCAATGCCACCATCAATTAGTACTTTGTTGATTCCTACATTATTCACCTTAGCCTGTATGAAGAGAGGCTTTAAGTGATTTTTCATGCCTTCATCTGGCCTTTCAAATGTAGCCATTTGGTCTTCCAAAGCACCGTTATTCATAACGTAGTAACAGACTGGCCTGTGAAGGGCCATTTGCATTCCAGATTCTTCTTCTTCATCTGTTATTTCAGAACAGACGTCGAATTCCCTTGGCAGAATTGACACAACATTCACTATTATGTCGAGATCAGGTTCAGAATCCAAAAAATCATCAGCTTCCATGCGTTCGTCTTCGACATCATCAGCAACTGAAGACTCTATTTTTGGTTCAACTAGCCTTTCTTTCATTGGCTTCTTAGCCAATTCCATAGGCTTCTTTCCCTTACCATCAGCAGTAATCTGGGAATTTTGAGCAGCCAACTTTTTCTGGCGTTGATATCTACGCCATTGAGACCTTGTCATAGGATTCTTCCCTTTGTAATTATTCCTGTAATCATATTTTCTTGATTCAGAATCTTTCTTGGGATCGGAGTTACTGGAACTTCCTTTCTCGAAATTCTTTTGGCCAGAAGCCATGTTTCTCCCATGAACCCATTGGTTGACAGGTGTCCTGTTTGATGGAACAAAAGATTTTTGTGGTCCCAACCTTTGATGCACAGGTGCCTGTTGGCTATTCAGACTGTTAGAATAAGTTGGCCTTTTATTTGGCCAATTGTTTCTGCCCTGACTATGAGGCAAAAATTTGGTGAGGCCTGCGGCAGCCTTTTTGTCGAACATGGCACTACAGTGAGGACATAATGTAGCTTCGCCATCATTCTCGTGGCAGCGTTGGAGAAAATCTAGCAATTTCTCTCCAGCCTGTGGATACACTTCTTCCACTTTGTTTTCATATTCTTCTTCAGGAATGGAAACCAATTGCCCCCCTTCAGTGAGGTTCAATGCTTCCAACATCAGGCATTCAAATGGCTCCGTGTAGGCAGCATCAGCAATCTGCAATGGATTTTCGTCCACCTGCTGTTTGGATTTTGGCTTTTCGCCAAATTTGAGTCTTCCTTCCTGCAGGGCTTTCTGGACCAGATCCCTGAAAAGAACACATTGTGAGGTTTTATGACCCAAGAAATTATGATATTTGCAAAAACCTCTTTTCTTACGTTGTTCGAAAGGTGGAACTTTTAAACCTTTTGGCACAATTATTTGGCCATCAGTAACCAATAAGTCAAAAATTTCATCACATTTAGTAACGTCGAACGTGTATGTCCTAGAAACAAATCTATCATTTTTGGGTTCGACAGGATTATTTCCATTTGATGGTTTTAACATTTTACAAGTATAGGGAGGTCCTGGTTTTAATTCAGCAATATTAACCTCATTGTTTTCTATGTAATCCTGACCCTCGTCGAACTCATTTTCACTTTCATAAGTTTCTATATACGCCACTTTTCTTTTTTATGAAATTTAGAATTTCTGACTTTTTCAGCCCTGAGGCGTTCGACCTGTCGAACACGGTCTGCTAACTGGGCCATATCTCTTAAATGCTGAGTATCTAACTTTTTCCTAATGGAATAGTTAAGGCCACCAGCAGCCATCTCAACCAATTCATGTTCAGGCACTTGAGTAAAGCACCTTGCCTTAAGGAGGCGAAATCTATTCAGATAGTCATCAATGGCCTCTGAAGTTTTACGTTTCATACTGGCTAATTCTTTGAGGCTAATCCTAGATTGTCCCATGTAAAATTGTTCATGAAATAGCCTTTCTAACTGAGTCCAATTATAAATTGAATGAGGGGGAAGCGTGGTAAACCACGTAAAAGCATTTTTTGTGAGGGAATTGGGGAAAAATTTCATTCTTAAATCCTCATTATTTGCTAAATTCCCTGCTTCTGCCATATACCTGGCAATGTGTTCGACAGTAGACTCATTCGTATCACCAGCAAATTTTGTAAATTTGGGGATTTTCCACCCCTTGGCAGTTCTGCCTGCAAAACATATTCAGACAATGCTGACACGAAATTTGGCCTATGCAATCCTATATTCAAACCATTTTGGGCCAGTATATTTTCTACTAAGTTGGCCAAGTTATTCTGCCGTGCCATGTTATCTTGTCGAACGTTTCTAAGAACATTATCAGCATTCTGGTTTCTATTAACCAATACCACTTCTTGTTCTGGCTGTTCTCCTTCAATACGCAGTGGTTGGGCTTGAACTTCTGGTCGAATTTCTGGGTTTGCACGAGGAACCCTTTGGTTATTTGGAGCATCAGGGGCTCCAAAAAAGTCTGCCATCCTCCCCATTTGATTGGCTAATAACAGATAACTATCATTGGTCGTCTGTAACATGGGATTAAAAATTGTGCCAATCTGTTGGGTCAACGCATTCACCATATCATGGTTGCTCTCATCCATTTGTTGCCTTAATACTGCCATAGAGTTATTTGTCAAGTTTAGAGAATTTCCTCTATTTCCCATCGCAGAAGACGAGGGAGAACTTTCTATTGAAGGCCAATTATACAGGTTTGCCATAGTTGTTGTTGGCATTCCAAATTGTGGGTTTCTAGGCAACCAGGGTGGTCTTGACGGTGTTCCACCAACTTGACTACCGTCTGTGTATCCATGTGTGTGTGATACGTTTGTTGGTATGGATGACATGTTTGGTTGTGTCATTGCTGCACCGTTAGGATTTGGAGGAAGCACTCCTCCTATCATACTTGATGCAACGGCAGGCATTGTTGATCCACTGGCGTTTGCGCCAACGGTACTAGAATTCGTCGCAGGGTTCAAATTTCCGCCGTTATTATTATTATTATTTGGGATACTTTCAGAATTCGTAGAATTCAATGCAGGACCTGTTGGCCCACCAGTAGAATTGGCGTTAGAAACGCCAGACGCTGGCTGACTAGGTTGTCCTGCCACATTCTGGGGATTTGGAACCGAATTAGTATCTGTTCCATTATTATTGTTATTATTTGCAGAATTGCTTGGTGGTCTCACCATTCTAGTACGAGTACGAGTTGGTATTTTTGAAAAATCTGGGAGAGATTTACCACTCCTCAAATGCATATAAAATTACACACATAAATCAAATTCTGACAACAAACAACAATTTTACAAAAAAGTTTTTCAAAAACAAACTAAATAAAAACACACAAACCAATAGTCCCACCGGGCGTGCCAATTTGTTTACCCCGATTTTTAGCAAACAACCGCTAGTCTGGTTATTACAAGAAGGATCGACTAGTGAATACTGGGACATATGGTTTGTGCATATTTGACGAAAACATGTTTCATATTTTCTGGGTTAAATCGGATAAATTGATAAAAACAGTAAAATCATCCGACGCAGTCTAATGGATTGTTTAAAAGTAAAATGCTTCAAAGTTAAATTTTGCAGAAAACTTGTAAATGAATTGCAAATAAAGTTTACAGAAAGACTTTGAAATGTAAAAGCATGCAACAAGTAAATTGCAGAAAAGGTTTTAAAGATGCAATGAAATAAATTGCAGAATAGTTAAAAGTTGCAATGAAGATAAATTGCAGAAAAGTTAAAGTGCAGAACTTTAAAATGGAAAGCAAGTAAAGACTTGGAGAATGTAAATTGCATTCAATAATTGTAAATCGTTTACAAAAGAAAGATTGGTTGCACAGATTCGTACATGTTCCATTTTGCACTCATTTCGCTCGTTGACATGGGTACTCTGAGTTTTGTCGAAATTTAAATGAGAATTGTGAACAACCCGTTTCTCCTATCAGAAACTAATATTTATAGGCAAACTAGAATAACCGTCAGAAACCTACTTAATGTCTAACTAAACTCCACGTGTCTTCGACAATTTGAATTCTTGGACACCTGGCAAGGCTTTCAAACGTTATCCTCTTTGAATAATTTGCTAAGTCCAGAGTATGCTTTCTCCGTACTGCATAATACGTTATACAAGCAAACACACATATATATACATATATATAATTCGACACATATATAGCAATGTCGAAGCAAACAACATATATTTAATAAAATATGTTCCTGTCGAATTCGACAGCTTCTTCAAGCTCGACAGTGAACTTTAACTAAAAGGCTTTCGACGTCGAATGCCTCAATTTTCTCCTGATTTATTAAACAACTAATTTCCAAGAGAACATTAAATGAG
Organism: Trifolium fragiferum; assembly: GCA_954870985.1. Classification (NCBI taxonomy): domain Eukaryota; kingdom Viridiplantae; phylum Streptophyta; class Magnoliopsida; order Fabales; family Fabaceae; genus Trifolium; species Trifolium fragiferum. The sequence continues at coordinate 23,470,171 of OX940791.1, read as the reverse complement.
AATTCATCTTCTCTCTCCAATTCATTAATGCCTGTCGAAAATACAGGCTAACACAAGGTATGTCGAATGGTTAGCAAATATAGTGCCTGTGATTAAGAAAAATGGTTCTCTTAGAGTATGCATAGACTTTAGAGATTTAAATAATGCTACACCAAAAGACGAATACCCTATGCCCGTGGCAGAAATGCTAATAGACTCAGCAGCTGGGTTTGAATATTTAAGTATGTTAGATGGTTATTCTGGATATAACCAAATTTTCATTTGCCTGAGCAGCCTTTGCCTTTTCGACCAATACAGCGTGGGCTTGAGTTTGAGCTTCCAACCTTGAGGCATTGCTTTGCCTTTTCTGAATGGCTTTGGTGAAACCATCAATAAGGTTTTCAAGTTGGATAACCCTACCAAGGGTAGCACCATCAGTCATTGGGTTGTGAAACTTCTTCAGAAAGCCTAAGTGGGCAAAAGCGCTGCTAGGGTTGGCTTCAATCAATGAGAAGACATCCTTGTTAATGTAATCTGAATGCAGTTTGAGGATTAAGGAGTCTTGTCTCACTGTCGAATGGATCTCTGAATCAGAAGCTGTCGAACTGTTGTGATGTGAAGCACTTTTGTCTTTGTTACTTTTGCTTGAGAGAAGCATTTTTAGTGCTGCAGCAGGATCAGAGTCTTTCATGGCTATAAATTGCATCTCTGACAACCCAACGTCGGCAGATAACTTTGAAGTTGAAGAAACTGGGAGTATATCAGAACCTCCTTCAGCAGCCTCTGGCATGGCCTCTTCCTCTTGATTGTCTAAAGCCATTTCGACATCTGTGCCTTCTGACGAATGGGTGGATTCAACAGGATTGTCAAGAATGGTTTCTTCAGAATCTAGAATGATGTGTGGAACTTGTTCAATTACTGGGTCTTCTCCAGTTTGATTTGGATTGACCTCGACATCATTGGTTCCGACGCCTTGGGCCACATCCTCTTCATTTTCGACAGCCATGTTGGCGTTGTCCTCATTATCAGCATTCAGGTTGATATTATCATCATTAGTATCCTGTCGAAAAGGCAAGGCAAATGAAGTTATGAGAAAGGTTATGAGAAAAAGAAATTTGTTTTATTGACAAAGCCTTAAAGGTGAGAAGATTTTACCTTTGCACCAAGATCATGTGAACATGAACTTGTATTTTCTTGCCTGGGGGCAGGAACTTCAGTGGTAGTGTTTTCAGCTTGGGGCATTGTCTGATCTTCGACAGGAGGATTGGAAGGGGTAATCTCAGCTTCTTTTTCTGCTTCTGCAGAAGCCTTAGAGCCGGACTTAACTCTTTTCTTCTTCTTCTTCTTTTCCTTGTCACCTCTCTTTTTTGGAGGTTTGTCAGCATCAGATTTTGTTGGTGGCATGCTTGCCTCACTAGTTTCTTCGTTGGCCTTTCCTTTGTCTCTTTGGCCTTCTCCACTAGGAGCAGCAGCAGTGGGTTTCTTTTGAACATTGCCAGTGGCCTGAAGTGAAACATTAAGACTTATTAACACAAAATTTCTTTGAAGTTAAAAAGGAACTTGAAAGGGTATGTCGAAAGCCTTACTGTCGGTTCTTGAATGGTGAGTTTCTTTTGCTTCTTTTGAATGGTGGGTTCTCCTGTTTCTTCTGAGGTCACATTGATTCTTTTTCGACTCTGCATTGTAAGTTAAGCGTCGAAAGGTTCAAAAATGTTTTGTAAAAAAAAAAAAACAATTTTTGAAAATTAAAACTAAGTTAAAAGACTAGTTTTGAATTTGATACCTTCGCCCCAGTATTTGGGAGTGATTTCTTGGAACTCACAGCAGGAGCACTTGAGTCAGTGGAGATGTTAGTTTCTTTGGTCTTTGTGACATTGGAAACACCTGCTGTCGAAATAAGGAAAATCAAACATTAATGAAGGATCAAAATTACAAACATTATAAAATATATAACTTTGATGATTTTTAGTCAAGTTACCTTTGCCTTTGGGAGTCTTCGACTGCAAAGCGTCGAATCCTGCATTCAATGCACACAGTAGCAGCTTCTCATCCTTGGCATGCCTTTCATAATGCAAGCTCCACCATGCAGCAAACTCATAGGTGCAATACTGAGAGGCCTCAAAGGCAACAGGTGTGAGGTTGTAAGATTGCTCGTCAGCAAGCTTCAGACGACGTTCAAAATAATCAACAGACATTCCAGAGTTGCCCAAAACAAGATCATCTTTGTTCTTGAACAAACTCTTTGGCCTGAACTGACTTAGGCCAAATTGGCGAGCAACCAAATTGGGTTGGTATCCAACCAAGCCCAAATGTCTCTTGTCAATCCCTTGCCTTGATGATAGGATTGTTGGGTTCAAAAACATTCTCCAAATGTTGTTGGTGTCTTCTTCATCATCTGGATTTGTTGCAGGAAATGGTTTCTTAAACCAAGCTGGTCCAATAGTTCTTTTAATGAAAGGGGTGTTTTGAGGGGTGATCTCGTCGAAGGCGAGCAGAATTTTGAAGTAATGAAAGAAAAGCTGTCGAGTGGTCAGATTTGTTTCTCTTTGCCTCAACAAGGCCAACCTAGCGCCTTCTGATTGTCGAGAAGCAACAGAGGTCTCCATGTGAGTAGGGAGGAAAAGTTTGAAATTGGTTTCAAAGGTGGCATTTAGCCAAAGTTGTAGAAGCCAAATAGGTCCAGAAAGGGTTAACTGTGATCCTCTATCAGTTTTTTTGAGCAAATCACTAGCTTGTCCTAAGGAATCATAAAGGGAAGCTAAGATGAACCTTCCTAAAGCTACGTCTAGTCCTTGGTGAAGCATAATGGCGAGAGGAACTAATCTTTTCACAACTTGCAGAGAGCAAGTGCAAAGGAAAAAATGAGATAGCCAGTAAGTCAGGAAGGCTATATGTTCTTCATGTGAAACCTCTTCACTACTGAGGTCATGGTAAGTTTTGAGGAATCCTGAAAAGGATAAGACTTTAAAGTCGAACTGATGATTTGGGGTAGTGTATTTGGGGTCGAAAGTGGGTCCTGTTGGTAGAACTTTCCCAAAAATGAAGGGCAGCTATTAGCATTTCTGCATTGTACCTGGGTCCTTCTCTCGACAGCTGGATTAAGTCGAATATACCACTCTCTTTCCAAAACGTGGCATATTGTTTTTCGACTTTATTGAGCCATTTAAGATAGCTCTCAGTCACTATGGGTGCAGATCTAAAGGCCCTGTAGCCAGATTCAAAGAAACTCATGTCGAAGACAGAGTTGGCAAATATTTTTGGCTCACAAGTGACATGGAGAGGGAAAATGCTACTTACTTCCTCATTAAAATCAGTAGTCGAAGGAAGAGGGCCTGCAAAGGCAAGATTTTTACCTTTAAGTCTATGAGGAATCAGCAGTTCCTTTCCCCATATGGTGCTTTCGACAGCGGTGGTGGCAGGTTCCGACACGAACACTGAATCGTCAACCATGACAAGATCTTTGTCATCTGCAGCGATAGGAACAGCGTTTCTGGAGGAAGAAGATGAAGCCATTGATGCTCTTTGGTGTTCTTGGTGTTCTTGAGGTTGATGGTGATTTGACAGGTGACAGTAGCAAAGGTTCAAAAACCTTCAAAATCAACTTGTTTCTTGCTCAAATGCAGTGGAAAGAACGGTGATGATGAACGAAAATGATTGACAATCGTTTTGGTTGGTTTAGATTCAACAGAAAAACAAGAACAATGCAAGATTTGGAGTTTGTTTTGATTGTTTTTTTGAAAAAATGCGTGAGTGCTCTCTATGGAAGGGAAGTTCAATGTTTAGGATTTCAGAAAAGTGAAAGTGTTGGACTATGCTTGCTATTTATAGACTCTGCAGATTTGCATGCAGTTGGTAACTGAAGCACCACCATTTTCCATCTCAATCGTCCCGATCCTGCCACGTGGCCCACTATTGTGCTAAAAAAGTGGAAATCGTGGTTTGAAGGGATTGAGTTGACGGTTACATTTTTGTCATGATTGATGTAACATTAATGTGACGTTTGCGCCGTCTTTGGTAAGCGTGCAGAAGTTGAAAAGAAAGAGAATCTTCAAAACTGCCATTTCTTCCTTTCGTATTCGACATGCAGTCGAAATTGGCATTTTTGAGGGGGCAATTTGTTAGCCTGTATTTTCGACAGGCATTAATGAATTGGAGAGAGAAGATGAATTCTCATTTAATGTTCTCTTGGAAATTAGTTGTTTAATAAATCAGGAGAAGATTAAGGCATTCGACGTCGAAAGCCTTTTAGTTAAAGTTCACTGTCGAGCTTGAAGAAGCTGTCGAATTCGACAGGAACATATTTTATTAAATATATGTTGTTTGCTTCGACATTGCTATATATGTGTCGAATTATATATATGTATATATATGTGTGTTTGCTTGTATAACGTATTCTTCAGTACGGAGAAAGCATACTCTGGACTTAGCAAATTATTCAAAGAGGATAACGTTTGAAAGCCTTGCCAGGTGTCCAAGAATTCAAATTGTCGAAGACACGTGGAGTTTAGTTAGACGTTAAGTAGGTTTTGGCAGTTATTCTGTTTGTCTATAAATATTAGTTTTTCATAGGAGAAACGGGTTGTTCACAATTCTCATGCAAATTCCGACAAAACTCAGAGTACCCATGTCAACGAGCGAAATGAGTGCAAAATGGAACATGTACGAATCTGTGCAACCAATCTTTCTTTTGTAAACGATTTACAATTATTGAATGCAATTTACATTCTCCAAGTCTTTACTTGCTTTCCATTTTAAAGTTCTGCACTTTAATCTTTCCTGCAATTTATCTTCATTGCAACTTTCAACTATTCTGCAATTTATTTCATTGCAAGTTTAAAACCTTTTCTGCAATTTACTTGTTGCATGCTTTTACATTTCAAAGTCTTTCTTTAAACTTTATTTGCAATTCATTTACAAGTTTTCTGTAAAATTTAACTTTGAAGCAATTTATTTTTAAACAATCCATTCGACTGCGTCGGATGATTTTACTGTTTTTATTCAATTTATCCGATTTAACCCAGAAAATATGAAATATGTTTTCGTCAAATCTGCACAAGCCATATGTCCCAGGATTCACTAGTCGATCCTTCTTGTAATAACCAGACTAGCGGTTGTTTGCTAAAAATCGGGGTAAACAATAAGTTACAGATTTAGAATATTGGTAATTTGGTAGAGTAGAGTATTTAGGGCACACAAGAGATACAAAACAATCACATTAAAGAAAAACTAAAGGACGTTACCTTCAATTATTTTTTGATGTTTTTCCTTAACACTACAATGGCTAGAATTAATTATTAATTATTCTAATATGAACAAAGCGCTAACACAGACACGAAAACCTAGTGTTGTCAATGGAGGATGACGAAGAGCCAAAATCCCACCATGTCAGCTGCTGTGTGTCACCGTCATATTGACCTACGGCAGAATATCCCGCAATATTGGCCAAACTTAGACATGGTGGAGATCCGAAAAAACTGCCACCAATACGCCATGGTGCTGCCACGGCTGATATTTAACAACGTATACTACGGATACCGAATATAACAATGACATTGACATGTGGGCACCGGTAGTAAACTAAGAAAATGAACTAATAATAGTCCCGCAATATATGTCGGTGTCCAACATCGACACGGGCGGACACCAAAGATGTCTTTGATCAGAAGTGTTGATGCTATAAAGATAATAATCACTAAACGAAAGGATTAATTTGATTGATGCAGTACCTGTTCTTTTTTTTACTGTACATGTGGGTGTAACTAAAAATTCTAAACTAACCAATTTCTACTAGTAATTACAAATCTATTGGCCTCATAAACAAAACTTCAAGAAAAAATATAAAATATAATCAAATACTAACACAAGCTAATCACCAAATCATGTATTATATGTGTAGATCTCATGAATCCAATAAGATCAAACACTACGAGAGAGAGAATATTAAAATAAAGTTACTGAGGAGTAGAAAAGAAAAAAAAAAAAAAAAAAAAAAAACGAACTTCTGAGACAAACAAATCTGAGGAGAATCAACCTGCAAACTAAACCAAGGAGATGATGGAGCAGTTCGTAGAAGGAAATATTTTTTTTTTGGTCGAGGTTCGTAGAAGGATATTGATAAATAAGAAATTGGAAATTGTCAAAGGAATTAGATTATTAGTTTATTTGAAATAATAGATTAGTTTTAGTTTGTTTCTATTTTTCCTATTTTCCCTAGATCTAATTATTTGATTAGATTATTATCTTAGTTAAATAAGGTATTTTCCTATTTCTATGGTTTGTTATCAACTTGCATTTATATAGCAAATATGTCAAATTTATAACCAATAAATATTTTCTCTCTAAAACTCTTATTTATACTTGCAAATCTCTCAATTGTATCAGAGTCTATTTTAAATGATTAAAACCTTACTTAAGACTTCGAATTTTATCGGTTCATCCTTCAAATTCACTTTTCCCATCTCAAAAATTGCAAGATGGAGAATTTCTTAAAATTTTAGTCGTCAGAGGAAATTAGAAAAGTGGAAGCGAAATCTTTTTAATTTATTTTGTTTTGAAAATATCAAAGGGAAATAAAATCTTTTAATATTGATTTTCTTAAAAATGGTACAGCATCTTATAGTTATTGATTAAACAACCACTACAAAAAATGCACCAAATAGCGGGAGTTTTGTAGGAGGTTTAATGAAACTCCCCATACATATGTCAAAAAGGAATTTTTAAAGAAACTTTCTTAATTTAGCAGGGGTTTAAACCCCCACAATTTATTTTTTTTGGTACAAAAAACCCCAACAATTAAATATTAAATTATAAATAAAATATTCTTATTTACCTGGTTTTATTTTTATATTATTTTTCTTTCTCAAATGCAAAAACAGTAGCAAAAACACCGAACTAACGCACGCAAACACTGAACGAACGCAAACACTGGGAGAAGTCATCAGAAACGAACAACGTACGCCGTGAAGTTCATCGGAAACGCAAAGCTATGGAAACCATCGGAAACGCAGAAGCTCTGAAAACTCCACCGTGAAGTCCACCGTTTCTGTTGCTTCTCTCTTTCTTCTCCACCGTCCGCCACTTCTCACTACAGGTAATGTTTCAACCCATCAATTTCTCAAATTCAATTTTATCTCATTCAGTTTCACCAATTTCGATTTCGATTTATTCATCTGAATCATGCTTCAATTTCGATCTCATCCAGTCTTGAACTGTTTCTCACTGATTTCGATTTATTCGATTTCGATTTATTCATATGTTCCATATTTTTCTATTGTTTAGGTTTTCCTTCACTGAATCATGTTGGAATTAATTTAATATTGATCATATACATAAGACATGCTCAAACTATAAATGATTAAAACCATAATCCACTACAAGAAAACCTCAATTTATTGACGGATTTTAATAACATCTATTGAGGACTTAAGCCCTCAGTAAGTTGCCGACGGCCTAAACCCTCAGTAAATGAAAAAAAACCCTCACAAATTTACTGGCGACCTAAGCCCTCAGTAAATTTACTGACGACCTATATTGTTTTATTTTTATAATAACATTTTTCTATATTTTTTTTTTACATATGTTTATTGTTTTATTCCTATTTTTAAGCATTTTTTTTTATCTTTCTATATATTTTCTATATTTTTTTTTTTATAAATGTTTACTATCTTATTTATACTTTTAAGCATATCATATTTTTTTTTTTTGTATCTTTCTATATTTTTTAAATATTTTTTTAGTTGAATTACATTGAAGGATATAAATCGTGAAACGTAGTTAAGCCTACTAAGGATAAATTAACAACTTTGTAGCTGTCGATTTTAATATATTAGAAGTAGAAAAATTGTAATTTTATGAATAGATAGAAATATATTGGAAAAATATTTAAAGAGTAGAAAATTATGTAGAAAATTTGTAATCTTTTTCTTCGTCACAATGAAATATTTTATAAATGATAATAATATTTAATTTAATATATCCAATTTCATTGCTATAATTATTAAAAAAATATTTCTAAATTATTATTGGTGATAAATTAAATCATTTATTTCATATTTTAATAAAAATTAAATTATATAAAAAGTAAATAATAAAAATAAAATAAGTGTTGGTAAAAAAGTGAAAAATAAAGAAAGGAAATAATTGTATTAGACTAGGTGCCTTTTAAAAAAAAATTATTAGACAAAATTAATAAGTGTTTGTTAGAAGACTTAGTAAAAGAAAAATATGTTATAATATTTTAACATTTGCGTAAAAAAAGAAGACTTTATCAAAAAAATAAGGTTTTCTTTTCTTCTAGTTCAGTTAATCGCTTTTTACTTCAGAGCAGAAAATCTAAAACCCTAATTAGAAGCCGCTCTCGTCTCAACACCATCACTCTCTCCTCTTCTCAACTCAATCAATCTCTTCCGCGTTCAACCTTTTTATGCTCTCGCTCACGCTCATATGTTCTTGTGTTCAATGAAGGTAAGTGATTCTCGTGTTCAATGAAGGTAAGTGATTCTCTCTTTGGTGTTTTCCCCCTCAGTTTGGTGTTTATTTTTTTGCATTTTCGAAATCGATCCATGACGAACTCTAATCTCATGATTCAACTTCCAATAACAGCAGATCGAGTCCAGGACGAACACTATTCTCACGATTCAGCTTCCAATCGTAAAAAGTCGTGACCATGATGAACCCTAATATAGTGTTTCAGCTTCACATGGTAGACTCATGTTATTCTCTCAACTCCAACATTCTTTGCTTGCTTCTGTGAATGAAGTTACTAAAACTGAAATCTAAATTGTTCATTTTTGTTGTGTTTTCTTGTTATCGTTTTTTGTTGAACTTCAAATTTTGGTGTTTTTTCAGGATTATGAATACTTGTCATGAGTATTATCATTGAAGTTGGATGACCCTAATTCACCAACATTGTTGCTTTCATTGCTTGCTTTCATTGTGCAGCAGACAACAAACATTTATAATGTGAAATTGAATTTTGATTGGGTAAAAAGAGCGACTCCTAAGTATAGCCCAATGCATTTTTAGTAATCCAAAAGTTATTTCTATCACATTTCTTGCCAAAGAGGCTTTCATGTTAAAGAGATCTTTCTTATTCCTAGATGTGTATCCATGTCTCCATTCACTCCGAAGATTAGAATAACAAAGAGACAATAGAAAAGGATTAAAAATATGTTAAGTATATCGTTTTCTATTAATTGATGCACCAAACAAAAAATTTAAACATGATAGATTAATTTAACACTATCCTATTTCTTTATACAGCACACATAACGGTTAAAAAACAATAATTATGATAGTAAACAAATAAAAAGTATTACCTCAAAAAAATATTTTTAAAAAATTTAAATAAATGCACCCTTTATGCTTTTAAATCCATAAATCTCAAATTTCGTGTTCTCTATAGTATGGTTCTTGTTCTTATTCTGTATTTTCATCTTCTTCAAACCCCATATTAATGCAAAATAAAACCCAAAAAACCCATATGTTATAATGGTATAAGTTACTAAGTTTCAATCATGACTCATAATAATATATATTATAGATAGCTCCATATATTATTGATAGCTTTAAAAAAGTTATTTTTTCTATTATATTTTTTGTCGCGGTGATTTTTGGATGTCAAGCTATAAAGAAGCGTTGAATCACAAAACATTTAAATACACCACCGAGCTTTTTATTTTTCCGAAGAAGGGAGAAAAGTCCGTTAAAACACCCTAAATAAAGAAATCGAGGTAAGGGGGTTGGTTACGCAAAGAGAAGGTATTAGCACCCTAGGCGTCTATAGTACTCTCTAGGAACCTCTTGTATTCTATCTTAAGCGCTTTGTTTTTATGTGTTTGAAAATATGTATAAGATTTAGGGCTAATTGAGTATTTTATTGGGAAAATGAGTTTTGAGTGACAAAATGCACTTGGCTTGAGTTCCAAGGTTTTTTAATCTAATGAAAGTGAGTTTTGAAGTTGAAAATAAGACTTGATTTGAAAAATCAAGTGTTTTCACCTAAAGAAAATAAACTTTGATTGATTGAGGACTTGGTTTAAAATCCAAGTTGTTTTTTGAGAAAAAGTTTGATTAACGACTTGGTTTAAAATCCAAGTTGTTTTGAAAAAAGTTTTTGATAAGTGATATATTTTGGATATTTTTGAGAAGAGGTGTTGACCTCTATTTTTTGGCTAAAAAGGGTTAATGGTTCTAATGAGAGTTCTAACACTTTAACTAAACAACCTAAAATATTTGAATCGCGCCTAGACTTTTTGCAACGACATATAGGTCGAGGTTTTTTCCTTTCTTCGGATTAACACATTAAATATACTAACGAGCAATAATAAGCGAGAATTTAAAGCACACAATACATCTGGGGGGGTAGCATGCAAAGGGGATTGAGTTAAATAAATAATAGCAATAAATAATGAATGAAAATAAATCGCGCCAATAATGCGCATTTAAAATTACAACCGGGGGGGAAACATGCGTGGGGGATTTGAATAATAATAACAATGACATAAATATAAATAAATGGGATATGAAATTAAAGCATATAATATAATGTAAATGCTAGAGACGTAAACACAAAGCATAATAATCATGAAGCATAAAATGAACATAAAGCATGTAGTGAATAAATAAATGTGAGGTGAATAATAAAATATGAGTGGTGTGTGAAGCATGAAAGTGAATAACGATTAATGACGAAATTAGCACATAAAACACGAGAGTAAAAACAAACAAGAAAGAAGCAAAGAAAAGCAAAAATCATCACATCATAACAAGATAAACAATTGAATGAAAGTAAACCAAGCAATGTCACACATATTTTCAAATTATAAACACATGCATTTATTTTCTAATTAAAATGGAAAAAAAGGAATTGAAAATTCATCAAAGCATACAATACTACCTCAAACCATGGAAACATTCCCACAATAAATCAAACATTTTCAAACTCACATACAGGCATATTTATTTTTAAATGAATAAAGAAAACAACTTACAATTGCATCATATTATTAAGAATCGATCATATTAAATCAAAAATCTAGGATCAAATCATAGAGACAAGAATTAAACATATTATCAAACATAGAGCAAAGTTAATGGTAATTAAGAATTAAAACATCAAACAAGTCATTTAAAAACTAACGTGTAAATTTCATAATTAATTAATATAATAAAAAACATCAAATAAATGAAAATCAATCATGTGATTAAGACAAAAATGAAGTAAAATCAGAGGGTAATCATCTACAAAAATTAATCAAGAGTTCATGGTATAACAAGAACATAAGACAAATAATTTATTAACATATTAAGCTAATTTTTAACAATCAATCTTAATTAAATGGAATTAAAAGATAGCAAAAATATAACATGTGATCATAAATCCAAAGCCTAGAGCTAAGTCATAGAGACAACAATCAAGCATGTTAACAATCATATAATAATTTTCATGGCAATTAAAAGCATCAATTAAAAATTAATTAAAACCCTAACATGTGAACATTATAACTAATTAATACAATTAAAATGGAATCAAAGCAAAATAAATCAATAAAACAAAAAAACAGAGAGTAACCTTCAACAAATATCATTTAAAAGTTCATGGCATGACAAAATCAAAAGAAAATAAATTTCATATTATTTAAAGCTAATTATTAACATTTAGACCCAATTAAAATAGTGTAAAAAGACAAAGAAAAATTAAAATAATATATGATCAGGTATACAAACAAGATAAAAGTCCAAATATCAGTATGTCACTCATATTACATCATAGATCAAATAACACAAACATATTATCAAACATTAATTAAGTTAAACCTAATTTATACACTAATAAATAGGGAAAATATAGGAAAAATATCAAATAAATGTTTAAAAAAATGATTTTGTGACATATCAGTTTAAAATGGCCAAAAATATAATTTAAAATTAAATTTACATCTCAGAATAATAAAAAATAAAATTTATACAGAGGGGGGTGCAAATATCAAAGAAAATAAAAAAGGGGTGTAGCAGCAAAAAAAACCCAAGGCCCAACGCGCAGGAAAAAAAATCTGAGGAAAATGTTGGCTGTGATTCAGTGTGACGCACATATGCGTGAGTACGCAGTACAACCATTAGATCTTCCCAAGAAATGATCAAACGGTCGTTTCGCCTTCTCACGTACGCCCTTGCATGAAAACAACGGCCTAGATTAAATTTGGGAATTTATGAGAAACACGCGTGCATACAAGCATGCTAGGATCAGGTACGGACACGTATCGTGATCCTATCGTCTGACCACCGTCAGATCTTCATTTAATGAGATCTGACGAGTGCGATCAAAGGAACACACGCGCCGTGTGATGAATCCAACGGCCATGATTAAAACTGGGTAAGGACGGAGATTCACCCATGGATCATCATCTCCGTTGAGTCCTCGCCGTCGCCGGCGCCGGCACCGGAGTACTAAAAAAACGCCCAGAAATGCACGAATCATATATGGTTCTTCTCGTATTTTCACAAGGAATCCAAATATGCAATTAGTTTCATGAAATAACACTTAGATTTTAAAAAACGAAGAGAAAATGTTTTGAAAATTTCAAATCAAACACACAAACTAGCACGTTTCATGGCAAACTAACAACCCAGATAGCTTCATAGTAATGAAATAAGACGAAAGGCATTAAAAAGGAGCAAGAAAGCTACCAGAAACACGTTATGAGAAGTTGATTTTTTCACGAACTTTGAGCTTGAACACGAGATCCAAAATGTCTCTGAAGCTTCAAATTGGAGGTAGGGTTTTTGTTCTGAAGGTCTTTAGAAGGTTATTAACATGTTAATTGCAAGAAAACAATGAGAATTTCGTGTTTGGGAATTTTTGTAAAAGTGAGTAAAAATGGGTTGTTCTTCAGCTGTCTCATTCTCCCAAAATCACCCCCCTTTGGCTCTGAAAAACGTGTGTGTATTTATAGAATAGGTTTAGGTTATGAGAAGAGTGATTGTGAGTGAATGAGAGGGGTATTCTTGATTTTTTGCAAAATGGATATTTTGTGATGATGCTCAATCAAGAGTACAAGTGTATTGATCTGATGCAAATGGCATTTTGAGGTATATTCTGAGATCAAATGGTTGAGAGAGGATCATGGGATTTTTTGGGATTTATTTGATGGAAGAAATAATTTTAAACCAATTTAAAACTATTTTTGTAAATAAATAAATATGTGAAAACTGAAAATATTTATGAGCAAGGGCAAAAGTGTCCATTTTTGGGGTTTATAAAATGCATGAGTTAAGTTGAAAGTAATTGAAAAAAGTTTGAATAAAAAAGGTTACTTGTTGGTGAAGAAATGAATTTTGAACTTAAAATGTAAATATGAATATAATAATATAATATATAAAATAAAAATGCAAATGAAAATTAAAATATTTTTTGTCATGCTCATAACATATAAAAGTGATGGAGATGAAATTATAAATAAAAAATTATGATGAAATGGATGAAAAAGGAGATTACTTGCAAAAGAAGTTACCTCAATATTTGAAATTTTGAAAAGGGTAAAATGGAAACAAAATCAAGTTTATGAACAAATTATGGTACAAGAGCATATTTGGAAATTTATGGTGCAAGAAAAAGATCAAAATGTCATGTAATTAATTATCTAAAAATGAAACAGTTAAGCAGCGTAAACAGGATAAAATACTATTTTTTAGCAATTTTAAATTAACAAATAATAATAATGTGATGAAAATTAACATGTTTAAAATGAGCCAAAATTAAATGAAGAAATTAGGGGTGGTCAAAAAATAGGGTATGACAGATGCCCCTATTTAAGTTTCTTCTACCGGAAGTTCGAAAGAAGAAAAAGATGTTTTTGATATTTTTATTATTTTGAATGGACGGTAGAAGAGACTTAAATATAAAGTACGCCATTTTTTGACCGACCGGACAGGGAATGGCATGATGGTATGCTATGAATGCTATGCTCCGAGAATGCAAGATTATGCAGAGTTTATCTGACAGGCAGGAGACAGACTCACTGGGGAACATAAATAATAATGACGAAAGCGGTAAAGTCCTGTAACGGACAGAGGTAAAGACAGAAAGCAATAAAGTCCTGTGAGCGGACATAAGCAATAAAGTCCTGTGAACGGACATAAGCAGTAAAGTCCTGTATCGGACAGAAGTAAAGACAGAAAGCAATAAAGTCCTGTGAACGGACATAAGCAGTAAAGTCCTGTATCGGACAGAAGTAAAGACAGAAAGCAATAAAGTCCTGTGAACAGACATAAGCAGTAAAGTCCTGTGAACGGACATAAGTAAAGACAGAAAGCAATAAAGTCCTGTGAACGGACATTAGCAGTAAAGTCCTGTATCGGACAGAAGTAAAGACAGAAAGCGATAAAGTCCTGTGAACGGACATAAGCAGTAAAGACAGAAGGCAATAGAGTGTTTACCAATCTCTTGGATATGGTAAGGATCTGACCAGGAAACTGAACTGTTAACTGACATTATGAAGGAACAAGACATGTTATGAAAGGAAAGAGCTAGATTGACCAGATACATCTGGGAATGACTTTTCTGGGGAATTTGAATGATAATTTGTAGCATTTGCCACTTGAGATATATTAAATGATGAATGTCCTACATGTCTCATGAATACAAGTACATATATGTATGAATGGATGCATGGATGTGAATGCATGTTTTGAACTGTTATTTGTATGGCGAGATTGACAACACTTGATGACAGACAAAGGAATGATGGGATCAATGAGACCAGCATATCCGTACGATGTTCCGTCAAATTTCTACCAGAAATGATGTCCATGTAAATAGAACCTGCAGGGTAAATCCCAAGGGTAACACATCATTCTTTCAACTAGTTCTCTGAGCTAGTTTCACAAATAAAGCCTTCGGTGGAAGTCGCCATTTCATACTCTGAATTGGACCACTCAAAACCAGCCATTGCTTTTTATTTTCCTTTTTTCTCTTTCTTTCTTTATCCCTAATTTTTGCTTGGACCGCCCTTTCGGGTTTTCAATCCACCGGGATGCTCATTTTTGCCTAAGCCGCCCTTTCAGGTTTTCAACTTAGCAAGCTATTTTTCTTTTTCCTTTTTTTTTTTTTTTTTTTTTTTTTTTTTTTTTTGCAATGGCTGCATCTGCTTCTTTGAAATATGTCCACATTTGAAGTACTGTTGTAGTATGCTTATGTCACTCAAGAGTGCAAGAGATGTTTGTCATTTTATATTTTTAAAAGAAAAGACAAGTTTTTTTTTAAAAGGGTTTGGTATTATTTTTGAGTTATTTTTGCTTCAAGTATCTTAAAGTTAGAATAAAAGTAAAAATAAAAGTATGAGTAAAGTGAGAAATTTAAATAAAAGGCACAGGCTCAAGTTTGCGTAAAAGAGTGAAAATTGGCATAAAGCGCAATCCCACAGATCATTTAAAATTTAGAAAATGGTAATTACATGGGGAGGATACATCAAGTTCAATGATTACTATTTTCCTCATCAACTTTGAATTCCATCCTAAAAACTACAATCTAAAATTGCCTGCTGATAACATTCCAGGATAGGTGATGCCTGTTCCGATGCAGTTACTTGTCCTCTTTTCCTTAACTTTTGCATAGATCGTCTTTTCAGGTTTTCGACCTATCAGGACAATTATATATATATATATATTTATTTTTTTGTCTCTAATTTTTGCCTGGACCGCCCTTTCGGGTTTTCAGCCCACCGAGACGCTCATTTTTGCCTAAGCCGCCCTTTCAGGTTTTCGACTTAGCGAGCTATTCTTTTTTATTTTAGACATAGTATTTCTTGACTGCATCGGCATTAACAGGCCGAGGGAGCTCATCACCATCCATTGTTGCAAGGGTCATTGCACCACCTGAGAAAGCTCTCTTAACAACATACGGTCCTTCATAATTGGGTGTCCATTTGCCCCTAGCATCAGTTTGAAAAGACAGGGTCTTTTTAAGTACAAGATCACCTTCACGGAACTCTCGAGGTCGAACCTTCTTGTCAAAAGCTTGCTTCATCCTTCTTTGGTACAACTGCCCATGGCACAAAGCCGCCATACGTTTTTCTTCAATTAAGTTCAACTGTTCATATCTGTTTCTACACCATTCAGCCTCAGTTAGCTTGGCTTCCATCAAGACTCTCATTGATGGAATCTCAACCTCTACCGGTAACACTGCTTCCATTCCGTACACCAAGGAGAAAGGGGTTACCCCTGTTGAAGTGCGCACTGAAGTACGATATCCATGTAAAGCAAAAGGTAACATCTCATGCCAGTCTTTGTAAGTAACCACCATTTTCTGCACAATCTTCTTAATATTCTTATTTGCGGCTTCAACTGCACCATTCATTTGAGGTCGGTAAGGAGAAGAATTATGATGCTCAATCTTGAACTCCTCACACAAATCTTTCATCATCTTGTTGTTCAAATTCGACCCATTATCAGTAATAATCTTGTTAGGTACACCATAGCGACAAATGATATTATTCTTGATGAAACGAACCACCACTTGCTTAGTAACATTGGCATCAGACGCCGCTTCGACACACTTGGTGAAATAATCAATAACCACTAGAATAAAGCGATGTCCATTGGAAGCCTTTGGTTCAATCCGTCCAATCAAATCAATGCCCCACATAGAAAAGGGCCAAGGAGAGGAAATCACGTTCAGAGAAGTTGGTGGCATATGAATCTTATCTGCATAAATCTGACATTTGTGACACTTCCGAGCATGCTTGTGGCAATCAGACTCCATTGTCAACCATTAGTACCCCGCTCTCAATATTTTCTTGGCCATTGTGTGCCTACTGGGATGAGTTCCAAACGACCCTTCATGTATTTCGTGCATCAAAGAATCAGCCTCAGCTTTGTCCACACACCGTAGTAAAACCATGTCAAAATTTCTCTTGTACAACACATCTCCATTCAGAAAGAATTGGTGGTATATGAATCTTATTTGCATAAATCTGACATTTGTGACACTTCCGAGCATGCTTGTGGCAATCAGACTCCATTGTCAACCAGTAGTACCCCGCTCTCAATATTTTCTTGGCCATTGTGTGCCCACTGGGATGAGTTCCAAACGACCCTTCATGTATTTCGTGCATCAAAGAATCAGCCTCAAGCTTTGTCCACACACCGCTCTCAATATTTTCTTGGCCATTGTGTGCCCATTGGGATGAGTTCCAAACGACCCTTCATGTATTTCGTGCATCAAAGAGTCAGCCTCAGCTTTGTCCACACACCGTAGTAAAACCATGTCAAAATTCCTCTTGTACAACACCTCTCCATTCAGAAAGAAACTGCTAGATAACTTTCTCAAAATCTTCTTATCTTTGCTGGATGCCCCAGGGGGATACTCTTGCTTTTGCAGGAACAACTTGATATCATGAAACCATGGCTTGTCATCAATCACTTCTTCTGCTGTAAACACATATGCCGGTCTTTCAAGACAACGAATACTGATGATCGGAACTTCATTCGGATAATTAACTTGGTACATTGAGGATAAGGTAGCCAAAGCATCTGCCATTTGATTCTCATCACGAGGAATGTGATGCAACTCCACTTTGTTAAAGAAAGTCAACAATCTTCTTGCGTAATCTCTATAAGGAATCAGGCCAGTGTGGTGTGTCTCCCATTCTCCTTTGATCTGGTTGATTACAAGAGCTGAGTCTCCATAGATGTCAATATTCTTGATCCTCAAATCAATTGCTTCTTCAATACCCATGATACAAGCTTCATATTCAGCAATGTTGTTGGTACAATCAAACTGCAACCTGTCGGTGAAAGGAATATGAGAACCCTCAGGAGTAACAATAACTGCCCCAATTCCACTACCATAGACATTCACAGCCCCATCAAATATCAGCCCCCACTTGGATTCTGGATCTGGACCTTCCCCAAACAGTGGTTCATCACAATCTTTCATCTTCAAATACATGATCTCTTCATCTGGAAAATCAAACTTGATTGGCTGGTAGTCTTCAACTGGTTGGTGAGCCAAATGATCAGCCAGGACACTACCCTTGATTGCTTTCTGAGCACGGTATTCAATATCATATTCAGACAATAACATCTGCCAACGGGCAATTCTTCCGGTCAAAACAGCCTTCTCAAAAATGTACTTAATTGGATCCATTTTGGATATCAACCAAGTAGTGTGATTAATCAAATAGTGACGCAGACGCTTGGCAGCCCAAGCTAGTGCACAACAAGTCTTCTCAAGCATGGAATACCTAGACTCACAATCAGTAAACTTCTTGCTCAAATAATAAATTGCATGTTTTTTCCTTCCGGTGTCATCTTGCTGCCCCAGCACACAGCCCATAGAATCTTCTAACATAGTTAGATACATAATGAGTGGCCTCCCCTCAACTGGAGAAATAAGAATTGGTGGTTCCATAAGATACTTCTTGATACTGTCAAAAGCTCTCTGACAATCCTCTGTCCAGACAATCTCTTGGTCTTTGCGGAGTCATTTGAAAATTGGCCCACATGTAGCAGTCATATGGGAAATAAACCTGGAGATATAGTTCAAACGACCAAGGAAACCTCTAACTTGCTTCTCTATTTGGGGAGCTGGCATTTCCCTGATGGCTCTGACTTTATCAGGATCAACTTCAATACCCTTCTGACTGACAATGAAACCCAAAAGCTTCCCGGACCTAACACCAAAAGTACATTTATTAGGATTCAAACGGAGTTGATACTTTCTCAATCTCTGAAACATCTTCAACAAATACTCCATATGTTCTTCTTCAGTGCTTGACTTAACGATCATATCATCCACATACACTTCAACTTCTTTGTGCATCATCTCATGAAACAGAGTGGTCATGCCCCTTTGGTAAGTAGCACCTGCATTTGTCAACCCAAAAGGCATTACTTGGTAACAGAAAGTGCCCCAAGGTGTGATGAACGAAGTTTTCTCCCTGTCTTCAACAGCCATCTTGATCTGATTGTACCCCGAGTAACCATCCATAAAGGAAAAAACTTTGGATTTGGCAGTATTATCAACAAGTACATCAATATGAGGTAATGGGAAATCATCCTTTGGACTAGCTCTATTCAAATCTCTGTAATCAACACACATCCTGACTTTACCATCCTTCTTGGGAACCGGTACTATGTTGGCCAACCACTGAGGATACTCTGAAGTAATAAGAAAACCTGCATTAATCTGTTTCTGAACTTCTTCCTTAATCTTGAGAGCCATATCAGGATGAGACCTTCTTAATTTCTGCTTCACTGGAGGACATTCTGGCTTCAAAGGTAGACGGTGTTCCACAATCTCAGGATCCAACCCAGGCATATCTTGATACGACCATGCAAAGATGTAAACATATTCTCTGAGCAACTCTACTACCCTTGCTTTGACTGATTCTTCCAAACCTGCTTCTATCTTGATTTCTCTTTTCTCTTCCTCAGTACCCAAGTTGATCAATTCTGTAACTTCCTGGTGAGGCTGAATGGCCACATCTTCCCGATCCAACAATCGTCTAATCTCATTAGGAATCTCTTCATCCTCCTCTTCCATAGCTTCATAGACTGGAAACTCAAAGTTGATAGAGGGTCTAGAATCATTGTACTCAACGGGCTTATTGATGTTAATTCTGCATATGATTGATGATTGATTTTACTTTAATAAGAATGCAAAATTTTTATTTGATAAGAGTAATAAGAATAGAAAGGTGAAAAATAAAATATATATGATTTGTTTTTTGTGTTACCATTTTCTAGAATAAAAGGATATAAAGAAAATATAAAAAAGTCATGATAAAAACGACGATTTTCATTAACATTCTTGAAGCAATTTAAACAAAGCCCGAACATAGTCTCACTCTTGTTTGGGGCAGGACAAAAGGATTTTTCTTAAAAAAACATAAAATGACAAACATATTACTTAGACAGAGGAATGACAGAAGGGACATCAACAGCAATCCAGTTGTGGCATATTCCTCCAGGAGTCACAAAAGATGGTGGTCCTTCTTCGTCTTCATCTCCAATAACAGCATTGATCTCTGAGGGATTGTTGATAAAACCAGCACTGCGGAAAACATCTTCAAATGGCTCTCTCTTCCCTATTCTGGTAGAAGGAGTAAAACCCAAACCAGCTCTGTTCTT
The DNA here is from genome assembly GCA_954870985.1 of Trifolium fragiferum. Lineage (NCBI taxonomy): Eukaryota > Viridiplantae > Streptophyta > Magnoliopsida > Fabales > Fabaceae > Trifolium > Trifolium fragiferum. Next base: position 23,450,062 of record OX940791.1, on the reverse strand, counting down.
ATTCTCTGACAACTGTAGTACCTTTCCCCAATAGGCAGTCTTGCCTTCTTTCACAGCCCTTTGTGCATCCTTCAAAGATGCCATAGATGTCTCAGCTCTGATCGGACTTTTCTCCTCAAGGGAGAGTCCTTGAAACACTGTACCGTCTGATTCATCCGCACCAATACATGAGAAATTTGATAAATGACTAATAAGCAGGGCTTCCTCCCCATTCACAATTACCAGCCTTCCTTCTTTCACATACTTCAACCTCTGATGTAAAGTGGATGTCACGGCACCGGCCTCGTGAATCCATGGACGTCCCAAAAGACAACTGTAAGCAGCTTGTATATTCATCACTTGAAAAGTAACTTGAAACTCATGCGGACCAACTGCAATAGGTAAATCCACCTCACCAATCACTGACTTTCTTGAACCATCAAACGCCTTCACAATCATGGAACTTGGCCCCATATAGGCATCCTTGTAGGAAAGTTTGTCTAAAGTAGTTTTAGCCATCACATTCAGAGACGACCCAGTATCAATCAACACATTGGATAAAGCATTTGACTTGCAATTGACTGACACATGCAACGCCAAATTATGATTTCGTCCTCTCTCGGGAAGTTCTTCATCACTGAAACTCAGATTATTACAAGCAGTCACATTTCCCACTATACCTCCGAACTGGCTTAAAGTTACATCTTTCTCAACATAAGCTTGATCCAACACCTTCATCAGAGCCTCCCTATGGGCATCAGAACTCATCAACAAAGACAACATAGAAATCTTAGACGGAGTTTGCAACAACTGGTCTACTATCTTGTATTCATTTCTTTTGATTAGTTTCATCACCTCATCAGAATCTTCATACTCTTTTTCAACTGGCTTACTAGGAACACTGACTGGCACTTTCTCAATAACAGGGGTACTTGGCTTTTGAGGAACTGCCCCTTGGATAACACGACCACTTCTCAGAATTCTGCTATTATCTGTAACATTGCTCACTGTAGTCAAAGGAGGGATAGAGGTCTCCACTCCATTTTGTATCATGGTAGCTTGATATCTGTAAGGTATGGCCTTCTCAGAAGCGTAAGGCACAGATCCTGGCACACGAATTGTAAGTCCGGGAATATTACACTCTCTGCTATTGTAAATCATCTCCAAACGATCAGCAGTACTAAGCTCTGGTGTAATACCACAAACCTCTTCAACTTTCTTTGTCACTAACAGCTCTCCTTTGTCCATCAAACCTTGGATATCTTTTTGAACTTGGGAACAACCATGGGGATCTGACAGACACACTTCACAAACTGAATGATCATGATCGAACATCTTTGTTTTGCACATTTTGATATGGATAGGAACCAGAGGAGTCTTGATACTTTTCACACTGAGGATGACATTTGTAGCTAGGTAGGGTTGAATGAAATGGACAGAGGGATTATGATTTGGTAGAGGGTTTGTTTGAACATTGGGGTTCTCGTCTTTGAAAGTCAACACTTTGCTTCGGACTAAGTCCTGGACAGCCTTTTTGAAAGCAAAACAGCGTTCCACATCATGGCCAGGTGCCCCTTGGTGGAAAGCACAAGTCAAGTCATTACGGTACCAAGTAGGTAGTACAGCAGGCACTGGAGGTGGTGGCCTTGTCTGAACAAAATTCTTGGCAAGTAAGGCGGGGAACAAATCTGCTTGATAATATCTTCAAAGTACGATAGTGTGTCAGCTGATACATTGTGTTCAACTTGTTGATATGGCCAAATAGGTTGCTCTTCAAGATATGAATTTTGTTCCCAATAGTATTGTCCTTGAAGATCACCTGCAAATTGGGTCTCACCACAACCATCTGTATCTAACAATATAGGACATGCATCGCTAATATGAAAACTAGAAGAACAAATATTACACATCACAGTTGGAATATGATTTTGATAACATGATTGTTGTTTCCTTGCTTCCAAGCAATTAATGATATAAGCCAACTGATCCAATGAATCTCCCATTTATATTTTTTTTTAAGAAAAGTTTTTTTTTTTTGGTTTAGAAAAAAAAATGAATAGAAAAATGCAAAATCGCACCAAAAGAAATCTAAAAAATATAAAAATACCACCTAAAATCTCTAAAAATCAAAGAAATCTAAATATATTTTTTTTCAGATTTTTTTAAATATATGGAAAATTTAAAAAAAAATAAAAAGTGGTCTAAACAAAGGAATTTCGGATTTTCAGCCTAAAATTTCGTATCTTTGATACGAAAGTATTATTCCTTGATTTTTTTGGGATTTGCTCACCAATTTTCGGCCAAATCTAAGCAACTGACCGAAAACAGATTTTTTTTTTCTTCAGCTTCAATGCGAAATCCAACGTCGGAACCTGAAACAAATGAAAAACTAAAAGAAAAAAAAATTGTTAATAAGGTTAGCTTGTTCTCAATTTTACTAATTTCAATCAGAGATCCCCGGCAGCGGCGCCAATTTGATCGCGGTCGTTTCGTGATCAAAATAAGTAAATTAAAAGTAGTACGTAACAAGGTAAGATAACCTTGGTCGTTTCCCAAGGACTCTCGATCAATTAGCAATATTGGAACAAATTAAACTGTAAATTATGGGGTTTTCGATTGAGAAAAACAGTAACGAGATGATGAAATTAATTAATAGAGAAGCAATCAATCCGTTGGTTTTAGGTAAACTTCATTCAATCGTCTATCATAGGTTTCTAGAAAATATACTTTTCAGTTTCTATTCTTGATTGATCGTGAAACTAACTAATCAAGCGTCAATTAATTTTACAGAAATTCGGACTGAATTAACAAGCGTAAAACAGTTGTTCGATCAATCATGAAAGTAAACAAGCGTCACAGAACATGATCAAGGTCATTACGTGAATTTAATCAATCCTATAAACAAGCGTTATAGACTCTATCAATTTCTTTTCGAATTAAATTAAACAAGCGATAATCAATCCGAATAACCTCGCTACAATTGCAATCCGAAATTAAACAAGCGATAAATACGAATTGCATTCAAATTAATCAAGAGGCGACGAAATTGAAAGAGAAAGAATTAAAACATGAACTATAATTGCATTAATATCCAAACCTCAAGATTATGAATTGAAGTGCCTTAACCAACAAATCGACCTAGAGTTTTAGTTGCTCATAATTCGTTTGCACAAATCCTTATTTTTTCGTGAATGACTGAATTAATAACCCTAGGGCGGAATTTGGTTTTTATAGTAAAGCAAAAACGGGCCACAAAACAATTGGGTCAAAAATTATAAGCTATGCTGAAAATAATTAAATCTTGTAAGTCTGGAACATTGACGAGTATATATGACTCCTTTGCGCTCTGAATTAGCTTTCGACTTCAACATAAAAGTTGTAGCTCTTTGTCTTAGCTTTCCAACGCAACTGACCGCGTCTCAATCCGATATTCCTAGCTCCAGTTATGGTCTGTGCAATGAGAAGGTGTCAATTTATTATTTATTCAGAAAATAAGTGCGAAAATAGAATAAAGTTATAATTATACTTAAATATAAAAACACACTAAAATAGTAAAAATAGTAAAATAAACTATAGGAATACATGAGTACAATAGTAGAAGAACGTGCATTAAAATGCACTGATCAGGAAGATTTAAAAAGTGGTGGGCCATATAGGGGTGTAATTGGACCGGTTTGGATCGGTTTTTGATGAATCCAAAGTCCGAACCAATGTGTACTTAATTGGTTCGGTTTGGTTCAGTTTGTCCTGTTTTTGAAAAATGAGACCGAACCAAACTAATCGGTTTGGTTCGGATACTTTTATCGGTTTTATCATTTTTTTTATTATTATTTTTTTTTTTTTTTGCAATATCCTCTAATTCTAAACTGATATCCATGTCAGGACAAACAAACATAAAAAGGGAAAAATTACAACATCATGCAATTCCTGTTTAAGGACAAGAAAAACTTGTTAAGAACTTAACTAATAATTGCATATAAATCAAAGATAATAACTATGTGAATTTAAAATTAACAAATAATAGCAAAAACAAGTAATACAATGCTTTCATTTATATGATTTCATTAACAGACTTAGTAGTAACACATTAATTTTATATTACATAAATGATAGCAAAAACAGACTTAGTATTACTCAAATAATAAAAAAAACAACAGACTTAGTAACTCTACTAAGAGTAAGACTTAGTAACTCAGAACATTATTTGTCAAATATTGAAACCACAATTTAAAACATACTAATGTAAATAAAGGGTGTTCACCAAATACAACCTTTCTGATATATAGACCCACCAATTTAAAACATAATTTAAACTATTAAACAACAAAGAAGTATTAGTAACTCTACTAAGGTGCTAGGAGTTTTAAATGGGTGTTGCAGGTTCTCAATTTTGTTCCCTGCTAGTGGGTTAAGAGGTAGTTCTGTGGTTCTTTGTTTTGGTGAATCATGGTGTTTCTTTGCTCCTGTGTGTGTGTCGTTGGTGTATCAGTGTTGCCTTGTAATTTGTTTCAACTTTCAAGTACCCCTAGTGAGCATATCACCACCAATGAGCAAAATAATTTCTTGACAATTTCATTTGCCGATACTAACAATTTCATTTTAAATCATCAAAAACAACTTTTATTTTACAATCATCATAGCATACATTTACAAATTAATAGATTTGCTTCCATTTTACAAACAAGATTTTAAAAAGAAGATGAAAACAAACTTACAGTGAACGAGGGAGATAGAGACATGAACGGAAGAGACGTGACCGAGAGAGAGAGAGATGAACGGAAGAGAGATGATTGAAGGAGACGGTGAAGAACAATGAGATGAGAGAACATTAGGGTTACTATCTTTGCTTCATTTCATTTGGCTGCGCAAGGAAGGAAAGGAACAGAAGAAGAAAACCTATCAAATTAAGGTTGGGCCGGTTCAAGTTTAAGTGTGGGCTTGGTCTAAAATTGATTTTATAATAGCTACCGGTTCGGTTCGGTTCTGCATCGGTTTTCAACAACTGGAACCGATAACCGAACCAAACCAGGTCAGTTTTCATTGGTTTGGTTCGATTTTTTGTTCGAACCAAAAAATTCGGTTTTTTTTTCGGTTTGGTTTGGTTTGGATCATCGGTTTCATTGGATTTTTTCGATCCGCTTTCACCCCTAGGGCCATATATTAATTAATATGTGGTTGAGAGATTAAGAGAGAGATTAGGAGGAAAAAAATTAGGGTTAACATAAAGCAAAACCTTACTTTTATTATAATTAAGATTAAGATTAAGATTAGCCAAAGTATATATACCAAAAATATTTGAGTACATTAAACATGTAAATGTGCGTAACAGCCAAAATCAGTAATAATATTTAACAATAAGTATAACTGAGTACGTATCACAAAATGTACCATAAAATATTATTCCTAATATGATATATTTTAGTCTTAACAGAATGCAACATAAAATTTTCATTTAGATTACTTTGTCCCTCTACACATCACTTAGTTGACGAAGAACATGAGTCATGAAAATATAACCTTCGTGGTGCTACTTTAGTAGATTTCATTCGAAGGCCATTTTTTCGTCTTTTCTTTATTCCCGACGACAATGGCTTCTTAGCTGCATGAAGTAAATCATGAAACTTTTGATCATTTATATCTTGAGACTCCCCTGTTTCTTCATCACAGTGAATTTGATTCTGTGGACCAACAACATCATAAACCGTGCTCTCAAATCTACTATCGTGTTTGTTTTGTCGCGCTTGTGTTGGTTTTTTCTTACAAATGAGTAGTAAACTCTACACACAACTCCGGATCACATTCTCCGTGGCATGTCCAGTACCAATAATCAGGTTTGAACCCTCTCATATAAACATGAAGTTTAACTTCTTCGGGGTCTAAGAATTTGAGATTTTTGCATTTAGAACAAGGACATCTAATTTCTTTGCTTGATGTGTCTTGTTTGACTGCAAAAGACACAAATTCATTTACCCCTTTTAGAAATTCATCGGTAAGGCCCCTTCGACCAGGCATTAGTCCATTATACATCCAACTACGGCTTCGGTGGATGTCCATATTCTGTCATATAATCAAGCCAAGTCTACACATTACAATTAACATATTTTTAAAATTAAACATCTATCAAGATAAAGAAAAGAACCATTTGAGTAAGACAGCAAAATTAATGAACAAATAAGTTACAGATTTAGAATATTGGTAATTTGGTAGAGTAGAGTATTTAAGGCACACAAGAGATACAAAACAATCACATTAAAGAAAAACTAAAGGACGTTACCTTCAATTTTTTTTTTTGATGTTTTTCCTTAACACTACAATGGCTAGAATTAATTATTAATTATTCTAATATGAACAAAGCGCTAACACAGACACGAAAACCTAGTGTTGTCAATGGAGGATGACGAAGAGCCAAAATCCCACCATGTCGGCTGCTGTGTGTCACCGTCATATTGACCTACGGCAGAATATCCCGCAATATTGGCCAAACTTAGACATGGTGGAGATCCGAAAAAACTGCCACCAATATGCCATGGTGCTGCCACGGCTGATATTTAACAATGTATACTACGGATACCGAATATAACAATGACATTGACATGTGGGCACCGGTAGTAAACTAAGAAAATGAACTAATAATAGTCCCGCAATATATGTCGGTGTCCAACATCGACACGGGCGGACACCAAAGATGTCTTTGATCAAAAGTGTTGATGCTATAAAGATAATAATCACTAAACGAAAGGATTAATTTGATTGATGCAGTACCTGTTTTTTTTTTACTGTACATGTGGGTGTACGCGGATTGGGTTGAGTTGACAGATTGACCCGTACCCACGAACACCCCTATTCTATTGTATACTTTAGGCATTAAGTAAAATATGAACTGGCTTTGTTTAAAAGTAAGATTGGTTGTAACTAAAAATTCTAAACTAACCAATTTCTACTAGTAATTACAAATCTATTGGCCTCATAAACAAAACTTCAAGAAAAAATATATAATATAATCAAATACTAACACAAGCTAATCACCAAATCATGTATTATATGTGTAGATCTCATGAATCCAATAAGATCAAACACTACGAGAGAGAGAATATTAAAATAAAGTTATTGAGGAGTAGAAAAGAAAAAAAAGAAAAAAGGAACTTCTGAGACAAACAAATCTGAGGAGAATCAACCTGCAAACTAAACAAGGAGATGATGGAGCAGTTCGTAGAAGGAAATATTTTTTTTTTGGTCGAGGTTCGTAGAAGGATATTGATAAATAAGAAATTGGAAATTGTCAAAGGAATTAGATTATTAGTTTATTTGAAATAATAGATTAGTTTTAGTTTGTTTCTATTTTTCCTATTTTCCCTAGATCTAATTATTTGATTAGATTATTATCTTAGTTAAATAAGGTATTTTCCGATTTCTATGGTTTGTTATCAACTTGCATTTATATAGCAAATATGTCAAATTTATAACCAATAAATATTTTCTCTCTAAAACTCTTATTTATACTTGCAAATCTCTCAATTGTATCAGAGTCTATTTTAAATCATTAAAACCTTACTTAAGATTTCGAATTTTATCGGTTAATCCTTCAAATTCACTTTTCCCATCTCAAAAATTGCAAGATGGAGAATTTCTTAAAATTTTAGTCGTCAGAGGAAATTAGAAAAGTGGAAGCAAAATCTTTTTAATTTATTTTGTTTTGAAAATATCAAAGGGAAATAAAATCTTTTAATATTGATTTTCTTAAAAATGGTACAGCATCTTATAGTTATTGATTAAACAACCACTACAAAAAATGCACCAAATAGCGGGAGTTTTGTAGAGGAGGTTTATGGTCTGTTTGGCTAGCCAAAAAAGTTAGCTTATAGCTTATGTCTTATAGTTTATAAGCTAAAAGACCTGTTTGATAACAGACTTTTTTGTATGAGCTTATAGCTTATTTTACTGACTTATAGCTTATTTTCCAGATGCTATTTCAAGTAGCTTATAAGCTTATAGCTTATAGCTTATTGTTTTTTCTTCCATTTTTACCCCTTATTATTTTACTAATGTTCACTCTTATCCTTTTTTTTTATTTCACTTTAAAATAAACCATACCTTTTTTTTTGCTACCAGATAAACCATAGTTTTTTTTTAATGAATATAAGCCATACTTTTTTTTTATAAACCATGCATAATCATTCATTATTATCTTATGACAATTTTTACGTGAATATAAATCTTATGTATGCACTACCAAAAAAAAAAACCTTATGTATGCTACTCACTATAAAAAAATAACGTTGCTCAGTTTTATAAAATAGGCTAATAATTATTGTTTTGGACCAAAATATAATAATAAACAATACTTTTTTAATTTTGTAAAAATAAAAACCATACTTTTTTAATAAAAAAGTCAATAAGATAACCCATAATTTTTTTTAAAAAAAATTTCAACCAATAACAATTAGTTTAGTAATATAAAAAATATATATTATATTAGTACATTTAATTTTTAAATTTCAAGTATATTAAATATTAATTTGACATAAATTTTATTTTGAATTAACAATACCCTTTTATGTCATTTTACATTTATCAGCTAGTTGAACCGCTAATTTTACCAAACACTTCAATTAACTTATCAGCCATCAGTCATAAGCCATCAGCTATCAGCCATAAGTTATAAGCTATCAGCCATCAACTAGCTTATCAGCCAATCGCTAATTTTGCCAAACAGAGCCTTAGTGAAACTCCCCATATATATGTCAAAAAGGAATTTTTAAAGAAATACTTTCTTAATTTAGCAGGGGTTTAAACCCCCACAATTTTATTTTTTTTTGGTACAAAAAACCCCCACAATTAAATATTAAATTATAAATAAAATATTCTTATTTACCTGCTTTTATTTTTATGTTATTTTTCTTTCTCAAATGCAAAAACAGTAGCAAAAACACTGAACTAACGCACGCAAACACTGAACGAACGCAAACATTGGGAGAAGTCATCGGAAACGAACAACGCACGCCGTGAAGTTCATCGGAAACGCAAAGATATGGAAACCATCGGAAACGCAGAAGCTCTGAAAACTCCACCGTGAAGTCCACCGTTTCTGCCGCTTCTCTCTTTCTTCTCCATCGTCCGCCCCTTCTCGCTACAGGTAATGTTTCAATCCATCAATTTCTCAAATTCAATTTCATCTCATTCAGTTTCACCAATTTCGATTTCGATTTATTCATCTGAATCATGCTTCAATTTCGATCTCATCCAGTCTTGAACTGTTTCTCACTAATTTCGATTTATTCGATTTCAATTTATTCATCTGTTCCATATTTTTCTATTGTTTAGGTTTTCCTTCACTGAATCATGTTAGAATTAATTTAATATTGATCATATACATAAGACATGCTCAAACTATAAATGATTAAAACCATAATCCACTACAAGAAAAACTCAATTTATTGACGGATTTTAATAACATCTATTGAGGACTTAAGCCCTCAATAAGTTGCTGACGGCCTAAACCCTCGGTAAATGAAAAAAAACCCTCACAAATTTACTGGCGACCTAAGACCTCAGTAAATTTCTGACCCTTACACTTATTGGCGGCCTAAGCCCTCAGTAAATTTACTGACGACCTATATTGTTTTATTTTTATAATAACATTTTTCTATATATTTTTTTATATATGTTTATTGTTTTATTCCTATTTTTAAGCATTTTTTTTTTATCTTTCTATATATTTTCTATATTTTTTTTATAAATGTTTACTATCTTATTTATACTTTTAAGCATATCATATTTTTTTTTTTGTATCTTTCTATATTTTTTAAATATTTTTTTAGTTGAATTACATTGAAGGATATAAATCGTGAAACGTAGTTAAGCCTACTAAGGATAAATTAACAACTTTGTAGCTGTCGATTTTAATATATTAGAAGTAGAAAAATTGTAATTTTATGAATAGATAGAAATATATTGGAAAAATATTTAAAGAGTAGAAAATTATGTAGAAAATTTGTAATCTTTTTCTTCGTCACAATGAAATATTTTATAAATGATAATAATATTTAATTTAATATATCCAATTTCATTGCTATAATTATTAAAAAAATATTTCTAAATTATCATTGGTGATAAATTAAATCATTTATTTCATATTTTAATAAAAATTAAATTATATAAAAAGTAAATAATAAAAATAAAATAAGTGTTGATAAAAAAGTGAAAAATAAAGAAAGGAAATAATTGTATTAGACTAGATGCCTTTTAAAAAAAAATTATTAGACAAAATTAATAAGTGTTTGTTAGAAGACTTAGTAAAAGAAAAATATGTTATAATATTTTAACATTTGCGTAAAAAAAGAAGAAGACTTTATCAAAAAAAATAAGGTTTTCTTTTCTTCTAGTTCAGTTAATCGCTTTTTACTTCAGAGCAGAAAATCTAAAACCCTAATTAGAAGCCGCTCTCGTCTCAACACCATCACTCTCTCCTCTTCTCAACTCAATCAATCTCTTCCGCGTTCAACCTTTTTATGCTCTCGCTCACGCTCATATGTTCTTGTGTTCAATGAAGGTAAGTGATTCTCTCTTTGGTGTTTTCCCCCTCAGTTTGGTGTTTATTTTTTTGCATTTTCGAAATCGATCCATGACGAACTCTAATCTCATGATTCAACTTCCAATAACAGCAGATCGAGTCCAGGACGAACACTATTCTCACGATTCAGCTTCCAATCGTAAAAAGTCGTGACCATGACGAACCCTAATATAGTGTTTCAGCTTCACATCGCAGACTCATGTTATTCTCTCAACTCCAACATTCTCTGCTTGCTTCTGTGAGTGAAGTTACTAAAACTGAAATCTAAATTGTTCATTTTTGTTGTGTTCTCTTGTTATCGTTTTTTGTTGAACTTCAAATTTTGGTGTTTTTTCAGGATTATGAATACTTGTCATGAGTATTATCATTGAAGTTGGATGACCCTAATTCACCAACATTGTTGCTTTCATTGCTTGCTTTCATTGTGCAGCAGACAACAAACATTTATAATGCGAAATTGAATTTTGATTGGGTAAAAAGAGCGACTCCTAAGTATAGCCCAATGCATTTTTAGTAATCTAAAAGTTATTTCTATCACATTTCTTGCCAAAGAGGCTTTCATGTTAAAGAGATCTTTCTTATTCCTAGATGTGTATCCATGTCTCCATTCACTCCGAAGATTAGAATAACAAAGAGACAATAGAAAAGGATTAAAAATATGTTAAGTATATCGTTTTCTATTAATTGATGCACCAAACAAAAAATTTAAACATGATAGATTAATTTAACACTATCCTATTTCTTTATACAGCGCATTTAACGGTTCAAAAAACAATAATTATGATAGTAAACAAATAAAAAGTATTACCTCAAAAAAATATTTTTAAAAAATTTAAATAAATGCACCCTTTATGCTTTTAAATCCATAAATCTCAAATTTCGTGTTCTCTATAGTATGGTTCTTGTTCTTATTCTGTATTTTCATCTTCTTCAAACCCCATATTAATGCAAAATAAAACCCAAAAAACCCATATGTTATAATGGTATAAGTTACTAAGTTTCCATCATGACTCATAATAATATATATTATAGATAGCTCCATATATTATTCATAGCTTTAAAAAAGTTATTTTTTCTATTATATTTTTAAAAATGTTTTTTATGATAATTTCATTATCAATGGTAAAAGTTATTTAAATTTCATCTTTTTAATAATTAAAAGAGTGATTTTGATATTCAATAACTTAAATATTCATGTTAGAGATTTTAACTTAATAAAAATCACAATTTTTTAGAAAAACTATCTCTAAAAAATAATTTTTATGAAAAAAAAAATTTCAAATAGCTTTTTTTAAGTGATTTTGTTTTGAAATTTTATGATCCAAAAATATTTGTAATAAAATGATGAAATACTTAAAACAACGTTTTAAGATAAACTATTCAATCCAATTTTTCATTTGAAGTTTTTATATATAAAAAAAAAAAAAATCTTTGTTAAATTTGAAGCTAATGGTCTCAGCACGTCGTTCATTCCTACCGTTTATTTGGCTCTTATGCGTGTGGGTTATTTAGAACAAGAGAAATCAACGCTTATTCAGAAATACAGAAAAACCCTCACCTCAATTGTTGGACAAGGTCAAACTTTATTCTTGGTGGTTGAAGACAACAAATATAAATTTAGTCTCTAACTAATTACCATAGTTGGTGATCGAGTCTGCTCCATTGTTTGGGCATGATGTAACTGTGTAGTTTTGTTTTTCTGGTTTGCTCTTTTGCTTTCTGTATCTGTAAACTCTTTTAGTCGCTTTTGGTACACCTTATGCTTAAGGGACTAATTATTTGATTAATATATATCTCATTTTGACTTGATAAAAAAAATTGTTAAGCAAATTTTAACACAAAAATAATATACTATAATTAAAAATCCATTTTCAAAAAAGTTAAGAACAAATGCACATTGACACAGAAAAGTAAACAAACATGGAGAATGAACTTATTGGATTGAAATTTTAGTATTTATGCTCCTGCTACCCCTCAATTTATATCGATAACAGCTTACAACACAAATGACTCCGTAAGAATCCACCTCCATTTGTAATTATGACTTATAAATGGAAATTGTTGGATATGCCTTGAAATCTCGGTTACAAGAAGTAAGAAATTCTTGGATGCGAAACTCCCAGCTGCGCTGGACGCGGGTCTATTGCCGTTGGGCGCCGGAAACGATGCAGAAAGTGCGTTTTGAGTCTGCCATTGGCGCCAGGTGCTGGCAATATGGCGCTAGACGCGGGCGCGTGTGACAGTTTGGACTGTTGTGCAGATTTTGTGGAAAAATAGTTTTTCGGAGGATATCTTACTTGGATTGTGTTTGTTTTTAAATTGGATATATTAAAAAACAATATGAGATTTGGTTTTATTTTAAAAGATTGCTTTTAAAATAATAGGCATATATTTTTCTATAAATATGAAGTGTTTTATTCATAGAAAAATGGGGAGAGCGACAAGATGTAGGGAGTTGGGGTTTGCCACCACAAAAGGCTAGAGTTTTGAATCCTAGGGCAAACTATTCTTGGGATCACCTTGGGTTGACTAGGTCAAATTGAGTCTTTTGGCCACAAAAAGAGATTCGGGATTTTGGGTAGAATTATGATTAATTCTTGTAACCCAATTGGGAACTCTTGTAAATTGACTATTTGATCATAGTAGAACGGATATGTGCTCTCTCACTACTAGAAAAATCTTAAATGTCGACGGACAAAATCTGTCTCTAAAATGCAAATATTCTGTCATTAAGCAGGCTAGAGACGGATTTGATCCCGTCGGTAATTTCCTCGTCTCTAAACTATTAGAGATGAACAAAATCTATCTCTAAAATGAAAATATCTGTCTCTAAAAAAAATATTTGTCTCTAATTGTTTTTTCTGTCTCTAATTCCATCTCTATTAGAGACGAAATATATTCTGTCTCTAAATTCCGTCGGTATTTTAACTTTTTCTAGTAGTGTCTCTCCCAGAGTAGATTCGTTAACATCGAATTGGATAAAAAAATCATTGTGTGTTCTTTTCTTTTTGTCATGTTTATTGTTTGGATTAACCATCATCATCATCTCTATCAACTTATATTTTGGTTACTTGGTTCTATTTGCTCCACACATCAAGGTTATTGGTGTGAGTTATCAGTCGAATTCACAATAATTGGCGCCCACCGTGGGGCAAGGATCAAATCGATAATCAAGTACCATGGGTTTGAAGTTTGATATCGAGAAGTTCACCAGGAGTAACGACTACGGGTTGTGGAAGGTGAAGATGAGGGCGATGTTGATTCAAATCAAGTGTTGAAGCGTTGAAGGAAGAAGCACGGTTGTAATAGTTTTGCAAATTGCGAGGGGGGGTTCATAGGTGAAGTATCGGATTTGAGACTTTGGTGGAGAAATTTCACTTTAAGGTGGAGTCGTTTCATCTTGAGGTGGAGGCTTCCGGTAGTGGGACTATAGGAAGAGAAACAACATTAGCTCTTGGCTATCTAGTAGGAGATAGGGAGGAGAGTGGCAGTGTTGCACTGAAGTGGTATGACTATCAGGACCTTGTGGGGAATGTTTCAATTGTGGCTGAAGAAGTGCAAAACTTGGAAGATCTCCAGGGAGGCAATTGAAAGCAACGGTGATCATACTTGGTAACTTGTAGGTCTACTAGAGGTAGTTGGGTACAAGGAGAGTTTGATGTTGTAGTTTGTGGAACCACCTAAAATTCCAAGGTTGGTTTGGAGCCAAGCAAGACTTCGAGAGGATGGAAGGCATTCCGGGGGTCGAAGGTGGTGAGGCTTATAGGGTTGTCCTAAAAATCTATGGATAGTCGGAGGCAAGCAATACTTCCAGAGGACGGACATGTTCAATCTGGGGCTGAAGGGGTATGGTAGAGCTTGTAGGACTATCTAAAATTTCGGTGATAGTTGGATGCAAGTGTTTCTTCGAGAGTACGAAGCCGAACACTCTAGGGTCGAAGAGGTTGCGGTGAATCTTGTAGGGGCTACCTAAAATCCTATGGTGGTGGGATGCATGAGCTTCATGAGGCGGAAGGCATTCCGAGGGATGAAGTGGAGGTAATACTTGTGGTTCTAGTAAGGGTTGTTGGAAGCAAGTGGAGAAGGTCGAGGTTCATGTGGGACTTGGACTTGGCCGGTGTTCTTGAAGAGAAGTTCAAGATGGAGAGAGCAGCGCGGTGGTTGAGTGAATCACCATCGATTTAGAGACAAGGTGGAGAATTGTTGGATATGCCTTGAAATCTCGGTTACAAGAAGTCAGAAATTCCTGGATGTGAAACTGCCAGCTGCGCTGGGCGCGGGTCTATTGGCGTTGGGCGCCAGGAACGATGCAGAAAGTGCGTTTTGAGTCTACCATTGGTGCAAGCTAGCGCTAGGCGCATGTGACAGTTTAGACTGTTGTGCAGATTTTGTGGAAAAATAGTTTGGATTGTGTTTGTTTTTAAATTGGATATATTTAAAAACAATATGAGATTTGGTTTTATTTTAAAAGATTGCTTTTAAAATAATAGGCATATATTTTTCTATAAATATGGAGTGCTTTATTCATAGAAAAATAGGGAGAGCGACAAGATGCAGGGAGTTGGGGTTTGCCACCAAAAAAGGCTAGGGTTTTGAATTCTAGGGCAAACTATTCTTGGAATCAAATTGAGTCTCTTGGCCACGGGAAGAGATTCAAGATTTTGGGTAGAATTAGGATTCTTGTAACCCAATTGGGAACTATTGTAAAGTGACTATTTGATCATAGTACAACGGAGAGATGCTCTATCCCCTAGAATAGGTTCATTAACACCGAACTGGGTAAAAAAATCATTGTGTGTTCTTTTATTTTTGCTGTATTTATTGTTTGGATTAACTATCATTATCTTTATCAACTTATATTTCGGTTACTTGGTTCTATTTGCTCCACACATCAAGGCTACTGGTGTGAGTTATCAGCCGAATTCACAACAGAAATATGGAATGAGACGACCCTTTCCAGAATGGACAAAACTTAAGTACAGTCCCTTAGAGGTTGTTGGAACTATTCTCAAATAAAATTGTGACATGTGTATTACTAAATCTAGTCATACATGTAATCACTGTATCCCGTTAGTTCATGAATCTTCTGTTATTCCCTTTCGTCACGCACAGCTCGCAACAAATTACTTGTCATTGATACAACCTATGGTGGAAAGGGATATGTAATGGAAAATGCTATTTAGTAAGAATTTCATGATGCAAGAAAGAGAAGAATCTTATGTGTTAAATTTTGATTGGTTAAATTATAATTACTATTTCTCCCATGTATGGTTAGCCAATATTTAATTGGTCAAATTCCCTTATTTTGTGGATTATTCTCTTTCTTGTATAGATATTTCTTACTAAATAACATTACTCATATCGAATACAACCTATGGTTACGACCACACGTTTTCTTCCCCTTCGTCCATGGAAATAATGCGATACAATTCCTATGCTATATATAACATATAATATTAATATTATTATATCACTAAAAAGTGAATCGAAAAAAAAAATCGTAAATATTTTCCGGTTAGCTCTCTCTTTAATCTACAATCTACACAATTGTTATGATACAATACTGGGCGGTTGTTGCAACTTGCACGAAGCAGGGAGTCAGAAGCGGTTTTTCTCAAGTGTAGGTTAACAGAGATAAAAAGAGTTTAACGTGATATTTAGAGATTTTTGAGAAATTAACGTGATGTTAGTTTCAAAGACGGATCCAGGAATTTCCACAAGTAGGGTCATATTATTAACAATAATATATATATATATATATATATATATATATATATATATATATATATATATATATATATATATATATATATATTCATGAGAAAAAAAATTGAAATACCTACTGAGTATCTAAGAATTATAAGTGCTTTCTGAAATTCTGGTGGCAAGTGTCAGATGTGTAGAACGATGTGTACACTTTAGGAATCGTACGATGTGTAGCCTAATGTGTCAACATCGTGAACATGCTGAACTTGATGAACAAGTAAACAATTTAAAGTGCAGGAAACAATAAAACACAGTGAGTTTGTTAACCCAGTTCGGCGCTTAAACAAGCCCTAATCTGGAGGATACCAATCCAGGGATGAATCCACTATGGTAGTATCAATTCAAAGCTAAACTCCCCCGTTTACAACTTCTCACTTAATCACTACCCGTGCTAATTCTACCTAGGAACTCCTAGATATGAGAACCTCTGCTCACTCCCCCTCAACCTTACCCAGTAAGGATTTATTAACAAACTCAGTTTGGAGACACACTCCTAGAAACCTATGCACTCGTACCTAAAGGCTTTGAGTGTTGCACACTCTAACTCCTTGCTTCAAAGCTTTGGAGAAAGAACACTAGAAATTACAACTCTATCAAACTCAATCCTTACTTGTATCAAAATTATGATTCAAGTGAAGGCTCACAAATAACAATAAACAGACTAAGACCTAAGACTCGATTTCCTCAACTCTTGGCTTCGTACTTCAAAGTGTCTTTTGTCTTCCTTTATATAGAACAAGTTTCATGGGCTTGGATCTTCAATGTTGACAGCTGGCCTTTGTTAATTCTCCTTGAGATTTATTTGATCATAATCTTTTAATTGTTTGTTTCAAATCTTTTTGATCAAAGTCGGCCAATAAAATAAAACAGAACCATGAAAGATTATCTTGTTCCTTGGCGCGCAAGCTGGCACGATTTAATTTGAAAAACAAATCTTTTTCAAAAGATCGCGTGTAAATAAATAAAGGCGCGTCCAGCTAGGGCGTCCAGATGTGAAACCTGATGTGCCACACATCATGCTCCACATCATGGAATCAGGCTTATTTTACCAAATGAAGCCAACACCCTAAAATCCTCAACAATCTCCCCCTTTGGCAAATTTTGGGCTAAAATAATCTTTGAGTCACCCAACAAAACTTGGAGAGATGTGTAGGCACATCAGAGGCATGCAGCAGCGGATCAAAGCCTCACAAATGAAGAGAGAATTAAACTCTCACAAGATAGGAAAGTAACTTCCCAAAGACTGAGAAAAATAAATTCTCAGACACATACAAGCATGAGATTCCATGCACACATAAGGGAGGGTAGCAAACCCAGTAGTAGTTTACTCCCCTTTGAACTAGAGCACTTTCCAAGTACTTCCCCTAAATCTCATATTCCCTATAGGCTTCTTCAGAATGCATGACCTAGAGAGATATAGAGAAGTTTTAAACTTGGCTTCTTAAGAATGCATGACCAAGTTAAAACTCACAGATGTGTCAAACATCACACAAAATAGCAACTTCTACAGGCTTCTTAAGAATGCATCACCATGTAGAAATCATACAAATGGATCAACCATCTTCAATTGGACTTCTTAAGAATGCATCACCCAGTTGAAAACGTACAGATTAAGTCTTCAGAAAAACATGCTTTAGAAAACTAATTCTTCAAAAGTTGTTGAGAAAACATTTAAAGAAAAATAAGCATGTATGCCAGATGTGTAGTCAGATGTGCCACACATCACAATTTGCTGCAGTTAATACTTCAAAGAATTGTTCATTTTAAATTTTACTCCCCCTTTTTAGCCAAAATTTTGACAAATATAGTCAAACACATAGAGAGTAAGTAAAACACCATAGAATGCAGATAGCATGAGATGTAGAGATGATGGTGCATGAACAAAAAAAGGCACTCAGGCCATTATTAGTGCAGCGGTACAAGAACAAGCACACAAAGGTGCATCAGAAATCCAGGGCATAGCCCACAACATACAAGCAAAAACCAAGGAAATACTGAGTACAGGGAAATATTAATGAATTATAGAAATTCAAATATCCTGGCTCCCATCAGTTTCCTCAGCTTCAGAGTCATTGGGCTCCTCCTCCTCCAATTCCTCATCCCCAGCCATTGTTTGCTCATCCTCAAGCTCCAGTCCAGCAATGACTGCTTTCAGCTTGGCCTTCTTCTCATCCAGAGCCTTACAAGTCTCCTTTAAAGCAGTAATCATGTCTGTCCTAGACATTGCATTAGTTGAGCTGGATGTGCCCACATCAGGAGTTACATCAGACTGCTTGAGACTAAAAGAAATAGCAGACTCTCTTCTGCAAGAAAAATCATCCTTGCCCAGAACATCAGGTCTCTGGCTCAATATGATTCCACACAGCAGGGAAGGAAATGCAATGGGTAGTTTGACAGCTAGGTTTTTGGCATGTTTGATAGTCTGATCAAAAATATAAGTACCAAAATCAAAGTTAATTTTGTTACCTACAGTATAGATGAACCTAGCCAAACCTGTAGCCACATCACAGTTGTGTGTGGTAGGCACCCAGTTAGCAGCAGCAATCCTATTCAGGATGTTGTAGATTGGAGTGAGCTTGCTTGCTTGCAACTTTCCCTTCTTAGGCCAAGTCTTGACCTTTCCAGCTGTGATGGCCTTGATTATGTAGTTGTCATTGGCCTCCATCTCAGCATAGGGCTCCTCACTTCTGCCCAGAAATTTGTTGATCACAGTGGGAGAGAAGTGAATTTCCTTGCCTCTCACAAAGACTGTTTGATACTCCTTGTCCAAAGGATTATCACAGCCAGCAGGAATGTTTACCAAAAATTCTTTGACCACTTTCTCATAACAGTCAGTCAGCCCAGACACAGTTCTCATCAAGCCAGCACGCTTGATCAACCTCATAACCTCCTTGCACTGCAAGGCTTCAACACTTAGCTCCCTCTCCAGAGCTAACCTTCTGTGAGCAATGTACTTCCATTTACCAGCATGTGCAGGGTTGTGGAAGGAAATCAAATCAACTGGGATGTCAGGAATTCCCTGAGGAATTTTCTTCTTCCCATAGCTCTTCTTCACAGCAGACTCAATGTGGATCACATCAAGCTCCACATTGCGTTCCTCAGCAAATTCTTCTTCAGACTTACTGATGTGAGCTACATCACGCTCCCCATCGTACTCTGAGTCACTTGTAGGTGGCTCTTTTCTTTTCTGAGTCTTCTTGGCAGGTGGAACCACAGCTTTACTGTATCCCTTCTTGGGACCATACAGACCTTGCCTCTTGACAGGCTTCTTCTTCTCCTTGGTAGCAGCAGGAGATCTTTCAACAATAGCAGGACCCTTTCCACTTCTGGTCCTTCTAGCAATGCTATCCTCAGCAATTTTCTTCAAAGGGATGTCAGAATTGTAGCCTTCTATATCCACAACAATTGTATCTCCATCAACATCCTTGTCAGAAGGATTGGAGTCTTCATGGTCTGAACCTTCAACAGCTTTACCCTTATCAGACTGGGTATCATCTTCAGGTTCCTCAACCTCAGCAGGTTGATCTTCTTCAACAAATCCCTGTTCTGGAGAATCAGGAATATCAGCAGGTTCTTCAGCAACAATAGTCTCTTTTTCAGCAGCAGGAGACTTTTCTTCACCTTGTGGCAATGATGTGCCCACATCTACCACAACATCAGGCTCTTGCAGAGCCTGGAGTACAGAATCAATGATCTTCTGAGTCAAGGGGTGTCTTTGACCCTCAGAGATCTTCACAGCAGCCTTCTCAGGGTTAGGGTTTGAAGAACCTATACCCACAGATGCTTCAGCATCAGCATCACCAGATTTAGCAGGAAGGGGATCAATGTGCAGGCTTTCCATGGTGTGAACCCTCTTGGGTGAGCCAGTCTTTGGCTTCTTGCTTTTCTTCTTCTTCTTCTTTGATTTTTCTGTGGAAGGAGAAGGAACAACATCTTCCTCTGCAGCAATGGGGGTTGATTCCCTTCTTGATCGTTTAGACTTCTTCTTCTTTGATCCAGATGGTTTGATCATTGAAACAGGAGTGACATTGACGATCATGTCACTTTGAATATCTTCAGGATGTGGGGAATTTGGTTTTGGTGATGATGGAGGAGTGGTGGTTTTGGTTGAAGGAGATGTTTTAGTTGTAGTAGACATGATGATGATGATGATTTGATAAGAAGATTTCAAAGAAAAATTGCAGAGAGATGATCAAGGGTTTGAGAGAGATCAAGAAAATTTCTAAAGTTATTTGAGTGTTTGAGAACGAATGTGGTGAACAATGTGGTAGGCAATGTAATAGAATCTTGAATAAACAGATTTCTTGGAGTAAATTGCGAAATAGCCGTTGGAGAATTTTATGTTATGATTGCCTTTGGATTGCGTGCAACTATGAATGAAAAAAAAAAGGTAACCGTTGCACGCCGGAATAGCTATTATGGCTATTGATCCTCAAAGAGGCAAATACCAAGTTTGCCCCTTAACACCTCAAACCTATTTGCATCTAAAGCCTTTGTGAATATATCTGCCAGTTGATTCTCTGTGGCAACATGCTCTAGAGTCACAATGTTGTCTTCAACAAGATCTCTAATAAAATGGTGACGTATATCAATGTGCTTTGTCCTACTGTGTTGGATAGGATTTTTGGAAATGTTTATAGCACTTAGATTGTCACAGTATAATGTGAGCACATCTTGCTGCACATTGTACTCACCCAACATCTGCTTCATCCAAAGTAGCTGAGAGCAACTACTTCCTGCTGCAATATACTCAGCCTCAGCTGTAGAAAGAGAAACACAATTTTGTTTCTTGCTGAACCATGATATAAGGTTGCTTCCCAAAAAGAAACATCCACCAGAAGTGCTCTTCCTATCATCAGCACTACCTGCCCAGTTAGCATCACAATAACCCAACAATCTTGTGTCTTCACCATGAGAGTAGAGAATTCCATAATCACTTGTACCACTGACATACTTAAGAATCCTTTTGACTTGATTCAGATGACTCATCTTAGGCTCAGCTTGGTACCTTGCACACACACCAACAGCAAAGCTAATGTCAGGTCTACTTGTAGTGAGATAAAGTAGACTGCCAATCATGCTTCTGTATAGGCTTTGATCAACACTGACACCATGCTCATCTTTAGAAATTTTGAGATGGGTTGCTGCAGGAGTTCTCTTGTGATTTGCATTCTCCATTCCAAATTTCTTCACAATGTTCTTGGCATACTTGCTTTAAGAGATGAAAATTGTATCTTCCATCTGTTTGACTTGCAGACCAAGAAAGTAGGTAAGTTCACCTACAAGGCTCATCTCAAATTCAGACTGCATCTGATTCACAAACATCTTGACCATTGGATCAGACATTCCTCCAAACACAATGTCATCTACACAGATTTGTGCAATCATGAACTTGCCCTTTTCTTCTCTGACAAACAAGGTTTTATCTGATTCTCCTTTTCTATAACCTTGCTGCACAAGAAATTTGGTTAGCCTCTCATACCATGCCCTAGGAGCTTGCTTTAATCCATATAATGCCTTCTTCAATCTGTAGACATGATCTGGATAATTTGGATCAACAAATCCCTTGGGCTGCTCCACATAAACTTCCTCATTCAAGTAGCCATTGAGGAAAGCACTCTTCACATCCATCTGGAATAGCTTGAATTTCAAGATACATGCTACTCCCAAAAGTAACCTTATGGACTCAAGACGTGCCACAGGAGCAAATGTTTCATCAAAGTCTACTCCTTCAATCTGAGAGTAACCTTGAGCCACAAGCCTAGCCTTGTTTCTAGTCACAACACCACTTTCATCAGATTTATTCCTATAAACCCATTTAGTACCAATGATGTTGACTCCTTCAGCTCTAGGAACTAAATCCCATACTTCATTCCTCTTGAACTGGTTCAGCTCCTCTTGCATAGCTTCAATCCAAAACTCATATGTCAAGGCTTCTTTCACATTCTTTGGTTCTACCTTTGACACAAAACAAGAATTGGATACAACCTCTCTTGACCTTGTCATAACTCCTGACTCAGGATTCCCTATTATGAGTTCTTTTGGATGATTCTTTTGAACTCTAACAGAGGGACCCTTGTTCACTGGAGTCACATCTTCTTGCTGATCAGTCTTCTCAGGAATCTCTATGACTTCAGAGTCTTCAGGCAGGGGGTGAGATGTGTCCACATCAGGATCAACATCAGGCACATTGTCTGAACAGTCATCTATGACAACATTGATGGATTCCATCATAGTTCTTGTTCTGTTGTTGAAGACTCTATAGGCTCTGCTGGTTAGGGAATAGCCTAGAAAGATTCCTTCATCACTCTTGGGATCCATCTTCCTCATTTGCTCTTTGTCAGCTAAGATATAGCACTTGCTACTAAAGACATGGAAGTGTTTGACAGTTGGTTTTCTTCCTTTCCATATCTCATACAGTGTGGTTGAAGTACCTTTTCTCAGAGTCACCCTGTTGTGTACATAGCATGCAGTACTCATGGTCTCTGCCCAAAAATAGTAAGGTAGCTTCTTGGCATGTAGCATAACTCTTGCAGCCTCTTGCAAGGTTCTGTTCTTCCTCTCAACTACATCATTTTGTTGGGGTGTGATTGGTGAGGAGAACTCATGCCCAATTCCTTCATCAGCACAAAACTCAGAGAATCTTGAATTTTCAAACTCTTTCCCATGATCACTTCTGATTCTAACAATGCCACTATCCTTCTCTCTTTGTAGTCTAAGGCATAGTTCTTTGAATGCATCAAAAATGTCAGACTTCTCTCTGATGAAGCTAACCCAAGTGAACCTTGAGAAATCATCTACAACCACAAAGGCATATCTTTTGCCACCAATACTCTCTACCTGCATTGGTCCCATCAAGTCCATATGTAGCAGTTCAAGAACTCTGGATGTCACCTGATGTTGCAACATTGGGTGTGACATCTGAACCTGCTTTCCAACTTGACATTCACCACAGATACTGCCTTCAACAATCTTAAGCTTTGGTAGTCCTCTAATAGCTTCCTTGGACATAATCTTCTTCATTCCCTTTAGATTCAAATGACCAAGTCTTTGGTGCCAAAGCTTAACTTCTTCTTCCTGACTAATAAGACATGTAGTAGAGTGAGCAGTTTCATCAGGAATCCATAGATAGCAGTTGTCTCTTGACCTAGATCCTCCCATCAACAATTCTCCTTTGTCAGAAGTAATAAGACATTCATTCTTTGTGAAGTTGACTTTAAGACCTTGATCACACAGTTGGCTTATGCTGATAAGATTAGCCTTCAAGCCTTTAACAAGTAATACATCATCTAGGTCAGGTAAGCTTTTGCTGCTGAGTTTACCACTGCCCTTTATTTCACCTTTTGCTCCATCACCAAAGGTTACAAAGCTTGTTGTATGAGGCTTTATATTAGTGAGAAATTTCTCAACACCAGTCATGTGCCTAGAACAACCACTATCAAAATACCAATCTTCACTGGAAGATGCTCTGAGAGAAGTGTGAGCAATATGAGCAGTTTCAGAAACTTTTGGCTTCCACATCTTCTTAGGAGTGACCCTTGCTGATTTGGCTTGGACCTGAGGCCTTTTCTTGGGATACCCATAGAGTTTGTAGCAGAAGGGCTTGATGTGACCATTCTTCCCACAGTAGTGGCATCTCCAAGCATTAAACTTCTCTTTGCCAGCAGGTCTCTGATGTGGGGTGTGATGTGTCCACATTCTGCCAGGGTCAGGTTTCTTCTGAGCAGGAACAAACATAGTATTTGTATTCTTGTTGTGATGTTTGTTCTTAAATCCTACACCAGATGAGTCACCAGCATGCTTTCCCACTTTCAAAATCTCATCAAGCATGTCAGTTCCAGTATTGAGCATCTTTACCGACTTGGTCATATTCTTCAAGTTAGTTGACAGTAACTTGACTTCACTTTCAAGACTAACTACTTGGTTCTGCAGTTGAGCCTTCTCTGTCTCTAGTTGACTGATAACCACCTTCTGTTCTTCATTGATTCTGCACAGTTCCTCACTTTTGATGGATAGCTTTTTGTAGACTGAGGCTAGTTCATTAAAGGTGAGTTCTTCATCATCAGAATCAACATCAGTACTACACACACCAGTCATGGCACTCACATGATTAGCAGCAACATTCTCTGAGTCAGTGTTAGAGTCTTCATCAGACCATGATACAGTTAGGCCTTTCTTCTGCTTCTTCAAATATGTGCCGCATTCAGTTCTTATATGACCAAAGCCTTCACATTCATGACATTGAACACCTTTGTTCTGAGTTGACTTATCATCAGTTTTGGTTTTTGTTGAAGTGTTACCTAGTTTACTGATGTCAGTCTGGATGTTCCTCACATTCCTCCTTGGTCTTTTATCCACCCTTCTTTGAAGCTTGTTGAATTGTCTTCCTAGCATAGCTATGTCATTTGAGAGATCATCATCTGACTCATCAGCTTCTTCCTCTTCACCAGCACAAGATACAAAGGCTATACCTTTTCCTTTCTTCTCAGTTTGCTCACCTAAGTTCATCTCAAAAGTTTGAAGAGAGCTCACAAGTTCTTCAAGTTTCATACTTGGGATGTCTTGAGCTTCTTCAATAGCAGTGATTTTCATGTTAAATCTCTTGGGTAGAGACCTAAGCATCTTTCTCACAAGCTTTTCTTCAGACAATTTCTCACCTAGAGCCTCAAAGGAATTGTCTACCTCAAGCAAATTCATGTGAAAGTCATGAATTGATTCTTCTTCTTTCATTCTGAGGTTTCCAAACTTAGTGTTGAGAAGTTGAATTCTTGAGCTTTTTACCTTGGCATTACCTGCATGAGTGGTTCTGAGTATCTCCCAAGCATCAACAGTACACTGCTTGATCAATCTGAACATGTTCTTGTCCACTCCATTGAATAAAGCATTCAAAGCTTTGGAGTTTCCAAGTGATGCAGTGTCTTCTGCAGCTGACCAATCTTCCTCTGGCTTGAGTACACCAGTGTCAACACCATTAGCATCCAAAATTTTGGGATGCTCCCAGCCTTTGAGCACAGCTTTCCAAGTCCTGCTGTCAAGTGACTTTAGGAAGGCAATCATCCTTGGCTTCTAGTAGTCATAATTAGTTGAATCCAGGAGGGGTGGCTTGTTGACCGTTGTTCCATCCTTGTCCATGTTTCCAGAAAGTAACTTCCCTGGAGCTCACCCTCAAACAGGCAGGGTACCTGCTCTGATACCAATTGAAATTCTGGTGGCAAGTGTCAGATGTGTAGCACGATGTGTACACTTTAGGAATCGTACGATGTGTAGCCTAATGTGTCAACATTGTGAACATGCTGAACTTGATGAACAAGTAAACAATTTAAAGTGCAGGAAACAATAAAACACAGTGAGTTTGTTAACCCAGTTCGGCGATTAAACAAGCCCTAATCTGGAGGATACCAATCCAGGGATGAATCCACTATGGTAGTACCAATTCAAAGCTAAACTCCCCCGTTTACAACTTCTCACTTAATCACTACCCATGCTAATTCTACCTAGGAACTCCTAGATATGAGAACCTCTGCTCACTCCCCCTCAACCTTACCTAGTAAGGATTTAATAACAAACTCAGTTTGGAGACACACTCCTAGAAACCTATGCACTCGTACCTAAAGGCTTTGAGTGTTGCACACCCTAACTCCTTGCTTCAAAGCTTTGGAGAAAGAACACTAGAGATTACAACTCTATCAAACTCAGTTCTTACTTGTATCAAAATTATGATTCAAGTGAAGGCTCACAATTAACAATAAACAGACTAAGACCTAAGACTCGATTTCTTCAACTCTTAGCTTCGTACTTCAAAGTGTCTTCAGTCTTCCTTTATATAGAACAAGTTTCATGGGCTTGGATCTTCAATGTTGACAGCTGGTCTTTGTTAATTCTCCTTGAGATTTATTTGATTATAATCTCTTAATTGTTTGTTTCAAATCTTTTTGATCAAAGTCGGCCAATAAAATAAAACAGAACCATGAAAGATTATCTTGTTCCTTGGCGCGCAAGCTGGCACGATTTAATTTGAAAAACAAATCTTTTTCAAAAGATCGCGTGTAAATAAATAAAGGTGCGTCCAGCTAGGGCGTCCAGATGTGAAACTTGATGTGCCACACATCATGCTCCACATCATGGAATCAGGCTTATTTTACCAAATGAAGCCAACACCCTAAAATCCTGAACACTTTCTACATATCTTTATACTTCAAAAATGTTGTAAGATTATTTTTTTTACTTCATTTTTAACACTATCAAATATAAAATTTGTTGAGCTACCGGTATATATTTCTATTTTTCTAAAAGAAAGAACAATTCATCTTCAAAAAGTTAAAATGCTAGATCGTAGCTGTCATGTTCAACAGTGAAATAATGTTCACACTCATAAGAAAAGTAATCATATTCATATATTAGACTCTATATTACCTTATTAATTGATCTTTAGTGCTATTTTATTGCCTATGTGGGTACATAGTTGTATTTGATGTGGGGGCATAATATTAAAACATGTCATTATTGGATTAAATTTTTTTAGTCAAGTGGGGTTAGGTGCCCCCATTTACCAATGGGTGGATCCGTCCCTGGTTAGTTTCTTGGGTCACACGTGGTTAAGTATTCCACATGTCACAATTTTATTTGAGAACAGTTTCAATAGCACCTAGGGAACTGTACTTATTAGAGCGACTCCAATGGTGATCTCTACTAAAGAGTTATTTTTTGGGCTCCATTAAACCGCATCATCTTGAAGCAACTCATTCATTATTTACTTCAATGGTACAACTTTAAAGAACTAATATTGATCCCACAACTTTATCTCATATATTAATATTTTATTTATATTGAATTTTATTGTTACTTAAAAAAGTAAAAACAAGTACATAAAAATAATATTTTCATCAAAGTAACCATGATGCACCATTGCTTGTCACTCATCTCCATGTGGCATAATCCATTAGCAAGCTTTTGCAAAATGTCGCACTCCAGTTGGCGGACAAACCGAAATATAGAGCCGTTGGAATTGCTCTTAAGTTTTATCCTCCAAGAAATTATATGATTCTGGAAATATATCTATGAAATTTAGCACATCAGTTAGCTCATATTCTTTTAGTTTATAACAACCTTTTATTTCAATAGCTTCCAATAATAAAGGATCTTTCGCAGAAAGAAGTGGAAGAAGAAGAAAAAAAATAATAAAATTAGGAATTTGGCAACAATAAAATTTACGGATTTTGTGATTTAGAGATTTCATTTTGTGCGAACTTTCATGTAATCCGATCCGTTTGGTTTTGAGGAAAGAAAGAGAAAGCAAAGAAAATTACGGAAATCGATGAATGAACATAGACTAAAATTAGTTCAAATTCAATTATTGATTTGCGTAATTTTCTTTCCTCCCTCTTTCTTTTCTCTCTATCAAACGGAGTCTGAATACCAAATCAGCTTTTCCTATACCAATTAGCTAATCATTCCTTTATCATTCCAATTTTATTAGATATCTCCGAAACAAACATTTAAAAAATAGTACTATATAATTTAGCAAGCATTAAATAAAATTTGTGTAAAAAAAGCATTAATTAGACGTTAAGTATTTCAAAAGAATAGTATATAATTTAGCAAGCATGGAATAAAAGTTGCGTAAAAAAGCATTACTTAGAAGTTAAGTATTTCAAAAATAAATATGTTAATTAAGAATTCATTTAAAGTTATTAAAAGTTAGTATTATTAATAACTCTATACTAATTATTATGGTCAAAATTATTATCCTATTATACTTGCAAACAATGACAAAATTATTAACCCATATATTTAAATTTTTTAGCATAATTTTATTTTATAGAAATATACAAAATAAAAGTGTTAAAAATATATTGAATAAAATAGAAAAAAACAGATTATAAATATTAATATCTTGTGAAATATTTTATAACAAATATGTTTTTAAGAGAATTAATTATATTTAATATAAATAAAGTTTATATTGCCAAAAAAAAAGGTAAATAAAGTTTAAAAGAATTTGACCAAAAAAAGGTCTAAAAGAATTTGACCAAATTTTTTTAAAAGAATAATTTTTTTAAAAGAATTGATTATATTTACTAGTATTAGTTATTAAACAAGATTTTTGTTATAAATAAGAGTCATTTTATAGTAAAGATTGCACCTTGAGGAGAATATAACAAACGGTCTTCTCTTATGTATATCATTTCATAATATATTATCAATTCGGGACTCAGGCCAACCGAGATTTCTAAGCATGAAGCACATAGTGTTCTTCTAAAGAAGTATACGGTTATGAATTTTTGCCACCATTTTCCAAGTTATATTATACCTAACTTGCTTACTTTTACTCTTTATTATTGCAGGAAATATGTTGAGTCCTAGAGAAGAGAATGTAGAAGTACATGATAAAATTAAGAAAACTCGCGGTCATGCTCGTTGTGAAAATTATAAGAACACATTGAAAAACATTGAAAAGAATAAAAAAGAAAAAAGAGGGCAAAGTAGTAAAAGTTATAGAGCTCTTACTCGTCGTACACAAAAGAATCCAGTTGACCATAAGCAACAATCACCTAAAAATGAAGAAAAAACGATCGCAACTCATTTTGGTTATGAAGATGGTGATTCAGATTATGGTGATATGGATGTTACTCATTTAGAAATTGGTGATTTCTTTGCTCATCCAGAAGGAAGAATTGATCACCTTATTGGAGATGGAACTGTTAAAAAATAGATTTATTATATCTTATGATGATATCAAAATATTATGTTTAAGTGTGTTTTAAATCCTCTATGTTTTGATGTTATTAAACTTTAGGTTTATTGTGCATTAAATATTTTTCTTAAAATATTATCATCGTTTTAAATTTATTTATTTTCATCATATGTATCAATTTTTATTCGGTTAAAAATGAGTGTGTTTGTTTATATATATATATATATATATATATATATATATATATATATATATATATATATATATATATAACACCCCTTATCAATTTATCTAGAATATTGGTAGGAACATAAATAATATATTAATATTGGATCTAGATACATTAAAATAATAATAAAATTCGGATGAATACATAACAAGTATTACAACCATCCAGGGATAAAATACATAATTAATAAAGCTAACATGAAATCATAAGTTAATTAAAATCTTATACAATTTATAAGACAACAAGATGTCAGCTCGATCAAATAATCCGATCTCCTGAAGGATCGCACCTCAAGCTCCAGCTCCAACAAATGACCTGTCTATTTGGAAGAAAAAAAAATTGAGTGATATTACTAGCTTTGGTGAGCTCCTACTGTTAGGGTAATCCAAGATAAGAGGAAGAAGATAACAAGTAAGAACTAGAGAGAAAAACTAGGAGAAAAGTGTTAAGATTTATTGATAAGAAAAATAGAGAATGAGTTGTGTACAATGCATGTGGTACACGCTTATTTATAAGGAAGCTCCTAACACATCTATTACTTGTACACAAGTAATCATAACTAACTAACTCAAAGTAGTTATGTAACCACCTCCTAACAACCTTTTAACTACCTAACCAAGTCTAATAGGATTGAAGTTATAAAACATCATGCTCCCTTAACTTCAAGCCTAAGCAAACTTGTCTGTCCTTCAGAAATCCTTCAGAACTGCAAACTTGTCTGTCCTTCAGAAATCCTTCAGAACTGTAAACTTGTCTGTCCTTCAGAAATCCTTCAGAACTGATTCAGAACTTGTCATGCTGGGCGCGCGCGCCTGACAGACACCAAGTTCACTTCTGAGCTTCAAAAACCTGTCTGTTTTCAAACTCTTAGTTAGAGCATCTGCAACCTGAGTATCTGTTGCACAATGCCTGACATCTAAGCTACCTTGATTCACCTGCTCCCTCAAGAAATGAAACCTAGCCTCTATGTGTTTGCTTCTACCATGCAAAACTGGATTCTTGGCTAAGTTTATAGCAGACTTGTTATCAATCTGCAGAACCACAGGTTTCTCTGCTTCAATTCCTAGCTCCTTCAACACAGTCACAATCCACAAAGCTTGGCATGCTGCATATGCACCTGCTATGTACTCAGCTTCACAAGAAGACAATGCAACAACTGGTTGTTTCTTAGAACACCAAGCAACAGGAGCCTCCATAAATCTGAAGAAATACCCAGTAGTACTCCTTCTATCTACTTTGTCACCACACCAATCAGCATCAGAGTAGCACACAATCTCAAATTTCTCATTCAGAACTGACTTTGGAAAAAGAATTCCAAACTCCATTGTGCCTGCTATATACCTAAGTATTCTTCTAGCTGCATTCATGTGTGACCTTCTAGGCTTATCCATGAATCTACTTACAAGCCCAACTGCAAAGCATATATCCGGCCTGCTGTTGCAAAGATATCTCAATGATCCAACAATTTGCTTGAAAATTGTAGGATCCACAGTCTCTTCTGTCTCATTCTTCTCTAACTTCAAGTTCACCTCCATAGGAGTTGCAGCATAGGTACACTCAGTCATGTTGAACCTCTTTAGAATTTCTCCTGCATATTTTCTCTGATGCAACAATAGACCTTTACCATTCTTCAGAAGTTCAAATCCTAAGAAGTAAGATACTTCTCCCAAATCTGTCATCTCAAATTCAGTTTTCATTACTTCTTTGAATCTCTCTATCTCAGCTGTGACACTTCCAGTTACTAGCAGATCATCAACATACAAACATATCAGAATGATGCTTGAAGCTGTTTCTTGCACATATACTCCATATTCTGACTTGTATTTCCTGAAACCTTGTTTCACAAGAAATCCATCTATCCTTTTATTCCAAGCTCTTGGAGCTTGTTTCAAACCATATAGAGCTTTGTTCAATCTGTAGACCATGTCTTCCTTCCCTTCAATCATGAATCCAGGTGGCTGAGTTACAAAAACAAGTTCTTCTAAAGGACCATTAAGAAAAGCTGACTTAACTCCATGTGGAACATATGCCATTTCCTTGCATTAGCTACAGCTATGACAAGTCTCACAGTCTCAATTCTTGCCACAGGTGAGTAGATTTCTGAGTAATCTATTCCTTCCCTCTGCAGAAAACCTCTTGCCACCAGCCTTGCCTTATATTTTGCTATAGAATTGTCAGGATTTAGCTTCAGCTTGAACACCCATTTTACTTCAATTGCCTTCTTATCTGATGGAAGTTTAACTAACTCCCAAGTTTGATTTCTCTCAATTGAAGCCAACTCCTCCTCCATAGCTCTCTTCCATTTCTTGTGTTTCAAGGCTTCTGTGTAATTGATAGGCTCAGAACCAGCCATCAATGCAATATGAACTAAGTCACCATCTGCATTTACCTCATTATCATTAACAATTTCACAATCCTGCAATCTAGCAGGAATGTTCCTTGTTCTGGCAGGCCTGTCTCTAGTCACAGCTGCAGGTGCTTCATTCTCATCACTAGAATCATTATCTTCTTCATTCATGATTGGATTTAATTGAGCTCTGCTTGAACTGCAACCAGCAATCCAATCCCAGGATTTCTCTTCATCAATTACAACGTCTCTGCTGTAAATCATTTTCTTTGTGACAGGATCATATAGCTTGTAAGCACCTGTGACATGGTATCCTACCAAGATCATGGCTTCACTTCTGTCATCAAGCTTCTTCCTTTTTGCTTCAGGCACATGCTTGTGACATAGAGCACCAAAAATTCTGAAGTGACTTACACTAGGTTTTCTACCACTCCACACTTCCTCAGGTACTTTGTCTTTCAGCTTCTTGGTTGGACACCTGTTCAACACATACACAGCAGTGTGAACTGCTTCACCCCAGAAAGCTTTAGGCAGGTTCCTATGCTTCACCATACACCTTGCCATATCAAGAATAGTCCTGTTCCTTCTTTCAGCTAAGCCATTGTGTTGAGGTGTATAGGGAGCTGTGACTTCATGTTCTATACCTTGTTCAACACAAAATGACTCAAACTTCTTGGAAGTATACTCACCTCCACCATCTGTTCTGAGAGCTATGATCTTCTTTCCACTTTGATTTTCAACTAATGCCTTAAAGTTTCTGAAGACATCAAATACTGCATCCTTGGTTTGAATCAAGTATATCCACATCTTCCTGCTATACTCATCAACAAAGGTAACAAAATATCTATTACCACCAAGTGAATTCACATCAAAGGGACCACACACATCAGAATGCACCACACCTAGTACACTTGATGATCTCATAGGCAAACTCTTGCTGAAAGCATTTCTAGGTTGTTTACCAACTAAGCAACCTTCACATACTCTTTCTGAAGCTTCAATCTTAGGTAGGCCAAGTACCATTCCTTTGCTCCCTAGCTGATTCAGATATTTGAAATTCAAATGTCCAAATCTCAGGTGCCATAGCCAATTCAACTTCTCATCTGTTACTACCTTCATACACTGAACAGTGTTTGTGTGAATCAAAGTTCTGAAGGTTCTATTCTTGGCCAAAGGAGTCCTCAGAATTAGATTATTTGCAGGATCATAAAGTTCAAATTTCTCATTCTTAATGATAACTGAAAAACCTTTTTCTGCTAACTGTCCAACACTCAGAAGATTACAATCCATACCTGGTACAAACATCACATCTTCAATTACTGCAGAGCTTCCATTGCTTCTCTTGATAACCATGTTACCAATGCCTTCTGACTGCAATGAACTACTATTGGCCAGCTTCACTTTACTTTTCTTTCCAGAATCAAACTTCACTAACCAGTTTTTGTGACCAGTCATGTGATTGGAACACCCCGTGTCTAAGAACCAAGTCTCAGCATCAACTTTATCTTGTGATTCTACCTCTGATAATGTAGCCATGAAAGTCACAGCTTTGCCTTCAACCTTTTCTCGCACAAGTTTTGCTTCATCATCAGAGTCTTGGCCCTTTTCTTTGCCTTTCTTGAACCAACAATCTGAAGCATAGTGTCCCCATTTCTCACAGTTATAGCATTGAATGTGACTCTTGTCCTTGCCTTTACCTTTCTTTGAACTTGATGTTCCTCCTCCTTTCTTGAAGGATTCAGATTTTCCATCAATTTTTTTCTGAGAGCCATTCTTTCCCTTATCTTGATTTTTCTCTTTGTGACTATTAGCTTTCTTGTAAGCCTGAACTTGTAAGGCTTGTACAGATTCTTGAACCCCTTTCCTTTCATTTATCATCAACTCATGTGCTTCTAACGATCCAACAAGATCCTCCAACTGTAATGTAGCTACATTCCCAGTTTCTTGGATGGCAACAATGACATGATCAAAACTTGGAGTTAGAGTTCTCATTACCTTCTCTACAATCATCCTATCTGTCATCACCTCACCACAGCTCTTCATTGTATGGACAATGCCTTGAACCTTCGACACATAGGCTCCAATGGATTCACTTTTATCCATCTGCAGAAGCTCATATTGCCTTCTCAGAGACTGCAACTTCACTCCCTTCACCTTTTCTCCTCCTTCATAATATTTCACCAAAATATCCCAGGCTGCCTTAGAGGATTCAGCACTAGATATCTTGTCAAAATTTGCAGAATCTACTGCAGCTTGAATTGCATACATTGCCTTGCAATCCTTCTTCTTTAAGTCTTTGTGTGCTGATCTCTGAGCTTCAGTGGCATTCTCCACCAAGTCTTGCACACCATTAACCACCACTTCCAATGTATCTTGAAAACCAAAGAAAGACTTCATCTGTTTGCTCCATCTTTCCCAATTCTTGCCCTCAAGAATTGGAAGATTGTTTGGTAAACCATTCCCTGACATTGTTTCTGAATGAAGGAAAATGTAAACACCAAACAAGACTGAATCTTTGTGCTTTCTACACTAAGAACCAAAGGGCTCTGGATACCAATTTGTTAGGGTAATCCAAGATAAGAGGAAGAAGATAACAAGTAAGAACTAGAGAGAAAAACTAGGAGAAAAGTGTTAAGATTTATTGATAAGAAAAATAGAGAATGAGTTGTGTACAATGCATGTGGTACACGCTTATTTATAAGGAAGCTCCTAACACATCTATTACTTGTACACAAGTAATCATAACTAACTAACTCAAGGTAGTTATGTAACCACCTCCTAACAACCTTTTAACTACCTAACCAAGTCTAATAGGATTGAAGTTATAAAACATCACCTACTACCACAACTATGATGGTGACTGCACCGAAGGAAACATGAATTTGGTGTTGATTGACATAATTAGTAGTTTTACATGATTTGCATGGCGAAGATACAACCCAGCCTACCTGGGCACGTGACCGGGCTTGGCACAATCCCAATTTTTTGGTAAAGTATTAATTTAATTATATTATAAATTATTTTAAATAATTTTATATACGTATTTGTACAAATAATAATGTAAATATTAATATTGAGTTTATTATTAATAACTATAAGGAAATCGACACACATATTACTTCAAGTATTAGTGTAAATATTAGTTTATAGTCTATTATTAATGATTTCAAGTCACTCGATTAATATACTTAAAATATTATTTTAAGTTATATATACAACCTATTTTTATAATAATGAACTTTGACAATTTTTATCAAAAAATAATGAATTATAACAAATTGAATTTATATTAATGGGTAAAATTATTGTTCAATCCTAACATATATAAATATGAAAGGCCATAAAGAAATATTCTTATTAATATTTAAGTTTTTAAGTGAGGTAATAGGGGGAAAATTAAAATAAAAAAAAAATTACAAGCTAACTGAATTAACTTATCAAAATAAATTATAATCTAATATAAATAAACTATAAGCTCGTGAAAAAAATTACTAGATAAGTTTTTGTGTTTTTCATGACTTATATTTTTATATGCAATATAATTTTTATATTTAATTTATTTATTAAAAAAATTATGGTATGTTATATTTCATCCCTCTTATTCCAAATTATATTTTTGTTGACAAAATGACAAATCTCTTTCACTTCGATTTATGACTATTTATATATTATGTCACATGTGAATTTGCTGCTTGCGGTTAAATTTGTGCCCAGGCTCTCTAACATTCCTAGCCCCGCCTATGATTTGCATAAAGTATAAGTGTAACACACAAATTAGATGTTGTTCTTTTTACAATTAGGACG
This sequence comes from Trifolium fragiferum, assembly GCA_954870985.1. Classification (NCBI taxonomy): domain Eukaryota; kingdom Viridiplantae; phylum Streptophyta; class Magnoliopsida; order Fabales; family Fabaceae; genus Trifolium; species Trifolium fragiferum. The sequence continues at coordinate 23,414,673 of OX940791.1, read as the reverse complement.
CTCTGACGTGAGCCGGTCTTAGATGCCTCACAAATTCGTCTGCAATAATTATTTAGAACGACACGACAACAACTAACAATTATTATTCAAGATTGGATTCTAAAACGAATCTGTGCATGTTGCCCAGATTGATGGTGAATCAGTTCATAAGCAAAATGAACCGATGCAAGATTGCCAGAGAATATGCAACATGAACTAGTGCATGACCAAGATGCACCGGTGCATGTTTCAAGAAACTGAAGAAAAAAAAAAAAAAATCATTCTATGTGTAGAGACATGTTCAATCGTATGATAACTCTACTCATACTTCGTAAATTATTTATAAAAAATATTCAACCTTAGTTAATCAACCTCTATAGAGAGAGTCTCAGAATATCACAGTGACCAAGAACCCAAAATTTTAGGCTTAAATGCTAAGTGACTTCCGTTATCGTTGAACTTGAGGTTTAAGTTTAACGATAAAAGTAGAAGTATTAACCCTTCATGCATTGATCAGTTGATCATAGCAAAAGTGGATGAGGTACTCCACATTTATGAATTATTTTTTCAAAGGGATGAGGCATTCACTTATGCCCGGTTTTACATCGATCAGTTTAGTCGGGTCTCACAGACCAACTCACCTCAGAATGTCCTAGGAGTATGAAAATTGATATGATTTATTTAATTGCGTAATATACCTTTTATATTTATAATTTTCTTTGAATTTTATATTGTTGATCGACTGTTTGAGACTATTCTCAGGAACCCTTGAACCATAATAGTTAGAAGGAACTCAATGAGACAAAGTGATTGTCTCACCTCTCACATATTTTATTTCATATAAACAGGTTTGCAAAGGAAAGAAAGCTATGGAGTAGACAAAATGGAAGATTTCTATGTTATTGTTGTGTATTTGACTTTTGTTTAATTTTAACTATGATGTATATGTTTTAGTTTCTGATATCTTTGTTAATAACTATGTACACTATTGATGATTTTGTTATTAATTTGTTGTCGAACAAAATTTATATTGTAATTATTTATATTATATTATGTATGTTTCTATTGATATTCTAGACAAATTAATATTATATGTTATAATAATAATAATAATAACTATGATCATAATCACTGTTGAAAAGTAGTCGTGAGTTACTCCCTCCGTTCCAAAATATAAGTCATTTTGACCATATTACACAAATTAAGAAATGTAATCATTATTGTATAGAAAAGAGAAATTATGAGTAAGTTTACAAAATTGTCCTTCATTAATTGTATGGGAAAGATAAATGAAAGAATTGAAAGAAGAGAGAGAAATAAAAAGTTAAGGGTATAATAGGAAAAATAGCATTAAATGCTTCATTGGAATTGTAAAGCGACATATATTTTGGAACAAATTTTTTCTCCAAAGCGACATATAATAAGGCAAATGCTAAACAGCGCATCCGGTGCACTCTTTAAGCCCCTTAAATAATAAGTTTACATAGAATTTTGATAAAAATTTATAAAGTCAATGCATTGAAAATTGTGCTGTTTAACTTTTTGATTAAAAAACTTCTTTAAATAGTATGCTTAAAGAATGCACCGGGTGCACTTGTTAGCAAGACCCTAATATTAATAATAATAATAATAATAATAATAATAAGAAAAATGCTAAACAGTGCCTCCGGGGCACTAGTTAAGCATAAAAATATGAAAATTTTGTCTCGAAATTTGTGCATTCAATGCATTGAGAATGTAAAAAGTTATTTTATTAATATTAATTTTATTTTTTATTTTTATTTTTGATATGTTTAACAAGTGTCCTGGAGGCACTGTTTAGCATTACCTTAATAATAATAATAATAATAATAATAATAAAGAAATATAAATAGAATGAAAGGTGGGAGGTTTATGTTAAAAATTAAAAAGTGGAAGTAGAAAGTAAGTCAAAAGTAGTCCAAGGAATCACAATAATCGAGCTAATCAAAACAAATAAGTGGTTCTAAAAAATGAGGGGAAGGAATGAAGCCGGAAGAGCGGATAGAGCTTCAAATAGCATCGCGTTGAAAATCAAAATGTTGCATAGGGAAAGAAGAAATATTGAAAGAGTTGTTACATAATAATTGTTGTATTTGTTGCATTGGCACTAAGAAAATCTTTGTTGGTAACTCACAAAATATGCATTAATTTAATGTTTGTTACATTGATTACCAAAATTAAGGATGCACATTGAAATGGACACTTAAGGATGCCAAAATTATAATCTCTACGTTCCAAAAAAATTGAACCAATTTGACTAAGGGGGTGTATTGGATTAGGATTTTATAGGATTTTAAAAGACTTTTTTATGATGAAAAAATCTTCTGGTATTCAATCAAGATTTTTACAAAAGTTAAATAAATCACGTGGTATTCAATTAAAACAATCAAGATTTTTTTTTCATTCCAACAAAATCTGTTGGTATTCAATTCAGATTTCTTAACCTTTCTAAATTGTCTATTGGTATTCAAAAGTTTGCGGATTTTGATGGATTTTGTTATGTGATGGATTTTGAAAGACTTTTTTATTCAAAATACACATAAAACATCAATCCAACAATCTCACTCAAACCCTCAAGACTTTTTATGATTTTCCAAGACTTTTTTTTAGCCGACTACGCGTGACTACAACAGGAACATTATTCACTGTTTCATCTTTTCTTCATATAGAATTTTGTTCATCGTTTCTTCATATATGCAAAACCTTTCCGGAATGATTTCCAAGGTTTGAATCTTTCCCAAATATTGTTCATCGTTTGATATATATGCAACAGGAACAACACCATAATTTTTATATACTATAGTGTCAAGATTCATTATATAAGATATATAATCATATGATTGGAAAAAAATCAATATACAAAGCAACAGGTTTCTGCAATTTTGTTTCACTTCATTGTTGATTGATTCATGTTGTTTTTTGTTCATTTTTTTAAAATTGTTTTATGTCTATTTGATTGATTCATAATAAAAGAATTTTTTTACAAGATTTTAAAGGTTTCGAACTCATTAGCACTTGATTTGCAAAGAATGTTGTTCTAATGATTTTTTAGAGAAATCTATTGACGAGTCTCATATTCGGTGTTACCAAATCACGAAAACAAGAATTTGTTGTTCAAACACAAAAGAAAGAACGAGAAGATACTAACATTATTTTAATGTGTTGCACTCTCATAGAAACGTATAGGAACAGAGCAGCGGCCGAACGAAAATAAGAGAGGAAAACGCTAAAAAATCACTACATGTAACAAAAAAGAGAAAAATTTGGGATTTTAAAAAAAAAAAAAATTGCTGCATTTAATTTAAAATTCAATGTCCTTTGAAATCTTATAAATCCATAAAGTCAATCAAAATCATATAAAATCTCATCATTTAAATCCATTGAAATTCAAATTACAAATCTTAATTGTCTTTAAAATCTTAAAAGTCATTAAAATTTGGCACAATCTTTTGAAATCCACAAGATTTTTTTATGTAAAAATTGTCTTTCAAAATCCTAATCCAATACATCCCCCTAAGTGTATTATTCATATATTTTGTTTTGACTTTATTTTTCTACTAATAAATAAAAATAAATATTAACATATAAGATCTTGTTGGATTCATCTCAATGAGTATTTTCAAAATAGTATCAAATTTTTATAATTTTTACTATTGTACAATTAAAAATATTAATCATCAAAATTATGCATTGACATGCGTGCATCAGTCAACTGATTTAATTTTTGGAACGGAGGAATACCATTGGATACATTTATTGCATTGACAATCCACAAAACATTAATTTGATTTGTTACATTGGTAACCAATGAAAAAATAAAGGATGTTGTCAGTTTCCAATGCATTTCATGAATCTCAATAGACAGTCATAAAAACGCATCATTAGTGTTAGTAAGTAGAGTTGACATGGTGGTATGGAAGACAAGAATGATTTAGGTGGGATGAATGGGCTATCCAACATTTGAAAATAAGGACAATGAGTTAACAATTAAGCATGGTCGGAGTTCGAATACGAGTCTTTTCACTTATCCACCTTTAAAAGTAAAATTTTAATATGACAAAAAAATATATTAATAAGCTTATATAATTAAAAGGTAATGGTTGATTTATTGATAACTAAAATGTTGATGATATGTTAATTTATTTTGACACATTCAAGTAACATATATGGATTGAATTTCTTACGTTAAAATGTTCTAAGGATGAGTTAGACCCGATATAAATATTTAAGATCATATAATAGTCAATGTTGATGATAATATGTCCTATATATGTTCTATTCATATATAGAGACAAGTTGGTATATAGAGACAAGTTGGGCGAGTTCTAGCGTGAGCAAGTTACTTGTATCTCTCACCCATGAGAGACTGAATTTCAACCATTGGATGGGTTGAATGGCTTTGATATTAATGTATTTGGAGAGAGGAAAATTTATGCACAGCTCATTGCAGATTAATAATACTAACATTCATTTAAAAAAAAAATAATACTAACGTTGAATAAATCTTCATCTGTCTTCATTATAAATCAATATTTTTGCAAAGATTCATTATAAATCAATTTAATAAAAAAATTAATTACCTTCACCAAAAAAATAAATTTAATTACTTTTTTTTTACACAAATTTAATTAGTCATTAAATCAATTATTTTCTTAAAAAAAATGAAATAAATTAATCATCATTTAAGCCTTTTTCTCATTATAAAAAATATCCTACCTTTTTTGTTTTAATTTCCCTTACGTAATAAAAATAAAATCCTTCCCCCTTTTTGATTCATCATATGAAAGCATCTTTGTTTCCTTGTGCAAACCTAGTAATATTGAAACCCAAAAAAGTATTAAAAGATTCAAATTTTTAAAAATCCCCTTGTTCTGGACTGGACTTCTAAGTCCAAGTCCCCTCAAGACCTAAGGCTCTGCCCTCCAGAAGGGCACCCTCCCCGTCGGCCAACGTTACGGAATCCTGCATTCTGTAACGGCCGACCACCGGAATGATGAGCATTAACTGCTCATCATGGCCCAACAGCCAAATTCCGGCAGCCACTTAATGGGCATTAACTACCCATTAAGGGCCTTAGCCCAGCGCTGGGGATATATATACTCCTCATTCAGAGGAGTCAGGTACGTTTTTACCACTTCTGAAAACCTTAAGCTATACAATTTCACTGACTTGAGCGTCGGAGTGTATACAGGTACAAACCCCCCTTTCGCTTCAACAAGGGGCTTGCTGAACCACCGCTGCTGCCGACCATCCTTTCTGATCAGGTAAGATCAGTGGCGCCGTCCCTGGGAATTTAGAGTTATCCCCTTCTTTCTGAAAAGAACAAAACCTTCAAACTACCACAAAAACACAAAAGAGCTAAGAATGGCCGAGAACAACAGATCAGAGCATTCAGCCAACCACATGTTCAGCGACCATGCTGACAACAACAACACCAATGGCGTGGTCGTATCCCAAATGGAAACAAACCCCACGTACCAGCCTACCAATGAAACCAACTCTCTGGTCGTACCCATTCCTCCCCCTGGAGCTACCCTAGAGAACACCATGACCGCGCTGCTGACCGCCGTCAATAACCAAGGGCAAGCTATTAGGGTGCAGAATCGTCGCATCGAGGCTGTCGAAGAATCGCGCATCACAAGAGCGATCACGAGCAGCTATAGGCGGCGAGAGTCCTCTCGACGGGACTCAAGGACTAGGTATCGCTCCCCTCCTCGCCATCACCATCGTTCTCCACGAAGTGATGATGAAAGGCATATTGGACCACTTTCTGACAGGATCATGAGGGTACCACTGCCCGTGGGGTTGGAAAAACCACTGGCAATAGACACCTATGATGGGACTACTGACCCAGACGACCACATCGAGAACATAGAAGCTGTCCTCGACTACAGAGGAGTTCGAGGATCTATAAAGTGTAAGATGTTCTCCACTACGCTGAGAAAGGGAGCAATGGCTTGGTACAAGAATTTTCCACCAGGGTCCATCGATTCATGGGGTGAGCTGTGCAGACTATTTACTGTGCACTTCACCGCTTCCAGGAAGCACCCCAAGACTGAAGCTACTCTCGAAGCGATCGTCCAAAAAGACGACGAATCCCTGAGATAGTACATTGATAGATTCAACAAAGCTGCCATCGAAGTAAGGACTGATGACAGAATGAAGCTATATCTGCTGGAGCGAGGACTGCGCCCGTCCAGCGATTTCGCCAAGGCAATTGGCATTGAAGAAGTTAGAACTTTGGACGCTTTCCTCGAAAAAGCACAAAAATATATAGCTTACGAAGAGAAGCAAGTTGCTGCTGACGCAAGAAAGCCAAAGCGTCAAGAAGAAATTGGACCCTTTCGAGCAGGAAATGAGAGGGGAAAAGAAAGAATGAGAGAACCAAGGGAGCCAAGGCCTCCCCGAAGTAAATTCATGGATTACATCCCCCTGAACGCTCCGCGCGAGCGAATTCTGGCAGAAGTGTCAATGGCTGAGTTCAAGAGAAATGGAGTTCGCGCCCCAAAGCAACTGGTCGTGAAACCAGGACTGGACAAGTCTAAGTACTGCCGCTACCACAAAAGCTACGGACACGTGACGGAGAATTGCATCCATCTGAAAGATGCAATCGAAATCATGCTGCAGAAAGGACTCCTCCAGAAATTCAGAAAAGATGAACGTCAGGGGCGGGAAAAAGAGCCCGAGGTTGGTCAACCGTCCAGAGAGGCGCAACAACAATCAGGTGCGGGCAACAGCAACATGCATATTGCTTACGCCATCTCAAGACCCGATGCCTTCATTCTTCCCGAGCACAAAGAAGGTGAAGACTTGCTCGATCATCTAGCTGCTCATATGGGATCGCTGGTAATCTCAGGAGGAGGATTTGGAACTTCCACTATAGGGTCGTTGAAGAGAAAATTTGAAGAATTGGAAAGTGTCTGCTCGCTGGAACCTGTCCTCGCGACAGAAGCAAAGGAAGGATCTATGCCTTTGGCCTTTTACAAGGAAGAGATCCCCGGAGGCTCACCTAACCACCAAATTCCATTGCTAGTAAGGGCCAGGATGGCCAACTTTGATGTGAGAAGGATATTAGTGGATCAAGGAAGCTCGTGTGATGTGATGTACGCTGGTTTGTTTAAAACTCTGCAATTGACGGAGAAAAACCTCGCTCCATATGTAGGTGCTGACTTGCAAGGATTTAACGGAGCAACCACAAAGCCATGGGGGTATGTGGATTTGATTGTGACTTTTAGAGAGGGAGAGGCGACCAAATCCATCAACGTCCAGTTCCTGGTCGTGGATTTCCCGTCTTTGTACAACTGTATCATGGGAAGGCCTGCTTTGGCGAACCTATTCGCCGTATCCTCGACCATTCACCTAAAGATGAAATATTACACCGTGGATGGCAAAATCGCCGCGCTGAATGGGGATATAGCTGCAGCGAGGAAGTGTTTTGAAGCCGCTGCGAAGAACATGAGTTCCCTCCTTACTCCGAAGAAGAAGACTGATCACAAGCTGCCCGTTGTGAACACCCTGCAAGCAAATGACATCGTGGACTTGGATGCACGCATCAACGAGAAAGAGCTGAAAGACGAAGAGGACCCCATCGCGAAAAAGGTGCATCGCCCTATTCCCGATGGCGAGTTCGAGATCATCCCCTTGAGCGATGACTATTCCCGAGGAATCAAGATTGGTGCTGATATGCCCGAGCTGGTGAAGAGGCAATTGGAAGCTTGCTTGAAAGAATACGCTGAGCTGTTCGCCTGGAATGCTGCAGAGATGCCCGAAATCGACCCAAACGTCGCTTGTCACCAGTTGACAATAGATCCTAGGGCTAGAGCTGTAGTTCAGCGACGTAGGAAGCAGTCTCCCGAAAAAGCGGAGGCTGCTGAAAAAGCTGTAAAAGACCTCCTAGAGGCAAATTTTATTTCTGAAGCCAGATACACTACATGGCTGTCAAATGTTGTATTGGTTAAAAAATCTAATGGAAAGTGGAGGATGTGCGTTGACTACACCGATCTCAATAGGGCTTACCCTAAAGATTCTTATCCTTTACCTAGCATAGATAAACTCGTAGACAATTCCTCAGGGTTTAAACTACTATCGTTTATGGACGCTTATTCTGGATGTAATCAAATTAAAATGGCTGAAATCGATAAAAAGAAAACAACATTTATGACTGAATCGGGTAATTATTACTATAACGTAATGCCTTTCGGTCTAAAAAACGCCGGTGCCACTTACCAACGAATGATGAACAAAGTATTCAGAAATGAAATATGAGATATGCTCAAGGTATATATGGACAATATGATCGTTAAATCCGAGCAGGAAATCGATCATGTATCCCACTTAAGAAAAGTGTTCGAGAGAGCAAAACAATACAACATGAGATTTAATCCGGAAAAATGCACGTTTGGGGTAAAAGCAGGCAAGTTCCTCGGATTCTACTTAACAGAACGAGGAATTGAAGCTAACCCTGAAAAATGCAAAGCCTTCTTCGATTTCCCTACTTCGAACTCGAAGAAATCAATACAATCCCTGAACGGAATGTTGACTGCTCTAGCACACTTCGTCGCTAAATCTGCTCAACACGCGCTGCCTCTTTTCAAGTTACTTAGAAAAGAATCCGCTTTTGAGTGGATGGAAGAATGCGAAAACGCTCTCCAACACTTGAAACAAGCACTATCTGAACCTCCAGTCTTAACACGTCCTATCATGGGCGAGACTTTATTCCTATATCTAGCTGTGGCTCACGAAGCCATAAGGGCAGTGTTAATTCGAGAAACCGAGCAGGGACAAAAGCCGGTATACTTCATCAGCAAAGCTTTGCAAGGACTAGAACTTCAATACTTACAGATCGAAAAAACAGCGTTGGCAGTAGTCGTCGCTGCGAGGAAGTTAAGACATTACTTCTTAGCACACTCGATCACAGTACGAACCGACCAACCAATAAAACAGCTACTCGAAAGGCCCGATATGGCAGGAAGAATGCTGAAGTGGTCCTTAGAATTATCGGAGTTCGACATAACCTACGAAAGCAGAAAAGCTTTGAAAGCCCAAGTACTAGCTAACTTCGTCGATGAAATGACTCTACCAGCAACTTCGAGCAAAAATAAATGGACCATATACGTCGATGGATCTTCCAACTCCAAAGGAAACGGAGCAGGGATAATCCTAGAAAACGACGAGGGAGTCCTCATTGAAGTGTCACTGGAGCTGTCATTCCAAACGACCAATAATCAAGCCGAGTACGAAGTTTTCCTAGCAGGATTGCGACTAGCCGAGGACATGAACGCAGAAGAAATCATAATCTTCACAGATTCCCAATTGGTCGCGTCCTAAGTAAACGGGGAGTATCAAGCTAAAGACGAGCGTCTAGCAGAATACTTAACCCTTATACAAGAAAAGTTGGCTAAATTCAAAGAGTCAACCGTGCAACACATTCCTCGAGAGCATAACTCAAGGGCAGACGTCCTCTCAAAACTCGCTAGCACCAAAAAGAAGAAAGGGAGGAATCAATCACTTATCCAAGAAACGATACAAAGGTCGAGCATTGAGAAAGCTCTCGAAGTGAATCTGATATGCCCGATCAACGCCAACAGTTGGATAAATCCAGTGAGAGAATTCCTCGCCTCAGGAATGGTCCCCGACGACCCCAAAGAGGCAGTCAAAGTCAGGAGAAGAGCGTGCTCGTATGTTTTGATAGACGGCCATCTCTTCAGAAGAGGGTTTTCAACCCCATTACTAAAATGCATCGAGGAAGAAAAAGTGGAATCCATCCTACAGGAGATACACGAAGGAATCAATGGACAACATATTGGTGGACGATCACTCGCACGAAAAGTACTGCGAGCAGGATACTACTGGCCAACTATGCAAACGGACGCCAAAGAGCACGTCAAGAAATGTGACAAGTGCCAAAGACACGGGGACATGCACTTAGCTCCACCTAACGAGTTAAAGTCTCTATCGTCCCCCTGGCCCTTCGCATGGTGGGGGTTAGACCTTTTAGGACCATTCACACGAGCACCTGGTCAAAACAGGTATTTAATCATTGGAGTAGATTACTTTACGAAGTGGATAGAGGCTGAACCCCTCGCCCAGATCACGTCCCACAATATTTTTCGCTTCTTCAAAAGAAACATCCTCGCAAGGTTTGGAATTCCACATACCGTTGTAATGAACAATGGAACACAATTCACAAATAGAAGATTCCAAGAGTTTCTCATCAACCTAAAAGTGACACAACACTTTACATCCGTCGAGCATCCCCAAACAAACGGCCAAGCCGAGGCGGCCAACAGAGTAATTTTGCGAGGCCTAAAGCGAAGGCTAGGCGAGGCAAAGGGTAAGTGGGTCGAGGAACTATACAGCGTGCTATGGTCCTACAGAACCACACCACACTCGACCACGGGGGAAACGCCATTCCGATTAACTTACGGAACTGAAACTCTTATCCCCGTAGAAATAAGGGAGCCAACTCGTCGAACGGAAAATCCTCCGGAAGAAGAAACAAACAACGAGTTACTCATAGAAGAGCTCGATTTGGTCGAGGAATTACGACACGGAGCAACCCTCAAAGAGGCCGCATTGAAGCAAAAAATTGCCGCTCGACACGACAAGAAAGTCATCATAAGGGAGTTCGAAGTGGGCAGTTTAGTCCTACGGCGAAACCAAAAAGACTCTCGTGAAGGCAAGCTCGCCGCTAACTGGGAAGGACCTTACAGAATCCGTGCAAAAACGGATAACGGGGCTTATTTCATCGAAAATTTATACGGCGAAGAAATTCCTAGAACATGGAATGCGGATAAATTGAAGCAATATTACAGTTAGCGAGGTCTCGTGTATTCGACGACTCGCTAGCGGGCTAAAACCAACTCTAACGACGAGAGGTTTGGCCTTTACAACAGAGGATTGCTTAGGTACGGACAATGAATCTAAAAGAAGAAAAAAGCCAAGTTTCTATCAAACTAATCTTGACGAGGAACCACTCTAAACGAGCCCCATCGTCGCAAGTACACGTCAGGCACGGACGCCCAGCTCGCGATGGGTCGCTCCGGCCGCGAGGATAAAATCTCCGACGATTCTATCATCGCTACTTGTTTGGAAACCCGATCCAAACACTCGAGCAAGTTCCCCAAACTACTCGAGCACGGCGTTCGTAGATACATTCTATCTCGTGCAACAGACACTTAAATACTCAAAATTCCTAAGTATGGATATCGCAAGAACGTATTCAAATTATCGAGCATCGTAAATAAAACGCGTGCATAAAGATAACAAAAATACGAGCATAATGAAAAAGCGGATATAGCTAAATCATGAAGTGCATTGAAAAGAAAATTGTACTTAGTTACAATAAAGGGCAGCCTCGAGGACTGCACAACAAAAAACGAAATAAGAAAAGGGCAAACAGACGCCCAAGTGCCAAAAGGCGAGCATAACGCCAGCACATATTAAAACAACGGACATTCAATCTTCAGCATGAGGAGGAGAGGCAATGACTCCATCGATGACTTCCTTGAGCTCATCGAGGCCAGCTTCCATGAGCTCTACCCCCGGGTTCAAGACTTTGAGTTGAGCAACAGCATTGACAAAACTGCTATGCCCAACCTCGACCATCGAGTCCTCGCACTCAGCTATTTTCTTGATAAGGTCGGCGCGGCTTGAATTCCGGTAAACTCCCTGGGGGTCAACAGCATCCTCTTCTTCGCTGCAAACAGAAGGAGCAGTCTCAACTCGCTTTTCCAACTCCTTGTTACGAGCATCTAGCTGCGCACAAGTGACTTCCAGCTCCTTGAACTTTTTTGCCAAATCCTCCAACTCCCGCTCCCTAGTCACCAGTGTCGTCGCCATTTCCTGCTGCAAGGTAAACTTATTCCTGTAATCCTCATAGGCGGCCTCTGTCTCAGCCAACTTCAAACCCAGGTCGTCTGCACGCTTCTTCTGCTTATCCCTATCGCTCTGGTAGCGGCTTTCACGACCATTTAGGAAGTTGGCGATCTCGATGAGCTTGAACGCAGCAACAGTTGCAGTGGCCAACTCTGCCTTCAAAGCCACTGGTCCCATGTCATGGATGATCGCCTGCTCGGCCTCATCTATCACGACCTCCGTGTTCTTATCGAGCAGGGTCCTATGAGTGAAAACAGGAGGCACAACGAAACGACCAGCAGGAACCCCAATTTCGGGCAAGAAGTGAGGGCTGCTGCGAACAGAACCTCCTGCCCCACCTGTGGCGGTCCTCTGTACTTTGGATGGACGAGCATCAGCGTTGGTCGACTCAGTGGTGCGCTTTTCAGCGACTGGAGGAGGGAGGACAACATTGGCATTCTCATCGCCCATGCAAACATTCTTGGCTTTGTTAGCACGACGGAGCTTTTCTTGAGCACTCATCATGTTGACTGCAAAGAAAGAGAAATATACGACCATTAGTACGAGCAGTAAAAAGAAATAAACAATGACAAGTAAATCATATAAGTGAAAAACAAAGTCATGCAAACGAGCATACTAAGAGCTTCCTCGGCTTCAGCACGAGTCGCGCAAGCGAGGATCTTCTTCACATTGATGTAACGAGGGACCGTTAGAGGATTCCCTTCATCATCCAGACAAGGAGCACCATCCTCGTCAATTACTGTCTTTCCTCTGAAACTCTTAACGAAATTCTGCAGTTTCAAGAAGTCCTCCCACTCTTCGGGAGTTAACTCCTTCCTCGGAGTAGTAAACTTCTTAGCGGGCACCAAATAATGCTCCACTTCCCAACAGAAATGAAATTTTCCATAGTCAACCAAAACAGGTTGCCCGTTCTCCCCAAGAACAACATTCTCATTTTCGTCTCGATCAGGGCCAGGAACAATGACACCCGCCCAACCCTGAGAATTCTTGGGACGGACAATATAGAACTCATCTTTAAAGGGGTCCAAAGACTCCTCGAACATGTAGAACAAACGACGAGTCTGCTTAAACGACACCCAACCTAGCCTGTATGGGTCTCCTTTGGGTTTTGATCATTGGAGTCCGAACACATAGAAGAAAAGGGGAATGGTTGGAACAATATCCAAATGGCTGCAGACTATCTCGAAGGCCCTCAAGAAGGCCAAAGAGTTTGGGTGCAGTTGTGAAGGAGCGACCATCAAATGGTGGAACACGGCCACTTCAAAATCCGTAAAGGGCAACCTATACCCAAAATGCTGAAACGCGATCTGGTACATAGAAAAATGCGCGAATCCAAAGTCATGGAAAATACGACGACGCTTCCCAGGGATGATGATCTCCCAGTTGTCATTAGGGGGATCTTCAATAACCTTAAAAAGTCCTGGGATCTCTACCACATCTGGTTGCCCGGAAAACTTCGAGCGCGTCAGCCGTGGTTCATCTGCAACCCAGTCCTTGGGTTCCGTATCAGCCGTAATGGGAGGTCGCTCATCCACGGGTTCCGAGGATTCTGGCACCTCAGGATCATCTTGGGTTTCTACGGGCAAAGGATCTCCTTCCTCGTTGAAGTTAACATTCGACGACGAGGGCTCTTCCGCCATTTAAACCTGAAAGACGAGGAAGAGAAAAAGTGAATTCGACATCTTTGGAATATCAAATCCACACTTCCACCGCCGTTCAAGTGAAAGGGCGTGGACGTGCGTTTCGAAAAAATCCTTAACGTTGCTCGCACAACGAAGGAAAGAGCCAAGTGGTCGCGATATGTAAGTAGCAAGGACTCTGTGAACTCTTAACATGTCAACAACTAAGCTAAAATCTATCAAGCATTCGTTTCTACCTATGAGTGCTCGAGATAAAAGCGCATGAATGGTCGCTACAACATTCAAAGGACAGAGCCAAATAGCGAAAATACAAGTCGCAAAGGCGTCTAAACGCCTACAACCACCGTGCCGGAAGACGAAAAATTAAGAAAGTTCTAGTCTTTCACACTAAAACTACCATTTTTTTTTGGGGGGGGGGGGGGGGTAGAGGGTGTTAACCACCACTTACAAACCCCAAACCATCGTCTCAAACTCCTAAGCAAACTCCTAAAAACTAAAAGCATGCAATCAAATGCTGTAAAACGAAAAAGGAAGTGAAAACTTACTTGATTCGATAGTTTGGAAGTTGAAAATGGAGGATGATGATGAAGAGATTTGGATCTCACAGGAATAAAGCAAAGAAAAGTTGAAAAACTTGGAAGGAAGTTAAACGCCGGACTTGATGAGGGATAAATGAAGTAAGAACTTCAAAAATCCCTCCTTTTCTCTATATATAGAGGAATTCCATGCTCTCGCACCTGTTCAAAACAGAACGATGCCACCCAAATCTGATGCGTTGCTTTGATCCAAGGGCTGTGATCTAAAATGATCCAACGCTTCAGGTTAAATCATCACAAACACGAAAAGGCGCGAAAATCCAACGGTTCAGAAACGACCTCGTTAACAGAGGCTACGCTGCTAGGCACTCAAGCATTTCAAATAGCCTTTACACGTGGCAGCAAGAGACGAAGCGGGTTGTCCTTTCAGGTCACATCCACTGAACGCGAAAATCTCGCAGAGACCGAGAAAATCTTCACGAAAATATCGTCGTGATTAATGGCACAATCATCGAGAGAATCTCAACGGATGAGGGCAAATTAAAATCCACGCAATAAATAGCAGGATCCTCAAGAAGAGCTAGCAAATCCAAACTATCCTCGAAGCCACGAGGACAAATGAACGATCAACGCTAGACGAACGCAAAAACTTTAGGATCCTCGCAAAAATCTTTCATCATGAGCTCCTCGATACGAACAAATGAATCCATGATCCTCGTGTACAACGGTGCTCGTTGATAACAAAACGAGTTCGTGATCCTCGTTGTTCGTATGCGCAAACAAAGGCTTATTGCCAAAGTTAAAGTCATCGTGCTCGCGAACGAGCATAACGACTTGGGGGGCTTCTGTTTTGGACTGGACTTCTAAGTCCAAGTCCCCTCAAGACTTAAGGCTCTGCCCTCCAGAAAGGCACCCTCCCCGTCGGCCAACGTTACGGAATCCTACACTCCAGTAACGGCCGACCACCGGAATGATGAGCATTAACTGTTCATCATGGCCCAACGGCCAAATTCCGGCAGCCACTTAATGGGCATTAACTGCCCATTAAGGGCCTTAGCCCAACGCTGGGGATATATATACTCCTCATTCAGAGGAGTCAGGTACGTTTTTACCACTTCTGAAAACCTTAAGCTATACAATTTCACTGACTTGAGCATCGTAGTGTATACAGGTACACACCCCCCTTTCGCTTCAACAAGGGGCTTGCTGAACCACCGCTGCTGCCGGCCATCCTTTCTGATCAGGTAAGATCACCCCCAAAAAAACCAAAACAAAAAACTTCTACAGAAACATGGATGGAAGTTTGCGGCAATGTACTCGAAACGTCCGACGGTGATGTCTCTTTCATCCATCAATGTCTCTGTGATCTCTTCTCTCAAAGTGGGGGTTATTGTTATTTTGCAGAAAACCAAACCTCACAATTTGTAGATCTGGAATTTTTTATGTTTGATTGAGTGTTGTAAATTGTTATTGAGTCTCTTTTATTTTTGTTTTGATATGATGGTTGTAACTTTAGTGGTGTTGGTAGAGAGGAGATCAAAGAAGAAGATGAATAGCAGATGGTTATTGAAGATGACGAACAAAGTCGGTGTCTCATTTTTTATTTTAATTTGTTATAATTATTATTAATTTAATATTTGTAAGTAAATCAAAGTTTAAAAAAGTATAAACAATAGTATTATTCACCTGCTATAACTGTAAGAATTTTCCTCTCTTCAGTCATAGCATCACAGCCATTTAAGTCATCCAATGATTAAAATTCAATCTCTCATGGGTGAGAGATACTAATGGCTTGCTCACGCTAGCCTTCACCGACAAGTTGGGGCATCGTTTCGTGAAAGGATCAAAGTATGATATATATTAATTGTCAAATTTAATTTGGAAAAAAAAATCCTCATAGACCATGCAACAATAAGATGAATAATTAATATTATTCTATAAGCTATGCATTCATTGGGAAAACAATTTAATCTTTTTTAAGAGTACTCAATATCATAAAAATTCGATCTTGATTCAACTGTTAAAATTAAAAGCTATTTGATGACTTTCAATTCTTCAAATATTAATTTCACCATCAAAATCTTAAGACTGGTCATGTTTCAAGACCTATGTAAGATAATTTCAAATTCTAGTTTAAAAAATGATCCACCTACTATACAAAAATTAAAAATCGTCCTCATATATGCTACTCCCTCTATCCCAAAACTTTGGTCAATTTAGAGTTTTGCGCATAAATTAAAAAATAATAAAGATTAATAAGTTAAGTCATTTTTACCCCTAAATTATTAAAAAAAGAGAAAGATCATTTAATGAATGCTTTTTAGTCTTTGTAAAGCTACAAATAGTAAAATATCATTAATTGTAAAATCTAAAAATCTTCTATCTATTAAGTAAAGCCAAATGTTTGGTATAACATATAAACAATAATAAGTCCTAAAATGACTCCATAGGAGACTCAAGGTATAAATAACATATTCTATTACAAAGATATATGAAAATATGATAATGAATTAGATTAAAAGAAAAAACTAATATTGAAACATCAACTTAAGTAAGTTATGTGATTGTGATGTGTCATTCTGATTCTCGTTCAACTTTCTCTCTTTCTCTCTTCAAAAGTCTTCCTTAGTAACGTAAACACTTTTACTTCTCACAATGTCTCTTTGCTTCCTCCGTGACTTGTCATTCTCGTCCACCGTCTTCCGACCGCCGTCTCAGTTCCGGCTAACCCCCGCTGAGCCATAAACTTCATTCGCGTCCCTCTTGTCTCATCTTTTTCACCGCATCTTTTCATCTCATGAGCCTTCTCATCTTTCTCACCGCATCTTGTGAATCGCTCTACCCTAAAACCCTCTTGTCATGAATCTTCCTCTACGTTTAATTCAATTCGAGTAGAGTCTTTATATTCATTTTGAGAATAATGTTATTGATTTGTGTTTAATTCAATTAAGGGTTAGAGTCTGTTTAATTTGGGCAAAAAATTAGTTTAGAATTTAAAAGAATTAATTCCATAGCAATATATTCAAATTCATGTTAAATTATGCCCAATGACTTCCCCCAAAGATACTATAGTTGTCCAAATCCTTTGCACCACTTTGTGAAAAATTAAATTTTCTAGGAATCAATCCATTTAAAGAAGCTAAAATCAGCATTAAAAGATACCCCAAAAATAAAAACTGGTTGAGGCTTGCTTGGTTATAAGAAACCATGAAAAACATGTTCTTTTTGCTACAACAAAGAAGATATTCAAGGTAGGTGTCCAATTCTAGCTCAAGTGTTGGAGGAACTGGGTTGAGCAATTCAAGGTGATATCTCAACTTAGGCGTCTTTCGGTAATTATTTTTTATGTCATGAACCCCCGTAATATTTTTATTTTTTTGTAGTGTAAAATACAAAAAACATTGTTGAGATATCAGGGAGTAAAATACACTACATAAAAAATAAAAATAAAACATTACGGGGATAATCTAAAAAAAATAATTACAGGGAAAAAAAAATTTCGTCTACTTTGCAGGGATAAAGACCTATTAACCCTTAAAAAAATAAAGAAGTTAAAATAATAAGATTAAAATTGGAATAAAATGTAAAAAACTATAACCTATAAATTCAAATGCTACTTAAAATAACATCTGAAAAAAAGTTATAAGCTAATAAAAAAAACTATTAGACTATCTCCAATGGTAGTACCTATTTCAATAAGAAGTAGTACCTATTAGGTACGATCATTGGAGCAAAACAGATTTGAGTACCAAATAAGTACTGATTCGTATTTAAGCATCGGTACCTATTTGTTTATGTGGGACACATTTGTAATCATGTGGAATTATTAGTGAGATGTAGAGTTATTGGTGGGGCCACTTTAGAACTCTATAAGAGGTGCTGGGTTGGAGAAAATGAATGCTTATTATGTACTATTATTAAAAAATTATATATAAGTGATGTGTACACGTAGGAACCACTTAAGTACTCAAAATTGAATTTCTCTATTGTGGATGCTTTTAGTTAATAAAAAAACGCTTACCAAACACCTCTAATTTCATAAAACAAGCTTATAATAAGCTAATAATATATTAAGCTATAAACTAACTTATTTGTGTTACCAAACACACGCTTAATATCCACCCCAAAAAATGGTAATGCTGGAAATCAAAATAAAATCATGCAATTTCGGAACAAAACTACTAGATTCTAAAGGGACTAAATCTAACTCAAGATCTAAATTGAAATATGTCATCCTCTGATCTCAATCTCTAAACAATTATGTACCAAAAAAATCTCTAAACAACTAAAGTTAAAGATTTTGGATCAGATGGCACTATCTTTATTTATTGCTATTTTATATATGGAATTAACATCATCAAAGTTGTTAATCAATACATGGCTTTCCTTTGCCATCATTAAAACCCTGAATTGACTTCTAACCAAACATAGCCTTAAAACTTGGCCTCAAAAACTCCAGGTAATGCTCTTTTCTTTTCTTTTTGTGCTCTTTGATCATTTGTAGAAAGTTACTTATTCTATTTTCCATGATTTTCTCCAATAATTTGCACCTAACTATGGATACTACCCTTGATTCTCCAGTATTCTAGAACAACATTCTAAATTAAATACTTCAACATTATATCCGGAGTCGCTTTAATAATTAAACAACCTAGTTTCTAATTTTCGAGCTTTCAATTTTATACAAAAAAAAAAAAAAAAAAACATGCAAAATTTATATCTATTAGGAATTATTTGCTATTGAAATTTTTTAAAAAATCAATAAAACCATGTATATAAATAACCCCGGAGAAAATGTAGATCAGATTCAGATGCAAGCAAATCTAAATTCAATACTTTTTGCTTGCAGCAGAGATATAAGATCATTGACTGGTAATTCTAAATCACCACTGTGCATTCGGCAAACTAAACCTACTGCACGCCGAGAACAACTATGCAAGTAAAATTTAAACGGTATATATAAATTTTAAACCTATTATAAGAGAAAAATATTAATCTCTTAAAATTTACAGCAAAGAAGACCATTCCTCCATTTGCGATGCTTCCGGTAGCTTCTCCTATCGGGCTTCTCCATTCTCACTGGGCTGCTATTCCATTCAGATTGCAATCTGCAAGGACATGACGGAAATCGAATACGATTTATTAGTAATGTATAGATAACAAAGGCCAAAGAAAAGGTATATTGAAGTGAAAAGTTTTCCAGAAATTTACATCGGAAAAGCAAAGGATCGGGTGCTGGTGGTGCTACTGTCTGATCGAATAGAGATGCTTCCAGAATAAGGTATAGACCCTGAGTAACTTATACGACCTGATACAGCGCCTGCAGCAGAGAAACTTGACTCGCCAAAGCTGCGATGAATCTGCTGACTTGTTTCAGCATGATGGATTTCAGAAATATCACCACCGGAAGAACCTTCTACAGTCATAAATGGTAGGTGAGTTTCGTCGCAGTTGCAGCCGCCAAGTTGGTGAAGTTCCTTTTTGATACAATCAGCGGGAGCTGAAGTGCCAGAATGATGAGGGAAGCTACTAACACCATCACCATTCAATTCACCAATGGCTAGTCCTGAAGCAGGTGTTGCAAGTACTTCTTCCTCAACCATATTATTTGACTCTTTCGACTGAGAGTGCAAATCTGGTTCGCCGGATGGCTGCAAACAACAGATAAACATCAGTTTTGAAACTTCTCTTTACTAACCCAACATTTACGCATGCGCTGTAGCGCACACATAAGATAACAATTTTCCAAAGGAAGACATGGAGATTTAAGCTAACAATTCGTTTTTCCTTGTAATACAAGTTTCAAAAGATCCGTTAGTTGCAAAATAGGAATATGGAATAATCAATGCCCTAGAAACTTAACTCAGTACTTGGTAAATAGAAAATACAATAGATATTTTTCTTGAGCATTAAAATCTTTTGCCATCGTGCTAAACTAGTAACTCCGTCATAAACACAGATTTGGTTTTCATAGTGTATCTACGAAGCAGCAACCACGGAAGTTTAAATAATATCAACACAATCAATCGGTTATTTCAAAAGAGCATTGGACATACATTTCCTAACAAAATATTTAAATACTTAGCATATATGTCAATTACCTCGTCGTCCTTGTCATCAGTAGGCATAGAATCATGTACGTCTTCATGTAAATCCATCACTTTGGTCACATTATCAATAAGATCATCAATCTCACCATCAACTTTGTGGATCACATCATTGTGCTGATCGTGATTCGAATAAACCTGGTCAGACTCCTCGGATTCTGGTAGATCTAATACCTTGATACCAGTGTTGTCTTTCGGCTTTTGGTTATCATCAAAACTCTCTACAGGGAAGAAATTGTTAGCCTTTCCATCATCACTTTCCTCGAACATAAACTTATGCTTGGTATAGACACCTTGATCAACACAAATATCCTTCACAACATGGTAACTATTATCTTTGTAACAAACTTCCAGTTCTGGTTCACATTCGGCAACAGTTCGGTCCACAAAGACATCTACGGAATTCTGAAATTTATCGACTTGCAGCGGATCTGAGACTGGTGAAGCAATGGACTTTTTAACTGAATGTTCATCATTTGCAAACATCATAAATGACCCTGTATCCTCTGAAGAATGAGATACAGGCTCATGCGAGTCCATTTCCTGTTCTTCGTAATCAATTTTAAAATCAACCATACTGTCATAAAATTCAAGTTTTGGCGATGGATCAAAGCCTCTTTTATCCTTAGAAGAATGAGATTTGAGCTCATGATCGTTTTTCAAATCAATATCACTGTTATAAAATTCTAGTTTTGGTTCAGGAGTACAATTCGCCGACTTCATGTCATTTGGTGATGAATCAAAATCCAGTTCGTTCTTCTTTACAGTCTTGGAGACTCTGTTATCATATTCCTTTGCCTTTTGGTTCCGCGATTTCAAGCCAGCGGAATTTTCATCACTATCATTGAACTCGTACGATTGAGAGTCCAACTCAACGCCCATTTTAGAATGGCGGAGAGCCAATTCACCCTCTGTGCAATTGTTTCCAAACAGGTGAAAAATGAATTAGCATGTGTTAAATTTTACAATAGTAACACAACACACACCATTGAAAACATAATGAAATTCTGTGTAAAACATTCTGACATTCAAAGAAACCTAATTCATCAGGTAAATTGACAATCTTCAAAAGTGCCATATTAGCGATATGATTCAGAAAGCTGGCTTCTTTTTGTCACTCACACGAGTGTCAAGAAGTATACTTCCGGACAGGGAAAAAAACGTGATTTTGTCCGGAAGTATGCTTCCAGAAGGCAAAAAACCTATGTTTATCCAGAAATATACTTCTGCAAAGGCAAAAAACTTTTCCGGAAATATACTTCCGAAGCGACTTTGTAGTTGAAAAAAGCTCTTTTCTGAAAACAAATCATCCTCAACGGAAGTTAGGAATCAGGAACAAACAAATTTAAAAGAGCACATTTATGGGCCGAATTAAAGGGTCACAATCATGTTATTATCCAAAAGATCAACCAAATTCATTCTATTCCATCCCTTAATAAACAAAAGAGCAAAGAATTGAATGGCTGCGAGCAAAGTTTTCCTCGGGCCAGACGGAAGTTGGCCCTCGAGTGCAAACGTAAAGGTCAGACTTCTAATTCTAAGCAGCCTCTGATAAGATATTTAAAAAACAACTGAAGATATCATAACAAACAGTTGGTTACCTAGTTTCATGATGTACTTATATTTGAATACATGGGTGAATTTTCCGAACTGAAAGAATCAATGCTATTTGGATTATATCCAATCAAACCGACTAATCTGATCAGATAATATTCTACAAGAACCTGTAATTCAGCAAACAAGAAAAACTAGATTAGCATAATAAACACACTTAATGAAGAAGAAAAAACCAATAACGGAAATGTTTTAAATTAGCATTGAAAGCGAAACACCAACATCATGATTCTATTTCAATGCTACCAAGTAACAACAATAACCAAATTTAAAAGAGTAAAAGAAGAAAAACAAAACAAGTAAGAAATTAAAAAGAAAGAGAAACAAATATAAGAGTCAATCTCACTATATTGTTCATAAGATACCATATAATATATTTGGATTGATGCAATTAAAGCTTAACTGCAACACAAAATGATTCTTGACCACAATTATAAGTTAAACCAAAGAATTAAGATAATACCATATAGAAAGTTAAGCACTAGAATCAGTGAAAATGGGACCATATTCTATCTTAAGCTTCTAAACATGCATATAGAAAAAATCAACACAAACTAATCAAGTTTGGTTTGTTTAACAATATGAGTAGACTCTAAAAACCTATGAAATAAACAATTTATAAACAAACAAAAAAGAAGAAGAAAGTAGTACTATTAGTTAATCTTTTTTAATTTTTTCTTTATATTTTATGAATTAAAAAAGAATTTTCTCAAGTAGAATCCAAGGACAGTGCATACAGTGTAAAAGGACAAGAAAGAAAAGTTTAAAAAATCACACAACTTTTTCGAAAGTTTTCAACTATAAAATTACAAACCCAAATTTTAAATCAAAAGGGCTACAAAAGTTAGAAAATAAAAAAATATCCCTACCAATTATTTGTCTTTTAGCACTGAACAGATCTGACTCAACAGAATAAACATGTTTATAAATCCAGAAAAAGTAAAGTGGAAACAATAACTGGGTTGGTTTTTTTGCAACTTTTCAATCCCTATGAAGGAACATGGTCAAAATGAAAATACAGTAGTAGAGATCTCTATCTCAGATCCCAAAGCCTTCAAAATAGTATATAATAAAAATTGAAAATGAAATTTCAGGTGTATATATACTATTTTAATCAGCAAAAATTAAAAAGTAAAAAAATAAAATTAAACAAAATAAAACTCCAACTATCTAACTCACCTTGAAAAATTGACCATTTCTGAAAGAAAAAGTCTAAAACTTCACAAAGAAAATGAAAGATTAAAATGAAAAAAATTATTTGATCATGATTCATGAACCATGAAAAACACACAAAATAGAAAGGGAAAGAGAAATTCATTAAAATCAAATTTTAGAAATAACGAGAGAATTGTTACCTGAGTTCAAAGCAAGAGTTTTTCTGTATCTGTTCAAGTCGGTAACTGAGTTTGTTTCTTCAAATTCAATGGTTAAGAATGAAGAAAAAAAAAGGGATTATATATAATAATAATCAAAATTAATAAAATAATTAATACTGATAACAAAAGCAACCGAAGGAAGAGTATAGTAAGAGATAATGGATGAGTTGTAATATATATAATTATGGTCAACTGCAACAAACACACTCTCTCTCTCTCTCTGTTAAAGACACCACACCACCTCTTTTCTTTCTCTTCCACCCTCCACCTTCTGTTTTCTGCAATTAATGCGTTACAAATGAAAAATACAAAGAACCAAACAGGGCCCTATACCCTACTGTCCAATACTACCCTAAAAAATATACTATATGTTGTAGAGCATTAAATTAGCACCTCCTAACTCTTAACCCTTACTCATTGAAAATATTTAATTTCATACCCTAAAATATCCAACTTTAGCCTCTCTGTATCTTTCACTCTTTTTGTCTCTCTTTCATTTCTCCTCCCACTATCTCTTTTCGACAAAGTCTTTAACTTTAACAAACTTTCTATTGCCTCACCACCATCCTGACACGTCACTCACACGTCCATATTAATTTTTGTTTAAAAAATTAAATTAGTCCATTTAAATTGACATATAATCTAAGTCTTTAATAAGAACATACTTCCAAATTTTAAACAATTATCACCAGACCAACTCCAATGGATTACGTTGATACCAATTTTAATAAAATAAAACAATTTAATATAGTCTTAATATATCAATGAGTCGTGTCGGTGTCTAACACTGACTCACTTTATATACTGATATGTGTCTGACATTGGATATATAATTTTTTTTTTAATTCATTTTCCGGCCAACCAAACACTACCCAAAATTTCCTCTTTTCTTTTTTACTTAAAAAAAAATAACACAGCCCAAAATTTTCCGGAGAAAATTCACTCAACCCAAAAAACGCACGACCGCATTAATCCTTGACCGTGTGGATCAACTCATAAAAGAACCAACGACGATGATGAAACAGAGATTCCGGAAGAAAAAAAAACACGACAACATATCACACGATGAAACCTTTGACTTGAACCTTAAAAAACTCGAAAAAAGAAAAAACAGGAAAAAATAAAATGGAAATGAAAAAAAGAAAATAAAAGAGAAAAAGAACAAAATGAAGTTTGTTTTTGAAAACGATGGTGAAGAATTTGAATGATTCTTATAAAACTCACCAGAGATAAGAATCTGTTAGTGTAGGATGAGATTGATGAGACCCCACCATAGGATCCTCAACACACGCAGCTTCTGAAACTGTCGTGAGTATAAAACAACAACTAATAAGCTGTTTCTACGTCTTCAGTTTATATATAATATACATCATTTTCTTTGTTCTTTTTCTTTGATTATTATTTTTTTCTTTTTTATTCTATATATATACTTTTGACTTTTTGTATTTCTTTTTTAATACATATATTTTATTTGGGACCACTTATAAGGGAAAAAAAAATTGGACAAAAGTTTTGGAATCGGAGATGGGTCGAGAGGTAACTAAAGCATGGTCAACAATTATTTTCATCGAAAGTTAAATTCAAATTCTTTCAAACGATTTGTTTTACGGTTAGTTCGTAACCACTTGAGCAGTTGAACCCAATGTTATAATTTGGCAAAATGCATCTATAAATTCTTTAAATTTTATGTTTATATTAAATAGTTCCTTTAAGTTTTTAAAGTTATAAGTAAGTCCTTTAAGTTTTATATTTATATTGAATAGATCTTTAAGTTTTTTAAGTATTTAATATGTTCTTTAAGTTTTACATTTATATCAGATAGATATTTTAAATCCTTTCAATTTTAAGTATTTATCTATTACAAATTTAAAGAACTTATCTGATATAAACGTAAAATTTAAGGGACTTATTTGATACTTAAAAAATTTAAAGAATATATTCACAATTTTAATACTTAAAGATTAATGTGATAACGAGTTACTAAGGCTCTGTTTGGCAAAATTAGCGATTGGCTGATAAGCTAGCTGATGACTGATAGCTTATAGCTGATGGCTGATAGCTTATAGCTTATGGCTGATGGCTTATAGCTTATGGCTGATGGCTCATAAGTTAATCGAAGTGTTTGGTAAAATTAGCGGTTTAACTAACTGATAAATGTAAAATGACATAAAAGGGTATTGTTAATTCAAAATAAAATTTATGTCAAATTAATATTTAATATACTTGAAATTTAAAAATTAAATGTACTAATATAATATATATTTTTTATATTACTAAACTAATTGTTATTGGTTGAAATTTTATTTTCAAAAAATTATAGGTTTATTCTTATTGACTTTTTTATTAAAAAAGTATGGTTTTTTTTTTTACAACATTAAAAAAGTATGGTTTATTATTATATTTTGGTCCAAAACAATAATTATTAGACTATTTAATAAAAATGAGCAACGTTATTTTTTTATTTTATATAAAGCAACACTATTTTTTTATAGTGAGTAGCATACATAAGGTTTTTTTTTGTAGTGCATACATAAGGTTTATATTCACGTAAAAATTGAAAACTAAGATAATAATGAATGATCATGCATGGTTTATTAAAAAAAAAGTATGGTTTATATTTATTAAAAAAAACTATGGTTTATTAGGTAGCCAAAAAAAAGGTATGATTTATTTTAAAGTGAAATAAAAAAAAGGGTAAGAGTGAACATTAATTAAAATAATAAGGGGTAAAAATGGAAGAAAAAATAATAAGCTATAAGCTAATAAGCTACTTGAAATAGCATATGAAAAATAAGTTATAAGTCAGTAAAATAAGCTATAAACTCATACAGAAAAGTCTGTTACCAAACAGGTCTTTTAGCTTATAAGCTATAAGACATAAGCTATAAGCTAGCTTTTTTGGCTAGCCAAACAGACCCTAAATTGTTTACCCATTTTTATTTTCAATGTTAGACAAAAGTAACAAACATCACTTAAATTGACGCATAGAGCAAGGTTTTGGATTTAAAGACAAATGGAGACGTTTGATTTACTTATGAGTCATAACTCATTCAAGGATTTTTATTTTATTTGTTTACTTTCATCATTTCAGCAGGTTCACACAAATCGCACACGAATTGCCAACCAACTTTGGCTTTTTGAAAATGATTAAATTATGTAACGTAGATCCAGTTGGGAATGAATGAATGAGTATCTTGCCATTGCCTATGCTAAGGAATGCCACCATCACGTTTGCAGTGGAAGTCAAAATTACTTTATTATTATATTTCATAATTTAAAATGTTCATTTTAGTCAGTTATTAGTACTACAATTTTTACTTAACTTTAATTAAATATTTAACCAGAAATGGATGGAATAGGATGGGAAACATGGGATATAACGGAACTGTCAGAACAAAAGAGAATGGAATGAAATGCTCCATAGTATGGATCCCAATTGTCTAACTTTTTTGCGGGAAAGTCACCTAACTTTTGGTCTTTCTAAGCCATTAGATTAATCATGTGTTTCACACCATGCCACATGCTCTTTTCTTTTTCTTCTCTAAAATATTGAAACAACAAAACAAGAACACCGCCTGAGTTGAGCCAAAGTCCAGACCCGTTTCTTGCAACCCGCCTTTATCGTCTTCTCCGCCCTGGTATGCTCGCCGGTGCTATCCCTCTCGTCATCGGTGTTCAGAGCGCTACCGGAATTGACAGTGATGGGAACGGAGGCGGTTTGCAGTACGGCGGTGGTTTGAGGCAACGATACCAGATCTGTGAAATGAGTTTTAGTCTTAGATCTGTGAATTGGGTTTTATTTTTTGTTGGAAATTGCTTGCTAAGATGGGAACGTTTTTGTGGTGGTCGGCAGGGGCGGACACATGTGTAGGCCAAGTGTGGCCTTGGCCACAGTAGATTTTTAAGATTTTTTTTTTTATAATAGATATATATATATATATATATATATATATATATATATATATATATATATAGATATCATTTGCTCTAACTTATTTCAAACTTTTTTACTCAATAAAATGTGATGTTAGGCCAAATAAATTTGTTGCTTAATTTTTATGAGTAAAATAAATAGATAAAAGGCTTTTGAAGTTAAAAAAAATAACAATTACCAAACTACTAACCCACTTGGGTTGGTCCTGAGAGTATGCTCCTCCTTAAGGGACTAATTTAGTTTCTTAAATAAAAAGTTTACCAAACAATTTTTAACTTTCATATAGCTTCTAAGATCTAAAAAAGTTAGGTCAAACGATACATTAGTATTGAAGTTGATTTTAGTCTTGCCGATAGCAACTGCAAGTGTGTGGATGTGTTTTTTCAACTACAAATTTAGTGAAAAGTCTGCTATATGTAACAAAATAAGTGACCAGTTGTTAAAAAACCATCTTAAAACTGATATAGAAAGATATGTTTTTGGAACAATTGACAACGATATTATTTTAGCTCATTTTCAAATAATGAATACTGGATGATTTTCATTGTAAATATTATTACATTTAATAATATTATATTTTATTTTCAGAATAATTTAGTTCATTATTTTTTTTAAAAATTTTATGTCTGGATCCGTCCCTGATGGTCGCCGGTCGGTGGAGGCAACGGCGGACAGAGTTGTTGTTTGTTTCTCTGATGATGGCAATGGCAGTGATGCGTTTTTTTGTTTTTTTTTTAATTTTTTAATTAATTTGTTTGAAAGAGAAGACATGTGCAAATATCTGAACCATAAGATCTATCTAATGATCAATAAGAGGTGAAAGGTAGGATACCTTTGGCGCTAAAAAGTTAGAGAAAAGCGCTCCAAATAGTATAAGGTGTGAGACTGTGAGTGTTACTGTTAGGTTGACAGTGTATTGGTAATTAAATTAAGAAAATGTTAAATAGTACTATATTTCATGCGCTAATTAAAGATATAAATAAAGAAATTTATATTGAAATTTGTGCATTTAATGTATTTAAAAGATAAAAAAAATTATCAATAATAATTTTATATAGAAAATGCTAAATAGTGTACTAGTTAAGAAAATTTAATATAGTAAAATTATCTTGGGATTTATGTAGTCAATGTTTTTAAAGTATAAGTATAAAATACAATTTTCAATGCAAAATTTTCCTTTTTTGATTGCTTAAGTTGTGCACCCGATGCATTAGTTATCATGACCCATTTTATATTTCATTTTATTTTTAGTATGATAAAAAAGTGCCCGAGTAAAATATTTAGTATAACCCATTAAATTATCCAAATTTTTTTACAACAAATTATCGAAAATTTTAATAACACTAATCAATGCTCTTTAGAAAAAAATTTAATATCTTTTGTTTGTATGGCTAAATTTTGTGATTTGATTGGTAGTTTAATACAATTTTTTTTTGTTGATGTTTTAATCAAATTGATATCAATAAATTTATTATTTCAATCGTAAAAATAAGAATGATCATTAAAATATATTTTTAAACAACGACGAATATTGTAGTTGAAATTTTAAATACATTTTATATATATTGGTCCATGATGGCTCATTTGTGAAAATAGTCCATGTTAAAATTTAGCTCAAATTTAAAACACAAATCTCTAAAACAAGTTTGCTTGAGGAAAATCTCTTGGATTAGTTGGAAAATTATTTGCTTACGTAAGGAGTTTGGAGGATTGGGGGACAGTTGAGGGAATTTAATATTGCTCTTTTAGGTAAATGGT
Source organism: Trifolium fragiferum (assembly GCA_954870985.1). Classification (NCBI taxonomy): domain Eukaryota; kingdom Viridiplantae; phylum Streptophyta; class Magnoliopsida; order Fabales; family Fabaceae; genus Trifolium; species Trifolium fragiferum. The sequence goes on along the minus strand of OX940791.1, from coordinate 23,385,831 downwards.
GTTGGAGGATACTGGTAGATAGAGCGGGACTGTTGTTCAGGGTGTTGGCAGCCCGTTATGAGGTGGAGATAGGGTGTCTAAAAGCGGAGGGAGGAGTGGGTCTTCTAGGTGGAGGGAGATTGTGAGGATCTGTGATGGAGTAGATGTCCTACGGGTGGGTGGTTTGGTGATTGTGTTCGGAGAAAGGTGGGGGACAGGGTGGATACATTCTTTTGGACGGATTCTTAGTTGGATGGGTCTCCCTTGTGTGTGAGGTTTCAACGTTTATTCGATTTGGCGGTAAATAAATTGAGTATGGTGGTCGAAATGTTTTCCTTAGGGTGGGAGGCGGGATGGGAGGCGTGCGTGGAAGGAGGACTTGTTGGGAGATTGTCAGACTTTACTTCACGACTTTCTTTTGTAGGCTAGGTCTCTAGATTTATGGCTATGGCAGCCTAATCCAGTTAGAGGTTATTCAGTCTAGGGAGCTTACCACATATTGACATCTCAGCAGTATGATTCTTTGGACGAAGTTGATGATCTTATTTGGCATAAACAGGTCCCATTGAATGTGTCTATTTTTGCATGGCGACTTTTGCAATATAGATTGCCAACTAAATTAAATTTGGCAAGTTGTGGCATCATCACGCCAGAAGCTCGATCAGTTTGGTGTTGCCGGATGCAGTGGCATGAAATCACCTCAGCATTTATTCATAGGCTACAATATCTTTGGCTCTCTTTGGTCGGCCGTTCGATCGTGGATTGACTTGTCATCGGCGGATCCTTAAAATCAGTTATATCATATTTTTACAATTTACGCATTCTTCAGGCGGGTTACGAGCGCGACGCTCCTTTATGCAACTTATTTGGCTCTTATTTGTTTGGATTATTTGGAGCGAAAGAAACCACAGGTTATTCAGAAACTCAAAAATGTCCTTACCTCAATTGCTGGATAAGGTCAAACTCTATTCTTATTGGTGGCTGAGGACAACAAGTATTAGTCTTGTTTCAAACTATCATTGTTGATGGTTGAGTCTGCGTTTACTTATTTGGGCATCGACTAACTTTATTCTTTTATGTATAGTTTCTCTGATTGTCGAGTTTTGTAAATTCTTATAGTCTTTTTTGACACATCTTATGCTGAGGAGACTATTTGGTTGGTTATTATATATTTCATCATTTTCACTTGTTCAAAAATAAGTATGCTTGAGGTTCGTACAAGTGGCCGGATATTAAATTTTTTTAAAAAAATAAAAACTTTGCTTGAGTCAAAATAAAAAGTTTGAACTGTACATGTTAATATAGAATTAGCTAAATAAAATAAAAAATATATATTAGTTTAGGAAATGTAAGCCGAATTTCTTTTTTTACTAAAAGAAATTTTTTTATTAAAGATCCAAAACAATATATTATACACTACATAAGATTAAAAAAAATGTGTCAACAAAAGTAAATTAATAAATAGAGATCGTGGTTCAAATCTTAATACATCCAATTTTTATCATATTTTATTAATTTTTCGACTGTACTTGTAATATCCCAAAATTTTGAAGAAAAAAAAAAGAAAAGAAACCAATTAGTACCTAATTGAGAAAATCCTTAAAAGTGTTGAGGAGTAATAGTTGCTTAATTATGAATAATTTGAATTATGGGTTTGATGGCATATTAGTAAATACATAGAACACTAAGGTTATGTATGTGATTAGGTGATCAAATTAGTTTAATAACTTGGCATTATTTATGAAAAAAAAAAAAATCAATTTCTCTCTTCTTCTCTAGAACTCTCCCGTACCCACCACTCAATTTCCATAGCATATTCCAAAATCATTCCAAACACTTTCCAACACTAAGTGCATGTACATCATGGAGAATAAGCTTCTCTCAACTAGTTAGAGAGTCCATTAGAAAGATTTAATGTTTAAAGCTTCATGATTTGGGTTAGTGGAAGAAAAGAGGGTTTGAAACCCACAAGGTTTAAAGAGGTTCATCACCATCTTTATCTTTAAATAACTAAGGTGAGTTCTTATTAGGTTTTAATTTTTGGTAGAAATTAGAGTTTTAGAGTAAAGCGAAGTATGAGAAGTTGTATGTGTTTGGATGTTAAGAAATTCTACTTCAACTTATGACAAATTATGGTTAGAGACTTCAATATAGAAATTAGAGTATGTTAGATTCATATTTTGTTATGATTTAATTATAATCTAGTTGAGATTCTAGGTTATTCGATATTAAAATGGTTTTGGTACTCTTTTGGGACTAATAAAGACTATATTGTAAGAATTCAAGTACATTATATTTATGTTTTGTGAACTTGATGGAATGTCATGTTAAAATTTCACTAGGAACTGTTATGAGACAATTAAAGACTAGTTAGTAGTTAGATTGATTAAAAAAAAAAAAAAATAATTAAGAGTAGATAAGTTATCTTGTGGCAAGTTTTCTAAGTTATTATTTTTAGTGGGAATAAAAAGGTATCCGTTCGCCACAACGAAGAGATAATGTGGTATAAGCCGTTTGCCACAACGAAGAGATAATGTGGTATAAGCTGTTCGCCACAACGAAGAGATAATGTGGTTTATGAGTACCTAGTGGGATGAGTTTATTGTTACTTTCAATTCTAGGTTGATAGGTAGAAGAATTACATGCTCATGCTAGGAATTTTATGGAAAAGTCTTACTCATGGGGTTGTAAAGTACGAGAGTTTTCAAATGCGAATATTTTATAGAAGATTATTATTCTTTGCTATATGCTTCTAATTTTAATGATGCAACTATGGGAATACGAGTTGATTTTTCCCTCTGAATTTTTCATAATGAGATGAGATAGTTTTATATACTTTGTTGATAGTTAATCAACACTTAGAGAACTACGTGGCTTTGATTTCCAAACCATTAGGGATACGTAGGACCAGGGATCCTCCCTGTCGAGCTATAATTATAGTAGCTCTATATTTTAAATAAGTATATTTGTTATTGTGTATTAGGCTTGCCAGACTAAATATAGGATTAGTTAGTGATGGTTTGTGCGCCGGTCATGACCAGAGATGGGGTCGTGACAAAGTTGGTATCAGATCCCGGTTGTAGAACCAACTAATATTGTATTGAATACTGTGAGTATAAAGCCATGCATTCTCAGATTTAGGGCCATTTTTAAGACCTTTTAGGATTGTGAAATCTCATTCCAAGTCTCTTTAAAGTTATTCTTCCCTGTCCTTTGCGTTACCTTGTAGATGTCTTTTGCTTTATCATTGTGAGTTTAAAAACAAAGAAAAAAAAATAAGTATGCTGCAGAATGTCCTCCTTTTGCTCTATCTTAGTTACTTCTTTACTATTGAAGTTGTAATTTACGCAATATTAAACCTTGATGAGAACAAGTGTTATTATAAATGTGAACGTTCTAAGATTTTGAATACATAGAAGGTGGGTATTTTAGAGAGATTGTTTGTGAGATGTTAAAGTGAATAAAAATAGACTTATGTTGAAGTTTGATTTTAACTTTCTATATAGTGTTGTGAGGTTAGTTTTCACAACAATTGATAAACTTTTTAATGAAGAAGAAAATTGATTAGGAGTAATTATTCCATTGGTAGTAATGGGAAAACACAGAGTACAATCTTAGTAGAACACATATGAAGCATTATGATAGTAGAGGTTGCTTGAAATAATGTGGTAAATTAGGAGTTGTTGAAATTCTTTCAATTGAAATTGGTTACTAAAGCAGTTAATGTTTATAGATCTTCAGGAAAAAGGGCTAGTCTATGCTGTTAGATATTTAGATTTTGTATTATTTTTATTGAGTCATTTTACATAACAAAGATAGTATGATGAAACAAAATCAATGTACATTTAAGAATTTATGAGAACATTTTCTCTAATGAAGTTTTACTTCAGTTATTCTAAAGTTGTTTAAATTGTAATTGGTTATTGAAGCTATGAAGGTGTGCATAGAGATTAGAGAGGAACATATTAAGACTTAAAAGGACGAGTAGAGTTATTAGTCGATCAGAGTACGCAGCGGAAGGTCAGACTGTTAACTAGTGCGAAATTTCGAGGACGAAATTTTCTTTAAGGGGGATAGATTGTAATATCCCAAAATTTTGAAGAAAAAAAACAGATAGAAAAGAAACCAATTAGTACCTAATGGAGAAAATCCTTAAAAGCGTTGAGGAGTAATAGTTGCTTAATTATGAATAATTTGAATTATGAGTTTGATGGCATATTAGTAAATACATAGAACACTAAGGTTATGTATGTGATTAGGTGATCAAATTAGTTTAATAACTTGGCATTATATATGAAAAAGGAAAAAAAAAATCAATTTCTCTCTTCTTCTCTAGAACTCTCCCGTACCCACTACTCAATTTCCATAGCATATTCCAAAATCATTCCAAACACTTTTCAACACTAAGTGCATGTACATCATGGAGAATAAGCTTCTCTCAACTAGTTAGAGAGTCCATTAGAAGGATTTAATGTCTAAAGCTTCAAGATTTGGGTTAGTGGAAGAAAAGAGGGTTTGAAACCCACAAGGTTTAAAGAGGTTCATCACCATCTTTATCTTTAAATAACTAAGGTGAGTTCTTATTAGGTTTTAATTTTTGGTAGAAATTAGAGTTTTAGAGTAAAGCTAAGTATGAGAAGTTGTATGTGTTTGGATGTTAAGAAATTCTACTTCAACTTATGACAAATTATGGTTAGAGTCTTCAATATAGAAATTAGAGTATGTTAGATTCATATTTTGTTATGATTTAATTATAATCTAGTTGAGATTCTAGGTTATTCGATATTAAAATGGTTTTGGTACTCTTTTGGGACTAATAAAGACTATATTGTAAGAATTCAAGTACATTATATTTATGTTTTGTGAACTTGATGGAATGTCATGTTAAAATTTCACTAGGAACTGTTCTGAGACAATTAAAGACTAGTTAGTAGTTAGATTGATAAAAAAATAAAATAATTAAGAGTAGATAATTTATCTTGTGGCAAGTTTTCTAAGTTATTATTTTTAGTGGGAATAAAAAAGGTATCCATTCGCCACAACGAAGAGATAATGTGGTATAAGCCGTTCACCACAACGAAGAGATAATGTGGTGTAAGCCGTTCACCGCAACGAAGAGATAATGTGGTATAAGCCGTTCACCACAACGAAGAGATAATGTGGTAAAACCCGTTTGCCACAACGAAGAGATAATGTGGTATAAGCCGTTCGCCACAACGAAGAGATATTGTGGTATAAGCCGTTCGCCACAACGAAGAGATAATGTGGTTTATGAATACCTAGTGGGATGAGTTTATTGTTACTTTCAATTCTAGGTTGATAGGTAGAAGAATTACATGTTCATGCTAGGAATTTTATGGAAAAGTCTTACTCATGGGGTTGTAAAGTATGAGAGTTTTCAAATGCGAATATTTTATAGAAGATTATTATTCTTTGCTATATGCTTCTAATTTTAATGATGCAACTATGGGAATACGAGTTGATTTTTCCCTCTGAATTTTTCATAATGAGATGAGATAGTTTTATATACTTTGTTGATAGTTAATCAACACTTAGAGAACTACGTGGCTCTGATTCCCAAACCATTAGGGATACGTAGGACCAGGGATCCTCCCTGTCGAGCTATAATTACAGTAGCTCTATATTTTAAATAAGTATATTTGTTATTGTGTATTAGGCTTGCCAGACTAAATATAGAATTAGTTAGTGATGGTCTGTGCGCCGGTCATGACCAGAGATGGGGTCGTGATAATACTCCAAAATATCAAGTTTCATTCTGTGAGAGGGGATTATATTAACACAAGAATATTGTATATAAGATAAAAATTGCTCCTTTAAAATAACCCTCTTATTTAATAATATACACACCATTTAGTGTTTTTACCAAATAATATACATTCTTGAAGTGTTACCTTAATTAGTGATACGTAGAGGTGTTTAAGGTACAGTTTGATTTTGAGCATAAAAGTTATTCTAATCGTGATATAAAATTGCATTTGGTTCGGTTGGTTTTGAAAAATCATTCAAACCAAAGCAATCCAATGTAGTTAGGGTTGGTTCGGTTTTCGCGGTTTATCACGATATAAAACATATGACAATATTACCAATATGTTACAAAATAAATGTAAGACCCGTAATTCTGCGGTACCTTTTGTGTGAGGAATGTAAGTAATGGCTAAGAATATTAGGGTTTTTGGTTAAGTTGTTTTGTGTGTATCGTCGCAATAACAACATTTTTGCTGAGTTGGAGTCTGTTTTGTGCTCGTGTGCTGAAAAAGCACAGACTTTTGGTCCTTAGTCTTTAATTATCTATGAGAATGTTTCTGTGTTTTCAGAATTTTGAAATTCGACTTTCTCCGCTTTTTGGAAAAACGAGTAGAAAATCGTACCCACTGTTGGAAAATTTACGGTCTCTGTTTTCTGTCGAATTTTAATTAGAGACTTTATATATCGGCACGAGTTAAAATCTGGATTCAGAATATTTTTGAGAGCTTGGGATATAAATTTCAGTCGGAGAATCAAGTTTAGCGATAATTTTTAGAAATGGTTTACGACGAACTTTTACTTCGTAGATTTTCTATTTTTCACAAGTTAGACCGTTAGCGAAGTACGACTCGCCTGCGAGCGAGCGCGAGAGCTGAGTAGCGTAAAGTTAAAATATCTAGATATTTTTCAAAAACAATCATTACACTTTTGATCCAAGGGCTAGGGATTAGTCTAGGAACCTTTACACTAATTGATCCAAGGGTTGTCAAGGATCAAGACCACAATTATTTAGGAGGTTGTGACACATTGAATCAAGAAGAAAAATTGGTATATACTCCCTCACTCTCCTCTCCCTCGGCCAAAAACATCTTCAAACACAACCCCACTTTCAAAATTTCATTTTTCCTTCTACAAGCATTGATTTTGCTCTTGTTGGATCATAGAACTAGCAAGGATCATCTTCTCTTGAGGTAACTAACATCTTCCCTTCTCTTGTTGGCCAAATCTCTTAGATTTTAGGATTTTGATAAAATTGTTCTTGAGCACAAAAAATTCTAGAATCTAGTTTTAATTAGTTTTTGGTTTCATAGAAGTGTGCATGAGTAGTAGACTAACTTGTTCAAGCTAAGTAGTATTCATTTCCATGGTGATTTGAGTTCTCACAAATTTTGAGCTAGGGTTTTGGTTGTGAAATTTTAAATTGATCCTAAACATGAGATTTGTTTGATGATTTTGTTTTTAAGGTTGTTTATGAGCTTTGTAGAGAAATGGATGTTAGATTATTAAGTTTGTTTTGAGAAACAAGAAAAATTTTATTTTGGTGTTCTTGAGGGTTTGATGAACACATTTCAGAAACTTTTGTTTTGATTCTTAAAGTAGTGTGATTGATCAAATAAATGACTTTGAAAACTAGTAGATTATCACTAGGGTTTTGTGACGAAAAATTTTAGGTGTTGGCCTTATTTTTTTCCTATTTTGGCCGTGGCACCATATAAAGAGAGGAGGAAGAGTTTCAAATTTTGTTAAGTCATGATTTAGGAGGATTTAATCATGTTCAAAGAGATGATCAATTATGGTTTTGTTTAGAAAAGAAAATGAGTTAATTATGTCTTAAGGAAACAAATTTAAAAATTTGTTAAAGTTTGTAGTTTTGTCTAAAATGTTGTGGATTGTTAGGGTAAATGATTTTGGAAACTAAATGGATAACACTATGCTTTTGAAAATGGAAAATTTTGAGTGCTAGTGTGTTTTGATGAAAATGGCCGTGGCATGCATTGGTGTATGGCCACGAGGTTTCAAATTTTTCAAGTCCTAAAATGATAAGAAAATGATCATTTAGTGTGATGAATGATCATGGTCTTTGTAAAGAATGTTTTGGGGTTTTATGTGAAAAGAAAAGATTTGCAAAGTTTTGAAGAAAAATGGTATTCTTGGATTCAAATTGATTTAGTGTGTGTACTTGATCATTGAGGAAAACTAGTGATGGTTTAAGTGTTTTAAACTATGTTTGATTTTGAAAAACAATGGTTTTAAAATAATTCCAATTCTGGCCGAAATTTACAAGGGCATTTAGGTCATTTTAAAATTGTTTTTGTGACCTAGAATCTTAACCATTTGATCCGTCTTTTCGAGACGAAGATTTCGGCGTATGGCTCGCCTCGATCGGATAACGATTGAATGAGTTATGGCCATTTTATTGGAAAATGAAACTTGTAACTTGTGACGCAAGTAAACTTTTATTGTTATGAAAATTTTCATAGTTTTTTTGGGTTGTTTTCATACGGTTTTATTATGTGTAATTGATTGCCTTGGAATTAGGAATTAAAGTGTTTCATGATTTGTTTTGAAACGAAAAATATTTTCGCGTAGCGAGAAATAGTGCAATTAACTTCGGGAATTTTTAATCACTATAGGGAGGTCTCGTAATCACTATCCAAGAGTTTTAGAAAGTACCTTAAACCCCTCTAGAACTTTGAGAATAGGTTTCGTTTGGTTAGGATGTGATGGGAGTATTTTATTGATTGTACGCTACTTAATTTTAGGTAGCGCGAATTGTAGAGTTGTACGAGAAAAGTTAGTGGAAGCTTGCCGAGGTAAGGGCACCTTTCTCTTTGTATTATTTTCGTTGATAGCATGTGTGTATGCTTTGTTTGTGGTGTGTTTTGAGTGCTTGGCATGTATGTGTGATGTATTCTCGGGATGAGAAAATGTTTATGATACATGTGTTGTTTACATATAATTGAGAATCTATGTATGATTATTGTGATTGGATTACATAGGATATTGAGAACATATGTATGTGTTGTGCATGATACTTGTCATCTTACATATGATTTTGTTAGAAATATATGTATTGACATGTGGTTGAGAATTACATATGCATGATTGATATGTAATTGATGCATTGGCATAGATAAGATGTATCGTATGCTCATGCATTCATAGTTGTGGTTAGAAGACCACTGGGTGCGATTAGAAGATCCACCTTAATCCTGCGGGATTTTATTGAGTACAATACGTGATTAGAAGATCACATGGTAGGATTAGAAGATCCACCCTAATCCTTCGGTTAGAAGATCGTCGAGATTGTATTGATTAGTGATTAGAAGATCACGACTCTCTGCGGAGAGGTTAAATTCCGGAATTCATGCATGTGGCAGCCAGTGATTGGTGCCACGATCATTGTAGAGTCGGCATTGGTAGGCTGTGTGTGCATTTAATTATATTATGCACGAAATGTGAAATTGCTAAGTGTTTACTCGCTTTTTTCCATATATGTTATTTGTATTATGTGGTACTTGTGGTGACCCTTACAATGAAACATGAACGGGTTACCCCCATCCAGACGATGGATTCCTGTCCGACGTCGTGGGTCATGAAGACGATAGTGGCTTCTTGAGCCCTCAGTGATCGAGTGGCATGGCGGATCATATTAGATTGCGTGCCGGTGTGTCTTGTACACCGCGCCTTTGGTTAGGCGTAGTATTCTGACTCTTTTGGATAATTGTATCTGAATACTTATACTTGTGGTTTAGACGATTGTCTTTTGTACTGTAAATCTTCAGCTACACACTTTGCTTCTCGAAAGCACTTTTATGTATGATTAGTACTATGCCGATGTTTGGGATGTACTAATATATAATTAGTCCATTTGTATGATTAATGCCGGCTCATCACATGTTTTATGCGCGCTCTGTTTTGTTTAAAAAAAATAAATAATGCCCCTTTTTGGTCTTTGAAAATCGGGATGTTACAATAAACATCGAAAATTTTAATTTATTTAATTGTTTACATGATATAATATTCATATACATAAATTGCATACACATAAGAACTTATTTTTAATACTAATAGTATAGTTCTGAATCGTGTGAAATTATATGTTTTGACAACCTACTGTTTTATGAACCTAATTTGAGTTTGACTTGCTAAGTTTGAATAGATAATGAGTTGATTACTACTGGGTGATATAGTTAAGTTAAGTTTTGCGGTTCGGTTTGGTCTGGTTTTCTAAAATAAAAATTGCAAACCAAACCAAACTGTGCGGTTTAAAAGAAAAATGATCCATGCTGTTTAAACTAAATACAATTTTTTATAGTTTTCGATTTGAACTAGTTTGATTTACAGTTTTAATTTTGAATTGTTTCGGATATGATAACCCTGGTGATTTATGTATGTGCACAACTTTATTGCATTGTAAAAATATCGAATCCGTAAGAAAATGCGGTACTAAATATGCTTAGCTAGCTACAAATATTGTGAACTTCGAAGGTTTAAATATGATTTTCAATTTAGAATAAATTTAATATATGAATAAACATCCTAGAATTATGGATTCACCTCAAAAATATATTTCCAAATTTCAAATCTTTCTTATGCTATGGAAAATCATTTTAAAAACAAATTAGTTTGTTTGCCCGTGAAATTCACGGGATTACTTTCTTTTTTAATATTATTGAAATGTTTATTTTAAAATAATATTTGAGATTTTTTTTAAAAAAATTCTACAATAAATTTGAAATAATTTTTTGCATGATACATGTTTAAGAATATTACAAGGTAGAGTGAGATGAAGACTATTTATTTATTTTCCGTTCCACACTATTATGAGATTCTTTCTCTCGTTTTCATCCCTGAGACTATATAAAAACTCTACAAATATAAAAGAATTATAATTTATAAACTCTATTATATTTCAAATAATTATGTCAATCTATTTTGACTGTTGACTTTATTTTCAAATGAAAATATATTATGGTTTTTCATTTCTTTGGGAGCATATAGTATTCCATAAAATTAAAAAATATCATGTGTAACAGTCCGGACCACTTCTCTTATATAGTAAGTAGTCCGACATTGTACCTCAAGATCTTTTATAATCCCCTCTCTGTAGAGTTTTTGCCTTACGTGATAATCGAACCATGTTACTTGGGAATCAAGTACATGTTCAATCAATTCCCCCATGTACTCATATTAATAAATTAACATCCTTAAGAAGGCATGAATGAAGGTTTATGGAAAGTTTAAAATTGAAATTATAAAAAAAACAATTCATTGATTATATCAATATATTTTAGGTTTTTCATGGATTTCATCAGTTTGAAATAATTTTAATGAAAGTGTGTTGAACACAAAATGAGGAATAACTCCTACAGTTTAAATACAAATATTAATTAATCAAGATTTATGTTTAATAGTACGGTGAAAACTGCATCATGTTTCTCATTCTACACCACTAATATTAAAGATCCTCTCTCTCTCTCTCTCTCTCTCTCTCTCTCTCTCTCTCTCTCTCTCTCTCTCTCTCTCTCTCTCTCTCTCTCTCTCTCTCTCTCTCTCTCTCTCTCTCTCTCTCTCTCGCATCCCGTTTCCCATTATATACCACTGAGAGACTGTCTTTCTATTTATATCTCTCCTCTGTCTCCATTTCAGGTATCTATAGAGGATCTATCAACAAAAAAGTTGTTGATTCTATATTATTTTTTAATTAATATCAAACTAATTTAATCTCGGTCTTATTCACAAACTTATTTTTGTCACCGTACCACAAAGAAACAATCTCCAAAAATCAGCGTCAAATGGGAAAATATAAAGATCTACACTCACACGGATAAATAAATTATACTAAAATTCTCGAGTTCAGTTCTCACGATCATCTACAGACACTTTTCATCATGTGGATCACTTTTTATCGTGCTAGATAAAATTTTGAATGAGTAATCCCCATATAAAAAAAATGAAATATGATTTGAATTTATTTTAAAACAAATCAATATAACATTTAATTGAATGATTAGATAATAGATACATGTCCAACAAATTCTAGACGAATTATTCACATAGTTTTTTTAATAATGAGTTTTTTTTTTTTAAACAAAAAAAATATATAAAAAGAATAAAGAAGCTCTAATTGAATGTCGCCTAAGCAATTTTTTAAAAAACTCTAATTAAATGCTTCCTAAACAATTTTTTAAAAAAATGTACGAGAAAGCTCCGTAAAAATCTCGTCGTAGATATAATAGAGATTCAAAAGTGGGGTAAACACTAATATACTCATCATATCTTCTTAGATAATTTGCAAGACTAGCTAGTGTTTGACTATGAAAAGGATATATGTGTATTTTAAAAATGATTTTTTAATTTAGAAAATGATTTTTTGACATAGAAAATGCTAGACATAGAATTGTTTTACTTAATGGCTTTATAATAATTTCATTTGTAGATGTTAATTACTACTACGAATAGAGTTCATTTTACATTTATATTACATTATTGGATCCATCGTGATTTTGAATTGATTACATGTTTATCTGTAAAAGAAATTTTGGAATTTTAACCATTATGTGTTATTAAAAATTTATATGTGTTCACACAAAAAATTGATTATATGTGACATTTGAAGTGACTCTATGTATCTTTTGTCAAAAAAAGTACAATAGATTCATAATGATTTAGAACAACAATATTCATTTCCCCTCACTTCCTCGAGTAATTCCACCACAACAAGCTCTCCTACAATCCTTACGGGCACCATCTGTATTTAATTTCACCATACTTCCACCCAATCAAGCAAGGAATCCGGGAGCTCTAAAAAACTAGTTCTAGTTTCAATATAGACACAACAATATTCAATCACACCAGCATATGATGTGTCTTGGACCAGGATATGGAATCAATAGACACAACATTCAACCACACCAGGAAGCATGATGTGTCTTGGACCATAATTTGATTGAAGATCTTATTGATACACTCTATTGTTAGAGAGATTTTAACATAAGTGACATATTTTTAAAGAAATATCTCTCGAAAATAATATTTGTAAGAAGAGGCGAATCAAAATAACTTCTCATTCAAAATTTTATCATCTAAAAGAAATTGTAGCAAAATGTTCAAATACTTTGAATAATTTCTTTTTAAATTTGTTTAAACAAATTTTTCATTCAATATAATGTTGAGAGAAATAAATGAAATGTACAAAATTATACAAATTAAACTTCTTGAATCCGGCATGTCAAAAAAAAAAAAAAAAAAAGACTTATGGAATCCGGCTCCGGCATGGCCATATTTTTAATTGTCAATTAGCATAAAAAATGCTAATTCTTAACAATCATTAAAAAAGAAATAAGCAGAGAATTTAACTAGGTCAATTTTATCCTTAGTTCTATTCATATCGCTTTTATTGTTCAAAAACCCTTGAGATAAAAAAGGGGATAAGAAACAACAAGTGAGCAATAAAAAAGGGGATAAGAAACAACAAAGTGAACAATTGTGGTCAAAATATATACAAATTTGGATCCTACTAAAGAAAAGAACACATATAAAACGACTCAAGTATGAAGGAGTTAGCCGACCCCACGACACACGATCTGCCATCTATTGTTGTAGTGTATGGCAACTAAGGATAAAACCTGTTCATTTCATGTCATTGTTTTTCATTTTTTGGCCCCGTATGTGGCTCCTACTTTGACAATTGGAATGCTGGTAACTGATTGCTTCTATTTAAGGGTTTTTTTGGCCAAACTTATTTTAAAGATATATTTTTAAATAAATTGGATATCCTCTCCATGTATATGTAGATATGTAGATCTCTTAAACTTTGTTGGATTTAAATAAGTGATAAATTCTTGACAAAAATAAAATAAGTGACAAACTCTTCTTAAATTTTTTTTAATGTTATTGCATGCACAAGTTAAAAATGGAACTCAAAACCAACTAAAAATAATGTTCCCACCCATTTTAAAGAGATTGACATGTATCATTTAATTTAAGTCCTCTTAGACAAATTATTTTAAAGATTTGAATAAACCAACTACCTTCTTTACATTGTTTTAGGCAAAATTAAATTGGATAATTAGTCTTTTAATTTATTTATTAATTTTATATTCATCCAAAAAAAAAAAAAAAACTATCTAAGTTTATAAATTTGTTCCTTAACTAATTAACGTCACAACTTCATCTCTTAACTTTAATTATCTTTGTCACACATGTCCTTTTTAACAGGTTGATAGTCTATTTATTTTCCATATAAGAAAAGTGTATGAACTCATAATCCTAATATTACTCATAAATAAATCATTTATGTGTTCATATAACAAATAACAGAAAGTAAAATTAATGTTTTTTTTTTTTTTTTTTATAAAAACTAATAAAAAGCACCAATATGACAAATAAAGTTAAATTTACGGACTAATTTGTAACTGTACTAGGACTAGTTTCCAAGAATCCTTTGTGCCCGTCCTACACCCCTTAATGGACCGTCATGATCCAGATCGCCTAGCCCACCAATATGGAATTAGTTCGCGTCATCAAAGGATATGTATTGACTTGGTCCTCGCCTATTCATAAGGAACATGTGGCATTTCGTTACGACGTAGTGGTAACCGCTCGGCGGATAAGGAGCACGTTTTTCCTGTTAGCTAGAGGATAGGAACCTGGGTGCCAATCGTCCAGTCTGCCCTAGTCCGCTTTCTATATAAAGGAACCCCGTGATTTACTCAAGGCATTCACGTTCTTGACCACTCATATTCAATTAACTTAGCTCAGCACCACTGTTGACTAGAGAAGAGTACCCAGCAAACACGTCAAGATTAGCATATCAAGTCGGTTTAAGGAAAGAACTACGTTGCTTTTATTCTCATCACGCAATAGGGATACGTAGGACCAAAAATTCTCCTTTCGAGCCCAATCAATAATAACAACCGGCTTACTCATCAGAACTTTGGCAAGAACAATAACGTTAATCAATTTAAAAGATCAATATAAAACAAATAAATAAGTTAAGAGATCAATTATCCAATTTAGCGATTATTTTATGTCTAAAATATGAAAATATGTTAAGCACTCTAGCCAGGGGCGATTATGCCATGCGGCATGCATGGGCACGTGCCCGGGCTGCCCCTTTCATATATTTTTTTTTTTTTTTTGGATAAATAGGCCTTTACCCCCCTACAATATAGGCGACATTTGCAATCGCCCCCTGTAAAAAAAAATTTGAGATTCGCACCTTATAAATTTTTTTTAATTTGTCTTACCCCCCTTGCCTCACACCTGGATGCTTACTTGGCAGGAATCTCCACGTGGCATCATCATTTAAATCCACATCATTTTATTAAAAATAAATAAATAATAAATAAATAAAAATAAAATATATTTTAAAAAAAATGAAAAAATTTATTTAAAAAAACTGAAATATAAATCATTTGAAAAATATAAAAAAAAAACTGTAATATTAATTTTTATAAAAAAACGAAATAAAAAACTTTAAAAAAAATCTAAAGAGAAATTAATTTTTTTAAAATCTGAAATATTAATTAAAAAAAACTGAAAAATATAAATTATTAATTTTTTCAAAAAAATCAGAAATATTAATTTTTTCAAAAATCTGAAAAAACGAAAAAACATATTGGTTTTTTAAAAAAAATCTGTAATATTAATTTTTAAAAGAAAAATCCAAAAAAACTTAATTTTTTTTAACCATCTTTAAAAAAATAATATTTAACGTAAAATGTTAATTTTTTTAAAAAAATCAGAAATATTATTTTTAAAAAAATTAGAAAATGATATATATTAAACTTTTATAAAAATCTAAAATATTAATATTTTATTTCAAAAATCTAAAAAATTAAACATTTGAATAATTTACAATGCTTATTTTTTATATGAAAAATGGAAAATATCTACACATAATTTTTACAATCTTTAATTAGTAAAATAGACTATATGACTATATATAGCTTGTTTTATGTAAAAGTTTGAAAATTAGTATTTGTAAAAAACAAAGAAGATTTTCCTATTTATATTACAAATGGTAAAAAATCTTTTTTTCCTAATTACAAATAAAAACAAATATTTTGAAAAACAAATAAAAACAAATTTAAAAAATCTGTAATTTTAATACTAAGTTAATTTTATTTTAATACTCTCATTACTAAAAATTATGTGTAAAATCTTCTTTGTTTTTTACAAATACTAATTTTCAAACTTTTACATAAAACAAGCTATATATAGTCCATATCGTCTATTTAACTAATTAAAGATTGTAAAATTATGTGTAGATATTTTCCATTTTTCATATAAAAAATAAGCATTGTATATTATTCAAATGTTTAAGTTTTTAGATTTTTGAAATAAAATATTAATATTTTAGATTTTTATAAAAGTTTAATATATATCATTTTCTAATTTTTTTAAAAATAATATTTCTGATTTTTATAAAAAAATTAACATTTTACGTTAGATATTATTTTCTTAAAGATGGTTAAAAAAAATTAAGTTTTTTTGGATTTTTCTTTTAAAAATTAATATAACAGATTTTTTAAAAAAACCAATATGTCTTTTCGTTTTTTCAGATTTTTGAAAAAATTAATATTTCTGATTTTTTTGAAAAAATTAATAATTTATATTTTTCAGTTTTTTTTTAATTAATATTTCAGATTTTATAAAAATTAATTTCTCTTTAGATTTTTTTTAAAGTATTTTTATTTCGTTTTTTTATAAAAATTAATATTACAGTTTTTTTTTTCAAAAGATTTATATTTCAGTTTTTTTAAATAAATTTTTTCATTTTTTTTAAAATATTTTTTTATTTTTATTTATTATTTATTTATTTTTAATAAAATGATGTGGAATTAATTTTTTTTATTTAATTAATTAATTTCCACGTGGCATCATATGGTGGTGCCACGTGGAGATTCCTGCCAAGTAAGCATCCAGGTGTGAGGCAAGGGGGGTAAGACAAATTAAAAAAAATTTATAAGGTGCGAATCTCAAATTTTTTTTACAGGGGGCGATTGCAAATATCGCCTATATTGCAGGGGGTAAAGGCCTATTTACTTTTTTTTTTTTATAATAAAACAAAACATAAGTAAAAATAGAAAGAGAAAAACGTTTCCATCTTTCTCTCGCTCAGTCACGACCGCTCTCTCACTCTCACCTCTCTCGATCTCTTTCGCTCCCGATCGATCTCAGTGTCTCTCGCCGGCGAGTCGCCGTCGCCGCCCCAGTGCACCACCGCTGTCCACTCTCATTCTCTCTCCATTTCGCCGTCGCAGTACCACTGCGCCGCGCTCAGCCTCTCTCTCTCACTCTCGCAGTTGATTTGATTCGGGGTAAACAAATTCTCAAATTCTATTCTATGTTTCTGTTTCTGGAATTTAGAATCTTTGTTTGATGGTTGATTTCCTAGACAAACGATTGTTAAGCTATTTTGATTGTTCAGTGATTATATAAATAAGTTATTTTGATTATTAAGTGATTATATTAAATAAGCTGTTTTGAATGCTTCTATGTTGATTGTTGTTTTGAATGTTTATGTTAGTTAGGCTGTATGTTGATTCCAAAATTTGATTTGCTGTTTTGAATGTTTTGATTTGATTTCAAAACACAATTAACTATCTTAGTTTGTGTTAGAAAAGTTAGAGGGCATGGAAAATTATTGATTTGCTGTTTTGAAGTAAGAGTAATGAATGTTTATGTTTTGATGGTTGTTAATGAAATTAGAAAAGGTTTCCTTCCAAAAAATTAATTTATCTTCTTGCTTATAGTAATAATTAATTAGGAGTATTCATATCATTGAGGAAGTTTTATGTAGTACACTATTGTGTAGAAGAACCGCCACCTAATGTGAATATTGTGCAATGGGAGAGGGAATTTGCCTCTTAGTTTTATTGTTAGAAATAATATAAAACCATTGATGTGCCAAATTCTAAAAGCTTAAGCTTTTGGGATAATCGGTTATTTGACATGGTATTAGAGCCTCTAGGACTAAGTGGTCTAGGGTTCGATTCCCGCTCCCCTCACTTTCTAATTAAAAGTGGAATTTAAGCATATGGTAGGTGGGCCTATGCATTATCCACGCTTCAAGCCCAAGTGGGCTCTTGCGTGAGGGGGCGTGTTAGAAATAATATAAAACCATTAATGTGTCAAATCCTAACAGTTTAAGCTTTTGGAATAATTGGTTAATTGACATTTATGTAGTACACTATTGGGATGTTATATTTCATCCCTCTTATTTGACTCATGTTTTGCTGGTTTTTTCCAGTTTGTGTAGCATTTTATTTATTTGAGCCTTAATTATATTACTTTTTCTTGTCGTTTCTTGTTTAAATATTGGAAATATGGTTTAAATATTATTGTATTCAAAAGTTGGGTTGATAAAATTCCCTTCAAAATTTTGCCGAGACTCTCTAACATTCCTAGAGTCGCCACTGACTCTAGCTATAAACTACTTTTAATTAACTAGATATTCGATGGCAAACTATATAGTATCATTCTCAAACTTTTTTAAAAGAATTGAGATTTTATTTTTTCTACGGAAGTGACAATGACTGAATTTCAATCGATTGTGATATAAATCTTATTAATTATGCTATGCAATATTTTGACCTGTGTTGAGATATCAACTTACTAGATTAATAATAGTTTACAAACTAGTTACTAATGGAGTACTACAATTTATGGAACATGTTGGAGAAAGAGTAACAATTTAATTAAGAGGAATATAATTAGGGTCATGCTAAACATTGTCCTCAGGGCACTTGTTAAGTATATTAAAAATGGAAATTAAAGAAAAAGTTAATACTAGAAAATGTAACTTTTTATATTTTTGAGACATTGAATGCACTGATTTTAAGATGAAACTTCTTTATTGGTATGCTTAACAAGTGCCCCAGGGGTACTGTTTAGCATTTTTCATATAATTATTTATTCTAAATATTTAAATTGCTTTGATAGTGTTTACTGGTATTTTTCATAAATAAGCATCAGCTAAATTAATTACTTGCATCATCAACTAGTAAATTCTATGATATATTTGTGCAATGTTTTTCAAAAAAATTTGAATGTTCATTTTTATTATGACGTTGATTGCAAAAATTTAAAGTAAAAGTTAACTAATTCGACTTAGTCGAATTTGTCAATTAATGGGCAGATTAACATGTAACGTAAAATCGTTGAATTTAAGGGAAAGTAAATATGCATGAAAAGTAAGTTAGTTCAAGTGAATGTAAATAATAGAAAGAAATAATTGATTTCAACTAAATTAACATAAAAGAATGGCACACATAATCATACATTTGGCCTTTGAGACTTGTTTCTCTCGTTAACATGGCTACTTTGAATTTTTAAAGTATTTTATGTAAAATAGTTTTGTGATCCAGAATTCGTACAGAAAACCCCTATATATAGAAAACTAAAAAATAACTGCTCATGACGTCTTTCACAAGGCTTTGCCACATGTCTTGCTACGTGTCTCTACTAATTGTGTCTTTGAAGATCAAATTATGACGTTTGGCCAATGTTCTGAAGCTTGTCTAGTTGGATCAAATTTAATATAGTCCATAGGTGTACGAAATTTGCTATTGAGGCCTCCTACTTGCTCCAAGCCCCCCTAAAATTCCAAAATACCCCTGAGGATATGATCAAAATTTTCGTTGTCTAGGCAACGAAATGCAAATAAATTGTTGCCTTCAGGACGAAGGCGCGTTCCTGGCCTAATTTACTTGAAATTCGTTGTCTAGACAACGAAACAAGCTTGATTGTCATTTAAGTAATGAAAAGCACAATTTCGTTGTCTATAACACGAACGCGCTTGGTTTCGTTGCATAGACAACGAAATCATGTTATATCAGATACGAAAAAAGCATTGGAAGCTCAATACATTGAAATGATTTTGAAGGGTTTTGTGGGCGATTTGTGTTGTCGATTTAGAGTTAGGATTCGTGTAAGTATGATAAGTACGATTTAGAGTTGGTTTACAAACTCTATTGCATGCTATAAATTAATTTGGGGATTTAGGGATTTAGGGATTTTGGATTAGGAGATTATGATTTATTGATTTTGGATACTAAATTGAATTTGGACATTATATTTTGCGTAAACGCTAAATAAATAAATGAACTTGTCTGGACAGGTTTGCGTGGTTTTGAAAACCATTGGATTATGCGTAAACAATGCAGACTGGGTCTGAGAAACTAATTTTCGTTGAATAGGTAACGAAATCTGGAAATTTTTTTCCAGATTTCGTTGGTTTGGCAACGAAAATAGGTTATGCAGAAGTTTTTAAAAAACTAGTTGACAGAACCTGCATTTTTTTGAAACTAACAACGACAATTACACATGTAGTCCGTAGACTGCTTTAATTTAAACAACATAACAAACATGAAAGACGAACAAACATAACATCGGACATAATCATAAAGTACATTTGCAAAATACACAAACAAACCAACGATTACAGATTGGCTAAATTAACAACTTCTTGTTCCTCAGGTGCGTAGCACAAAGGTTCGATTTCTTCATAGGTCCTTGGGAGACGCAAACTTGATAAAATTTCCGGTACAGATCTGAGCAACTTTGCATCTAGTTCTATCGGACCCTTTGTGCTGTGTTCCGAAAAAATCTCAAACATGCTTTTGACATCGTCATCCGTGTCAAGAACCATATTTGTGAATCTAACGACACGACCGTCACATATGACTGACGGACGTCGATACTCAATTGTGGCTACCCTTCTATTGTCACGATGGCCGGTAAGCCGACCATTCAATTCATCCAACTGTTGTTTAAGCTCGCTTAGAGTGACATGGATATGGATCCGAAACAGATTTGGGGTTTCTTTGTTGAAGTAAACGGTGGCGAGATGTGTGTTAACTTTGTAACCGATATCCATTTTTTTAGGTAATGTGTGACAACATAAACAAACTACACCACTCTATTTATAGACCAATACAAGTAAATCATGATCGTTCAAACTGTTGGTGCAATCCTGACCTTTGATTAATTAAAACGCATTACACCATAATAATTGATGTGTTGTCATTACATACTAATAATTCATGTTTCTTCATTACATAACTATTACATATTAATAACTAATTAATTAAAATAAACGAGCAGCCAAACGATGTGGAGCTGGGTCACCTTCAACACTGTCAAACATCATTTGAACACAGTTGTCAGATATTAACTCTTTCCAATGATATTTTGTCTCAGCATCATCAAATCCAATACTGTGACCCGTAATATCGGTGTACGATTCATAATACTTAATTCTATCAATTTGAATTTCCTTCCCGTTCATGAAAGCATACATGAATTCAATCCTATTTTTCAACCCTTCCAGAGTCGTAATGTTGTTTTTTAGATGAAGGTGAAACTCTGGAATACCAGTCAACCTTATAGCAAAATCAAAACTTTTTGAAGTATGATTCGACACATAACGATCCGCAACCCTTTTTTTTTCCGCTTCATTTATTTTTTCCATACCTATGATAATAATACATATATATCCTTATCATTCAAAATATCAATAATATATATATATATATATATATATATAGTGATAAATCACAAAATGTGTCTTACAAAAAGTGTCATTCGATTTACATACCCAAAATGTCATTGAAGTTACACCCACAAAAAGTGTGTCACACATTACAAGCACAAATAAAAACTAAAACATGCATGAAACTACTCATCCTATCCTATAATGATGGGCTCATCTACATTTGACTTCATCTTTGGCAAGCTAGCTTTCTCATACTCGAGCAACTCTTCAAACTCAACCATCCGATCCATAAACTTTTCCTCCCACCCCTCGGCATCTCCGGCACGATGTTTTTTCTATTGCTTGTTTGTAGGAGGTAGTGGACACCCTGGCTTTAGCTTGACCTCCACAAAATGATTTGGCACTAAACCCATACACAAAATGCGTGTAGCAGGATCGCTTGGTGGACGACCACGCAATGGTAAAAAAGTCTCAGAGTGACCAATAGTGGGGGATGTCAACTCAACCATGACCCGGTTGTATGCGGTTGCAATGATATGGCCCATATCAGGAAATGTAAACCATTTATCCTTCGATGCAACCCCACTCTTAGGCATTATCTTCGAAGGGTACAACCCATCAAGTATGTACTGCAAACGCTCATCAGATTCATAAACACCCATGTAGACACTTCTAAACATGGTTAACTCCCTAACCATAGCCAAACGTATCAACCTTTGACTGTCTTCACCTTTACCAAGATGTTGAGCAATAACCCGAAATCCACAATGCCCGTCCGACTTAACATCAACAATGTCTTCAATATATGGATGCATGAAATGTGGCATATTCCGCATAAACGAAATCCTCTTCATTGATGATGAAGGCGACTAAAGCTTTCCGATCCGAGCACTTTTCCTTCGAGGCCTCGACGGTTTTGACTGTGACGCCTGTGAGTCGGGAAATTGGAAATCCATATGCTCCCAATTATATGGCTCTCTAGTGGTAGAGTTGTCACTTACGGAAGCCTTTTTTTCGCTTCAGTGCACCCTTTGTGTCAAATTTCTTAACCGGAGGAGTCAAAGAAGTTGTTTGTGGATATGCGATCAAGCGCAATGTTTCTTTGATTTGCAACTTCATATCATGATCCGCTACTTTGAAGCATTCCTAAAATAATAAAAATAATAAATGCATCAAGCTACTAATCTAATGATATGTTTTAATTGAAGAATTTAAATTCAATTAATCGATAACAAATTTAAGTTTATTATACCTGAATTGCATTAAGCTCTTCCAATATAGAAACATCCGCGACCTTGCCCTCTTCTTCTTCATAGTGTAACCTCTTCCAATGAGCATTGATTTCGTCAAGCCTAATTGGTAGTTGTTTTTCACATTTCAAAGCAATGAGACAAGCACATGGCAATCCGTAAGTCATCTTTATGACACACCCACACTTCTTCCGATTCCTACCACATTCTCTTGATCTTTCTTCTTCATCACGAATAAAGCGTAACGTATTCCTTGAGACGTTATACACCAACTTGGAGTACAAAAAATGATCTTTGAAATGATGCTCAACTTGTGAAGTACTCTGACCAAATGATGTCTTTATGCATATCTTTTATTGTAGTTTCTGTTTCTATTTTTTTTTTTTGCGTAAATTTGTTTTAACTGAATATTTTTTTCCTATTTTTATATTTTGTATCTCCTTTTTGAGAACAACATTATAACGTTGTTGGAAAATCTTATAATTATACCAACAACATAACTTGTCAATGAATATATTAAAGAATTAAATTTATTTTTGAGCAATTTTAATATACATAATTTTTTTTTCTGCATAAAAAAAAAACTACCAAATTTTTATTGTTTTATTCCTACTTTTATGCATAGATTCATATATAATCTTTTATTGTTTGTTTTTTTTATAATTGTTTTACTAAACTTCATCTAATCCTTATTGTTTTTATTTCTTCCTATTTTTACACATATATTGTTAATAGGGTAAAATTACAATGAAAGATACAAAATTTAGATAATTATTAAAATTGATAAGGACAAATTAGTAAATATAATAGTTATCAATTTTAATATATTATTAGAAGTAGATTAATTAAATTAAGTTTATTTGGATTAAAAAAATAGTGGTTTGTTTTTTTTTTTTTTTCTTTCAAAATTTGACGGTAGCACTCCATCTCCATACATACTCATTATCACCATTGAGATAATCATATAGTGTGACGGCTAATTGAGTAAAAATAATCCATTAATTATTTTATTTCCCATGTATTTTGGAATATCTGTTAATTAATCAAATATATTTACTAAGAGCTATAAATTCACCCACTTGGATCATATATTGCAAACTTTCTATACGGTAGATTACTATTCATCCAACGCTACTCTTTTTCTTTTGTTCATTGCTCAAAATTTAATCACTCGATCTCTCCAAAATTTAACCGATCTAGTTCTTCATCATGTAATCATTATTCATCAACTTATATAATTTTCTCTTTCAAAATCACTTTCTCGCTTTGTTCCACACAAAATCTCATTAAAAGTCGAGTAGAATTTCAATAAAAAAAGTTACGACGAGAAGGTATCTAATATTAAAAAGCTTTGAAGAATACCGACGCAATTCAAGAAAAGTGTGAAGACTATGAAAGAAGATGATGAACAATGGAGAACAAGGCGCAAGCAATCAAGCCATCGGTGTCTTAGAAATTTTTGTGGTGTTCTTATAGGATTAAGTGATAAACATTCAAAATAGTGTTGCTCTTTTGTGTTTTCTAATTTAATGTTTTGATATTATGTGAAAGCCCACTTTGTTTTGTTACGATCTAAATGACTTGTAATTTGTATTTTCGTTCTTTGTATTTGAATTTTTGTATAAATAAAATTTGTTGATTAAAAAAAAAAAGATTGAACGAGAAACATAACTTATAAATAAAATTTAGCAATCAATTGTTGATATTGAACGTTAATTCATAATATCTTATTTCATGGGAGATTAAATTTATATTTGAATTATTGACAAACAATAATTATGTCAGCGACCAAAACTTTTTGCAACGACATGCAACAACAATTTTTCCGTTGGGAAAACATTTTTTTGCCAGCGACAATAATTGTTGTTACAAAAAACACTAGTTATGTCAACGACATTAATTGTTGTTGAAAAACACTACTTATGCCAGCGACATTAATTGTTGCTGCAAAATACTAGTTATGGCAGCGACATTAATTATCCTTGCAAGAATTTTCGCAACGACACTTATGCCAGTGACATGCAGCGACAATTTTTTCGCTGCGAAAAATACATTTCGCAGCAACTTTGTATTTTTCGCAGCGACATATGTCGCTGCCAAAAAACATATTTCTTGTAGTGACCCACGAACAACCCCTTGTCAGATTTTGGAATTTTGGGCAAAAGGATGAGTTTTCTAGCTTTGCTCTCAGATTGAAGCTTGTTGTTTGATTCTACAGAGGCTGAAGAGTTTAGAATATAAGGTGTTTCAGAGTTCCAGAGAGTACTTGGTTTGGTTGAATATATGCTTGCATGCAATCTCTTTGGTTGTGAAGAAAGTGTGAGTAGAGTGGTTGTTGTTGTTGTTGTTGTTAGTGAACCGTGTGAGAGAGAGAAGAGAGTATGGTGAGCTTCTGATTTTCTAAGTGTGTGGAATGTGTGAATGAGTAATTTGATTCATACTTATGGGGTTAATTTGCATGCCTTCTCATTGGAGGGAAATTGAGTGAGGAAGCTTGATATTAAAATGGGGCCGGGTGAGTCATAGAAGTGAGGTGTTTAATTTTCTGAAGTGGTAAAGTAATAAGAGTTGGTCTAATTGCATGTAATTTAAGTGGTTGAGAGATTGAAGTTGGTGAGGTGTTGGTTCATAAACAAAGAAGAAAAGAGTGAGTCATGTGTGTGTGTGTGTGACACGAGAGAGAGAGAGAGAGAGAGTAATTGAGAGAGGGAAAATTGTTTCTTG
Source organism: Trifolium fragiferum (assembly GCA_954870985.1). Lineage (NCBI taxonomy): Eukaryota > Viridiplantae > Streptophyta > Magnoliopsida > Fabales > Fabaceae > Trifolium > Trifolium fragiferum. Next base: position 23,360,604 of record OX940791.1, on the reverse strand, counting down.
AGTTAATTAAATCCAAAGTGAAAACTAATTATATTAATGTGTGGTTTAGGTTCAATTAGAGTTCCTAATTTTACACATAATATATTTAATTCCCAAGACTTAATTTAATTTAACCACCTCTAATTAATCTTTAAATTATTAGATAAGCTCTAATCCAAATTAATTAGGTGGATGAAATTGCGGGATGTTACAATCTACCCTCCTTAAAGAAATTTCGTCCTCGAAATTAAGGAATTTATCTTTAGAAAGAATAAGGACAACTTTTCCCATGTCAGGTTCTCGTTCCCGAGTGAGTTAGTCGTCATGGGACTGAGCCCATCCGACTTGGATTATTGGAATTCTCTAGTTTCCGAAGGGTCTTAACTTCACAATCAACTATATGAACTGGATTTGGCTGGTATGTTAAGGCTGACTAAATATTAATCTCTAGAGGATGATAAAGATCGAGAGTGAATTTCCGAAGTTGAGACACATGAAACACGTCGTGTAACCCTGACCTGAATGAAGATAGAGTTAATTGATAGGTTACCGAACCGACGCGTTGAAAGATCTGATGAGGTCTTATATACTTCGAATAAAATTTCCTCGTTTGAAGGCACCTCGTAGTTCCAACTTTGGTGTTGTTCTCAAGAATACTTGATTACCTTTATCTCTTTGGAATAAAACTTTCATCTCTCAAAGGGTTATTTGTCCAAATTTGATCATCTAACTATATTTTTGTCTGATCTCGCGCTGCGCATTCTGATCCGACTACTTATAGTTCATCCTTTATATCTACGTCAACACGGTCTTATTCCAAATTGTCTAACACAATGACGCACCATCTCTTCTGTTCCAATTAACTTCTACCATTAATACGTCCTTCATTGGATAACTCCACAAAGCAACACTTGTTTTACTTTGTGTAAGCAGGTATGCGACGGTATTCTCATTACTTATCTACAGTTCAACATGTTCGCAACACTTTAGCATACCATACTCATTATTATTATCCCACATTACACTTCCACAGGTCGGTATCTGGCCTGGTTGTCGCTATATGAATAGCCGAATGAGATAAATTTAAGTGTTGATGTTAATAATCCAAAATTTTCTCTTCGGGGTTTTTCTCAATTCCGAACGCTGCAACACGTGATACGTCACACGTACCACTATCCCGTTCATGTCGTTTAAAATACTCCAGGATATATCAAAATATAAAACGAGTGAGAAACGCTTAAACACTATAGATCCTTTCGCCAATGAGCCGAACTCATTTGCAACCGAGTCTATAGTATTACAAAATTTTCCACCTACTATTTCAATCCATCCTAGCACAACACTGTGGTCGAGTAATACATTTAACATATCAAGAACTGAGGTTCGAATCTTCCTTCAATGATACGGTTAGGTTGGCTGGATAATTCACTGATAAACTGACATGGAAGAATCTGGCTAAAGTGATTGGATTCTAATGACGGTTAACTGAATACGAAAGGTTTGCACACTCGACACTGAAAATGGATTTAAATCCCTTGTCCAAGAATAGTCAATGTGCAATTGTGAGAATGGAATTCGCAATAAGGAAACTCTTTTGCTCTACACGAGAATTTGATTTATGATGATCTGAATCTATCGTAGATAATGTACAGAGAAACTGAAACAGTCGACAGAGAGTGAAATGGTTCAAACTCGAATTCAGAGAATGGTTTTGATAAGGTATCTTGATACTAATACTTCTACTAGCTCCTATTTCTATGTGATAGGAAAGATCTGAAACTTAACTGGAATTTAGCTGATAAGACTCCGAAAGATTAAACAACACAACTGAATTAATGATGGGTCGTTTAGGTGCACGAGGGCCTATATGTCTCACTAATACTAACACTGAACTGGATAGTTTGACGGATGATTGACTAATGATGTTGATTACAAGATTGATAAGGTATGCGAGAGCTTGAACTGAATTCACACGTGACATCTCCAGATAAACTGGATTCCACGGATTATATTCAGTTACTAACAACGTAACTGAAAAGGTCGAAACGATTGGACAGGATTATTTGTAAGCAAAGTCTCAACTGACCGATATCGGGGATTTTGGAAAGTTAACCTCTCAACTTATTTCGGTGATAAATACAACTGACAGATGATAGGACGCGAGAAGGAATTACCTGTCCGAAACATAATCAGACTTGTTAAGGAGTGAACCCGTTCCATGTTCCCATCTCTAGTGGATACCCAATCCAACACAGTTTGGTTCGACGAATTTAGCTTTAATAAAAGTCCGAAGGAATGGACATGAATTCGGAACTTGGTTTCTATTGGTTCCGGCTCAATTCAAGGTATTGATAGACATTCTTAGAACAAGTAGAAGCTCATTTTCATAAAAAATTCCAATCTCTGGTCAAGTCAGTTCGTGGGTGCTAGGGAAGGTTGCAGTAGCTGATTTAGAGGAGCCCAGGAGCAAGGAAAAGCTTCTATCAGGTGGGTTCTTTAGGCTAGTGTAGCTAGTTTCCCCATTAATCACTTTTGCATGCAAACATAGTATTTTAGGGAAAATTATGTGTGAGGATAAATAACTCCCAATTTCTCCTCCAAACAGTCGTAATTTATGTTTATAATATTGTTACAATGGTTTAAATTGAGGATTGTAGGTGTTTGTTTCAAAAATGATGATTTTCTGCAAAACAGAGGCTGAATACGCAGTTCTCGCCCGGCGAGCAGCCGGCGAGCCTTCTAGCGAGCGAACAATTTCTGGGCAGAGTATAAATGGCCCGGCGAGCCTTTGCTGGCCCGACGAGTGATAGCTCGCTCGGCGAGCATACTTAGAACTGACTTTGTTTCTTGCTTGGGCTTGTTGGAGTGCTCTTTGGGCTAGGCTAGTATATTAGTCTTATTTTTACAAACATTTTCAAAAACTATATGCACTCATTTTATATCCTCGAATTGAATTAATACTTTTGTAACAATAGAATTTATATAAAATACGAGTTGTTTGTTATCACGCTGCAATCCTAGGGTATAACTTAGGACATTGGGAATTATTGTATGCTCCCCGGGCTTGGGAATTATGGTAGCATGAAATTAATTTAGAATCAGTCACTTATGTGTGATTAAAATATCACTTGTGGAATTCGTTTTAGATACCCCACCAGAAAAACTTTGTGAGCTGTATGCCGGAACGCTTTCTGTTCGCGGACAAGGCCGGCCTCTGAGATATGCTCACCTCAGAGTGTTTTGCGGTTAAAATTAACAAGACTAATTTTGTGATACACCTTTATTTAATTATGCTTATGATATTATGTTATGATCTAAAATATGTTATGACTGATTAGGTACCCCGGCTTAGTAGCCATTAGGAGGGTAGTAGGACCCACTGAGACTTAGTAGTCTCACCCCAATCCAATTTTTTTTTTCTTCAGGCAAGCAGGTTGAGTAGGTAAGCATGCTTTGGAGTAGCTGTTGCTGTTTGTGGATTTGCATTTTTAGTCTTTCATTGCTTTTCTCACTATCTAGTCGTGTTATTTTGTTTTCCGCTGAGTTGTCCTATTATCGTTGTATCTCTGCACCTGCGTGTGCATGAATTTCAAATAATGTAATTGTAATGATCTCAGTACCATTTATAATATTTCGCATTATATTCTAGATAATAATGTGGGGTGTTACAATTGGTATCAGAGCAGGTCGGTTCAGATCTAGCGTGAGGTCATTAGAATTACTAATCCAATCCTAGTAGTTGTCTGGGTTCCCTACATATGTTCTAGGGGTCATGTCACTTTAAGCCTAGCTAACTTGACTTGATATTAGCAGTTAGAGCAGCATGTTAGGAGCGAGACGAGGACCTGGTAGACCACCAAGGAGGCATGATGATGATGATGAGGAACCAGAAGTTTTTGGTGATGCCAATGCCAATATGTGGGCGGAGATGATGCACCAACATCAGCAGTTCCAGGCTCAGCAGGTGCAACAACACCAGGAATTTATGGCAATGTTTCAGCAACACATGAATGCCCCGCCTTCCCAAAATCTTGGGTCGAGCGCTGCTTTTCAAGACTTTTGTAGAATGAGCCCTCCAGAGTTTTACGGCGAGTATAATCCCGCCAAAGCCAGGGAATGGTTGCAAAGGATGAGTGGGATCTTGGATTCGATGACCTGTACTGAAGCAGATAAAGTAACATTCGTCTCCCGCTTTTTCAGGGGCGACGCATGTAACTGGTGGGAAGGAACCAAGAATTACATGGAAGCTAGTCAGATTGAAGTGAATTGGCAGAATTTCAGGCGTCTTTTCATTGGTCACTACATACCGGAAAGTTACCAGTTCCAAATGGAAAGGGAATTGACGGAGTTGAAGCAGGGCAGTTTGACCGTAGCTAAGTACACTATGAAGTTCAATGAGCTAGTTCGATACGTGGCAGACGGTGATGACGCTCCCACGGAAGCGTGGAAAATGAAGAAGTATCGAATTGGGCTTCGGGCAGATATAGCTCACGATGTTTCCATGCAACAGATCACTAGCTTTGGTGATCTAGTGCAAAAGAGCTATCACGCCGAGGCAGGTCTCAGTAACATTCACAAAGAGAAGAATGAGGCAAATCAGAAGAAGAAGGGTTTGTTTGGAATGTTTGGTTTGAATTTGAAGTCCAAGGGTACATCAAGCATGGGTAAGCAGAGCCACTCTCAACGCTCACCTCGAAACTGTGCTGAGTGTGGAAATCCTCACAATGGCGAGTGCATGAAAGGCAAGAATATGTGCTACTACTGTAAACAACCTGGTCATTTCAGAAATGAGTGTCCAAAGCTGAAGAAGCACGGAGACTCCAGTGGAACCACTAAGAACAAAGGTCGGGTATACTCTCTAGACTGTAATGAAATAAGATCCAATAATTCTTTAATCATGGATGTTTGCTTGTTAGGACAGTCTAAAGTTTTAGTTTTGTTCGATTGCGGAGCCATAAATTCCTTTATAGCCGTAGACTGTGTCATGCGGTTAGGAATACCTTCTGTCCCCCTCATACCTCCAATGGCAGTCGCTGTCGCCACTGGCGGCAGAGTCACTTCAAAGAAAGTTTGTCAGAATTGCCCTATCTTAGTTGGAAGTAAGGTCTATCACATTGATCTAATCTGTTTACCTCTAAAGGATTTTGATGTCGTTCTTGGCATGGATTGGCTTTCAGCCAATACCGTGTACATCAGTTGTGCGGAAAAGAATTTGTTTATTCCTTTGGAAACCTCTGCAGAAAGTAGAGCCTTATCTGCTTTGTTACAAAATACTCACCAGATGATTCAATACTTAGGTGCCAGCAGTAAATGCTTCAGTGTTCTGTTCACTATCGATTATGAGTCTAGTTTGAGTCCCAGTGACATCCCCATAGTTAGCGAGTATCTAGATGTTTTCACTGATGACATTATGAGTCTTCCTCCTGAGCGAGAGATAGAGTTTTCCATAGACCTTGTTCCGAGTTCACAACCCATCTTTGTTGCTCCTTATAGAATGTCTCCATTAGAACTCCATGAGCTTAAGACTCAGCTAGAGGAATTACTCCAGAAACATTTTATTCCTCCTAGTGTCTCTCCTTGGGGAGCACCTATTATGCTTGTTAAGAAGAAGGACGGTACCATGCGCCTATGCATCGACTACCGTCAGCTCAACAAAGTGACAATTAAAAACAAGTACCCGTTACCTCAGATTGATGACCTCTTGGATCAACTCAGAGGTGCCACTATTTTCTCAAAGATTGATCTTCGTTCCAGTTATCATCAGATCAGAATCAGATAATCAGATGTGTCTAAGACTGCGTTCAGGACGCGTTACGGGCATTATGAATTCCTAGTTATGCCTTTCGGTCTGACTAATGCTCCTGCTGTATTCATGGATTACATGAATAGAATCTTCTAGCCTTACCTCGACAAATTTGTTGTCATCTTCATAGATGATATCTTGGTCTATTCCCGTAATCGAGAGGAGCATGCTGAACATCTGAGAATTGTTTTGGAAGACCTAAGAGAAAAGAAGTTATACGCCAAATTCAGCAAATGTGAATTCTGGCTCTCAGAAATTAAATTCCTGGGGCATGTTATTTCACAGGGCGGTTTGTCTGTTGATCCGTCCAAAGTAGAAGCAGTTCTAAATTGGGAAAGACCCAACAGTGTGACTGAAGTCAGAAGTTTCCTGGGCTTAGCAGGATACTACCGGAGATTCATCCTTGGATTTTCGGAAATTGCTTTGCCCTTGACTCGTCTGACTAGGAAGGGTGCTGCTTTTGTTTGGGATGCTGAATGTGAAGTAAGTTTCAGAACCTTAAAAGAAAAATTGACCAGTGCACCTGTATTGGTGATCCCAGATCCAAACCGGAAGTATGTGGTGTACTGTGATGCATCGCATAAAGGACTTGGCTGTGTTTTAATGCAAGATGGAGCTATGGTAGCATATGCCTCTCGGCAATTGAAACCACACGAGCAAAACTATCCAACTCATGACCTGGAATTAGCAGCTATTATTTTCGCTTTAAAGATTTGGAGGCATCACTTATATGGTGTCCAATTTGATCTTTTCAGCGATCATAAGAGCTTGAAGTATCTCTTTGACCAAAAAGACTTGAACATGAGACAGCGTAGATTGATGGAATACTTGAAGGATTTTAATTTCAACCTTAATTACCATCCTGGCAAAGCGAATGTTGTAGCCGACGCTTTGAGCAGGAAAGCTCTGTATGCCTCTGAACTCTTGATGCAACAATGTGGTTTGTATGAGAAGTTCAGAGATCTGAACCTGAATGTTGTGTTCCGGAAGAGTGGTATTAAAATTAACCGAATAGAGCTGTCCTGTGATCTGCGCTCGAGGGTAGTGCAGGCACAACTGAGTGATTTGGACCTACAGAGAAGGCTGAACAACCCAGAATTTTCAATAGCATCTGATGGTGCCATGTTGTATGAAGGGAGATTATGTGTACCGAATGATGATGAGTGGAAAAGACTGATTCTTGAAGAGGCGCACAAAAGTGGATTCTCGATTCATCCGGGATCTACCAAAATGTACCATGATTTAAAGCAGAATTACTGGTGGCCAAATATGAAGGCAGAAATTGCAGATTTTGTGTCCAAATGTTTGGTATGTTAGCAAGTGAAAGTTGAACACCAGAAGCCTGGAGGTCCATTGCAACCCTTAGAAATTCCAGAGTGGAAATGAGAGCATATTACAATGGACTTCGTAGGAGGATTACCCCGCAACCAGAAAGGTCAGGATTCAATTTGGGTAATCGTGGACAGATTGACAAAGTCAGCTCACTTCATTCCAGTAAAGTCCACCTATAAAGCTACACAATACGCAGCTATCTTCATAGAGCATATTGTGAGGCTGCATGGTGTGCCACTCAGTATCGTTTCTGATCGTGATCCTATCTTCACTTCTAGGTTTTGGAAAGCCTTCCAAAATGCGATGGGTACTCGGCTAAGAATGAGTATATCGTATCATCCTCAGACAGATGGTCAGTCAGAAAGGACCATTCAAACTCTTGAGGATATGCTTCGTGCTTGTGGTTTAGAGGATAACGGTAGTTGGAGCAACTACTTACACTTAATTGAATTTGCTTACAATAACAGTTACCATTCCAGTATAGGAATGGCACCATTTGAGGCCTTGTATGGAAGGAAGTGTAGGACACCCCTGTGTTGGACCGAAGTTGGTGATCGCGGACTGTTAGGACCGGACATTATCCAGGAAACAACTCTAAAGGTTAAGTCCATCCGCGAAAAGATGAAGATTGCACAAAGTCGGCAGAAGAGTTATGCTGACAGAAGAAGGAGACCTTTGGAATTTGACGAAGGTGATCATGTGTTTTTGAAAGTTACTCCGAAGTTGGGGTTACGTGGTGTGTTCAGAACCAAGAAACTTTGTCCAAGATATATTGGACCTTATCAAATTCTTCGGCGCGTCGGTCCTGTAGCTTACCAGCTAGCTCTTCCTCCTTCTATGTTGGGGTTACACGACGTGTTCCATGTCTCTCAGCTTCGAAAGTATATTCCAGATCCATATCAGCCGATAGAGATCGAGCAAATAGATCTTCAACCAGATTTGACCTATCAACCTGATCCTGTCCGAATCATTGATCGTGATGTCAAAACCCTTCGGAATAAGAGGATTCCTATTGTCAAAGTTGAATGGGCGCAGTCTCCGGACGACGAATACACTTGGGAACTGGAATCCGATATGATGAAAAGTTATCCTCATCTATTCTAAGATAAATTTCTTAATTTCGAGGACGAAATTTCTTTAAGGGGGGTAGATTGTAATATCCCGGATTCTAAATCACCTAATTAATTTTAGTTCGAGTTTGTCTACAAAAATTAGAATTAATTAGAAATGGTTGATTAATTAAGTCATAGGAAAAGTGTGAATTGTGTGTGAATAAGTAATTCCAATTGAACTTAAGCTACACACTAAAACACTAACCTCATGAATTTGATTTAATTAACATTAATAGAATTCAAATTGCCTCCTTAGTGAGTCATCCTTCCACTCAAACTTACCTCACCATCACTTAGCAACACCTCATTAAAAACTCTCCTCCACTCACATTTCATGCAACAAGTCTTTGCTTCTCTCATTCACTCCTCAACTGAAGCTCTCCCCTCTCAATTATCTCCCTCTCTCATGCATGAAAACAACAACAACCACATAACACCAATTTTCCCAATTTCTTCCTTCACATGAATTTGTCACTTACCATCACATGCAATGCATTAAGCTTCAGTTCAGCAGAGATTCTTTACCTGCAACACTTCAGAACAAAGAATCAAACTGAGCACTACACTTCAAGCCTCACATGACACAACACAACGACCCCTTTTCATTTCACCTCAACACCAACCAATGGTAGTGCATGCATGTCTTGACTAAGGCCAAACCCAGCACTATTACTACTCAGAAAACCCAATATAAATACCACCTAAACTCAACTGAATCATTCATCAACTCAACTCCAAATTCTTAGAACAAGTAGAAGCTCATTTTCATCAAAAATTCCAATCTCTGGTCTAGTCAGTTCGTGGGTGCTAGGGAAGGTTGCAGTAGCTAATTTAGAGGAGCCCATGAGCAAGGAAAAGCTTCTATCAGGTGGGTTCTTTAGGCTAGTGTAGCTAGTTTCCCCATTAATCACTTTTGCATGCAAACATAGGATTTTAGGGAAAATTATGTGTAAGGAGAAATAACTCCCAATTTCTCCTCCAAACAGTCGTAATTTATGTTTATAATATTGTTACAATGGTTTAAATTGAGGATTGTAGGTGTTTGTTTAAAAGAAAATGATTTTCTGCAAAACAGAGGCCGAATACGCAGTTCTCGTCCGGCGAGCCTTTGCTGGCCCGGCGAGTGATAGCTCGCTCGGCGGGCATACTCAGAACTGACTTTGTTTCTTGCTTGGGCTTGTTGGAGTGCTCTTTGGGCTAGGCTAGTATATTCGTCTTATTTTTACAAACATTTTCAAAAACTATATGCACTCGTTTTATATCCTCGAATTGAATTAATATTTTTGTAACAATAGAATTTATATAAAATACGAGTTGTTTGTTATCACGCTGCAATCCTAGGGTATAACTTAGGACATTAGGAATTATTGTATGCTCCCCGGGCTTGGGAATTATGGTAGCATGAAATTAATTTAGAATCAGTCACTTATGTGTGATTAAAATATCACTTGTGGAATTCGTTTTAGATACCCCACCAGAAAAACTTTGTGAGCTGTATGTCGGAACGCTTTCTGTTCGTGGACAAGGCAGGCCTCTGAGATATGCTCACCTCAGAGTGTTTTGCGGTTAAAATCAACAAAACTAATTTTGTGATACACCTTTATTTAATTATGCTTATGATATTATGTTATGATCTAAAATATGTTATGACTGATTAGGTACCCCGGCTTAGTAGCCATTAGGAGGGTAGTAGGACCCACTGAGACTTAGTAGTCTCACCCCAATCCAATTTTTTTTTCTTCAGGCAAGCAGGTTGAGTAGGTAAGCATGCTTTGGAGTAGATGCTGCTGTTCGTGGATTTGCATTTTTAGTCTTTCATTGCTTTTCTCACTATCTAGTCGTGTTATTTTGTTTTCCGCTGAGTTGTCCTATTATCGTTGTATCTCTGCACCTGCGTGTGCATGAATTTCAAATAATGTAATTGTAATGAACTCAGTACCATTTATAATATTTCACATTATATTCTAGATAATAATGTGGGGTGTTACACCACCTTATATAAATATTTCAAATAACACTCATAAGATTTTTATTCAATATGATAAACTAATATAATTCTATAATATGAACTACTAATTTATTATTTTTTGATGCAAACTACTAATTTATTATATTATGTACATAAAAGGACTATTTATATACTTAATGGAAAATTCAGCATTTGACGAAGCATAATTGCCATTTTTCTTCAACTTGGTTGTCCACTTTTTCTCAATTGCAGCTCTTGGTCCAACAACTACCATTTTATCGATTGGAATATCAACATATAATTTTCCGGTAGCACTCTTATTTTTCTTTTTTACGACACCTAAGCTAGTAGTTCATCCTCTTTCCTTTTTCCTTGTATTTGTACATTCTATTGCGTTTTGATCTAAATGAGAAATTTATGAGAATTATATATAAAGTGAAATTTTAAGATGAAAATATAAGAACAAATAGTATATGAATAAAAAAAATTAAAGTTAAGCAAATCAAATAAAATTCTTCTTCTTGTTGATTTATAGTAGTATTTGATGAACTTGAAAGTTGTAAACCTGGACCATGATTTGAGGATGCCATAACTATTAAAAAAATATAGAATAATTATGTTAGAAAAAAGAGGTACTAACATTGAGTTGAAGTATGTTAGAAAAAAGAGCTTTGTCAAAATAAAATAAAAAGAGAAGGAACAAAAATCAAATATAGAAGACGAGATTAGAAAATAATTCTATTTAAAAATAAATAAACCAACGATATAAATAAATCAACTCATGCTATCGTTGGTTAATATCACACTGAATCATATCTTTACTCCTTCTACCCATAAGAAAAATCAATTAGAAACTAACAACATAAAGAAATAAAAATCAACAGTCATTGAAATAAAAATTAACATTATGTTTGTATCCAAAGAGGATGATTAAATGACAAGGTCCCAACAAAAGCTTGTTTACTTCGACGAAGCCACAACTACAGATCAAGATATTTTCTCTTTATTGCTCCACCGGTTTAAAATAATCCTTTGAAAGAGAATTTTTTAGTATTTCTTTTAAAAAAATGGGTTAAAAAAAAAAGACATCAACAAAGTATCATCTATGTAAATCTGAGGCACACCAACTATGAATAAAGAGTCGGTTTGAAAACAAAGAAACAAGACAAATTCAATTTTGCAAGGATTTTGTTGATTATTTTATTTTTCTAACAAGGTTATGTTAATTATTGATGAGATTTGATTTAAGAAACTATTCGTTACATAAACCCTAACCTTGTAAATTTAGTTTACGTATGATTCCTAGAAATTTGGAACCCCTAAGAAAATTGAAAACATAGAATTTATTTAGAAAATATAAAAATCCAATTACTTGTGCAATGAAGTATCTATCTATCTATCTATCTATCTATCTATCTATCTATCTATCTACTATATGTAAAGCAAGCTTTTGCTTTGCTTATGTGTCATCTCTACAATGTTATTTTGCTTATGTGTCATTTCTATAAAATTCAACAATTTTCAATATATTGTGTCTATTCCTTTTATTTTCTTCACCTACTAATTAATCATTATACACCTTAACACCTATACTAATTAATTGAAACAAATAAAAAAACTTACTAATCATTATACTTAATCACTATTATTAAAAAGATGTTACGAAAGGTGAAGAGATCACCCCTTTTGATATTTTTTTATTTGTGTACTTATTTTGAGTGTTAAATCTTTCATTCTTCTCAACCTTTCAATTTCTTTAATAGTGAATAACGGTTTTGTGAATTAACTATTGATATATTTTATATATATGTGTGTGTGTTTGTCATTATCTATCTATCTATCTATCTTTTATATATGGGCATTGGATTTCTATTTGGACGTTGGAATGATTATTTGGACGTTGAATTTCTATTTAGATTGTGTCTTTTTTCTCTTTGTATTCAATGAGTGATGCTATCAGTGCAATGCATATTTTATGCTTTTATTTTTAGCAATGGAATTAAGGATGAGGAGTTGTTTAGCTTTTATAATTGGTTGATACAATATATTTGTTTTTCAATTTTTATGTATAATAAGATGGTTTGATTTTCTTTTTTTAATGTGTGCTTGCAGATTACAGATTATATAGCCTTTGTATTTCAATCTTCGTTCGAGAAATTTTTGGGGGTTGTAGAAAAAACAATGTACTATTTCTCCTTTGCAATATTTTTATATGGTAATGATGATATGATTCTATTGTTTCTTTTGAAGATTGACCAGTCATCTATTGTCAATATGACATGTTGTCGTTTAAAGATTTATTATGTGATACTAATTTTAAAGTACTTTTGATAACTAGACAAAAAAAATGTGGTGCTAAAAAGAATTTCATATTAATTCTAACCTATTTATGATTTTTAATTTTTATGTGAGCCACACTTTTTTAAGATGTAACTTTTCTATCGGTTTTATTTTTCTATATGGTATTGTGGTGTGAAATAATTTTATTGTTTCTTTTGAAGGTATTGACGAGACATCTTTTTTTTGAACAAGGTATTGACGAGACATCTATTGTCAACATGACATTGTTGTTAAGCGTTTTAGTATATGATACTAATTTAAAAGCACTTTTAAAAAAGTGTGTGGTACTGACGAGAAATTCATATTAATCATTATCTATTTATGGTTTCTAATTTTTATGTAAGCCACACTTTCTTAAGATGTAACTTTTCTATCAGTTTTATATTACATTTCTTCATCTTCTCATTCTCTCTTATGTTTTAAGATAGTTACAAAAAATTCTCACCCTTTCTCATGCTTTTTTTTTTGTACAAACACCCTTTCTCATTCTATTATAGTCGCTATACATTATTGAATAGTAGTAGAAGATATCTCCTAATAATAGTGTTTCATTTCATAAAAAATAAAATAATAGTGCATCAATTTTTTGGGTACAAATATAGCGTTTCCTTAAAAATTGGAAATCAAAACGTATATATAGACCTAAATATGCTATAGGTCTTAATTTCTCTATATGTTCCTGAAATTTTTAAAAAAAAAACTTTAAAATATTATATTTTACATTTAGAAATAAACATGCTACTTGCAATATTGAAAGGGATAAATGAACCAATGGCATGTAAATTTTTAATCAAAACAAATGACGATAGGTGATAATAATAGAGAGAAAAAGTGAATAATCATAAAGAAAATGTAATGATATATGCTCCTCCATCATTACTATCATCCATGAAAACGAGAGTGTGGTGAAACAAATTTTAATTAATAAATTGGCGGATAACAACTTTATTTTTAATTTTTTTGGTCGACAAATTTTTGTTTGTCTTATTAATATATTTAAAAATAATTTTATCATATAAATTTTTCACATGGTATCTATAATTAATTAAATATAAATAAACTTTCCAATCTCCTTTCCTATAACCTTGACATCATCTTTTTTAATAATTGATTAATTAAACATCTTAAGATAAAATATGATACATCTTTTAAAGTGTATGTAACCGTTTCATTCTTTTGATGAACACTCATTACAACCATATTGCTTAGTTTTATATATCTTACCTTTTGCAATTATTGTTTTACTTATCACAAAATATGTTTTCATAAATTTGTGACCTCATTGTGTAAAAGTGAAAATGTTTTCTTAGAAAAAGTAAAATTAACTGTTTAAGTATTTAAAAAAAGTGGTTTTTTTAAATTTAAAAGTTGTCCATTTAGTTTTCTTAATGTGCCCTAAGGAAACATGTTAAGATGACCCTTTATATATTGTGTGTGTTGTTTTCTTTAATAGATAAAATTTTAGGCCAAGTTACTTTAGTACTTTCCGATAGCTTTTGTGATAAATAACTACTTAGGATCGTCTTGAAAATAGGTAGAGAACGTGACCCTGACCGTAACATGCCGGTAGAACCAACACTATAAAGTTCTTGACCCAAGAACAAAGGAAATATTCTCACAATATAGAAAACTCTCAAGTTGATTAAACTTCAAATTGTTGTTTGAGAAGTACATGAGATTATTATATATAGTCTAATCTTGAAATAGTATAATTTATTTCCTACAACCATGCATTTTCATTACCTAGAAAATACGCACTAAACATGATTATAAATTTTCACTAACCATTATAATGACTTAAAGCACTACATGATTACAACATGTCATTTAAAAATTCATCCATAAAAGACAACAAAAATTGCATATAAAATAAACAAAATAGGGCTTAATGGTTTTCTATTTAGTCCAATCGATATTATTAAATTTAAGCCACGAATCAACCAATGAATGTTTATTATAATGTGAATATTCTCATTCAGTTTATTTCTTCAAGCTGGGCTAAAAAAAACTTCATCTAATTGATATTTTCTTTCCACATATTTAGTGAACTCATGATCTGAACCGTAAGCTGGCAAAATAATGTCAAGCCGATAAAATTAAAATGAACAAAATTTTCATTTTTGGTGCATTTTATTTAAGTCACCTTTCACATGCTTAGTGAACTCATAATCTCTTCGTTTTGTTTTAAAAATATGACAATTTTATTAGAGCACAATGACAATGGTTTTTTTTTTTTGTAATATTGTGACTTTGGAATGAAGATAAATCTTTGTTTAACATATATATTGGATTTTGCTACGCATCATTTTAATAATGTTGTAATTTTAATTTGAAATATATTTAGAGGGATTACAAATATATTTAATTGTATAAATACTACTTACACATGCATGACAAAGTTGTTTTGAAAGGTCTTTGAATATTTAGTCTAATGTATTTAGTTATATTATAAAAAGTCTCTTTAATACAGAAAATTTATTCATTTAGAAAAATATACAATTAATTAACATGTCCTCTTATTCTTATAAAGCTCAGAACAACTAAAAATATATTAAAATAAAAAAATTAGACTAATTAATTTGAAGAGATATAAGTCGAACCGAGAAGAAAAAAAAGATTAATAAAACAAATTTTTAATATAATATGTTATTCCGCTTCACTTCTATTGATTTATATACACTATGAATGATAGTTTAAAAAAGTAGCTTTTAAGGTAGCTTCCAATGATTTCTATTGCAATTCTATTGATTTCATATGCTATTAAGGTAGCTTTTAAGCCTTAAAAAAGTATGATTAAACACATTTTTAAACTATACTTCAAGATTTAAGAAACAAAAAATAATTATTTATCAATGTGCATATATTACATTTTAAAAAATTGAATATCGTGTTATTTTCTCCAATAAGCAAATTATAAAATAAAAAATTTAATCAAGTCCGTGCAACGCGCGGGTTTAATACCTAGTTATAGAGTAATTTGTGATTTAACCTTTAATCTTTGATCATATGCGATTTACAAGAGAGTTAAAGATTTAAAGTGAGAGAGAAGAGTTAAATATTTAAAGTGAGAGAGATGAAAAAACAGTTTTTTTTTTTTAAGGTTTAATCTTATCTATTTGTTTGTATTCCTAAAATCATGGCGATTGTTGTTTGAGTTGCCATTTTTATAGGATATTATTTTATTGAGTTATTTCTACCTTATTACTTTTTTTTTTCTTTCTAGAATTACTTGATTTTCTATTTTAACTAGAGTTTTTATTTATTTTATTTTTAATTTTTTGTTAAAGAAAACAAACTAGAGTTTTGTTTCTTATCAATTTGAGAGTTAAATGGTTTATTTTTAAAGTTTGTTTCTTGTTAAAATTCTATAAATAAGATGCGGTGTGACAGAGAGTCGGCAAGCACAACGACACAAGGGAGGCGGCGTGCGGTGAGTATGGCGACACCAGGGAGGCAGCAAGCGCTGCTAGAACGGAAAAGAAAGGTGACAACAATGAGAGAGAGAATGAGTGAAAGTTGTGTATGACAAACAGTGCTCAAGGAATATGAAGCGTGTTCTCTTTTTTTATTATTAATTAAATAAATAAAATTAGTTGTTATTTATTATTGTAAAAAAAAATAGTTGTTATTATAAACAAAATAAAAAAATTTATTTTTTAAAAATTAATATAATGTACTTCTAATAATTTACTTGTCCTCTTATATTCAAGTATAATATTATTGCAAATTTAAGACAAAAAAAAATAAATAAATAATAATATTGCAAATTTTCTATCCTTAAATGTAATTTTACTTCTATAGATATAAATTAAAGATACAAAACATAAAAATAGGAAGAAAAAAACAAAAAACATAATAATTTTAAGTTAAAAAAAATATACGCAAAAAATAAGAACAAAAACCACGATAAAATATATGGATAAAAAAATAGTAATCGTTGGTTTTGCTGAGACTCTACAAGTTTGTTGCAAGAAAACTATACAATTAGCGGCAAAAATAATTATATTGTTGGAAGAAAACTATATTGTTGAAATAAGTAATTTTTCTCAGTGATAACTTAATTGTTGAGAAAAAATCTAACTTATAACAACAACTTAAAAATAAGTTGCTGCTATATGTATATTTTTGTCAACAATTTGAATATCGCTGCCAAAAATCATATTTCTTTTAGTGAGTGTATAATTTACTTGTTAGCTATATGATGGTCGAAAATTATAAAGCATGGAATATTGCTAAAATTCGTATGTTGTTCCCAGACTAAATGGCGGCGAGGATTATTATGACACCTCTTATTGGTTCAGTTTATGAGGATAAGATGGTTTACGAGGGGGAACAAAATGTTTGTAACTCTATCAAATCTAGTTACAAACTTGCAATGCAAGAGATTATTCGTAGTGATGAATTCCACGTGGCAGGTAATTGGAAAGAAATTTGGAAAGCACATGCTTCGCATAAAGCATGTCAACTTCTTTGGCGTTTATGTAGAGGATGTCTTCCGACAATAATGTGGATTGTGAAATTCATTACCCGTTGTGTGAAAAGGAGGTAGAAGACGACGTACATACTTTTTCACATGCACTTCTGCTCGATCTAGCCGGCAAGCAGTCAGACTGTCATCTGTCTTGGTTTTTGCAGCGTGTCAGCAAGGTAGTGCAGACGATAGAGTGTTTGCTTTGTGTCGAAATGATGATTATGCAACTATAGGTAGTGTGACTACACTATTTTGGAGAATGTGGCACAACCAGAATGATAAAATTTGAAATGAAAGTACTAGACTTTCAAGTCATGTTGGACGGGTCTCATTTGATCATTGGAATGAGTAGTTTATTGTTCATAAGATCTGAAGTACTAATGATCATTATGTCCCACCTTTAAGCACCGAATGGCGGGAAAAGCCTTGTATAGAGTGGTTAAAATGCAATGTAGATGCAGCGTTTTTTGTCGACTCGGGCAGGACATCAATTGATGCTTGTTTTCGTAATATAGCTCTGGTGATTTTACTGCTAGATTCACACAGTGGCAACAACTGATTTTATCAACAGAGGAGGGTGAAGCATGGGCGTAATTGCAAGACATGAATGAAGTTAAGCATAGAGGTTTTGATCGAGTCCAATTCGAAAGCGACTCTCAAGTACTGATTGAAGCAATACGTACGAAGCGAAAATGCAATTCAAAGTTACTCTCAATCGTTAATGATATTATTCTTGTTATGTCATCTTGTGCAAACTTTAAAGTTAAGTTTATTAGGAGACAATTTGAATCATGAAAATGCATTCAACGGAAATCTAAGTGAGGGACAAAGTGAGATATGATTAGCATATCCTACTATGTTGCTAACATAGTTCAAAATGAGGATTAAAATAACAAAGGCTAAATAGGGTAGGATAAGTAATATTTATTTTATACTTTCCAATTTGTATACCAAACAAGGGATTTCAATAGGATACGATTTTTTATTATGTTTTGTCTCTCTATCATGTGCATCAAATAAATCCTAAATATTAATTAAACTCTAGTTTGATAAATGTAAATTTTTTAAAACATATGAATAATTTATAACCTTAATATTTTAATTTCTTTTTATCTAAATGTATATATTTTTATTAAGTTTACATGTTTGAATCTATTTTTAATAATAAACTAGCATAACTGACCCGTGCTAAGCACGGGGGGTCTGGTTATTATACATAAGCAAAACTTATGTACGCTGCATAAGCAGCCATTAAACAGCCCAACCCACATACCATTTCTTCTCACGCCCCCACATAATTTCTTCTCGCGCCCCCATATCATTTCTTCCCATTTCTCCAATTTCACGCGCCACCAAATCCCAATCAACGATCGGAAATCGCAACCATCTTCATCACCATCGCAGAAATCATCCACCATCGTCGGTCGCAACACTAAATTTTGTTCTCAAAACCTCCTTTTTTCTGTCACCGTCGCCGATTTCATCCACAATCGCCAGCAACAACACTTCACCATCGCCGGCAACAACACAACATCACGAGCTTGCATTCAACCGAACAAACATCTTTAATATGAAAACAAAACAGGTTTGAGCTTATTCTTTATGCTTCATAGATTAATTTTCACTTAAAGATGACATGAAGATATTATCTTATTATCTTATTATCTTTCAAGTTGATATTGCGTATTTATCAAGACCAATGAATGGTTTCAAACAATTATTAGGAATCTAAATAGCCATATATCATGTTTTTAGTAGTATTAGGAATCTAAATGGTTTTGATATATGTTGTTTGAAAATCATATATGACTATTAATGGTTTCACTAGTTTTGAATCTGAAACCAAAGTAGCCCTATTATGGTTTCAAAGAAACCATACTTACTAGTTTATGTGCTGATATGAAAAACTTAGAGTATTTAAGTTATTCTCTGCCATATGAAACCATATTGACTAGTTTTCTTTGATCCAGATGAAAAAATCAAAGGACCTACAACAAATGCCATCCTTCAGTATTGGATTGACACCGTCAGATGAGGATAAAAGGAATGACATTGATTCATCATCTGGTGGTGATCAAAATCAGAAGCGGAAAACAAGAGATGCAAAAGATAATGAAAAGAACAAGCACAACGGTAGAAAGAAGAATCAAGAAAAGAAGGAACAAAAAAAGGGTGATGAAAGCATTGCTTCTACATCTCGTGGTCGTAAAAAGAAACCACAAATAGAGGCACAAGAATCTGATGAAAGAAGTTCGGATGATGAAAGAAAAAAAGGAATGGTAAGAAAGCTTGTCATGCTGCTGAAAATGTGAAACAAGATATGGTGAAGAAAGATTCTGATGCGGATGCAAGACTGAGGCATAAGATGAGTGTACCTAAGGTCTATGACCTTATGCATTCAGTACATGTCAAAAAAAGGAAACACGAAATAATTGACCAACTGAATGACTGTGGCTTTGGAGGGATGTTGCATATCTACAATTGGACAAGGAGCCACACCTTTTTTGTGGATTGGGTTGTGAGGAGATTTGAAAAGGAGCATATGTTGATAAGACTGAGCGATACAGAGGTTCTAGTGTTGAAAGAGGATGATGTGCATAGAGTCTATGAACTTCCAATGGCCAGAAAGAAGATAAACACTGATTTTTGCTCTGATGGAGCAATTAGAAGGCTGAGAAAGGAATTAGGATTGACTGGAACAATGGCCGGAAAGAAGATAAACACTGATTTTTGCTCTGATGGAGCAATTAGAAGGCTGAGAAAGGAATTAGGATTGACTGGAGATTATTCTCCAGTTGTGAAGGTTGCTGAATTGGAAATGATATTGAAGACTACAGAGAAACCTAAAACATGGGTGAAGGGTGCAATTTGTTTTATCATTCATAACATTTTGTGCCCGACTAATAGAGGCAATGTGTCTCTGTAGTATGCAGATATTTTAGAAGATCCAGCCGGGGTATCTTCATATAACTAGTGCTCACATGTTCTTGAATATATGAAAGAAGGCTTGCAATCTCCGGAAGTTTTAAATCCATTAGCGGACTTCCACTTCCTAATGGTAATGATCTCCCCTCAAAGATTTGAATTAAAAGTCAATTTTACAAACGAAACGGTGCATAATATATGTTATAATTACTTGTAGTACTTTAGACTAGATGATTTGTTGATGGCAACTAGCCAACTACCGAATTTTGGGTCAGGAATTCCTTGTTGTTTATTAGGGATAAGTACATTCTTGATGGGCTATGGTGTATTGATTTGAGCAATATCTTTAAAGATGCTCTTTCTGCTGCCTTCTTTGCTATATGTATCTTGGTTTTGAATTGAATGTGTCATGTTTCCCACTTTTCCTATGTTTCCCAATTTGAGTCACCTAGTAATGTTAATTTCAGTCCTATTTGAAGATAGTACAATTTATGCTTTATGATTGATAGTTGTGATGTGACACAATATTAACTAATTGTTGCAGATTAATTACATGGAGAAAATGGGGAAGAGAAGCCCATTTTTGACAAGGAAATACAAGCGGCCATCACTTCGTGATTGGGATGTCAAGACGGCAAACCAAGAACTTCAAAAGATCCATGATATTATGGGACTTGAGAATGGACTGACAGCCGGGGTAACAAGACTCGATAATGGACCGACAACTGGGTTAACAAGTCTAAACAGAACCGCTGAAGGTTCGCTTGTATTGTGTTTTGATGCAAACACATGTCCACTGTCTAAGGTGATTGTTATTGCTCTTATGTTTGGATTATTTAGTTTAACTTTTTCTCGATATTTGTATACTAAATCTTAATTTTATTGTGAAAATTGTGAATTATTGATTCTCATGTACAGTCTTTTCTTTTCAAATGTTAATGCAGTGATGCATAGACAGAAAATAAATATTCATATTTAATTTAACATATATATTATAACTGAAACCATAAGTGTGACTTAATGGTTTTACTTGTGTTGTGTCTGAAACCAAAATAGCTCTCTTATGGTTTCCAACAAAATATTCATATTTAATTTAACTACTTGTATTATAACTAAAACCATAAGTGTTTGTTTATGTCAAGTGCTAGAATCCTAATAGTACATATACATAAAACAATTGCAGGCAGAGATGTATCTTACTCACTATAGGTCTTGTATAGATATCTATACTAGAGCCGCAGAAACATTGGAACGAAGAATAGCTGAGGCAAATGTCGGAACTTCTGGGAAAAATAATGCAGTCCTAGAAGAAACAAACACAAACAAGGACAATCTGATGGAAGGTCAAACTGAAACTGGGAAGAATAAGAATTCCACTAATGAAAAAGCGATGGAAGTACCTGAAACTAAAAGGTACTGCATTTAGTCAACATAACTTGAGTGTTTGTATTTTGTTTTGATGTGTAATGTTTGAAAATCATACATGTTTATTAATGGTTTCAGTTCAAAGAATAAAGAGTCGCAGAAGTCAGATTCAGTGAAGACATCAAATCCAAATGTGATGGAGGAGGTGAAGCCATTGCAATCTGACAAAGAAGATGATATAAAGTAAGAAGCAACCCACATAACAATCCTATTTTAGACTTATTAATTAATTTCTGCAAAATAACAACTTTTAATTCATTAATGTTTTTCAATTCATTGTATGTGTCTACTAGTTTTGTCTACTTTATATTAAGCAACTTGTTTCTTAATGTTGATTTTACTACTGCAGTTTTAGTAGTATTTATTGTTGCTTAGTCAAATTGTGATGATTATTAATTATAGTGATTTATAAATGGTTTTTAAATTTTTTGTAGATAGTTTTGATATATGTTGTTTGAAAACCATAGATGATTATTAATGGTTTCAGGTCGAAGAAGAAAAAGCCAGTGAAGACACATTCAGTGAAGACACCAAATCCAATTGTGATGGAGGAGGAGAAGCCTTCGGATTCTGACAAAGATACTCCTATACTGTAAGAAGCAACCCACTTGACAATTCTACATTATAATTAATTAATTAAATTATGCAAAATAACAATTATATGATTTATTTCACAGTGCAATTCCAATAAGTACGATGTCGCCAAATCCAAATGTGATGGAGGAGGAGAAGGCTTCGGATTCCGACAAAGAAAATCCTATAGAGTAAGAAGCAACCCACTTCATAATTCTACTTTAAAATTAATTAATTAAATTCTGCAAAATAACAACTATGTAATTTATTTCACAGTGCAATTCCACCAAGCACGGTGTTACCAGATGAAATAATAGACTTGGATGGTGTGAAAACTAGCAAGACAAAGAAGAGAAAGAAGCATGATATGCTATTATCCGATAGCACATACCCTGAGCGTAGAAGAGCTTTGAAGAAATCAAAATACCTTAAAAGCCCCTACGATGAAGCTGTTTACGAGTCAAATACCACTACGTTGCAGAAGAATCTCTCAACATATGCATGGACCATTTTGCGTGATGAGTAAGCCACACTTAAGATCCTAACTGAAGGATTTCAACTGTTATGAATGTTATGATTGGTTGTTTAATTTTAGTATGTATATAGATATCGTTTTTTAAATGACATGTAGTTATTTATAATTGTGGGTATAAACAAACCTATTAGGTGTGTGTGTGTGTCTTCGGATAGGAATTCAGGCTAAAAATATTGAAATATTTTCTGTAAATATTGAATGAATTGTGTTGGGATAATAACATGTTCGTGGCATAGAATGAGAGCGCAGTTTGTAAACCATTTTGCACGAGGAATGTAACACCCCGATTTTCGAAGCCCAAAAGTAGGCATTTTTTTTTTTTAAAACAGCAAGGACTTTGAAATAAAACATTCACGATCGAACTTAAATTAAATCAGAGTAAACCATTTTCAAAATAACGATCGGAATGCAATGCCTCTTTTATAAATCGTTTTCACAAATCAAGTTTAAGAATAAAAACCAAACGCTATGTCTAAACAAACATAACGACATCATTTATTCCAAATAAAACATCAAACTACAAGTTTGGAATACAAATGCAGGGAAGCATAAAGAAGAGTAAACAAGACTCTTAAACTACTACCCCTAAGCTGATCTTTAAACTCTAACTGAAGATGACTGGGTGACGAAGACCCACAGACAGCTTCAGGCCTTGCCGCTTCTCCACGCGGTACAAATAAATCCCTAAAAATGCTCGTAGAGGGTCACGATCTAAAAATAACATATAACCAAAAATACGCAGCACAAGATATACAATACATGGCAGCATATACTCATTTATCATATGAATCACACATCATCGAATTTAAGTGCACAAATCGTCTATCAATCACACACAACAATATTCAAATGCACAATTAGCCTATCAATGCAGACTCTACATGATTGTGATCACCCTACCCGGGACTGTTTCACATGCATGAATTCCAGAATTTAACCTCTCCGCAGAGAGTCGTAGGTCCAACCCCTACTAAAATCAATAAAATCCCGAAGGATTAGAGTGGATCCATTCCCGATAATCACACTCCGTGGTCCATTCCCGATAACCACGTATTGGACTCAATAAATCCCGCAGGATTAAGGTGGATCCATTCCCGATAATCACACCCCGTGGTCCATTCCCGATAACCACTTACTATGAATGCATGAGCATATGATTCCCCATATATGCTAATGCAACAAATACATATCTTTCAAGCATATGTAATTCTCAACCACATGCCAATACATATATTTCGCAAAATCATATGTAAGACAAATAACATCATGTACAACAAGATAATCAATCAAGTACATGCATCAACATTTCATATTACTCAATCATATGAAATTCACAACAACCACTCAAACATGTGTAGAATATAGCATGTTCTCAAACAAGTTCTCGTCACGAGAATACATCACAAAACAACCATGCTCATAATTCATATTGCATCACATCAAGCAAATACACATATACAAGCAACAATTACACATGCATAAAAAGCACTCGATATTTCGAGGTATATGAAATCGTTAGAAAGTGCCCTTACCTCGGCAAGCTTCCAACACATCAACTTATGCTACGCGAGCAATATCCGTCTCTCTCGACGAAGTCCCCAAATCAGCTAATCCTCTTAACCTTTCACAACCCATAACTTATCTAAGTTAATACCACATTCTAATTGATCACTCAAATAAATTCTAGCTCGGCTACTACTGGATTCAAGACCTATGGTTGTTCCCTCATAACTAACTAGGCTCAAGTCATATTGAAAAACAAGTCTTGAAAACATTAACACTTTTAAAAGATAGTTTCTCATCACGGAAACGTCATTTAAATAAATCTCAGCTATTTTAAAACACTTAAAAAGCCAAATGCTTTTTTTTTTTTTTCAAAACAACTCTTGAAATTACAAACACTTAAAAGAATAGTTTTTATCTCGAAAGTTTCATTAAATAAAAACCATCTATTTTAAAACATCTCTAGAATAAAATCTCTTTCAAA
Source organism: Trifolium fragiferum (assembly GCA_954870985.1). Classification (NCBI taxonomy): domain Eukaryota; kingdom Viridiplantae; phylum Streptophyta; class Magnoliopsida; order Fabales; family Fabaceae; genus Trifolium; species Trifolium fragiferum. Next base: position 23,336,153 of record OX940791.1, on the reverse strand, counting down.
CAACTTATGCCTTAAATCATAAGTTCCAAAATCTTTTTAAAACTAAACAAGTCCGAACTAAAATTTTTCTCGTTAGACTTATAACAAAATGCTTTTATGAACACGAAAACCTTTTTAAAACACAGCTCTCGACACGAGAATTTTCATTCCAATTCACAAATTGATTTCCAAACATTTTTCTCTTTTCATAGAAAAATAATCTTTATTATTTTTCTACTACTATACTTCAATTTCAAAAACGGTAATAAAATAGTTACAACTAAAACGGTCATAACTCATTCATTCTTTATCGGATCGAGACGAGCTATACGCCAAATTCATCGTCTCAAAATGAAGGATTTAATGGTCAACTTTTTAGGACACAAAAACAATTTTAAAATGATCTAAACACCCTTCAAGATTTCGACCAGAATTGGAATCAAACCAAAATATTGTTTTTCACAAAACAAACATAGTTTAAAACACTCCCATTATTACTAATTTTCTCAAGAATGATCAAGTTCTCATGCCAAACCATTTGAATCAAAGAATACTTTTTTTTTTTCACTTGTTTACTTAAAACACAAGTTACTACTTTTATTTCCAAACAAAACCACATTAATCATTCTTTGAAACCATGATCTTGCCCTCTCTATTGGACTCAAAAATTTGAAAGTCCCATGGTCACACACATACTATGTGCCACGGCCAAAGAAGAAAAACAAACTAGCTCCAAACATTTTTCAATACAAAACCCTAGTAATAATCTACTAGTTCTCAAAACCATTGATTTGGACAAACAAAACATTTTCATAACACAATTCACAATCAAAATAGTTTTTCACAATTTCTCAAGAACACCAAAAACCATTTTTTTCTTGTTTCTCAAAACAAAATCATTTATCATATATCCATATCTCTAAAAAGCTCAAAAACAACATCATAAACACAATCACTAAGCGAAAATTCATATTCATGATACATAGAAATTTTTCATCATAACCCTAACCCAAAATATCATGAAAATCTCATCCCTCCAAGGAAATCAACACTACTAAGCTTAAACATGCTAGTCTAACACTCATGAATAACTTCTATAGAACAAAACCAAGTTCTAAGAAATTTTTCTCAAGAACATAATCAACAAAATCCTAAAATTTAAGAGGTTGAACCAACAAAAAGAGAGGAAGAGGTTAGTTACCTTAGAGAAGATGATCCTTGAAATTTTCCTATGAACCAACAAGCCAAAAATCAAGAGTTTTGGTGAAGGAATGAATTTTTTTGTCAAAGATGGAAATGGAAAAGAAAGGTTCGGCCGAGTGAGAGAAGAGAGTGAATGTTGTGTATTTTTTTCTAAGTCTCCAAGTGACCAAACAAAGTCTCCCTTAAGTCATAAGGTTTTGTTACATAATGACCATTTGATCAAATTCCAAAACCATGTGGATTAAATCTCCACCCTTAATTATCTCTACTCACAACATCATAATATCTAGATATTATGTGACCTTATCCCCACTAGATTGCTCAGTTCCCGCGTTCGCGCTTAAACGAGTCGCAATTCGCTCACATAATTTTTTTACAGAAACAGAAAAAATTATACCGTAAACCACTTAATTAAAACAATTCACAAACTTTCAAATAAATTTTATTCCGAATAAATTTTTGCTCCTAAGCTCGGAAAAATATTACGAGGTCAAATTCTCATCATAGTCGATATATAAAGTTTACATTTAAATTTTGACGGAAATCAAAACCGTAAAATTTTCAAACAGCGGGTATATCTTGCCCGTTTTCTCAAAAACCACTAGAAAATATTTTCAACATTTTGACGAGACAAAAATGTTTCTAAACTCATTTAAAGCTCATAAAATCATTGTGTCAATTTTTCAAATTTTAAACTACGTGCAAGCACAATCTCAGCAAAATTCATGTCAGAATAGACAAAAACATGAAACCGATAATAACATAAAGCAAAAACTAATTAATATATCAAAAATCATATTTCTGCTACAGTAATTCTACGGGTCTTACAAGGAATGGTTTCAGACAGTTGTCCTATAAAACCATTTGGTGAACT